>CM077668.1:49995085-51245085 GCA_039707655.1 Elymus sibiricus
AGAGCACTCCTCCTGATGAGATGTCTGGCAAGGAGTTCGTTGTGTTCCGTCAGCGCAACCCTTATCGCTGTCCTCAGGACGAGGCTTTTGTTGGTCATCCCTTCTGGACTAAGGAGCAATTGCTTATCTATGTGGACATTCTGAAGGGTAAGAACAACCTGCTTGTGGATGCCAAGTCTATCGACCTTCTTCACATGGAGAAGGATCCCGCTTACTTTGGAGAAGCTCTTGCACTATGTCGGCGGTGGGGTCTCATTCCGATCATGACTTTCAACAAGGACTTTGACTCAGAGATCATGGCCCAATTCTATGCCACTGTTCACTTTCATTCTGATAAGGCAAGATCCATGACTTGGATGACAGGTGGGAGGCTACTGAAGGTGGAGTGGAAGGCATTCATGGATAGTCTGGGCACTGCTGATGAGGGGCAGGACAACCCTGTTGGTCTCCGGCCTCACAAGGAAACTAGTCTTCAGCACAAGTCTAAACTGATTCGTTACTCCCGGACTGTGACTACTGCCAAGGGGGGCGTTCGGACTGAGCTCATTCCTTTCTTGGACATCATGCACCGCATCTTTCGCAACACTCTTTTCCCTCGCATTGGGAACCTTGATCAGGTACACTCATATCTGGTGGATATGCTTCTGTTATGCATGAAGGAGAGGGGCAGAAGCTCTACTTTGGATATCTCTCACATTATGTGGCGTGAGATTCGTTCTGCTGTGCTTGACCGGAAGGTGCCCATTTATGGCCCCTACCTTTTCAAGTTGATTGAGGAGAAATGGGCTGCTGAGTTTCCAGGGGAATCCCTTCCCACTGAGCATATGGTGACGCATGGTATTCTGAAGCTGCGACAAAAGGAGAACTGGGGTACTGCACCTGCTGCCCCCAACGAGGAGATCGCCCCCACTGACTCTGATGATGAGGCAGAGCCCGATTATGATTTTGCTCCTCCTTCCGAGACGGAACCATCTTGGGCGTCCAAGCTCAAGTCAAAGATGAAGAAGCTCTTATGCATTCAGTCTCAGGGACAGTATAGGGCGCATGTTGCTGAGAAGCAGGCTCGCAGACGTGACAAGATGATGATGAGGCATCTCGGCCTGGAGTTCAATAGTGGTTCTGAGGAGAAGATCACAGATGAAGAGGAGCGGACCTCACAGAATTCCAAGTGGACGGATTCTGAGGAGGATGATCAGCCAGCTGCTGCAGAGGAGGACTCAGACAACCACGAGGAGTTCTGATGGTGTTCTGGAGCATTGCTACCACCTAGGACAGTCTTAGTGCTCTTTGCCTTTTTGGTGTCTCGATGCCAAAGGGGGAGAGCTTAGGGATTTGCCGAGTCACGAGTGTGTCTTCTTTGCTGTTGTGTTCGTTCTCTCATGAACTCCTTCTCGTTTGCTTTGCTTTAGTGTGTGTGAGAGACTTTAAGTACTTATCATATGGTGTGAGACATATGCTACCCTACTCTTTTGTTCTATGTCTAAGTACTTTGTTAGCTTGTGAGTTTATGTTTATCTTGTGCCCTTTCTTTATACTCACATGCTATTACTTGCTCCAAGTTTATATCTCATATTTTATTGTTGCAAGTGTTGCCTTGTCTATAAAATATAGGGGGAGTGTTGATCCAAATGTGTGTGCTTTGCATTCCAAAAGCATATCTAATATAGTGCACACATCTAGGGGGAGCCCATCTATATTTTGTAGATATTTGGGTTTGCTTATTATCTCATTATATATCTTGTGCAAATCCCGTGTTGTCATCAATTCACCAAAAAGGGGGAGATTGTTAGGGCATTTTTCTCTCTTAGTGGTTTTGGTGATTGATGACAATGCCCTTTGCGGACTAACCGTGTGCATTTAGCTTTCAGAGATTATCAGATGGCACGAGGCGGTTTATTTCCCCTCGGTGGTTAGGAGTGAAGACGGTTATTTTTCGACGATTTCTCTTTGGTGGTTTTGAGTCGTAGGAAATCCGTACTATCAAGAGGGGGTCCGCTTTTGGAAAGGTTTGTGTGGAATCAACACGTACACAGTCACTTTGCACCCTCTTTCCTTCCCGGCTGTTGGAGCTTTTCCCATCTTATGCTTGGGCTTACATGTGGCATCTAAGCGGTAGTACCGCTCAGCCCAGCGGTAGTACCGCTCCGGCGGTACTGCCGCTGTTCAGTGCTACTCGCACTTCCGCTTAGCGTTTGCGTTCTGTTTTTGAGCGGTAGTTGGGCGGTAGTTCAGAGCGGTAGTACCGCTCCCGCGGTACTGCGGCTCTGACTAGTACCTCACTACCGCAATTCTACCGAGCTTCAGTCTTTGCAGCGGAAGTACCGCTCCTGCGGAGCGGTAGTACCGCTCTGTTTCTCTACCGCATGTAATGCCGCTTATTTTGTGCCTTCTGTTCTGCTCTGTCATTCGAGCGGAAGTAGAGCGACAGTATCGGGCGGTAGTACCGCTCTGTGCGGCACTACCACGCTGTCCTACTCTACTACCGTAGTTCCGTCTGTCCATGTAGCACTTCGCGGTAGTACCGCTGGTGGGAGCGGTAGTACCGCTCCGGCGGAACTACCGCCGCCCTGATTCGCTCAGTTACACGTATAGGCCGGAACTTCCGTTCCAGCGGAAGTACCGCTCGCCCGAGCGGTACTACCACTTAGGCATGGGCTGGGAGTGCATAACGGTTGGATCTTTTCCCCCACTATATAAGTGAGTCTTCTTCTCCAAGTGGACTCACCTCTTTTGCTCCAAAACCTCCATTGTTGCTCCAAGCTCCATTTTCGCCCGATCTCTCTCCCTAGCCAACAACTCTTGTTGATTTTCTAGAGTTTGCTTGAGAGGGCCTCGATCTACACTTCCATCAAGAGATATTTGATTCTCCCCCCACTAATCCCTAGCGGATCTTATTACTCTTGGGTGTTTGAGCACCCTAGACGGAAGAGGTTATCTCGGAGCCACATTCCATTGTGGTGAAGCTCCGTGGTGGTGTTGGGAGCCTCCAATTAAATTGTGGAGAGAGCCCCAATCTTGTTTGTAAAGGTTCGGTCGCCACCTTCAAGGGCACCACTAGTAGAATCACGGCATCTTGCATTGTGCGAGGGCGTGAGGAGAATACGGTGGCCCTAGTAGCTTCTTGGGGAGCATTGTGCCTCCACACCGCTCCAACGGAGACGTACTTCCTCTCAAAGGGAAGGAACTTGGCAACACATGCTCGTCTTCACCGACTCCACTTGTGGTTATTTCTTTCATTTATTTTGTGCAAGATATTGTTGTGTTGTATTGTATTTCTTGCTTGTTGTTGTCGTTGTTGTTAGCATCATATAGGTTGCTCACCTAGTTGCACATCTAGACAACCTATTTGTTGCTAAACCTAAATTGTTAAGAAAAGCTAAAAATTGTTAGTTGCCTATCCCCCCCCCCCCTCCCTCTAGTCAACCATATCGATCCTTTCATCATGCTATGAGCTTCAACATTCATATGTCACGATTCTCATGAACAATTTTAGCCGCCACATTATCTTGCATCTTTATATTTAAGGTTGTGATACGCGTCAGCCGGCTGGTCAATACAAAATAGTAGTTAGATTCAGCTGATGAGGTTTACAACAAAGATTATGTTGCAGAAACTTTCGCAACAGAGATAATGCTGCAGAAACCTTTGCAACTGAGGTGAGGCGATGTTATAGAATTATTATTTTTGTCTTCACCTTGTAACATAGGTGATATTGTGGAAGAAAAGTTTTGCAGCATGGATGATGTTGCGTTTTTTTGTTGTTGCATTGAAGAGAGTTGGCCAGGGACGAAGTGGTGGTGGTTGTCGGTGGTCGAAGGGCTCGACGGCCATGGATGGGGCTGGAGCTCGGGGCCAAACCGAGGAGGAGGCGCAGGGCCCGGAGTGAAGGTCGTCGGCGTCTGTCAAAAAGGAAGCAAGAGCCGACACGGTGGAGGGAGGCGCTGGGGGGCAGCCGCGCCCGCGCCCGACCTCGTCCCCTCACTCATGTAGCCTTATCCATTCGTCTCGAGAGTAGATTGGGGAGGGAAAGGAAACCATTAGTCTGGTTCAGCTGTCACCGTGTGCAGCCACATTCGTTTCCCTTAGCTTTACATCGTGTATAATTGATGTGGATGTTGTCCTTCCGTGTACGATCCAGGGCCCAAATCTAAGCAAAGAGAGAGACCCCAACGACGTTACGTCGCGGCCTGCGAGACCCGGAGAATTACATAAAGGAAGCCCAAGCCCGAAGGACGAGCAGCAGAAAGGAAAAAGGCAGAGCAGAGGCACCCAGCTCCCCTGCTCCCGTCGTCCGCCAAAGCCGCAAGAAGCAGAGGAGGGCAAGGAGGCGGAGCAGAGCAGAGCAGAAGGACAGGGGAGATGGCGGCACCGGCACCGCGCCTGCAGCCGCTGCTGCTCCTGCTCCTCGTCTCGCTGCTGGCCGCCTCCGCGCCCCGCCGCGCCAACGCCTGGGGCAAGGAGGGCCACATCATGGTCTGCAAGATCGCCGAGGTACGCACGTCCCCTGCCGCTGCTCGCCGCCCCCCAACAAAATCGTAAATTCCGTCAGATCGAGCTAGCTGTTACCTCGTGGGGTGGGAAGGAAGGAAGGAATGTGCGTGCGTGCTGAATTGGGGTTGTGCGTTGCGTGCGCTGCAGAAGTACCTGTCGGAGGACGCGGCGGCGGCGGTGCAGGACCTGCTGCCGGAGTCGGCGGGCGGGGAGCTGTCGACGATGTGCCCATGGGCGGACACCATGCGCTTCCGGTACCACTGGGCCAGCCCGCTCCACTACGCCAACACCCCCAACGTCTGCAACTTCAAGTTCTCCCGTCAGTTCATCCTCCTCCCCTCTTTCCTGCCTTTCTAGTTCAATTATGGTTTCTCATGCAAACCGAACAGAGCTTAATTAGCGCCATGAGTAGTTATAGGACTGCATGTTAAACCAGCAAGAAAATGTTTTTTTTCTATTTTCTGACAACACATATAGTAGTATTTAAAAATACACATGTCCATATAAAACCAATGATTTTGCTATTGAACAATTGTATAGAATTATTTATCGTAAGTCAATTGTGTGCCTACCCTTTTTCGCTTAGAAATATTGAAATTGTATTTATAACTTACTGTAAGCCTAACAAATGTGCAGTTTTAGAGGGTTGAGATTTAAAAAAAGAAAAACATGGCACATAGAACTGGCAAAACTACAAACAAATACACCAGGAAAATGCACTAGTATTGTAAGACGTTCAACTCTTTTTTTCCCAAAAAGATTCAAATCTATTATACAATTTCAGCAGAAGTACAAAACAACCTAAACATGGTAAAAACTACATCAACAGCCCTGGACCACCGAACGACCACTTCCACTGTCAGAACGGGCCCCCGACACTTCGTTGTCGTTGCTCCCATACCGGGTCGGCTTAACTTTGTCGCTGACCGCTAGGAAGTTTTCGTGCACTTGCTCCTAAGGACCAGCTTCTCGGATCCATAGTCGTCGCCGCTGAACCCTTGAATCGATCTAAAGAACCTGACAACAAATCTCGTTGTGCGCGTGCGTACGCACGACGAGAAACCCTAACATCGCCGCACCAATGAGCTGCCAAGAATCTACACCGGAGGTCCATCAAATCCCCCCCGACGGATAAGCTGAAGTAAGATCGAAGTCTGGAAGATTGTCTCGAAGAAGAAGCGTTGCCACCCGTCCGAACGCCCGCCCCTGGGTGGACCAAAACCCTGACCTATCTACTAGCAAGAGCCGAGGCACCAGGATTCTCCTCCCCGTCACCAACCGCCGGAGCAGCACGCAGAGGGGAGGCGGATCCACAGGCTCGCTAGTGAAGATCGATAGGAGGAAGGTTTTACCCTGGTCGCCTTGCGAAAGGGGAAATAATATACGACCGGGCGAAGAGGGATTAGCTATAAGTGAATAAAAAGTAAAAAAAAAAAAATACAATTGAAAAGAATACAAACATTTTTAGAGCAATATAAGAAGAAATTATTTTTTGAGATAAGATTGGCTATATGCATGAGGGGGGCATCGACAGATCCTTTGCTTCCACATGCCTATCTTATATGCTAATCTTGTGATCCGGGACCGGCCGGCGATGTTGCTTGTTGGGGAGGGAGAGAGGTTGAGTGAAGAGAAAGGACTCTCTGAGCTTAATTAGTTTGCTTGCTTCACGCATCCCCCCACACGATTCCATCCACACATTAACACATCGCTCTGCCGAACAGATCGTTTTCGTCAGACCTATCGCTCTTTCCTTCTCAGATCATCACTTGAATAACTGCACGTGATCTGATCGGGCGACAACAGAATATCGCTGTGCTTGTTCTCTTTCGGCACGCATGTGGCCTTGCCCACGAGCGCGACGGACGGACGGACGCCCGGCAATCACAATCACATGGTCACATGGATGATGATGGATGTGGCCACATACTAACCTATTATTATTATTAATGGAATATATATATGTTGCGACGTGGGACGCACCATTAGTGGATATATTACATGAAATGAATTGATAATCTAATGTTGTGACGACTAGACTAGCAAGTGATTTTTTTTTTCACAAGATGTCTAGGCAGTGTGGTAGCAGAGACTAGTACAACAGCCAGGCATAAAGTGTTAATAGTTTGTGTTGAGGTTTTCAGTTTGAGGATCAAGCGTGAGGTCCTCCTGGCTGTGTAAATTTCAGGGGACTGCCACAACTCTCGCGGGCAGCAGGGGATGTGCGTCGTGGGGGCAATCAACAACTACACGGACCAGCTCTACACCTACGGGGACTCAAAGAGCTCATGTAAGTGCCATGAGCTTCATCCCTCCAATACACTGTCAAAGACAGGCAACAGTTCTGAATATTGATGCGCAACGCAGATAACCTGACGGAGAGCCTCATGTTCCTGGCGCACTTCGTGGGCGACGTGCACCAGCCGCTGCACGTCGGCTACGAGGAGGACGAGGGCGGCAACACCATCATGGTGCACTGGTACCGCAGGAAGGCCAACCTGCACCATGTACGTATATCCCCTTCTCCCTTCTCTTTTGCACACCTTACATCAAACATTCTCTGTTCAATGTCATGTGTTTGGTCTAAACTCTCAAGTTTTCGAATAGGTTTGGGATGTCAGCATCATCGACACGGTGATGAAGGACTTCTACAACAAGAGCCTCGACACCATGGTGGACGCCCTCCAGATGAACCTCACTGTGAGTACACCAATACACTGTCAACAGTTCGAAATACTGCCAGTAGCTCTCTTGTGTTTCTAATGAGTTGCTAGCTGTGAACTGCAGGAGGGATGGTCCGACGATGTCGGTCACTGGGAGAACTGCGCCAACAAAAAGGCGACCTGCGCAAACGAGTATGATTCATATCCAAACACTTGAACTTTTTTCAGTTCATGAGCCCGTGCAATCGCACGATTTGACATGGTATGGTATCAAATCTGTTCGTTGCAGCTACGCGATCGAGAGCATAAATCTGTCGTGCAACTACGCCTACAAAGATGTTGTGCAGAACATCACTCTAGGAGGTAAGTGTTTACATATGCACTTTGTCTAGCTAGAGTACAGTGCTAATGGATGGCAACTCTTCTGAAATGCAGATGATTATTACTTCACACGGTACCCGGTTGTGGAGAAGAGATTGGCGCAGGCCGGCGTCAGACTGGCGCTGATACTCAACCGGATATTTGACAAGAAAGAAGCAGATACTATGCCGTTATACGTACAGTAGAATAGCTATACTTGTACAAAAAGTATATATATACGGGCTGGAAGGTATTGTAGCTTCCGCTGCCATGCCAGTTTGATCAATTACCACTTCAATAGGTTTACGCAGTCTGTAATAAGAATCACACAACCTTGGCACAGCATTCAGAAATTCAATTGTTGTAAAGTTGTAGTATAAACCCTCTATTAGTCTATTTGCTTGAACAATAAACAAATCCACAAGTGATATTTTATTTTTCTCTCATCTTCATTTCTTTACATTTGTGTGTCACCGTTAAATCCTCAGACAGTACAAATAAGCTGTTCTAGCCTTTCTATGAACCCATGCTGGCGAGTAGACTCAAATTCTCGAGCCAATTCCAAGTGAATGGGTGGAAATAATCAATGTGAAATCTATATGGAACAAATGGTGCATCAAATCAATTTTATTCATATATCTGAATCTCACGATTTGAGCCATCTAAACAAGGGGAGCCTTGCCTACATGCAATCGGTCGTCAGTGTGATCGACCTGTGGAACCCGCCAGTACCTTAGTGAGCGCGTGAGCAGCAATCCCGATGGGGCAGAAGAGCAGGCACAGTGAAACCGAATGCCTGGTCTCGATGTTGTTCTTGATTCCATCTTGGTACACTTGCCTGCATCACCAGCATGAAAAAAAACACGAACATGAACATTTACCTTCTCAGAGTCACATACACCTGAAAGGGAGCAAAATATGGCTGGCTGACCTTGCGGCAAAGAGGTCGACGGCTAGGAGGTGGATCCAGGCGGAGGCGACGGTCATCTCGCTCGCGAACATCCTCACAATGCCAGGCAACTACACACAAGATCGAGGAACCAAACATATATGATACATTTTGCTGAGGCACAAGAACATTGAGACAATGCACAATGCTAGTACTGAATTAGTATAGCTGCAAGAATGTAGAGCTAGTATTGAACATTCAGAGAGTGTGAGACTGACCTCCGGTAGCCAGTACTTGCTGGCGAACATGGCGCGGATGGTGTCGGGGGTCCAGGAGAGGTAGAGCAGGTAGGCGTAGAGGAGGCCGAGAGCCACGTAGGGGGCAGTGCTCTCCACGGTGCACTTAGTCTGCGGCAGCAGCAGCAGCAGCAGCAACAAGGAGACATGAGTCAGGCCGCGGCGTGTACTGGGTGAAAAAAAAAAAATTGAAGTCGCAGAAGCAATGGTGGGCTTACGATGTTGGCGTTGGGGGCGGCGATCATGAGCGTGTAGAAGGGGAGCACGGCGACGGTGCCCAGGGTGAAGGCGGAGCTGGCAATCTGGGACGTCGACATCCCTGTACGTCGGAAGCAAGAATGAATTCATTCAGTCAACCCATGGCCTTGCGAGGTCGTCGACCGGCTACTAGAGTGGAACTGCCAACTCTTGGTGAAAAGAAAGAAAAGAGGGAGAGAAGAAGCATGGCGTGCGTGCGTACATGCGCGAGGCCGGAGCAGAGGCGCCCTGCAGCGGGCGGCGCCGGGGCGAGGGGGTTCCGGCCGGAGAGGGCCCCAGGAGCACGCGCGGAGCTGGCCGGAGGAGACGGCGGCCACGCGCGGCGCCGGCGTCCGCCTCAGCGCCAGCAGCACGGACGGACCAGCTACCACCTGCAAGCAGCAGCAAGCGAGAAGTCAGCAGAAAGAATTGAGGCGAAGGCATGAGTATGCTAGCTGAGATAGCTTACCCGCGTGGTGGGGGAGAGCGCGAGGGCGGAGGGGGAGGCCGCCATTTCCAGCCGAGGGTCGGGGTGGTGGTGGAGTCGCCGTGTTCGGGGAGGGGCCTTTGTACTAGTGGCGAAGCAGGCAAGGCGCCGAGCTGTGATGTGGCAGGAAGGATTGAGTGACCACTCCACTGATTTCGATTTGCCTTACCATCTTTGGAAGGCCAGGTCGGTGGCGGGTCCCGCCGGAGTGGGAGGGGGCGGTGCCGGTGGCCACCACCGTCCGCGTCCAGGTTCACAATCCATTATACATTCCCATCTCACCTCAGTCGCCGGCAACTGTAGCCATGTTGCCCATGTGCCACCCCATCCCCTCCCCGCCCGCCTCCTCGCCGACACGTGGCTGCTCCGAGTCCGAGCCGTCATCAGCATCAGATACCCGCACGACTCTGCAACCCGTTAGTTAGTTACCTCGGCAAGAGACGAACACACTGCCTGCAAAAAAAAAAAAAAAAGGAAGAGAAGAACACCCGAGAGTGAAACATAAAACGACTAAATCAACAGCATGCAACATCACAAGCTGAAAGTGGATAAAACACAAACCAACAGAGACATGGTACAAGTTTCAACAGCATTTTTGATTTAAAACCAAAACTGTCTCAGACCAACATGACAGGCAGGATTTCTAATTAGTCCACAGGTCGGGCCATTTGGCCCGAACCTTCTCATCCTCCTCACGGATATCAGTCTACGGATTAATTAACATAGATTAAAACAACTCTCTGCGATTGTCGCTGCCATCTCCTCCCAGGAGAACTGTCTTGGGAGAAAGATGCTAAAAACGGTAACCAACTCCAACGAACTAGTATATCTCTTTGTCTAGGACCTATCCCTCTCCCCTCTTATTTCTCTCCTCCCCTCTTCACTCTCCACTCTGTATAAACGCACGGCCAGTATGTTCAGAATGACGGCAGGTACTCCGACGCCATGGCCTGGAGCTCCGACGCCATTGCCTGGAGCTTCTCCAGGTCGGCGGTAAGGTCCAGGTTGGGGGAGAGCATGAAGCCGGCCCCGGCCGCGAGCGCTATCACCAGCAGGCTGCCCTTCAGGCAGGTTGCGCCGCGCGACAGCCTACCGATGATCGCCTTGCAGTACTTGTCTGCTTCCTTGATGGACGCCTTCTCCCCAGAGTCTTCTGCTTCCTCCAGAGCAGCCTCATTCTGCAATACCAACCCATGTGCAGAAGATTAGAACATGCAGATATGCAAGGATATGCTCATAGTTCAGTAAATACTGTACTTCTACTTGCAGGGATATGCAGATATATGCAGGGATGTAAATATTACTTGCAGGTGTATCTTTGATCAACAAGTAAATTAGCTTTGCATACATGCTTAAAAAGTGTCAATGCCACATATGTCTCATTTTCGCATCGCAACAGCCTGCGTTACTTCCTACAGAGCATTTGCTAGTAGAACAACTATGCACACCAAGTACAACCAGATGCTAGTAGAACATCTACAGAGCTGGCAAAATAACTTGTGCACATAAGCTCACCTTAGCCTTGAGGCTCTTCAGAGTTGCTTTAAGAGCTTCAGAATTGAGCTTCGGAGACAGCGTCTTCCAGTCAGCAGTGATTTTGCGCAAGACAGCAACACTGGCTTTGATGTTCTCTGCATGAAGCTTGTCCTGGAAACAGAAATTAAAAATCAGTCGCAACCTTCTTATATAGGACAGAGCTCTACAAAGGCAAAGAAGCAAAATATCACTCACCCACTGCTTGTAGGACTCTGGACTCTGAGTCAGGCACCAAATGAAGACATCAGTGGCCTCCTTGGCGAGCTCTGCATTATCTGAACATAATACACAGGTAAGCTAACTGGAATTTGCAGAACAAAATTTAACTGGCTCTGTATTGCAAAACGAACACGTTTCAACTCACTTTCTTGCATTGCCTTCACAGCCAACGGCAGAAGCTGCTGTGATGCTTGCTTCACAGCTTTGGAGCCAGGAGTACCAACAAGAGCCAGCTCCTTTATTATTGGGTAGGCTGCTTCAAACCTTTCTGTAGCCTAAAGAGTTCAATGCAGGCATTAGAATATTGTCTCGTATTAAACATGCCATGGAAAGGAGGGGGGATTTAACAAACCTTGACACGTGCATTTGGCACGGGAAATGTGCATCTCATAAAGAGATCTAGTGTTCCAGCAGGAACCAGGCGCTCCCCCTTTCTAACTGCGCCATTCAGTAGCATAGCTCGAGCTTTGGAGGCATTGGGGGTAGTTAAAAACCTGCACACGAAATTTCATTAAACACTTCTGAAGTAATAAAGAACTCAGATATAATCACAAAGTGTTATACACATATTTATAGCTAATATAAGAACTAAGATATAATCACAAAGTGTTATACACATATTCACAGTTAATACAAGACCTAAGATATAACCACAAAGTGCTATACACATATTTACAGTTAATACATGACCTAAGATATAATCACAAAGTGTTATACACATATTTACAGTTAATATAAAAACTAAGATATAATCACAAAATATTACATATTTGCAGTTATTAGTATAAACTAAGATATAATCACAAAATATTATATACATATTTGCAGTCATTATAAGAACTAAAAAATAATCACAAAATGGTATAAACATATTTACAGTAAGTTATACCTCTCGAGCAATTGCAAAACGAGATCTCTTGATTGAGGATTCCCACTTGACTTTGCACAAACTGTGGGAAATAGGGAATGAGACCAGGAAAACATTCCCGAGACTAGGTCGCCTTGAGATGCCTATGATATAACACGAAAATGAATGTGTGTAAGGAAAATAAAATATGCAGATTAGGGCCTCAGAAGTAAACATTATTCAGAGCGAGCAAGAAGGTGATAAGAAAAATGAGTAATACCTGATTAATAACCCAGGCGATGATGGGAAGCTTTTCCTGTCCAAGATATTTACTGTTCCCCACTATTTTTGGGGAGAGGTTTATTAGTACATCTGGCTTCCTTCTTAAAGTCAAGGCAAGCACAACAAATATTGCAACCTGACAAAAAAAATGTTCGGTTAAAAACTGAAGTCAAAACATCAACTCAACAAATAATCACAAGTTCAACACTCAAGAAGATTATGCTGGTCAAGATGAAAGATCAACAATATAGTTCTTTGTGTTCCAGAAACTGCAGAAGTTTTGTGCATTGATGAGGACTCGTGCAAAGGTGAATGAAATTCCTAAAGTGAACCAAGGAGCTCCAAAAGAACTACAGGTCTACAACAGGGCCTATTTGTGTTCCACTATCAGAAACCTACATACCTATAGAAAGAAGGTATTGGCACTGAAGCAAGCTATATACCTACCCATCAATGCAAGATGCCAGCAGATGAAATATATAATTTGCAGAACCTACCTATATAATGCAAGATGGTTATTTAGAACAAAATATTTCTACATGCATCAGCACTTCAGTGCACTACATTGGTGCTAGACTGTAGACTCAGTTGACATAGGTCCAGTACTACAACATGTCATTTACAATTACAATACTATTGTGTTCTCCACCATGAATCAACGTTTATTAATATGATAACTAATCATAGTCATAATGGGATGAATGTTACCTGGGCTTTTGGAGTTTGTTGAACAACCTTCTTCGCGCCCTTAGGTCCAACAGTTGGACCTGACAATTCCGACATGATGCTATCTATACACCACAAAACAAATTCTCCCAATGCATCAGGAGATCTCTGGCTGATCCAATCACTTGCAGTCTTGCAAACTGGCTCAGGAACATGGGACAACGGTACCTGTTTCATATATTAAACAATTAGGCTCATAAGAGAAGAAGAAAAAAGTGTAAAGCAAGGTATTCTAACTTAAATTTCTCAATATAAGGTAAAAAATGACAATCACATTGATAAAGACATGCATAAATATACTAAACAGTTAACTCATCTCTATAATCGGCCTTGTAGCTTAACTCCCTCATCCTGATTCAGGTACCCATTTACAGAAATAGTATGTACCGCCACAACATGTGAAAACTTACTGTAACCATCAGTATAACCAGCACTATTGACATAGATACAGTACACTACAGTCATTATACATTATGATGTAAAAAACCTGCCTTCTAAGACAGAATTGGGCATATAATAATTTAATTATCTTAAGTAACTTCCCATAGTAGCTTGTCAGGAATTCAGAGATAATACTGGACAGCCAACGTACATAGGTAGAACAACCGTTTTGTAAACCATTAAAGACAGAGCTTGAATTAGTACCATTATTGTCGTAATAATACTGAACAGTTGACAAAAATAACATGACTGCTACGCAAACCACCACCACCGACAATGCATTAATTTCATATCAACATTGGGGCGAAACCTTAAATAACTCCACCCTAGCATATCTGGAATTCAGACAAGTAATAATGGTCGATACCAAAGTAGAATAACCGTCTTGTGGACCACTGCAGATGATGCTTGAGTTCAAACAAGTGCAGCATAATAATACTAAACAGATAACAAAATCAGCACAACCGTTACTCGAAGCACTACTGGGGATGCATGAATTAGCATAAATAGTGGAGCGACACTTTAAAACTGCATAACCATCCTACTAAACGCAATTATATTTCACATGTATTTCAAATGCAATACTCATATTAATACAGAAGTAAGGAGCCTGTAGTGCACTCACATGGGCCATCTTGGACTAATACTAAACAGATACCAAAATCTACCAAAATCGGCATAACCGTTACTTGAACCACTACTGAGGATGCATGAATTAATATCGAAATTGGCGCAAAACCTTAAAATTGCATAGCATCCAATTAAGCGCAATTATATTTCACATGCAACTCAAATGCAGCACTCATTATGCATAATAAAGAATTAAAAATCCTGTAGTAAATTAATGACCATGACCATATTGGACACTGGCAGTAATAATGATAAATAGATAACAAAACCAGCATAAACGTTACCCAAACCACTACGACAGATGCATGAATTAGCATCAAAATTGGCGCGAAACAACCTTAAAACTAGACAATTATCCTATTATGCCCAATTTTGCTTCACATGTAATCCAAATGCAACACTCATAAGCATAAGAAACAAGGAGCATGTAGTGAACTAATAACTCACATCGACCATCTTGGACCAATACAAAACAGATAACAAAACCAGCATAAACGTTACTCAGACCACTACTGAGGATGCCTGAATCAGTGTCAACATTGGCGCAAAATCTTTAAAGTGCATAACCATACTAATAAGCGCAATCCTGTTTCATGTAAATCAAACGCACCACTCCTATGCATAAAGAAACAAGTGAACCAATAACTCGCATGGACCATCTTGGACTAATACTATAAACAGATAAGGAAAAACACAGCATCACCGCTAATCAACCATTACTGAGGAAGCATGAATAAAGCATCAAAATTGGCGCGAACCTTAAAACTGCATAATCATCCTATAAATTGCAATTCGAGTTCACATGTAATTCAAACACAACAAGACCATCTTGGACATTAGCACTAATAATACTAAACAGGTAACAAAATCCATATTACTGTAACTCAAACCACGACTGAGGATGCATGAATTAGCATTAAAATTGGCGCGAAACCTTAAAACTGCATAATCATCCTATTAATCGCAATTCGAGTTCACATGTAATTCAGACACAGCAAGACCATCTTGGACATTAGCAGTAATAATACTAAACAGGTAACAACATCCGTATTACTGTAACTCAAACCACGACTGAGGATGCATGGATTAACATTAAAATTGGCGCGAAACTTTAAAATTGCATAACCATCCTATTAAGTGCAATTCTATTTCACATGTAATTCAAATAAAACACTCATATGCATACAGAATTAAGGAGCATGTAATCAACTAACAGCTGACATCAACCATCTTGGGCAAATACTAAACAGGTAACAAAATCAGCATAACCGTCACTCAGACCACTACTGACGATGCATGAATCAGCGTCAACATTGGCGCGAAACGTTAAAACTGCATAACCATCCTTCCTATTAATCACAATTCTACTTCACATGTAATTCAAACACAACACTCATATATGCATAGAGAATCAAGGAGCGAGGGGTGAACCAGTAACTCACGTCAACCATCTTGGGCATGGGTGATTCCTTGAACATCTTCGCCCACGGGAACTGGGCTGCGCTCACGTTTGCAAACGCCCTGCCAAAGTAGTCCGCGAAGCGCATGAGCTGGATACCCTCCTGGTTCTCATACGAGGCCTGCACAAACAGAGCAAACAATCAGAATCTAAGAAAAAGAAACACACAGAAAGAGCTGCAACCTTTACAGCATCCAGTCCTCACAGCACAGTACCAACTACCAAGCCTTTCTGAGATCCCATCTTGACATCACAGGATCCCGACTTTCTCGATAGCCTATCCGTACCATACCAGAATTATGCATCTACTTCTAAATAAGAAACTAGTTGGAACAGAACATCCTACGGGAATTTGGACAGAGCCGGCGAGATCCGACACTAAACCCCGGCCAGATCCGATCCTTGGGAAGGAGACAAACCCATGATCCGGACCGGGCCTCGCGAGATCTGGCCTCTGGGAATGCATTTCGAGGAGGTAGGAGGGGTAGGACCAATACCGAGATGTCGACGAGGTGCGCGGCGAGGTTCTCGGCGTCGATGAGCGCGGCGGCGTCGGCGACCGTGACCTTGGGTTTCTTCACCTTGGGCTTCTTGGGCTTCTTGGGCGCCTCGGCCTGGGGGCGGTCCTTGCCCGCCGCCCCGTCCGAGTCGGAGCCCTCGTCGGAGGAGCGGGAGCCCCAGGGGATGCGGGTGTCGTCGTCGTCGTAGCCGGCCGCGGCGTCCCTGGCGGCCTGGATCGCGCGGTGGCGCTCCTGGGAGCGCTTGTCGACGCCCTCGAAGACGCTGGGCTTGCCCAGATCGGGCGCGGCGGAGGAGGGAGCGGCGGCCGGGGCGGCGTGCTTGCGGTTGCTGCGCTTGGCGTAGGTGACCTTCTGCCAGCCGTGCGAGGGGTCGGTGGGGGCGGCGGAGGAGGAGGAGGAGGCGGCGAAGGCGTCCATGGCGGCCGAGGAGGAGCCCGCGGCGAAGGCGACGTCGTCCATTGCCATGGCGTTCGCGAGCGGGGTCGGCAGGGGGAGAGCAGAGGCAGAGGCAGAGGCAAGTCGTTCGCTCGGTCTGGTTTGGTTGTGCGCTGGTAGGTTCGGAGGAGAGCGATGAGAGTCGTGGCCCGAGGAGGGGGGGCGACGGGGGATTTTATTCTGCGCCGGGGGGTGGGAAAGGGGGGGGGGGGGGGGGGGGGGGAGGTGCAATTCGGGAAATCTTTCGTGAGCGTGCGTGCCGTGAGCCGCCCCAGCCGATGCTTCTACTGCTGTCACCTGCCCCCCTCCTGCACTCGGACGTAATCCTGGCGAAAAGAAAGACTTTTCTCCTTTTTTGTGTGCTCTGCTGGACTTTTAATTGGGTGGATTAACTTTTTGATATGATATGGCAATTGATGGATAGATTTGATGATGCAAATATACGGACACGTGCGAACCAACCTGTGGTTGGATGGTTAGAGGGACTGTGGTATCCCCATCCCACCAGGGTTCAAGTCCTGGTGCTCGCATTTATTCCTGGATTTATTTCAGGATTTCCGGCGATGCGCATTCAGTGGGAGGAGACGTTCCCGTCGACGATGAGGCGCCTACCGTGACTTCGTAAATCTCAAAATGATATGCCGGCTCAGTCTCTCGAAGGTGCTCATAGGGGTAGGGTGTGCGTGTGTGCGTTCATAGGGGTGAGTGTATGCGCGTGTATGTGAGCGCTTGCGTTTGTACTGTGTTCAAAAAAAAATATACGGACACGTCACTGGCTCCTGTGGATGCAAATTTTGGCTGCCAAGCTAGCCAGGGGTGGATCGTGAGAAGAAAAAGTTGGTAGGGTCACTTTGTAAGCTATAAGGGGGACACACAATATGTTCATCCCCTTTTAGTCCTTGCTGAAGCCTATATTTTATATTTTATCTAGTCTCCGAAATTGGATATAAACCCTAAAGTTTCCGAATCGGACAAATTGGTCACCATTGTAGCCGATGTTCTTGCGGTCAGCGGCGCGAGCAGAGCGAGAGAGGAGATAGGGAGGGTGGCGGGAGAGAAGGAGTGAGCCTCTTGTTTTTTTACGTGAAGGTTGACGGTACCACGTCTAACTGCATGCGCCGATGTTGCATGCTTTTAATCTGGGTGAAGTTTCCCGCGCGTGGGTGTCGGAAGCGCGAGCTACTGTCGATTTAAGGAAGCGGTGCGAGTGACGTGGAAAGTGGGCCTTTTTACGTTACCTAAATCTTAAGCTTATCGTTTTCTTTTAGTTCTACTATCTTCCAATTCAGTTAGACCTTTTACGATGCTTTGGATATACATACGCCGCACACTCATGAGTGTAAAGTTTGTCGTGGGTGTATCCGACAAAATGTACTTAATAGTTTCACTTTTCTTTAGCATGATGACATTGTTCTTATTCACGAGGGCAACTAGTTATCACGTATTAACTATACCGGCCGCTTTGGTGAGAAGTTCTTGGGCACACGTGAACTGATGCGACCGGTGGATGTGCATAGCGAGAGAGAAGATGGAAGAGTGGGGAGATAGAAGGGGTGAGCCTCTTGTTTTTACTATAGGATAACCTCGGTATGACGTCTAATTCCATGCACCGATGTTGCGTACTTTAAATCAAGGTGAAGTCTTCTCGCGCACGGATGCAGAAGGCGTGAGTTATTGGCGATTTAATTAAGTGACACGTGTGACGTGAAAAGCGAATCTTTTGCGTTAATTAGATCTTAAACTTATCTCTTTTCTATTTTAGTTTTACTACCTTTCAATTACGTTACAGGCTTTTATGATGCTTTGGATATGCATACGGCATAAACAAGTGAGCGTTAAGTTTGTCATGGGTGAATCCGACAGAAAGTAGTAACTGGTTTTACTTTCCTCAGTGACGAGGCATTGTTGTTCTTCATGAGGGCAACCAGCTATCACGCATTAACCATATTGGCTTTGGTAAGAAGCCGGTGGGTGCACGTGAACCGATGCTTGTAGATTATGCAAATACATTAGGGGCTTTTATGATGTTCGGCATATGCACGTGTCGCATGAAACGTGAGCGTCAAGTTTTGAGCTGTTGGATCATACAGAAAATAGCAACTACCTTTGTTTCTTCCACCTCAATGGCATCATTATTATTCCCGAGGGCAACTAGTTATTACCATTAAAGTATGTCACCTTTTGTGAGGGATTGTTGACGATGCTTGTGGAATACAATTACGTTATGAACTTTATGATAAGTTGGATATACATTCATCGCAGAACTTGTGGACGTCGAGTTTGTCGTGGGTGAAGCCGACAAATAATAATAACTAGTTTCATTTTCTCTAGCACGGTGACATCATTACTTGCCAACACAACTTGGAATTGGTGACGTTCTAGCGAGCGGCGGCGCGAGCAGAGCGAGAGAGAAGATACAGAGAGTGGTGGGAGAGAAGGAGTGAGCCTCTTGTTTTTACATGAAGGTTACCGGTACCACGTCTAGCTGCATGCGCCGATGTTGCGTGCTTTTAATCGGGGTGAAGTTTCCCACGCGCGGGTGGGAAAAGCACGAGTTAATGTCGGTTTAAGGAAGTGGTGTGGATGACGTGGAAAGTGGACCTTTTTATGTTACTTAAATCATAAACTTATCGTTTCCTTTTTGTTATACTATCTTCCAATTCCGTTAGGCGTTTTTACGATGCTTTGGGTATAAAGACGTTGCAGACTCGTGAGTGTTAAGTTTTGTCTTGGGTAGATCCGACATAAAGTAGTAACTAGTTTCACTTTTACGAGCATGATGGTATTGTTCTTATTTACGAGGGCAACTAGTTATCATGTAGTATTGACTATATTCACTTTGATGAGAAGTTGTTGATTGCACGTGAATCGATGCGACCGATGGGTGCGCGGAATGAGAGAGAAGAGGGGGCGGTGGCGAGATAGAAGGAGTAAGTCTCTTGTTTTTACTATAAGTTTGCATGTACGACGTCTAACCGCATGCATCGATGTTGCATACTTTTAATCAGGGTGAGGTATTCCTGAGCACGGGTGTTTTTTTTAGGAAAAACATGAGTTACAGGCGATTTCAGGAAGCGGCATGAGTGACGTGAAAAGTGGACCTTTGACGTTAATCAAACCTTAAACGTGTATCGTTTTTATGTTAGTTACTATCTTCCAATTACGTTATGAGCTTTTATGATGCTTTGTATATGCATACGGCACAAGCATGTGAGCGTTAAGTTTGTCATGGGTGAATCCAACAAAAAAAAGTAACTAGTTTCGTTTTCCTCGGCAATGGGACATTCTTATTGTTCACGAGGGCAACCAGTTATCACACATTAACCATATTGGCTTTGGTGAGAAGTTGGTGTGTGCACGTGATCCGATGCGTATAGATTATGACTTTATGATGCTCTACATATGTATGTGTCATATGAATCGTGAACGTCAAGTTTTCTGTGGGTGAATCATACAATAGCAGTTGGTTTATTTTTTTCACCTCGACGACATCATTATTATTCACTAGGGCAAGTAGTTATTACAACTAAACTATGTCACCTTTTGTGAGAGGTTGTTGGATGCATGAAAAGCGATGATGCTTGTGGAATACAATTACGTTATGGACTTCATGATGAGTTGGATACACATTCGTCGCAAATTATGGGCGGCGAGTTTGTCATGGGTGAAGCTGACAAACAATAATATCTAGTTTCATTTTCTCTAGCACAGTCACATCATTAGTTGTCAACATGGTAACTAGTTATATCAACATTGACTATATCGGCTTTGGTGAGAACAATCCGATGTGTGCAGACTAGTTCATTGATCGCAATTCCTACAATTACTCGATGAGGTGTCAGCCTTCGGATATGTTATATAATAGTAACACATGTGAAAATTCTCTAAGTGGGCATTAATATACAGTTCTCTGACAAGAAGTCCATGATCGGTGATATAAGTTTCACGAATATCAAAAAAGAGCCCCTTTAAACTCCCAACTATGATCTAAAGTCTAATTTAACCTTGAACTATGAAACCAGCCAGGTTAAGACATGAATTTTATAATTCCTTGCACTTCGACCTCACTCTTTTTTTGATAGGTTCTTTTATATTTCAACATCTCCAGAACATCAACAAAATTTCATAGTTGAACTATAAAATTTCATAGTTTATTTTTTAGGGTCAGATTGCATGAGGGTGGGTTTGTCCTTCCCTATTCTCGCAATCGAGGCGAACAGGGTGGGGTTGGTCTACCCACCTCCCTGACGTTGACCGCTGCCCCCTCTCCCTTAGTCGTTCTGCCGACGGGAGGGTTGCGATGACCCCTAGAGTTTTGGTTCGTTAGTTGTAGGGGCGGGAATAGTTTAGGGTTTGTCTCCGACCGGTGGTGGCGAGACGATGGCGACTAGCATGGAATAAAATCTTCTCACATGAAGCCCTAAGGGATTAGTTTAAGCACCACATGCCTGAAGACTTCCCGGTTATCATCGACAAGGTCAGGTCGACTCCGATAAGGGAGCGGCAACATGGACGCGTCATCTCCTCGTTCTGGATTCGATAATGGTCGTTCGGTGGTCTAGGGACGTCGATGCAATATTTTATTATGTTTGAGGTGCTTTGTACTTATGCTTTATATTAGATCAGGGTCCTTTTAATAAAATTACATGTTTTTGGTCTGGGGGTTAAGTCGGACTAAGCACAATAATTCGAGGTTGAAAATGTAATCTTTTGGACCTATTTGACCGTACATCTTTGGGATTTGATTGTGAATATATTTTCCCGCCTCACACCTACAAAATATTGCCCTCACTAAATCGACCCTAGCATATTAATAGTCAAGATTTGCTTTTCTTCCACGAGACATATATAGGAAATCAGAAAAAATCTAGAAACATATGGTGCACATAAATGTTAAATCGCATCACTCACACAATCTTTTGGATATGCAAATTTTAAATGATTTTAAGGCTTTACATTTATAGAAAGATTTCCGCTGCTAGCATCACGTAATTTAGGAAATCATAAAAAAAATCTTTTGGATTTGCATTTAAATACTTCTACTGCTCCCAATTTATACAAAGATTTCCTTTTATTGTATTTTGTTAAAAAAAAAAGGACTGCCTTTTATTAAAATGTTGAATCAAACCACATCCATATCAGATATGCTGCCCATCAATGTACAGGTGGAGGTTGTGCATGTGACAGCTGAGTGTGGTACTTATAGTGTGAGCCAGGATGTGGCTGTCCATGTCATACACACACTGTGGGTGGGCCCGCCACTTTCACTCACAGGACGCCGTCAGTCTCACTCTTCCTCGTGTACTCCGCTCCGTCGACCATCCAAGTCAGTAGTACTACAGCAGGATCTAAATTATGATTAGTATACACTAATCTTCCTCCAAACAAAGCAGCATTATGGCAGTAATCCACCTCCAATTAAACTAGAACAATTTAGGACCAACATCTAAAAATGAGATCTTTGCAATATCGCAGTACTAATCGAATATATCCAATTAAAGCAGAGCAATTAAACCACTCCAAATTTGGCCCGAATTTACTCTACTCCTTCTATTGCCTCGTCAGTTACAGATGGCCAGAGGTCAGCGCTTGCGTCAGCGCGGCCAAATTTGGCCGCGATTTATTTCGCTCCATTTTTTTTACCTTGTCAGTTTGTAATTGCGCCAGCACATTTACAACACGGGCGCTAACTTTGGCAGGGAGTGATTTGGTTCCGTTTTTAGCCCTGGACGGACAGGATAGACATGGCCTGGTGGCACCTGTGGCAGCAGATAGGGACGGCGGCGTCATCGGCGGGTCATCGCAGGCCTGCGCGCGCGCCACGTGGCACCTGGACCGTCCCTCGCTGCCACGCCAGCCGCGCGCGTGCTGCGCGGTCCCGGCTTGCCATTCTTGGGTCGGCCACGCGTTTCGTGTGTTTGCTCTGGTGGGGCCCCGGTGGCAGTAACAGGACAAAGTTGCCTCTGGAAGCGAGATATGCCTGGCCTAGTCTCTTGCGCCCGGGTCGAGCGCCAGCCCAGCACTATAGCATACTCCCTCCGTTCCATAATACAGTGCCTATAATTTTTTTTTAAAGTCAAATTTTGTAAACTTTGATCAAGTTTGTAGACAAAATTATTTATATCTACAATACTAAATATATAAAATATTAAACTACATCTTATGATGAATCTAATGATATATGTTTGGCATTCTAGATGTAAATATTTTTCTCCATAAACATGGTCAAAGTTTGTGAGCTTTGACTTTTTTAAAAATCTATATACACTACATTATGAAACGGAGGGAGTATTTTTTCTTTCTGTTTTCACTGTTTTGCCCGGTTATCTTCGGGTTTTTTTCCTTTGTTTTCGTCAGTTTTTTTGTTTTATTACTTCATTCTTCATCGGTTTCGGCATTTCTCTTTGGTTTTTCTGTTTTACTTCGGTTTTTCACCGGTTTTCTGTTTTTTTTCACCGCTTTTTCGCATTTTGTTTGGTTTTCCCTGTTTTACTTCGCTTATCTACCGGTTTTCTGTGTTTTCTGTTTTAGTTCATTTCTTCATCGTTTTTCGGTGGCTTTCATGGTTTTCTTCGCTACTTCGCCGATTTTTTATGGTGTTCTTCGGTTTAATTTTTTTGGTTTTTGACGTTTCTTCACCAGTTTCTCTGTGGGTGTTCTCTATACATGTCTACTTTTACACTATGTACATTTTTAAGCGCAGTCCACATTTGCTACCCGTTCATTCGACGGCTCCCAATGCTGCCGCGACACTGCACTGCTTCTAGCCTCCGTCGCTAATGCTGGCAGAGTGATAGGGTGACTCGCCACCCCTCCCCCACCCCCAACAACCCACAATGAATCCACCTCCGGCGCAACTCAGCCTCCACTCGCTGATCGGCGACGTTATCCGCGAGATTTTGTTCCGCATCCCATCGGATGACCCGACGAGCCTCGTCTGCGCCTCCGCCGTCTGCACCACCTTGCTCAAGATCATCTCCGCACCTGCCTTTTTCGCAACTACTGGGCCCTTCCACGGGACGCCTCCAGTCTTTGGTTACCTCCACAACAAATCCTACGAGAGCCACGACGTCGCTCATTCGTTCCCACCGGAGCCTTCTGCCCACTTGTTTGCGAGCATCGAGATTGGGATGCGGTCGACCCCCACCATGGTTGCATCCTCTTCTATACGCCCCGGGAGAAGGATACGTATTTCATCATTTGGGACCCCGTCACCGACAACCAACGGGTGATTTCCACCGACTCCAAGCTATTGAAGATAATTTGTTCTGGAGAGGAGATAACCTGGATGGTCGCGGTCCTTTGCGCCAAGGACTGCTGCGACCATTTGGGCTGCCATGACGGTCCCTTCCTCGTGGCTTTCGTCGGCTCCAACGTGGTAGAAAAGACCCATGCTCGCCTCTGTTTACTCATCCGAGACTACCGAATGGAACGAAATGATCTCGGTTGAGAACACGAATGCCGTCTTTACGTATCCGTTTGGCACCATCTTGCATTCGTATGCCATTGAGTAGACGGGGCACACTGCGGTTGTGGGAAAGAAAGTCTATTTACTGTCAAGTGTGGCTACTAGAGCATGAAAATAGTGATGTACAATGTGGGCAAGCAAGAACTTTCACTCGTTAATTTGTAGAACTACAGTTTTTCGGGTTTTCTTTGGGTTTTCCTATTTTACTTCGTTTCTTTACCGGTTTCTGTCTTTCTGTTTCAGTTCATTTCTTCACTAGTTTTCCATGGTCTTCCTGGTTTTCTTTGCTTCTTCGCCGATTTTTTTATGGTTTTCTTCAGTTTTCCTTTGTTGGTTTTTGGCGTTTCTTCACCGGTATCTTTGTGTGTGTTTTCTACACATGTCTACTTTTACACAATGTACATTTTTAAGTGAAGTCCACACTCGCCGCCTGCTCGTTCAACGACACGTCGCGGCGGCGGCGCCCCTTTCATTTCAATGGCCGACGCACGGCTCCCCCATGCTGTCGCGGTGCCGCACTGCTTTCAGCCTCCGCCGCTAATGCCGATAGAGCGATAGGGCGACTCGCCCCAACCACCCACAATGATTCCACCTCCACTGCAACTTAGCCTCCACTCGCTGATCGACGATGTTATCCGCGAGATTTTGTTCCGCATCCTGTTGGATGACCCGATGAGCCTCGTCCACGCCTTCACCGTCTGCACCACCTTGCTTGAGATCATCTCTGACCCCGCCTTTTTTCGCGACTACCGGGCCTTCCACGGGACGCCCACGATCTTGGGTTACCTCCACAACAAATCCTACGAGAGCAACGATGTCGCTCAATTCGTTCCCACCAGAGCCTTCTGCCCACTCGTTTGCGAGCACCGAGACTGGGATGCGGTTGACTCCCGCCATGGCCGCGTCTACTTCTACAAGCCCGGAGAGCAGGATACATATTTAATCGTTTGGGACCCCATCATCGAAAACCAGCGGGTGATTTCCACCGACTCCAAGCTATTGAAGATACTTTATGCTGGAGAGGAGATAACCATGATGGTCGCGGACCTCTGCGCCCAGGACTGTTGTGACCAACTTGGCTGCCATGACGGTCCCTTCCTCGTGGCTTTCGTCAGCTCCAACGTGGTATAAAAGACCATGTTCACCTCCGTTTACTCATCCGAGACTACCAGGTGGAGCGAAATGATCTCGGTTGAGAATCAGAGTGCCGTCGTTACGTATCCGTTTGGCACCATCTTGCATCTGTATGCCATTGAAGAGACGGGGCACAATGCGGTTGGGGGAAAGAAAATCTATTTCCCCGTCAAGTGGGGCGAGTGCACCGTGAAAATAGTGATGTACAATGTGGGCGAGCAAGAACTTTCACCGATTAATTTGTAGGACTAAGGTTTTCTGCGTTTTCTTTGGTTTTTCCTGTTTTACGTCGTTTCATTACTGGTTTTCCACCTTTCTGCTTTAGTTCATTTCTTCACCGGTTTTCCGTGGTTATGATGGTTTTCTTCGCTTCTTCGCTGATTTTTTATGGTTTTCTTTGTTGGGTGTTGGCGTGTCTTCACCAGTTTCTTTGTCTGTGTTTCCCACACGTCTACTTTTACGCACTGTACATTTTTAAGCGCAATCCCCACCGGCTGCCTGTTCGTTCGACGACACGCAGTGGCGGCGGCGCCCTTTTTGGCTCAACGGCCGGCGCACGGCTCCCCATGCTGCCGCGGCGCCACACTGCTTCCAACCTCCGCCGCTCCGCCGCTAATGCTGATAGAGCGATAGGGCGACTTGCCCACAACCACCCGCAATGAATCCCCCTCCACTTGCTGATAGACGACATTATCCGTGAGATTTTGTTCCGCATCACGTCGAATGACCCAACGAGCCCCGTCCACGCCTCCGCCGTCTGCACCACCTTGCTTGAGATCATCTCCAACCCCGCTTTTTTTGCAACTACCAGACCTTCCACGGGACGCCACCGATCTTGGGCTACCTCCACAACAAATCCTACGAGAGCCACGACGTCGCTCATTTCGTTTTCACCGGAGCCTTCTGCCCACTTGTATAAGAGCACCGGGTTTGGGATGCGGTCGACTCCCGCCATGGCCGCGTTCTCTTCTACACGTCCGGAGAGTAGGATATGTATTTCATCATTTGGGACCCCATCACCGACAACCAATGGGTGATTTCCACCGACTCCAAGCTATTGAAGATCCTTTGTGCTGGAAAGGAGATAACCTGGATGGTCATGGTCCTCTGCGCCAAGGACTGTTGCGACCACTTGGGCTGCCATGACGGTCCCTTCCTCGTGGCTTTCGTCGGCTCCAACATGGTAGAAAAGACCATGTTCGCCTACGTTTACTCATCCGAGACTACCGAGTGGAGCAAAATGGTCTCGCTTGAGAACTAGAATGCCATCGTTATGTATCCGTTTGGCACCATCTTGCATCTGTATGCCATTGAGTAGACGGGACACACTGCGGTTGTGGGAAAGAAAGTCTATTTCCCGCCAAGTGTGGCTACAAGAGCATGAAAATAGTGATGTACAATGTGGGCAAGCAAGAACTTTCACTCGTTAATTTGTAGGACTATAGTTTTTCGCGTTTTCTTTGGTTTTTCCTGTTTTACTTTGTTTCTTTACCGGTTTCCGTCTTTCTGTTTTAGTTCATTTCTTCACCGGTTTTCTGTGGTCTTCATGGTTTTCTTCGCTTCTTCGCCGAAATTTTTATGGTTTTCTTCAGTTTTTCCTTGTTGGTTTTTGGCGTTTCTTCACCGGTATCTTTGTGTGTGTGTTTTCTACACATGTCTACTTTTACACAATGTACATTTTTAAGTGGAGTCCACACTCGCTGCCTGTTCGTTCAACGACACGTAGCAGCGGCGGCGCCCCTTTCTGCTCAACGGCCGGTGCACGGCTCCCCCATGTTGTCGTGGTGCCGCATTGCTTCCAGCCTCCGCCGCTAATGCTGATAGATCAATAGGGCGACTCGCCCCCACCCACCCACAATGAATCCGCCTCCACAACAACTCAGCCTCCACTCGCTGATCGACGAAGTTATCTGCAAGATTTTGTTCCGCATCCTGTCGGATGACCTGACGAGCCTCGTCCACGCCTTCACCGTCTGCACCACCTTGCTCGTGATCATCTCTGGCCCCGCCTTTTTTCGCGACTACCGGGCCTTCCAGGGGACGCCCACGAACTTGGGCTACCTCCACAACAAAACCTACGAGAGCAATGACGTCGCTCAATTCGTTCCCACCAGAGCCTTCTGTCCACTCGTTTGCGAGCACCGAGACTGGGATGCGGTCGACTCCCGCCATGGCCGCGTCCGCTTCTACATGCTCGGGGAAAAGGATACAGATTTCATCGTTTGGGACCCCATCACCGACAACCAGCAGATGATTTCTACCGACTCCAAGCTATTGAAGATACTTTATGCTGGAGAGGAGATAACCATGATGGTCGTGGAGCTCTGCGCCAAGGACTGTTGTGACCAACTTGGCTGCCATGACGGTCCCTTCCTCGTGGCTTTCGTCAGCTCCAACGTGGTAGAAAAGACCATGTTCACCTCCGTTTACTCATCCGAGACTACCGAGTGAAGCGAAATGATCTCGGTTGAGAATCAGAGTGCCGTCTTTACGTATCCGTTTGGCACCATCTTGCATCTGTATGCCATTGAAGAGACGGGGCACACTGCGGTTGGGGGAAAGAAAGTCTATTTCCCCATCAAATGGGGCTACTGCAGCATGAAAAGAGTGATGTACAATGTGGGCGAGCAAGAACTATCATTGATTAATTTGTAGGACTAAGGTTTTGTGCATTTTTTTGGTTTTTCCTGTTTTACGTCGTTTCATTACTGGTTTTCCACCGTTCTGTTTTAGTTCATTTCTTCACCGGTTTTCCGTGGTTTTCATTGTTTTCTTTGCTTCTTTGCTGGTTTTTTATGGTTTTCTTTAGTGTTTCTTTGTTGGGTTTTGGCGTTTCTTCACCAGTTTCTTTGTGTGTGTTACCCACACATGTCTACTTTTACACAATGTACATTTTTAAGCATAGTCCCCACTGGCTGCCTGTTCGTTTGGCGGCACGCAGCGGCAACGGTGCCCCTTTCTGCTCAACGGCCGGCGCATGGCTCCCCCATGTTACTACAACGTCACACTGCTTCCAGCCTCCGCCGCTATTGCTGATAGAGCGATAGGGCGGCTCGCCCCGAACCACCCGCAATGAATCCGCCTCCACCGCAACTTAGCCTCCACTCGCTGATTAACGACGTTATCCGCGAGATTTTTTTTTGGCATCACGTCGGATGACCCGACGAGCGCCGTCCACGCCTCCGTTGTCTGCACCACCTTGCTTGAGATCATCTCCGACCCCTCTTTTTTTCGCGACTACCGGGCCTTCCACGGGACACCCCCGATCTTGGACTACCTCCACAACAAATCCTATGAGAGCCACGATGTCGCTCAATTTGTTCCCACCGGATCCTACTGCCCACTCGTTTGCGAGCACCGAGACTGGGATGCGGTCGACTCCCGCCATGGTCGCG
This sequence comes from Elymus sibiricus, assembly GCA_039707655.1. NCBI lineage: Eukaryota > Viridiplantae > Streptophyta > Magnoliopsida > Poales > Poaceae > Elymus > Elymus sibiricus. The sequence continues at coordinate 50,023,602 of CM077668.1, forward strand.
TCCTCTTCAACATGCCCCGAGAGAAGGATACGTATTTCATCCTTTGGGACCCCATCAGCGACAACGAGCGGGTGATTTCCACCAACTCCAAGCTATTGAAGATATTTTGTGCTGGAGACGAGATAACCTGGATGGTTGCGGTCCTCTGCGCCACGGACTGTTGCGACCACCTGGGCTGCCATGACGGTCCCTTCCTCGTGGCTTTTGTCGGCTCCAACGTGGTAGAAAAGACCATGTTCACCCCTGTTTACTCATCCGAGACTGCCGCGAGTGGAGCAAAATGATCTCGGTTGAGAACCCGAATGCCATCATTACGTATCCGTTTGGCACCATCTTGCATCTATATGCCGTTGAGGAGACGGGGCACACTACGGTTGTGGGAAAGAAAGTCTATTTACCGTCAAGTGGGGCTACTGGAGCATGAAAATAGTGATATACAATGTGAGCGAACAAGAACTTTCCGTTAATTTGCGGGACTACGGTTTTTGCATTTTCTTTGGTTTTTCATGTTTTACTTCATTTCTTTACCGGTTTTTCGTCTTTATGTTTTAGTTCATTTCTTCACCGGTTTTCCGTGGGTTTCATGGTTTTCTTCGCTTCTTCGCCGATTTTTGATGGTTTTCTTCGGTTTTTCTTTCTTTCTTAAATTGGTTTTCTTTGGTCTTTTGCGTTTCTTCTCCGTATTCTTTGTGTGTGTTTTCTACACATGTCTACTTTTACACAATGTACATTTCTAGTTTACATGTAGTACATTTTTTTTGCTACACATTGACTATATTTCAAATACACGATGTACATTTTTATAAATACATGTTTTCAATATTTTTTGAATATATGTTGAACATTTTTTAAATACATATTTTTCAACTTTTTTTGAATATATGTTAAATAATTTTCAAATACACGATGTACATTTCCTTGAATACATGTTTTGGGAATATCTTTTCCTTTTTTTCTTATTCTTTTCTTTACTTTATTTCAACGCATATCTACATTTTCGTTCACACTGTACATTGTTTGTATACATCAAGAACATTTTTTATACACGTTTAACATTTTGAAAATACATGATTATTTTTTTAAAAAATATATCAAAAGCGCTGTTTGATGAGCCTGCGTAGTATTAGGAAGTTGGGTTTTGCTGTTTATTTTTTACAGACATTGTACATTGTTGGTATACATGTAAAACATTTTTTATATGTGTTTAAGATTTTTCGAATGTACAATTAACACTTTTTCAAACACATGATTTTGAACATTTAAAAAAATATGTTTTAGACATTTTTCAAATATACATTGATTTTTTTAAACTCCGCAATAATTTTTGTAGATTGGATAAACATATTTTAAAAATGTCATGAACATATTTATGAAACGCGTGAAAATTTAAAAAATATAAAGTTCATTTTTTTAATGCTACATTTGTATGAATTAGACAGACATTTTTTTCACAATGTATATTTTTGTAAATGTCAAATACATTTTTTCAATCACGTGAACATTTTTAAAATGTCATAAAACATTTTTTTGAATGCTATCAACATTTTTCTGTATTAAGTTAACATTTTTGCAAACTTATGAACAAAAATAGTTATTTTTTGTTCTGGAATATATGTGTTTACAATATTTTCAAAAATTATGAAAATAATAATAAAATAACATGGGGAAAATGTAATAACCTAGAAGATACGTGTACTCAAGGGATTGTGCAAGGTCTAAGTGATCTTAACTAATGGATAATAATATGAAGATTTGGTCTTCTGAGTAAAAGTCAACCTCTCCAACGAGACGTAAAGTTGTCATAACAATTTAAAGTGGTTAAACAGATCTTGTGTCTTCTTCGAGCAACTGGTTTCATTTCTTGATCCTTTACTTTCTGCACTTGTGAAGACCTTGTTCCCTTTTCTCTTTCTGAAGATGTTATCTGAAGACTATCTTATTCCGCTGTGCCTGCTATGTACAGCCTAGTAGTACTTAAGTCCGTTTGCCTGTTCGTGTGTCTAGCTTACTTGTATTGCTACCTTGTTTGCTTGTGTGCTTTCCTTTATTTTGATGACTTTTGTCTCTACATTGAATGCATGCTTAGCCTAGTTTCCTTTCTGAAAGCACATTTGCTCCCTTGATGGTTTTGGTAATTTATGCCAACATACATGTTGTTGGACTAATGCCTCTATCTAGTGAATTTCAGACAAGTTCAACAATGGCGTGGCAAGGACTAGAGGATGTGGAACCCCTCAAAATGCTTAGGACATGGATTGGCAAAAGCTCAAGACTCTACATTTTTTGTTAAGTGATCCAAGATCACATTGAGTCCATAGGAAAGCCAATACTATTAAAAGGGGATGAGGTGTTGTTTAATGGTCTTTTTGCACAAGTGCTTAGTGACAGTGCTCCAAAACCCTCAACCACTTTCTCCATCCAAATATGTCCAAAACTTACATTCCAACTCGGACCCACCGAAAATTCCTATCCGGAGCCACCGAGTTCATCTGGACTTAGCCACTGCCAAAACCCTAACAAATCGGATCCACCGATATGGATCTCGATCCCACCGAGATGGCCTTGCCAACTCTTTGTAATCGTTTGCACTTACTTCGGTCCCACCGAGTTTTGCAAATCGGTCGCACCGAGATGGCTTGCCAACTCTCTATTGCCTTATTGCTTCACTTCGGTCCCACCGAGTTGATGCAATCGGTGCCACCGAGACGAGGTTTGCCCTAACCATTGCACATCGGTCCATCCGAGTTGTTCCAGTCGGTCCCACCGAGATTCCTAACGTTCATATCTTTTACACAGTTCGGTGCCACCGAGATTTCTGATCGGTGCCACCGAGTTGGGTCAAAAGTGTGTAACGGTTGGATTTTGTGTGGAGGCTATATATACCCCCTCCACCACTTCTTACTCAGTAAGGAGAGCCATCAGAACGTGCCTACACTTCCACCATACATTTTCTGAGAGAGAACCACCTACTCATGTGTTGAGATCAAGACATTCCAATCCAACCATTTGAACCTTGATTTCTAGCCTTTCCCAAGTTGCTTTCCACTCAAATCCTTCTTCCACCATAGCCAAATCTGTAAAGAGTTGTTTGAGTGTTGGGGAGACTATCATTTGAAGCACAAGAGCAAGGAGTTCATCAACAACACACCGTCTATTACCTTTTCGAGAGTGGTGTCTCCTAGATTGGTTAGGTGTCACTTGGGAGCCTCCGACATGATGTGGAGTTGAACCAAGGAGTTTGTAAGGGCAAGGAGATTGCCTACTTCGTGAAGATCTACCCGAGTGACGCTAGTCCTTCGTGGACATAAGCCATGGTGGAATAGGCAAGGTTGCTTCTTCATGGACCCTTCGTGGGTGGAGCCCTCCGTGGACTCGCGCAGCCGTTACCCTTCGTGGGTTGAAGTCTCCATCAACGTGGACGTACGATAGCACCACCTATCAGAACCACGCCAAAAACCACCGTGTCTTCATTGCGTTTGATCTTCCATACTCCACCCCTTTACTTTCCGTACACTTGCATGTTTTACTATTTCCGCTGCTCAATCTCTAGTTATGCATGTGTAGGGAGTATTGGTGTTATCTTAACTTGTGCCAAAATCTGCCTAAGTTCAAAGAGAAACTAAAAACTGCTACTTTGGTTGGTTAAGTGTCTATTCACCCCCTCCTCTAGACCTATCTCCTCGATCCCACAATTGGTATCAGAGCTTTGGTCTCCATTACTTTGGTTTTATCACCATTGGAGGGAGATGGATGTGTCTACTTTGGGGAGTCTTAGACGTAGAGTGCCTATTCTCGATGGGGAGTATTACAATGCTTGGAAATATGAGATGCTTGATATCTTTGATGAATTTAACTTGAGCAAGTATATTCATAATCCTTATGTGCCCCCTATTGATCCCTTGCATCCTACTCATGAAGAGGAAATTGACATGCTTCGTAATCTTAGAACCGTCAATCTTATCATTAGAGGATTACCTAAAGTTGTGCTTCGTTGTATGCAAAACTTTGAATGTGCTTATACTCTATGGCATGACTTGGAAAAGCGATATCCCGATTACTCTTTAAAGAATCTTGATAAGATTCTTCATAAAACTATTGCTTTTCATAAGATGAGTCCTAATGATCCTAACTTTGATGATTGCTTGTTTGAGCTTCGTGATCTTATGCGTGCTAAAGGAGATGTTGGAACTATTAGTAACATTATCATGGAAGCCATTAGAATTCATAAACTTGAACATTGTCATGATCATGAAACTAATGAATTCATTGCCCTAGGTGATGATCATGTACATATTGATGATGATGATGGTGAGCATGGCTATTATGATGAGGACGAAGAATTTGATATTGAATTTGAGAAGACCATGAGGAATCTTAGTCTTATGGCAAATCTTCGAGATTACATGGCCGGAGGAAAAGAGTGGATTCTTGATAGTGGATGTACCGATCACATGACCGGAGATAGAGACATGTTTCGTGAGCTTGCTAAAAATGATGGTCCACGCAAGTATGTGACTTTTGGAGACAACTCCAAGGGTAAGGTACTTGGCCTTGGTAAGGTGGCCATATCCAATGATAGCTCCATACAAAATGTTATGCTTGTTGAATCTCTTGGTTACAATCTTCTTTCCGTATCTAGACTAGCCGATTTTGGTTTCAATGTTCTATTTACCAAAGTAGATTGCCAAGTGTTTCGTCGAGATAACCATAATATGGTCTTTACCGGCATTCGTAGAGGTGATCTATACATTGTTGATTTCACTAAGAGAGCCCAACCTCGTACATGTTTAATTGCTAAATCTTCTAAGGGTTGGTTATGGCATAGGAGACTTGGACATGTTGGCATGGGTAACCTTGATAAACTTGTTAAAGGAGATCACTTTCTTGGAGTGAAAGATGTTATATTTGACAAAGATCGACTTTGTAGTGCTTGCCAAGTAGGAAAACAAGTTGGAGGAAGCCATCCCATGAAGAACATTATGACCACGAGGAGACCACTCGAGCTACTTCATATGGATCTTTTTGGTCCCAACTCCTATAAGAGTCTTGGTGGTAACTCTTTCGGTTTGGTCATTGTTGATGATTTTTCCAGATTTACGTGGGTGTTCTTTCTTGATGACAAATCGCAGGTACAAAAGATCTTCAAGAACTTCGCAAGAAAGGCCCAAAATCAATTTGAAGTGAAGATCAAGAAGGTTCGGAGTGACAACGGAACGGAGTTCAAGAACGCCAATTTGGACACCTTTCTTGATGAGGAGGGTATTTCACATGAGTTCTCGGCTACGTACACACCTCAACAAAATGGAGTTGTTGAGAGGAAAAACCGTACTCTTATTGAGATGGCAAGAACAATGCTTGATGAATACAAGACGCCAAAACACTTTTGGGCGGAAGCGGTTGAAACAACTTGTCATGTGACAAATCGACTCTACCTTCACAAGCTTCTTGGTAAAATGGCGTATGAACTGCTCACCGGTAACAAACCACAAGTTGGATACTTTCGAGTATTTAGCTCAAAATGTTACATTCTTGATAAGCATCGTCGTTCAAAATTTGCTCCTAAATCTCATGAAGGTTTCCTACTTGGTTATGGATCGAACTCTCACACTTACTGTGTCTACAACAACTTCACTCGAAAAGTTGAAGAGACGGTAGATGTGAAGTTTGATGAGACTAACGGCTCGCAAGTCGAGCAATTGCCAATTGATGTAGGAGATCAAGAACCATCGGAAGCAATCCAAGACTTATCCATTGGCAAGATTCGCCCCGTGAAAGTAAATTAGCGTACCTCGTCTATTCAAGTGGAAGCCCCAACTTCACATCAAGGTGAACAACAAGCTGATATGGAGGCATCCACAAGTGGAACACGTCAAGACGATGGGAATGAGGAAGTGCAACAAGATGATCCACCTCAACCTCCTTCTCCACCTCCACAAGCGAACAACGACAACACCAACGAAGAAGAAGAAGATGATGATGATGAGGAAGCCTCACCACAACTCAAGCAAAAGCTACCTCGAGTTAGAGCAAGAATCGACAAGAATCATCCCGTCGAACAAATACTTGGAGATACCCAATCCGGGAGAATTACTCGCTCTAAAACTCATTTAGCTAACTTTTGTGAGCATTACTCATTCATCTCTAGTGTTGAACCCTTAAAGGTGGAAGATGCTCTCAAGGACCCCGATTGGGTGAATGCAATGCATGAGGAGCTACACAACTTTGAGAGGAACCAAGTTTGGACATTGGTTGAGAAGCCTAAAGATGAGCAAAACATTATTGGAACCAAATGGATGTTTTGGAATAAGCAAGATGAAGATGGACAAGTCGTACACAACAAGGCTCGTCTCGTAGCACAAGGTTACACACAAGTCGAAGGTATGGACTATGGTGAGACCTATGCCCCCGTTGCAAGACTTGAGTCCATTCGCATTTTACTTGCTTATGCCAATCACCCTGATATCACTCTTTACCAAATGGATATTAAAAGTGCTTTCTTAAATGATGAAATTGAGGAGGAAGTATATGTTAAACAACCTCCCGGATTTGTGAATCCCAAGAAACCTAATCATGTTTACAAACTTCATAAAGCTCTTTATGGTCTTAAACAAGCCCCTAGAGCTTGGTACAAATGCTTGACAAAGTTTCTTCTTGAAAAAGGTTTTGAAATTGGGAAAATTGATTCAACTTTGTTCACTAAGAGGGTTAATGGAGAATTATTTGTATGCCAAATTTATGTTGATGATATTATCTTTGGATCTACTAACCCCTCTTTTAGTGAAAAGTTTGGAAGGTTGATGTCAGAAAAGTACGAGATGTCTATGATGTGTGAACTCAAATTCTTTCTTGGTTTGCAAATCAAGCAAACTGAGGGTACCTTTGTTTCTCAAACAAAGTATACCAAGGACTTATTCAAGAAGTTCAACATGCAAGAGAGTAAAGGTATGAAAACTCCAATGCCCACGAGTGGACATCTTGACTTGACCAAGGATGGCAAACCGGTTGATCAAAAGGTTTATCGATCTATGATTGGTTCATTGCTATATCTATGTGCCTCCCGTCCCGACATTATGCTAAGTGTGTGCATGTGTGCTTGATACCAAGCGGCACCAAAAGAGTGTCACCTTAAGGCCGTGAAAAGAATTGTGAGATACTTGTTACATACACCAAACTTTGGCATATGGTATCCCAAAGGATCTTCTTTTAATCTTGTTGGCTATTCCGATTCAGACTATGCCGGAGACAAGGTTGATAGAAAATCCACTTCAGGTACATGTCAATTTCTTGGTAGATCTCTTGTGTCTTGGTCCTCCAAGAAACAAAACTCGGTATCTCTATCTACCGCCGAAGCGGAATACATTGCCGCAGGATCATGTTGTGCTCAATTACTATGGATGACACAAACTCTTAAAGACTATGGTGTGCATGTGAGACATGTACCATTACTATGTGACAATGAGAGTGCTATTAAGATTGCACACAATCCCGTGCAACATTCTCGAACTAAGCATATTGAGGTTCGTCACCATTTCATTCGAGACCATATTGAGAAAGGTGACATTGACCTTAAACATGTTCGTACCGACAAACAATTGACGGACATCTTTACCAAACCCCTTGATGAGAAAGAGTTTTGTCACTTGAGAAGTGAGTTGAACATCATTGATGCTTCAAACATGAACTAGAGGTTCATGTGGATGCATACAAGGGCATGAGCATTCTTGACTAATCCATGATACTTTCATGATCATTTCAAATCTTGGACATTTTGCTCCCTTGTATTGTATCTAACCTTTTGTAGGTACTTGGACAAGCTTCATGTCACAAGATTGCATCTCACTCTTACCTTGAGAAATCTTGTATAACCCAAGTATCAACAATTGTTGGTGGAACAAGGAACAAGACAACTTAAACATATCCTTTGACAAATTTTGAGTTATGCTTCATTCTTGTCATTTTGGATATACATGTTGTTCCTTGCAAATCTAACCCATGTAGAAAGATGAACTACAAATGAGAGGATAGCTCCCAACTTCAACTCACGAGCATCCACTTCAAGTTCAACTACATGATGGACATCACCACCAAATCCCAATGTAAGTTCTCACATCTTAGAGAAGTTTTACTCAAAGACATGAGCTAAAGCAACTCAAAAAGATGTGAACACATTGAAATGCTTAAAGGAAAAATGGCAACCCCATTTTGAGCTTAAACGATGAGTATGACCAATGATCAAGTGTTCTCACTTGACTCCTAAGTCAATATACTCTAACATAGGTGACCTAGTCGCCGACCCATCTAGATGAAGTTCTCTAGTGTTTCTTTTGTTTGATCTCTTCTTGCTAAAAAAAAACTTCATCTAGACGTTTCTTTGCTTCTTTTCTGTGTTTCTTTTCTTTTAGCTAGTTTCGCAGCTATTTCTTTGCAAATCTTTGTGAAAATTCCTTTGCCTAGTGAGCTGAGTTGACAAAAAGTTCCTTTGCACCAAAATCGGTTCCACCGAAGTGATACAACTCGGAGTCACCGACTTTACTGCTCTAAGGAGTTTTCTGTCAAATATCCTCTGAGTTTTTCTGCTCCAGCTCCACTCAATGATTCTTATCCTCTACTTGCATCTAGACCCACTCAATGGCTAGATGTGTTTCTCAAGGACCAAACCCACTTGACCAACAACCTTGAAGTCCCTTCTTTGAAATTGATGTCAAAGGGGGAGAGAGGAATACATCAAAGCTTATCACTACAAAGAGATGCACCTTACAAGAGGAGAGAATGTTACATGTTTCTAAGAGGGGAGAAACATGATTCCAGTTGCTTTAGTGTTTTTGATTGCTTTAGTTTTCTCACCCTACCTGCTCCCAATATCCTATGTCAGATTCAGGGGGAGAGGAAGTTCTTTAAGGGGAGACAAATATTTCTTTCTTTTGGGAACATGTCTGCTTCAAAGAAGTATTCACCTAGTGATACTCTCTTCTAAATGTCTTCCCAATCTTGGTTTCTTGTTGATCTTGTGTCTTTTCTTGAAGAAATTATCTTGTGTTATCTAACCTTGTTTTCTCAAGTGTATTTCTTCAGGTACTTGATCAAGAACTTCAAGGTAAGTATATGCATCACACACATGTACATGATGACCTCTTGCTAGTATATCCTTTTTGCAAGAAGATAATCATGAACATATGGATACCTAAATGTCATATATTGCTCTGATGCATGTAGCCAAGATACATGTTGCATGTATATTTCCCATGTGATATCATCATTTTATATGCACATCTTCAGGGGGAGTTCAGGGGAGCTCATACATGTTACATGTTTCCTTCAAAGCTTTCATACAAACTTCTGCTAAATATTTATTTGAAGCTTTGATGTATGTTGTCATCAATTACCAAAAAGGGGGAGATTGAAAGCACATTTGCTCCCTTGGTGGTTTTTGGTAATTTATGCCAACATACATGTTGTTGGACTAATGCCTCTATCTAGTGAATTTCAGACAAGTTCAACAATGGCGTGGCAAGGACTAGAAGATGTGGAACCCCTCAAAATGCTTATGACATGGATTGGCAAAAGCTCAAGACTCTACATTTTTTGTTAAGTGATCCAAGATCACATTGAGTCCATAGGAAAGCCAATACTATTAAATGGGGATGAGGTGTTGCTTAATGGTCTTTTTGCTCAAGTGCTTAGTGACAGTGCTCCAAAACCCTCAACCACTTTCTCCATCCAAATATGTCCAAAACCTACATTCCAACTCGGCCCCACCAAAAATTCCTATCCGGAGCAACCGTGTTCATTTGGACTTAGCCACTGTCAAAACCCTAACAAATCGGATCCACCGATATGGATCTCGGTCCCACCGAGATGGCCATGCCAACTCTCTGTAATCGTTTGCACTTACTTCGGTCCCACCGAGTTTTGCAAATCGGTCGCACCGAGATGGCTTGCCAACTCTCTGTTGCCTTATTGCTTCACTTCGGTCCCACCGAGTTGATGCAATCGGTGCCACCGAGACGAGGTTTGCCCTAACCATTGCACATCGGTCCATCCGAGTTGTTCCAGTCGGTCCCACCGAGATTCCTAACGTTCATATCTTTTACACAGTTCGGTGCCACCAAGATTTCTGATCGGTGCCACCGAGTTGGGTCAAAAGTGTGTAACGGTTGGATTTTGTGTGGAGGCTATATATACCCCCTCCACCACTTCTTACTCAGTAAGGAGAGCCATCAGAACGTGCCTACACTTCCACCATACATTTTCTGAGAGAGAACCACCTACTCATGTGTTGAGATCAAGACATTCCAATCCAACCATTTGAACCTTGATTTCTAGCCTTTCGCAAGTTGCTTTCCACTCAAATCCTTCTTCCACCATAGCCAAATCTATGAAGAGTTGTTTGAGTGTTGGGGAGACTATCATTTGAAGCACAAGAGCAAGGAGTTCATGAACAACACACCGTCTATTACCTTTTGGAGAGTGGTGTCTCCTAGATTGGTTAGGTGTCACTTGGGAGCCTCCGACATGATGTGGAGTTGAACCAAGGAGTTTGTAAGGGCAAGGAGATCGCCTACATCATGAAGATCTACCCGAGTGAGGCTAGTCCTTCGTGGACGTAAGCCATGGTGGAATAGGCAAGGTTGCTTCTTCGTGGACCCTTCGTGGGTGGAGCCCTCCGTGGACTCGCGCAGCCGTTACCCTCCGTGGGTTGAAGTCTCCATCAACGTGGACGTACGATAGCACCACCTATCGGAACCACGCCAAAAACCACCGTTTCTTCATTGCGTTTGATCTTCCATACTCTACCCCTTTACTTTCCGTACACTTGCATGCTTTACTATTTCCGCTGCTCAATCTCTAGTTATGCATGTGTACAGAGTATTGGTGTTATCTTAACTTGTGCCAAAATCTGCCTAAGTTCAAAGAGAAACTAAAAACTGCTACTTTGGTTTGTTAAGTGTCTATTCACCCCCCTCTAGACCTATCTCCTCGATCCCACACTTTCTGCAAATATTTCGTACCGCTAAATGTTTCTTCGAAGAATTAGCTTCCTTCAAAGAATTTGATTAAAACATCATTCATACACCCCCTCTGGTCGATTAAGCGCTCTTTCAGAACTAAAATGCTAACCAACCTGGGACCAACAATCATCTAGGTAGACCAAAAAGGAGTATCGAAGCACCAACATGGGTAACCACGAGAAACGTTACTCATCCCATCCCACGGCCACCCACCATGCACATGGCAAGCAAGGTTGAAGAACCAATCAAGCGATTGTCGACCCAAAACACTGGTAGGTAGACCCAAACCATAATCCGACCCCTTCAAGCAGTTGTGTAGACCGGGGATGAGCACCAGACCTCCAGCACGAGCAACAAGGAGTAAAGTTACCCATCCCATCCCACGCGAACCTATAAGTAAATCTAGGGCCCCCTTTGTGGCTTTGGAGTATTAAAGATAAAAGGGTTAAAAGAATAATGTGTTTGTGAGTGTACACAGAAGAATAGTCTATGAAGATTTGGTTTAACCGTCAAAGACGACCTCTAAAAATGTATGGAATACATTGAAGATATTGTTGCACCCTTGAAGAAATTGCCTGGAGAATTGGAACATGAAGACTCTGTCTTTTAGTAGTTTGTTTTCTTCTTACTTGAGTCATATGGAACACTGTACTGTTAAACGGGGACTAGGTGATACAAAGACGTATTTTTCTGAAGTGGTGCTCAAACAATCTTATTTCTTTGAGTGAAGACTTTGAAAATATCTTGTAGTGCATTTAGTTTTCTTCAGTGTCAGAGACGATGTTCGTTCTTTGGGACACTGATGAATTTGTTCTCACTGAAGAGTTAGGAAATTTCCAGTGCGGTTCTCATATCGTGAGGAAACTAAGTGTTCAAATGAGTGCCGACCGTTGGTGTGCGAGTGCCGGCTGTCATGTGGATCCTTATCTGACAACGGTCACATCAGAAGGGCCTGCTGTTCTTTTCCCCTCAAGTTGCGCACCGGCTATAAATAGCTTCCCTAACCACCAGCTATTGGTTGGCTGTTCCGAGTTATTGCATAACAAGTGTCATCTAGAGTAACCCACCCACCAAAGAATCTGAGAAAATCCTAATTTAGGAAAACCCAAACACCTAAAGCCAAAGAGAATGTGTTATGTGATCCGACTACTTATTACCTTTGAAGACTGTGATCTTTTAGACGGTTAGACATCATGTTCTGAGCATCCAATAAGAAATTATGGAGTTCCATAGAATGAGTCTGTGAATGTTTTGAAAGTCTACCTTAACGACTTACCACATGATTGGGCAATGTCTAAGTGATCTTAGCTCAAGGAGGATAAGATGAAGACTAAGTGTCTTGTAAGTTCAATCTCGAGCATCTCTAACCAAATGTACAGTTGTCACATCAAATGGAACTGGTGAAACAAATCATTGTCTTCATTGAGCAACTGGTTCTATTTCTTTAACCCCTTTACATTCAGTATATGTATCATGAAGACTTTGTCTCTCTCTCTCTCTCTCTCTCTCTCTCTCTCTCTCTCTCTCTCTCTCTCTCTCTCTCTCTTTCTAAAGACTTTGTCTGAAGACTTCCGTTTTTTCTGTGTGATTCATGTTGTTGTTTGTCTTCAGTCTTGTTGTGCTTAAGTGTGTATGCTTTTATGTGCGTCTAGTTTACTTGTGCTTTTACCTTACATGCATCTTGTCTTCTGTTCTGATGACTTTGTCCTCTCATTGAATGCATGCCTAGTGTAGAATTATTTCTACCTTGTATTCCTTCCGTCTGTTTAGTTCATGTTTCTTTGAAGAACCTTCGAAGAATTTGTTAAAAATATCCCACTCAACCCTGGTCGATAACTTGCACATTGAGAACCCACCGAGTACCGAGCAAGACACAAGGAAGAGGAGTGTTACCCGTTGCTACTTGTGAGCTGTGTTGGGATTTCCCCGAAGAGGAGAGGAGATGTAGCACAATAGAGATAAGTATTTCCCTCAGTGAGAACCAAGGTTATCGAACCAATAGGAGAATCAAACAAAGAAAAGAAAACTATGGCACAAGACGCTCCAAGTAAAACTCATATCATGTGATGAATAAAAATATAGCTCCAAGTGATATACCGATAGATTGTAGACGAAAGAGGGGATGCCATCCGGGGCATCCCCAAGCTTAGACACTTGGGTCTTCCTTGAATATTACCTTGGGGTGCCTTGGGCACCCCCAAGCTTAGGGTCTTGCCGCTCCTTACTCCTTCATCCATCATGATCTCACCCAAAACTTGAAAACTTCAGCACACAAAACTCAACAGAAACCTCGCGAGATCCATTAGTATAACAAACAAATCTTAAACTTTAGGTACTGTTATAAATTGATTCATATTTAATTCTTTCATAATGCTACTATATTCTAAATTCTCCATGACTTATACCCCCCAATATAATCCATAGCATCATTAAAATAAGCGAACTATGCAATAGAAAACAAAATCTGTCTAAAACAGAACAATCTGTAAATATCTGAATAAAACTCATACTTATTTAACTCCAAAAATTCTGAACAATTATGACAACGTAAAAAATCCATATACCAATATCGTGTAAAAAATTCAGGACTTTATCACGTTCCAGTACAGAAGAGAAATTCCAGATCTGGGTGAAAAACTTTTTGTTTTTCAAACATCATCATTTATACTATCATCCAAATCATCCTAAAGGCATTACTTGGCACAAGTACTAATTAAAATATAAAAACACAATCATAACAGTAGCTATAATTGTGTGACACAAGAAAAATAAAAATTGAATAAAGATAAATATTGGGTTGCCTCCCAACAAGCGCTATTGTTTTATGCCCCTAGCTAGGCATAATGCATTGTTTCAAGTATTATCATCCTTCAAATTAATTCCATAGGTGGCCCTCATAATGGATTCATATGGTGGCTTAATTCTCTTTGAAGTGTTCCATCCCTTTCTTTAGTGGGAATTGGAATCTTATATTACCTTCTTTCATATCAATAATAGCACCTATGGTTCGTAGGAAAGGCCTACCAAGTATTATAGGACAAGACGGATTGCATTCAATATCAAGCACAATAAAATCCATGGGTACATAATTTCTATTAGCAAGAATAAGCACATCATTTATTCTACCCAATGGTTTCTTAATAGTTGAATCCACTAAATGTAAATTAAGGGAACAAGCATCCATATCGGTGAGATCTAGCACGTCACATAAAGATTTTGGTATGGTAGAGACGCTAGCACCTAGATCACACAAAGCATTACATTCATAATCTTTAATCTCCACTTTAATATTAGGTTCCCATTCATCATGCAATTTTCTAGGTATTGAAACTCCCAACTCTAGCTTTTCTTCATGAGCTTTTATCATAGCTTCTACAATATGATTAGTAAAAGCTTTATTTTGTTCATAGGCATTAGGTGAATTTATCATGGATTGCAACAAGGAAATACATTCAATTAAAGAGCAACTATCATAATTAAAGTCCTTATAATCCAAAGTAGTGGGCACATTACTATTTAAAGTCTTGACCTCTCCAAACCCATTTTTATCATTTTTATCATTAAGATCATCACCCTCCGAACAATTGGGACGCCTTCTAGATAAAGTTGACTCATATCCACCCCCTTTTTCATCAAGTTTTATATTAGTAAATAAAGATTCAATAGGTGAGACACCAATCATTTTAATATCTTCATCATGATTACTATAGAAACCGGGTGGAATAGCTTTTTCTAAGAATTCTCGCTTAGCTCTCAACTTAGCGGTTCTCTCTTTACTTTCATTAATGGAGACATAAATAGCTTTATATAGACTCATTAATATCATGCTTGGGTGGCAAAATTTTAATTTTAAGATTTTCCACATCATGAGCAATTCTATCCATGTTCCTAGACATTTCATCAACTTTATTCAATTTTTCTTCTACCATAGCATTGAAAATCTTTTGAGAATTAATAAATTCTTTAATATTGTTCTCAAGATTAGTAGGTATCCTATTATTATTATATGAATTACCATAATTATTAGAGGAATTTCCGGGAAACGGTCTAGAATTAAAATTCCCTCTATAAGCATTGTTGTTGAAATTATTTCTAGAGACAAAGTTCGCATCAATGCACTACTAGGAGAAACCTTATAGGTGGAACCTTAGCAGTAGCGTGGGGTAAAAGCGCAGCGCTACTGCTATATAGCAGCAGCGCTGGTCGTGAACCGACGCTACAGGTAGGACCGTAGCAGTAGCGCTGGCTAGCCACCCCGCGCTGCTACTAAGTGGTCCCAGCCTTAGCCCACGGGGCTACCCGTAGTAGTAGCGCGGCCTAGGGAACCACCGCTACTGCTAGGCCTGTAGCAGTAGCACTGGCCCGAGACAAAGCGCTACCACTATGTGTGTACTATGCCAGTAGGTGGGCCTAACTTAGCAGCAGCGTGGGATACCAAGCCAGCGCTACTACTAAGACCCGTAGTAGTAGCGCTGGTCCCTAACGCGCGCTGCTGCTAACCCAACCTTGTCGTCTTCTCCGCGCGGCCGACCCTCACTCTCCCCTCTCCACCCTCTCACTCTCCCTCTCCACTCTCTCCCCACGCCACGCCGCCGTCGCCCGCCGCCACCGGAAGAGATCGCCCGCGCTCCTGCTCCTCCTCCACCGAGGTATCTCCTCCCTCCCTCCTCCTCCTCCCTCCACCTCCCTCCCTCCCTCCTTCCACCTCCCTCTCTCTCCCTCCCTCCTGCCTCCTCCCTCCCTGCCTCGTCCGTCCTCCTCCTCCCTCTCTCTCCCTCCCTCCTGCCTCCTCCCTCCCTGCCTCGTCCGTCCTCCTCCTCCCTCAACCTCCCTCCCTCCCTCCTCCCTCCCTCATCCCTCCCTATTCCTCCCTCTATTTTTGAATTTTTAGTAAAAAAAATTAGTAACATAAATTAGTTAACTTAATACTTTATACTTTCTAGTTTACTTAATTAGTTAAAAATTTAGTTGGTAGAAACATGTATTGGACACTTAGTTGGTAGAGATTATAACTAGTAATAGAATAGAAAATTTAGTAATAGAATAGAAAATAAATTATAGTAATAGAAATTTTTAGTAAAAAAATTTAGTAATAGAAATTTTTATGTGTAAAAAATTTTCAATATAGAAATGTATTGGAATGCTATATGAGAAATTTTTAGGTATCACATTTAGTAATAGAAGTTTGTAGTAAGAAATTTTTTAGTAAGTGTTGAATAGAGTAGAACTAGGGTATTTAGTTATGTCAATCTCACATTGCCAAATTTAGAGAGAGAGAGAGAGAGAGAGACCTAGTTTCTATATTGAACCATTGTGAATGAGCACCAAGTTTGAATGCTCATCTGTGAATGCTTATGTGTGGCACAGGGTAGATCACCGACGAGCCGGCCGACGACGCCCAGAAGATCACCGACGACACCCGCGCCCGGTCGACAATCATCGTCTATAGTGAGTAAACATGGTCTATGTGGTTTCTTAAATACGAAAATGAAGTTTTCATAGATATTTTTATAGATGTAGTAGTAGTAGATGAGTAGCTGTGACAATGTGAAGCAGGTTTTTTTTTGAAATGATAATTGATTCAGATAGCTTTTCAAGTTTAAACATCTTTGTATGTGTATGGACATCTTTGTATCGCAGGGAAAATCCGAGTGGCCTATGTTTTGCCGGAGTGTTGATTCATTTCCGTTCCGGTAAATTTCAGGCGCTCGATATGTCCTATTTTAGCAAAGGTCATGCCGGATTTTTCCGTGAATTTTAGCATGACTTGTGCTATAAAGTAGGAAATATCGAGTGCCTGTGATTTGCCAGAACAGGAATTAAATGACATTTCGGCAAACCATAGGTAATTTTTATGTCATTACTCGATATATGTAACGGGTTGACTGTCATTCTGTCGGGGCTCCGTGTGACTTTTGGTCTGTTCTTGAAGGAAGGATGCCGACTGTTGTCGTGGGGGTCGCTTCCTTTCCTTCTTCTCGTGATATACCTTGGTAATGCACAAGAGGAGGAGGGGAAGCGACATCACCAACGGTCGAAATATCTGTGAGGGAGAGTCCACCATATACAGTCGAAATATGAGAGAGGAAGAATCCCGACTGTTGTCGTGGGGGTCGCTTCTTCTTCATTCGAAGGTGCTAGACATTTTGATGCAATGCACTTTCGAATGAACGGAGGAGCGACCATCACCGACGATCGCAAATGTCAGAGAGGAAGAATCCCGACTGTTGTCGTGGGGGTCGCTTCTCCTTCGTTCCCGTGTGCTAGACATTTTGGTGTAATGCACTCGGGAACGAAGGGAGGAGCGACCATCACCGACAGTCGAATATATCAAAGAGGGAGTGCCCACCATATACACCACGTGAGATGAGAGTTTTGAAGGAAAGACTTGACAGACCGACAGTCAACCCGTGATGAATAATAATGATCTGTGTGTTGAGTTCCTGTTATTTGCCATCGATTTTTAATCTTTGACTTTTGAACACAGGAAATGTCTGACGATGATAGGATCCCGGAGTGCGAATACTGCTACGACGACCGGGGTATATGCGACAAGATGCCTCACCTGCAAAATGGTAGGTACTTCATCGTCAGGCTAGAAGAGACCTTCGATGTTTGTACGGTACGCAACGACGACAAGTATTTCTTCATAATTAATGATGACTTGTGATTCTTTGCTTCAACGTGTAATTTCCGTTTTTTCTCAATTCGAGTAGTACATCCCCTGCCATGCAAGACCTTATGTCTTGGAGAAGCTTGGTTTCCACGACTTTGAGAATATGGAGACGAGGAGAGCTTACCTTAGGACTAAGCATGGTTATGCTTTTCAAGTTAAGCTTTACAATGCGCTTAATAAATCCTATTTCGGTTGCTTAAATTGGGGAGCTCTCTGCAAGGCCTATGGATTTGCGGAGGATATGCAAATAACTTTTGATATTCGTCCCGAAGATGAAGATATTGAAGATAATATCGACATTTGGGTCGATGTGTATATGCCTCCTGTTTTGCCTAAATGTGAGTTTGTCAAACTAATTTGTTAAGTAATTTATATTTTTTATTTAAAAATATTTGGTGTTCATCGCTACTAAACTTGTTTATTTATAATTGTTAGCTTATTTCTTATCTTCAAAAAATACTCAGAAAGCTGTGGACATGACGTACTACAACTATGGCTCCGAGCTTAATTGTGAGGAGAAAGGATATCTTGTCTCATTTCTAGATGATGTTGAGACTTTTAAGACCAAACAGTTTATCAACCCAAATTATACTGGATATGTGCCACTAGTCCATCAGTTGCTTGATGGCAACCTCATTGCCAAAAACTTGGTATGATTTTGTTAATGATGGTAACTTCGTTGCATACATTCTTCTTAAGTAAACTACATTGCTAACTATATATGTTACTATATTGTTCAACAGAAGCTCCCGAGCGAGGTTGTGCCTCACATGATGCTTACCGAAGGGAGTATGTACATGGTTAGCTTACGACCGTTTCCGTCGACGGCTCACCAAAGTGCATACTCTATTTCTTTGAAAGATGGAAGGCTCAATATCAAAGAATGGAGCAAACTAATGAAGGCGCGCACGCAACCGATTGGAGACAACATGTGTGTGCGCAAGCCAGAAGTTGGCGACAGGTGGATCTCCATTCTCCATTTTGGAGATGGACCGGTTTACCTGTTTTATGCTATTTTACCTAGGAGAGAGGACTAGGTCCTAGGTAGTAAGAACAATTAGCTAGTGTTGATTATGACTATGATGATTAGTTATTATGATGATGATGAGTTATGTGCTACACTATGTTAGCTAGAATGATGAGTTGTTATATGACTCATAGATGATGATTATGAGGAGTTGTTATGATGATGAGGAGTTGTTATGACTATGATGATGATGATGATGAGTTGTTATATATTATGATGATGATGATGATGACGGTGAACTTGTCACTTTGGATCCATCCACTTGAATCTAATCCGCGTTTCTTTCACCCAATGATATAATAACTCATCATGATCATAAAATCATATGATGAGACTACTTTATAAAATCTGTACAAATACAACGCAAATACGCAGAAGAAAATAAAAATACAGGAAATTATAGTAGTAGCGGTGGTCAAACAAACGCTACTGCTAGGTAGGGTAGCAGTAGCGCTAGTTGGATCCACGCTACTGCTAGGTAGGTTAGCAATAGCGCTGGTTCAACCAACACTACTACTATGCAATAGCTGTAGCGCCCTACCAGTAGCGCTGGACCCGGCGCTACTGGTAGGCTTTGAACCCGCGCTACTACTAGGGTTTTCCCTAGTAGTGATGGTGTCATTATTTTGCTCAATCAAAGTAGATAATGGCACATCATTAGGATCAACATGAGCATTTTTACTAGCAAGCATTTTCATGATAGCATCCATTTTTACTAGCAAGCATTTTCATAATGGCACTTCTTCGACAGAATTTACCTTCTTACCAGTTGGAGCTCTTTCGGTGTGCCATTGAGAATAATTTGTCATAATATTATCAAGGAGTTTTGTAGCTTCTCCCAATGTAATTTCCATAAAAGTACCTCCTACAGCATAGTCTACAAGATTTCTAGAAACAAAGTTTAGTCCCGCAGAGAAATTTTGTACAATCATCCATAAGCTTAAACCATGAGTGGGACAATTTCTAATCATTAATTTTATCCTCTCCCATGCTTGTGCAACATGTTCTTGCTCAAGTTGCTTAAAATTAATTATTTGATTTCTTAGAGAAACAATCTTAGCGGGAGGAAAATACTTGGCAATAAAAGCATCCTTACACTTATCCCAAGAATCAAAACTATTGCGAGGCAAGGATGAAAACCAAGTTTTAGCACGATCTCTTAGTGAGAACGGAAATAATTTCAACTTAACAATATTATTATCCACATCTTTTTTCTTTTGCATATCACATAATTCAACGAAGGTATTAAGATTGGAAGCAGCATCCTCATTAGAAGTTCCAGAAAATTGTTCTTTCATAACACGATTTAGCAAAGCAGCATTAATATCATAAGACTCCGCACTAGTGGCGGGAGGAGCAATTGGAGTACTAATAAAATCATTGTTATTAGTATTTGAAAAGTCACACAACTTGGTATTTTCTTGAGACATAGCGACAAAGCAATCAAACAAGCAAATAAAAATAGTTTTGTGTTTTTGTATTTTTTATGAGAAGTGGGGGAGATGAAAACGAGAGGCAAAGGCAAATAAAAAGTAGAGCAAGTAGATGATAGTTTGTGCAAAGG
Organism: Elymus sibiricus; assembly: GCA_039707655.1. Lineage (NCBI taxonomy): Eukaryota > Viridiplantae > Streptophyta > Magnoliopsida > Poales > Poaceae > Elymus > Elymus sibiricus. Next base: position 50,043,878 of record CM077668.1, read on the forward strand.
AACTTGATAGGTTTTGATGATGTCTCCCCGACAACGACGCGAGAAATTCTTCCTGCTACTTGTGAGCTGCGTTGGGATTTTCCCCGAAGAGAAGAGGAGATGCATCACAGTAGAGATAAGTATTTTCCTCAGTGAGAACCAAGGTTATCGAACCAATAGGAGAATCACACAAAGCCTCGTTGTCGGTGTCAAAATCGGCAGATCTCGGGTAGGGGAGCCCGAGCTGTTAGATCGGATCGATGGGTAACAGGAGACGAAGGACATGATGATTTACCCAGGTTCGGGCCCTCTCTAAGGAGGTAAAACCCTACGTCCTGCTCTTGTTAATATTGTCGATGTATCAAGGTACAGAGTTGATCTACCTCGAGATCGTAAGTTATGGTCTACACCTAGGGGATGATGTGTGTATCTATGCCTCTACGGACTAAACCCTCTGGTGTATATAGGCACCAGGGGTATTGATAACCCACAAGTATAGGGGATTGCAATAGTTCTCGAGGGTAGAGTATTCAACCCAAATTTATTGATTCGACACAAGGGGAGCCAAAGAATATTTGCAAGTATTAGCAGTTGAGTTGTCAATTCAACCACACCTGGAGACTAAATATCTGCAGCAGAGTGATCAGTAGCACAGTAGTATGGTAGTTTGATAGCAATAGCAATAATAGTAACAGTAGCAGTAACGGTAGCAGCAATAGTTTTGTAGCAATTGTGACAGTAGTAGCAACTGTAGTAACTTAGCAAAGAACAATTTGTGAAAAACTCGTAGGCATTGGATCGGTGATTATGTTGGATAACATTCATCATGTAACAGTCATAACCTAGGGCGACACAGAACTAGCTCCAATTCATCAATGTAATGTAGGCATGTATTCCGTATATAGTCATACGTGCTTGCGATAAGAACTTGTATGACATCTTTTGTCCTACCCTCCCATGGCAGTGGGGTCCATAAGGAAACTAAGGGATATTAAGGCCTCCTTTTAATAGAGAACTGGAACAAAGCTTTAACACATAGTGAATACATGAACTCCTCAAACTACGGTAATCACCGGAAAGAATCCCAATTATTGTCACCTTGGGGTATGCGGATCATAACACATAGCAGGTGCGTATAATTTGCAAGATCGGATCAAGAACACAAATATATTCATGAAAACATAAAGGGTTCAGATCTGAAATCATGGCACTCGGGCCCTAGTGACAAGCATTAAGCATAGCAAAGTCATAGCAACATCAATCTCAGAACATAGTGCATACTAGGGATAAAGCCCTAACAAAACTAACTCGATTACATGATAAATCTCATCAACCCATCACCGTCTAGCAAGCCTACGAAGGAATTACTCACTCCTGGCGATGAGCATCATGAAATTGGTGATGGAGGATGGTTGATGATGACGATGACGGAAGATCCCCCTCTCCGGAGCCCCAAACGGACTCCAGATCTGGCCTCCCGATGAAGAACAGGAGGTGGCGGCGGCTTCGTATTGTAAAACGCGATGAAACTTCCTCTCTGATTTTTTTTCTCTGGAATTGTGAATTTATAGGCCTGAGATTAGGGTCAGCGGAGCCACGTGGGCCTCACCAGCCACTAGGGCGTGCCAGGGCGGGGGGGGGGGGGGGGGGGGTGGTGCGCCCTGGTGCCTCGTGGGCAGCAGGTGGCCCCCCTCCAGTGGATCTTGGCTCCAGTATTTTTTATTTATTCCATAAAAAATCTCCAAGAAGTTTCGTCCAATTCCGAGAACTTTTATTTCTGCACAAAAAACAACACCATGGTAGTTCTGCTGAAAACAGTGTCAGTCCGGGTTAGTTTCATTCAAATCATGCAAATTAGAGTCCAAAACAAGAGCAAAAGTGTTTGGAAAAGTAGATACGATGGAGACGTATCAGGTATCTAGGGTTACACATGGTCGGTTACTATCTAGGGATTACATGCCGAATCTCATATCCTTGGGGTGCATGCCAAGTCTTTGGTGAGGCCCGATATGTTGGTTCTTCAAGTTGGAAGCTTCCGGAGTCCTTGCTCTCTGACGGGCCTTGAGTCCGGCCCATGGACTAGATCGACTAAGCCAGAACCCCCTAATCCAGGACACCGTCAGTTCCCCCCGAACTTGTCTTCAAAGCCGAGGATGGCAACCTTCTTCAAATAAATGTCTTCGGCGTAAGAGTCTTCGGCTTAGCAGGCAAGTTCCTTACCATGTCCCGATTTAAGCATTTGCCCGAGGCTCGCTAATCCCCAATTGGAAGATGTCATCCCTCTAAATAGGAGGCGAGGCCAGCCGGCCACGTGTCACCAAAAATGTATCTTCGTCCATCCGTAGTACATGGCTTGCTTAGTGCTACTTGTAGACTGCGTTGGTATTTCCCCGAAGAGGGGAGGATGATGTAGTATATTAGAGATAAGTATTTCCCTCAGTTAAGAACCAAGGTTATCAATCCAGTAGAAGAACCAAGCAAAATCTCGTTAGACGCACCTGCACACACAAAAGCAAACACTTGCACCCAACGCAAATAAGAGGGTTGTCAATCCTCTTAGCGGTTATTTGCAAGGATTAATTCTGATAGTGATAGATAGATAAACTAAACTACTAAATAAAATAAAAGTAAATAAATTGCAGCAAGGTAATTTTGGTTTTAATATATGATAAAAGTAGACCCGGGGGACATAGTTTTCACTAGAGGCTTCTCTCTCGAACACATAGCATATGGTGGGTAAACAAATTACTATTGGGCAATTGATAGAAAAGGAAATAATTATGACGGATTCATGGCAATGATCATGTATATAGGCATCACGTTCGAGACAAGTAGACCGACTCCTGCCTGCATCTACTACTATTACTCCACCCATCGACCGCTATCCAGCATGCATCTAGGGTATTAAGTATGAAACAAAGTAACGCCTTAAGCAAGATGACATGATGTAGACAAAGTAAACTCAAGCAATATGATTAAACCCCATCTTTTTATCCTTAATGGCAACGATACAAATACGTGTCATGTCCCTTTCTGTAACTGGGATTGAGCATCGCAAGATTGAACCCATCACAAAGCACCTCTCCCATTGCAAGATAAACCAATCTAGTTGGCCAAACCAAATCGATAGATCGGAGAGAAATACAAAGCTATAATAATCATGCATAAAAGAGTTCAGAGAAGACTCAAATATTTCTCATGAATAATCTAATCATAAACTCACAATTCATCGAATCCCAACAAACACACCGCAAAAGAAGATTACATCGGATAGAACTCCAAGAACATCGAGGAGAACATGGTATTGAAGATCAAAGAGAGAGAAGAAGCCATCTAGCTACTAGCTATGGACCCGTAGGTCTGTGGTAAACTATTCACACATCATCGGAGGGGCAGCAAGGTTGATGAAGGAGCCCTCCATGATCGATTCCCCCTCCGGCAGAGTACCGGAAAAGGCCTCCAGATGGGATCACGGAAGAACAAAGGCTTGCGGCGGCGGAAAGGTTTTCTCTTCTGTCTCTCTGGTATATTGGGAATATTTGGGAATTTATAGCGTTGGAATTAGGTCAGGAGGGGCTACGAGGGGCCCACAAGCCTGGGAGGCGCGCCCTCCGAGCTTGTGGCTCCCTCGTGGCTCCTCTGGTCTTCTCCCGAAGCTTCATGGGTCTCTTCTGGTCCAGAAAAAATTAATCCAAAGTTTTTTTTCTCGTTTGGACTCTTTTTGATAATGATTTTCTAAAAAGACAAAAACAAGCAAAAAACAACAACTGGCACTGGGCACTGGGTTAATAGGTTAGTCCCAAAAAAATGATATATAATGGCATATAATTGCACATAAAACATCCAAGATTGATACTATAATAGCATGGAACAATCAAAAATTATAGATACGTGGGAGATGTATCAAGCATCCCCAAGCTTAATTCCCGCTCGTCCTCGAGTAGGTAAATGATAAAAACAGAATTTTTGATGTGGAATGCTACCTATCATGTTTCATCATGTAATCTCTCTTACGGTATGAATAATAAGATCCGAATGATTCAAAGCAATAGTCTATAATTTGATATAAAGACATCAATACTCATGCATACTAACAAACAATCATGCTTTCAACATAAAAATGCTAAAGAAAGGTATCCCTACAAAATCATATAATCCTGTCATGCTCCATCTTCTTAACACAAAATATTTATCATGCACTACCCCGATGACAAGCCGAGCAATTGGTTCATACTTTTTAACACGCTTCAGCTTTTTCAACCCCCACGCAATACATAAGCGCAAGCCATGGATATAGCACTCACTACAAAAAAAAGACACATCCGTGACATTATGGCCCGAACGAAAAGTTTTTCTGTCATGGTTGTGACACTTCTATGACAATAATTGTGACAAAAACACGTATCATCATAGATGTGGTGGGCTCCTACTTCTATGACAAAAAATTATGACATAAAATGGGCTTTTCGTCCTGGGCGGGCCGGAGACGCACCCGCATGACATTATTTGGGCCGTCCATGACGTAAAAAATCATGGTAGAAGTGAGGGCGAGGAAATTTTCGGGGAGTTCCCGGTTATGGTGGGTGGTCGGACCGAGCGATGCAGTGTGGTTTTGCGCGTTTCTCTCTCATACGCGCGCGTGTGTGCGAGGCGCTTGCTAACTGAACCCGAGCGAGGCGTACGTTCGCTTACTGAACCCGAGCGATCGATGGCCCTCGCACTACGTACTGAACAAGAGCGATCGATCCCTTACACTACGTGCTGAACCCGATCGATCCCTTCGCTGCTTACTAAACCCGAGCGATCCCTTCGCTGCTAACTGAACCCGAGCGATCCCTTCACTGCTAACTGAACCCGAGCGATCCCTTCACTGCTAATTGAACCCGATCGATCCTTCTCGCTGCTTACTGAAGCCGATCGAGCCCCCGTGCGAGACGTAGCCAGCCGGTGCTGGGTTGCCTCTCGATGAACAGTGCCCGTCGCTGTCGCGCGCGCGATACACGTAGAACGAGTCGAGACTTGCATCGATCGAGCCGGCTGGTTGGCTGTGGATGAACAGTTCCCGTTGCTGCCGCCCGCTCGTACGCCCCACCCCAACCGGTGGGGGTTGGATGAACAGGACCCCGACCGTGTAGGGGTTGGCGCTGGATGAACTGGACCCCGAGGAGGCCGTGCGGCAGTACGCCATACCCCAGCCAGTTGGGGGTGGATGAACAGGACCCCGTGGAGGCTGGATGAACAGTAGCCGGTGGAGGCTAGATGAACAGGACCCCGTGGAGTCTGGATGAACAATAGCCGGTGGAGGCTGGAGGAAGTTGACGGTGGATGAACAGTAGCCCGTGGAGTCCCATTTTGCGGTACGACACACCCCTCCCGATGAACAAGACTCCGTTTTGACCTTAGGTAGTTGGGTAGAAGTCCGTTTCCTCCGTTTTGCGGTACGCCAGACCCCTCCCAATCAACAGGACCCCATTTCGACCGTAGGCGGTTGAACAGAAGTCCGTTTCCTCTGTTTTGTGGTATGCCAGATCCCCAGCTGATGAACAGGATCCCGTTTCGACCGTAGGTGGTCGAATAGAAGGCCCTTTCCTCTGTTTTGTGGTACGCCAGACCTCGAGTCGATGAACAGGACCCTGTTTCGGCTGTTCCGTCCAAGTAGGTTGGCTCCCGATGAACATGATGCATTCCAACCCAGTTGCTTGGCTCCCGACGCTGTTTCCTCCGTTCTGACCCAGCCGGTTGGCTGCCGATGAACAAGAGGCCGTTGCTGCCGTCCGTTGCCTCTCTCCATGTACACGAGCCCTGGCCGTACGTCTGCGCGAGTACGCGTTCGAGACCCCGCTCATATATGTACGTACGTCACCGTATTTTTTGTCGTGTGGCTGTACGTACGTGTACATGATTTAGACGGGGCTACCTGAACTGCTACGTCGGGGGCTCTACTACAACACATGCCACTCCTTACACGGCCACAGTTCATCGTGGCAGAGAGACCGATCGACCAGTATGTTGCTACTTGTAGTCTGCGTTGGTATTTCCCCGAAGAGGAGAGGATGATGTAGTACAGTAGAGATAAGTATTTCCCTCAGTTAAGAATCAAGGTTATCAATCTAATAGGAGAACCAAGCAAAATTCCATTAAGCGCACCTGCACACACAAGAGCAAACACTTGCACCCAACGCTAATAAGAGGGTTGTCAATCCTCTTAGCGGTTATTTGCAAGGATTAAATCTTATCGAGGTAAATAGGTAAACTAAACTACTAATTAAAATAAAAGTAAATAAATTGCAGCAGGGTATTTTTAGGTTTTTTATATAATAAAGATAGACCCGGGGACCATAGTTTTCACTAGAGGCTTCTCTCTTGAGCACATAAACATACAGTGGGTAAACAAATTACTGTTGGGCAATTGATAGAAAAGTAAATAATTATGACGGATTCATGGCAATGATCATGTATATAGGCATCATGTCCGAGACAAGTAGACAGACTCCTGCCTGCATCTACTACTATTACTCCACCCATCGACCGCCATCCAGCATGCATCTAGGGTATTAAGTATGAAACAGTGTAACGCCCTAAGCAATATGACATGATGTAGAGAAGCAAATTCAAACAATATGAATAAACCCCATCTTTTTATCCTTAATGGCAATAGTACAAATACGTGTCATGTCCCTTTCTGTCACTAGGATTGAGCACCGCAAGATTGAACCCATCACAAAGCACCTCTCCCATTGCAAGATAAATCAATCTAGTAGGCCAAACTAAACCGATAGATCGGAGACAAATACAAAGCTATAACAATCATGCATAAAAGAGTTCAGAGAAGACTCAAATATTTCTCATGAATAATCTGATCATAAACTCACAATTCATCGGATCCCAACAAACACACCGTAAAAGAAGATTACATCGGATAGAACTCCAAGAACATTGAGGAGAACATTGTATTGAAGATCAAAGAGAGAGAAGAAGTCATCTAGGTACTAGCTATGGGCCCGTAGGTCTATGGTAAACTACTCGCACATCATCGGAAGGGCAACAAGGTTGATGTAGAAGCCCTCCGTGATCGATTCCCCCTCCGGCAGAGTACCGGAAAAGGCCTCCAGATGGGATCGCGGAAGAACAGAGGCTTGCGGCGACGGAAAGGTTTTCTCTTCTGGCTCTCTGGGGGTTTCCCAATATTTGTGAATTTATAGAAGTGGAAATAGGTCAAACGGAGTCACGTGGGCCCCACAAGGCAGCACGGTGCGACCCCCTTGGGGCGCACCCTAGTGCCTTGTGAAGCCTCCGTGAGGCTTCTAGCCTTCTCCCGAAGCTTCCCCGGTTTCTTTTGTCCAGAAAAAAATCTCCAAAAAGTTTCATGGCATTTGAACTTCATTTGGTACTGTTTCTCTGAAAAGCCAAAAACAAGCAGAAAACAGCAACTGGCACTAGGCACTGGGTTAATAGGTTAGTCCCAAAAAATGATATATAATTGCATATAAAAACATCCAAGATTGATACTATAATAGCATGGAACGATAAAAAATTATAGATACATTGGAGACGTATCATATGTACGTACACGCTTGCGACCAGACAGATAACGATATGTATGCTTCAACCTGGTGGGTCCCAGCTGTCTGGGGATAAGGAGGCACTTCCTTGCGTGCGAAGATATAGTTGGTAGGTCCCAGCTGTCTTGGGGAGGAATCATTTTTTATCGCGCAATAAGGAGGCACTTCCTTGCGTGCGAAGATGTCGCTGGTGGGTTCCAGCTGTCAGGGGGAGGAAACTTTTTTCCAGCGTAATAAGGAGGCACTTTCCTTGCGTGTGACCATGGACCTCATGGGTCCCAGCCGTCAGCCTCTCCACATACAGTCCTCTTCCGATGACTCTCGTTTGTTGACCACGCCGCGCCAAGCGCACGAAGGCGGTGGACGATGGCGAGGCCCCGGACGGGAACAACCAGGAGATGGGGAAGATGCGGCAGTGGAGTCGCAGACGGAGAGGAGTACGATGTACGAGGGTTGACTGGTTCGGTATGACCTGGGGCTGCAGTCGGCGGAGCATAACAGGAGGGGTGGAGGGGTTAAGGGATGGCCTGGCCGGCGGTGGTGTAGCGCTTCGCAGCGAGGCATGCGAAGCAGCGCCGCTGGCCGCCGGAGGCGGGAGCAGGAGGTCCCGCCAGCGCTGGAGGAAGAAGACGAGAGATTGCAGATGCATGTCGCCCGTTGGATGTAGATCCAATGACTACAGGTGTCAGAAACATTTGTTGACTAAGTTGACAATGCCTTCCGTAGGCTTCGACCTATTGGCCCACAATGTCAGCCTCCATACGTGCGAAGATATAGCTGGTGGGTCCTAGTTGTCAGGAGGAGGAATAATTTTTTTACCCGTAATAAGGAGGCACTTCCTTGCGTGCGAAGATGTAGCTGCTGGGTCCCAAATGTCAGGGGGATGAAACATTTTTTTCCGCGTAATAAGGAGGCACTTCCTTGCGTGAGAAGATGTAGCTGGTGGGTCCAAGCTGTCAGGGGGAAGAATAATTGTTTTTCGCGTAATAAGGAGGCAGTTGCATGCGTGCGTCCATGGACCTGGTGCGTCCCCACTGCCAGCCTCTCCACGTACAGTCCTCTTTCGATGACTCTCGTTTGTTGACCACGTTGACCACGCCGTGCCGAGCGCACCAAGGCGGTGGACGACAGCGAGGCCCCGGACGGGAATGACCAGGAGATGGGGAAGACGTGGTAGTGGAGTCGCAGACGGAGAGGACTACGAGGGTTAACTGGTTCTGGTGCGGCGTGGGGATACAGTCGGCGGAGAATAACAGGAGGTGTGGAGGGTTGGAGGGATGGCCTGGCCGGCGGTGGGCTAGCGCTTCGCAGCGAGGCGTGCTAAGCAGAGCCGCTAGCCGCCAGAGGTGGGAGCAGGCGTTCCCGGCGGCGCTGGAGGAAGAAGACGACATATTGAAGATGCATGCCGGCCGTTGGATGTAAATCCAATGGCTATGGATGTCAGAATCATTTGTTGACCAAGTTGACAATGCCTTGTGTGGGCTTCGACCTATTGGCCCACATGACAGCCTGCAAAAATGTGGCACATATTCAACCCATGTTTTTTTAGAATTTACAGTCCATTTGCTGGGATGGGTGAACAAATAATGTAGCATCTATGCGGTCCATTTAATTTTTTCTTAGAAATCACAGCCCATTTGGACTTTCTCGAAATACATGAATTTGCTGGGCTTGTTGTAAATATAATATTGTGTTGGACGGAGCAATGTTATCAAAAAATAAACCGGGGCTGGGCATTTTATTATATATAAAATTCGATAATTAGCGCGTTATTGCTCTAAAAAATGAGCACGTTATTATTATTACATTGGTCCTTAAATCCGAGCAAGCTTTTGTACGCAATCACCAGGATTTTCCTTGTAAAAAAAATTAGGATTTTCCTTGTGAACTTCTGTTAAACATTTATTTTTTATAACTTAATAAGACGTGGGATATTATATATATATATATATATCTATTAAATATATGATAATAATAATATATAATAACATAAAATAATTTAAATATATATAATATAGTTAGAAGGGAAAACATAAGTTGGACCTGACATTCTTATTCTTATATATAGAAAAATAGAAAAGAGTTCTGCGTTTTCTTCAAAAAAACATAAGTTGGGCTGCTGATGTTTAAGACAAAATAAAACCTAGGCAGGGAGGCCCATGGGCCAGTAGATACATGCTGGAGCTCAAAACAATAAGTTTAAAACACTGTGTCGGCATGTCGTGGGCTGCGCCCTGCGCATGTTAAAAGACAAAACCTAGGCTGGGCAGGCCACAACCCAGCTGATACTTGTTCGCCCTCTGAAAAAATTATACCTGCTAGCTCCCCAATGACAGTCTTTGTTGTAAATTTATCTCATTTATTGACTACGTTGAAAGACCCATGGGCCCCAACGTCAGTATAACATTAGGAGAAACGAATATCCATTTCCGAGAGAAAGCTTTTTTTTCCAATGAGGCACTTGCTTGCATAGGGCCATGGACCTTGTGGGTCCCGACTGTCAGCCTCTCCACGTATAGGACGGGAATGAACCGGAGCCGGGGAAGACGGGGCAGTGTAGTAGTAGTTTGCGCGCCTTCTGTGTGTTGAGTACGCCGCAGTAGCCCAGTAGCTATACCCCCTTACCCGCACCTGCTCGGCCCGTGATCGATTACCCCTATATTCCCAAATTTTTTTTCTCTGCTATTACTGACATGTGAGTCTCTCCTTGTCATCCACACACACCACCTCCAACACTAGCCGGAATTTTGTCCCTAGTATTCTCTCTTTTGCGCACTCTCAACATTGTCTGGGCATTTTGAAAATAGCATATCTTTTTGACTGTGCATCATATGAAGATGTGCTATACACGAATGTTGATCAGCATGATGTTAGCTTGCTGTTAGTTCCATTTTCAACCATGAATAAAATTTGTAACATGCTGTTATCCTTGTTTGAAAAGGGTGTGTTGATATAAATGCTCTGCCTCTGAAACTTGCAGTTTCTTATCTGAAACTGAAACTTGTAGTTTCTTCTCTGAAAATCACATGGTCTGCACTTTTATATGAAACTACATTTTTGAAAGTACTAAAAATAGATCTCTGGAATTCAGAAAATACTTCATATGCTCAATACTGCAAAGATCTGAAATTCAAAAGACATTCATATCTGAAAGTACCCAAAATACACAACACAAAACACAATTCACAACCTGCAAATACTGATAACCCTAAGCTCCTCCTATGATTATTCGTCGGGGCACTCCCCTCCTATTCCTCGGTGGCAGACCGCTGCCTCATGAGACAAGGTGAATGGCGAGGGAGCCTTGGAGAATGGTGGGGAAGCGTCGTCGCGCCAACTGCTTTTCTCCTCTTGCGGTTGGGTACGGTCGACGAAGACTCCACTGGCTCGCTCTGACACGGCACCCTCACAAACGGCACCGTGTGGATGCTCGATCCTTGATCCTCTGGATGCTCGATCTTGGATCGATACTCCCACCACCTCTGGCTCACGACCGGATTCGGTGAATCTGTCTGCTACATGGCCCAGAGGAGAAGCTCTATGGACTCCCGCGTGACTCCATTCGGGTGGATCGCTGCCTTTTCGCTCTTTTTCAGATATTTGGCCATCACCATCACCGTCGCCGCTGGTTGTCAAACCAAGACTGTATCTCCATCATCCTGGCTAGCTTCACAGGGTTGCCGTCTGCGATTGTCACATATCGGTTGTACTCATCCATTGATCTACTTCTCCACAACACCTTCACTCGCCGGCGGTGGTTTTGGAATGGAAGAGGAGCGGCGGCGGTTTTGGAATGGAAGAGGAGAGGAGCGGCGGTGGTCTTGGAATGCAAGAGGAGCGGCGGGCGGTGGTTTTGGAATGGACGAGAGCGGCGGCGCGCTACCAGTGGATCCATCCTAATAACTAATTTACCCCTCTCTTACGAAGCGACCCCACATAAACTTGAGTACTGACCCCACGTTACCTAGTACTGACCAACGAAAGGCTTACAAAATGCCTACCACCCTAAAACTTTCTTTTTAGTTTGCATATATAATTTGGTCAAAGTCAAACTTTGTAATGTTGGACTAACTTGATAGGAAAAAATACAAACATTCACAATATGAAATCAATATTATTAGATGCATCACGAAATTAACTTTCATATACCATATATCTTTGGTATTGTAGATGTTGATCTTTTTTTATATAAATTTGGTCAAAGTGAAAAGAAACGGAGGGAGTATTGAAGAGCTTGATAGGGTTGCTGTCGCCTGCATCATCATGCCGTGTTTCATAGCTTCCAAGATTCACAACCAACTCATAAGATTCCCATAATAAGTACAACAAAGATGCCTATGCATCTCATTGATTCACAGATCAGAGCCAATATTAACTTTAAAACTAAAACAAAGTTGTGAGAATGTTTACATGTAAATAAAAATCGATTGATGCTTCTCTGAGAAAAGAGTAACCCCTGGAGAAGTGCCAATATATCCAACAAACCATAAACCTAATTCATGTAAGATATTTGATTCAAGGATTTGCTGCAATACTGAAACCAGTCCAGTTTATGGGCACGCATGTTAAACACCGGCAGATTAACATGTTCTGCATAAGCTGGTCGCCAAGAACTTATGGAACCATCCGAACATCTGTGCCCATTCGAAGCCACGTTATTTTTGATGGTGGCACTCACACTCTGCATATGCGGGTTCCATCCAAACATTTGTGCAGTTCCACTAAAATGTAGTTGAATAACCCTATTTGCACAGATAATGAAAAAGCGTGATTAATATAATAGTGGCACTAGTTGATGAAACATACACAAATAAATAGAAGCAACTTCATTTTCTTAATGGGAAAAGATTGCGATACAATAAGTTTATTAAAAGAAAATACAATAGTAGCACAGTATGAAAAAGCACGATGATGTGGATGAAGGACAGGACTGACCTATGTGAGATGACTTAGTGAGATCAAGTTATTCTTCAGGTCGTCGTATCTTGCCATGAAGGGAATTCGTTGAAAACTATGAAAAATTTAGTGTGGCAGTAGGAGGGGACTTGAGTCATTCCAATCTCTTTTTTTGTGCAATTCAACTAAAACTATGGCGCCCGCCGTGCTGCGAGGGAGAGAGGGGCCCTGCGCCGCCTCGATGGTAGGCGTCATAGGGACCGATGAGTGGACTCAACGGTAGGCCTAATAGGGCACATCGACCCAATTCTCCCGGATACACCTTCTACAAGTGATGAACCAGGAAGGGCCTTGCATCATTCCAATCACTTTTTTTGTGCAGTTCAACTAAAATTCAGCATCCCTGTCTGCAGAGATACTTAAATGTGTCATTACTTTAAGAATGGGACTATTTGATGAAACATATACTAACAAAGAGAAGCACTTTCATTATCTACATTGGAAATGAAATGATAGCGAAGACAGTAGCTCTATTTTAACTGTAGTATTACTTCATTTTATGAGGCTCATTCCAATCACTTTTATGATAGGGACCAATGAGTGGACTAGCTACCTGTGCCCACTGTTGGGGATATACCCCACGATATGACCCGGCTAGGAATGACCCGGCATCCTATGGCGGGTCATCATCATCAGACCAGCTATTTGGGCCATAAAGATTATGAGGCTCAAGGCCCAGCGGGTGGCTCGTGGAGGAGACAAAGGGAACTCCCTTACTTGGGAGGTAAGATAAGTAGGACGCAGATTAGGGCACGGGTCGGATCGCGACCCAGACTCTGTTGTAAACCCAGGGCCTCAACCTATGTATATATAAAGGGGAGCCCCTGGGTAGAGAGGCTAAGCTGCAATCCTCGAAAGCTAGGTTAGCGAATCCGCATCCTTGTAATCAAGATCCACAGCAATATAATCAAGCAGGACATAGGCTTTTACCTCGATCGTGAGGGGCCGAACCTGGGTAATCCCATATCTTCTCATTCCCGATCAACCCCGTTAGGCTTCCACACTTGTGCGATGGCCTCATCTGCAAGTCCTTTCACAAAGGCATCTGCCGTGTCAAAACCACGACAGTTGGCGCCCACCGTGGGGCCCACGCACGGTGGAGTTGAGTTCTTAGCGGGATCCCTCCCAGGGTTCGGGAAGTACGCGGTCGGCTTGATGACGAAGAGCCACCGCGGGAAGTTCTACATCGACGATTCGTACTGGGGCTCCGACGCCGACTCAATTGAGTACGGGTACCGGGCCCCCTTCGGCAAAATCCACACCTTCATCGGCGTGGTCGGCGAGTCCGCCGCCGGGTTGGAGAACATCGCCGGTGTTGAGTCGGCACGCCCCACTGGTCCGAGCCAGGCGAGACCCGGCCCGCGTCAAGCAGGCCGGAACCATGCCTTCGTAGGGATCACCCAAGGGGTGGCCTTGTCGGAGAACTCCCTGTCTGGAGATGATACGCTCGTCCAGTTTGACGGCGAATCCTTGACGGGAGAAACCGAGTCGATCCTTCCTTTGCATGATGGAAGGCTTGGACACACGGACGACGTCTTTCCAGAAATCCCAGATCCGCCTCATTTTGCGGCGGTATACATGGCGGGTAGGCAAGATCCGGTACGTGACCCGGTTGATACCGCGGCCGGGCAGAACCTCACCCTTGCCGGCTCAGGAGGAGCCGGCGCATCGGCCGCCGGCTCACAGAGAACCAGAGTGCAGGCGCTCACGGACTTGATGAATACACTGACTGGCCTGCTGGCCGAGCCGGCTACTGTGGAGAACGCAGCGGCGCGTAACACGGAGATCACGAAGTGTCGTGAGCAGATGGCCAAGATCCAAGAGGATATCAACGCAGAGAGCACACGCATGGCACAGGTGCAAGCCCGGCTTGCCGAGGAGCGGCAGCGTCTGGATGAGGAGGCGAATTACCTAAGCCACCGGCAGGCCGAGTCAGAACTTGTACACCGGATTTGTCATCAAAGCCGGCTTCCAGTCGATCTTGAGCCGACTCAGCTGTTCACCACACCACCGGCTCCGGCGAACCCGGGGGCTGGAGTTGTTCCCCCAGGAGGACCGCCTCTACAGCAGCGGCCCAGCATCACACGGTAAATCAGCAACAACAACCGCCATCTCACCGGTTCCAGACCCCAATTGGACACTATTCCAACCCGGTCGATAACGTGCTGGCAGCAACCCACAACTTGGCGGCTATTCCGATCGAGGGGGATGGTCCGATTTAGAATGAGGCCCGAAACGCTATTGCGATGCTCAAGATAGCAGTAGTGCAGCATGCCAACTACTCTCATAGCCAGCATCGGCTTCACTCGACCCCTCATCAGAGCCGCACCAGGAGCCAGCGCCCTGAGTCACCAGCGGTCTCCAGCAGCGCACACCGCAGAAGAGCCGCCCAGCCGCTGGTGGAGCAGCACCAGCCCAAGATCCCGAATGCACAAGACATTGTGGATGCTGCTCGGGCTCTACGAGCGTGGGAGGAAGAAAACGCGCGTGCAGGGCACAACCTGCCGGCGCACGTCAACACGCCGACGCACGTCAACCCGCCGCCGAATGTCAACCCGCCGGAAGTGCATCACCCGCCCGCCGCAACCCAGACAGCTGGCCGGCTTGGGGGCTCATCGAGCTGCATGATCGGAACTCCTTGTTTGGTACCAGCGCTGCGAGAAGCGCGCATACCCCACGATTTCAAAGGTCCTTGCAAGGTTCCTAACTATACATCGAATCTGGAGCCCACCGAGTGGATCGAGAGTTATGAACTGGCAATGGACTTGTTGGGCGCAAGTGAGTCAGTGTGTGCGCGTTACTTGCCTCTGATGTTGGAAGGCCCCGCACACACCTGGATGAAAAACCTACCGGCGAATTCTATCAACACATGGCAGGAACCGAAGGAGCGCTTCATCAAGAATTTCCAGGGAACCTGTAAAAGGCCAACCACAATTGTTGATCATGAGCGTTGTGTCCAGCGCGAGGATGAATCGGTGCATCACTGGGCTCGCCGGGTTGCGGAGGTTATACATAGCTCAGATAGCATCTCGGCCGCACAGGCATTGCTTGTTCTGGAACGAACATGCAAGTTTCAGCCCCTGGTCCAGAAACTAGGGCGACTCAAGCGAAAGATCCAAGACATGGGTGACCTCATGGATGTCTTAACCCGGTATGCGGAGTCAGATGACACCAAGGATCCGCTATCAGACGAGGAGAAATCCGATAAGGGGAAGAAAACTGGCGGTAAAGGTCAGCAGCAGAACAACAGTAATGGTCAGAACAACAACGGCGGCAAGCGCAAAGGTTACGACGGTAGCTCCGCTCTGGTGGTGAACACAAATACAGGGAACAAAGGTCAGCGTCAGAACGATGGTTCTAGGAGGCAGTCCTCTGATAATCGCCCTCTCAGCTACGAGGAAGCTCTCAAGGCTCCTTGTCCAAAACATAGTTACAATGGTAAGCCGTCCAGCCACTCCTGGGAAAATTGGTATATCATGCAAGAGTTCTCCAAACGAGTCTTCCAGAACCATGATAATGGGGGCGGAAGCGGCGGACAACCCGGCAACCAGGGACCTGGCTTCCCTTGAGCCGGCTCACAAGGGCCCTTCGCAGGTCCTGGTTTCCATGGGAACAATGGCCAGAGCAGCGGGTTTCAGGGGGCTGGTAATACTGGAGGCGGCAATCAGTTGAACAACCAGGGAAATCAGCACCAAGCTGGTGCGACAGGGTTTCAGAGTAACCCAAAGCAGCTAAATAGTGGGCAGTATCATGTTTTCACCACCAGCACCTACAAGCGGGATCGAAAGGTGCAACGACGAGCCGCCCATGCGGTTGAGTCGGCAACCCCTTATTACCTCTATTGGTCTGAACAGCCGGTTACCTGGAGCAGGGCGGATCATCCAGTCCTCCTTGATCATCCCGGGCATTTAGCCTTGGTGGTAGCACTGTAGGTTGGCGGTTATACATTGACGAAAGTGCTCATGGACGGAGGAAGCGGCATCAATATTCTATACTATGACACGTTCAGGCGGATGAATCTGTCTGATAAGCAGTTGACTTCATCCTCTACAGTTTTTCATGGCATCGTTCCTGGCAAGTCAGCTTACCCCATGGGAAGGGTATCCCTGGAGGTGGCCTTTGGCTCAGAGGATAACTGGCATTCTGAATTTCTGTCCTTTGAGGTGGTTAAGCTTAAAAGCCCGTACCATGCTTTGTTCGGACGACCAGCTTATGCGAGGTTCATGGCACGGCCGTGCTACATTTACCTGAAAATGAAGATGCCAGGACCGAGAGGAACCATCACAGTTGAAGGCAACCGGAAGACTGCACTCGAGTGCGAGGAAGGAGATGCAGCATATGCCGAGACGGCTTGCGCTGCAGAAGAATTGCGGTACTATAAGGACAACGTTGACCCGTCCGACAAGACCTCCCTGAAGAAACCCATGACCGAGTTAGACCCTTTGCTCAAGTTTAAGTCGGCCAGAGACACGAAGCAAGTTGATTTCACCTCGGGCAATTCTTCTGAGCAGTTCACCATAGGGGCAAACATGGATCCCAAATAGGAAAGCGCGCTCATCGCGTTCATCCGTGAGAACCGGGACAGCTTTGCATGGAAACCTTCTCACATGCTAGGTGTACCGAGAGAACTCACTGAGCACTCCCTCAATGTGGATCCCAAGTTTAAACCAGTTCGCCAGTATCTCCGTCACTTTAATGAGGAAAGGCGGAAAGCTATTGGTGAAGAAGTGGCCCGGCTCCTAGCTGCCGGGTTCATCATCGAAGTCTTCCATCCTGAATGGCTGGCCAACCCGGTACTTGTTCTGAAGAAAAACGGGACTTGGCGGATGTGTGTTGATTACACAGATCTAAATAAGGCTTGTCCTAGTGACCCCTTTGCCTTGCCCCGTATTGACCAGATCATCGATGCTACAGCGGGTTGCGAGAGTTTATGCTTCCTGGATGCTTACTCTGGCTATCATTAGATCAAGATGAAGCTAGAAGACCAGGAAAAGACGGCTTTCATCACACCCTTTGGGGCTTTCTGTTATACAACCATGCCGTTTGGTCTGAAGTGTGCACAGGCGACTTACCAGCGTTGTGTCCAAAGCTGCTTTCACAAACAGATCGGGCGGAACGTTCATGCCTATGTTGATGATATTGTGGTTAAATCTCAGAAGAAAGAAACTCTGTTGGAGGATCTCAAGGAAACATTCGACAATCTCCGTATCTACCAGATGAAGCTTAACCCGGAGAAGTGTGTTTTTGGTGTCCCTGCAGGAAAGCTTCTGGGATTTCTTGTGTCTGAGCATGGCATTGAAGCTAACTCGAAAAAGATCAAGGCAATCACGACCCTGGCTAAGCCGGCCAATCTGAATGCCGTGCAGAAGCTGGCTGGGCGGGTTGCGGCGCTAAGTCGGTTCATAAGCCGGCTTGGAGAGAAGGCAATTCCGCTGTATCAATTACTTAAGAAATCGGATAACTTCGTCTGGAGTGATGCTGCAGATCAGGCTTTCGAGGCCCTCAAGAAGCAGTTGTCTGAGCTGCCGGTCCTTGCCGCCCCTCGTGAGAAGGAGCCAATGCTGCTTTATATTGCTGCCAATAACAAGGCTGTAAGCGTGGCAGTCATTGTAGAGCGCAAGGAAGACGGCAAGGAATATCCGGTTCAACACCCCGTGTATTACATCAGTGAAGTGTTAACCGAGTCCAAGCAGAGATATCCGCATTGGCAAAAGCTGGTCTACGGAGTGTTTATGGCTAGTCGCAAGCTGAAGCACTACTTCCATGAACATCCAATCACTGTGGTCAGTTCAGCACCTCTTGGGGATATAATCCAGAACCGGGAGGCCACAGGTCGGGTTGCCAAGTGGGTCATCGAGCTCGGTCCACATCATCTCAAATATGTGCCCCGCACAACAATTAAATCTTAGGCATTGGTGGATTTCATTAATGATTGGACAGAGTTACATGCTCCCGAAGAGAAGCCCGACACAACATACTGGTCCATACACTTTGACGGTTCAAGGCAGCTTGAAGGCTCGGGGGCTGGAGTTGTGATTACTTCCCCACGAGGAGATAAGTTCTGTTATGTTTTAAGACTTATGTTCCCCTGTACTAACAATGCAACAGAATATGAGGCTTTGCTTCATGGGCTTCGAATGGCCAAGGAGATGAACCTGAGCCGGGTCAGGTGTTTGGGTGACTCAGACTTGGTGGCCCAACAGGTTTCTGGTACCTGGGATTCCAAGGATCCCCTTATGGCAGCTTATCGGCACGCGCTCACCAACATTGCTGGACACTTCAAAGGTTATCAAGTTGATCATATTGATCGCCGGCAGAACGAGGTGGCAGATGCACTCTCTTGCTTGGGTTCTCAGCGCAAGCCAGTGCCACCCAATGTTTTCCTGGGTGTTTTGCACAACCCATCTGTCAAGTTACCAACAGAGGAGGACTTGGCTATTCCTGACCCGGAGGCGGCTCTAGTGGCTGCTGTCCATGCTATACCTGATTGGACGGTCCCCGACTTTGCTTATCTAGGCCGGGGAGAACTGCCAAAAGAGGAAATCCTTGCTCGACAGATCATCAGACGGTCTAAGTCTTTGACTATCGTCAATGGCGAGTTGCATCAGCGCAGCGTCACTGGTGTTTTTCAACGTTGTGTTTCATCAGAGGAGGGCCACGCCATCCTCAATGAGATTCACTCTGGCGATTGTGGGCACCACGCCGGCTCACGATCACTTGTGGCAAAGGCTTTTCGGCACGGGTTTTACTGGCTCACAGCTCATGCTGACGCAGAGGATATCGTATGCAAGTGTGATGGTTGCCAGAAATATGATCGCCAGGCTCATGTGCCGGCTCAAGAGTTGAGGATGATCCTGATAACTTGGCCTTTTGCGGTCTTGGGGCTTGACATGGTTGGACCCTTCAAGCGTTCTAAGAACAAGCACACTCACCTATTGGTAGCAGTGGATAAATTTACCAAGTGGGTAGAGGCAGAGCCGGTCAGCCACTGTGACGCTGCCACAGCCGTCAAGTTTCTGAAAAAATTGATATTTCGATTTGGCTATCCACACAGTATCATCACAGACAATGGAACCAATCTTTCCAAGGGAGTCATGAAACAGTGCTGTCAACAGGAGCACATCCGGCTTGATCTAGCGTCAGTTGCGCATCCTCAGTCAAACGGACAGGCGAAAAGAGCCAATCAGGAATTGCTGCGTGGTATCAAACCCCGGCTCATCGTGCCTTTACAGCGCACGCTGGGTTGCTAGGCAGAAGAACTACCTGCGGTGCTTTGGAGCATACGGACTACTCCCAACAGGTCAATAGGCTATATGCCATTTTTCCTGGTCTATGGTGCAGAAGCTGTACTTCCTAGCGATATCTGTCATGACTCCCCTCGAGTGGCGGCTTATGTGGAATCCGATAATGAACAAGCTCGACAAGACGCTCTTGATGCTCTGGAAGAAGAGCGCGAACTTGCCGCGTCCAGATCAGCAATTTATCAGCAAGACCTACGTCGCTATCACAGCCGTAGAGTTCGAAGCCGTACTTTTCAGGAAGGTGACTTAGTGCTCTGGCTGATACAAGACCAGACAGGCATGCATAAGCTTTCACCGCCTTGGGAAGGCCCCTTTGTGGTCAGCAAGAATCTCAACAACGGGTCATATTACCTGATTGATATACGTGAGGCAGATAAATCACGTACCTCTCAGGAGGAGACAAGCCGGCCCTGGAACGTTGCCCAACTCCAGCCATATTACCCTGAGTCATCGGCTAGGTCATATCTTTGTACATACCTTCTATCGTGTATATACCTATTTTCGATCAAATAAAATAAAGACCAGCAGCTCTGTATACGAGAGTTGTCGTTTCACCTCAAAATTGTGTGTTGGATCTTTATTTGTTGATCTTGGTTAATTGGGGGCTTCCAACTCCATTGAGTTTAGCTTACAAAACCCTTTAACCCGGTGAGATGCCACAAGTTGGTTAAACCTGCCTGTTAGCAAGATGCTACTCCAAAAAAGTTGACCCGGCGAACGCCTGATGCATCAATCACAAAGGTGACCCTGAATTCATCAGAGTTAAGACGCTTGATTGGTCTCGTGAGAGCCGGCTTTCAGAAAGCGAGGATAAACCAACAGGCCAAAGTGCCAGCTTCATGGAAGCACTTTAGACTTGAGCTTTATAAGCCGGTCCTTCAAGTCGTGTTATAAACACCGGCTTGTTACAATTGTATTTTCTTTTTGATGCATTCTTTTCTCCTTTGCCTGCATACATGCATTCATACATGGCATTTACCTTATGATTTTCCTGGTTCATTACAAGCAGTCAACAAGGTTACGGATCATGGCATGCATCAATCAAAGCTATGGCTATCTGACTCGTGCCTCGAAGGCCGGTCTTTTTGTCAAGCCTCGAAAGCCGGCTTGATACTTATCGTTATTTATCTTTGAATTTTATTCTGTTTTACATAATCTTTTGTTCCTAGATCAAGATTGAGCTTATATCGACCAAGCGTCACCGGGTCAACAACACACCGGGTTATTTTGATCAAGTTTCTCATGACAACCAAGTCTCAGGGGCATGAATATATGACCTGGGTTATCATGACGACTCATTGTTGCGAGCAGCAGAGTATTACAAGTTTAAGGATAATGGGCAGGTTAGCGAAACACCGCACCAAGTCAAAATTTTATCGCAAAAGTATCTCCAGAGCATCAAGTGCACGATGGCACAGCAGATGAGCAAGTATCTTACTACTACTACTATTACAAGCCCCACTTTGGCTATAACTAATCAAAGTTCTTGTAACATAACAAGGGCTACTCGTTCAAGCCGGCGCTTGCATCCTCTGGGTTGACGTCTTGCTGTTCCCCGACACCAGCTGTTGCCGGGTCAGCCCGTGCTTGCTCATCCTTCTCGGTCTGGCGGTCCCTTGGTATCCACTGAATAGCAGTCAATTTCTGGAAAGTTGAGTCGGCGGTAATAATACCAGATGGGTCAACATCAGGAGCAAAGGTTTGCTTACTGCGTGGAGGAGTAAGCATCACTAGTTTATACTTTGGCGGGCTGATGCGCTTATTATCCTCCGAGTAGCCGGCTTGATATTTGGACAAGTCCAGCTCCTCTACCATTTGAGTCGCCGCTACTCGGGTGTCTTTCACACATTGTGCAAAGTCCTCTTGCGAAAATTCGCTGCCATCAACATTGTATTGGGGAAAGCCGCCAACCATTTCAGTCGGATCCATCTCAGACAGGAATGCTTTTGCTCGTGCAAGAACCATACCGGTCCCCGCACGAGCCGCTGATACGTCTCCAACGTATCTATAATTTTTGATTGTTCGATGCTGTTATATTATCAAACTTGGATGTTTTTATATACATTTACAGCAATTATATATCATTTTTTGAGACTAACCTATTAACTTAGTGCCCAATGCCAGTTGCTGTTTTCTGCCTGTTTTTGGTTTTACAGAAAATCAATACCAAACGAAGTCCAAATGCCATGAAACGTTTTGGAGATTTTTTTCTGGACAAGATAAACACTAGAAGCTTCGGGAGAAGACCAGACGCCAGAGGAGGTGGCCACGAGCCACCAGGGCGCGCCCTGGTGCCTCGTGGGCCCACCCTAGCTCCGTTTGACCTAATTCCACCACTATAAATTCCCAAAAATTGGGAAACCAACGGGGGAGTCCACGAAATACTTTTTCCGCCGCCGCAAGTTTCTATTCTCGAGAGATCCCATCTGGAGGCCTTCTCCGGCACTTCGCTGGAGGGGGAATCGATCATGGAGGGGCTCTACATCAACCTTGCTGCCCTTCCGATGATGCGTGAGTAGTTTACCATAGACCTTTGGGTCCATAGTTAGTAGCTAGATGGCTTCTTCTCTCATTTTGATCTTCAATACAATGTTCTCCTCGATGTTCTTGGAGTTCTATCCGATGTAATCACTTTTTGCGGTGTGTTTGTGGGGATCCGATGAATTGTGAGTTTAAGATCAGATTATCCATGAATATTATTTGAGTCTTATCTGATCTCTTTTATGCATGATTATTATAGCCTCATATTTCTTCTCTGATCTATTGATTTGATTTGGCCAACTAGATTGATTCATCTTGCCATGGGAAGAGGTGCTTTGTAATGGGTTCGATCTTGCGGTGCTCAATCCCAGTAACAGAAAGGGACATGACATGTATGTATCATTGCTATTAAGGGTAAAAAGATGGGGTTTATTCATACGTGAGTTTATCTTGTCGACATCATGTCATCGTTCTTAAGGCGTTACTCCGTTCTTTATGGACTTAATACACTAGATGCATGCTGGATAGCGGTCGATGTGTGGAGTAATAGTAGTAGATGCAGGCAGGAGTCGGTCTACTTGTCTCGGACGTGATGCCTATATACATGATCATTGCCTTGGATATCGTCATGATTATTTGCTTTTCTATCAATTGCCCAATAGTAATTTGTTTACCCACCGTATGCT
Organism: Elymus sibiricus; assembly: GCA_039707655.1. Taxonomy (NCBI): domain Eukaryota; kingdom Viridiplantae; phylum Streptophyta; class Magnoliopsida; order Poales; family Poaceae; genus Elymus; species Elymus sibiricus. Next base: position 50,066,843 of record CM077668.1, read on the forward strand.
ATTTTCTTGAGAGAAGCCTCTAGTGAAAACTATGGCCCCCGGGTCTATCTAAATCATTTACTAAAACCCTAAAAATATTTGCTGCACTTTTCTTTTATTTATTTTATTTTGTATTTTTGTTTCAATCAATCTATCTATCACCATACAATTTAATCTTGCAACTTACCGCCGAGGGATTGACAACCCCTCGTTTGCGTTGGGTGCAAGGATTTGTTGTTTGTGTGCAGGTACTGCTAACGAGGTGTTGCGTGGTTCTCCTACTGGATTGATAACCTTGGTTTCATAACTGAGGGAAATACTTACCTCTGCTATGCTGCATCATCCCTTCCTCTTCGGGGATAATACCAACGCAACCTAGACGTAGCAGCCGCCGACTTCAACTTCTCTTGGATCCTTTCCGGAACAGTTGATAAGTCATCAAGCATGTCTTTGATCCTCATAGGGGGTGATCCGGCGTCCTTCATTGCCATGATTGCATACATACCACCAGTATACAACTGCTCAATATATGTATATATCGCCTTCAACTTCACAAGTGGCAGCTGGACAACATTGTCATTTCTCCTACCTGCACAGGTGGGGACATATGTTCATAAGCCGGCCAATATTTAATTCAGATTTTGACTATAGCCACTCTTACTTAGCGAAGATGGCGACTGTCATGTTGGTTATATGACGCTTTAGCGTGTTCAGCTCCTGTGTGACCGGTTCAAGTTGGCCTTTGACCTCTTCCACACTCTTTTGAAGCCGGCCTTTTCGTTTTCAAATTCAGCCTGGGTTTTCTGCAACAGACTCGTGGCCTGGTCTACAGATTTTTGGCGACTTGCAGCTAAGTTTTCAGCCCTTTTTCGGCGCTCTCTTTCCAGCCTTAGCTTCTTTTGTAAGCTGGCCACAGATGACTCAGTTTTGTCCAGCATTTCCTGCATATTTATTATACATCAGAGGATATTCTATACAGCCCCGAGTCGCCGTAGACCGCCGACCCGGCACTTGGGGGCTACAACATGCAAAAATTGTTATATAAAGCAAGTCCCAAGCAGCTGCAAGCATCCTACATGACACTTGGGGGCTAATGCAAGTCATTTTTTCTCCTCTACAATGGAAGACCCGGTTCTATCATAATGATGAGCCGGCCCTTGGGGGCTACGGGTTATTTTTTTCTACAGCACATGTGATGGGTATATTGAAAGACCGGCTCGTTCTTTTCATAAAGACCCGGCCCTTGGGGGCTATGGTATCACATTTCAATTATTTCCTATTTTACTAAGTCCCTGCTCAGTATACTTTATTGAGCTGGCCCATGGGGGCTACAATGTGATTAGATGGTTGCTAAGCAAGTCTTCAGCACAATCATATCTTCATATGCTCAAGACTTGGGGGCTAGATAAGTACATACAGATAATGAGGAAAGAGGGGTATGTCATTACCTCATATTTTCTTTTAAGCATGTTTATCATGCTTGCTTCAACATCCCGGCTCTCAGACAGCCGGGTTAAGTAATTTTGGTGGAGTTCTTCCACACTCAGCTTTTCAACATTTGGAAATTCCAACTTCATTTTCCCTCTCACTGAAGATAACGGCTCATCCTTGGCCAACGTCGAAGATGACGGTTCATCCTTGGCTGCGAACTTGGCCAGAGCATTTGACGTTTCTGGAGCTTTAAAGGCTTCTCCTGTGATATTCATTTCAGCGTCACCCAGTGTATGAGAAGAAATGATATTTTCCATCTCCATAGGACTGGCGGCTCGAGCAGGGCTTGGTAGATTGGCATTCTGCGCCGGGTCATCCATGTGGCTTTGTTCTTCCAGGATGTTTTCTTCCATCACCGGCTCATCAGGATGAACCGGCTCAACCCTTTGGTCCGGATTATCATCGCTCGCGGATTCAACTCGAACCTCAGGAGTCACAACTGGCGGGTCTTGGGACTCCGGGATTGCATCAGTGGAAGATGACTCGCCCACCTTTTTCTTCTTGATGGCTTTGGCCCTGCGATCATGTGAACATATTCAGGTTGAAGGAATAATTACTACGATAAAGTATAAATTGCCAAATGATTACCCAGGCTCAATGATCAAAGGCGGGAGTTGGGAGGCGGTTGATTCTCCAGAGGAGGGCGACGTCTCCTGATAATTTGAGTCAGAAGGATTAAGGGGTTGCCTGATAAGACCGGCTCATGGAAGAGGTGGAGTTGGGCTATGAGACACCTCAGTTCGTCGCTTGCGGGTGACTGGCTCATCAGATAAGCCAGCGGATAACTCTCCAGAGCTGCTCCGGAGCTTATGCTTGGATGTGCCGACTTGCTGTGATTTCTTCAAAAGAAATTTTGGGTCTAAGTGAGCATATGGATGTGAAAAAGGTACCTTTCTGACGGCTCGTCTCGTTTTCTTCGGGATTAAAGTTTCCGAGCTGGATGATATTGAAATTACCTCAACATTGCCGGCTTGACTAGTCTCAGTGTCATCCTGAGAAGAAGGGGCGTTAGCAAGTTGAATAAAAAGATGACCAAGCGAGTCGAGTTCTACCTCAGCCTCATTTTCTACAGCCGCCTCATCAGTATCGACCGGCTCATCCTCTTGTTCCACTGGAGCGGAGGCAGGTTGTCGAGGTTTCTTCTTTTACCAAAACCTGGAGTCTGCCTGTATTTATGATAAGTCGGCAATTAAGAGTGAGATGAAAAAGACAAGAACAAAATAAGAAAGTGCAAGTACTTACTGGAGGCACAGGGTTGGTCAAGCAGAAGGGAGCTAGTCCAGTTTTGTTACATTTCTCTTGGGGCTCTCCCAGCAGTTTCTTGGTGGCTTTATTGATTTCACCCGCAGACAGATTAACTTGACTGAAGCGTTGGGCGTCAGCTGTCTCACCAGAATAATTGCACATCAAGTCGCCCTCTGGCTAAGGGGCTGGATTCGCTAACTTATCCAACACCGGGTCAGGTCGATCCCGGTGAGGCCATTGGCAGTCAAATCCCTTAACTTGGAATAAAAGGGGGCAATTTGTTTCTGCTCCTCTTCTGACGGCCAACCCAGAAAGAATCGTGGCGTTGAGCCGGTCCAATCTGTAACCCAGTAGGGGGTTTTCACCTTGAGGAGTAGTGTTTTTGCAATAAAACCAAGTTTTGTTCCAGCCCTTGGGATGACTCGCCAGCTTGGCTTCAGGAAAGGGACTGTTTTTTTGCCTTTGAACAGAAATTCCACCAAGTTCTATACTAGGACCATCAGCGAACTCGGTCTGATGGTTGATGTAGAAGAATTTCTGGAAGAGAAGAACAGTTGGCTCCGTCTGGAGGTATACTTCGTAGAAAACTTAGAACTGGCAGAGATTTGTGATTGAGTTTGGACCAAGATCCAGTGGCCAGAGGTCAAAAAAGTTGAGAACGTCACGAAAGAATTTTGACCCGGGCAGACGAAAACCTCTCTGAAGATGATCTGCAAAGACGACCACTTCTTCTTGTTTAGGCTGGGGGGAACTCTCTTCATCAGGCGCCCGCCAATTAATTGTTTCTTGAGCCGGCAAGAGGCCTTGCCCAACGAGTTCGTTCAACATGAGAGTTGAGATGTGGGATCTAACCCAGTTGCAGGCCTTGTCGGTCTTGGGAGCCATAATGATTCAACATTTCAACTACACGGTAATAACGATAAGCCGGTGCGTTAGGTTCATAAGGAACAAGCCGTTGGAATATTTGAAGGTATAACCCAGCAAAATAATAAGACGACCATTATTGTTAAAACTATGACCCGGATTTATGCAAGCTACGGAAAGCAGTAATAAGCCGGTGAAACAATGAGCTGGCGCCGGTAATTCAGTGGCATTTTTTTGGTTTTTGCTAAGTGTTGAGCTAGCTACAAACAAGAATCCAACGGAGCAGTTACTTTTACAGATCTGAAAAATACTTGGAAAAGGAAGGTTTAAAGACCTAAAACATGGGCTAATACGAGAGCCCGTTTGTCAATGGGGGTCTTTTGAAAGCAGTACAGGGATCTAGATCGGAAAAATGGCATTGCCGCAATAACTAAAGTACCTATTCAGGCCATTCAGGTGAATCTAGATCTGCTAATGAGAGGGGGAGATGAATACCGACGAACTGCGATGAACTACACAGAAAATGGGGCGCTACAGATCTAAAGGGAGAAGGATTTGGGCGTACCTGAGCACGGCGGATGCGGGCGAAGCGTTCTTGACGAGCTTCAGTGGCGTCTGGGGTGACGGAGAGGTCGCAGTTATGGTGGCCGGAGAGCTCGAAGTGCACGCGGCGGCGTTTCAGTTGCGAGAAGCGGCGGATGCGAGGAAGAAGATGAGCGAAGGGATGGAGCGGTAAAGGTAAATTTGAGACCCCTTTGTGAATTTATAAGGCAGTAAGAAGGGGAAAAGGCAGGTGCGAAAAAGAGGCGGCACAGTAACTTTTGAGTAAAGGGCGCCTCGATTCTCGGGTCTGACAAATATATTCAAAGATTTGTTGTGACGTCACACCCACACTGCACAGTTTCAGAAAGGTGATTGTCATTACATGAGGGAGCGAGATGGGTCAGTGTGGAAGTACCACAAGCCGGGAATATCCCATGACCCGGCCACGGGACAAGCACAAGAGGCAATAGAGTTCTGGCTCGCACGAAGATGATTTGGATTCGTTACCAGTATGAAGATTAACAATTGATAAATCCAAGTCAATCTGGGGGCTAATGTTGGGGATATACCCCACGGTATGACCCGGCTAGGAATGACCCGGCATCCTATGGCGGGTCATCATCATCAGACCAGCTATTTGGGCCGTAAAGATTATGAGGCTCAAGGCCCAGCAGGCAGCTCGGGGAGGAGACAAAGGGAACTCCCTTACATGGGAGGCAAGATAAGTGGGACGCAGATTAGGGCACGGGTCGGACCGTGACCCGGACTCTGTTGTAAACCCAGGGCCTCAACCTATGTATATATAAAGGGGAGCCCCTGGGTAGAGAGGCTAAGCTGCAATCCCTCGAAAGCTAGGTTAGCGAATCCGCATCCTTGTAATCAAGATCAACAACAATATAATCAAGTAGGACGTAGGCTTTTACCTCGATCGTGAGGGGCCGAACCTGGGTAATCCCGTGTCTTCTCATTCCCGATCAACCCCGTTAGGCTTCCACACTTGTGCGATGGCCTCATCTCCAAGTCCTTTCACAAAGGCAATTGCCGTGTCAAAACCACGACACCCACCTTATAATGAGAGTAACTCTTCAACTCATACATTGTTTAATTTCCCTTCGTGCTTACCGAAGGATGGATGCCATGATGATTGCTATGATCCCTTGGATTTGTTTGAAATATCCCTTTTTGATGAAATTGATGCTTGCTATGCTTGTGGCCATGATGCCAATATGAATGATGCTTATGGAGATGAACTTGCTATAGTCCCTTATGTTAAGAATGAAATTGTTGCTATTGCACCCACACATGATAGTCCTATTATATTTTTGAATTCTCCCAACTACACTATATCAGAGAAGTTTGCTCTTATTAAGGATTATATTGATGGGTTGCGTTTTACTATTGCACATGATAATTTTGATGAATATGACATGCATGTGCTCGCTTCTCCTACTTGCAATTATTATGAGAGAGGAACTACATCTCCACCTCTCTATGTTTCTAATATGATAAAATTGCAAGAAACTGTTTATACTATGCATTGGCCCTTACTTGGTGTGCATGAATTGTTCTTTTATGACATGCCGATGCATAGGAAGAGAGTTAGACTTCGTCATTGCATGATATATGTTGCTTTGTGCTCACTACTAAATGACAAATCATTGTTAATTAAAATTGGCTTTGATATACCTTGGGATCCGGGTGGATCAATTACTTGAGCACTGTATGCCTAGCTTAATGGATTTAAAGAAAGCGCTGCCTGGGAGACAACCCGAAAGTTTTAGAGAGTCATTTTATTCTGTTGTGTGCTTTTAAAAAGTTTAAAAACAAAAAAAATATAGAGGGGAACCTAAAACTTTTTCAAAAAGAAAAGTGAAAGTGAGAAAGATGAGCACCGTTGAAGTGGGAGCATGCCTTGAACTTTGTTCATGGCCATGGAAACTTTGTGAATCTTGAATTACAGAAACTTTTCAACAAAAATAATTATCCCCTTGTACCAATCCATTGTATTATAAAAATAATGTGCCAAGTAATGCCTTTGGGATGATTTGGATGATAGTATGGTAGATGCTGTTGGAAAACAGAAACTTTTGTGTCCCGTGCTGGAATTTTGTTTTTCGCTGGAGTGTCAGAACCTTCTGAAATTTTTACACAGTATTGATATATGAATTTTCCACGTTGTCCTATTTTTTTTAGAATTTTTAGAGTTACAGAAGTATGACTATAATTCAGATCTTTACAGACTGTTCTGTTTTAGACAGATTCTGTTTTTGTTGCATACTTTGCTTATTTTGATGTATCTATGGATCATATCGGGGGGTATGAGTCATGGAGAAGTTGGAGTACAGTAGCATTATGCCAATATTAAATATGAATCAATTTACAACAATACTTAGAGTTTAAGATTTAATTATTATACTAATGGATCTCACGAGGTTTCTGTTGAGTTTTGTGTGCTGAAGTTTTCAAGATTTGGGTGAGACTACGATGGATAAAGGAATAAGGAGCGGCAAGAGCCTAAGTTTGGGGATGCCCAAGGCACCCCAAGGTAATATTCAAGGAATACTCAAGCGTCTAAGCTTGGGGATGCCCCGGATGGCATCCCCTCTTTCGTCTACAATCTATCGGTATATCACTTGGAGCTATATTTTTATTCATCACATGATATGTGTTTTACTTGGAGCGTCGTGTGCTTTTTCTTTTTCTTTTTATAATGCACCATGCTGGTATGATATAGTCCTTGGTTGATTTATAGAATGCTTCATGCACTCCACTTATATCTTTTGAGTATGGCTTTATAGAATGCTTCATGTGCTTCACTTATATCATTTGAAGTTTGGATGCCTGTTTCTCTACATATAGAAAACCGTTATTTGTAGAATGCTCTTTTGCTTCACTTATATTTATTAGAGTGTGGTCTTTTGTAGAAAGAATTAAACTCTCATGCTTCACTTATATCTATTTAGAGAGTCAACAGGAATTGGTCATTCACATGGTTAGTCATAAAATCCTACATAAAACTTGTAGATCACTGAATATGATAAGTTTGATTCCTTGCAATAGTTTTGCGATATTAAGATGGTGATATGTGGGAGGTACTAGTGAATGATTGTGGTTTAGTAAGAATATTGGTGTTAAGGTTTGTGATTCCCGAAGCATGCACGTATGGTCTGTCGTTATGCTAAGAAGTTGGAGCATGATTTATTATTGATTGTCTACCTTATGAGTGGCGGTCGGGGACGAGCGATGGTCTTTTCCTACCAATCTATCCCCCTAGGGGCATGCATAGTAGTACTTTGCTTCGAGGGCTAATAAACTTTCGCAATAAGTATGTGAGTTCTTTATGACTAATGTGAGTCCATGGATTATACGCACTCTCACCCTTCCACAATTTGCTAGCCTCTTCGGTACCGTGCATTGCCCTTTCTCACATCGATAGTTGGTGCAAACTTCACCGGTGCATCCAAACCCCGTGATATGATACGCTCTATCACACATAAGCCTCCTTATATCTTCCTCAAAACAGCCACCATACCTACCTATCATGGCATTTCCATAGCCATTCCGAGATATATTGCCATGCATCTTCCATCATCATCATATACATGACTTGAGCATTCATTGTCATATTGCTTTGCATGATCGTAAGATAGCTAGCATGATATTTTCATGGCTTGTCTGTTTTTTTGATATCTTTGCTACGCTAGATCATTGCACATCCTGGTACACTGGCAGAGGCATTCATTTAGAGTCATCTTGTATAGTTTTTATCGAGTTGTAAGTAAATAAAAGTGTGATGATCATCAATATTAGAGCATTGTCCCAGTGAGGAAAGGATGATGGAGACCATGATTCCCCCACAAGTCGAGATGAGACTCCGGACGAAAAATAAATTAAAATAAAATAAAAAAAAGAGGCCAAAAAAATAAATAAGGAGAGCCCACAAAAAAGAGAGAGAGAAAACAAAAAAAATGAAATGAGAGAAAAAGAGAGAAGGGGCAATGTTACTATCCTTTTACCACACTTGTGCTTCAGAGTAGCACTATGTTTTTCATATAGAGAGTCTCCTATATTGTCACTTTCATATACTTGTGGGAATTTTTCATTATAGAACTTGGCTAGTATATTCCGATGATGGGCTTCCTCAAATGCCCGAGGTCTTCATGAGCAAGCAAGTTGGATGCACACCCACTTAATTTTTATTTTGAGCTTTCATACACTTATAGCTCTTAGTGCATCCGTTGCATGGCAATCCCTACTCCTCGCATTGATATCGATTGATGGGCATCTCCATAGCCCATTGATCCGCCTAGTTGATGCGAGATTTTCTCCCTTTTTGATTTCTCCATATTAATCTCTACCATTATATTCTATTCCACCCATAGTGCTATATCCATGGCTTGCGCTCATGTATTGCGTGGGGGATGAAAAAGCTGAAGCGCGTTGAAAAGTATGAACCAATTGCTCGGCTTGTCATCGGGGTAGTGCATGATAAATACTTTATGTTAAGAAGATGGAGCATGACATGATTATATGATTTTGTAGGGATAGCGTTCTTTAGCATTTTTATTTTGAAAGACATGATTGTTTGTTGGTATGCCTGAGTATTGATGTCTTTATATCAAATTATAGACTATTGCTTTGAATCACTCGTATATTAATATTCATGCCATGATTAGATTATATGATCAAGATTATGTTAGGTAGCATTCCACATCAAAAATTATCTTTTTATCATTTACCTACTCGAGGACGAGTAGGAATTAAGCTTGGGGATGCTGATACATCTCCGTCGTATCTATAATTTATGATTGTTTCATGCCAATATTCTACAACTTTCATACACTTTTGGCAACATTTTATATTATTTTTGGGACTAACATATTGAACCAGTGCCCAGTGCCAGTTCCTGTTTTCTGCTTGTTTTTTGTTTCGCAGAAAATCCATATCAAACGAAGTCCAGACGCGATAAAATTTTACAGAGAATTATTTTGGAATATATGTGATTTTTGAGAGGTGGAATCAACACAAATGGAGGCCCACAGCCTCCACAAGGCATCTTGGCGCGACCGCCCCCCCTAGTCGCGTGGTGTTGCCTTGTGGGCACACCGTAAGTCCGTTGGGGCCCTTCTTCGGCCGCAAGGAAGCTTATATTGATAAAAAAATCGTGTTAAAATTTCAGCACGATTGGAGTTACTGATCGCCGGATATTTAAGAAACGGTGAAATGCCAGAAAAAAGGAACGCGAAACAGAAGAGAAACAGAGAGAGAGAGATCCAATCTCGGAGGGGCTCCTGCCCTCCGGGAGCCATGGCGGCCATGGACCAGAGGGGAAACTCTTCTCCCATCTAGGGGGGAGGCCAAGCAAGAAGAAGAAGGAGGGGGGCTCTCTCCCCCTCTCTCCTAGTGGTGCTGGAACGCCGCCGGGGGAACCATCGTGACGGCGATCTACACCAACAACTTCGCCGCCGTCAACACCAACTCTCTCCCCCTCTATGAAGCGGTGTAACCTCTCTATTACCGCTGTAATCTCTATTTAAACATGGTGCTTAACGCTATATATTATTATCCAATGATATGTGGCAATTCTATGATGTTTGAGTAGATTCATTTTGTCCTATGGGTTGATTGATGACCGTGATTAGTTTGAGTTGTATGTTTTATTTTGGTGATGTCCTATGGTGCCCTCCGCGTCGCGCAAGCATGAGGGATTCCCACTGTAGGGTTTGCAATACGTTCATAATTCTCTTATAGTGGGCGGCTAGAGTGACAGAAGCTTACACCCGAGTAAGGGGGTTGTTGCGTATGGGGGTAAAGGGGACTTGTTACTTAATGCTATGGTTGGGTTTTACCTTAATGATCTTTGGTAGTTGCAGATGCTTGCTAGAGTTCCAATCATAAGTGCATATGATCCAAGTACGGAAAGTATGTTAGCTCATGCCTCTCCCTCATAAAAATCTGCAATAATGATTACCGGTCTAGTTATCGATTGCCTAGGGACAAATCCTTTTTCTTGTGTTACAAAAGCTTTCTACTAAACAACTAACTTTTATTATCTTGCAAATTACTTGTAGTTTTATTCTCGCAAAGTACTCCTAAGTTTATTCTTGCAAAGTAGTTCTAGCATTACACCTACAAAGTACTTCTAGTTTCTTTTTCTCGAATACGCACGAGAGTGCATATCATTCATTAAAGAAGAAGGAGGGAAGACACCCCAAGTCCACACATACAAGCAATATTTACATGCGGATTTTATCCGTCCTACGTGGTCTAAACAAAAAGTGAACTACTCCATCATCGCCCACTGTACTGCCTCGACGCCTAGGCCTAGGACATCCTCCTTGATTAGCCCGGCTTTTACCCATAGCCTACCTTCTTCCCGGATGCGTTGGATTGTCCACGGTAGTGATGGCGTTGCGCCGTTGAAGAAAATATCATTCCGGTGTTTCCAGATCATCCACATGCCCAGGAGGCACATGGCCCGTGTGTCTTTCCGGTGATCTCCGCACCTGTCCTGCCTTACGCACCACTCACCCAAGGTTTCGTTTTGCATCGGTAGGAATTCCACTCTCTCCGCAGCCGTTGCGGACCAGTGCCATACTTGTCTAGCGAAGACACAGTCGATGAGGATATGTTGCATGGTCTCGTCCACTTGTGCGCATAAAGGGCATGTGTCCTGGTGGGGGAGCCCCCGCCGCGCCAGTTTGTCGGATGTCCAGCAACGATTCTTAATTGCCAGCCACGCAAAAAATCGGCATTGCAGTGGCGCCCTGGATTTCCAGGTGAACGTAGCCGTTGGAGAGATCTCGCGGCCCATGAATCTTGCCGCATATGCTGATCGTGCAGAGAAGTTTCCGTTTGCCTCCCAGGCCCACCTAACCAAGTCCTCGGCCCCCACTGTTAGCTGCGTAGCTTCGACCCGTGGCCAGAGCCGAAGGAATTCCTGAAGTGCCTCAAGTGTTAGATTTGGGCCGATATCCCCAGTCCAGTTACCATCAACTAGCGCCTCCGAGACCAGTTTCTTCTTCCGAATCCTTGCTGGGACCATGTTGTATACTGCCGGGGCAATCTCGCAAATCCGAAAGCCGTTTAACCACCTGTCTTCCCAGAACAGAGTCGTCCTGCCATCTCCTACCAATGTAATAGCGGCTGCTTGGACCAGGGCAAGAGATTCCGCGGGCACCGGAATTGTGAATTCCGCCCAAGGCCTGTCCTTGTCGAACTTCTGGAGCCACGGCCACCGCGCCTGGAGCGCCCTGTTCAGCCAATGAAGGTTGGGAATTCCCAGTCCACTGGCCCATTTTGGTGCGCACACTGCTTCCCACGCCACCGAGCAGTTCCCACCTCTCGCGTCCTTCTTCCCACACCAAAGGAAGCCTCGGCAGATTTTGACAAGTGCTTCGAGAGTCTTGGCAGGCAAGTCTAGTGCCAACATGGAGTGAACGGGTATAGCACACAGTACGGATTGAATGAGTAGTAGTCTCCCGCTCTTTGGAAACATTGCCGCCTTCCACAGTGGTAAACAGTCTCCAACCCGATCCACCAAGCCTTGTAGCTGCGCCGCTGACTGCTTTCTGATAGTTAAGGGTATTCCCAAGTACTGACATGGGAATGGCAGCGTGCTATAGCCCAGCATGGCGGATACCTCCCTCATATCCTCATGTGAACATCTTATTGGTAAAGCCGCACTCTTGCTCATGTTGACCACCAGACCCGAAGCCTGGCCAAATATGTGTAATATCGCTCCACACGTGCTGCTCTCCAGATGATTTGGTTTGAAAAATAGCACTACATCATCCGCGAACATTGATACTCTTTGGTGCAGCCCAGATCTTGCCAGAGGCGCTAGCAGCCCTCTCGATGTAGCCAGCTTGAATATAGCTTGTAGAGGCTCCATACAAAGAATGAAGACCATGGGTGAAAGCGGAGCCCCTTGCCTTAGTCCTTGACATGCACGGATCGGCTTGCCCGGAATGCCGTTAACCATAATCCTCGTAGAGGAGGTAGCGAGAAGTCCACACATCCACGAGATCCACTTCTCTCCAAATCCCATCCTTCGCATGACCTCAAGTATAAACGGCCATTGGATCGAGTCCAAGGCTTTTGTGATGTCCAGTTTTAGCATGACAGCGGGGCTTTTGAGCGCATGCAACCTCCTCGCCGTGCATTGGACTAGCATAAAATTATCGTGTAAGGATCGGCCATGCACGAACGCACTTTGGTGGTGCCCCACCAGCTTGGGTAGTTCCACTGCCAATCTCGTGGCAAGGATCTTATCGAAGATCTTGATAGGTCCGCTCACAAGGCTAACCGGTCTGTAGTCCTTCACATCCATAGCCCCCGCTTTCTTTGGTAGTAGTGAAACAATTGCCTTGTTTATCACTGCCATGCCTCGCACGTCCCCTCTATGGAAGTGATCCAGGGCCCTCATGAAATCTCCACGAATGATGTTCCAGCACGTGGCATAGAACCTGCCAGTAAACCCGTCCGGGCCCGGTGCCTTGTCGTACGACATTGACTTGATGGTGTTTTGGACCTCCTCCTCGGTGAACTGTCCCTCTAGATGCAAGAGGTCGTGCGAAGGCAAGTCCAGTATATCAAGGTTTATCGTCGCCTCTCTGGTTCTTGCTATCCCAAAGAACTCCTCATAGTATTCATCCACCGCTTTCGCAATGCTCTCTTGAACCGTATACACTTCGCCATTGTGCTGTAAGGATGTGATGATGTTCTTTCTTTGCCTGTGCCTAGCATGTCTTTGAAAGAACGCCATGTTCGCGTCTCCCTCTCTCAACTGCAAAAGCCTCGAACGTTGTCTTGCAATTGTTCTCTCAAGGGAACATAGGCCAAGCAACTTCCTCTTGAGTGTTTTACATAGCCCATGTTCCTGGTCCGATAGTACCCTGGTCTCCGCCGCTACATCCAATCTTGCTATGACCTCCATCGCAATGGATAGCTAGAGTCGAATGTTGCCTATCCACCGGTCATTACAACTCTGTAGGGCCTTGGCGGTGGCACATAACTTATTATCCAGCACCACGAACGGGTTTCCCATGGATGGGATTGACGCCCAAGCCTCTTGCACTGTGTCCAGAAAGCCCTCCGCCTTGGGCCAGAAACTTTCAAATTTGAAACGCCGGCCCAACTAAAAATCTGCGTTGGGGTCTACCAGTAATGGGCAGTGGTCCGATATTGCTGAACCGAGCGCCGTGAGTAGGTTACTGGGATGCAAGTCCTCCCAAGAATTTGTTACGAAAATGTGGTCGATCTTCTCCATAGTCGGGTTTCGCCGTTCGTTGCTCCACGTGTATCGTCTGCCATTAAGGTACAGTTCTTTGAGCTCAAGTCGGTTGAGCAAAGCGCGGAATCTAGCCATCATCCGCCTATTGTACGTTGCCTTGTTTTTATCCTCGGGGTTAACGAGCAGATTGAAGACACCAACCAGGGCCCATGGCCCCATGTGCAAGTCGCGCACGTCGCAGATCTATTGCAAGAATTCTGCCTTCTCCACATCGCCCTGTGGGCCATAGACTCCGGTGAGCCACCACATTTGTGCCCCCTCCCGAGACACCAAGGCTGTGAGTGTGTTTGCTGTAATGTGATGGTTAGCTACTGAGACTACTAGGGGATCCCAAGCTATCTAGATCCCACCACACGTGCCTACCGCCGGGACATAAAAGAAGTTGCCAAATTTATTTCCAAGGCATTGCCTTACAACCTCATCCGAGATGAATTCCATTTTTGTTTCTTGAAGACACACAATGCTCACATTTGCCGCCACCACCACTTGGTATATAGCACTTCGCCTCGCCGAAGAGTTCAGCCCACGCACATTCCACACTAGGATCTTCGGGGGTTGTGAAGCCATATCACGTGCCAACACCGTCCATGTCCGAGCGCCTCCGCTCTACTGGCCAACAGCCAGCACATCCACGTCCCCTTGAAGAGGTAGCACCGAGGTGTCCCACCCAAACAGGGCCAGAATTGCCTTCACATGGCTATCCAGCAGGGGCTGGTCGAAAAGCTTGATGTATGCTATGTAGGAGATATGCCCTAGAGGCAGTAATAACAGTTATTTTGTATCTCCAAAAGTTTGTAATGAATGTTTATGTTCCATGCTATAACTGCAATGATTCTCGAGTCTGCAATATCCACGAGGCTCGGAGAGAAACTCATGTGCACGTCTGGTATAATAAACGGTAAAAAGTATTCCTAGTCATGCCTCTAAGACTAACTCAAGTATTGCAAGATGATCCTGTTTTCCTGATAATGGGCATGACTATGCCGACAATTTTGAGGGCACAATGTTAGTAGAACACTTGTGTTGAATCGACCCGAATTGATGTTATGCTATGAGGTGCATTCGTCACAAGTTAATGGTTAATAATACAGAGATAGTTAATGTTTGCATAATTCCTTAGACCATGAGAGTATCAAGTTCCTTCGTACTTGCTTCGTGAACTTTGGGGTTTGTTAAACGTCATCCATAACTGGGTGGCTATTACGGCGGCTTACGGGTTCACGGAAAAGTATGTCAAGAAACGAGACAGCTCGAGATTGGGATTTGCTCCTCCGACGATGGAGAGATATTCTCGGGCCCTCTCGGTGTTACGGTATCCATCATCGTCTGGCTAGACACATTGTGATTTATCACTGGGATGCCGCAACATGGAAACGAGAAAAGAGAACAAAACCGGTAATGAGGTAACTGGCATAGTGGACAAGTTGTTGATCCATGGGGATGCCGATAAATCTCACCTCGGGTGTTTGTAATATATCGTGAAGCAACAGGAACAGCACACGGCAACTGGAGGTTCACTCAAATATTCATTCAAATGGGTATAGGGATCAGTATGGGTGTCCACGGTTCCGCTATTGATCATTGATCGGAAGGTGTTCCGGGTCATGTCTATACTTCACCGAACCTATAGGGTCACACGCTTAAGGGTCATCTATCTGCTGAATACTAGATAGGGAGTCTGAGAGAAAGTCACCGAAAAAGTTTCGGAGACAACGGAAACGTTCCGGAGAGAACACCGAATAGTTCCTGTAAAACTGAAAAGTTGTTTTTGAGTATACCATTAAGTGAAATTGGTTTTGGCACACGCTTGGAAATTCTTGGAGGGTGCCAGAATTGTTCTGGAAACTTCTGGGATTTTTCCGGGATGAAAACCGGAAATGTTCCGGAGCTGCCGGAACCGCTTTGGTTGCTTTTCGCTGAAGAAAATCATCTGCCGGAAATGTTTTGGACTGCGTCCAGAATTGTTTTAGTGGGTAGTGGAATTATTCTAAGACTCACAGAAATATTTTCAGATTTATCGATCGCAGAAAAATGTCTTCATGAATAGTAAAAGTGCTTTTTGGGTTGCCTTTTGGAAAGCCACTTTTTAGTACTTTAGTCAAAGTTCTAGAAGGGATTGGCTTGCAAGGGATGGAACCCCTTTTGGGGAGGCCCCCATGGGGTGGCCGGCCAAGGGTGGTGCTCCTCCTTGGAGCTCCACATGGCCTCCCATTATGCCCTTAATGCCCATCATATGTGACCTAATGCATGGGTGTTTTGGTATTTTTTGGAGGCACCCTTCCCCTTGGCTTTCCTATAAATAGAGGTGGAGAGGAGCTCTCCACACTCATCCCTTGCTCTCATACACATGCCATGCATTATCTGGCTTTCTCTCTCCCTCCCACGAAATAGTTTCGTAGAGCCGAAAGGCTGTCTGGGTTCCGGCAGGAACTAGTTCTGGACGGCGAAGCCCTGCCGGATAGCTGACACCATATGTGTGCAACCCCGTAGAGAGGTCGTAGTTTCGATCTTTTGCCCGAGGGGCTGTTCGAGGGTCCTCCCGAAGGGCTGTCCGAGTTACCGTTCGAGTTTCGAGGGTCCCCCCGAAGGGCTGTCCGTGACATCGTCCGAGGGACTGTCCGACCGACTCCCGAAGGGCTGTCTGACGAGGGAGTACATCCTCGCGGTTGGGAGGTTGTAAATCCTAGCTGCGGGGATCTGCACCGACGATCTACATCGACTCTACTTCCGTTGCGCTACGAGTCGGTAATGATCAGATCAAACCCTGTATGCAGTCTCCATAGTGGTCCTGGGCGTGCTCCCTGTACCGATTTTTTTTGTTTTCTGTCGCATTCCCCTTCAGTGGTATCAGAGCTAGGTTGTGCGTAGATGCAGGTTGCGATCTAGAATACATTGAGATGTATGGGTATTGCATAATATAATTTTGTAGTAGATGAGATCTATTGCTGAAAATTATTTATGCGGGTGGCAGATGAAATCTGTTACCCGATGTTCTTGTTGCTTCCCTAGAATTTGCGTATTTCTGATCTTGAAACGGCATAGTGGAATTTCACAAAGTTCTGGTAATCCGCGATCCTGATTGATCAACGAAGTGCTATTAGTTCTTTGGGTTCCACCATAGTTGAGAGAAAGATGAAATTTCGCAGACGAAAGGGCAATGCAGATATGATCTTCCCGGGGGTCATGCGTATGACGAAGTTTAGTATGGGGTGCGAGATTTTATTATCTTGTGTTTCATACACCCTGAAAAGTTAATCTAGTGACTTGAATAATCATACTTGATGATAAACGTTGGTAGCTGCGATTTAAGTCAAAACCTTAGAAGCCACATAAAATAAAATTTTGCATAAACCGATTAGAGGCGTCTAACTTGGTTTTGCAGGATATGCATGGGATGTGGTATAGCAGCTCTCATATTAATTCGATTATGTATGAGATGACTTTATGATGTAAATTTACTAACATGACCTGCGTGTCATTATTCGGCATGATGGCTGGAGCCATATGATTGTCACTTTAATGCCCTGCGTGTCAACCTTAAGTAATGCACTTATTTTATTAGCTATAGAGATAGCAATATTATCTGGTGCATCGACACGGTGGTGGCAATCTTCGCGAAGGTGAACACCGACGCAAATGTCGAAGACGAAGAAATTAAAGACTTCTTCGTCAGAAAGGGCTATACCATATCATGATATTATGAATTGCCTGAGATGTTTATCCCTTATGTTGCACCCTTTTGATTGCGCGGTAGTCGCTTTTTATTAGGGTGATCTCTCACTTAAAAATATCAAGTAGTTAGTGTTCTCCCAAGTGTAGCACCGTCACGGCACCTATCTTTTCGGAGTGCGTCATGTTTCCATGAGTACAAATGATTAGAGAAGTGTGAGGCGGGTGAGTTGAGACCTCGTAGCGAGATCACTTGGTTGTCTTGACGTTCAGGCAGGAAAGTCCCGAGCTCGGAACACGCCCATCGAAAGATGAACAAGAATCACATTGAGATGTGATCGGCAAGGTGGCCTACCGATTGAAGTTCCCATCATCAGTGATGTTCCCATCAATGGCGTGGAATTTAAATGCGGATCTTGAATTGCTCGCAATCAATTATGAGAGATATTGATTTGAGTGGGAGCGCACTTTAGAATAAAATTGTTTATTCACTAGTGCAAATTAATTATGAACAAAGTCTGAGTGAAACTTGTGTTTACCGTTGTAGATCAAATGGCTCGCAACACCGCGTTCAACTTAGGCCCGATGTTAGAGAAAGAGAAGTTAACTGCGACTGGAAATAACTATGCGGATTGGGTCCGTAACCTGAGGATTGTCCTCAGGAGCGCTAAGAGGATATATGTGCTTGAAACTCCTCTTCCAGCTAAACCGGCGGCAACTGCCCCGGAAGATGAACAAAATGTCTGGGCCACTAAGGATGATGATCACAACTTAGTGCAGTGCCTCATGCTAGCTTGCATGAGTCCAGAGCTTCAAAAACATTTTGAATTCCATAACCCCCGTGATATGATCCGGGAATTGGATGCTCTGTACAAGGAAACCGCACGGTCTGAACGGTTTGATATCATGAAGGCCGTGATGGATTGCAAGATGGCTGAGGGTAGTTCAGTTGGCGAACATGTGGTCAAAATGATTGGCTATGCTGAAAGGCTTAAAACCCTGGAATTTCCAATTCCACCAGCCCATTTGATGGAAATGTTGCTTTCTTCACTCCCCCCGTCTTACGACGGTTTTGTCATGAACTACAACATGAGTGGGATGGAGAAGACACCAAATGAGGTGCTCGACATGCTGAAAACTGCGGAAGGAGGACTACGGAAAAATCGCAAGCAAGTGTTGCTTGTGAATAAAACCGCCAGGTTCAAAAAGAAAGGCAAGTCCAAGAAGGGAAAGGGCGCCGGTAAGACCGGCTCCCAAAGCAACTCTAAGGGCGGAGCCAAGAATGAAACTAAGTGCTTCTACTGCAAGGGCACAGGACACTGGAAGAGAATCTGCAAGAAGTATCTGGAAGATAAGAAGTCCAGGAAAACCGGAAAAGGTATAACTGTTATACAAGTTAATGTCATTGACGTTTTGCTTGCTAGCGAAAATTCTAAGTCTTGGGTATTTGATACCGGATCAGTTGCTCACATTTGCAACTCGATACAGGGCTTCAGAAGGTGCGCAAGCTAGCAAAGAATGAAGTCATGATGCCCGTCGGGAACGGCGCTGGGATCGCTGCTCAAGCCGTCGGCATTATGCCTCTACGTCTCCCTTCAGGATTTACCTTAGAACTAAGTAACTGTTATTTTGTTCAGGCATTGTGTAGAAACATTATCTCTGGATCATGTTTAGTACACGACCGGTACTCTTACAAGTCTGAGAACAATGGTTGTTCACTTTATTGTAAGGATATGTTTTATGGATTTGCACCCATTGTTGGGGGCCTTTTCATACTAAATCTTGAATGTGGAAATGATGTCTTTAACGTGAATGCTAAACGCCTTAAGAAGGCTAATACCACCACCACTTACTTGTGGCACTGTTGGCTTGGCCACATCGGAAAGAAACGCATGCAAAGACTCCATAAGGATGGAGTTTTACCATCCTTTGATTTTGAATCATTTGACACATGTGAAGCTTGTCTGATGGGGAAAATGACCAAGACGCCGTTCACGGGTCATCCTGAACGGGCGGGTGAATTATTGGAAATAATACATAGTGATGTATGTGGTCCAATGAGCACAGCCGCACGGGGTGGGTATTTCTACTTCATGAATTTACTGATGATTTAAGTCGGTATGGCTATATCTACTTAATGAAGCATAAGTCGGAAACCTTTGAAAAGTTCAAAGAATTTCAGAATGAGGTAGAAAATCATCGTAACAAAAGGATTGAGTTTCTGCGATCAGATCGCAGTTGGGGAACGTTGCATGGGAAACAAAAATTTTCCTACGCACACACAAGATCTATCCATGGTGATGAGCATCTACGAGAGGGAGAGTGAATCTACATACCCTTGTAGATCGCTAAGCGGAAGCGTTAAGAAACGCGGTTGATGTAGTCGAACGTCTCCGCGATCCAAATCGCAAGTCGTCCCTCGATCCGATCACGAACTAGCGCCGAACGGACGGCACCTCCGCGTTCAACACACGTACGGCTTGATGACGCCTTCACCTCCTCGATCCAGCGAGCGATGGTGAAGTAGTGGATGAGTTCCGGCAGCACGACGGCGTGGTGATGGTGGTGAGGAACAATCTCTGCAGGGCTTCGCCAAGCACTACGGAGATTATGATGGGAGGAACTAGAGGGTTAGGGTTGCCAACACACGGCTTGGGAAATCTTGATGTGTCCCGTGTGTTAGCCCTGCCCCTCTATTTATATGTTGAGCCTTGGGGTCTAAACTTGGAGAGAAAGCCTCCACAAGGTCGGTTTTGCCCGCACAAGGTCGGTTTGGCCCGCACGGAAAGAGTCTAACTCGGATTCCAGCAGTATCGCGTACAAGCGGTAGTACCGCTTCACACAAGCGGTAGTACCGCTTACGCGGTAGTACTGCCTTACCAGCGGTAGTACCGCTTAAGGCAGCAGCAAAACTTCCTTTTGCACTTCCCAATACCTCGTGGACTTTACCCCTTTGGCTCATATAAAGTGTTGCTGCACCCGAACACTTTGGTAAACATCCGGAACCCCTTCCGGTGAATTCCGGAACCCTTCCGGAGATCAAAACACTATTATCACATATATCAATCTTTACCTCTGGACTCTTCCGGAGATCCTCGTCATGTCCGGGATCTTATCCGGGACTCCGAACAACCTTCGGTCACCAACAAAATAACTCAATTATACTAATCGTCACCAAACGTTAAGTGTGTAGACCCTGTGGGTTCGAGAACTATGTAGACATGACCGAGACACCTCTACGATCAATAACCAATAGCGGGACCTGGATGCCCATATTGGCTCCTACATATTCTACGAAGATCTTTATCGGTCGAACCTCTATGTCAAGGATTCAGTTAATCCCGTATGCTGTTCCCTTTGTTCTTCGGTATGTTACTTGCCCGAGATTCGATCGTCGGTATCTCTATACCTAGTTCAATCTCGTTACCGGCAAGTCTCTTTACTCGTTCCGTAATACAAGATCTCGTGGCTAACACTTTAGTCACATTGCTTGCAAGGCTCATTGTGATGTTGTATTACCGAGTGGGCCCTGAGATACCTCTCCGTCACACGGAGTAACAAATCCCAGTCTTGATCCATGCCAACCCAACAGACACCCTCGGAGATACCTGTAGAGCATCTTTATAGTCACCCAGTTACGTTGCGACGTTTGATACACACAAGGTACTCCTCCGATGTCAGGGAGTTGCATGATCTCATGGTCATAGGAACAGATACTTGACATGCAGAAAACAATAGCAATAAACTGACACGATCATATGCTATGTTTATAGTTTGGGTCTTGTCCATCACATCATTCTCCTAATGATGTGATCCCGTTATCAAATGACATCTTATGTCCATGGCTAGGAAACCTTCATCATCTTTTGATCAACGAGCTAGTCAACTAGAGGCTTACTAGGGACACAGTGTTGTCTATGTACCCACACATGTATTCGAGTTTCCAATCAATACAATTATAGCATGGATAATAAACGATTATCATGAACAAGGAAATATAATAATAACTAATTTATTATTGCCTCTAGGGCATATTTCCAACAATCGCGGGGGCGAATATCTTAGTCATGAGTTTAGCCAACATCTGAGTGACCGTGGAATCGTTTCACAACTTACTCCACCCGGAACTCCACAGAGAAATGGAGTATCGGGAAGAAGTAACCGAACCCTGTTAGACATGGTAAGGTCGATGATGTCTCTTACAGATCTGCCGATATATTTTTGGGGTCATGCACTAGAAACTGCAGCTCACACATTAAACAGAGCACCGTCTAAGTCTGTTGAGATGACACCATACGAGTTATGGCTTGGGAAGAAACCCAGTTTGTCGCATCTAAAAATTTGGGGTTGTGAAGCTTATGTAAAACGTTTACAACCAAGCAAACTCAATCCTAGATCAGACAAATGTTACTTTCTAGGTTATCCCAAGGAAACAATTGGGTATTCTTTCTACCACCCGTCCGATAACAAAGTGTTTGTTGCAAGGTATGGGGTTTTTCTTGAGAAAGAGTTTCTCGCCAAAGAATTAAGTGGGAGGACAGTACAACTTAATGGGATTAGTGAATCTTCAGCAACCATTGTTATGGCTAAGGAACCGGAAGAAATTCCGCAAATTATCCCTACAACCGAGCCGAAAGTTGTCGGATGTGATGCGGAAACTTCAGACAATGTTGTAACTGAACCGCGCAGATCAGGTAGGGCTATCCAGCCACCTGAGTGGTTTCATAACGAAATCTTCATTCTTGAAGACGATGAACCTGCGCACTACAAGGAAGCGATGGCGGGGCCCAGCTCAAGGGAATGGTACAAGGCCATGAAATCCGAAATGGAATCCATGTACGAAAATCAAGTTTGGAACTTGGTAGAACTTCCAGAAGGCATAAAGCCCATTGGTTGTGAATGGATTTTCAAAAGAAAGATAGACGCGGATGGTAACATTACTATCCATAAAGCTAGACTTATCGCGAAAGGGTTCACGCAAGTTCTAGGAGTGGACTACGACAACACTTTCTTGCCCGTAGCTATGCTTAAGTCCGTTCAGATATTACTAGAAATTACTGCTTATTTTGATTATGAAATATGGCAGATGGACGTCAAAACGGCTTTCCTAAATAAAAATCTCAAAGAAGATGTATACATGATACAGCCTGAAGGTTTTGTCGTTCATGAGAATGCTGGAAAGGTATGCAAACTTCAGAAGGCTATTTATGGTCTGAAGCAAGCATCAAGGAGCTGGAACATTCATTTTGATGAAGTAGTCAAAGAGTTTGGCTTCATCATAAATGTCGAGGAATCTTGTGTTTACAAGAAGTTTAGTGGGAGCCCAAAAGCATTCCTAATCTTGCATGTGGATGACATATTGTTGATTGGAAATGACGTGAATTTTCTTAGCGAAATAAAAGACTCATTGAAGAAGAGTTTTTCAATGAAAGACTTAGGCGAAGCGGCATATGTATTGGGCATCAGAATCTATAGAGATAGATCAAAACGCCTAATAGCGCTTAGCCAAAGCACGTACATTGACAAGGTGTTGAAAAGGTTCAACATGGAGAACTCCAAGAAAGGCCTACTCCCCTTGTGACCTCGCACAGTGCTTTGCAAGAATCAGTGTCCTCAGACTCTCGATGAGCGAGTACAAATAAATGATGTTCCATATGCCTCGGTAGTTGGTTCTAATATGTATGCCATGCTATGTACAAGACCGGACGTTTCCTATGCGCTAAGTGTTAGCAGCTGATACCAAAGTGATCCAGGACTGGAACACTGGGCCGCAGTCAAAAGTATTCTTAAGTACCTCAGAAGGACCAAGGATTTACTCCTTGTGTATGGAGGTGATGAAGAGCTCATTGTAAGTGGTTACGCTGATGCAGGCTTCATGACTGACCCAGATGACTTCAAATCTCAATCAGGCTATGTTTTCATATTGAACGGCGGCGCAGTTGATTGGAAAAGTTCCAAACAAAAGACTATGGCGGATTCTATGACCGAGGCGGAATATGTTGCAGCTTCAGAAGCCTCCAAGGAGGCGGTTTGGATCAAGCAGTTTCTTGAAGACCTTGGTGTGATTCCAAGTGCGCTGGACCCGGTGGAGATCTATTGTGATAATAGTGGCGCCGTGGCTCAGGCTAGGGAGCCATCTTCGCACCATAAGACAAGACATATTGAACGCAAATATAAACTCATTCGACATCATGTCGAAGCGGGTTTAGTGAAAGTACGCAAAGTTCACACGGATCTGACCGTGTCAGACCCGATGACAAAGCCTCAACCACGAGCAAAGCATGAGCAGCACCGAATAGCCATTGGTGTTAGGGAAGCCATGTAACTGGATTATGACGCTAGTGCAAGTGGGGGTCTGTAGGGGATATGCCCTAGAGGCAATAATAATAGTTATTTTGTATCTCCAAAAGTTTGTAATGAATGTTTATGTCCCATGCTATAACTTCAATGATTCTCGAGTCTGCAATATCCACGAGGCTCGGAGGGAAACTCATCTGCACGTGTGGTATAATAAATGGTAAAAAGTATTCCTAGTCATGCCTCTAAGACTAGCTCAAGTATTGCATGATGATCCTATTTTCCTGATCATGGGCATGACTATGCCGACAATTTTGAGGGCACAATGTTAGAAGAACACTTGTGTTGAATCAACCCGAATTGATGTTATGCTATGAGATGCATTCGTCACAAGTTAATGGTTAATAACACAGAGATAGTTAATGTTTGCATAATTCCTTAGACCATGAGAGTATCAAGTTCCTTCGTACTTGCTTCGTGAACTTTGGGGTTTGTTAAACGTCATTCGTAACTGGGTGGCTATTACGGCGGCTTATGGGTTCACGGAAAAGTATGTCAAGAAACGAGATAGCTAGAGATTGGGATTTGCTCCTCCGACGATGCAGAGATATTTTTGGGCCCTCTCGGTGTTACGGTATCCATCATCGTCTGGCCAAACACATTGTGATTTGATCACTGGGATGCCGCAACGCGGAAACGAGAAAAGAGAACAAACCCGGTAACGAGGTAACTGGCATAGTGGACAAGTTGTTGATCCACGGGGATGCCGATAAATCTCACCTCGGGTGTTTGTAATATATCGTGAAGCAATAGGAACAGCACACGGCAACTGGAGGTTCACTCGAATATTCATTCGTGTGGGTATAGGGATCAATATGGGTGTCCACGGTTCCGCTATTGATCATTGATCGGAAGGTGTTCCGGGTCATGTCTATACTTCACCGAACCTATAGGGTCACGTGCTTAAGGGTGATCTATCTGCTGAATACTAGACAGGGAGTCTGAGAGAAAGTCACTGGAAAAGTTTCGGAGACAACGGAAACGTTCCGGAGAGAACACCAGAATAGTTCCGATAAAACTGAAGAGTTGTTTCAGAGTATACCATTAAGTCAAATTGGTTTCGGGACACGCCTGGAAATTCTTGGAGGGTGCCAGAATTGTTCTGGAAACTTCTGGGATTTTTCCGGGATGAAAACCGGAAATGTTCCGGAGCTGCCGGAACCGCTTTGGTTGCTTTTCGCTGAAGAAAATCATCTGCCGGAAATGTTTTGGACTGCGTCCAGAATTGTTTTAGTGGGTACTGGAATTATTCTAAGACTCACAGAAATATTTTCGGATTTATCGGTCGCAGAAAAATGTCTTCGTGAATAGTAAAAGTGCTTTTTGGGTTGCTTTTTGGAAAGCCACTTTTTAGGACTTTAGTCAAAGTTCTAGAAGGGATTGGCTTGCAAGGGAAGGAACCCCTTTTGGGGGGCCCCCCATGGGGTGGCCGGCCAAGGGTGGTGCTCCTCCTTGGAGCTCCACATGGCCTCCCATTATGCCCTTAATGCCCATCATATGTGACCTAATGCATGGGTGTTTTGGTATTTTTTGGAGGCACCCTTCCCCTTGGCTTTCCTATAAATAGAGGTGGAGAGGAGCTCTCCACACTCATCCCTTGCTCTCATACACATGCCATGCATTATCTGGCTTTCTCTCTCCCTCCCACGAAATAGTTTCGTAGAGCCGAAAGGCTGTCTGGGTTCCGGCAGGAACTAGTTCTGGACGGCGAAGCCCTGCCGGATAGCTGACACCGTATGTGTGCAACCCCGTAGAGAGGTCGTAGTTTCTATCTTTTGCCCGAGGGGCTGTTCGAGGGTCCTACCGAAGGGCTGTCCGAGTTACCGTTCGAGTTTTGAGGGTCCTCCCAAAGGGCTGTCCGTGACATCGTCCGAGGGACTGTCCGACCGCCTCCCGAAGGGCTATCCGACTAGGGAGTCCATCCTCGCGGTTGGGAGGTTGTAAATCCTAGCTGCAGGGATCTGCATCGACGATCTACTTCCGCTGTGCTACGAGTCGGTAATGATCAGATCAAACCCTGTATGCAGTCTCCATAGTGGTCCTGGGCATGCTCGCTGTACCGAATTTTTTTGTTTTCTGTCGCGTTCCCCTTCATGCTTGGAGCACCTCATCGTCAATCCAGTTTCCCTCGTTTGCGAGGCACATCTTCCTGATCAGTACCGCTTGCTGCTTTGATGCTTTGGATCCTTATGCACCCTTGGCCAATTGCACACTCTGGCGTGGGGTGGTCACCGGCGCCCGTTTCTGTCGCGGCCTACGCTGCTTCGCAAGCGGATCCCTGGCTGTGGGCTGATCCAGTAGTGGGGATAGGGCCCGCCTCAAATCCGTGCATAGTTGAGATATCTGGGCGCGGGGTGAGGGCCTGGAATGCCCCTGGATTGCTGGCGCACTGTTGCTCTCTGCCTCCTCGGAAAGGCTAACCATGAACCAGCTGTTGTCTCATGTGCATGGGGGCGTCCCGTCCACATGCAGGGTGGGCCCCAGTTCCGAAGCTGGCCTGTCCCCCAATCCGTCCTGGCCATCCAAAAGAGAAATGACAAGGCTGCCGAAATCGTCCTCGGGCCGGTGGAGATTCTCAATGCCAGCATTGGACTGTTCCTGTATGGGTCCCTCCTGCGGTAGGCACAGGTCCCACTCTCCAATCCCGATCGAAGGCGATTCCCCAGGATCCACGGCTGGCTGTGCCAGCGTAGTGGCAGCCAGCCCGACCACTCCCGTACCATGTCCAGATTCTGGGCCGAGCTGTCTTCCCACCGTTTGGTTCACAGATCCCGGGGAGGCTACAGGAGGTAGCTGGCCGACTCTATCTTGTCCCCATCCGCACATGGACCGAGGTCTCAGCTGGTCGTCGCAGGGCCCAACTCTGCTTTCCACCGAAGAGATAACTCCCACTTCCTCCACGGTTGCAACATGGCCAGATGCCAGCGGGCATGCCACACTTTTCATACCCGACTCGTCAGGCATCGCTGCACCTGCCCTGACACTGGAGACCGGGTCCCCACAGCCCACCAGCGCCCGCTGACCGAACCGATTTTGAACTCCACCTTGCGGGGCTAGCGAAGCAGCCGACGCCGACGACGAGGCCGCCAAAGTTCCCTGCGACGGCGGCAGCGGTGGAAGCCCACCCGGCCGCCTAGCTCCTTGGCCACGGCCACCCATCGGCCCATCCCGCGTGTCGCCTTGTCCATCATCATCCGACGGCGGGGAAGGAGGAGGTGGCGGCGGCGGCGGCGCCCCCATCCACGGCCCCAGATGAGTGGCCTCGCCAACCTGCCTGATACTGATCGGGAACCACAGGGCGTCATCCACGCCAACCTCCACCAACGACTACTCGCTCCGCCTGTTAGGCTCCTCGACGGCAAGGATCCTCTCCGATGGGATGCGCGCCGGGTAATCCGTGCGCAGCTAGATCTTGAAACCTGCCAGGTCATTACGCGACTCCGTGGACGCAGCCACCTTCACAACGATGCCCAGGCCATGCAGGAGCACGTCCTCCGTGCGTCTCGTCCACACGTTCGCCGGCACGCCACGCAGCTCCAACGGAACCAGAAACGGCATGGAGATGCCCGTAGCGCGGGCACGGCGGGACCAGGGCGAGAGCAGGAGATCGAACTGTGGTGTTCCGGCGCGTCCGCGCCTCAGCATCATGTTCCTCAATTCCACCGAGCGGCACAACACGAGGAAATCCTCCGGGAAAAACTCTCTGATTGACATGTCTAGCGGCGCCAGCTCGAACTCCTCCAGAATGACGCCCGCGACTGAGGCCAGATCGGCCGCGGGGCGGGAGCCCACGACCGTGACCGCCACCGCCCTAGACATCTCTTCTTCCAAGGCCTGCAGGTCCGGCCCAAACTCCATGAAGCAAACATCCACCTGCTCTTCCACCATGACTGGCTGAACCGCAGGCGACCTCACCGGCGCGAACGGCACCGAGAAGTCCGGCCCAGCCACACTACCTGTGGACTCCGCCCGCACGACCTGGCTCCACGGAACACTGATCCGGACTGCACCAGCCGGCGGAGGGCCCAGAGGGTGGGGGGGGGGGGGGGGGGGGGGGGGGGGGGGGCGGAAGCAGCGAGCTTCCCGGGGCGGAGCCGCCAGAGGCGGAGACGGGGCCTGTGGCCCGCGGCCGTCCGCCACCACCAGGGGAACCGGGCGAGGACGAAGAGCCGGCGGAGGGCGCGGGCGGTCTTCCGAAGATGAACTTCGGGGGCGCGGGCAGGTGCAGTCCTTGGCGATGTGGCCCTCACCATCACAGCGCACGCAGAGGGGCGGGTTGGTGCACATGGCCGAAATGTGACTTTCATCTCTGTAGTTGTAGCAGCAGCCAATGAGCCTCGCCGGGATCCGCCCCCTCGGGGGCCTGGAGGAGGGCAGGATGTTCGGCCATCTGCCAGGAGGGGACCACCTCACCGGCCTAGGCAGGGAGCGGGGCCTCGGTGCCGCCGCCCGACGGCCAGCGTTGGTCCGCTAGACCCCCTCGCCCGCCACCGGGGGGAGGGGGGCGGGAGGTCTCCCCGCGCACGATGGGACCCCGCGCCGTGCCTACCACGTCCGGAACGACGAGCAGGGAGCAGAGCACCGGCCTGCCCGGGGGAGGGGGCGGTGGGGAGGGAGACAGGGAGTCCGACGACGCCGCCGAGAGCGAGACCCTGGAGGCCATGGTGGACGCCGGCTCCGGGGTGGAGGACCGACGGGATCTGGTGGGCGCCAGGGCCGGAGTAGCCACCGACGCGGAGGGGAGGGGAGGGTGCTCACGCGGAGGCGAAATGAGAGGGATCCGTCCTGAAATGATATTGACCATGGCAAGTACTTCTAGTTTCATACTTGTTCTAGGTAAAGCAAACGTTAAGTGTGCGTAGAGTTGTATCGGTGGTCGATAGAACTTGAAGGGAATATTAATTCTACCTTTAGCTCCTCGTTGGGTTCGGCACTCTTATTTATCGAGAAAGGCTACAACTGATCCCCTATACTTGTGGGTTATCACCGGCGATCAACTCCTTCTGCTTGTTGAGCTGAGCGGGCATGTCGTCGCGGGCTAACGACTTCAGCATTGCCCGCTCGGCATGTTCACCTCCACAGTGAATGCGCTTCTGAGAGCCCTCTCCTACCCATGAGAGATCCTTCGAGGCCTCCGTAGCGTGGCGGGCCCTCTCTTTTTTTTCCGCCGCCTTGGTCGTCGCTCCCTTGTTATTTCTCGGCGCAGAGCTCTTCCTACCGGCCATGGCAGACGCAAGGAACGACGAACAAGAAAGGCTTATGGGGAGGAATGTGCAGTAATATTCGAGTAGTTAGTTTTCCTTTTTATAACCTAGTACTAATATGCTACAAAGTGGAAACACATTTAGGTTTGATCGGTGTGAACAGGTTTGCAATTAATTATAGCATGGTACTTTGGAATGTGACGGGAAACAAGCTCGAAATTTATTGATGGTTTTGGAACGGCTCCCGATGAGTTCTCACGACCAAGCATTCAAAAACTCGTGATAAATCAATGACCATCTTTTTCCAAACGACCAACTATTTTCATAGAAATACAACACATATAGATGGAGTATTTTCATAGAAATACAATACATAGATGGAGTGATTGTCACGGTTGCAAACCGCCATGGCGCCGCGTGTTCACTGCAGCAGCAACTGAGCAGGTCAGTCCATCGCTGGCGGGGAAGGAGGGCAGGTCACCTCGTCTACGATGCATCCCCAGCGCCGCCGCCGCCACTGGTTGAGCGATTTGGCTTCTCCTACCGCCCATTTGAATAGTTGCACCAGCTTCTCATGCCATTCCGCAGGCATGCGCGTTCTCTCCTCCGTAGTCGACTCCGTGAATATGATCTCTACCATTAGCCCCAGCTCGAAATCAACGCGACGCTGCCAGATGCTGACATCCCTCAGCATCTCATCCCTGAGATCGACATGCGCCTCCGCCTTGTGCTTCGCCAGGCGCAGCTCCTTCGAACTTGTCTCCAATCGATGCAACGCTTCCTCGATCCGATTTGCCCTTGCTGCCGACCACCTGAAACGCAGCCCCGGCATGTCCTCCGGCGCCACCAATCTGTGATTCTAGAGCAATGGATCCCCTCTGAAACATATGTAGGTTTCGCTCAAAGGCGGCAGTGCTGCGGGCCGCAGGGAGAGGGAAGCCCGCGGGATGCTGGGATCTAAGGGATTATCCATGGTGGAATCAGATGGTCGTGGCGGGGAGGTGAGTGTAGGCGGTGGGAGAGCCCTAGTAGGCGAGCGTAGTACTCCATTCTGTCCATTTTTAAATACAAAGGCCACCAACAGTAACCGAGGCAAAAATTGATGACGTTGCCTCGTAGTACTAGCAACCCGTGATTTAACTACTCACATGCATGCTGTGGATGATAGTAATGTCATGCAAATTGAGTACTTGCTCCCTCACACGGTCACGCCACTCAATTTGCATGCGCTGTATTAATTGACCATCCATTAAGTGAACGACTCTACACACGTCAAATTATCACGTGGGGTGGCTCTTCGTACAAAAATGCGTTCCACCGTGTACCCACGTGTGTTTGCGTGGGAATGAGTGCATGCGTGCACATCTTCTCTTCGTGCACGTACTCCACCAGTGTGTGTGGGGGAGAGAGAGAGCGTGGTATACATAGACCTACAGAGAGATGGTGTGTCCCCGCAGAAAAGAGAGAGATGGTGTGTGTCGGAAAGAGTACCCACGCGTGTGTGTGACAGTGTGAGAGAGGACGAGTGCATGCGTGCACCTCTCCTCTTTGTGTACGTACTAAACCTAAGTACAAGTGTATGTGTGTGACATCGACCTATAGAGAGATGGTGTGTGCTAGAAGTCCCGAGAGAGTCGTCAGTGTAGGCGTGTGCATGGGGAGGTGGGAGAGAGATAATACTTATGTGTCAATGCAGTGCGTGTGAAAAAGAGGCTAATCAATAGTTCGCCACGAGACTATTCCTGGTGAACGCCCCAATAACCGTAAGATCTTCATCCGACGGTGGAAGTTATTGGACGAAAACAACACGAAAAAAAGAAATGCCATGGCATTTTTTTTTCTGCCACACCACGCCCCTCCCCTACACATGAAACTGCCACACGATCGTTCGCAACTGCCGGTTTGCTAGAAATCCCGATAGGCCGGGCTTTTGGCGGTAGGCGGGGAGCTTGGACTGTCGGTTTGCTCACATGCGGTCGCACATGTCAGTGATGTACCAAGTCGATGTGCGTCCCTTCAGTGAGCGGCAGGCCGGAGCGACCGTGTGTTGGTGCGACGCGAAGGCGACAGGCTGTAAGTTTACCACCTACTCCTTGACGAGATTGGTCGATACAAATCCCGATTAAGAAAGGGTAGGACGGTTTTTTTTCCACGCGAGAGGCGTGGTAGGTTTTTTTTACAATGGGATGGACCCGGCACTGCAAAAGTCAAAGCGGTGGGCAGTACTACTACGCTTGTCGGAGGCGTACGTGGGCCCGCGTTCTGGGATGCGTACATGGTGGAACCGGACGCCCGCAAACCTCTCGTAGCGATAGCGAGAAGCCCGCTGCTGGCTATTTTCTATATAATCTTTTTTTTGCGAATCTATTTTCTATATAATCAGCTTTGAAATTTTCAATCGTTCATGTGTGTACCCTGTTGTGTCTACAACATTCTTCTGGAACCAGTAGCACGTCACTGTGATCAATCCACAGAAGAAGCTTGCAACAACCCCTCCCCCATGTGCCATTGGCCTGATGGGTGCACCCACATCATTTTAATCATAATATATTGACTGAAAAAGAGGGACATTTTGTAGCGTGCCATTGGAATTCTAACTTATGTGCTTTTGCACATACTGGAAGTACTAGTGCCACATCATCTAAAGCCTTTCTACACACGCACATTTCTTATACAAATGTGCTCCACCGTGTACCCGCACGTTTGTATGTGGGAACGAGTGCGTGCGTGCACTTCTTCTCTTTCGTACACATAGTCTGTGTGTCTGAGAGAGAGAGAGATGGTGTGTGCAAGAAATCATGGGAGATTTGTGAATTTGTGTGTGGGTGGGGGAGGGGGGAGGGAAATATAGATGGAGTATGTGTCAATGATGCAATTTGTGTGAAAGAGAGGCCTATATTATACATATATGTATATGCATGCGGGTGATATACGAGATGAAAGGGGAGGGGTCGTCTGTGCGATATATCGATAGAGATAGATGGAGGGAAGAACTCTACGAGCCTACAAGCACTGGGAGAGGGCGTGTTGGGAGATGGTGCGAGAGGCCAACTGGACGGAGACTCGGAAGGAGTGTACAAGTGCGAGATCGATATTTTAAGAGAGGAGGCGAGAACGTGCACGGTTGCTCGCGTCTGAGAGATGAAGCGGAAGGAATGGATGCTGATGAGAGGTGAGACGATGGATAGACAATGTGTGTGTGGTAGCTAGGCAGTCCTATCTAGAGAGGTAGATTGATCAATGTGTACGTGGGAAAAAGGGCGAGACCTGACTAGATATAGATCGATCGCTTTGTGTGAAAACAGGGAAAGACCTAGCTTTATATATACAGAGAGGAATATCGATCGGTGCGCATGCATGTGAGAGATAATTAAAGAAGGCCTGAAGTGACAAAGAGGGGGAGGTGTGTGTGTGGGGGGGGGGTGGATGAGAGAGTCCTACTAGTTAACTAGAGGTAATGTACGAGTGTGAGATCGATAATAAGAGATGAGGGGGCGAGAGCGCGCTCGCACACGCGCGCGCGTGTGTGGGCTTGCGCGCCTTGTAGCTGGGGTGTGAGGGATGGATGGTGAGAGGGGGAAGGGACTGTGTGTACATGTGTGTGTGGTAGGCAGACCTGCTAGCTAGAGGGTATATCGATCGGTGTGTGTGTGTGGGAAAGAGAGGGCGATGGAGAGATCTACCTAGCTTGAGAGATCATGGTAGATAGACCTGAAGAAAGATATTGTGTGTGTGTGTGTGTGTGTGTGTGCGATCGATAATGCCGAGTGGGAGTGTGTGTGCATGCATGCACGAGAGAAAGTTAGTGGTACAACGATAAAGAGAAGACGACTGTGTGGGTGTAAAAGACTTGGTGAGATCATAATCAATACTCCCTCCGTTCCAAAATATAGTGCGTCCTCAGTTTCCGCGCTTCCACTTTGACCATAAATTTAACCAACGAGACCGACTACGGTGGGAGCAAAAATTATACCAGTGAATTCGTATTCAAAACAAGTTTTCAATTATATAATTTTTGCTCCCGCCGCAGTCGGTCTCGCTGGTTAAATTTATGGTCAAAGTTGAACCTCGGGAAGCGTGGGCGCACTATATTTTGGAACGGAGGGAGTATAAAAGTGAATTCAAATATTTGAATAAGAGATCATGATGTTTGAAACCCATGCATGCATGATATAATGGAGATATGTAGTGTTGTGGTTTTGAATCGAGCATGCCATACTATATACACATCGAACAAGGCCAAATTGATTTGAATTTGATATACCGTTGGTAGGCATTGTTTGACCACATTTCATCCATGCATAGACAGAACTATTCAATTGGAGATAATGGGTGGCTTTGGCTGCTAACATCTAAATGTTGTGTGTGTGTTGTGTATTAAACACATTATACATATCAAAAATCATTTTTTCCGAACATCTAGCTAGAGCATACATGTACCAAGATTTGAATTCAACATAAAATGGATACACATATTTGAATTTGAGATCATATGGTACATGTAGTTCATATTTAAATGGGAATTTAGTACTATATTCATGTCGTGTGTTGTGAAGATAATATTTAGATGATGGCATAACTAACCTGACAACAATCCCACTCAAATACGGAAAATGGACTCAATTTTAGTCCATATGGTAGACAGTACAAATTGTTTTCTTTTTGTTGTTAAGGGAAGTACAAATTAATATGGTATCGTACACGGTAAGCTTTTTCTCCCGAATTTTTAAGTTGTTCATTGTTGTTTTTGAATGACATTTGTAGTAATTCATATAGTAAAGCGGGACATGACTCTCTCTTGTGTGGTGCGAATTTTTTTTGTTTTTGTTTTTTTACACGTTAAGCTTGTTCTCCCGAAATTTCAAGCCGCGCCTTGTTATCCCGAAATTTCAAGGTATTTCTTTGGCTCTTGTGCTGCGAAACTCCCGCCCCTTCAACCCGTGCCTTGTTATCCCGAAATTTCAATGCACGCGAAAACTCCCCCCTCCTCCGAAATCGGTCGCGCCGCCCCGACACGCGAAATTCCCCTTCTATCCCTTAGCCAAAAATCCCGCCTCGACGTCCCATGGTCCAAACGGGTAGGGGCACTTTCGTAACCTACCCCACATTTCGGACAAGCGCGTCCCTTAGCCATGGTTCCCCCCTCCCACCCCCTCCACCTCCCCCATTCGTACACCGAGGCCGCCAAAACCCGCGAAACCCCACGCTCCACTGTCCGCCACCCGACCGCCGCCCAGCCGGAGCCTCTTCCCCGATGACATCGTTCGCCGCAACAGCTCGACGCCCCTCATCCACCGCACCGGATGAGGATCCGTCGTCGATCTCGTCGTCCCGCCGGTTCAGCCACCCCGTCCTCCACTGTAGGGGAACGCGACAGAAAACAAAAAATTTCGGTACAACGAGCACGCCCAGGATCACTATGGAGATGCATACAAGGTTTGATCTGATCGTTACCGACTCGTAACGCAGTGGAAGTAGAGTCGATGTTGATCGTCGGTGCAGATCCCCGGAGCTAGGATTTACAACCTCCCAACCGCGAGGATGTACTCCCTCATCTGCCCGTCGAATAGTCCCTCGGACAGCACTCCGGGAGGCGGTCGGACAGTCCCCGGACGATGTCACGGACAGCCCTTCGGGAGGACCCTCGAAACTCGGACAGTAACTCGGACAGCCCTTCGGGAGGCACTCTCGAACAGCCCCTCGGGCAAAAATATCGAACCTACGACCTCCCTACGGGGTTGCACACATACGGTGTCATCTATCCGGCAGGGCGTCGCCGTCCAGAACTAGTTCCCACCGGAACCCAGACAGCCTTTCGGCTCTACGAAACTGTTTCGTGTGAGGGAGAGAAGAAAGGCAGATCATGCATGCCATTTGGTGAGAGAGTTGGAGTGAGTGTGGAGAGCTCCTCTCCACCTCTATTTATAGGAGAAGGAGGGGTGGAGGGGCTGAAATTTCAGCCACAAAAGGGGTTCCTTCCCTCCCAAGCCTTCTCCAAGATCTGTTGGTAAAAGCCCCAAAAAGTGGCTTTCCAAAAAGCAACCAAAAATTGGTTTTCACTATTCACTGAAACATTTTTCCGCGACCGTTAGATCCGAAAATATTTTTGTAGGTCTTAGAACATTTCCAGTACCCACTAAAATAATTTTGGACGCGTTCTGAAACAATTCCGGATTAGTGATTTTCATCTGCGAAAAGCAACCAAAGCGGTTCCGGCAGCTCCGGAACATTTCCGGGTTTTTTCTCCGGAAAAATCCCAGAATTTCCCAGAACAATTCTGGCACCCTCTAAGAATTTCTAGGCGTGTGCCAAAACCATTTTTACTTAATGGTATACTCCGAAACAACCTTTTGGTTTTACCGAAACTATTCCGGTGTTCTCTCTTCGGAACTTTTCGGTTGTCTCCGAAACTTTTCCAGTGACTTTCTCTCAGACTCCCTGTCTAGTATTCAGCAGATAGATGACCCTTAAGCATGTGACCCTATAGGTTCGGTGAAGTATAGACATGACCGGAACATCTTTCCGATCAATGATCAACATCGGAGCCGTGGACACCCATATTGACCCCTATACCCACACGAATAAATATTCGAGTGAACCTCCAGTTGCCGTGTGCTATTCCTGTTGCTTCACGATATGTTACAAAACACCCGAGGTGAGATTTATCGGCATCCCTATGAATCAACAACTTGTCCACTATGCCAGTTACCTCATTACCGGTTTTGTTCTCTTATCTCGTTTCTGCATTCCGGTATTCCTGTGATCAAATCACGATGTGTCTGGCCAGGCGATGATGGATACCGTAACACCGAGAGGACCCAAAGAATATCTCTCCATCGTCGGAGGAGCAAATCCCAATCTTGAGCTATCAAGTCCCTTGACATACTTTTCCATGAACCCGTAAGTCGCCGTAATAGCCACCTATTTACGGATGACGTTTAACAAACCCCAAAGTTCATGAAGCAAGCATGAAGAAACTCGATACTCTCATGGTCTAAGGAATTATGCAAATGTTAACTATCTCTGTGTTATTAACCATTAACTTGTGACGAATGTATCTCATAGCATAACATCAATCGGGTCGATTCAACACAAATGTTCGTCTAACATTGTGCCCTCAAAGTTGTCGGCATAGTCATGCCCATGATCAGGAAAACAGAACCATCATGCAACACTTGAGCTAGTCTTAGAGGCCAGACTAGGAATACATTTTACCGTTCATTATTCCACACGTGCATATGAATTTTCCTCCGAGCCTCGTGGTTATTGCAGACTCGAGAACCATAGCAGTTATAGCACGGAATGTAATCTTAATTACAAACATGGGGATAAATAATAACATTTATTATTGCCTCTAGGGCATATCTTCTACAGACTCCCACTTGCACTAGAGTCAATAATCTAGTCAATGCTAATGCACTTTACACCTATGGCATACCGGTGTAAAATATGCTTCGCTTGTGGTATAGTCTTTGTCCAACGGACCTGACAACTTCAGGGCCGTGTGTATCTTTGCATATCCTCGCATTTTCACGCTTTCACAAAATTCATATTTTGTGTGGACTTGGATTTGTATATTTGTGAATCACTGGTCGAACCTTGATTCCTCAGACTGAGCTATGGAGCAACTATCTACAATAGTGTCCCATTGACCAAAGCCATCTTGGAACCATACTAAGTTCATGAATGAACTATATGATTCAACATCTTCTTTGTTGCTTCCAAAGCGTCAACATACTTAGCCTTTGTTATAGAATTCGCCACAGTAACCTGTTTGGAACAATTTCCAACTACCGTGCCACCATATCGTGTATTACACAAAACCCTTAACTTAAATCAAAAATCGCATGGAGCATTGATGAAAAATGTATCGATGTAACCTTTTACAATGAACTCTTCATAATCTACGCTCGCGAGAAAACATGTCATCAGTGCTACTTTAGTACTCAATGACATTTTTCACTGTTGTCCCATGATCAGTACTTTGATCACTTTAGTATCTATACTCGCAACAACTTGGGAGTATTGGACATATCTGGTTGTTTTACATACCATGGAATACATGATTAATCCAAACACAAAGGTGTGTGTAATATCCATCATGTATTTTTCTCACCAGTGTTTTAGGACACCGAGTCTTGCAAAAACTCTTTCCATGTGACTTTGGCAAGAATCACTCCTTAGCGTTTTAATGCTAAACTGTTTTTGCATCTTGTCAATATGTATTTCGGCTTAGCCCTATTAGGCAATTCTATCTCCATAGATAATTATGCCTAATATCAAGGCTACCTAGCCCAGGCACTTCATCGAAAAACTAATTTTCAATGAAGTCCTAATTCGTGTCAAGAAATTTATATTATTTCCAATCAACAATGTGTCTAGCACATAAGTTTTCAGAAATATTATTATGCTCCCACTTACTTTCTTGTAACAACAAGCATCTTCGCTATCCATTGATGAAATCAAACTCTTTTGACTATTTGATCAAAAACGAAGATTCCAACTCCATTTTGCTCTTTTCTGTCCATTGCTGGAACTCTGAAGTTTGCACACTCACTAGCATCCTCCGGATCGACAAAATACTTTGGACTGTATCACATACACGTCCTAGTTTGTATTCCCATTTCATGGAAATCCTTTTGTCATCCATGTTTCATATCTCATGATTGAAATATGTATTAATTGCTAGTTTAACCCGAACCGACTTTAAGCATCGCTACGGTGAGACAATCTCATCGTAGTCAATTCCTTGAATTTGTTATTGCAACAAGTCAAGCTTTATGGATAAAACATTTTATCCGTATTAGTTTATAGTTCCATTAACATTCATTAGACTCTAAGTCTTCTGAAGGGTTTATCAAGATATAATCTTGAATTGTTTATATGGAAACTATCTCAGATTGTATTGGCATTTAGCCAATTCTGGAGTCAGGGCCCATCAATGCTTCCTTGTGTATCGTAGGTATACTGTTATCTAGCAACAATATCTCGTCTGCGTACCTGAGAGGTTTGCACGAGTTTTGCCTACGTGGTCCAGCG
Organism: Elymus sibiricus; assembly: GCA_039707655.1. Lineage (NCBI taxonomy): Eukaryota > Viridiplantae > Streptophyta > Magnoliopsida > Poales > Poaceae > Elymus > Elymus sibiricus. The sequence continues at coordinate 50,104,529 of CM077668.1, forward strand.
GCAAGTTTGACCGAAGTCCATACATCTCATGTAGAGGCTTCCATATCAGTCGCAGTAGGAAACTCTGGAATCACTTCCAAGGTTTCTTTTCTTTGACCTGATGATGAAGATACTGTTATCTCGTCAAGTTGCACTGTCCTCCCACTCACCTTTTTGCAAGAAACATTTTCTTTCAAAATCATACCGTTCTTTGTGGCAAAACCTTTTGCCTCGATATAGTGATGGAGGAATTCCCAATAATTTGGGATAACCTACAAAGTAGCACTTGTCTGATTTGTAATAGGTTTGTAAATATTTTACACAAGCCCCATATTCCAAATGTTAAGAAAAGATATAACATGGTTGGGTGTACCATACCATGGCGTCATTTCAACAGATCTGATGGCGCCCTATTCAGTGTAAAAGCCGCAGGCTCTAAAGCATCACCTTAAAAGGGATAATGGCAAATTGATTTATGTCATCTTTGATCTTACCATGTCATAAATGGTTTGATTACATCAACACGGTCATTCCACTTACTGTGGTGTTCCGGGAGGTGTAAGTTATGAAACTCTTTTCATAACTCATCAGACATTCGATAAACTTGTAACTCAAATATTTCTTTCCGCAATCAAATTGCAGAAACATAATTTTCTTGTTTCAATAATTTCTACTTCATTTTGAAAACCTTTTGAATGACTCCAAAAGATCCAGACTTGCGTCTCATCAAGTAAATATCCATATATCTACTTAAGTCATTTCCGCAATCAAACTACACACATCATAATGTATGATCACCAATAAGTTCGTTGCTCGTTCCTTATGCCCTGTGAATGGTATTTCAGTCACTTTACTTTTCGTAGGAAAGTTGCAAGTGTCAGATGATTCATAATCAAACGACTTCAAAATCCATCATTATGGAATTTCTCCATGCGGGTTTCTCCAATGTGACCAAATGCAGTGCCACACATGTGTGGTATTCTTTTAGTCTTGCGACATTTAGCGTCAGTGTTATGGATGTATCATATTACTATCAATATTCATAACATACATTCCATTCATAATGGAAGTATGGCCCTTATGTTATTCATAATACTGAACAACAATTGTTCTTTTATGAACAACACTCTTGCAACAAAAATTATGCAAATGGGCTAGAGTGTATAAAACTCTAAAATGAATTATAAAAGTAAATACAGAGGTAATGTATTATTATCAATATTCATAACATACATCTCATTCATAATGAAAGTATGGCCCTTATGTTATTCATAACATCGAACATCAAAAGTTCTCTTATGAACAACCTTCTTGCAACATACTTTATGCAATGGGCTAGAGTGTATAAAACTCTAAAAATGAATTATGAAAATAAATACAGATGGTAATACACCGATGGAAGGTATAGTAACATTTAATATGTTCCCAACGCGTATCTAAGCCTCATACCCGACAAGTCTTTTAGGCCATAATAGTTCTTGCATCGAATTGCAACGGAATGCAATCGAGCGGGTATCTCTGTGATCAACTCACAATACCCAAGAATCAGTGATTAACATGTTTAATCATAATTCCCAAGAATTATATCTTTGACCAGCCTTCTATACATCAATAACTTGTATGACATTCATACATGAGCTGGATATTCCAGTCTTCTCTCTATTTGCCTTTATACTTCTAACAGTTTAACTTTCAGTATTTCTCCTACTCTCAGAAGAAGCACTCAACTTTAAGAGTGGCATTAGCCACGGACTTCCTAGGCGTGCAAGTCACACTAACACCCTTCGGACATTTCCTTTCTCTTTAAGTTGTTGTTTTATTCACCTTCATTTACATGACAGGCGTTCTACTGGATCCCTCTCTCATCAGTCAAATGCCCAGCAAACACTTTACTAATACTTTGCAAACAAACATTGCTTTGGATATCTCATATCTTTTAGCCTTTGTCCGCATCTGAAAACAATTTTTAGTTCCATGAATATCACATAACTATCCCAAACTTTTGAAGTTCGGGTCTCATGGAAGCAAACGTATTGCACTTGACCGAAATGGAATTCTAGCTTTTGGATCGAAGGAAGAGAGTCACATTATCCATAGCATTAGTGGGAGAATACCAAAAGCATGCGATAGGACAAAGTCCTTCTCGGCACTCTTGAGGACAATCCCCACATTACGTTACCAACCGTAAAGTTTTAACCAGATATTTAACAGCTATTCAATTTTAATAGGGAAGTTGGAAACGCGAGCCATTCTTCTACAACTTTTATGCATATAACACTTAGACAGTGTTCATAATTAATTTGCACTAAGAATTAAAAGAATTAATTCTAAGGTGCGCTCCCACTCAAATCAATATCTCTCATAATTGATTGTGAGTGATACAAGACCCATATTACAATTCAACGTCAAGGATGCATCCATCTCAAGTGACGAGAATTGCAATCGGTAGGCCAACTTGCCAATCACATCTCTATGTGACTCTTGTTCATCTTTCGATGGGCATGTTCCGAGCTCAGGACTATCAAGCCAGAACGTCAAGACAACCAAGTGATCTCGCTGCGAGGTCTCAACTCACCCGCCTCACACTTCTCTAATGGCTCGTACCCGTGCATCCATGTGATACCCCGAAGAGATAGGTGCCGTGACGGTGCTACACTTGGGAGAACACTAACTACTTGATATTTTTGTGAGAGATCACCCTAATAAAAAGCGACTTCTGCGCAATCAAAAGGGTGCATCATAAGGGATAAACATCTCAGGAAATTCATAATAGCATGATATGGTATAGCCCTTTCTGACGGAGAAGTCTTTCATTTCTTCGTCTTCGGCATTCGTGTCGGTGTTTCACCTTTGCGAAGTTTGCCACCACCTTGTCGATGCACCAGATAATATTGCTATCTCTATAGCTAATAAAATTAAGTGCATTACTTAAGGTTGACACACAGGTCATTAAAGTGACAATCATATGGCTCCAGCCATCATGCCGAATCATGACTCTTAGGTCATGTTAATTTACATTATATAGTCATCTCATACAAAATCAAATTAAATATGATGAAGACTATACCACATCTCATGCACATCCTGCAAAACCAAGTTAGATGCCTCTAATCAGTTTATGCAAAATTTAATTTTACGTGGCTTCTAAGGTTTCGAAACAAACCGAAGCTACCAACGTTTATCATCAAGTATGATTAGTCAAGTCGCTAGATTAACTTCGCGGGGTGTATGAAACACGAGATAATAAAATCTTGATCCCCATACTAAACTTCGTCATACGCATGACCCCCATGCAGATCCTATCTGCAATGCCCTTTCGTCTGCGAAATTTCATCTTTCTTTTAACTATGGTGGAATTCAACGAACTGTTAGTGTCGGGGGGATGGTCCCCGGGTAGGCAACGGAGCACGGATCCCTTTTCAAAACATCGGGGCAGGCCGAACCCCTCAATCCGGCTAGCCCGCGTGCCGGCTCGCCGGCGCGAGCCGGCTCGGCATGGCGGCCCGGCCCAGCCGGCTAGTCCATGCCGGCTGGCCACGAGGGGCTGAACCCTCTCGACAAGGCACGCGTGGCTACATCGCTCCCTCCTTTACACCGGCCCCGACGGGCGTGGCTACAGCGCTCCCTCCTTTACGCCGGCCCTGGCGAGCGGCACAGTCCTGTAGCCTGGCAGCGCGAGCCATCCCGTGACGCAAGACAAGACGCGCCACAGTGCCCCGCACCCGACGGACCCGGCGGACCCGGCGACCCGGCGGCCCCCACCATCGGCTCCCAGTCGATGACACCAGGGCCCCGCGCCCATGTAACCTTACCATTGTACCCCGGGAGGCCGGCCTATAAGACCTCCCGGGAGCCCTCCGTGCAGAGGGGTTCAGCTCTCTCTCTCTCTTAGTCTTCGAAACCCCACAGCACCACACACACGCTCTCGCAGGAGAGGCCGAACGGCGGCCTAGCCCCTTCTGCCTCCTCCGCCTAAATAGCTCCAGGAGCAACCTCGTAGCCCTTGTGCTTTCCATACACCATTCGGCAGGACTAGGGGTGTTACCTCTCCAGAGGGCCCCGAACCTGGGTACGTCTTGTGTCCCGCACTTGCGCGTGCCAACCTCGCCTCCGGAACCCACCAACGTCCTCTTGTAACCCCACCTTTTTATCCATCTTATGGCATCTGCCGTGAGAATACCACGACAGTTGGCACCCACCGTGGGGCCGCTCGCGGCGCCGGCCGGAGTCAAGTTCCGAACGAGGCCCTTCACCAGCTCCGGCGAGCGCATCGTGCACGGTGTGGTCCGTGCGCCTCGCACGGCCAACCCGGCCGGCTACGGCGCCGTATCGGACGCGAACGCCGCCTGCCCCGTAGGCTGCCTCGTCGTCCCCTTCGGCGCGCTGCGCGTCTTCGTCGCGCTCGTCCCCGACGTGTTTCCCAGCGAGGTGCGCAGCTGCACCGACTCGCCTGTCCCCGTTGGCTGCATCGTCTCCGACGACATCGCTGCTCTCTGTGCCCGCGCGGAGGTGCTGACCATCGACACCAGTTCCGGCTCCCCGCACGACAAGGAGAAGGCCGCCGCGGCAGCCGCTGCCGCGGCTGCGGCCCCTCCTCGCCGGGCCGACCCGCTCCGCGAGACGATCCGGAGTCTGCAAGCCCCCATCACGCCCGACGCCGACTCGGTGGCCGCAGCGGCTCGGCTCAACGAGGACCGCTAGCATCTGCTGGTCGAGGCCACAGAGCTCGCGGCAGCGCGGCGCCGACTGGAGTCCGCCCAGCGTGAGTACGACAGCGCCCATGGCTTCACGCCGGCCACCACCGAGCCCAGCCGGGTCGCGGAAGTGCGGATTCGTGGGGGCGCTATCGGCCGTGCGCTAGGCGCAGGCCGGCCCGTCTACGACACCCCCGTCAAGAAAATGCGCGCGACGCAGGCGGCCATGGTGGATCTCGAATTCCTGGAGGGCGAGGAGCTGCTGCAGCAGCAGCAGCGCATCCGCGACCTCATCGCCGCGGCGAACGAGCAGCAACAGCGCTTCGACCCGGCCCAGCCATCTGCCTCTGCCTCAGGAAAAACCGGAGACCCGGAGAGGGCTCTCCGGGACGCGCGGCAGATGTCCTCGCACGCCACTAGCGCGAGCCGCTCTGGCCGGCACCTGTCCGGTCGGAGCCGGCACAACCGTGCCACCACCGCCGATGACGGCAATGCTGGCGAGACGGCCGGCGACGGCCGGGTTCAGCAGCCGGAGCCCCCCGTGCAGCCGGCTCGGCGGCCCGAGCCGGCCCTGGAAGCTCCTGCCCCCCGCGGTCCCGTGGCTGACCACTCGGCCCCCGCGAGCCCTACGACGAAAGCGACGCCCGTCACTGCATCGACCGGCTGGCGCGCTCCACGGCCCTGGAGGAGGAAAGCTCTGTCGGCCCGGCGTGCTTCGGCCCCCGCATTCGCGAGGAGCCCTTCCCCAAAGGCTTCTCGCTGCCCCGCGACTCCCCAAAGTACAACGACGCCACCAAGCCAGACGACTGGCTGACCGACTACACCACGGCCGTCGGCATAGCCGGTGGCAACCGGCGCGTGGCCGTACGATACGTCCCTCTCATGCTGCTCGGCTCGGCCCGGACGTGGCTTAACAGCCTCCGAGCCGGCAGCGTGAACTCCTGGCTGGATTTCGAAGACGCGTTCATTCGCAACTTCACCAGCACCTACAAGCGACCCAGCAAGCCCCGCTAGCTCTCCATGTGCGTCCAGAAGCCGGGCGAGCCTCTCCGCGACTTCCTCACGCGGTGGACGGAGCTTCGCAACTCATGCGAGGGGGTCCACGAGGTCCAGGCCATCCAGTACTTCATCGACGGATGCCTAGACGGCACTCTGGTCAAGCACCGGCTGGTGTGCGATGAGCCGGAGACCCTGGCGGAGCTCATGGCTGTGGCGGACAAGTACGCTACGGGCGATTCCGCGATGAATGTGAAGATCACGATCGACGCAAACGGCAAGCTCCTCCCAGCCCAGCCGGCTCCCCCCAAGCCGGCTGGCGATAACAACCAGCGCCGCCAGGACGGCAACAAGAACAACAGCAACAACGGCAAGCGCAGGAACGACCAACAGGCGCCCCGCTACGACAACCGGCAAGTCGCCGCTGTGGAAGGGGAGCAGCCGGCCGAGCAAGGCGCCAGCCAGCGCCCGCGCACTGGCAAGGCCGCCTGGCAGCCCAAGCTGTCTTTCGAGCAGATGCTCGACACCCCCAGCAAGCACCACAGCGGCGCGAAGCCGTCGACGCACATGCTCCGGCAGTGCAGTTTCACCCAGCGCCTGCTGAAGGGCAACCTTCCGCCCCCGCCGCCCGGAGCCGGCTCGCAGCAGCCGCCGCTCCCGCCGCCTCCACCGCCACCCGGCGCCCTCGCCGACAACCCTTTCCCGTGCCCGGACGCGTCCTACGTCGTCTTCACCAGCGAGGGGGATGACAAGCATGCCAAGAGCAAGCACGCGGCCGAGGTGAACGCCGTCGTCCCTCCAGTCCCTCAGTACATGCACTGGTCCGACCGGCTGGTCAGCTGGACCCGGGAGGACCATCCGGCCGTCATGCCCACGCCGGGTGGCTACGCCCTTGTGCTCTACCCCACCCTCGTCTCCGAGAAGCGCACCTGCCGCTTTTCGCGGGTGCTGATCGACGGCGGCAGCAGCATCAACATCCTGTACCGTGACACCGTGACCAAGCTCGGCATCGAAGCGCGACAGCTGGAGCCGACCCGGACGGTGTACCATGGCATCGTGCTGGGTCTCTCCTGCTCTCCGATCGGCCGGATCCGGCTTGACGTCCTGTTCGGCTCCAGCAGCCATTTCCGCCGCGAGCCGATCTGGTTCGAGGTGGTCGACCTGGCCAGCCCCTACCACGCGCTGCTGGGCCGGCCCGCGATGGCCAAATTCATGGCGGTCCCCCACTACGCCTACCTGAAGTTGAAGATACCGGGTCCCAAGGGCCTCATCACCATCGTCGGCGACTACAAGAAGTCCCTCCAGTGCGCCAAAGCCGGCTCCCAGCTGGCCGAGTCGCTGGTCATCGCCGAGGAGAGGCGCTAGCTCGACCGGATCGTGGCGCTGGCTAACGCGCAGCCGGCCATGCCGACTCCGCCCAAGCCGGCCAAAGACACGAAGAGGGTCCCGCTCAACCCGGCCGACCACAGCTCCAGCAAGTACGTCGTCGTGGGCACCGGCCTCGACAGCAAATAGGAAGGCGAGCTCATCGATTTCCTCCGTGAGAATCAGGATATCTTCGCATGGTCTCCCAAAGACATACCGGGTGTCCCAAGGGAATTCGCCGAGCACAAACTTCACGTCTGCAAGGACGCCAAGTCTGTCCGATAGCCGTTGCGCCGTTTCTTCGAGGAGAAGCGAAGAACCATCGTTGAAGAGATCGCCCGGCTGCTCAAAGCCGGGTTCATCATGGAAGTGTTCCACCCCGAGTGGCTGGCCAATCCAGTCCTCGTCCTGAAGAAAAATGGCACCTGGCGCATGTGCATCAACTACACCAGCCTGAACAAGGCATGCCCCAAAGACCCGTTCGCTCTACCCAGGATCGACCAAGCCATCGACTCTACAGCCGACTGCGAGCTCCTGTCCTTCCTGGACGCCTACTCCGGCTACCACCAGATCAAGCTAGACCCGGCCGACGCCTTCAAGATGTCCTTCATCACGCCCTTTGTGGCGTATTGCTACATCACCATGTCGTTCGGCTTGAAGAATGCCGGTGCCACCTTCCAGCGCTGCATGCAGAAATGCCTGCTGCCCCAACTCGGCAGAAATGTGCACGTCTACGTCGACGATATCGTGGTGAAGACCAAGCAGCACCTCACGCTCCTAGCCGACCTCAAGGAGACCTTCGCCAACCTACGCCGGTTCCAGATCAAGCTCAACCTGGAGAAATGCGACTTCGGCGTGCTGGCTGGCCAGCTCCTCGGCTTCCTCGTCTCGGCGCGTGGCATCGAAGCCAACCCGGAGAAGATCAAGGCAATCGAGCGCATGCGCAAGCCGACCCGGCTGCGCGACGTCCAGAAGTTCACCGGCTGCTTGGCCTCTCTCAGCCGGTTCGTCAGCCGGCTGGGGGAGAGGGACCTGCCCTGTATCAGCTGATGAAGAAGATGACGGCGTTCGAGTGGAGCGACCAGGCGGACGAAGCTTTACGCGACCTCAAGCGCATGCTGTCCACCGCACCCGTCCTGGCCGCGCCGGCTGAGAAAGAGTCACTCCTGCTATACATCGCCGCCACCTCCCGTGCGGTCAGCACGGTGCTGGTCGTCGAGCACCCTGAGGAGGGCTAGGTGCAGCCGGTCCAGCGACCTGTGTACTTTCTGAGCGAGGTGCTCTCCGCCTCCAAGAAGAACTACCCCCACTACCAGAAGATGTGCTACGGCGTGTACCTTGCCACCAAGAAGCGGAGGCAGTACTTCCAGGAGCATACCATTACCGTGGTGAGCATGGCCCCCATCGGCGAGGTCATGGGCTGCCGGGATGCCTCTGGCCGGGTGGCCAAGTGGGCCATCGAGCTAGCCGGCCACACGACCCTCTACGAGCCCCGCACCACCATCAAGTCCCAAGCGCTGGCCGACTTCCTCGTCGACTGGACCGAGACTCAGTACCTGCCGCCGGCGCCCGAGTCGACTCACTGGCGCATGCACTTCGACGGCTCCAAGATGCGCAACGGCTTGGGAGCCGGCATTGTGCTGTCCTCCCCCAAGAACGACCGGCTGCGGTACATACTGCAGATCCACTTCGCCGCCTCCAACAACGTGGCCGAGTACGAAGCTCTCATGCACGGTCTCCGGCTGGCCAGGGAGATCAGCATCCGGTGCATCCTCTGCTACGGCAACTCGGACCTGGTGGTGCAGCAAGTTTCCGGCGACTGGGACGACAAAGACGCCAACATGGCCAGCTACCGCTTCCTGGTCCAGCAACTCTCCGGCAGGTTCGACGGTTGCGAGTTCCTCCACGTCCCACGCGCGGACAACGAAGCAGCCGACGCACTGGCTAAAGTGGGCTCCACCCGGCAAGCCATCCCATCCGGCGTCTCCCACGAGCACCTGCGGAAGCCATCCATCAAGCCGTCTCCCGAGTCAGAATCCATCTTCGTCCCGGACGACCCCGACGCACCCCCACCCGACCCTGGAGTTCCCGGCTCCGGCTCGGGGACTGCTGGCTCTGGCTTGAGGACTGCCGGCTCTGGCTCGGGGGCTGCCGGCCCAAGCTCGGGGGCTGTCGGCTCTGGCTCGGGGGCTGCCATCCCGGCGGCCGTCCTCATGGTGGTGACGGCGCCGTCCTGGGCTCAGCCAATCCTCGCCTTCCTGGAAGACGGCGACCTTCCCTGTGACGAAACCGAAGCCCGGCAAGTGCAGCGGCGAGCGTCCGCCTACAACATCATCGACCACGAGCTCATCAAACGCAGCACGATGGAGTTTTCCAGCGATGCGTCCAGCAGGACAAAGGAATCAAAATCCTCCTCGACATCCACCAGGCCGAGTGCGGGCACCACGCTGCCTCGAGATCCCTGGTGGCCAAAGCTTTCCGCCACGGGTTCTACTGGCCCACGGCCCTGCAAGACGCCGAGGAGCTGGTCCTCAAGTGCGAGGGCTGCCAACGTTTCAGCAAGCGCAGCCACCAGCCGGTTTCAGCCCTCCAAACCATCCCGATCACATGGCCCTTTGCCGTCTGGGGGCTCGACATGGTGGGACCCTTCAAGACCGCCCGAGGCGGCATGACGCATTTGCTGGTCGCCATCGACAAGTTCACCATGTGGATCGAGGCCAGACCGATCAAGAATCTCGATGGGTCCACGGCCGTCCGGTTCATCAAGGATATCGCGGTTCGCTACGGCGTTCCCCACAGCATCATCACGGACAACGGCACCAACTTCGCCAAGGGCGCGCTGGCCCACTACTGCTCTGCATCCGGCATCCGGCTTGACTTGGCCTCCATCGCACATCCCCAGTCAAACGGCCATGTCGTCGAGCCACTCGTGCGCTCACCCAGCAGCTGGCTCGACGACCTGCCGGCCGTCCTCTGGAGTCTCCGGACGACACCCAACCACTCCACCGGGTTCACCCCGTTCTTCCTCATCTACGGAGCCGAAGCAATCATTCCAACCGACGTCGAGTTCGACTCACCCCGGGTTACCATGTACACATAAGCCGAGGAAAAGGAGGCACGCGAAGACGGCATCGACCTGCTCGAGGAGGCGCGCCTTCTGGCCCTCAGCCGGTCAGCCATCTACCAGCAAGGCCCGCGCCACTACCACAGCAAGAAGATCAAACCCCTCACATTCCGCGAGGGTGACCTCGTGCTTCGGCTCGTCCAGCGGACAGCCGGCCAGCACAAGCTGGCCTCCCCCGGGGAGGGCCCCTTCATCGTCAGCAAGGCTCTCTGCGACTGGAACGCGTACTACCTCATCGACGCGCAGAAGTCGAACAAGCGCAAGCGAGATGCAGCCGGCGAGGAGTCCAGCCGGCCTTGGAACGCAGAGCTCCTCCGTCCGTTTTACAGTTGAACTCATGCATGTATGTATCACCACCTTTTGGGTTTAATGAAAGCAGCAAGCCCCCCCCCCCCCCCGTTTTTGTTTTTCCCGCCGAGTCGGCCAGTCGGCTCGGGGGCTTCCTTTTCCGTTTTACTCTGTGTCTATGCACCTCTCCATTTTTTTGATTCTCCCGCCGAGTCGACGTCGTCGGCTCGGGGGCTAGCTGGCTAGACCGCACCTCGCCATTTTTTTCCTTAAGTCCATTCCGAAGCGTACGAACCACCAAAGCCCTCTCTTCGCTAGCCACAGCCGGCACCCGGCTGTCCGGTCGGCAAGAGCTAAAGGCCGCCAGCATCGTCACCCGAGAACGGCTAAGGAGGAGGGCCCGGCTCGGCCAATCCGGCACAACCCTCCCTCTCTCACTAATTCGCCGCACGACCGGCTGCGCGCCAGGCTCGCTCCGACCACGAAGCTGTGAACGCAAGGCATCCACCGCGTCGTCCTCCCGGGTTCGCGGCCCGACCACAACCTCGCCGGAGCTCGCCCACGGCTCCTGGGTCGCGGTCCCGGCGCCGGATCCGCCTCCACCCGGCCTCGCGGAGTTTATGGCGGCTTGGGGCGGCACGACCACCAGGGTACCGGCATCCCCTGTCACGGCCTCCGGGGCAGGCGTCGGCTGCGCCTGGCCGGACGCTGTGGAGTCCACCTCGCGCCCCCTTCCGTCGCCCTAGACTCCTCCTGCCGGGTTGGCCCGGGGCGGCGTGTCCACGACGATGTCCTCATCAACGTCCGACTCGCCGCCGGCCGGACCCGTCCGCCCTGACGGCTCGACCTCTCCCTCCGGCTGCGGCTCCACGATCGTCGCCGCCGGCGCCGAGCCCCTCTCCATCTCCGGCCAGGACGGGTCCGCGGCGGCTCTGGCCTGCTTCGCGGAGGCCCTCTCCCACGCTCGGGCCAAGGCCTCCACCATCTCTTTCTTGGCCTCTGCCATCTCCCTCTCGGCCTCCGCCCGATCTCGCCAGGTATCACGGCACGCCACGTCAAGATCCTGGCCGGACTGGCGGGCCTTGAGGTCCTCCTCCGCGGTCCGAGCTGGCTTGCGGTCGACGGCGCTGCTCCGGGTTTTCCTCCAGACGGCCTCGCCCGCCGCGGCCTCCGCCGCCGCCATCGCCAGGTCAACGGCGGACCTGTGCGCAGCAAGTTTATCACCACAAAGGCTTAAGCAGGAAACAAGCAAAAGATTAGGAAAAGACAAGGGACACTTACCCAATAACCTTCGGAACCTCCCGCCTCGGGCCCGCGGACGGGGCGAGCCGGCGCTTCTTCTTGACGACGGCCCTCTCGCGCGCTGGACCCGTCGCCGCCGGGCGCTTCGCGGCCGGCCTCGTCTCGACCGCCTCCTTCCCATGCGGCCGGCTGACAGATGCCGCCGCGCGGGCCAGCCCGGCACCAGCCGTCTTCCGCAGCTGTCTTGGTGGGTCGACGCTGGCGTCCTCCCCAGCCGAAGGCGCTGCACCGTGGGCACCGGTCAGACCCTCTTCGTCGTCGTCCGGCCAGTCGCGCAGGAGTTCGGAGGGCGGAGACTAACCCGCCGGCCGCGGCGTCGGCCAGGCGCGCCTCGACCGCCCCCTCCTCCGCCTCGGCGCCGGTGTCCTCCACGTCCAAGTCGGGCAGGTCGGCTAGCAGAAACGGGGGATTCGGCCCATCGTGGTTCTGCTGACTGACGAATAGCTGTGGCCCTCCCGTCGCGTCAGGACACAAGAATAGCGTTGAAGCAGCAAAAAATAAAGACCAGGGACTCACCGCCGGCGCCGGGTTCTCCCGGTGATAGGGCTCCTTCCCGAAGCTCCACCCCTCCTCCTTCAACCCGGCCTTGGAGATGTAGTTCACCCGCTGGGTAATCCCGGCCGGCGTCAGCTCCTTGGTCGACATCCGGGTCGGGTCGTGCCGGCCGCTCATGTCACAGATCCGGTGTGCCCGGCGCTGCAGCGGCAGCACCCGGCGGGCGATGAAGGCCGCGATGAGGTCGACCGGCTTTAGCCCCTCGCGATCCGTCATCTCCCCGACCCGGCGGCAGATGTTCACCATCTCCTGCGGCGGCTTCTTGGGGAAGTAGCCCCAGTTCGGCTTCTCAAGCGGCGGCACGTCGGCGAATGGCGGAAGGATGATGACGTCCACCGCCGGGTCGGCGTTCTGGACGTAGAAGAACGTCGTCTGCCACTTCTTGGCCGAGTCCTCAAGCGGCAGCTTGGGAAAGGGCCCGTTCACTCGGCCGGTAACCACCGCTGCGCCGCAGTCGGACATGACGCCGGCTGACGCCCCCTGCTGCTTGAGGAAGAACATCTTCACCCACAGCTCCGCGGTCGGCAGCATGCCAAGATAACCCTCGCAGAGCGTGGCAAAGCCGGCAACCTGCAGCACGGCGTTGGCGCCGAGGTGATGCAGCTGCAGCCCGAAGAAGTCGAGCCAAGCGCGGAAGAAGAGGCTCGCGGGGAGGCCGAACCCGCGCTCGAAATGTGAGAAGAAGATGATGTGCTCGCCCTCCCGTGGCTGCGGCACCCTCTCCGAGCCGGGCGCGCGTGCGAGCAGCGCCTCCGCCGGCGGCAGCCGCTTCGTGCGACGCAGGTAGCGCATGTCCTCCTCGGTCGTAATCGAGCCCTCCCAAGAACCTTTGGGCAGCGCCATTGGAGGGCTCTATGGGCGTGGAGACGCGGCGGTGAAGAGAGGAGAAGGGAGGAAGAGCCACGGGCCTTCGGTGGCGTCGTGCGACGGCCGACGCAAGAGCACGCGGCGGCAGCGTCTCGCTCGAGCTCGGCGGAGAAGAAGCAGAAGCAGAAGAGGAGCAAGGGGCGGGGGTGCGTGCGCGAGCGTCTCCATCGCACTCCCCCCTCCTTCTCATTTATAACCACCAGAAAACGTGGGGGAGTGGGATCGTTTGCGCCCACGATCCCCACTCCCCCGCTCTGTGCGCGCACGTTCCCCATATACATTTACTGCGGGGGGGAAGCGCAGCCGCCAAGGGTCGCCGTAGTAAATCCCTCACGCGCAGGCCGAGGGCGCGTCGTGGCGGGCCCGGTCTGCAGTCGCGTCCCGTCGCGCGCGTGGGCTGGCAGGCCTCGCCCACCACAGGGCAACACGTGGCGGCCCGTCAAGCTGCGGCGGGCGCGAATCGTCGTGCCGAGCAAGACTCGTCTGGCGGGCGTTTCCGTTTCCCGCCCAGGCCGGGGTGCCGCGACCCGGCTTCCGGAAGCCGGCCCCAGCGGGTGTTCCCGGCGTCGGCTGCCGCGCTGCCGGCATGCGGCCGGGCGAAGCCGCTCGGCCGGACCCCCACGCTTCATCAACAAATCAACTCCTCAGGGGGGTAAGCTGCGAAGGCCCCCCTGCCTAAACCCGGCGAACCTTCACAGCTTCGGGGACCACTGTCGGGGGGATGGTCCCCGGGTAGGCAACGGAGCCCGGATCCCTTTTCAAAACATCGGGGCAGGCCGAACCCCTCAATCCGGCTAGCCCGCGTGCCGGCTCCCCGGCGCGAGCCGGCTCGGCATGGCGGCCCGGCCCAGCCGGCTGGCCCATGCCGGCTGGCCACGAGGGGCCGAACCCTCTCGACAAGGCATGCGTGGCTACAGCGCTCCCTCCTTTACGCTGGCCCCGGCGGGCGGCACAGTCCTATAGCCTGGCGGTGCGAGCCATCTCGTGACACGAGACAAGACGCGCCACAGTGCCCAGCACCCGACGGACCCGGCGCACCCAGCGGACCCGACGGCCCCCACCACCGGCTCCCAGTCGATGACACCAGGGCCCCGCGCCCATGTAACATTACCATTGTACCCCGGGAGGCCGGCCTATAAGACCTCCCGGGAGCCCTCCGTGCAGAGGGGTTCAGCTCACTCTCTCTTAGTCTTCGACACCCCACAGCACCACACACACGCTCTCGTAGGAGAGGCCGAACGGCAGCCTAGCCCCTTCTGCCTCCTCCGCCTAAACAGCTCCAGGAGCAACCTCGTAGCCCTTGTGCTTTCCATACTCCATTCGGCAGGACTAGGGGTGTTACCTCTTCGGAGGGCCCTGAACCTGGGTACGTCTTGTGTCCCGCACTTGCGCGTGCCAACCTCGCCTCCATAACCCACCAGCGTCCTCTTGTAACCCCACCTTTTTAGCCATCTTATGGCATCTTCCGTGAGAATACCACGACGGTTAGCACTTCGTTGATCAATCAGGATCGCGGATTGCCAGAACATTGAAACTCCACCATGTCGTTATCAAGATCAGAAATGCGCAAATTTCAGGGTAGCAACAAGAACATCGGGTAATAGATTTCATCTGCTACCCGCATAAAAAAATTTCAGCAATAGATCTCATCTACTACAAAATTATATTATGCAATACCCATACATATCTATGTATTCTAGATCGTAACCTGCATCTACACATAGCACGGCTCATGATGCCACTATAGGGGAACGCAACAGAAAACAAAAAATTTCGGTACAGCGAGCACACCCAGGATCACTATGGAGATGCATACAAGGTTTGATCTGATCGTTACCGACTCGTAGCGCAGCAGAAGTAGAGTCGAAGTAGATCGTCGGTGCAGATCCCTGCAGCTAGGATTTACAACCTCCCAACCGCAAGGATGTACTCCCTCGTCTGCCCCTCGGATAGTCCCTCGGACAACCCTCCGAGAGGCGGTCGGACAGTCCTCCGGACGAAGTCACGGACAGCCCTTCGGGAGGACCCTCGAAACTCGGACAGCCCTTCGGGAGGCACTCTCGAACAGCCCCTCGGGCAAAAATATCAAACCTACGACCTCTCTATGGGGTTGCACACATACGGTGTCATCTATCTGGCAGGGCTTCGCCGTCCAGAACTAGTTCCCACCGGAACCCAGACAGCCTTTCGGCTCTACGAAACTGTTTCGTGTGAGGGAGAGAAGAAAGGCAGATCATGCATTCCATTTGGTGAGAGAGTTGGAGTGAGTGTGGAGAGCTCCTCTCTACCTCTATTTATAGGAGAAGGAGGGGTGGAGGGGCTCAAATTTCAGCCACAAAAATGGGTTCCTTCCCTCCCATGCCTTCTCCAAGATCTTTTGGTAAAAGCCCCAGAAAGTGGCTTTCCAAAAAGCAACCAAAAAGTACTTTTCACTATTCATGGAAACATTTTTCCGTGACCGTTAGATCCAAAAATATTTCTGTAGGTCTTAGAACATTTCCAGTACCCACTAAAATAATTTTGGACGCGTTCCGAAACAATTCCGGATTAGTGATTTTTATCTGCGAAAAGCAACCAAAGCGGTTCCGGCAGCTCCAGAACATTTCCGGGTTTTTTCTCCGGAAAAATCCAAGAAGTTCCCAGAAAAATTCTAGTACCCTCTAAGAATTTCCAGGCGTGTGCCGAAACCATTTTGACTTAATGGTATACTCCGAAACAACCTTTCGGTTTTATCGAAACTATTCCGGTGTTCTCTCTCCTTAACTTTTCCGTTGTCTCCGAAACTTTTCCGATGACTTTCTCTCAGACTCCCTGTCTAGTATTCAGCAGATAGATGACCCTTAAGCGTGTGAACCTATAGGTTCGGTGAAGTATAGACATGACCGGAACATCTTTCCGATCAATGATCAACATCGGAGCCGTGGACACCCATATTGACCCCTATACCCACACGACTAAATATTAGAGTGAACCTCCAGTTGCCGTGTGTTATTCCTGTTGCTTCGCGATATGTTACAAAACACCCGAGGTGAGATTTATCGGCATCCCTGTGAATCAACAACTTGTCCACTATGCCAGTTACCTCGTTACCGATTTTGTTCTCTTATCTCGTTTCTGCGTTCCGGTATCCTTGTGATCAAATCACGATGTGTCTGGCCAGATGATGATGGATACCATAACACCGAGAGGGCCCAAAGAATATCTCTCCATCGTCGGAGGAGCAAATCCCAATCTTGAGCTATCAAGTCCCTTGACATACTTTTCCATGAACCCATAAGCGCCGTAATAGCCACCCATTTACGGATGAAGTTTAACAAACCCCAAAGTTCATGAAGCAAGCATGAAGAAACTCGATACTCTCATGGTCTAAGGAATTATGCAAACATTAACTATCTTTGTGTTATTAACCATTAACTTGTGACGAATGTATCTCATAGCATAACATCAATCGGCTCGGTTCAACACAAATGTTCTTCTAACATTGTGCCCTCAAAGTTGCCGGCATAGTCATGCCCATGATCAGGAAAACAGAACCATCATGCAACACTTGAGCTAGTCTTAGAGGCCAGACTAGGAATACATTTTACCGTTTATTATTCCACACGTGCATATGAGTTTTCCTCCGAGCCTCGTGGTTATGACAGACTCGAGAACCATAGCAGTTATAGCACGGAATATAAACTTAATTAGGAACATGGGGATAAATAATTACATTTATTATTGCCTCTAGGGCATATCTCCTACATCCACCTCCAAGGAGCTGCCTCGACGTTCGCCTCGTCTATCGCGCCACCTCCATTTCCACAGCGCCGTCTTCACCTGCGCCACCGGAACCGCAGCACCATCACCGATTCCTCGGATGAAGCTGAGGCCTAGTCGGTGCCACCAAAGAGGTTCTACACTAATCGCTGCATTTTCTGCTTTATTTGATCTCACGGTGCTGCCGCTGCTCGATCCCGAGCCGCCATGCCGTGACTCCATCGATGGCGGCGTCACCGGACACTTCCTCCACGGCGTCTCTCCGCCATGGCGTTGCTCCCTCGGCGGCGACGCCCACATCAACAGGAGATGCTACTGCTGCGACTCTAGCTATCGCTGGCCGTGCTGCTGCTGCTCCGGCTCTTGCTCGCGCTGCTGCTCTGCTCTTGCTCTTGCTCGCGCTGCTGCTCTACTCTTGCTCGCACTGCTGCTGCACGAGCAGCAGCTCCAGCACTTGCTCGCGCTCCTGCTGCTACTATGGCTCTCGCACGTGCTGATGCTCCGGGCGCTGCTACTGCTGCACGACTAGCTGCACCGGCTGCTCTCTGGTAGTACGTTCCCTGCTGGAGCGGCTGCCGATTTAGATCACTGCTTCTCTGCCACTAATGCTCGAGCGGCCAAAATGTCAAGTGCATTGCTTCTCTGCTACTACTGCGTTCAGTTCCGACAGTAAAATTCAGTTTCGACAGCAACATTCAGTTTCGACAGTAAAATTCAGTATCGACAGTAAAATTCAGTTTCGATAGTTAAATTCAGTTTCGATAGTTAAGTTCAGAGACGAGCGGCTGATGTCTTTTAAATCTAGCACTTTTTAGTGATGTTTTTTACATCATCTATTGGAGATGCTATTAGAATCCCACTTCAGGTTAACGTTGTCTCTCTTGTCCTGCTTTAGCCTCGCCATCGTACACCTCATCGGAGCTGGTCCAATGACAAAACCGTCCATCACAGCGGAGCAGTACCCTTGGCTCCATCTCCAGACACCTAAGATCTTCTTCCCCTCCTCCGACAGCCACATCAGCCGCAGCATCCTCAGCGACCAACCCAATGATGCTGAGATCGACATGGCTTCGCCAAAGAGGTTGTACACTTGTCGCATCGCTTTTTTACTCTACATGTAATTTATATTGTCCACTGAGCACACGTAGTAATGAGAAATACGAATAGTTTCTCCTATATGACAAGCAGCGAGGTACTAGGAAAGTTAGCTATCCGTGATAGACTCTCTCGAAAGCCATCATTATTTATTTCTGCGCATTGGAGCTGTGCATGTGTAGATGGGCCTGGGAGTTGAGCTAGTAGGGCAGTGGGCTGGGTCCAAAGTAGTAGAAGTTGTACAAAAACATTTTTGGAGTGTAGGCTTTTGCCTGTTCAAGCCTGCCTACTAGAATGTCCACTGGTTGAAAGGAAAAGTGAAGGAAAGACATAGGAATTGGAAAGTTTCCTATGGTACTACTATTCATGCATTTGGTTCAAAGGAATGGAGCAAGGGAAAACTGTAGGATTTTTTCCTTTATTGTCTCTTTCAGAGAAAAACCGTAGGAATTTTAATATCCACTTGGCCCTCCTTTTCAAATTCCTATTCATGAAGAACAAGACTAAGTGATAGTAGCATAATCGCATTATAACTGTACATTTTCATGTGGTTTGACTTTAATATGACCATGCTTCTTTGCATTTCTGTGATCTTCCAATTCCTTGGAACCAAACACCCAGATTGACAGAAATCCTGTGTTAGCAAATGCTCTGTTTTGCATGTGCATTCCTATCCTATTCCTGTATATTTTCTATCCCTGCGTTGTTAGAATCATCCAATTCAAATGAGCCTTTACAGAATTATACTTTTGATATAGATAGGTGTCAAAGAAAACTTTGTGTGGTTTGTCCCGCTCCTGCCGCGCCATCGTCCGCCCCAGCTGAGGTGCTCCAACGACGGAAGCTTCCACCGTAGCAGAGATCCCCCCCTCTAGACCGTCTTTCGCTGCCTCAGATCTTCTTCCCCGCTGCCGGCAGCCACCACCACTGCATTACCATCATCAACTGAGGAGATGACCTTAAGGACTACACGGGTCGACAAGAGAGGTTGCACTCTTTCGTGTCTGCTTACGTTATGCATCGCTTAATATTACCTGCTACTTTATCGTCCTGTTCACCTCTTAGACTCCGAGTAAGGTCCAAACTAATAATCAAACTTGAGTTTTTAAATGGTTGTGGGGTACAAATTGGGGCAGCAATGAATAGTATCTCTGTCTACTATCTGCTTAATCTCGGGTGTCTACTATGTGTTTCATGTTGGGTGGGAAACAAACTGTAAAGGAGCCATTACCTGTATTTTTCAACTGAAGCTATTATCTGCCTGCTATCATTGGTTTGGGTCTATCCACTGGTTGCTACCATCACTATGGATTTCTGCATGCATTCCTTACATAATCTCACTATGTTTTATTCCTATGCATGTCAGTTATTGTACACAATGGTACTGAACATGTAGAGCAAAAGAGAAGAGCCTTGCGTGGCAATATAATGTCATGCAGACGTCGCTCCATGGTGGCCGCAATGGCAGCCCCCCTACCCCCATTCCAGATTGTAATCAAGAGGAAGATAACTGTTCAAAGGGGGATTCAGAGGGAGTAGACCACTCCTATTTACCCCCTGAGGTCTTTGCTCTCACTTGGCATGCTGATGTTGGTCATATCATGCATATGGTGCCTTGCATTGCTTACTTTACACATCATCTATGTCATCTGCTTAGTTTAGACATGCTTTGTGTGAATGCCATCTGTTTAGTTTCTATATCATATATGTGAATTATGCAATGCCATATTGTTTAGCGAGGCATCATATATGGGAATTTTGCAATTCCATCCTGTTTAGCCAGTCATCATATATGTGAATTATATCATGCCATCCTTTTTTTCATTACGTATTACATTTGCAACAATGTTAGTACATTCAACTACTCTGCCTGTGCATCAGCTATTTGACACGGTGATGGAAAAATCTGGAGTGAAAACAAGGTCATCAAAGTAGACAGTGCTATCTGACGAAGCGCATATCTTGCCGGTTACAGATAGCTCCTCAGAGGAGGATTCAGAGACAGATGACCAGTCATATTCCAGCCCCCAAGGTGTATGCTCTAACTTGGCAGGGTTATATTGCTCATATCATGCATATGGTGTCTTGCATTGCTATGTCATTTGCTTAGTTTAGACATGCTTTGTGTGAATGCCACCTATTTAGTGTCTAATTACCATATATGTGAATTATGCAATGCCATCTTGTTACAAGGCATTATATATGTGAATTATGTGCAATGCCATGCTGTTAGTATATCATGCCATCCTTTTTTTGTATTACGTATTCCATTTGTCGACAATGTTTGTTTATTCAACTACTCTTCCTGTGCATCAGCCATTTGAATCGGTGATGGAAAAATCTGGAGTGAAAACAAGGTCTTCAGAGCAGACAATACTACCTGCTGAAGTAGATATCTTGCTGGTTACAGATAGCTCCTCAGAGGAGGATTCAGAGACAGATGACCAGTCCTATTTTCCCCCCGAGGTGTATGCTCAAACTTGGCAGGGTTATATTACTCATATCATGCATATGTTGTCTTGCATTGCTTAGTTTAGTTATCATATACACAATATTGAATGCCATCCGCTTAGTTTAGACAGCATATATGCGATTGCCATCTGCTTACTTGCTTAATATATAAATCATATATGTGAATTATATCATGCCATCATGTTTACATAGACAGCATGTATGTGAATTATGGCATGCCAACCTATTTAATAAAGACATCATGTAGTTATATCATCTCATCATGTTTACATAGTCATCATATTTTGAATTATGTCATTCTATCCGTTAATTATATCATGCCATCATGTTTCCATAGACAGCATGTATGTGAATTATGGCATGCCAACCTATTTAATAAAGACATCATATTTGAATTATGTCATTCTATCCTGTTTAGTTAGCCATCATATATGTGAAATTGTGTCATGATATCCTGTTTAGTTAGCCATCATATATGTGAAATTGTGTCATGCTATCCTATTTGGTTAGATATGTGAATTATTTCATGCCCTCTTTTATTCCCCACTATCCATTGCACCTGTCTATCATACAATGTCTGTACATTAAATTACTTTTCTTGTTTATTAGCCATTTGAATTGGAGGGGGTGATGGCAGTATCTAAGGGAGTAAAAACACGGTCTTCAGAAAAGGCAGTGCTACCCGTCGATGCAGATAGAACCACGGTTGTACTTGCCCAAGAACCAGCCCCACCGCACATAACCCAGACTCTGGCAGATTGTACACCTACCCAGTTGGACAGAGAACCAGCTACACCCCATCTAACCTCAACCCCAGCAGATAGTAACCCAGTTCCACTTGACACAGCACCATCTCCACCACAGAGCACCCAAACACGAGCAGTTAGTAAGGCAACTGCAGTGCCCAAAGCATGAGGACCAACACTGCGAACCCCAACTCAATGCTTAAAGTAGAAGAACAACTGTTCTCAGGTCAGATTCCGTAGCTATGGTGCATACTCCTTTGCGCTTGCATCACTGTATTTACTCATACCAACCAATTTCAAATTTGAAGGATCCAATTGAAACTTCAATGGCACAACAGGGATGTTTTAAACCTGTTTCTTTAACTGGTTTGCTGTTGTAACTTCTTGCTCTATGTTGATTTCAGTTTCAATTGTATAAACAGTTATGTTCTCATGTCATGCACATTACAAGTGTTGTTAGTGATGTTAGTTTCCCACACTTATATTCAGTCTATGCCACTTTGTCTTAAACATATATGATTTGAACTACGTCTCTATCTTGATTTGGCAACATAAACTAGGATGATATAGACAATACAGTGACCATAGTACATAAATATATGTTTGTTTCATCCTGTTATCCTGTCAGCATTACCACTGAACTGGCTTACCAAAATGAGTTTCATATACTACATGCTGAACCTGTGATGTGTCTGCTTGTTCCTCTTTTAGAATGCCGCCAGAATATTGGAAAAGAGTACCCGATTATGCAATGGTAAAGGAAGTAATGCAGACAAGGTTCAAGATAGTGAGACAACCCTGTTGGTCTCCAAGAAAGCTGATAAAAACTATCTTCAAGACAGTGAGACAACCCCAAAGTCCTGCCTTGATGTAGTGTTCGAGTTACTGGCCACGACCGCTGGCACAAGCTCTTCGAACTCGCTGCCTGAATCAGTTCGGCTTCTTGAGTCTCAACTACTAGTTGAAAGACAACGATCAGTTGTGCTGCGACAAGAAGCCGAAGGACTGAGGAAGTCCCTGCAGAATTCAGATGCACACTTTTTGGTGCAACAGCAAGAGTTGGAGGGGTTTAGCGCCAAACAAGAGAAAGCTAATAAGCTTGCTAAGCTTCTTGCCAGCATGGTGGGTGCCCAGGATATCGTTTCTTGAGCTCTTCTGAAGTGGTTTCATTTCTGGACTTGTTTTGCTGCCGCATTTATTTGCACTGGTGGCCAACTTAGTCGCCCGGTGTTTGTAATATGCTGCTTTGTTGTTCCCTTTATTTGCACTGGTGGCGAACTTTGATGCCCAATGGATGTAATGTATGTAATCGCCGTAATAGCCTAGCATTAGTTGCTTGCTTATTTATTTACTTATAGTCATGTTTATTGCTTGTAGTCACTGCAGTTCTTTTTCCTCGGTTTGCTAGTGGTTGCAATAACCATGGGCCAAATACGGGGCCGTAGGATCCATGGGACTCCTACGGGCTTTAGGATTCATGGGCCTCCTACGGGTCATAGGATCCATGGGCCTCCTACTCGCCCTATGATCCATGGGCCATACTGTTCGTGGGATAAAACCGGACCGCAATATGGGCCGTAAAAGGGCCAATTTGGGGACGGTCGGTTTAAGGGCCCATAGCATAACGGGTCGTTAACAGGCCGAAAGTCATCACATGCTTAATTCTATCGACAGGTATAACGGGTTGTTAATGGGCCGGAAAACATGACGGGCTGAAAATGGCCCAATGGGTTAACAAACCACAAACGGGCCGATTGTAACCACGGGCTGAATTTGGCCCATTAGCATAACAGGCCAGTAACGGACCGTAAGTAATCGAGGGCCGGAAATGAGCCCAAGAATTTATGGGCCCTTAGAAGGCCGAAAGAGAACACTGGCTGGAAACAGCCCAACTGAATCATGGGCCCTTAAATGGGCTCAAAGCTCTTTACTGTTCATGCTGGGCCAGAATCACCACGGGCCATCAATGGGTCCAAAGATACAAAAGGCCACATATGGGCCGAAAGATGTCACGGGCCATAGATGGGCCGAAAGTGAGAACGGGCTGGAATCATATGGGATGGCCCACATGACGCTACTGGGCCAAATTTTGAAAGGCCATAACTGGCCGTGAGTACCCGGGCTGTAAATGGGATGTATGCAAACAAGCCGTTAACAGACTTTACATGGGCCGGCCTGCTAACTTTTGACCAAGTCAAACGGGCCGGCCTTTTTAATCTAAATGGGCCACTGTTGGGCCATGCCATGTGTAACATTTCCATAGGCTCGTCTCGTCCATTGGAGGAATGACATCTGTCGCGACGCCCAGCTAACACATGGTTCCTTCGGCGAATGAGAATTTTACACGTGGAAAATCCTCATTGGTCAGGGCTGTTAACGGGTTATCGGATCCAAAACCGACCCGATAGCTTAACGGCGGCCCGTTATGGTGGAAGCCATGTGTCGGTCACCCTTGATGAAAACACTTCCATGTCGCGACATTTTTCGTCATGGAAGTGGACACTTCCGTGATGATAATTTCAGTATTGTCATGGAACACTTCTACGACAGCACAGGTATGACTATCTTGATTCTGTCATAAAATTGTCACGGATGTCCATGCATGACAGAAAACTTGACCTACTGTGACAAAGACGTATCATCACAGAAGTGTTTTTTTGTAGTGACTATGGGTGGAATAGAGTATGGTGGTAGAGATTAATAAGGGGAAGTCAAAAATAAGAAGATAGTCTCACATGGAGATGTCCATCAATTGTTGTCAATGCAGGGAGTAGGGATTGCCATGCAACGGATGCACTAAGAGCTATAAGTGTATGAAAGCTCAACATGAAAACTAAGTGGGTGTGCATCCAACTTGCTTGCTCATCAAGACCTCGGGCATTTGAGGAAGCCCATCATCGGAATATACAAGCCAAGTTCTATAATAAAAAATTCCCACTAGTACATGAAAGTGACAAAATAGGAGACTCTCTATATGAAAAACATGGTGCTACTTTGAAGCACAAGTATGGAAAAGGATAGTAACACTGCCCCTTCTCTCTTTTTCTCTCATTTTTTTTCGTGGGCTCTTTTTGGCCTCTTTTTTTTATTTCCTCACTGGGGCAATGCTCTAATAATGATGGTCATCATACTTCTATTTACTTACAACTCAAAAAATTACAACTCGAAACTAGAACAAAAATATGACTCTATATGAATGCCTCTGGCGGTGTACTAGGATGTGCAATGATACTAGCGTAACATGTATAAAAATGATGAACTGTGGCTGAGCCACAAATACTATGTCAGCTATATGATCATGGAAAGCAATATGACAAAGACGATGTGTGTCATAAAAACAGAACGGTGGAAGTTGCATGGCAATATATCTCGGAATGGCTATGGAAATGCCATGATAGGTAGGTATGGTGGCTGTTTTGAGGAAGATGTAAGGAGGCTTATGTGTGATAGAGCATATCATATCACGGGGTTTGGATGCACCGGTGAAGTTTGCACCAACTCTCGATGTGAGAAAGGGCAATGCACAGTACCGAAGAGGCTAGCAAATTGCGGAAAGGTGAGAGTGTGTATAATCCATGGACTCACATTAGTCATAAAGAACTCACATACTTATTGCGAAAGTTTATTAGCCCTCGAAGCAAAGTACTACTACACATGCCCCTAGGGGGATAGATTGGTAGGAAAATACCATCGCTCGTCCCCGACCGCCACTCATAAGGTAGACAATCAAGAATAAATCATGCTCCAACTTCTTAGCATAACGACAGATCATACGTGCATGCTTCGGGAATCACAAACCTTAACACCAATATTCTTACTAAACCACAATTATCTACTAGCACCTCCCACATATTACCATCTTAATATCGCAAAACTATTGCAAGGAATCAAAGTTATCATATTCAGTGATCTACATGAAAGTTTTTATTATATCCCTCTTGAATACCTATCATATTAGGACCAAATTCATAACCCGTGCATATTACCATTGCTATTCATTAGACTCTCAAAAAGATATAAGTGAAACATGAGAGTGCAACTATTTCATTAAAATATAACCACCGCCGTGCTCTAAAAGATATAAGTGAAGCACTAGAGCAACTGCTTAGCTCAAAAGATATAAGTGAAGCACATAGAGTATTCTAACAAATCACGAATAATGTTTGTCCCTCTCAAAAAGGTATGTTCAGCAAAGATGATTGTGACAAACTAAAAATCAAACAAAAGCAAACAAACTATATCACAAGACGCTCCAAGTAAAACACATATCATGTGATGAATAAAAATATAGCTCCAAGTGAGTTACCGATAGATTGTAGACGAAAGAGGGGATGCCTTCCGGGGCATCCCCAAACTTAAACGCTTGAGTCTTCCTTGAATATTACATTGGGGTGCCTTGGGCATCCCCAAGCTTAGGCTCTTGCTGCTCCTTATTCCTTTAACCATCGTAGTCTCACCCAAAACTTGAAAACTTCAGCACACAAAACTCAACATAAACCTCGTGAGATCCGTTAGTATAACAAACAAATCTTAAACTTTAGGTACTGTTGTAAATTGATTCATATTTAATATTGGCATAATTCTACTGTACTCCAACTTCTCCATGACTTATACCCCCCAATACGATCCATAGATTCATCAAAATAAGCAAACTATGCAACAAAAACAGAATCTGTCTAAAACAGAACAGTCTGTAAAGATCTATTTAAAAGCCATACTTATGCAACTCCAAAAATTCTGAAAAATTACGACAACGTAGAAAATTCATATACCAATACTTTGTAAATTTTTTAGATTTTTCTTAAGCTCTAGTACAGAACCAAAAATCAAACACTGGACGTAAAACTTTCTGTTTTCCAAACAGCATCAATTATACTATCATCCAAATCATCCCAAAGGCATTACTGGGCACAAACACTAATTAAAAGATAAAAACACAATCATAACATAGGCTATAATTGTGTAAACACACAAAAACAGAAATAAAAAGTTTATTGGGTTGTCTCCCAACAAGCTCTTTCTTTATAGCCATTAAGATAGGCTTGAGATTTCAATGATGCTCTCATGAAAGATAATAATTGAAACACAAAGAGAGCATCATGTAGCATGTGAAAAACACATTTAAGTCTAACATAATTCCTATGCATTGGATTTTTATAGGAAAAAAATTATCAAGACAAGCAATATCTAGCATATGCAAATAGGAAGAATGGAGCATTAATAATTTTAGCACAAAGAGAGGTAATTTAGTGACATGAAAGTTTCTACAACCATACTTTCCTCTCTCATAATAATTACATGTAGGATCATAATCAAATTAAACAATATAGCTATCATATAAAATTTTATCTTCATGATCCACATACATAAAAGTTTTATAATCTTCCAAGATAGTGGGATTAACATCAACTAAAGTTATGACCTAGCCAAACCCACTTTAATCAAAAATTTCATAAGATTGAACACTCGCCAAATATGTGGGATTATTTTTACCTAAAGTTGACACTCTTCCAAACCCACTTTCAATATTATTGCAAACATTATTATCCATGTCATATTCATCATGGGGCTTAAATAAATTTTCAAAATCATAAGAAGCACTATCACCCCAATCATGATCATTGCAATAAGTAGTGGACATGACAAAATTATCATCCCCAAGCTTGTAGCTTTACATATTATTAGCACAATTGCCATTAATAGAATTTATAATAACATCATTGCAATCATGCTTTTCAATCAAGGAGCTATCATGAATCACTTTACAAATTTCTTCTTCTAACACTTCATCACAATTTTTAGATTCATGATTTTCAAGCAAAACTACATAGAGATAATCAAGTGCACTCAACTCTCTAGTAATTGGTTCATTATAATTGGATCTTTTGAAAAGATTAGCAAGTGGATGAGGATCCATATCGATAGATTTTTAGCAAGCGAAGATGCAAGCAAATAGAGGGCACATGGCAACACAAACAAAGACAACACACAAAATATTTTTGGTATTTTTGATTTTTAGAAAAGTTGAGGGAGATGAAAAAGAGAGGCAAATGAAAATAAAAGGCAAATAAAATAAATGCAAGTGGATGATAGTTTGTGCGAAGGTACTTGATAATTTTGGTGATGTCTCCCCGGCAACGGCGCCAGAAATTCTTCCTGCTACTTGTAGACTGCGTTGGTATTTCCCCGAAGAGGAGAGCATGATGCAGTATAGTAGAGATAAGTATTTCCCTCAGTTAAGAACCAAGGTTATCAATCCAGTAGGAGAACCAAGCAAATCCCATTAGACACACCTGCACACACAAAAGCAAACACTTGCACCCAACGCAAATAAGAGGATTGTCAATCCTCTTAGCGGTAATTTGCAAGGATTAATTCTGATAGTGATAGATAGTTAAACTTAAATACTAAATAAAATAAAAGTAAATAAATTGCCGCAAGGTATTTTTGGTTTTAATATATGATAAAAGTAGACCCACGGGCCATAGTTTTCACTAGAGGCTTCTCTCTCGAACACATAGCATGCGGTGGGTAAACAAATTACTATTGGGCAATTGATAGAAAAGCAAATAATTATGACGGATTCATGGCAATGATCATGTATATAGGCATCACGTCCGAGACAAGTAGACCGACTCCTGCCTGCATCTACTACTATTACTCCAGCCATCGACCGCTATCCAGCATGCAACTAGGGTATTAAGTATGAAACAGAGTAACGCCTTAAGCAAGATGACATGATGTAGACAAAGTAAACTCAAGCAATATGATTAAACCCCATCTTTTTATCCTTAATGGCAACAATACAAATACGTGTCATGTCCCTTTAATACAAATACGTGTCATGTCCCTTTCTGTCACTGGGATTGAGCACCGCAAATTGAACCTATCACAAAGCACCTCTCCCATTCCAAGATAAACCAATCTAGTTGGCCAAACCAAATTGATAGATCGGAGAGAAATAAAAATCTCTAATAATCATGCATAAAAGAGTTCAGAGAAGACTCAAATATTTCTCATGAATAATTTGATCATAAACTCACAATTCATCAGATCCCAACAAACACACCACAAAATAAGATTACAGTGGATAGAACTCCAAGAACATCGAGGAGAACATGGTATTGAAGATCAAAGAGAGAGAAGAAGCCATCTAGCTACTAGCTATGGACCCGTAGGTCTGTGGTTAACTACTCACACATCATCGAAGGGGCAGCAAGGTTGATGAAGAAGCCCTCCGTGATCGATTCCCCCTCCAGCAGAGTACCGGAAAAGGCCTCTAGATGGGATCGTGGAAGAACAGAGGCTTGCGGCGGCAGAAAGGTTTTATCTTCTGTCCCTATGGTATATTGGGAATATTAGGGAATTTATAGCGCTGGAATTAGGTCAGGAGGGGCTACGTGGGGCCCACAAGCCTGGGGGGCGCGCCCTACCCCCAGGGCGCACCCTCCGAGCTTGTGGCTCCCTCGTGGCTCCTCTGGTCTTCTCCCGAAGCTTCGTGGGTCTCTTCTGGTCCAGAAAAAATTAATCCAAAGTTTTTTTCTCGTTTGGACTCTTTTTGATAATGATTTTCTGAAAGACAAAAACAAGCAAAAATAGCAACTGGCACTTGGCACTGGGTTAATAGGTTAGTCCCAAAAAATGATATATAATGGCATATAAAACATCCAAGACTGATACTATAATAGCATGGAATAATAAAAAATTATAGATACGTTGGAGACGTATCACTTAGCCCCAAAGACTAGCAGTGCAAATGTGTTCGGCGGTCAATTACTGACAACTTTACCGAAACGTCATGACCCATGACATCATGTATATCAGTTATTACTTATTCGGATCGCGGTTCGAGGTAACCCTCTCACTGGCACGTCTCATCAAAATAGAGATCGTATCCCGCATTTTAGGGGATATCATCAATCGATTGTTTCACCCCATGCGGCCTCAACAGCATAATAGGCCGAAACGTGGCGATTTTTATGGCGCAACGGAGGGACAGTTCATCTTTTTACTGCCTTATAAAGAGCAGGGAGCGACGAGTCTTTTCTTCCCACGCTCTCCTACTGCTCAAGCGCCCAACCCCTCCAAGCTTTCGCACCCCCAATCCCCTTTCCAAGCCTAAAGCCTTCTCCAGTCCTTCGACTTTAGCAGCAATGGCCGATGCGGATCTGAAGGGGAGGTGGGTGGCCTCCAAGTTCACCGACGCCACCATCATGGAGCTCCGAACGGCGGGGTACATCCCCGCCGACGCCGTCTGCAGGGCCCCTGAGCTGGGCCAGCGCGTTCCCACCCCCAAGCACTGGGAGCGGGTCATCTTCATCCCTCACCTCATCCGAGGTCTGGGATTCTCCCTGCACCCCTTCATGCGGGGGACCCTTTTCTTCTACGGGCTAGATTTCCACAATCTAGCCCCAAATTCAATCCTACATCTCACCAACTTCATCATCATCTGCGAGACGTTCTTACGTGTGGAACCCCACTTCGGCCTATGGCTAAAGACGTTCTGCGTGAAGCCGAAGAGCGGCGGCGCCGAGTTCGCCGAGTGCGGGGGGGGGGGGGAGGGGTGCTATGATCAGCAAGCTCCAAAAGTCGGAGTGGCTGGAGGGCACCTTCATCAAGACCGTGAAGCTCTGGCAGCGCGAGTGGTTCTACATCACTGAGCTGCTTGCTGCGTGTCATGCCGAGGTCCCCGCCTTCACAGGAACACCTCCGAGGAAATTGGTGTCCTGGCAGAAGCAAGGCCTAGAGTGGGGCGGCCCGGATGAAGTCACCTCTCTCCAGGAGAGGATCCGATTTCTGGAGAAGAAGTTCAGGCTGCCGGATGTGGTGGATTTGATGCTCAATTGCCGCATCCTTCCCCTTCAGCTTCGGGCTAGCCCCATGTGGCTCTACAAGCCCGAGGACGCAACAACAGTGCAACATTTGTTCCGCACTACCCTAGATGGGATGTGGACGGCTCTCTTCAAGCCGTCCCAGAATCTATTTCCCGAGGCCGGGCCCGACAGTGGCTACAGTGCCACCCATGCCCCGTCTGAGGTATAATCATCTAATTCTCAGTAAGATTCTTTTTATTGTATTCATCTAAAATTTTCTCTATTGTAATCAGAGATGGGCGCAAAATGTAGCGCATATCCAGTGCTCGGCGCCGCTCCCCGAAGACGACCGGACCCCTGAACTGTAGGCCCTCCTGGCCGTAGTTCCCCCAAAGGCTCCTGTAAAGGCGAAGAAGGAGCTGGGGAAGAAGAGGGTGGGTCTATGGATCCGAGATACCTCGGACGCTAAGTCCGAGGAAGTCCAAGCTCTCTCCTCCGAAAAAGAGGGAGGAGATGAGGGGGAGGAGAGCGCTTCTTCCCCGAAGAGGAAGAGGGCGGCGTCCGAGGATGTCGCGGGGGCCAATGCCCCTCGAATGCGAAGGCGCCTTATGAAGGCTGTCGACGCCGCCCCCAGCAAGGCCCCTTCGGCAGCCAAGGTCGTCCCCTCCGAATCAGAGGACGACCTTATTCGGGCCGCGTAAGGAGAGACCCCAACCAAGGAGGTACACACTTTGTTCCCTTGTATGCTGTTATTGCTCTAATCCTTCCCTCTGCAGATCTAATTTGGTCGATTGCCTATTTACTGCTCACAACGCTCCCACCTCAGCGACAAGGAATCATCGAGCGGGCTTCCTCCTCCCAGCGCCTCGGAGGAGCATCACCCCTCCTCTGCTACCCACGATGGGCTAGGGGAGGCGACCTCTCAGCCGACCCCGCCCGTACCTACCACGGGGGGCGGTGCCGATGTTTCCATGGCCGAGGTCGAAGCCTCGGCCACCAAAGGTGCGCTGGAGAAGACACCATCCTTGAAGGGATGGAAAGAGCAGGGACAGCCGATAACCTCGGCCCCCGTCGATCCTGAGCCACCTCGACAGCCGACCACGACGGAGGCTCCTCCAACAGAGAGGACCGAGGTGGCCCATCCATCCCGACCTGCCGAGAGGCAGGTGTCCACGAGATGGACCGAAGAGATCGAGGCGTCCCTAACGGGCTCCTCTATCGTTGCTGAACACCACGTCCTTCTGGGTGCGGCGTGATGTCTACTACACAACTTATTCTTGTAGACTCGTGTTGGGCCTCCAAGCGCAGAGTTTTGTAGGACAGTAGCAATTTTCCCTCAAGTGGATGACCTAAGGTTTATCAATCCGTGGGAGGCGTAGGATGAAGATGGTCTCTCTCAAACAACCCTGCAACCAAATACAAGAAATCTCTTGTGTCCCTAACACACCCAATACAATGGTAAATTGTATAGGTGCACTAGTTCGGCGAAGAGATGGTGATACAAGTGTAGTATGGATAGTAGAAATAGGTTTTTGTAATCTGAAAATAAAAAAACAGCAAGGTAGCAAGTGATAAAACGGAGCACAAACAGTATTGCAATGCTTAGAAACAAGGCCTAGGGTTCATACTTTCACTAGTGCAATCTCTCAACAGTGCTAACATAATTGAATCATATAACAATCCCTCAACGTGCGATAAAGAATCACTCCAAAGTTCTTATCTAGCGGAGAACATAAGAAAGAAATTGTTGTAGGGTACGAAACCACCTCAAAGTTATCCTTTCCGATCAATCTATTGAGCCATCCCTATAAGTGTCACGAACAGCCCTAGAGTTCATACTAAAATAACATCATATGATACGCATCAACCAACTCTAATGTCACCTAGATACTCCAATGTCACCACAAGTATCCGTGAGTCAATTATACGATACGCATCAAACAACTTCAGATTCATAATATTCAATCCAACACAAAGAACTTTAAAGAGTGCCCCAAGATTTCTACCGGAGAAAGTAGGACGAAAACGTGCATCAACCCCTATGCATAGATTACCCCCAATGTCACCTCGGGAATCCGCGAGTTGAGTGCCAAAACATACATCAAGTGAATCAATATAATACCCCATTGTCACCACGGGTATTCATATGCAAGACATACATCAAGTGTTCTCAAATCCATAAAAGTATTCAATCCGATAATAGTGAAACCTCAAAGGTAAAAACTCAATTCATCAAAACGAGATAGAGAGGGAGAAACACCATATGATCCAACTATATTAACAAAGCTCGCGGTACATCAAGATCGTGCCAAATCGAGAACACGACAGAGAAATCAAACACATAGCTACTAGTACATACCCTCAGCCCCGAGGGTGAACTACTCCCTCCTCATCATGGTGGCCTCCGGGATGATGAAGATGGCCTCCGGTGATGATTTCCCCCTCCGACACGGTGCCGGAACATGGGTCCAGATGGGATCTCCTTGGTATAGAGGCTTGCGGCGGCGGAGTCGAAGTTCTAGGGTTATTTCTAGGTGTTTTCGTATTTATAATAATTTTTGGCATTGGAATCACGCGAAGAAGGGCCACAGGGGGCCCACGAGGCACCAGGGCGTGCCTGGGGGGGGTGGCGCGCCCAGGTGGCTTGTGGGGCCCCTGTGGGTCTTCTGCTGCTCCCCCGAAGCTTCCTGGGTCTGTTTCCTTCCAGAAAAAATCGTCAAAAAGTTTCACTGCATTTGGACTTCATTTGATATGGATTTTCTGGAAAACCAAAAACAAGCAAAAAAATAGCAACTGGCATTGGGCACTAGGTCAATATGTTAGTCCATGAAAATCGTATAAAATCCATAGAAAAGTGCACCAAAATCATACAAAACTATAATAAACATGGTATGAATACTTCATAAATTATAGATACGTTGGAGACGTATCACGGCGCTAAAGAGCTACCGGTCCGCAGAGGCCGGCATAAGGGAGGCCTTCAAGGGCCTCTATGAAGGCTTTGAGGTAAGCTTTAATCATGTTTTTAGAATCACGTCAATACGTAGAACTTATTAGCACTAGATGTGTCCAATAGCCCTTATGGAATAAGTAAAATGCAATTTCTCCGAAGACGTTTACTACTGTAAGTGCTTATTGCAAGTGTATAACCATAGTAGCGCCCAAGCCCTGAGTTAGATTCGACAGTAGCCCCCGAATAGGGAAAGAGAAAAGGTAGTTTAATAAAGCGAATAGACAGTAGCCCCCTAGACCCTGGTCGGGCGCACAAAGCTGATCAGGGGATCGTTCCGTCCGAGGAAGCTAACAATGCCATTTGCAGGTTTCGGCCTCAGTTTCAGTGTCCACCTCGAAAGAGTTGGAGGAACTGAACCATAAGCTCGACCGGTCCGACAAGGACATGGATCTGCTTAAGAAGCAGATGGAGCAATCTCAAGGTAAGCAAGAGCTTGAATACCTTAATGTTATATTTTTAGTTATGATGCAGTTGTTTTGAGCTCTAAAGTGTGCTTTAATGTGTTGCAGCTGCATCCTCGGAGCTTGAGATCTCCGTTTCGAGCTGAAAAGAGCTCGGAAGGAGGTCAAACAGCAAAAGGCTGCGGCGAAGCGGGCCCGTGAAGAGCTGGCCAAAGAAAAAGAGGCCAGTGCGAAGCACGCGGCCCGTGTCACAGAGGTCGAAGGCGACCTGGAGGGGTTGTACAAACAGCGTGACACCCTTCAAGAAGAGAAGAACAAGTTGGCCTCCGAGCTCAAAACAGCGAGCTCGACCTACAAGGAGGCCACGACCCAAGCTAGGGCAGATCGTGAAGTTCTTCAACAAGTGAAGCAGATCGCCGCTGGTAAGCCATACCTGCTCTGTTGCGTTTTCGGTGACCGCTGGTTTGCCCATCTTACGTAAGTTTGGCGTTCTTTAGAAGCCTTCAGGGACCTGCCGCGGAGCGCTTCGGACGCCGGCGCCTACTTCGCGGCCCGTCCTGAGGAGTCTACGGAGAAGACCTTCTGGGCCCAATTCCAGGCGCCAGAGCATCCTCCTCTGCTAAAAAATCAAATGAAGCAGTTGGCCGAGCTGTTACATATGGCTCGGCCAGTCATGGAGGATCTCTGCGTCAATCTCTATCGCAGGAGCCGCTGCCGACCAGCTTATTTGGCTTGATTCAGAGGTTGCGAGACGCAAGACCCCAGGTTGGAAACTGGAAGTAGTCGGCTTGCTTGGAAGGCGCGGAGCAAGCGTATGCATCAACAATGGCGCATTACCCGAAGATCAAGCCGCTCACGATCGCGTCGAGGCCTCCAGAAGGGAAGAAGCGGACGCCCGAGCAGTTTTTATCCGAGGTCCGTGAAGGGGCTCGGGTGACCGAGGCGCAATGCGCGAAGTCTGGTTCTGAAGGGTCCCTTTGTATGCCGTGGAAACTTTTGTAAAAAACAAGTATTTATTTATGCTGATTAGTCATTTGCATCCAACGTGTTATGTCCATTCCTGTGCGACCGTTTATACTGAAAGTGGCCGGTCGTCGGCTTCTACCCCCTTTGTAGATACTACGCGGGGTGTTCCTCGAAAACGCGTGAACTTTTATCCGACGTCTCGGCGCCCTTAGGCAGTTACGTATTGGTGGAAGGAGGCAATCAGACCATATCGGCTTTATAACTTTCATGTAGTCATAGGAGTTCAAATTATGGGGTAGTTGACCTCGCCGCCGGTGTAATGGTGATCGGATACGCCGAAGTGCACCAGTTATAACACCTCGGTTCTTATAACAAGAACCCTTCATTTACCATGGCATAATCACTAACGATTTATAGTTTGACACTATCTTTGGATAGCCGACCAGTTTACGCTTATCGTGACAGTCGATTTTCGGCTTTCTCCACTGAGGCGCTTAACCAGGAGGAGCTAGAAGCACAATCGCAATGGTGCTCCCTTTGCACTCCTAGCTGAACAGAGCGAAACGTAGGGGGCAAGCATAGGAGCCGGGCAACCCAATCATTGACCAAAATCATGATTCGAAACTGATGCATATAATGCAATACCCGAGACGCCGAACAGATATCGGACTTAAACATAGGCTCGATTTCATATCTGAGCCCCCGGTCGAAAGCCAGACTCATCTGTATATTTCTAACGGTATCCACATTGCTACGAGGCAAAAATAGAAAAAAACGACATGTAATTTTGTGTGGAGACCCAAAAAAGGTCTGTTCTTTCATTCATAAGGGCCTAGCCATAGATGCCGAGCTGATATAAGGGGGAACCTTACAAGATACAGAGAGTATGTAAAAAGAAAGGAAGGAGAGGTATTTGGTACAGGGATTTAAAAAGCGGGGACTGTTCCCCGTGCCTTCCCTGCCGCACGTCTGTGCCTCCATGCTGTTGAACAGCTATCCCTTGTCTAATCCAAGGCTTGGTGAATACTGCTGGCTTCTCCGCCTTGACTATGTTGAACGCATCCGAGAAGCGGGGCCCCTGACGAGGCTGGCGCCGGAGTGTGGCTGCTTGACGGTGCCGAGATGTAAGTCTTGGTTGGCCTTTATGTGGCCGAACAGGTAACCAGGTTGCTGGTGCTCAGCTGTGCTGAGATAGTACAGCCTTTTATAAATGTTCCCCCCAGTCTCCAATGGGATTTTAAGTGTGAAATTATGTACCCGAGGCACGTAGTCTGCTACCAAGAGAGGGGGACTGGGGGCGCGTATCCCTATTTGGGATTGACGCGGGCTTGGCCAGGGGCCGAGGTGATGGTACGCACTCGTTTTGAAGAGTTTGGTTGAGCCTGCCGAGCGGTACGTCGGGTAGCTTCCTCGGCCGCCTGGAAATCGGCTGCGAAGGCCGCTGTCTGCTCCTCTGTCCGGAGGGAGGTCTCCGTGTTACCGTTAATGGTAATAACGCCGTGGGGCCCCAGCATCTTGAGCTTTAGGTAAGCATAGTGTGGCACCACGTTGAACCGGGCAAACGCTGTACGACCGAGCAACGCGTGCTAGCCGCTATGGAAGGGGACGATGTTGAAGATCAAGTCCTCACTTCGGAAGTTCTCGGGCGAGCCGAAGACTACCTCCAGTGTTACGGTGCTGACGCATTGAGCCTCCACACCGGGTATGACGCCCTTGAATGTGGTGCTACTGGGTTTGATTCGTGACGAATTGATACCCATCTTCCTGACCGTGTCGGCGTAGACCAGGTTCAGACTGCTTCCGTCGTCCATAAGGCGCGGGTTAAGTGGAATCCATCGACAATGGGGTCCAGAACTAGGGCCGCCGACCCGCCATGATGGATACTTGTCGGGTGGTCCTTTGTATCAAAAGTGATCGGGTAAGCCGACCATGGGTTGAATTTCGGGGCTACATGCTCTATGGCATAGACATCCCGGAGTGCTTGTTTCCTTTCCTTTTTAGGGATATGTGTGACATAGATCATGTTCACGTTCTTGACGTCGGAAGGAAAATGCTTTTGGCCACCGCTGCTTGGCCTGCGAGGTTCATCCTCGTCGTCGCTGTGGGACTGGCTCCTGCTTGGTTCCTCGACAACTGCTTCGCCGGCCTACGTGAACACCCAACAATTACGATTGGTGTGGTTGGCTGGCTTATCCGAGGTGCCATGAATTTGGCATGACCGGTCCAATGTCCTGTCAAGGGTGCTTGGGCCATCCTTGTTCCCTTTAAAGGGTTTTTTCTTGGGTCGGGCCCGTGAGCCGCTGAACCCGACATTGTCTGCTGGATCCTCGGTGTCACTGCCACCATTTTTATTTTGGCGCTTGTTCCTATTGCACCTAGATTTGTTGTTTCCATCGCGTGCTTCCGAAGTGTCGGGGTCGCTCCTGTTAGAACTGCGAGCAAGCCAACTGTCCTTGCCCATGCAAAAGCGGGTCATTAGGGAGGTAAGAGCTGCCACAGTTCTCGACTTATCTTACCCGAGCTGTCGGGCGAGCCATTCATCTCGGATGCTGTGTTTGAACGCGGCGATAGTTAAGAACCTATTCCAGAATTTCCGAGCTGATTTGCCCTCCTGTTGGACGACGTGACTGAGGTCGTCGGCATCCGAAGGCCGAATGTAGGTGCCCTGGAAGTTTGCCCTAAAGGCCTCCTCAAGTTCTTCCCCGCTTCCGATAGAATTGCTGGGGAGGCTGTGGAGCTAGTGCCTTGCCGGTCCTTTAAGTTTGAGCGGCAGGTATTTTATGGCATGGAGATCATCGCCTCGGGCCACGTGGATGTGGAGAAGAAAATCTTCAATCCAAACGGCCGGGTCGGTTGTTCCGTTGTATTGGTTGATGTTAATGGGTTTAAACCCTTCTAGGAACTATTGTTTCATGACCTCGTTTGTAAAACAAACTCGTGTGCGGGTCCTCGGAAATGATCCACCTCTGGTCACGCATTGGCCGTTGTCCTAGTCCGCGTCAGCTCCCGAGCTCTGTTGTGCCTGTCTAACCAAGCATCATAGCCTTCTAAGCCAGTGGGCGCGCGGTCCCGTGAACCATATATGGATCGGGGAGGGGCTTTATTAACTTGTATCTTGTCGCGCAGATCATAGGGGTCATTGAATCCGACCGCACTCTTGCCGTGAGGGCGGGTTTTTACAGGGGGTTCTGTGTTTGCCCCTGCTGGCTAGTCTCGCCCTCTAGGGAGGTGCTCAGCCAGGCCTGCATGCCCGTGCATGAACAGCTCGTCGTCCGCTACCTCGCCATCAAAGTCGGGTAACAGCCGCCATTTGGGAATGATTTGGGGGTCATACGTCGGGTCTCGAGCTCTGCTTCGGCTTCGAGGACCTTTACCCATTTGTCGTTGAGCGCGTTCTCGTGGGTGTACATCTCTTGCTGCTTCCTCTTCATGCTTTGTAGGATCGAAAGTATGTCTAGAGGGGGGTGATTAGAGTACTTGAAAAAATAAAAATCTACCCTTTTCCCAATTTTAGTTGTAGGCATATTTTAGCTAGTATACCAAGTCAAGTAACACCCTACACATGCAATTCTAAGAGTGTAGCTGCGAAAAGTAAACAATTGCACATGTAAGTAAAGGTGGGGATGGGAGATTTCAAACGCAATGAAGACACGATGATTTTTGGCGTGGTTCCGCTAGGTGGTGCTATCGTACGTCCACGTTGATGGAGGCTTCAACCCACAGAGGGTAACGGTTGCGCGAGTCCATGGAGGGCTCCACCCATGAAGGGTCCACAAAGAAGCAACCTTGCCTATTCCACCATGGCTTATGTCCATGAAGGACTAGCCTCACTCGGGGTAGATCTTCACGAAGTAGGCGATCTCCTTGCCCTTACAAACTCCTTGGTTCAACTCCACATGATCTTGGAGGCTCCCAAGTGACACCTAACCAATCTAGGAGACACCACTCTCCAAAAGGTAATAGACGGTGTGTTGATGATGAACTCCTTGCTCTTGTGTTTCAAGTGATAGTCTCCCCAACACTCAAGAACTTCCTCACAGATTTGGATTGGTGGAAGAAAGATTTGAGTGGAAAGCAACTTGGGGAAGGCTAGAAATCAAGGTTCAAATGGTTGGATTGGAATATCTTGATCTCAACACATGAGTAGGTGGTTCTCTCTCAGAAAATGTATGGTGGAAATGTAGGCACGTTTTGATGGCTCTCTTACTTGGTAAGAGGGTGGTGGAGGGGTATATATAGCCTTCACACAAAATCCAACCATTACACACTTTTGACCAGACTCGGTGGCACCGATTCGAAATCTCGGTGAGACCGACCTGTGTAAAAGATATGAACGTTGGGGTTTTCGATGGGGCCGACTGGGAACATCTCGGAGCAACCAAAATGCAATGGTAAGGGCTAGACCCAGTCTCGGTGGAACCGATTGCATAATCTCGATGGGACCGAGATGATGCAACTAGGCAACAGAAACTTGGTCACTCCATCTCCGTGTTACCGAGTGCAATTTCGGTGAGACCGAAATAATTGCAACAAGGCAACAGAAAGATGGTCACCCATCTCGGTGGGACCGAGATCCATATCGGTGGATCCGATTTGTTAGGGTTTAGGCTGTGGCTCTGTCTAGATCAACTCGGTGGATCCGGGAAGGATGTATTCGGTGGGACCGAGTTGGCTTTTAGGGTTTTGGACAGATTTGGATAGAGAAAGTGGCTGAGGGTTTTGGAGCAACATCACTAAGCACTTGAGCAAACAGATCATTATCAAAACCTCATCCCCTTTTAATAGTATTGGCTTTCCTATGGACTCAATGTGATCTTGGATCACTAAACCAAAAATGTAGAGTCTTGAGCTTTTGCCGATCCATGTCCTTAGCATTTTGAGGGGTCCACAATCACTAGTCCTTGCCATGCCTAATCATTGAACTTCCTGAAATGTAGCTTAGGTAGACATTAGTTCAATGACACGTATGTTGTTATGAATTACCAAAACCACCAACGGAGCAAATGCACTTTCAATCTCCCCCTTTTTGGTAATTGATGACAACATATAGATCAAAGCTTTGATAGAGAATATAACCAATGAATAGTATCGTCGCTTTGAGAAGTATGTGATAAGCAAGAGCTCCCCCTAAATTTGTGCATTATTTAGAATTTTCATTTGAATGCAAATGCACAATCGATTAGGATCATGGGTTACTCTTCCATGTCACATACATCTTGGTGGAGCGCACAAAATGACATGAAAGGAATACAAGCACTCATCACCAACAACACATGTGAATGATCATACATATATAGTGATAAGGATAATCAATGTGCATAGATATGAAGCATAGTATGATCAAACAGACAACCAACATAGTATCTCACATGCATAACAAACAGAGTATCACGGACGAAAAAACACAAACCAAATGTAGCAGAAAAACTCAACAAAACGAAAGAGCAAAGCACTCTCTCTCTCTCGAAGCCCTAATGATCTATACAACTTCTCCCCCTTTGGCAACAAGTACCAAAAAGATTGAAAATGTATAGAGCTATGCGCCGCTCTGGGCTCGATCTCCAGGTGGTGAAGTCCTCTGACTGGCAGCGCCAGTCTGAGTGGATGGAGTTGAGATCACTGTGTCTGCAAAGGCTTCGGCTGAAGTCTGTTGGGCTGGAGGTGTAGACACTGGTAGCTGAGCTGGCTGAGGAACTATTGGTGCAGCAGCAGGTGCAGAAGCAGTAGTCCTCACATCTGTAGTGGGTACAACAGCAGACCTTGGTGCCCTAGGCACTGTCTGAAACCTGTTGGTAGTAGGAATCTCATCACCACTGTCAGACTTTCTGACTCTGTCCACATCTCTCTGAAGTGTCTCTACTGTGATCTGGATCTCTGTGACTTTGACATCAAGATCATAAAACTTTGTTTCCACGACCCGCTCTAAGCTTGCCTAATTCTTGACAAGGTTGGCCAGACTTTGTTCAATCCTCTGGGTGGCTTCATGTAGATATGCCATTTGATTTGTCTTGGTCTTGAGATGAGCAGTAGAAAAACCTGGTCCAGATCCCTTCTTAGCTTTGGCTGCAGCAGCTGCGGCTATCCTCTCCCGGGCTTCAACAGATGTAGGGTGTGAAGGGTCCATCACCACTACATTGTCCTCGAACTCTGGCCTCAAAGGAAGGTGCTCGCGATCAAGCAGATAAGTCCCTGTGCCAAACATGGCATTGATCAACATCTGAATGTGGGGGGTAAAACCAGAAGATCTCTTCTGGTCGGCAGCAGCACGCTTAATTGTCTCCACAATTAAGTCCATCACTTTGAATCTCTGAGGATTATCAATCAAGTGCAGCAAGTTGATGGAGTGTCCGCGAATCATCCTCTCATCACCAGACTTGGGCATCAAGGTATGCCTGAGAATGGTATTGGACGTTACTAGTCCAGGAAGAAGGTGCTTGATGGATCCAATCTTATGAGTCTCTTGATCTGCTTCTGGAATGGGGTTGTACATATTCCTCATTGAGTTGTGATCATCCTTTGGCTTGGCATAGACATCTACGTCTCCACTTTCCTCCTTTGGAACCTTTAGCATAGCAGCCCACTCATCTATGGTGGAAGAATATCTCACTCCCTCTGTCATCAAGACAATCTTGCCATCCGGGTAGAAATGGGCAGTGGAGTAGAACTGCATAATCAACTCATCGTTCCATGAGGTCAACTTCTGCCCAATGAACTCATCAACTCCACATAGTCTGAAACCTTCATGCAGATGTGGAAACTTGTCTTCATACTTGTCAATGAATTTCCAATCTACCCACTTCATGTCCCAGACAATGGGTTTCTTGTCTAAAAGCACAGTCTCATAAAAATCTTGTTGTTCTCTGGTGTGGAATATGCTATCAACTGATGTCTTCCTCCTATGAGCATAGGGATCAACTTCTCTTCATTTCCGAAGACCTTGGTCTTTCCTTTCCTTCATATTTTCAGCAAGAGGATGATCATCATTATGATCAGGAAGTCTGGGTCTT
This sequence comes from Elymus sibiricus, assembly GCA_039707655.1. Lineage (NCBI taxonomy): Eukaryota > Viridiplantae > Streptophyta > Magnoliopsida > Poales > Poaceae > Elymus > Elymus sibiricus. The sequence continues at coordinate 50,145,971 of CM077668.1, forward strand.
AGCTTCTTCAGCACTTGCACATCATCATCATCATTAGCTTCAGGTACTAGGGCCTTGTTCTTCTCTTTAGCTGAGACATCTCTTGTGGTCCTCTTAGGTCTTGTGGTTGTTGCTTTCTTTGTCTTGGAGGAGATGCTGGACTTCAGGGCATCTGCCATAAGCTTTTGTTGCTTAGCAGGAGGTGGATTTGCTAGCTCTTCTTCCTCTTCAGAAGTAGAATCATCTCTCCTCATGGAGGTTGGTTTGAAGATCACATGGGCAGTCTGTTTCCTTTCTCTCTTTTTCCCTGCAGCTTTTGCCTTTGAGCCACTTGGCTCCTCAAGAGTAATTTTCATGCTTTGCTTGGCTGCAGTAGATGCTGACATTTTTCTAGTAACTCCTCTTTCTTTCCTTGTGCCATACTCCTTGGCAACAACTGCTGGCTTTTTCTTTTTAGAGGTGGCCTCCTCAGCTGCAAAGTCCTCATCATCATCATCTGAATTCCTCTTCTTTTTGGATCTGGCAGCTGCCTTGGGCAAATCAGGAGAACTCCTTTCTCCTTCATAGAAACTTTCCTCAGGGCTTGACCCTGCACTCAGATCTGCTGATCTCACATGTTCTGACTGTCACTGGCCTCTGACATCTTGCAAACAGACCTGTGAAGAGAATAGGTATAGGCAGAGAGGAAGAGTCAATTCAAAATGCAGCTGTTTTAAAAAAAAATTGAGTTTAAACTTTAGTTTCAAGTTTTCACAGAATGAATATCGGATCCACCGAGTTAAACACTCCGGTGAAGCCAAAGCATGAGACACAGAGTTGGCACACCACTTCGGTCAGACCGAGATGAGGTTCGGTCTTGCCGAGATGCTAGGGTTTCACAGAAACTGCTTTTCGGTCTCACCGATTAGTACAACTCGGTGGAACCGAGACGTACTAGTGCAATGGCCTCAACCAAATCGGTGATGCCGAAAATTTCAAATTGGTGGGTCCGAGATTAGTTCTGCGGAAACTTAACCCTAAATTTTTTGCTCAATTCTATTCTACGGAATTAATCTTGTGGACAGGAAGCTTTCATACGTAGCAAGAAACATGGCGAATCCCTAGTGCATAGAATCAGAAAGTAGAAGCAGAAGGGGGCGGGATTTTACCCTAACTTGGCGCAAATCCCCTACGGCGGCAACGGAGGGAAAGAAATCCATTGACGGTAGCAGAATCCAACGGCGAGGGCGCGCTGGACACAATGGCGAAGTTCGAAGACAGGGGCGACGGCGGTAGAGGGGGTGCGGGCACAAAGCGTTTGAGAAAATTTCAACCGTACGGGCCCGCAGGATTATATACCCAGCTGCTGTCGGTGGCACCAAGTGGAGCAAATCGATGGCACCGAGAGGTGTAACTACGAGCGGTTACAGCAAATCGGTGGCGCCGAGCTGGTCCAAATCGGTTACACCAAGATCAAAAACTCAGATCAATCAAATAATTTCGGTGCGTCCGAATAGATATGGATTGGTCACACCGAAACATATTTGATGGTTTTGGAGTTCAGCCCTTTCAGATCGGTGACTCCGAGTGCGCCTCACCCAGAGGGTCCGAAAATGTCTTGTTCAAATTTTGTGATATAGCAAGAATAGAATTTGAGACAAGAAAGAATAGATAGCTAGAGAAGGTGCTTAGGCATTCTCGTACATCCACTTGGCCATAAAAACCAAGACATGCAAAACAACAAATGGATGTTCTCGAATGAGAAAAATGCATAGTAACATGCTCACACAATAAGATAGCAAATGAAATATGTGTCAAACATACACACCCAATTCTAGCATCTATCACACAAAGGTCGATGACTAGGTCATCTATATATGAGTATATTGACATAGGAGCCAAATGAGAACATTTGATCATAGGTCAAACTTATCGTTTAAGCACAAGTGGGGTTACCACTTTTACATAAAGCATTAATGTGTTCACACCATTAGAGTTGCTTTAGCTAAAGTCTTAGAGCAAACCTCCCCCTAGATGTAATATCCCCCCAAGGAGGGATGAACTAACCTTGGGTTTTGTCGATGATGACTTCATGTAGATTTTGAAGATGTGGATGCTCAATGTTGATATAGACCATCAAGAGTTGGGAGCAATCCTTGGAGTTGTGCACTTTCAATACCTACATGGGTTAGTCCCACACAAGGAACATACAAGGATATCCATAGACATAGAGTGAAATGCACATATGATGTTGTCCATGAATGCATTGAATACCTTGTCCCTTGCCTTACCAACAAGATTGTTTGTGACTCCATGATCCAGTGCAAGATGTTGAAGTTGGTTGCACAAGTTCTTGCCATAAATGAATGTGAGTGAATTTTGTTGGTGGAGTCACCATCAAGTACTCTCTAGTTCTTCTTCTTTGGAACCCACATCAACTTGATGGGAATCCTTGGAGTTGTAGTAGCACTTGATGAAGTAGAACTTGATTTAGTCTTGGGAGCCCACTTGACCAAGGCTTGAGGTGCTTCTTCAAATGAGTCAATCTCCTCTTGAAGCTTGTCCTTGCCTTTTAGCTTGTGGTCTTGGGGTGGAAGATCATCTTGAGCTTGTGTTCCCTTGAAGGAAGTAGGATCAAACTTCTCTTGTTAAGGAACAAACTTCGTCTTGGGGTATTGATCTTCTTCCCACTCAACTCCATTGGCATTGAACTTTCGTTCAAAACCAACACCTTGGTTCTTCTGGTGCCTTCCTTGCTTGCGCACAATTTCCTCAAATTGCTTACTCCCGGCAAGGCTCTTGTAGACACCTTTTTCTATAATTCCTTTCAATACATTGTTTTCTTGCTCAAGTGAAACTTGGCTAAGAGAATCATTAGTGGAATCAACAGAACTACAAGAAGCAACAACATTGGATTTTGCATTGTTATTGTTACTACTAGAGGTAGAACCCTTTTTACCCTTGTTACTAGTTTGCTTAGATTTAACTTGTGGCATAAAGGTAGAAAAAAGTAAAAAAATTCAAGATATGAAGAACTCTTCTTTCGAAGATCATCATTGATAGCTTTAAGAAACTCATGCTCTTGCTCTAAATTTAGCTTCTCGAAGCGTAGCTTCTCATGAGTTCTTAGAAGTTCTCTATGATCCTCTTGAGTTGTTTCATGAGCTAACTTAAGAGCATTTAGTTCTTTAGTTAGACGCTTAATCTCCTTCATAGCATTGCCATTCGTTTCCTCTTGACTATCATGATTACTAGCATTTTCATTGTAGCTCACATCACTAGCCTTATCAACAAGTAAATCATCATCACCAAGCAAATCATCCTCATCACTATTGAAGTCAAAGTATTCGGGGTGTGATACCTTAGGGCCATTTGCCATGAAGCATCTTCCAATTCCTTCGTTTGGTGAATCGAATAGATCATAGGAGTTGGATGACACAAGAGCAAGTCCGGCAACACCTTCATCTGGACTATAGTCGGAGTTGGAGTTATAGCTTCTCTCGGAGTGGTTGTCGGAGTCGGAGCCGGAAATCCATTCACCAACATGAGCTTGATGTCTTCTTCTTGTGTAGCTCTTGGATGACTTGTCCTTCCTTTCCGAATCCTTGCTTCTTCGAGAGGGACTTCGTTCATAACGATCATCTCTACTCCTTCTCTCCTTGTGAGGTGATTCATCTCTTCTATGTCTTCCTCTTGGTAATTCGTCTCTTTTCTTGTGAGGTGCCGTACACTCATTGGAATAGTGTCCGGGTCTTCCACAATTGTAGCAATTTCGGTCACGACTTGATGATCTTCTCTCATAGTGTCTTGAGCTAGAGCTTCTTTCTTTTCCTTTGTTCTTGTAAAACTTGTTGAATCTTTTCACCATTAGGCTTATCTCTTCATTGGATACTATCTTGTCACTTGAAGTTGTGGGAGCATCGGTTGAGGCCTTGTAAGCACCACTTGATTTGTTGTGTAGCTCCTCTTTGTCCTTGAGTGACATCTTGCTACTTTTGAGCTGCGTTGGGATTTCCCCGAAGAGGAGGGGATGATGCAGTACGGTAGAGATAAGTATTTCCCTCAGTTATGAAACCAAGGTTATCAATCCAGTAGGAGAATCACGCAACAACTCGTTAGCAGCACCTGCACACAAAATAACAAATCCTCGCACCCAACGCAGACAAGGGGTTGCCAATCCCTTGGCGGTTAATTGCAAGATTAAATTGTATGGTGATAGATAGATAGATCGAAAAAAAATATAAAATAAAATAAATAAAGCAAGATGACATGATGTAGACAAAGTAAACTCACGCATGAATAAACCCCATCTTTTTACCCTTAATAGCAACGATACATACGTGTCATGTCCCTTTCTGTCACTGGGATTGAGCACCGCAAGATCGAACCCATTACAAAGCACCTCTCCCATTGCAAGATAAATCAATCTAGTTGGCCAAACCAAATCAATAGATCGGAGAGAAATACGAAGCTATAACAATCATGCATAAAATAGTTCAGAGAAAACTCAAATAATATTCATGGATAATCTGATCATAAACTCACAATTCATCGGATCCCAACAAACACACCGCAAAAAGTGATTACATCGGATGGAACGCCAAGAACATCGAGGAGAACATTGTATTGAAGATCAAAAAGAGAGAAGAAGCCATCTAGCTACTAACTATGGACCCAAAGGTCTGTGGTAAACTACTCACACATCATCGGAAGGGCAGCAAGGTTGATGTAGAGCCCCTCTGTGATCAAATCCCCCTCCGGCAGAGTGCCGAAAAAGGCCTCCAGATGGGATCTCTCGAGAACAGGAATTTGCGGCGGCGGAAAAAGTATTTCCTGGACTCCCCTGTTGGTTTCCCGATTTTAGATTATTTATAGAGGTGGAATTAGGTCAAATGGAGCAGAGGTGGGCCCACGAGGCACCAGGGCGTGCCACCCCCCCTGGGGCGCGCCCTGGTGGCTCGTGCCCACCTCCTCTGTCTTCTGGCCCTCTCCCGAAGCTTCTAGTGTCTCTTATGTCCAGAAAAAAAATCTCCAAAAAGTTTTGTGGCATTTGGACTTCGTTTGGTACTGATATTCTGAAAGACCAAAAACAGGCAAAAAACAGCAACTGGCACTGGGCAATAAGTTAATAGGTTAATCCCAAAAAATGATATATAATTGCTTGTAAGTGTATATAAAACATCCAAGATTGATACTTTAATAGCATGGAACAATAAAAAATTATAGATATGTTGGAGACGTATCAAGCATCCCCAAGCTTAATTTCTGCTCGTCCTCGAGTAGGTAAATGATAAAAACAGAATTTTTGATGTGGAATGCTACCTATCATATTCATCATATACTCTTTTCTTTGTAGCATGGACATTTGGACTTGAATGATTTAAAGCAATAGTCTATAGTTTGATATGAAGACATAAATACTCAAGCATACTAACAAGCAACCATGTCTTTCAAAATATCAACGCTAAAGAAAGTTATCCCTAGCCCATTATGCTCAATCATTGATCCATTCATGAAACACACTAAAATATTAGCTACACACAATGCACAAGTATGACAATAGTGTAGGAGATATGCCCTAGAGGCATTAATAACAGTTATATTGTATCTCCAAGTTTGTAATGAATGTTTATGTTCCATGCTATAACTGCAATGATTCTTGAGTCTACAATATCCACGAGGCTCGGAGGGAAACTCATGTGCACGTGTGGTATAATAAACGGTAAAATGTATTCCTAGTCGTGCCTCTAAGACTGGCTCAAGTATTGCATGATGATCATGTTTTCCTGATCATGGGCATGACTATGCCGGCAATTTTGAGGGCACAATGTTAGAAGAACATTTGTGTTGAATCGACCCGATTTGGTGTTATGCTATGAGATACATTCGTCACAAGTAAATGGTTAATAACACAGAGGAAGTTTACATTTGCATCATTCCTTGGACCATGAGAGTATCGAGTTCCTTCGTACTTGCTTCGTGAACTTTGGGGTTTGTTAAACGTCATCCGTAACTGGGTGGCTATTACGGTGGCTTACGGGTTCACGGAAAAGTATGACAAGGAACGAGATAGCTTGAGATTGGGATTTGCTCCTCCGACGATGGAGAGATATTCTCGGGCCCTCTCGGTGTTACGGTATCCATCATCGTCTGGCCAGACACAATGTGAATTGATCACAGGGATGCCGGAACACGGAAACGAGAAAAGAGAACAAAACCGGTAACGAGGCTACTGGCATAGTGGACAAGTGTTGATTCACGGGGATGCCGATAAATCTCACCTCACGTGTTTGTAACATATTGTGAAGCAACAGGAATAGCACACGGCAACCGGAGGTTCACTCGAATATTTATTCGTGTGGGTATAGGGGTCAATATTGGTGTCCACGGCTTTGATGTTGATCATTGATCGGAAAGTGTTCCGTTCATGTCTATACTTCACCGAACCTATAGGGTCACACGCTTAAGGGTCATCTATCTGCTGAATACTAGACAGGGAGTCTGAGAGAAAGTCACCGAAAAAAGTTTCAGAGACAACGGAAGAGTTCCGGAGAGAGAACACCGGAAGGGTTTCGGTAAAACTGAAAAGTTGTTTCGGAGTATACCTTTAAGTCAAAATGGTTTCGGCACACAGCTGGAAATTCTTGGAGGGTGCCAGAATTGTTTTGGGAACTTCTGGGATTTTTCCGGAGAAAAAAACCGGAAATGTTCCGGAGCTGCCGGAACCGCTTTGGTTGCTTTTCGCTGATGACAATCACTGATCCGAAATTGTTTCGGAACACGTCGAAAATTATTTTAGGGGGTACTGGAAATGTTCTAGGCCCACATAAATATTTTCGGATTTAACGGTCGCGGAAAAATGTTTTCATGAATAGTGAAAAGCACTTTATGGTTGCTTTTTGGAAAGCCACCTTTTTGGGCTTTTTCCCAAAAGATCTAGAGGGGATGACATGGAAGGATGAGACCCCATTTTGGGGGGCCCCACTAGTGTGGCCTGCCAAGGGTGGAGCTCCTCCATGGAGCCCCACTTGCCTCCCCATTTTGCCCTTATGTGTGACATATAGCTTGGGCATTTTGGTATTTCCATGTCCCCTCTACCTCTTGGGTTTTCCTATAAATAGAGGTGGAGAGGAGCTCTCCACACTCACTCTTTCTCACATACAAATGCCATGCATGATCTGGCCTTCAATCTCCCTCTCCGCGAAATAGTTTCGTAGAGCCGAAAGGTTGTCTGGGTTCCGGTGGGAACTAGTTCTGGACGGCGAAACCCTGCCGGATAGCTGGCACCGTATGTGTGCAACCCCGTAGAGAGGTTGTAGGTTCGATCTTTTGCCCGAGGGGCTGTTCGAGAGTCCTCCCGAAGGGCTGTCCGAGTTACCGTTCGAGCTTCAAGGGTCCTCCCGAAGGGCTGTCCATGACATCGTCCGGGGGACTGTCCGACCGCCTCCCGAAGGGCTGTCCGATGAGGGAGTACATCCTCGCGGTTGGGAGGTTGTAAATCCTAGCTGCGGGGATCTGCATCGATGATCTACATTGACTCTACTTCCACTGCGCTATGAGTCGGTAATGATCAGATCAAACCTTCTATGCCATCTCTATAGTGATCCTGGGCGTGCTTGCTGTACCGAAATTTTTTGTTTTCTGTCGCGTTCCCCTATAGTGGCACCAAGAGCCTTGCTATGCGTAGATGCAGGTTATGATCTAGAATACATAGGGATGTATGGGTATTGCAAAATATAATTTTGTAGTAGATGAGATCTATTGCTGAAAATTATTAATGCGGGTGGCAGATGAAATCAGTTACCCGATGTTCTTGTTGCTTCCCTAGAATTTGCGTATTTATGATCTTGAAACGGCATGGTGGAATTTCACAAAGTTCTGGCAATCCGCGATCCTGATTGATCAACGAAGTGCTATCAGTTCTTTGGGTTCCACCATAGTTAAAAGAAAGATAAAATTTCGCAGACGAAAGGGCAATGCAGATATGATCTGCACGGGGGTCATGCGTATGACGAAGTTCAGTATGGGTCTCGAGATTTTATTATCTCGTGTTTCATACACCCCGCAAAGTTAATCTAGCGACTTGAATAATCATACTTGATGATAAATGTTGGTAGCTGCGATTTAAGTCAAAACCTTAGAAGCCACGTTAAATAAAATTTTGCATAAACCGATTAGAGGCATCTAACTTGGTTTTGCAGGATGTGCATGAGATGTGGTATAGCAATGCTCATATTCACTTTGATTATGTACGAGATGACTATATGATGTAAATTATTAACATGACCTGCGAGTCATGATTCGGCATGATGGCTGGAGCCATATGATTGTCACTTTAATGACCTGCGTGTCAACCTTAAGTAATGCACATATTTTATTAGCTATACAGATAGCAATATTATCTGGTGCATCGACAAGTTGGTGGCAATGTTAGCGAAGGTGAACACCTACGCAAATGCCGAAGACAAAGAAATACAAGACTTCTCCGTTAGAAAGGGCTATACCATATCATGCTATTACGAATTGCCTGAGATGTTTATCCCTTATGATGCACCCTTTTGGATTACGCGGTAGTCGCTTTTTATTAGGGTGATCTCTCACTTAAAATATCAAGTAGTTAGTGTTCTCCCAAGTGTAGCACCGTCACGACACCTATCTCTTCGGGGCATCACATAATCTCCATGGGTGCGAACGATTAGAGAAGTGTGAGGCGGGTGAGTTGAGACCTCGCAGCAAGATCACTTGGTTGAATTGATGTTCAGGCAGGACAGTCCTGAGCTCGGAACACACGCATCGAAAGATGAACAAGAATCAAATCGAGATGTGATTGGCAAGTTTGCCTACGGATTGAAGTTCACGCCATTTGTGTTCATCTCGAACCGTGGCGTTGAATGGAAATGCGGGTCTTGAATCACTCATAATCAAGTTTGAGAGATATTGATTTGAGTGGGAGCGCACTTTAGAATAAAATTGTTTATTCACTAGTGCAAATTAATTATGGACAAACTCTAAGTGAAACTTGTGTTTACCGTTGTAGATCAAATGGCTCGCAACGCCGTGTTCAACTTACGCCCGATTTTAGAGAAAGAGAAGTTAGCAGCGACTGGAAACAACTATGCGGACTGGGTCCATAACCTGAGGATTGTCCTCAGGAGCGCTAAGAGAATGTATGTGCTTGAAACTCCTCTTCCAGCTAAACCGGCGGCAACTGCCCCGGAAGATGACCAAAATGTCTGGGCCACTAAGGATGTTGATTACAACTTAGTGCAGTGCCTTATGCTAGCTTGCATGAGTCCAGAGCTTCAAAAACGTTTTGAATTCCATAATGCCCGCGATATGATCCGGGAATTGGATGCTCTGTACAAGGAAACCACACGGTCTGAACGTTTTGATATTATGAAGACCGTGATGGGTTGCAAGATGGTTGAGGGCAGTTCAGTTGGCGAACACGTGGTCAAAATGATTGGCTACGCTGAAAGGCTTAAAACCCTGGAATTTCCAATTCCACCAGCCCATATGATGGACATGTTGCTTTCTTCACTCCCCCCATCTTATGACGGTTTTATCATGAACTACAACATGAGTGGGATGGAGAAGACACCAAATGAGGTGCTCGCCATGCTGAAAACTGCGGAAGGAGGACTGCGGAAAAATCGCAAGCAAGTGTTGCTTGTGAATAAAACCGCCGGTTTCAAAAAGAAAGGCAAGTCCAAGAAGGGCAAGGGTGCCGGTAAGACCGGCTCCCAAAGCAACTCTAAAGGCGGAGACAAGAATGAAACTGAGTGCTTCTACTGCAAGGGCACAGGACACAGGAAGAGAAACTGCAAGAAGTATCTGGATGATAAGAAGTCCGGGAAAACCGGAAAAGGTATAACTGTTATACAGGTTAATGTCATTGACATTTTGCTTGCTAGCAAAAATTCTAAGTCTTGGGTATTTGATACCGGATTGGTTTCTCACATTTGCAACTTGATATAGGGGCTTCAGAAGGTGTGCAAGCTGGCAAACAATGAAGTCATGATGCGCATCGGGAACGGCGCTGGGATCGCCGCTCAAGCCGTCGGCATTTTGCCTCTACGTCTCCCTTCAGGATTTACCTTAGAACTAAGTAACTGTTATTTTGTTCTGGCATTGTGTAGAAACATTATCTCTGGATCATGTTTAGTACACGATGGGTACTCCTACAAGTCTGAGAACAATGGTTGTTCACTTTATTGTAAGGATATGTTTTATGGATTTGTGCCCATTGTTGGGGGCCTTTTCATACTAAATCTTGAATGTGGAAATGATGTCTTTAACATGAATGCTAAGCGCCTTAAAAAGGCTGATACCACCACCACATTCTTGTGGCACTGTCGGCTTGGCCATATCGGAAAGAAACGCATGCAAAGACTCCATAAAGATGGAGTTTTACCGTCTTTTGATTTTGAATCATTTGACACATGTGAAGCTTGTCTAATGGGAAAAATGACCAAGACGCCGTTCACGGGTCATCCTGAACGGGCGGGTGAATTATTGGAAATAATACATAGTGATGTATGTGGTCCGATGAGCACAACTGCACGGGGTGGGTATTTCTACTTCGTGACTTTTACTGATGATTTGAGTCGGTATGGCTATATCTAATTGATGAAGCTCAAGTCAGAAACCTTTGAAAAGTTTAAAGAATTTCAGAATGAGGTAGAAAATCATCGTAACAAAAGGATTAAGTTTTTGCGATCAGATCACGGGGGCGAATATCTTAGTCATGAGTTTAGCCAACATCTGAGTGACCCTAGAATCGTTTCACAGCTTACGCCTCCCGGAACTCCACAGCGAAACGGAGTGTCGGAAAGACGTAACCGAACCCTGTTAGACATGGTAAGGTCGATGATGTCTCTTACAGATCTACCGATATCTTTTTGGGGTCACGCACTACTCACTGCCGCTTATACATTAAACAGAGCACCGTCTAAGTCTGTTGAGACGACGCCATTTGAATTATGGTATGGGAAGAAACCCAATGTGTCGCATCTCAAGGTTTGGGGTTGTGAAGCTTATGTAAAACGTTTACAACCAAGCAAACTCGACCCCAGATCAGACAAATGTTACTTTGTAGGTTATCCAAACAACACCATTGGGTATTCCTTCTACCACCAGTCCGAGGGCAAAGTGTTTGTCGCAAGAGTTGGACACTTTCTCGAGAAAGAATTTCTCGCTAAAGAATCAAGTGGGAGGACAGTACAACTAAATGAGATTAGTGAATCTTTGGCGACCGTTGATATGGCTAAGGAACCGGAAGTAATTCCATAAATTATCCCTACAACCGAGCCGGAAGTTGTCGCATGTGATGCGGAAACTTCAGACAATGTTGTAACTGAACCGCGCAGATCAGGTAGGGCTATCCAGCCACTTGAGTGGTTTCATAACGAAATCTTCATTCTTGAAGACGATGAACCTGCGCACTACAAGGAAGCGATGGCGGGGCCCATCTCAAGGGAATGGCACAAGGCCATGAAATCCGAAATGGAATCCATGTACGAAAATCAAGTTTGGAACTTGGTAGAATTTCCAGAAGGCGTAAAGCCCATTGGTTGTAAATGGATTTTCAAAAGAAAGACAGATGCGGATGGTAACATTACTATCCATAAAGCTATACTTGTCACGAAAGGGTTCACGCAAGTTCCAGGAGTGGACTACGACGAGACTTTCTCGCCCGTAGCTATGCTTAAGTCTGTTCGGATATTACTAGCCATTGTTGCTTATTTCAATTATGAAATATGGCAGATGGACGTCAAAACGGCTTTCCTAAATGGAAATCTCAAAGAAGATGTATACATGATACAGCCTGAAGGTTTTGTCGTTCATAAGGATGCTGGAAAGATATGCAAACTTCAGAAGGCCATTTATGGTCTGAAGCAAGCGTCAAGGAGCTGGAACTTTCGTTTTGATGAAGTAGTCAAAGAGTTTGGCTTCATCAGGAATGACGAACAATCTTGTGTTTACAAGAAGTTTAGTGGGAGCGCCAAAGAATTTCTAATCTTGTATGTGGATGACATATTGTTGATTGGAAATGACGTGAATTTTCTTAGCAAAATAAAAGACTCATTGAAGAAGAGTTTTTCCATGAAAGACTTAGGTGAAGTGGCATATGTATTGGGCATTAGAATCTATAGAGATATATCAAAACGCCTGATAGCGCTTAGCCAAAGCATGTACATTGACAAGATGTTGAAAATGTTCAACATGGAGAACTCCAAGAAAGGCCTACTCCCCATGTCACCTGGCACAGTGCTTTGCAAGAATCAGTGTCCTCGGACTCTCGATGAGTGAATACAAATGAATGATGTTCCATATGCTTTGGCAGTTGGTTCTATTATGTATGCCATGCTATGTACAAGACCGGATGTTTCCTATGCGCTAAGTGTTAGCAGCCGGTACCAAAGTGATCCAGGATTGGAACACTGGGCCGCAGTCAAAAATATTCTTAAGTACCTCAGAAGGACCAAGGATTTACTCCTTGTGTACAGAGGTGATGAAGAGCTCATTGTAAGTGGTTACACGGATGCAGGCTTCAGGACTGACCCAGATGACTTCAAATCACAAACAGGCTATGTTTTCATATTGCACGGTGGCGCAGTTGATTGGAAAAGTTTGAAACAAAAGACTGTGGCAGATTCTACGAGGGAGGCGGAATATGTTGCAGCTTCAGAAGCCTCCAAGGAGGCGGTCTGGATCAAGCAGTTTCTTGAAGACCTTGGTGTGCTTCCCAGTGCGCTAGACCCGGTGGAGATCTATTGTGATAATAGTGGCGCCGTGGCTCAGGCTAGGGAGCCATCTTCGCACCATAAGACAAGACATATTGAACACAAATATAAACTCATTTGACATCATGTCGAAGCGGGTTTAGTGAAAGTACGCAAAGTTCACACGGATCTGAACGTGTCAGACCCGATGACAAAGCCTCTACCACGAGCAAAGCATGAGCAGCACCGGATAGCCATTCGTGTTTGGGAAGCCATGTAACTGGATTATGACTCTAGTGCAAGTGGGAGTCTGTAGGAGATATGCCCTAGAGGCAGTAATAACAGTTATTTTGTATCTCCAGGTTTGTAATGAATGTTTATGTTCCATGCTATAACTGCAATGATTCTCGAGTCTACAATATCCACGAGGCTCGGAGGGAAACTCATGTGCACGTGTGGTATAATAAACGGTAAAATGTATTCCTAGTCGTGCCTCTAAGACTGGCTCAAGTATTGCATGATGATCATGCTTTCCTGGTCATGGGCATGACTATGCCGGCAATTTTGAGGGCACAATGTTAGAAGAACATTTGTGTTGAATCGAGCCGATTTGGTGTTATGCTATGAGATACATTCGTCACAAGTAAATGGTTAATAACACAGAGGAAGTTTACGTTTGCATAATTCCTTAGACCATGAGAGTATCGAGTTCCTTCGTACTTGCTTCGTGAACTTTGGGGTTTGTTAAACGTCATCCGTAACTGGGTGGCTATTACGGCGGCTTACGGGTTCACGGAAAAGTATGACAAGGAACGAGATAGCTCGAGATTGGGATTTGCTCCTCTGACGATGGAGAGATATTCTCGGGCCCTCTCGGTGTTACGGTATCCATCATCGTCTGGCCAGACACAATGTGAATTGATCACAGGGATGCCGGAACACGGAAACGAGAAAAGAGAACAAAACTGGTAGCGAGGCTTCTGGCATAGTGGACAAGTGTTGATTCACGGGGATGCCGATAAATCTCACCTTGGGTGTTTGTAACATATCATGAAGCAATAGGAATAGCACACAGCAACCGGAGGTTCACTCGAATATTTATTCGTGTGGGTATAGGGGTCAACATGGGTGTCCACGGCTCCGATGTTGATCATTGATCGGAAAGTGTTCCATTCATGTCTATACTTCACCGAACCTATAGGGTCACATGCTTAAGGGTCATCTATCTGCTAAATACTAGACAGGGAGTCTAAGAGAAAGTCACCGGAAAAACTTTCGAAGACAACGGAAGAGTTCCGGAGAGAGAACACCGGAAGGGTTTCGGTAAAACTGAAAAGTTGTTTTGGAGTATACCATTAAGTCAAAATGGTTTCAGCACACGCCTGGAAATTCTTGGAGGGTGCCAGAATTGTTCTGGGAACTTCTGGGATTTTTCCGGAGAAAAAAAACCGAAAATGTTCCGGAGCTGCCGGAACCGCTTTGGTTGCTTTTCGCTGAAGAAAATCACTGATCCGGAATTGTTTCGGAACGTGTCCAAAATTATTTTAGGGGGTACTGGAAATGTTCTAGGACCACATAAATTTTTTCGGATTTAACGGTCGCGGAAAAATGCTTTCATGAATAGTGAAAAGCACTTTATGGTGGCTTTTTGGAAAGCCACCTTTTTGGGCTTTTTCCCAAAAGATCTAGAGGGGATGAGATGGAAGGATGAGACCCCATTTTGGGGGGCCCCACTAGTGTGGCCGTCCAAGGGTGGAGCTCCTCCATGGAGCTCCACTTGCCTCCCCATTTTGCCCTTATGTGTGACATATAGCTTGGGCATTTTGGTATTTCCATGTCCCCTCTACCCCTTGGGTTTTCCTATAAATAGAGGTGGAGAGGAGCTCTCCACACTCACTCTTTCTCACATACAAATGCCATGCATGATCTGGCCTTCTCTCACCCTCCCCGCAAAATAGTTTCGTAGAGCCGAAAGGCTGTCTGGGTTCCGGTGGGAACTAGTTCTGGACGGCGAAGCCCTGCCGGATAGCTGACACCGTATGTGTGCAACCCCGTAGAGAGGTCGTAGGTTCGATCTTTTGCCCGAGGGGCTGTTCGAGGGTCCTCCCGAAGGGCTGTCCGAGTTACCGTTCGAGCTTCGAGGGTCCTCCCAAAGGGCTGTCCGTGACATTGTCCGGGGGACTGTCCGACCGCCTCCTGAAGGGCTGTCCGACGAGGGAGTACATCCTCGCGGTTGGGAGGCTGTAAATCCTAGCTGTGGGGATCTGCACCGACGATATACATCGACTCTACTTCCACTGCGCTACGAGTCAGTAATGGTCAGATCAAACCTTGTATGCCATCTCCATAGTGATCCTGGGCGTGCTCGCTGTACTGATTTTTTTTGTTTTCTGTCGCGTTCCCCTACAAATAGTGCTTTCTAGTTGGTGCTTTGTAAGAGAAGATGGAGACTCAAAATAAAAAAAATTGCATAAAACTAAACAGATAGGCCCTTCGCAGAGGGAAGCGGAGATTTGCGGAGGTGCCAGAGCTCAAAGCTTAAATTAGAGAGATAAAATTAATTTGAGAGGCATGCTTTTCCTGTCAACGAAAATGACCGAGAATTCCCAATATCTTCCATGCTTGACACATTATAGGCGGTTCCCAAACAGAAAATAAACTTTATTTCCTTTCCACCATTCTTTCACAATCCATGGCTAGTCGTATCCACGGGTGCCCTCCATACCAACACTTTCCAAGGAATTTATTATTATCATCATATTAAAAAAATTCATTTCAGGACTGGGCATCCCTATTACCTGCCACTCTATCGTGCAATGACAATTGAATAAACACTCATCGTGAGAATAACATACCTAACATCGAAAATATTGGCCACCCCCTGCTGCTTCAAGAGCGGTACGGGCACACAAAACGGAAAATTATTTTGAAAAATTAGAGTTGGCACATGCAAATTTACTTGGAACGGCAAGGAAATACCGCATATAGGTAGGTATGGTGGACTCATTTGGCACAACTTGGGTTTAAGGAGTTGGATGCACAAGCAGTATTCCCGCTTAGTACAAATGAAGGCTAGCAAATAGATTGAGAAGTGACCAACCAAAAAGCAAAAACGGTCATAAACATGCATTGAACATAACTAACACCGAATAATGCACCATAAGTAGGATATAATTTCGTTGCATAACTATTGACTTTATGTGCATGCATAGGGAATCACAAACCTTAACACCAATATTCTTACTAAATCACAATTACTCACTAACATGACTCACATATTATCATCTCCATATCGCAAAACTATTGCAAGGAATCAAACTTATCATATCCAATGATCTTTCATGAAAGTTTTTATTATATCCCTCTTGAATATTCATCACTTTGGGACCAAATTCATATCTTGTGCAAATTACCATTACTATTATCAACTCTCAAAAAGATATAAGTGAAGCATGAGAGTGCAAATATTTCTTCAAAATTTAATCTTATCAACTCTCAAAATAATATAAGTGAAGCACGAGAGTTCAAATATTTCTTCAAAATATAGCCACCGCTGTGCTCAAAAAGATTTAAGTGAAGTACTAGAGCAACTGCCTAGCTCAAAAGATTTAAGTGAAGCACATAGAGTATTCTAACAAATCATGATAAACGTGTGGCTCTCTCAAATAGGTGTGTCCATCAAAGATGATTGTGACAAACTAAAAAGAAAACAAAGCAAAGACTCATATAATACACGACGCTCCAAGCAAAACTCATGATATGTGCCGAATAAAAATATAGCTCCAAGTAAAATTACCGATAGTTGGTAGAAGAAAGAGGGGATGCCTTCCGGGGCATCCCCAAGCTTAGTTGCTTGAGTCTTCCTTGAATATTACCTTGGGCTGCCTTGGGCATCCCCAAGCTTAGGCTCTTGACACTCCTTATTCCTTCATCTATCGTGATCTCACTCAAAACTTGAAAACTTCAATCACACAAAACTCAACAAAACCTTCGTGAGATCCGTTAGTATAACAAATAAATCTTTAACTTTAAGTACTGCAGTAAATTGATTCATATTTAATATTGGCATAATGCTACTGTACTCCAACTTCTCCATAACTCATACCCCCCGATACGATCCATAGATTCATCAAAATAAGCAAACTATGCAAGAAAAACAGAATATGTCTAAAACAGAACAGTCTATAAAGATATATTTAAAAGCTATACTTATGTAACTCCAAACATTATGAAAAAATAGGACAACGTGGGAAATTCATATACCAATACTTTGTAAAAATTTCATATTTTTCTGACGCTCCAGTACAGAATTAAAATTCCAGCACTAGACGCAAAACTTTCTGTTTTCCAAACAGCATCAATTATACTATCTTCCAAATCATCCCAAAGGCTTTACTTGGCACAAACACTAATTAAAACATTAAAACACAATCATAACAGAGGCTATAATTATGTAAACACACAAGAACAGAAATAAAAAGCAAAAAATATTTTATTCATTGGGTTGCCTCCCAACAAGCGCTATTGTTTTATGCCCCTAGCTAGGCATAATGCATAGTTTCAAGTATTGTCATCTTTGGTTTTAGTAATCTTTATAGGAGTTTTCTCAAACCCGGGAGGCTCCTTACGCTTCCCATTATTCTCAGGAAATGAGGCAATTTTAAGGTCTAGAATATCCAATCGCTTATTGCATAGAGTAATCAAAGTGTTCATGCGATTGAGGTTTCCACTAATATTTTAAGAGGTTCGTTAGACTTTTGCAACTCAACCAAATTTTTCTGCATGTCACCCAATTTGTCTAATATTTGAGCCCCCTCTTGAGTAAAAGCAAAACCCTTTTGTGGTGGTGGAATCCCCAATATACCCTATATTATTTCATAGGCAGTATTGGCCTCACTCTCAATAAAATTCCCTTTTGCGGCAAAGTCCAAAAGTTGTCTATGATGCATGGTTAAACCTATATAGAAATTGCGAAGCAAAATTTTTAAATCCACTTTTATAGAGAAAACACAGTAGGATTCCATTAACCTATACCAAGCATCCTTAAGATTTTCTCCTTGTTTCTGTTTGAAGTAAAGCACTTCAAAATCCGGTGACAAAGGAGGGATAGTTACGCTAGTCATGATGACAAGGTGAGCAAATCAAGCAAAAGGGCAAACGGAAAAAATATTTTTTTATTTTTGTAAAAACCTTTAGAAGTGGGGGAGATGAAAATGAGAGGCAAAGGCAAATAAAATAAATGCAAGGAGATGCAAGTTTATGCGTAGGTACTTGATAGATGTTGATGATGTCTCCCCGGCAACGGCGCTAGAAATTCTTCCTGCTACTTGTGAGCTGCGTTGGGATTTCCCCGAAGAGGAGGGATGATGCAGTACAATAGAGATAAGTATTTCCCTCAGTTATGAAACCAAGGTTATCAATCCAGTAGGAGAATCACGCAACAACTCATTAGCAGCACCTGCACACAAAATAACAAATCCTCGCACCCAACGCGGACAAGGGGTTGTCAATCCCTTGGCGGTTAATTGCAAGATTAAATTTTATGGTGCTAGATAGATAGATTGAACAAAAATACAAAATAAAATAAATAAAGTAAAATTGTAGCAAGGTATTTTTAGGATTTTCAATATATGATAAAGGTAGACCCGGGGGCCATAGTTTTCACTAGAGGCTTCTCTCTTGAAAATAGCATACGGTGGGTGAACAAATTACTGTTGGGCAATTGATAGAAAAGCAAATAATCATGACGATATCCAAGGCTAGGATCATGTATATAGGCATCACGTCTGAGACAAGTAGACCGAAACAATTCTGCATCTACTACTATTACTCCACACATCGACCACTATCCAGCATGCATCTAGAGTATTAAGTTCATAAAGAACGGAGTAATGACTTAAGCACGATGACATGATGTAGACAAAGTAAACTCACGCATGAATAAACCCCATCTTTTTAACCTTAATAGCAATGATACATACGTGTCATGTCCCTTTCTTTCACTGGGATTGAGCACCGCAAGATCGAACCGATTACAAAGAACCTCTCCCATTGCAAGATAAATCAATCTAGTTGGCCAAACCAAATCAATAGATCGGAGAGAAATATGAAGCTATAAAAATCATGCATAAAAGAGTTCAGAGAAAACTCAAATAATATTCATGGATAATCTGATCATAAACTCACAATTCATCGGATCCCAACAAACACACCGCAAAAAGTGATTACATCGGATAGAACTCCAAGAACATCGAGGAGAACATTGTATTGAAGATCAAAAAGAGAGAAGAAGCCATCTAGCTACTAACTATGGACCCGAAGGTCTGTGGTAAACTACTCACGCATCATTGGAAGGGCAGCAAGGTTGATGTAGAGCCCCTCCGTGATCGAATCCCCCTCCGGCAAAGTGCCAAAAAAAGGCCTCCAGATGGGATCTCTCGAGAACAGGAACTTGCGGAAAAAGTATTTCGTGGACTCCCCTGTTGGTTTCCCGATTTTAGAGTATTTATAGAGGTGGAATTAGGTTAAACGGAGCAGAGGTGGGCCCACGAGGAACCAGGGCGTGCCACCCCCCTGGGGCGCGCCCTGGTGGCTCGTGCCCAGCTCCTCTATCTCCTGGCCCTCTCCCGAAGCTTCTAGTGTCTCTTATGTCCAAAAAAACCTCCAAAAACTTTCGTGGTATTTGGATTTCGTTTGGTACTGATATTCTGAAAAACAAAAACAGGCAAAAAACAGCAACTGGCACTGGGCACTAAGTTAATAGGTTAGTCCCAAAAAATGATATATAATTGCTTGTAAGTGTATATAAAACATCCAAGATTGATACTATAATAGAATGGAACAATCAAAAATTATTGATACGTTGGAGACGTATCACATCTCATGAGCAACAATCCTTCCAATGACTTCTGTGGGCTTGAGATCTTTGTAATTTGGCATCATTTGGATCAATGTGCACACGGTATCATATTTTCCATCCAAAGCTCTAAGGATCTTCTTGATGATGAATTTGTCTGTAATCTCTTCACTTCCTAAGCCGGCAATCTCATTTGTGATGAGAGCAAGCCTAGAGTACATTTCAGCGACTCCTTCACCATCCTTCATCTTGAACTTGTCAAGTTGACTTTGAAGCACATCCAACTTAGATTCCTTGACGGACTCGGTACCCTCATGCATATCAACCAAAGTATCCCAAATTTCCTTTGCATTCTCGAGGCGGCTGATCTTGTTGTACTCCTCGGGGCACAAACCGTTGAAAAGAATATCACAAGCTTGAGCATTGTATTGCAACATCTTCAATTCTTCCGCGGTTGCTTCATGATCCGGTTCCTTACCATCCTCAAAGAATTCACCTTGCAAGCCAACACGAACAACAGCCCAAACGGCTGGGTTATGACCAAGAATATGCAATTTCATCTTATGTTTCCAACTAGCAAAGTTTGTACCATCAAAATATGGACCTCTACGGTGATAGTTACCCTCACTAGACGCCATACTCTCCTAGGTTGTGAAACCAATGCAATGGAGACGAAAGCTCTGATACCACATGTAGGATCGAAAGTCTGTCTAGAGGGGGGTGATTAGACTACTTAACCAAATAAAAATCTATCCTTTTCCCAATTTTAGTTGTAGGCAGATTTTAGCAAGTATACCAAGTCAAGTAACACCCTACACATGCAATTCTAAGAGTGTAGCAACGAAAAGTAAACAATTACACATGTAAGTAAAGGAGGGGATGGGAGATTTCAAACGCAATGAAGACACAATGATTTTTGGCATGGTTCCGCTAGGTGGTGCTATCGTACGTCCATGTTGATGGAGGCTTCAACCCACGGAGGGTAACGGTTGCGCGAGTCCACGGAGGGCTCCACCCACAAAGGGTCCACGAAGAAGCAACCTTGCCTATTCCACCATGGCTTACGTCCATGAAGGACTCGCTTCAGTCGGGGTAGATCTTCACAAAGTAGGCGATCTCCTTGCCCTTACAAACTCCTTGGTTCAACTCCACATGATCTTGGAGGCTCCCAAGTGACACCTAACCAATCTAGGAGACACCACTCTCCAAAAGGTAATAGACGGTGTGTTGATGATGAACTCCTTGCTCTTGTGCTTCAAGTGATAGTCTCCCCAACACTCAAGAACTTCCTCACAGATTTGGAATGGTGGAAGAAAGATTTGAGTGGAAAGCAACTTGGGGAAGGCTAGAAATCAAGGTTCAAATGGTTGGATTGGAATATCGTGATCTCAACACATGAGTAGATGGTTCTCTCTCAGAAAATGTATGGTGGAAATGTAGGCACGTTCTGATGGCTCTCTTACTTGGTAAGAGGGTGGTGGAGGGGTATATATAGCCTTCACACAAAATCCAACCATTACACACTTTTGACCAGACTCGGTGGCACCGATTCAAAATCTCGGTGAGATCGACCTGTGTAAAAGATATGAACGTTGGGGTTTTCGTTGGGGCCGACTGGGAACATCTTGGAGCAACCGAAGTGCAATGGTAAGAGATAGACCCAGTCTCGGTGGCACCGATTGCATAATCTCGGTGGGACCGAAATGATGCAACTAGGCAACAGAAACTTGGTCACTCCATCTTGGGGTTACCGAGTGCAATTTCGGTGAGACCAAAATAATTGCAACAAGGCAACAGAAAGATGGTCACCCATCTTGGTGGGACCGAGATCCATATCAGTGGATCCGATTTGTTAGGGTTTAGGCTGTGGCTCTGTCTAGATGAACTCGGTGGATCCGGGAAGGATGTATTCGGTGGGACCGAGTTGGCTTTTAGGACTTTGGACATATTTGGATAGAGAAAGTGGCTGAGGGTTTTGGAGCAACATCACTAAGCACTTGAGCAAACAGATCATTATCAAAACTTCATCCCCTTTTAATAGTATTGGCTTTCCTATGGACTCAATGTGATCTTGGATCCCTAAACCAAAAATGTAGAGTCTTGAGCTTTTGCCAATCCATGTCCTTAGCATTTTGAGGGTCCACAATCACTAGTCCTTGCCATGCCTAATCATTGAACTTCCCGAAATGTAGCTTAGGTAGACATTAGTTCAATGACATATATGTTGTTATGAATTACCAAAACCACCAAGGGAGCAAATGCACTTTCATGCTTCGCGCAGTTGCAATTAACCGCCACTGGAACCGTGTCTGCTCGGATGGGCTATGGGTACCACGAAGTCCTCGGGTCGGAGGCTAAGATCGTCCTCGGATTCGGGCAGGTAATCTCTATCCGACCCATCGTTGAAAGTGCCCATGTCCTCGAGGTCATCCTCCGCAGGTGCCTTGACGGGCTCATTCTTTTGGGCGGGCGAGGCTTGCTTGTCCTCACCCGCGTTTTCAGAGGTGTCGGGAGTTGCGTTGTTATCGGCGTCGCCTGCGGTGTTGGTTGATAACCCACAAGCATAGGGGATCGCGACAGTCTTCGAGGGTAGTATTTCACCAAATTTATTGATTCGACACAAGGGGAGCCAAAGAATAATTGCGAGTATTAGCAGTTGAGTTGTCAATTCAACCACACCTGGAGAACTAAATATCTGCAGCAAAGTGTTTAGTAGCACAGTAGTATGATGGTTTTGATAGCAGTAGTAACAGTAGCAATAGTAACAAAGATGGTAACAGTAGCAGTTTTGTAGTGATTGTAACAGTAGCAGCAACAAAGTAACTTAGCAGAATCCAATATGAGAAAAGCGTAGGCATTGGATCAATGATGGATAATTGTGTTGGATGACATTCATCATATAACAGTCACAATCTAGAGTGATACACAATAGCTCCAATTCATCAATGTAATGTAGGCATGTATTCCGTATATAGTCATACGTGCTTATAGTAAGAACTTGCATGACATCTTTTGTCATACCCTCCCGTGGCAGCGGGGACCATAAGGAAACTAAGGGATATTAAGGCCTCCTTTTAATAGAGAACCGGAACAAAGCATTAACACATGGTGAATACATGAACTCCTCGAATTACAGTCATCCCCGGAGAGTATCCCAAACAATTGTCACTATGGGGTCTACGGATCAGAACAATAACAAGTGCATATGACAAGCGGACAGGATCAAGAACTCAAATATATTCATGAAAACATAAAGGGTTCAGATCTGAAATCATGGCACTCGGGCCCTAGTGACAAGCATTAAGCATAGCAATGTAAATAGATAGGCCCTTCACAGAGGGAAGCATGGATTTGCAGAGGTGCCAGAGCTCGAAGCTTAAATCAGAGATGAAAAACAATTTTGAGAGGTATGCTTTTCCTGTCAACGTCACGACCGAGGATTTTCAATATCTTCCATGCTAAGCACATTATAGGCGGTTCCCAAGTGAAAAGGTAAAGTTTACTCCCCCTCCACCATACCAACACAAGCCATGGCTAGCCGAATTCATGGGTGCCCTCCAAACGATCAAATTTCTAGGGGGGTTTGTTTTATTATATTTTTCTTTATTTTGATTATAGGACTGGGCATCCCAATTACCAGCCTCTCTCGTGCAATGACAAGTGAATAAACACTCATCTGAGAATAACCCGCTTAGCATGGAAGAACTGACTGCCCCCTGTCGCTCCATGAGCGGTACGGGCACACAAAACAAATATTTATTTGAATGATTAGAGGTGGCACATGTAAATTTACTTGTAATGGAAAATTAATACCGCATATAGGTAGATATAGTGGACTCATCTGGAAAACTTTGGTTTAAGGATTGTGGATGCACAAGCAGCATTCCTGCTTAGTACAGGTGAAGGCTAGCAAATAGATTGAGAAGCGACCACTTAGAGAGCGACAACGGTCATAGACATGCATGCATTGCGAATAATTAACATTGAATATGAGCATGAGTAGGATATAAGCACCCTAAACATAAATATCATGGAGGCTTTGTTGGTTTTGATTCAACTACATGTGTGAACATGTGCCTAGTCAAGCCACTCGAATTACTTAGAGGAGTATACCATACTATCATACTACATCACAACCATTTTAATGCATGTTGACACACAAGATAAATCATTATCCACTGCTAGCTATTTAAGCATGGCATGAGCAACTATAATCTCTAATTGTCATCACAAACATGTTTACTCATAATAATGCTGAATCATGAATACTGACTTAAACATATTTACAAAGATAAAAACAAGAAGAGTTCATACCAGCTTTTCTTCACCGCAATCACTTCATCAAATATCGTCATTATTGCCTTTCACTTGCATGGCCGAATGATGTGATAATAATAATAGTGCAAGTGTGCCGTGGACTAAGCTGGAATCTGCAAACATTTATTTAAAGGAGAAGACAAGGTAATGGTGGCTCTTCGTTAGATTAACAAGAAAGCACATGGGAGCCACTCAACATTTTCATCGTGGTCTTCTCCTTACGGCGACTCAACAAAAAGAAAAGAAATTCAGAGTAACATACTGAAATATTTTTGGAGTTTTTAAGTTTTTCTGAAGAAAGCAAACTAACGAAGGAAAAACGAAAAAGAGAAAAACTATTTACACGGGAGAACTCCCAACAAGCAAAAGAAGAAACGAGAAATCTTTTTGGGTTTTATTTTACTACTACGAACTAACTAAACAAGACAGAAAAACCGAAAAGAAGCGAGAAATATTTTTGTATTTTTGAAGTTTATCAAACACACAAGAAGAAAGCGGAAATAAAACTATCATGGATATACAATGAAAGAGGATGAACACCAACAACTGGAATGAATGTGTGAACATGAATGTAATGTCGGTGGGAAATACGTACTCCCCCAAGCTTAGGCTTTTGGCTTAACTTGGTCTACGGCCACTCCTGGCCTGGATAATACCCGTGGTAATAGTTCAGGTTGTACTGAAGTGCAGCTGCCATAGCTTGACGAGCTGTCTCGTTACGCCGAGTGGTCTCCGCCGCCCTCTCATACTCCTCAGCCTCCTCCTCAAGTATAAAGTACCTTTGTTTTTCCTGGAAGTTAAAGAAGGCAGGAGCAGGCAAAGTAATATGGACAACACGACACCTATTAAAGATTAGCCTGTAATGAAGCAGTGGGTCGTTCCTTTCCAGGAACTGATGACGTTCCATGGCCTCATAATCTAAGTAACTGGGTGGTAATAAGATGTCATTTTCTTGTATGGGTACATTAAGATGAGCAGCTAAGCGAGTGGCATAAATTCCACCAAAAAGATCACCAGCTAGGGCATTATTGTGCAAGCAACGTGCAATGATGGCACCGATGTTAAAGTTTCTATCTCTTAATACTACACTCTTAAGAATGCTCAAATCAGGAGCGCATAGATGACTAGGGTCCTGTTTACCATTGATGCATATACCTATGAATAGGACAAAATAATGTATAGCAGGAAAGTGAATGCTCCCCATAGCAGCTTGCGTTATGCCTCTAGTTTCACCCCTAGTAATATTCATGAGAAATTCATTGCAATCTGCTCTACGAGGTTCAGTGCATGTCCCCCAAGATGGAATTCTACAAGCATCGCTAAATTCCTCAATGGACATGTGAAGAGGCTTCTCATATAAATTAAAGATGACATCATGAGAGGTGCGGTGAGATACATACTCGAATTTCTGTACAAAGGAATGAGTAAGGTCATGGTACTGTGGGCACTTATCTGTTAAGAAGTCCGTGAGCTCGGCATTGCGTACATACATATCAAACTCTTCCTTGATGCCAGCTCGAATCATGAAGGAATCAGACGGCCATTCACACGATTGCACCAAAGCATCCCGCGGCGGTTCGAGGTCCGGCTCACGTATTGCAGGCCTTGGAGCACTCTTGCTCGAAGAACCACCATTGAACATCTTCCTAAACATTTTCTCCCTTTGAAAATTTCTGAAATATTTAGTGACTCAAAATAAAAGTGAACAAAACTCAACAAAATTGATAGCAACTACTCCCACAAGTATCTAGAGGCTATATCATGCATCGAAACTACTTTGGACCATACAAATTCAACATGCAAGCTCATATACATGGTCACCAACAGTAGCAAAGTTTGCAAAACATAAAGCACTAGAAGAAAAACTAATTGGACCACTAGAGGAGTCACATACCAAGGAGTAATCCCCCAAAACAGTTTCGGAAACGGGGTTCCAAGCAAGGAGATCGAAAATTGCAGGCAAATGAGCAAGAACACGGGCTTGGGAGCAAGGATGGTTTTTTCTGGAGGTGGAAGAAGGTAGTGGGCGACTGGAATAAGTGAGGGGGTCCCTATGGGACCCACAAGCCCACTAGGCGCGCCCTGTGAGCTTGTGGCTCACAGCTACACCCCCTCAGGTGTGTTCAGTGCAAAAAATTCTTAAATATTCGGGAAAAAATCATACTAAATTTTCAGGGCATTCTGGGAACTTTTATTTTTGGACCATTTTTTTATTGCACGGAAAATTCAGAAAACAGGATAATCATGGCATTTCCACTTTATTAACCTTAAATAACAAAGAGCAAAAGATAGGTACAGTAGGTTGTGTTTACTAAATTCATCGACCACATGCCCCTAAAAAAGAATCCATTAATAAGGTTGATCAAGTCTTATTATCAAACTATTTTCGAGTGACATGAAACCGAAGAATTTTCGTATAACACTAGGTTACCTCCACGGGGATATGCATTTCCCCAACAATGAGAGTTTCATATTTCTTTTTGACTGAAGGAAGAGGAAATTCGAAACCTCCAATAGTGATTTTCACAATTTTTTCAATAATGTTGATACCATTCACTAAAGTTTGTTTCCTCGGAAAATAGACCGTATGCTCATTACCATTGACATGAAAAGTAACCTTGCTTTTGTTGCAATCAATAACAGCCCCGGCAGTATTCAAAAAGGGTCTACCAAGGATAATTGACATGTTGTCGTCCTCAGGCATATCAAGTACAACAAAGTATGTTAAGATAATAACATTTGCAACTACAACGGGAACGACCTCACAAATTCCAATAGGTATAGCAGTTGATTTATCAGCCATTTGCAAAGATATTTCAGTAGGTGTGAGCTTATTCAAATCAAATCTTCTATATAAAGAGAAAGGCATAACACTAACACTGGCTCCTAAATCACATAAAGCAGTTTCAACATAGCTTCTTTTAATAGAGCATGGTATAGTAGGTATTCCTGGATCTCCTAACTTCTTAGGCACTCCACCTTTAAAAGAATAATTTGCAAGCATGGTGGAAATTTCAGCTTCGGGTATCTTTCTTTTATTAGTTACAGCATCTTTCATATATTTAGCATAAGGAGGCATTTTCAAAATATCAGTCAAGCGAGTGCGCAAAAAGACAGGTCTAAGCATTTCAACAAAGCGCTCAAAGTCTTCCTCATCCTTATTTCTAGATGGTTTAGTAGGAAAAGGCATGGGTTTTTGAACCCGTGGTTCTCTTTCTTTTCCATGTTTTCTAGCAATGAAATCACTTTTATCATATCTTTTATTCTTAGGAGGTGGGTTATCAAGATCAACAGCGGGTTCTATTTCTACATCATTATCTGGTTGAGCATCAACATGAACATCATCATCATTATCATTATCATTAAGTGGATGTTCATTACCAGATTGTGTCTCAGCATCAGAAATAGAAATATCATTAGGATTCTCAGAAGGGTTTTCTATCATAGGTACACTAGAAGTAGGCAAAGTTTTATCATTTTTCTTTTTCTTCTTAGATGAACTAGGTGCATCAGTATTAATTCTTTGAGAATCTTCCTCAGTTCTTTTAGGATGACCTTCAGGATACAGAGGCTCCTGAGTCATTCTGCCTCCTCTAGTAACAACTCTAACAACACGATCATTCATTTTATTATTCATCTCATCAAGCAAATCATTTTGGGACTAGGCAATTTGTTCTAGCTGAGTATGAACCATAGAAGCATGTTTAATTAAACCTTTAACATCATTAGCAGTTCTTGATGGGGAACGAAGCATGAAAATCAATAAAAATCCTACGAATCACCTAAGATCTATCTATGAGAAGCATAGCAACGACAGGGGAGTATGTCTACATACCCTTGTAGACCGGAAGCGGAAGCATATATAACGCGGTTGATGTAGTCGTACTCTCCATGATCCAATCGCGATCCAATCCGATGAAGTACCGAACGGACGGCACCTCCGCGTTCAGCACACGTGCGGCTCGGTGACGTCTCCACCTTCTTGATCCGGCAACAAGAGAGGAGAAGTAGATGGGATCTCAACCAGCACGACGGCATGCTGGAGATGGTGGTGGTGCAGTGCCGGCAGGGCTTCGCCAAACACTGCCGGAACCAAACTGAGGAGAAAACGGAGTTATGGGAGAGGTAGGGCTACCACCGGGGCATGGGAATTGGTGTGTCCAGCCCCTCCCTCTCCCCCACTATATATAGGAGGCAAGGGGGAGGTCTGGGGCGCAGCCCTAGCCCCTCCTCCAAGGAGGAGGTGCCGGCCTAGGAAGGTTTCCTCCCTCCCCAAGGCACCTAGGGGGGTGCCTTCCCCCCTTAGGACTCTTCCTCCTCCACCTCTCCTTGGCGCATGGGCCTCTTAGGGCAGGTGCCCCTGGCCCATATAGGCCAAGGCGCACCCACTACAGCCCATGTGGGCCCCCGGGGCAGGTGGACCCCCCCCCCCCCCGGTGGACCCCCGGACCCCTTTCGGCACTCCCGGTACACTCCCGGTAATACCCGAAACTTTTCCAGCGACCAAAATAGGACTTCCTAAATATAAATCTTTACCTCCGGACCATTCCGGAGCTCCTCGTGATGTCCGGGATCTCATCCGGGACTCCGAACAACATTCGGTCACCAACGCGCATATCCCAATACTACTCTAGCGTCACCGAACGTTAAGCGTGCGGACCCTGCGGGTTCGAGAATCATGTAGACATGACCGAGATACCTCTCCGGACAATAACCAATAGTGGAACTTGGATGCCCATATTGGTTCCTACATATTCCACGAAGATCTTTTATCGGTTGAACCACAATGTCGAGGATTCGGTTAATCCTGTATGCAATTCCCTTTGTCCAGCGATATGTTACTTGCCCGAGATTCGATCATCAGTATCTCCATACCTAGTTCAATCTCGTTACCGGCAAGTCTCTTTACTCGTTCCGTAATACAAGATCCCATGACTAACTCATTAGCCACATTGCTTGCAAGCTCTTTACGATGTTGTATTACCGAGAGGGCCCAGAGATATCTCTCTGTCATACGGATTGACAAATCCCAGTCTCGATCCGTGCCTACCCAACAAGCACCTTTGGAGATACCTGTAGAGCACCTTTATGATCACCCAGTTACGAAGTGACATTTGGATACACACTAAGTATTCCTCCGGTGTCAGGGAGTTGCACGATCTCATGGTCTAAGGAACAGATACTTGACATGAAGAAAGCTGTAGCAAATAACTAAACGATCTGATGCTAAGCTTACGGTTGGGTCTTGTCCATCACATCATTCTCCTAATGATGTGATCCCGTTATCAAATGACAACTCATGTCTATGGTCAGGAAACCATAACCATCTTTGATCAACGAGCTAGTCTAGTAGAGGCTTACTAGGGACACGGTGTAGTTTATGTATTCACACATGTATTTAAGTTTCTGGTCAATACAAATCTAGCATGAATAATAAACATTTATCATGAACAAGGAAATATGATAATAACCAATTTATTATTGCCTCTAGGGCATATTTCCAACAGTCTCCCACTTGCACTAGAGTCAATAATCAAGTTTACATTGTAATGGATCTAACACCCATGGAGTCCTGGTGCTGATCATGTTTTGCTCGTGGAAGAGGTTTAGTCAATGGGTCTTCCACATTCAGATCCATATGTACTTTGCAAAGTTCTATGTCTCCATCCTTAATGTAATTACGAATGGAGTTGAAGCGGCGCTTGATGTTCTTTGTCTTCTTGTGAAGCCAGGGTTCCTTGGCAATGGCAATAGCTCCAGTATTGTCACAAAAGATAGTCATTGGATCCAATGCACTAGGTATTACTCCTAGATCGGATATGAACTCCTTCATCCAGACTCCTTCTTGTGCTGCTTCCGAAGCAGCTACATATTCCGCTTCACATGTAGATCCCGCTATGATGCTTTGCTTGGAACTGCACCAACTGACTGCTCCACCATTCAATATAAATACGTATCCGGTTTGAGACTTAGAGTCATCCGGATCTGTGTCGAAGCTAGCATCGACGTAACCCTTTACGACGAGCTCTTCGTCACCTCCATAAACGAGAAACATGTCCTTAGTCCTCTTCAGGTACTTAAGGATATTCTTGACCACTGTCCAGTGATCTACTCCTGGATCACTTTGGTACCTCCCTGCCAGACTTATGGCAAGGCACACATCAGGTCTGGTACACAGCATGGCATACATTATAGAGCCTATGGCCGAGGCATAGGGGATGACTTTCATCCTTTCTCTTTCTTCTGCCGTGGTCGGGCTTTGAGTCTTACTCAACTTCACACCTTGCAATACAGGCAAGAACCCTTTCTTTGACTGGTCCATTTTGAACTTCTTCAAAACTTTGTCAAGGTATGTGCTTTGTGAAAGTCCTATTAAGCGTCTTGATGTATCTCTATAGATTTTGATGCCCAATATGTAAGTAGCTTCACCGAGGTCTTTCATTGAAAAACTCTTGTTCAAATAACCTTTTATGCTTTCTAGAAATTCTATATCATTTCCAATCAACAATATGTCATCCACATATAATATTAGAAATGCTACAGATCTCACACTCACTTTCTTGTAAATACAAGCTTCTCCGTAAGTTTGTATAAAACCAAAAGCTTTGATCACCTCATCAAAGCGTATATTCCAACTCCGAGATGCTTGCACCAGTCCATAGATGGATCGCTGGAGCTTGCATACTTTTTTAGAATCCTTAGGATCGACAAAACCTTCTGGTTGCATCATATACAACTCTTCCTTAAGAAACCCGTTAAGGAATGCTGTTTTGACGTCCATCTGCCAGATCTCATAATCATAAAATGCGGCAATTGCTAACATAATTCTAACAAACTTAAGCATCGCTACGGGTGAGAAAGTCTCATCGTAGTCAACCCTTTGAACTTGTCGGAAACGCTTTGCGACAAGTCGAGCTTTATAGACGGTGATATTACCATCAGCGTCTGTCTTCTTCTTAAAGATCCATTTATTCTTAATGGCCTGCCGGTCATCGGGCAAGTCCACCAAAGTCCATACTTTGTTCTCATACATGGATCCTATCTCGGATTTCATGGCCTCAAGCCATTTGTCGAAATCCAGGCTCATCATTGCTTCTTCATAGTTCGTAGGTTCGCCGTTGTCTAACAACATGACTTCCAGGACTAGATTACCGTACCACTCTGGTGCGGAACGTACCCTGGTCGACTTACGAAGTTCAGTAGTAACTTGATCCAAAGTCTCATGATCATCATCATTTGCTTCCTCTCCGGATGGTATAGGCATCACGGGAACTTCTTTCTGTGATGTGCTACTTTCCAATTCGAGAGAAGGTACAATTACCTCATCAAGTTCTACTTTCCTCCCACTCACTTCTTTCGAGAGAAACTCCTTCTCTAGAAAGGACCCATTCTTAGCAACAAAGATTTTGCCATTGGATCTGTGATAGAAGGTATACCCAATGGTCTCTTTAGGGTATCCTATGAAGACGCACTTCTCCGCTTTGGATTCGAGCTTATCAGGCTAAAGCCTCTTGACATAAGCGTCGCATCCCCAAACTTTAAGAAACGACAGCTTATGTTTCTAGCCAAACCACAACTCATACGGTGTCATCTCAACGGATTTAGACGATGCCCTATTTAAAGTGAATGCGGCTGTCTCTAATGCATAACCCCAAAACGATAGTGGCAAATCGGTAAGAGACATCATAGAACGCACCATATCCAATAGAGTACGATTACGACGTTCAGACACACCATTACGCTGTGGTGTTCCAGGTGGCGTGAGCTGTGAAACAATTCCACATTGTCTCAAATGCATACCAAACTCATAACTCAAATATTCACCTCCACGATCGGATCATAGAAACTTTATTTTCTTGTTACGGTGATTCTCCACTTCACTCTGAAATTCTTTGAACTTTTCAAATGTTTGAGACTTGTGTTTCATTAAGTAAATATACCCATATCTACTCAAATCATCTGTGAAGGTAAGAAAATAACGATATCCACCGCGTGCTTCAACACTCATCGGACCGCATACATCGGCATGTATTATTTCCAACAAGTCACTTGCCCGCTCCACAGTTTCGGAAAACGGGGTTTTAGTCATCTTGCCCATGAGGCATGGTTCACATGTCTCAAATGATTCATAATCAAGAGATTCCAAAAGTCCGTCAGCATGGAGTTTCTTCATGCGCTTTATCCCAATATGACCTAAGCGGCAGTGCCACAAGTATGTGGTACTATCATCATTAACTTTGCATCTTTTGGCATCAATATTATGAACATGTGTATTACTACGATCGAGATTCAACAAGAATAAACCATTCACTAGGGGTGCATGACCATAAAAGATATTATCCATATAAATAGAACAACCTTTATTCTCTGACTTAAATGAATAACTGTCTCGCAATAAACAAGATCCAGATATAATGTTCATGCTTAACGCAGGCACCAAATAACAATTATTCAGGTTTAAAACTAATCCCGAAGGTAGATGTAGAGGGAGCGTGCCGACGGCGATCACATCAACCTTTGAATCATTTCTGACGCGCATCGTCACCTCGTCCTTAGCTAGTGACCATTTATTCCGTAGCTCCTGTTTCGAGTTACAAATATTAGCAACTGAACCAGTATCAAATACACAGGCGGTACTATGAGCACTAGTAAGGTACACACATCAATAACATGTATATCAAATATACCTTTGTTGACGTTGCCAGCCTTCTTATCTGCCAAGTACTTGGGGCAGTTCCGCTTCCAGTGACCATTCCCCTTGCAATAGAAGCACTCAGTCTCAGGTTTGGGTCCAGCCTTGGGTTTCTTCATGGGAGCGGCATTTGTCTTGCCATTCTTCTTGAAGTTCCCTTTCTTTCCCTTGCCTTTCTTGAAACTAGTGGTCTTTTTAACCATCAACACTTGATGCTCCTTCTTGATTTCTACCTCCGCGGCCTTAAGCATCGCGAAGAGCTCGGGGATCGTTTTCTCCATCCCTTGCATATTATAGTTCATCACAAAGCCTTTGTAGCTTGGTTGCAGTGACTGGAGAACTCTGTCAATAACCGTCTCATCTGGAAGATTAACTCCCAACTGATTCAAGCGGTTGTTATACCCAGACATTTTGAGTATATGCTCACTAACGGAGCTGCTCTCCTCCATCTTGCAGCTAAAGAACTTGTCGGAGGTGTCATACCTCTCAACCCAGGCATGAGCTTGAAATACCAATTTCAGCTCCTGGAACATCTCATATGCTCCGTGGTGCTCAAAACGTCTTTGGAGCCCCGGTTCTAAGACGTAAAGCATGGCGCACTGAACTATCGAGTAGTCATCAGAACGTGCCTGCCAGATGTTCACAACATCCACAGACGACGCTGGAGGGGGTGCTTCACCTAGCGGTGCATCAAGGACATAAGCCTTCTGTGCAGCAGTGAGGATAATCCTCAAGTTATGAACCCAGTCCGCATAGTTGCTTCCATCATCTTTCAAGTTAGCTTTCTCTAGGAACGCATTAAAATTCAAGGGAACTACAGCGCGAGCCATTGATCTACAACACAATTTTGCAAAGACAATTTAGACTAAGTTCATGATAATTAGTTCAGTTAATCAAATTACTAATGAAATCCCACTTAAATCAACATACCTCAAGTTGTCTAAGTGTTACATGATCCACATCAACTGACCCATGTCCAATCATCACGTGAGATGGGGCAGTCATCAATGGTGAACATCTCCATGTTGATCACATCTACTATATGACTCATGTTTGACCTTTCGGTCTCTCGTGCTATGAGGCCATCTCTGTACATGCTAGGCTCGTCAAGTTTAACCCAAGTATTCTGCATGTGTAAAACTGGCTTACACCCATTGTTTGTGAACATAGAGTCTATCACACCCGATCATCACGTGGTGCTTCGAAACGATGAACTTTCGCAACGGTGCATACTTAGGGAGAACACTTTTATCTTGAAATTAAGTGAAGGGAACATCTTATAATGCTACCATTGTCCTAAGCAAACTAAGATGCATAAAAAAGATAAACATCACATGCAATCAATATGTGACATGATATGGCCATTATTATCTTGTGCGTTTGATCTCCATCTCCAAAGCACCGACATGATCTCCATCGTCACTGGCATGACACCATGATCTCCATCATCATGATCTCCATCATCGTGTCGTCACATGGTTGTCTCGCCAACTATTGCTTCTACAACTATTGCTAACGCATAGCGATAAAGTAAAGCAATTACATGGCATTTAATGATTGACACGCAGGTCATACAATAAATTAAAGACAACCCTATGGCTCCTGCCGGTTGCCGTACTCATCGACATGCAAGTCGTGAACCTATTACAAAACATGATCATCTCATACATCAACATATATCACATCACGTTTTGGCCATACCACATCACAACATGCCCTGCAAAAACAAGTTAGACGTCCTCTACTTTGTTGTTGCAAATTTTACGTGGCTGCTATGGGCAACTAGCAGGAACCGTTCTTACCTACCAAAAGCCACAACGGTGATAATCAAGTTGCCTTTTAACCTTCTACAAGGACCGCCTTTGTCAAATCAGATTCAACTAAAGTAGGAGAGATAGACACCCACCAGCCACCTTATGCAAAACAAGTTGCATGTCAGTCGGTGGAACCGGTCTCATGTGCGAGGACAAGTAAGGTTGGTCCAAGCCGCTTCATCCCACAATACCGCCGAATCCAAATAAGACAAGAGAGGTAAGCAATTTGAGCATCAACGCCCACAACTTCTTTGTGTTCTACTTATGCATATACATCTACGCATAGACCTAGCTCATGATGCCACTGATGGGGAACGAAGCATGAAAATCAAAAAAATTCCTACGAATCACCCAAGATCTATCTATGAGAAGCATAGCAACGAGAGGGGAGAGTGTCTACATACCCTTGTAGACCAGAAGCGGAAGCGTATATAACGTGGTTGATGTAGTCGTACTCTCCACGATCCAATCGCGATCCAATCGCGATCCAATCCGATGAAGTACCGAACGGACGGCACCTCCGCGTTCAGCACACGTGCTCGGTGACGTCTCCTCCTTCTTGATCCAGCAAGCAAGAGAGGAGAAGTAGATGGGATTTCAGGCAGCATGATGGTGTGGTGGAGATGATGGTGGTGCAGTGCCGGCAGGGCTTCGCCAAACACTGCCGGAACCAATCTGAGGAGAAAACGGAGTTATGGGAGAGGTAGGGCTGCCACCGGGGCGTGGGAATTGGTGTGTCCAGCCCCTGCCTCTCCCCACTATATATAGGAGGCAAGGGGGAGGTCTGGGGCGCAGCCCTAGCCCCTCCTCCAAGGAGGGGGCGCCAGCCTAGGGAGGTTTCCTCCCTCCCCAAGGCACCTAGGGGGTGCCTTCCCCCCTTAGGACTCTTCCTCCTCCACCTCTCCTTGGCGCATGGGCCTCTTAGGGCTGGTGCCCCTGGCCCATATAGGCCAAGGCGCACCCCCTACAGCCCATGTGGGCCCCCGGGGCAGGTGGACCCCCCCGGTGGACCCCCGGACCCCTTTCGGCACTCCCGGTACACTGCCGGTAATACCCGAAACTCTTTCGGCGACCAAAATAGGACTTCCTATATATAAATCTTTACCTCCGGACCATTCTAGAGCTCCTCGTGACGTCTGGGATCTCATCCGGGACTCCGAACAACATTCGGTCACCAACGCACATATCCCAATACTACTCTAGCGTCACCGAACGTTAAGCGTGCGGACCCTGCGGGTTCGAGAATCATGTAGACATGACCGAGACACCTCTCCGGTCAATAACCAATAGCGGAACCTGGATGCCCATCTTGGTTCCTACATATTCCACGAAGATCTTTTATCGGTTGAACCACGATGTCGAGGATTCGGTTAATCCCGTATGCAATTCCCTTTGTCCAGCGATATGTTACTTGCCCAAGATTCGATCGTCAGTATCTCCATACCTAGTTCAATCTCGTTACCGGCAAGTCTCTTTACTCGTTCCGTAATACAAGATCCCATGACTAACTCATTAGCCACATTGCTTGCAATCTCTTTACGATGTTGTATTACCGAGAGGGCCCAGAGATATCTCTCCGTCATATGGAGTGACAAATCCCAGTCTCGATCCATGCCAAATCAACAAACACCTTCAGAGATACCTGTAGAGCACCTTTATGATCACCCAGTTACGAAGTGACGTTTGGATACACACTAAGTATTCCTCCAGTGTCAGGGAGTTGCACGATCTCATGGTCTAAGGAACAGATACTTGACAGGAAGAAAGTTGTAGCAAATAACTAAACGATCTCATGCTAAGCTTACGGTTGGGTCTTGTCCATCACATCATTCTCCTAATGATGTGATCCCGTTATCAAATGACAACTCATGTCTATGGTCAGGAAACCATAACCATCTTTGATCAACGAGCTAGTCTAGTTGAGGCTTACTAGGGACACAGTGTAGTTTATGTATTCACACATGTATTTAAGTTTCTGGTCAATACAAATCTAGCATGAATAATAAACATTTATCATGAACAAGGAAATGTGATAATAACCAATTTATTATTGCCTCTAGGGCATATTTCCAATAGTTCTAAACATCAAATCACTCAAGCGGTCCATCATGAAGGCATTGCGTTTCAATTGATTACTAACATACATATTAAAGTGGTCCTACTTAATGATGTAATTATCAAATTCATACAGGCATTGGCTAGCAGATTTATTATAAGGAACATCACCTTTATCGAATCTAAAAAGAGAATTTACCTCTACTACCTGTGTCGGGGTGTCGAGCCCATGTATTTCTTCAATAGGTGGTAAATTCTTAACATCTTCAGATTTAATACCTTTTTCTTTCATAGATTTCTTAGCTTCTTGCATATCTTCTGGACTAAGGAATAGAATACCTCTCTTCTTCGGAGTTGTCTTATTTGGTGGTTCAGGAAGTGTCCAATCATCGACATTTCTCAACATATTATTTAATAGTTCTTCAGCCTGTCCAACAGTTCGTTCCCTGAACACAGAACCTGCGCAACTATCTAGGTAGTCCCTAGAAGCATCGGTTAGTCCATTATAAAAGATATCCAGTATTTCATTTTTCTTAAGAGGATGATCAGGCAAAGCATTAAGTAATTGGAGAAGCCTCCCCCAAGCTTGAGGGAGATTCTCTTCTTCAATTTGCACAAAGTTAAATATTTCATGTAAGGCAGCTTGTTTCTTATGAGCAGGAAAATATTTTTCAGAAAAGTAATATATCATATCCTGGGGACTATGCACACAACCAGGAACAAGAGTCTTAAACCATTTCTTATCATCACTCTTTAATGAGAAAGGATATAACTTAAGAATGTAGTAGTAACGAATTTTTTCCACATGAGCAAATAGGGTGGCTATATCATTTAATTTGGTAACGTGTGCCACAACAGTTTCAGTTTCATAACCATGAAAAGGATCAGATTCAACCAAAGTAATTAACTCAGGATCAACAAAGAATTCATAATCCTTATCGGTAACAAAGATAGGAGAGGTAGCAAACTTAGGATCATATTTCATTCTCACCATCATAGACTTTTCTTTAAGCTTAGCCAGTAATTTTCTAACATCATCTCTATCATTACAAGCAAGGATCTCTCTAGCTGTTTCTCCATCTATAACATAACCATCAGGTACCTTAGGCATTTAAACTCTAGTAGGAGAGCTAGGAATAATAGGTGAATCATAATTTTCAGAAGTTTCATCAATTTCAGCATTCTCAATTTCTTTAGCTTTAGTAATTTGTTCATCAAGAAATTCACCTAGTGGCACAGTATTATCAAGCATAGTACTAGCATCATCACAAGTTTCATTTATAGCAGAAGTAGTATCATCAATTCCTTGCGACATATCAGAATGAATTGCACATGGTGGTGTTACAAGCCTACTCAAAACAGAAGGTGAATCAAGTGCAGAGTGTGATGGCAGTTCCTTACCTCCCCTCGTCTTAGAGGGAACGATCTTGGTCTTAGCTTTTTCAGATTCTTCATAGTGATCAACAGATATTAATCCCAAGTGACTCAACAAATAGAGCTATTCTTCCCCCAACGGCGCCAGAAAAAGGTCTTGATAACCCACAAGTATAGGGGATCGCGACAGTCTTCGAGGGTAGTATTTCACCCAAATTTATTGATTCGACACAAGGGGAGCCAAAGAATATTTGCGAGTATTAGCAGTTGAGTTGTCAATTCAACCACACCTGGAGAACTAAATATCTACAGCAAAGTGTTTAGTAGCACATTAGTATGATGGTTTTGATAGCAGTAGTAAGAGTAGCAATAGTAACAAAGACGGTAACAGTAGCAGTTTTGTAGTGATTGTAACAGCAGCAGCAATAAAGTAACTTAGCAGAAACCAATATGAGAAAAGCATAGGCATTGGATCAGTGATGGATAATTGTGTTGGATGACATTCATCATATAACAGTCACAACCTAGAGCGATACACAATAGCTCCAATTCATCAATGTAATGTAGGCATGTATTCCGTATATAGTCATACATGCTTATAGTAAGAACTTGCATGACATCTTTTGTCCTACCCTCCCGTGGCAGCGGGGTCCATAAGGACACTAAGGGATATTAAGGCCTCCTTTTAATAGAGAACCGGAACAATGCATTAACACATGGTGAAGACATGAACTCCTCGAATTACAGTCATCCCCGGAGAGTATCCCAAACAATTGTCACTATGGGGTCTACGGATAAGAACAATAACAAGTGCATATGACATGCGGATAGGATCAAGAACTCAAATATGTTCCTGAAAACATAAAGGGTTCAGATATGAAATCATGGCACTCGGGCCCTAGTGACAAGCGTTAAGCATAGCAAAGTCATAGCAACATCAATCTCAAAACATAGTGGATACTAGGGATCAAGCCCTAACAAAACTGACTCGATTACATGATAAATATCATCCAACCCATCACCGTCCAGCAAGCCAACGAAGAAATTACTCACACCCGGTGGTGAGCATCATGAAATTGGTGACGGAGGATGGTTGATGATGACGACGGCGTCGAATCCCCCTCTCCGGAGCCCCGAACGGACTCCAGATCAGCCCTCCCGATGAAGAACAGGAGGTGGCGACGGCTCCGTATCGTAAAACGCGATGATTCTTTCTCTCTGATTTTTTTCTCCATGAATAGGTATTTATAGAGTTGGAATTAGGGTTGCCGGGGCTTCCAGGGGCACACAAGCCTGGGGGCACGCCCTGGGGGGGTAGGCGCGCCCCTGGGCTTGTGGCCCCTGGGTGGCTTTCCTCTAGTAGATCTCTTCGCCAATATTTTTTATATATTCTGAAATAATTCTCCTTAAATTTTCAGGTTAATCCGAGAACTTTTATTTCTGCACAAAAATAACACCATGGCAATTCTGCTGAAAACAGCGTCAGTCCGGGTTAGTTCCATTCAAATCATGCAAATTAGAGTCCAAAACAAGAGCAAAGTGTTTGGGAAAGTAGATACGTTTGGGACGTATCATTGGTCGTACTTCTGCTTCTGTTGCTTCCCTTTGATCGCCTCTTCGGGCGACGACGCTTAGGGTCTTTCTTAGGTTTGCCCTGAGGGCTGTCTTTGGGAGTGTCGACCATGTAGACGTCGTAGGTGGACGTTGCCGCCCAATCCCCTATGTGGGGTTTGACGGACAGATTTGCTCCGGTATCGCCACAGACATCTTCATCCATGTCAATGGCTTCATCGGAGTCGTAGTCAAGCGCA
Source organism: Elymus sibiricus (assembly GCA_039707655.1). Taxonomy (NCBI): domain Eukaryota; kingdom Viridiplantae; phylum Streptophyta; class Magnoliopsida; order Poales; family Poaceae; genus Elymus; species Elymus sibiricus. The sequence goes on from CM077668.1 coordinate 50,185,573, forward strand.
TCGGTCAAATCTTCGACCGTGGCGACTAAGTGGGTGGTGGGTGGGACGAAAATTTCCTGATCGTCGGCTTTACATCTGATCTGATCGTAGACGGCAGATGAAATCGCCAAGTTTTGAATCCGGTCTAGCACTTCATTTATTGGCGAAAGCTCCTCCGTGTTCAGGACCTGGCTGTAGGTCGAACCGATCTAAAGTAGCTTGTTTGGGATACCTGACGCAGCACTGTAATTCTGCTCATTCAGGGTTGACTCCTGGTCGGCGGGAGAAGAGGTGTCGTCATTCATTGGCAATGATGATGTTACTGCCAGGCCCCTCGACGAGCTTGGCACGAGATCAGTGCTACTTGTAAACTGCGTTGGGATTTCCCCGAAGAGGAGGGGTGATGCAGCACAGTAGAGATAAGTATTTCCCTCAGTGAGAACCAAGGTATCAATCCAGTAGGAGAACCATGCAGAACCTCGTGAACAAGACCTACACACAAAAGCAAATACTTGCACCCAACACGGGCAAGAGGGTTGTGAATCCCCTTGAACTCGTTATTTTCAAGGATTAATTCTGATAGTGATAGATAAATAAATAAATTGCAAAGTAAAATAAAGTAAATAAAATTGCAGCAAGGTATTTTTAGGTTTTTTATATGATTTAAATAGACCCGGGGGCCATAGTTTTCACTAGAGGCTTCTCTCTCGAACACATAGCATACGGTGGGTAAACAAATTACTGTTGGCAATTGATAGAAAAGCGCATAGTTATGACGATATTCAAGGTAATGATCATGTATATAGGCATCATGTCCGAGACAAGTAGACCGACTCCTGCCTGCATCTACTACTATTACTCCACCCATCGACCGCTATCCAGCATGCATCTAGGGTATTAAGTTAATGAAAATGGAGTAACGCCTTAAGCAAGATGACATGATGTAGACAAAGTAAACCCAATCAATATGAATAAACCCCGTTGTTTTATCCTTAATGGCAACAATACAAATATGTGTCTTGTCCCCTACTTTGTCACTGGGATATAGAACACCGCAAGATTGAACCCATCACAAAGCACCTTTCCCATTGCAAGATAAATAAATCTAGTTGGCCAAACCAAACGGATAGATCAGAGAGAAATACAAAGCTATAACAATCATGCATAAAAGAATTCAGAAAAGACTCAAATATTTCTCATGAATAATCTGATCATAAATCCACAATTCATCGGATCCCAACAAACACACCGCAAAAGAAGATTACATCAGATAGAACTCCAAGGAGATCGAAGAGAACATTGTATTGAAGATCAAAGAGAGAGAAGAAGCCATCTAGCTACTAGCTATGGACCCGTAGGTCTGTGGTAAACTACTCACACGTCATCGGAGGGGTAGCAAGGTTGATGTAGAAGCCCTCCGTGATCGATTCCCCCTCCAGTAGGGTGCCGGAAAAGGCCTCCAGATGGGATCGCGGAAGAACAGAAGCTTGCGGCAGCGGAAAAGTTATTTCGTGGGGCTCTCTATTGGTTTCCCAATATTTGAGAATTTATAGAGGTGGAATTAGGTCAAAAGGATCCACGAGGGGCCCACAAGGCATCTTGGCGCCCCCCATGGAGGCGCGCCCTGTTGCCTTGTGGCTTCCTCGTGAGGCTTCTGGCCTCCTCCTGAAGCTTCTAGGGTCTCTTTTGTCCAGAAAAAATCGTCAAAAAGTTTCGTAGCATTTGGACTCCGTTTGGTACTGATTTCCTCAAAAACCAAAAACAAGCAGAAAACAGCAACTGGCACTAGGCACTAGGTTAATAGGCTAGTCCCAAAAAATGATATAAAAAGCATATAGTTGCATATAAAACACCCAAAATTGATACTATAATAGTATGGAATAATCAAAAATTATAGATACGTTGGAGACGTATCAGCATCCCCAAGCTTAATTCCTGCTCGTCCTCAAGTAGGTAAATGATAAAAACAGAATTTTTGATGTGGAATGCTACCTAACATGTTTATCATGTAATCTCTTTTACGGTATGAATATTAATAAACGAGTGATTCAAAGCAATAGTCTATAATTTGATATAAAGACATCAATACTCAGGCATACCAACAAACAATCATGCCTTTCAAAATAAAAATGCTAAAGAACGCTATCCCTACAAAATCATATAGCCCGTCATGCTTAGTCTTCCTAACACAAAGTATTAATCATGCACTACCCCGATGACAAGCCGAGCAATTGGTTCATACTTTTTAACGCGCTTCAGCTTTTTCATCCCTCACGCAATACATGAGCGCGAGCCATGGACATAGCACTATGGGTGGAATAGAATATGATGATGGAGATTAATAAGGGGAAGTCAAAAAGGAAGATAGTCTCGCATCGACGCGGCTAATCAACGGGCTATGGAGATGCCCATCAATTGATATCAATGCGAGGAGTAGGGATTGCCATGCAACGGATGCACTAAGAGCTATAAGTGTATGAAAGCTCAAACTGAAACTAAGTGGGTGTGCATCCAACTTGCTTGCTCATGAAGACCTCGGGCATTTGAGGAATCCCATCATCGGAATATACAAGCCAAGTTCTATAATGAAAAATTCCCACTAGTATATGAAAGTGACAACTCAGGAGACTCTCTATATGAAAAACATGGTGCTACTCTGAAGCACAAGTGTGGAAAAGGATAGTAACATTGCCCCTTCTCTCTTTTTCTCTCATTTCTTTTTTGATGGGCTCTCTTTGGCCTCTTTTTTATATATTTTTTGTCCGGAGCCTCATCCCGACTTGTGGGGGAATCACAGTCTCCATCATCCTTTCCTCACTGGGACAATGCTCTAATAATGATGATCATCACACTTTTATTTACTTACAACTCAATATTACAACTCGATACTAGAACAATATGACTCTATATGAATGCCTCTGGCAGTGTACCAGGATGTGCAATGATCTAGCATAACATGTATAAAAAATGATGAACAGTGGCTGAGCCACAAATACTATGTCAACTGATCATGCAAAGCAATATGACAATGAAGATGCGTGGCATATAAAAACAACGGTGAAAGTTGCATGGCAATATATCTCGGAATGGCTATGGGAATGCCATAATAGGTGGGTATGGTGGCTGTTTTGAGGAAGATATAAAGAGGCTTATGTGTGATAGAGCGTATCATATCACGGGGTTTGGATGCACTGGCGAAGTTTGCACCGACTCTCGAGGTGAGAAAGGGCAATGCATGGTACCGAAGAGGCTAGCAAGTTGCGTAAAGGTGAGAGTGCGTATAATCCATGGACTCACATTAGTCATAAAGAACTCACATACTTATTGAAAAAGTCTATTAGCCCTCAAAGCAAAGTACTACTATGCATGCCCCTAGGGGGATAGATTGGTAGGAAAAGACCATCGCTCATCCCCGACCGCCACTCATAAGGTAGACAATCAATAATAAATCATGCTCCAACTTCATCACACAACTAAGGACTATACATGCATGCTTCGGGAATCACAAACCTTAACACCAATATTCTTACTAAACCACAATCATTCACTAGTACATCCACATATTACCATCTTAATATCGCAAAACTATTGCAAGGAATCAAACTTATCATATTCAGTGATCTACATGAAAGTTTTTATTATATCCCTCTTGAATACCTATCCTTTATGGACAAATCTTATAACCCGTGCAAATTGCCATTACTATTTATTAGACTTTTAAAAAGATTTAAGTGAAGCATGAGAGTGCAACTATTTCTTTAAAATATAATCACCACCGTGCTCTAAAAAATATAAGTGAAGCACTAGAGCAACTGCCTAGCTCAAAAGATATAAGTAAAGCACATAGAGTATTCAAAAAAATCACGATAAATGTGTGTCCCTCTCAAAAAGGTGTGTTCAAAAGATGATTGTGGCAAACTAAAAAGCAAACAAAGAAAAGAAAACTATGGCACAAGACGCTCCAAGTAAAACACATATCATGTGATGAATAAAAATATAGCTCCAAGTGATATACCGATAGATTGTAGACGAAAGAGGGGATGCCATCTGGGGCATCCCCAAGCTTAGACGATTGGGTCTTCCATGAATATTACCTTGGGGTGCCATGGGCATCCCCAATCTTAGGGTCTTGCCGCTCCTTATTCCTTCATCCATCACGATCTCACCCTAAACTTGAAAACTTCAGCACACAAAACTCAACAGAAACCTCGTAATATCCATCTATTATCTACTAAAAGCAAAATACGGGCCAAAAATGAGGGATTTGCTAGAAATTCTCACAATAATCAGAAACATCGGGCCCTTAATCTGGTGGACCTCATTAAATAAGAAAGCTCAACCATTAGATTTATGTAACATACATTTTTTTTTCTCTGAATGAGTTATGTAACGTGCCTAATCTACTAGGCGCACCATGATTTTATAAAGTGTGCGCACAAAATTAAAACTTCCCTAAAAAGAGAGTCAGCCTGCCATAAAAAAAGGAGTCACCATCACCCACGGTTCGTATTCCCAAGAAGCTAGAAAAAGTGCGTACCCATAAAACGTGTCCATGCCCCAAGCTAAGAGAAGAGCCGACGTCACAAGTTATAAAAAAAATGCCCACGCCACAATTCCTTCCAAAACAAGAGACGAGGTCCATGTACACTTCCACATTCAGATGAAAAAACAAAACCTACAAATAAGGAGTCCTCAAGCCTCACATTTAAAATGGAAGGTGATGCCTGACTGAAAAAGAAATTTCAGTGTCCACGTCCAGAAAGAAGACCCAGCCAAAATACAATAAATCATACACAAATTTGCAAAAAAAAAAACGCCCACTAATGGCCGCCAAATATAACAATTTCTTGGGGGCTTACTTTAATATATGAAATTACCTAATTGTAACACAATAATGAAAATATGCGAAAATTATCACGCATGTAGAAAGATCCATGAACTTTCCTTAAGAAATATAATTGAGGGAATACCATAGTTATTGTAGTAAGGGTTGATATGACAGACCGTTGAGTATTTCAAATAGGATTATTTTACAACCAACATTAAATTTTAATTTGAAAACACTTAGTAAATTTTTAATTTATAGGGTAAAATAAATTTCCAAGTATTACGATATTTTTTTATTATTTAATTTGATGATGATAGAGATATAAAAATAGCGTTGTTTTTTATCTTGAAACAAGACTTAACTTCTAATCATTGTTGACCAGTGGATATGTCTAGTGTATATTTCTATGAAATTTTACCTAGATGTCTTATAATTGTCCTACAATATGGATGACAATTATACTTAGAAGAAGTAATATATGCACGACAACAGTCGAACGATTCATGCACGACAGTGAAAATCCAGCCGCACACGCATGCGAGTTAAAGGGCAACAGCCTCTTGATTACATGGTCATGCCGAAATGGGTTCTCAATTATCCTGTGTAGAGCAGTTTCATATATGTATTGTTTTCTAACTATGAAGGTGTGTATCTTGCCATATGCATCGAATTAATACACACTTTCTTCACCCAATAGTAGGTGGTGTAATATTCACGGAGAAATGTATCTTGCAACTATGATAAGAAGAGTTCATTCGGACCAATGATGGCAATTTGCGCAACATAGATGGGAAAATGGATGCACTACGTCCGAAAATGATGCTCATAATAGGCATGTTTATTGTTGTTTTATGATATCTGAAATTTACCTATTGGATTTTACATGTTAATATAGTTTTGTTAATAATTATTTATCCTCATAATAGCTAGGCCGTGCAAGCGCACGGAAACTACAGGTCTGCATGTTGTTCTGCCATGAAAGAATTAGCCACCACAACATTTTTTTATTTATAGTAGAATTATGTGGTGATGACCAAAAAGGATCAGTTGGTTCAAAACATTTAGTAAGTCCGTGGTTGACTAAAGTGGTTATGCTATGTGACATTGCATAGCATTATGGTAGGACACAACAAATACATGCAAGAGAGAGCTTAGAGCACCTTGATTCAAAATTGGTGAATAGTAGAAACAATGTAAATTTAGATTGAAATACCACTACCTACATCGAACAAACAAAGTTCTAGAACATGGTGACATAGTATTTTTAAAATTTATAAACAATCATTCATGCACAAATCAAGTGATTCAAACTATTTATCATTTTCGTGATATTTTACTTATATGATAATATTTAGAGTGACTATAAAACTAGATTTTATTGGAAGTCCATATTTTCAATACCTATGAAATCATAATTTTGTTCTTCAGATACGTAAAATAAGGTATAGATGATGCCCTCGCAAATGCAAAGGCGACAAATTTAGTGTGTCAAAAATATGTGCGTGAGATAAAAAATCGACACGATTAATGCGTGAAAGATCTAGCCCTCGCATTTGCGAGGGCCACCTTGCTTGTTAGTATAACAAACAAATCTTAAACTTTAGGTACTGTCATAAATTGATTCATATTTAATATTGGCATAATGCTACTGTACTCCAACTTCTCCATGACTTATACCCCCCGATACAATCCATAGAATCATCAAAATAAGCAAACTATGCAACAAAAACAGAATCTATCTAAAACAGTACAGTCTATAAAGATCTGAATAATAATCATACTTTTGTAACTCCAAAAATTCTGAAAAATTAGAACAACGTAAAAAATTCATATACCAATACTGTGTAAAACATTCAGAATTTTATCACACCCCAGTAAAATCAAGGAAATTCTGCACTGGACTCAAAAGTTTCTGTTTTCAAACAGCATCAATTATACTATCACAAATCATCCGAAAGGCATTACTTGGCACAAACACTAATTAAAATATAAAAACACAATCATAACAGAGGCTATAATTGTGTAACACACAAAACAGAAAATAAAAGAAAAAATTTAAGATACATATTGGGTTGTTGCTACTTGTGAGTTGCGTTGGGATTTCCTCAAAGAGGAGAGGATGAAGCAGTACAGTAGAGATAAGTATTTCCCTCAGTTAAGAACCAAGGTTATCAATCCAGTAGGAGAACCAAGCAGAACCTCATTAGCAGCACCTACACACAAAAAAGCAAATACTTGCACCCAACGCGAACAAGAGGGTTGTCAATCCCCTTTGCGGTTACTTGCAAGGATTAATTCTGATAGTGATAGATAAATAAATAAATTGCAAAGGAAAATAAAGTAAATAAAAATTGCATCAAAGTATTTTTAGGTTTTTTATATGATTTAAGTAGACCCGGGGGCCATAGTTTTCACTAGAGGCTTCTCTCTCGAACGCATAGCATACGGTGGGTAAACAAATTACTATTGGGAATTGGTAGAAAAGAGCATAGTTATGACGATATTCAAGGCAATGATCATGTATATAGGCATCACGTCTGAGACAAGTAGACCGACTCATGCCTGCATCTACTACTATTACTCCACTCATCGACCGCTATCCAGCATGCATCTAGAGTATTAAGTTAAAAACGGAGTAACGCCTTAAGCAAGATGACATGATGTAGACAAAGTAAACTCAATTAATATGAATAAACCCCGTCGTTTTATCCTTAATGGCAACAATACAAATACATGTCTTGTCCCCTACTTTGTCACTGGGATATAGAACACCGCAAGATTGAACCCATCACAAAGCACGTCTCCCATTGCAAGATAAATCAATCTAGTTGGCCAAACCAAATGGATAGATCAGAGAGAAATACAAAGCTATAATAATCATGCATAAATAAGTTCAAAAAAGACTCAAATATTTCCATGAATAATCTGATCATAAACCCACAATTCATCGGATCCCAACAAACACACCGCAAAAGAATATTACATCGAATAGAACTCCAAGAACATTGAGGAGAAGTTTGTATTGAAGATCAAAGAGAGAGAAGAAGCCATCTAGCTACTAGCTATGGACCCGTAGGTCTGTGGTAAACTACTCACACATCATCGGAGGGGCAGCAAGGTTGATGTAGAAGCCCTCCGTGATCGATTCCCCCTCCGGCAGATCGCCAAAAAAGGCCTCCAGATGGGATCGCGGAAGAACAGAAGCTTGCGGCGGTAGAAAAGTTATTTCGTGGGGCTCTCTGTTGGTTTCCCAATATTTGAGAATTTATAGAAGTGGAATTAGGTCAAAAGGAGCCACGAGGGGCCCACAAGGCATCAGGGCGCCCTCCTGGGGCCGCGCCCTGTTGCCTTGTGGCCTCCTCGTGAGGCTTCTGGCTTCCTCCCGAAGCTTCCAGGGTCTCTTTTGTCCAGAAAAAAATCGTCAAAAAGTTTCGTGGTATTTGGACTTCGTTTGGTATTGATTTCCTGAAAAATCAAAAACAAGCAGAAAATAGCAACTCGCACTGGGCACTAGGTTAATAGGTTAGTCCCAAAAAATGATATAAAATAGCATATTATTGCGTATAAAACATCCAAGATTGATACTATAATAGCATGGAACAATCAAAAATTATAGATAAGTTGGAGACGTATCAGTTCTCTCCCAACAAGCTCTTTCTTTATAGCCATTAAGATAGGCTTGAGATTTCAATGATGCTCACGTAAAAGACAAGAATTGAAGCAAAAAAGAGAGCATCATAAAGCATGCAATTATCACATTTAAGCCTAACATACTTCCTATGCATAGGCATTTTATAAGAAAACAAATTATCAAGACAAGCAATATCTAGCATATGCAAATAGGAAGAATGAACCATTAATAAATTCAACACAAAGAGAGGCAATTGAATAACATGAAATTTTCTACAATCATATTTTCCTCTCTCATAATAATTACATGTAGGATCATAATCAAATTCAACAATATAGCTATCATATAAAATATTCTCTTCATGATCCTTATGCATAAAAGTTTTATAATCTTCCAAGATAGTGGGATTAACATCAACTAAAGTCATGACCTCTCCAAACCCACTTTTATCAAAAAATTCATAAGATTGAACACTCTCCAAATATGTGGGTTTCATTTTACCTAAAGTTGACACTCTTCCAAACCCACTTTCAATATTATTGCAAATATTATTATCAATGACATATTCATCATGAAGCTTAAATAAATTTTCAAGATCATAAGAAACATTATCACCCCAATCATGATCATTGCAATAAGTAGTGGACATAAACAAAATCATTATCCCCAAGCTTGTAGTTTTGCATATTATTAACACAATTGACATTAATAGAATTTATAATAACATCATTGCAATCATGCTTTTCATTCAAGGAGCTATCATGAATCACTTTATAAATTTCTTCTTTTAACACTTCATAACAATTTTCAGTTTCATGATTTTCAAGCAAAACTTCATAAAGATAATCTAGTGCACTCAACTCACTAGCAATTGGTTCATCATACTTGGATTTTTTGAAAATATTACCAAGTGGATGAGGATCCATATCAATAATTTCTAGCAAGCGAAGATGTAAGCAAATAGAAGGCACATGGCAGCACAAGCAAAGCAAGCACACGAGCAAACATTTTTTTTGTGTTTTCGTATTTTTTATGAGAAGTGGGGGAGATGAAAATGAGAGGCAAACGCAAATAAAAAGGCAAATAAAAGTAGAGCAAGTAGATGATAGTTTGTGCGAAGGTACTTTATAGGTTTTGATGATGTCTCCCCGGCAACGGCGCCAGAAATTCTTCCTGCTACTTGTAAACTGCGTTGGGATTTCCCCGAAGAGGAGGGGTGATGCAGCACAGTAGAGATAAGTATTTCCCTCAGTGAGAACCAAGGTATCAATCCAGTAGGAGAACCACATAGAACCTCGTGAACAACACCTACACACACAACACCCAACGCGGGCAAGAGGGTTGTCAATCCCCTTGAACTCGTTATTTTTAAGGATTAATTCTGATAGTGATAGATAGATAAAATAAATTGCAAAATAAAATAAAGTAAATAAAATTGCAGCAAGGTATTTTTAAGTTTTTTATATGATTTAAATAGACCCGAGGGCCATAGTTTTCACTAGAGGCTTCTCTCTCGAAGACATAGCATACGGTGGGTAAACAAATTACTGTTGGGCAATTGATAGAAAAGCGCATAGTTATGAAGATATTCAAGGCAATGATCATGTATATAGGCATCACGTCCGAGACAAGTAGACTGGCTCCTGCCTACATCTACTACTATTACTCCACCCATCGACCGCGATCCAGCATGCATCTAGGGTATTAAGTTAATGAAAACAGAGTAACGCCTTAAGCAAGATGACATGATGAATACAAAGTAAACCCAATCAATATGAATAAACCCCGTTCTTTTATCCTTAATGGCAACAATACAAATACATGTCTTGTCCCCTACTTTGTCACTGGGATATAGAACACCGCAAGATTGAACCCATCACAAAGCACCTCTCCCATTGCAAGATTAATCAATCTAGTTGGCCAAACCAAATGGATAGATCGGAGAGAAATACAAAGCTATAACAATCATGCGTAAAAGAATTCAGAAAAGACTAAAATATTTCTCATGAATAATCTGATCATAAACCCATAATTCATCGGATCCCAACAAACACACCGCAAAAGAGGATTACATCGGATAGAACTCCAAGGAGATCGAGGAGAACATTGTATTGAAGATCAAAGAGAGAGAAGAAGCCATCTAGCTACTAGCTATGGACCCATAGGACTATGGTAAACTACTCACACATCATCGAAGGGGTAGCAAGGATGATGTAGAAGCCCTCCGTGATCGATTCCCCCTCCGGCAGGTGATACGTCTCCAACGTATCTATAATTTTTGATTGTTCCATGCTATTATAGTATCAATCTTGGATGTTTTATATGCAATTATATGCCATTATATATCATTTTTTGGGACTAACCTATTAACCCAGTGCCCAGTGCCAGTTGTTATTTTTTGCTTGATTTTGCCTTTTCAGAAAATCATTATCAAAAAGAGTCCAAACGAGAAAAAAACTTTGGATTAATTTTTTCTGGACCAGAAGAGACCCACGAAGCTTCAGGAGAAGACCAGAAGAGCCACGAGGAGGCGACAAGCCTGGAGGGCGCGCCCCCCAGGCTTGTGGGCCCCTCATAACCCCTCCTGACCTAATTCCAATGCTATAAACTCCCAAATATTCCCAATATAGCAGAAAGACAGAAGAGAAAACCTTTCCGCCGCCGCAAGCCTCTGTTCTTCCGTGATCCCATCTGGAGGCCTTTTCCGGTACTCTGCCGGAGGGGGAATCGATCACGGAGGGCTTCTTCATCAACCTTCCTGCCCTTCCGATGATGTGTGAGTAGTTTACCACAGACCTATGGGTCCATAGCTAGTAGCTAGATGGCTTCTTCTCTCTCTTTGATCTTCAATACCATGTTCTCCTTGATGTTCTTGGAGTTCTATCCGATGTAATCTTCTTTTGCGGTGTGTTTGTTGGGATCAGATGAATTGTGAGTTTATGATCAGATTATTCATGAGAAATATTTGAGTCTTCTCTGAACTATTTTATGCATGATTATAATAGCTTTTTATTTCTCTCCTATCTATCGATTTGGTTTGGCCAACTAGATTGGTTTATCTTGCAATGGGAGAGGTGCTTTGTGATGGGTTCAATCTTGCGGTGCTCAATCCCAGTGACAGAAAGGGACATGACACGTATTTGTTTTGTTGCCATTAAGGATAAAAATATGGGGTTTAATCATATTGCTTGAGTTTACTTTGTCTACATCATGTCATCTTGCTTATGGCGTTACTCTGTTTCATACTTAATACCCTAGATGCATGCTGGATAGCGGTCGATGGGTGGAGTAATAGTAGTAGATGCCGGCAGGAGTCGGTCTACTTGTCTCGGACGTGATGCCTATATACATGATCATTGCCATGAATCCGTCATAATTATTTGCTTTTCTATCAATTGCCCAACAGTAATTTGTTTACCCACCGTATGCTATGTGTTCGAGAGAGAAGCCTATAGTGAAAACTATGGCCCCGGGGTCTACTTTTATCATATATTAAAATCAAAAATAGCTTACTGCAATTTATTTACTTTTATTTTATTTAGTATTTTAGTTTATCTATCTATCACTATCAGAATTAATCCATGCAAATAACCACTAAGAGGATTGACAACCCTCTTATTTGCGTTGGGTGCAAGTGTTTGCTTTTGTGTGTGCAGGTGCGTTTAATGGGATTTTGCTTGGTTCTCCTACTGGATTGATAACCTTGGTTCTTAACTCAGGGAAATACTTATCTCTACTATACTGCATCATCCTCTCCTCTTCGGGGAAATACCAACGCAGTCTACAAGTAGCAGGAAGAATTTCTGGCACCGTTACCGGGGAGACATCACCAAAATTTATCAAGTACCTTCGCACAAACTATCATCCACTTGCATTTATTTTATTTGCCTTTTTATTTGCATTTGCCTGTCGTCTTCATCTCCCCCACTTCTAATTTTTTTTTACAAAAACACAAAAATATTTTATTTGCTTGCTTGCTTGCTTTTATTGCCTTCATGTCAAACACACAAGAACAGAAAATAAAACAGAAATTTAAGATACTATGGATTCACTTAAAGTTTTCTACTTGGATCATCTCTGATCCATTTGTGCTCGTGACGAAACCCCAACTTGCTTAGTTGAGGGAAAATCATTAGATGAGCATGCTCATTTTGTGCGTCACCGTTTGTCTCAAAAAGGGAGACTCTTATGGAATCAAATAAATTGTTTGCTATGCTATGCTTGGAATCTATGTGAAATTTATGATTTTACTTATTGCTCTAAGAACCCTAAAAAACACCTTCCCTACCTATGTGAGTTTAATGATAATGAAATCCTATCTTCTTATGCCAATGGTGTTTATAGTTACTATGATATCGAACAAATTGAAGAATTTGTTGCTTGTAAGGGTGCTTATGAAGTTGCTTCTTTGAATCAAAAGTATGATGCTACTCTCTACAAATCTGAAAATTTTGACATACTTAAGTATTGCTATGAAAACTATGCTCCTAATGCCTATGTTAATGAATTTATTGAGAGAATGTCTGCTACTTTGGAAGAAAATAATGATATGCATGAATCCATAGATAATTATGATTCCGTTGATTCGATTGAAATATCCCCTCTTGATGAATGTGATTCTTGCTATGCTTGTGGCCATGATGCCAATATTAATGATGCTTATAGAGATGAACTTGCTATAGTTCCTTATGTTAAAAATGAAATTATTGCTATTGCACCCACACTTGATGGCTCCTTGAATGAAAAGCATGATTGCAATGATGTTATTATAAATTATATTAATGTTAATTGTGCTAATTATATGCCAAGCTACAAGCTTGGGGATGATAATTTTGTCATGTCCACTACTTATTGCAATGACCATGATTGGGGTGATAATGCTTCTTATGATCTTGAAAATTTATTTAAGACTCATGATGAATATGTCATTGATAATAATATTTGCAATAATATTGAAAGTGGGTTTGGAAGAGTGTCAACTTTAGGTAAAAATAATCCCACATATTTGGAGAGTTTTCAATCTTATGATTTTTTTTATAAAAGTGGGTTTGGAGAGGTCATGACTTTAGTTGATGTTAATCCCACTATCTTGGAAGATTATAAAACTTTTATGCATGTGGATCATGAAGGTAAAATTTTATATGATAGCTATATTGTTGAATTTGATTATGATCCTACATGTAATTATGATGAGAGAGGAAAATATGGTTGTAGAAACTTTCATGTCACTAAATTACCTCTCTTTGTGCTAAAATTATTAATGCTCCATTCTTCCTATTTGCATATGCTAGATATTGCTTGGCTTGATAATTTAATTTCCTATAAAATGCCTATGCATAGGAAGTATGTTAGACTTAAATGTGTTTTTCACATGCTACATGATGCTCTCTTTGTGTTTCAACTATTATCTTTCATGAGATCATCATTGAAACCTCAAGCCTATCTTAATGGCTATAAAGAAAGAGCTTGTTGGGAAACAACCCAATAAACTTTTTACCTTCTGTTTTTGTGTGTTTACACAATTATAGCCTCTGTTATGATTGTGTTTTTATCTTTTAATTAGTGTTTGTGCCAAGTAATGCCTTTGGGATGATTTGGATGATAGTATAATTGATGCTGTTTGAAAACAGATACTTTTGCGTCAAGTGATGGAATTTTGATTTTTCGCTGGTGCGTCAGAACCTTCTGAATTTTTTACACAATATTGATATATGAATTGCCCACATTGTCCTAATGTTTCAGAATTTTTGGAGTTACATAAGTATGATGTTAATTCAGATCTTTACAGACAGTTTTGTTTTAGACAGATTCTGTTTTTGTTGCATAGTTTGCTTATTTTGATGAATCTATGGATCGTATCGGGGGGTATGTGTCATGGAGAAGTTGGAGTACATCAGCATTATGCCAATATTAAATATGAATCAATATACAACAGTACCTAAAGTTTAAGATTTGTTTGTTATACTAACGGATCTCACGAGGTTTCTGTAGAGTTTTGTGTGCTGAAGTTTTCAAGTTTTGGGTGAGACTACGATGGATAAAGGAATAAGGAGCAACAAGAGCCTAAGCTTGGGGATGACCAAGGCTCCCTAAGGTAATATTCAAGGAAGACTCAAGCGTCTAAGCTTGGGGATGCCCCGGAAGGCATCCCCTCTTTCGTCTACAATCTATCGGTAACTCACTTGGAGCTATATTTTTATTCATCACATGATATGTGTTTTACTTGGAGCGTCTTGTGATATAGTTTGTTTGCTTTTGTTTGCCATTTAGTTTGTCACAATCATCTTTGCTAAACACACCTTTTTGAGAGGGACAAACATTATTCGTGATTTGTTAGAATACTCTATGTGCTTCACTTATATCTTTTGAGCTAGGCAGTTGCTCTAGTGCTTTGCTACTTGTGAGCTGCGTTGGGATTTCCCCGAAGAGGAGGGGATGATGCAGTACAATAGAGATAAGTATTTCCCTCAGTTATGAAACCAAGGTTATCAATCCAGTAGGAGAATCATGCAACAACTCGTTAGCAGTACCTGCACACAAAACAACAAATCCTCGCACCCAACGCGAACAAGGGGTTGTCAATCCCTTGGTGGTCAATTGCAAGATTAAATTGTATGGTGATAGATAGATAGATCAAAAAAAATACAAAATAAAATAAATAAAGTAAAAGTGCAGCAAGGTATTTTTAGGATTTTCAATATATGATAAAGGTAGACCCGGGGGCCATAGTTTACACTAGAGGCTTCTCTCTTGAAAATAGCATACGGTGGGTGAACAAATTACTGCTGGGCAATTGATAGAAAAGCAAATAATCATGACGATATCCAAGGCAATGATCATGTATATAGGCATCACGTCCGAGACAAGTAGACCGACTCCTGCCTGCATCTACTACTATTACTCCACACATCGACCGCTATCCAACATGCATCTAGTGTATTAAGTTCATGAAGAACGGAGTAACGCCTTAAGCAAGATGACATGATGTAGACAAAGTAAACTCACGCATGAATAAACCCCATCTTTTTACCCTTAATAGCAATGATACATACGTGTCATGTCCCTTTCTATCACTGGGATTGAGCACCGCAAGATCGAACCCATTACAAAGCACCTCTCCCATTGCAAGATAAATCAATCTAGTTGGCCAAACCAAATCAATAGATTGGAGAGAAATATGAAGCTATAATAATCATGCATAAAAGAGTTCAGAGAAAACTCAAATAATATTCATGGATAATCTGATCATAAACTCACAATTCATCGGATCCCAACAAACACACCGCAAAAAGTGATGATGACTTGGCATCATTAGTGTGAGGTCACTGTGGCATGACACTGGGGGTGTTACAAATCTCCCCCACTACAAGAAATCTCGTCCCGAGATTTAAGAGGTGGGGTAAGGGGCATCTTCGGGATCAAGGATGTACAGGAGAGTCGGGTTTTCGATCCTGTGGAACTGTGGTGAGTGTCGATTAAGAGTGGGAAGGCAGTGACATCTTGCAAGGTCACCACGGCAAGGCAAGTCAGAGGGCAATCATTTGGAGGTGTTGGCTTAAGTAGGGAATTATCACTGCTCAGATAAAAGCTAGATTACAAGAAAGGTTAAACAGACCAATGGAAAGGAAAATGTGATTATCAGATTAAACAGACCAATGGAAAGGAATAATTGCAGACAATCCAGCTCTCCGGGTGAATGTGAACACGAGAACCTAATGTTAGAGTTAGTAAAATCTTTAACCCGAATAGAAGAGAGATCAGAGTCCCAGAGTAAGGAAGAGGAATAAAAGAACCTAAACCCATCCATTAGCGATGTGGGCCCGTAAGCCACACAACAAGGTTAGTAAAACAGTTTTTGAAAGACTAGACTCAACTTCGGCCAAGGAGTTGGAAAGGGGCTACCTACAGGCAGCGGCTCTGATACCAGCTTGTGACGCCCCCGGCCCGACCGTGCACTAATCATACACGCAAATGCGCACGATCAAGCCCAGGGACTCACGGGAAGATATCACAACACAACTCTAGACACAAAATAAAATAATACAAGCTTTATATTACAAGCCAGGGATCTCGAGGGCTCGAATACATAAGCTCGAGTTACACAAGAGTCAGCGGAAGCATCAGTATCTGAGTACAGACATAATTAGACAAAATGCCTTAAGAAGGCTAAGCAAAACAATGACAACTAGATCGAAAAGGCGCAGGCCTCCTGCCTAGGAGCCTCCTAAACTACACCTGGTCGTCGGTCTCCACGTAGTAGTAGGCTCCACCGTGGTAGTAGTAGTCGTCGATGGGATCAGCTGGCGCCGGGGCTCCGTCATCTGGTCGCAGCATTCGGGTATGGGGAAAAAGAGGTAGCAAAGCAACCGTGAGTACTCATCCAAAGTACTCGCAAGACTTACATCGGAACTATGCTAAGTATGCATCGGTATCAAATGAAGGGGCTGTATCTGTGGACTAGACTGCAGAAATGCCAGAATAGAGGGGATAGCCTAGCCTATCGAAGACTAGCATCTTCAGCGTCTTGCAGCATTAGAAGAGTACAGATTAGTATCATATAATAAAGCAATAAGTATGTAGTAGCAAAGCCCAGAGATCCTTCCTCGACTCCCTGCGAGAAAGCGATCTCGGAGCTAACATATTAATTAAAGTAACATGTATCCAGTTCAAGTTGTAGTAGATCGGGATACAACACTGAGCGTCCTGTTACCGTGGACACGGCTATTCGAATAGATAACTTCCCTGCAGGGGTGCACTACTATTACCCAACACGCTCGATTAACTCTGGCCGGACAAACTTTTCTCGGTCATGCCCGGCCTCGGCTGATCGACATGATGTAGTCCTACCTAGGCTCCGCAGAGAGGTCCCCGCCGGTCTACATCCTAAGTGCTCAGGGGTCTTGGGCCCATCGCCCTTTGCACTCCGGGTCGTTGCGTGCAGGGCGAACCCAGGCACCACCTTTCTCATGGACGTGGCGGAGGACCGAGGGAAGGCCGGTGGCTACGGCGGTGAGGCGGCGCGGCGACAGCCGCGTTCGGCTAGGCTCGGGATCGAGCGTGGAAGCGAGGGGGAGGGGGGCAGGAGAGGCTAGGGCTCGAGGGGGGCGAGAGGCGTCCGGGGATGGCCTTATCCCCTCTTCCTACCTACTCCAATGCTGTGGCGGACCGAGGGCGGCGCGGCGCCCGTCGGGCGCGGGCGAGCTGACACGGAGGGAGGGAGCAGGTGGAGACGATGACTCAGACGGGCTAGGCCGGCTCCTGTTGCTAAATGGGCCAAGTGCACAGGGGCTTTTCCTATTTTCTTTTCGAGTTTATCTGCTTAGCTGCTGTTTTCTATTTAGTTTAGGTAGCAAATGATTTTTGATAAAGGTAGAACTTGTCACATAATTACTTAGCAACATTCTATGGTGACACAAAAAGTTTGGGGGCATTTGGAATGGTTTTAATATTTTTAGAAATTGAAAAGGTCACATAAATTAATGCGGGTCCACTGTTTTGGTTGCTAGGGTCAATTTGGGAATTTAAATAATGCTGATTTTATTTTTATAATTGCTTTGGGAATATTTGCAATATTATGAACTATTTTGCTTGCAAGTTTGGAGTTCTTCTAATTTCACTTGTTATTTGAATATTGAATTTGAGATCAATTGTTTCTTAATTGCATTTCTTAGGATTTATTGATGATGACTTGGCATCATTAGTATGAGGTCACTGTGGCATGACACTGGGGGTGTTACACCTTATTCCTTCATCTATCGTGATCTCACCCAAAACTTGAAAACTTCAATCACACAAAACTCAACAAAACCTTCGTGAGATCCGTTAGTATAACAAATAAATCCTTAACTCTAAGTACTGTAGTAAATTGATTCATATTTAATATTGGCATAATGCTACTATACTCTAACTTCTCCATGACTCATACCCCCCGATACGATCCATAGATTCATCAAATTAAGCAAACTATGCAACAAAAATAGAATCTGTCTAAAACAGAACAGTCTGTAAAGATCTATTTAAAAGCGATATTTCTGTAACTCCAAAAATTCTCAAAAATTAGGACAACGTGGTAAATTCATATACCAATACTGTGTAAAAATTTCAGATTTTTCTGAAGCTCCAGTACAGAATTAAAATTCTAGCACTTGACACAAAACTTTCTGTTTTCCAAACAGCATCAATTATACTATCTTCCAAATCATTCCAAAGGCATTACTTGGCACAAACACTAAAAAAAACACAATCATAACAGTAGCATAATTGTGTAAACACACAAGAACAGAATAAAAAAATTATTGGGTTGTCTCCCAACAAGCTTTTTCTTTAAAGCCATTAAGATAAGCTCGAGATTTCAATGATGCTCACATGAAAGATAGTAATTAAAACACGAAGAGAGCATCATGAAACATGTGAAAAACACATTTAAGTCTAACATACTTCCTATGCATAGGAATTTTATAAGAAAACAAATTATCAAGACAAGCAATATCTAGCATGTGCCAATAGGAAGAATGGAGCATTAATAACTTCAATATAACGAGAGGCAATTTAGTAACATGAAGATTTCTACAACCATATTTTCCTCTCTCATAATAATTACATGTAGGATCATATTCAAATTCAACAATGTAGCTATCATATAAAATATTCTCTTCATGATCCACATGCATAAAAGTTTTATAATCTTCCAAGATAGTGGGATTAACATCAACTAAAGTCATGACCTCTCCGAACCCACTTTTATCCAAAAATTCATAAGATTAATAATTCTCCAAAGTAGTGGGATCATTATTACCTAAAGTTGACGCTCTTCCAAACCCACTTTTAATAGTATTGCAAACATTATTATCAATAACATATTCATCGTGAGGCTTAAATAAATTTTCAAGATCATAAGAAGCATTATCACCCCAATCATGATCATTGCAATAAGTAGTGCACATAACAAAATTTTCATCCCCAAGCTTGTAGTTTTGCATATTATTAGCACAATTCACATTAATAGAATTTATAGTAACATCATTGCAATCATGCTTTTCAATCAAGGAGCTATCATGAATCACTTTATAAATTTCTTCTTCTAACACTTCATCACAATTTTTAGATTCATGATTTTCAGCAAAACTTCATAGAGAAAATCAAGAGCACTCAAATCATTAGCAATTGGTTCATTATAATTGGATCTTTTGAAAAGATTAGCAAGTGGATGAGGATCCATAGTGATCTTAAATTTTTGTTTTACTTTCTGTTCTTGAGTGTTGTCATGGCAATAAAAGCAAGCAAGCAAATAAAAATATTTTTGTGTTTTTGTAGAGAAAAAAATTTAGAAGTGGGGGAGATGAAAACAAGAGGCAAATGCAAATAAAATATATGCAAGGAGATGAAAGTTTATGCGTAGGTACTTGATAGATATTGATGATGTCTCCCCGGCAACGGCGCCAGAAAATTCTTCCTGCTACTTGTGAGCTGCGTTGGGATTTCTCCGAAGAGGAGGGGATGATGTAGTACAGTAGAGATAAGTATTTTCCTTAGTTATGAAACCAAGGTTATCAATCCAGTAGGAGAATCACGCAACAACTCGTTAGCAGTACCTGCACACAAAACAACAAATCCTCGCACCCAACGCGAACAAGGGGTTGTCAATCCCTTGGCGGTCAATTGCAAGATTAAATTGTATGGTGATAGATAGATAGATCAAACAAAAATACAAAATAAAATAAATAAAGTAAAAGTGCAGCAAGATATTTTTAGGATTTTCAATATATGATAAAGGTAGACCCGGGGGCCATAGTTTTCACTAGAGGCTTCTCTCTTGAAAATAGCATACGGTGGGTGAACAAATTACTGTTGGACAATTGATAGAAAAGCAAATAATCATGACGGTATCCAAGGCAATGATCATGTATATAGGCATCACGTCCGAGACAAGTAGACCGACTCCTGCCTGGATCTACTACTATTACTCCACACATCGACCGCTATCCAGCATGCATCTAGTGTATTAAGTTCATGAAGAACGGAGTAACGCCTTAAGCAAGATGACATGATGTAGACAAAGTAAACTCACGCATGAATAAACCCCATCTTTTTACCCTTAATAGCAACGATACATACGTGTCATGTCCCTTTCTGTCACTGGGATTGAGCACCGCAAGATCGAACCCATTACAAAGCACCTCTCCCATTGCAAGATAAATCAATCTACTTGGCCAAACCAAATCAATAGATCGGAGAGAAATAGGAAGCTATAATAATCATGCATAAAAGAGTTCAGAGAAAACTCAAATACTATTCATGAATAATCTGATCATAAACTCACAATTCATCGGATCCCAACAAACACACCGCAAAAAGTGATTACATCGGATAGAACTCCAAGAACATCGAGGAAAACATTGTATTGAAGATCAAAAAGAGAGAAGAAGCCATCTAGCTACTAACTATGGACCCGAAGGTCTGTGGTAAACTACTCACGCATCATCGAAAGGGCAGCAAGGTTGATATAGAGCCCCTCCGTGATCGATTCCCCCGCCGGCGGAGTGCCGGAAAAGGCCTCCAGATGGGATCTCTCGAGAACAGGAACTTGCGGTGGCAGAAAAAGTATTTCGTGGACTCCTCTGTTGGTTTCCCGATTTTAGAAAATTTATAGAGGTGGAATTAGGTCAAACAGAGCAGAGGTGGGCCCACGAGGCACCAGGGCGCGCCACCCCCCCCCCCCCCGGGGCGCGCCCTGGTGGCTCGTGGCCACCTCCTCTGGCTTCAGGCCTCCTCCCGAAGCTTCTACTGTCTCTTATGTCCAGAAAAAAATCTCCAAAAAGTTTCGTGACATTTGGACTTCGTTTGGTACTGATATTCTGGAAAACCAAAAACAGGCAAAAAAACAGCAACTGGCACTGGGCACTAAGTTAATAGGTTAGTCCCAAAAAAGGACATATAATTGTTATAAATGTATATAAAAACATCCAAGATTGATACTATAATAGCATGGAACAATCAAAAATTATAGATACGTTGGAGACGTATCAAGCATCCCCAAGCTTAATTCCTGCTCGTCCTCGAGTAGGTAAATGATAAAAACAAAAATTTTGATGTGGAATGCTACCTATCATATTCATCATATATTCTTTTCTTTGGAGCATCGACATTTGGACTTGAATGATTCAAAGCAATAATCTATAGTTTGACATGAAGATATAAATACTCAAGGATACTAACAAGCAACCATGTCTTTCAAAATATCAACGCTAAAGAAAGTTATCCCTAGCCCATTATGCTAAATCATTGATCTATTCATGAAACACACTCAATATTAGCTACACACAATGCACAAGTATGACAATAGTGCTCTCTAGTTGGTGCTTTGTAAGAGAAGATGGAGACTCAAAATAAAAATAAAAATTGTATAAAAGTAAATAGATAGGCCCTTCACAGAGGGAATCAGAGATTTGCAAATGTGCCAGAGCTCAAAGCTTAAATTAGAGAGATAAAATTATTTTGAGATGCATGCTTTTCCTGTCAACGAAAACGACCGAGAATTCCCAATATCTTCCATGCTAGACACATTATAGGCGATTCCCAAACAAAAAATAAAGTTTATTTCCTTTCCATCATTCTTTCACAATCCATGGCTAGTCGTATCCACGGGTGCCCTTCATACCAATACTTTTCAAGGAATTTATTATTATCATCATATTAAAAAAATTCATTTCGGGACTAGGCATCTTTATTACCTGCCACTCTCTCATGCAATGACAAGTGAATAAACACTAATCGTGAGAATAACACACCTAGCATGGAAAATATTGGCCACCCCTGCCGCTTCATGAGCGGTACGGGCACACAAAACGGAAAATTATTTTGCAAAATTAGAGTTGGCACATGCAAATTTACTTGAAACGGCATGGAAATACCGCATATAGGTAGGTATGGTGGACTCATTTGGCACAACTTGAGTTTAAGGAGTTGGATGCACAAGCAATATTTCCGCTTAGTATAAATGAAGGCTAGCAAATAGATTGAGAAGCAACCAACCAAAAAGCGAAAACGGTCATAAACATGCATTGAACATAACTAATACCGAATAATGCACCATAAGTAGGATATAATTTCATTGCATAACTATTGACTTTATGTGCATGCATAGAGAATCACAAACCTTGACACCAATATTCTTACTAAATCATAATTACTCACTAACATGACTCACATATTATCATCTCTATGTCGCAAAACTATTGCAAGGAATCAAAATTATCATATCCAATGATCTTTCATGAAAGTTTTTATTATATCCCTTTTGAATATTCATCACTTTGAAACCAAATTCATATCTTGTGAAATTACCATTACTATTATCAACTCTCAAAATGAAAAAAAAAAAATTAATATGAATCGGACAACGCAAAGGGCACCACGTGGGCAGCAGGGCACGAATCGGACGGCGTGGAGTGCAATCAAAGGGCATGGATACCCCAGGAGGCAGGTGCTCCAGCAGCATTGTAACGTTGATCGTAATGTGCTCCGCCTGCTGCTTGCACACATTGCGACAGAAAACCTCGACTCTGGACGAAAGAAGAGATCACCGGATGGGATCTGCCCGTCGCTCTGCTGCTCCATCACCGGATGGATCATGGATGCAAGTGGCGCGGCCTCCCATGAAGCTTCGTGTTGCTCTCCTTCCACTGGAGGGTGGTGATAGAAGAAAACCTTGTTGCCGTGCTCTGGAGTGAAAAAACACGGCCGCGCCATTCGCCTAGGAACGCGTGTACACGCACGCAAATCATGTCAGCTGCAACCGCCCGTCCGTCGTCATGACGGATTGACAGGTCGATCGACAGCGACGGCCACCTAAACGGAATTTGTCCAGCACCGGTACTATTCGCCGTCGCCAACTCGCTATGCCCGTGGCGGTTCCCATCCGACCGCGACACACGGGAGCAGACGTCGTCGTCGTCGCTGCCTTTTCGTTCTTGGACCGAAGCGAACGGGAACGGCGTTCGTTCCTGGCAAGCTTTTCTGTCCGCGCAGTCATGGTGTCCCGATCTTGCTTCTACAATTTTTTTTTACTAGCGCTAGTTTTTTTCTAGTCCAATTCGTTGACTGCTCATCAGATACCGGTGTGTGCCGTAGGTCAGGCCTCCTCCTCCTCTGCTTTTCGGTGGTCTATACGAGGCCATATGATTGGGACGTTGACTTTGGTTGGAGAGAGCTCGTACGAGTCAATTTCTTCTTCATTCATGGTCGCTATGGTTTGCAGCGTGCATGCTTTGTGCATATAAAGGCATCTTCAATGGAAATCATCAAACGGACCACCTCAAATGTCCGTGTACAACGGCCAGGTCGGAGACCCTTCAACGATATCCCTCATTTGTTTTCTTTTTCTTTTTCTTTTTCTTTTAGATGCAGTATCCCTCGTTTCTTGACTGTGAACTGACAGACCAAGAGGAGAGTGAGAGACATTATCCAACTCATAGTGGGTTGGACGAACTGTCCGGACTTTCATATAGCTCCCATATGCGATTTCAGACGTCTGGACCAGTTCGGACAGATTTGACGAGCCACGCTGGACGGCTAAAAGTGCTTGTTTGGTCCCGTCCGGTCATCCATTACGGGGGTGTTTCGGTGACCTGAAAGCATCTATAGCCGGGCTCCTCAAATGTCCCCTATATGTTCGGCCGGACGACATGATCAGTGACCGCTCGCAAAATCGCGACCCAGCCGGGCTCCTCAAAACGGCCCTATACGTCCGGGCTGACCGGCACTCCCATATCCAACTCATATCTGGGGCGGATATGAGGAGGCCCAGACATGTCCGCTACGTCTGACTGACGGGCGGGACCCACGTGGACACACGTCGAAATCCAACGGTCCGGTGAGAACGCCGCTTCGACGCGCCGCCCGAGGGGCCAAATCCGGCTATTTAAGCCGGACGACGACCCTCAACTCTAGCCAGTTCCATTTCCACCATCTCCCTCCCGTCCATGCCGCCACTCCCTATCCACTTGGAGCTCGCCGTCTGCCGGCAGCCATGGTTCGCTGTCGAATCACCACCTACGCCATGCTCACTCTACACGCCGTTCGGAGCTCCTATCGGAGATCCAGGCACGACGCGTTGCTCGCATTGCAACCAGCTTGCCTTTGGACTCTCCGGAGGAGGGGCAGGAGTAGGAGGCGCCGGACGTGGAGATGGATGAGGAGGAGGAGCAAGAGTAGGAGGCACCGGACGCGAAGATGGATGAGGAGGAGGAGGAGCAAGTGTAGGAGGCGCCGGACGCGAAGATGGATGAAGAGGAGGAGAAGAAGGAAGGTGAGGCAGATCCGGCGTATCCTGCTGCCGAATTCGGCATGGGCGACGCGCTGGCCGAGTTCGAGGTGGCCCAAACGAAGGAGGCGGCAAAGCAGTAGGTCATCCTCGATTCCATCCAGTCAGAGCATGAGGTCGCAGTAAACCGGCGCTATCTCCGTCAGGTGGACGCGGACCTGGACCTGGAGGAAGTTTCCGCAGACCTGGATACCAACGAGGAGCAGGAGGTGCGGGCTGCGGCCAACGCCCAGGCCGGTCCGTCCGGCGATGCCGACACGGAGGTCGTCGACCTGTCCGACAACAAGTACTCCCTCCGTTCCAAAATATAGTGCGTCCTCGGTTTCCGCGTTTCAACTTTGACCATAAATTTGACCAACGAGACCGACTACGGCGGGGCAAAAATTATACCAGTGAATTCGTATTCGAAAGAAGTTTTCAATTATATATTTTTTGCTCCCGCCGCTATCTAAGGTTTATCTATGTATAATAACGTTGTGCGTAGCTATTTTGTGTTGCATGGTGTAGTACCGATTTTAGGGTGTGATATCTGAGGTTTTATGGTCGCAGCACACGAAAATGAGGGGTGACATCTGACGGGAGACAGACATAACCAAGTCCGTACGCGCACGCAGGCAGCGTCAGGGCATGTACAACGCGGGGCGCTAGAGCCGGGCGCCAGGATTAATAACCTGCTCAATTGGCAGTTAGACTAACAAATCCCATCACCTTAGGGCATCTACAATGCCAGCCGCCTGACCAGGCGCTTATGAAGGAAACAAATTAATAATATTAAATTAGAAAAGATCTAAGAACCTACCCTTCCAACGCCAGACGCTAATCATGGGTGCTAATTAAACTTGCTATGCAGCACATACGAGGGAGAAAAGGAAGGAAGCGGCCGACGCAACGTTTTGCGCCTGCTGGCGTCCGATGCCAGGATTTGACCGCTCCAACCGCCGATCGAGTGGGATTTCAGCAGGGAAAAAATCCTGGCGCCTCTCCAAGCACCCAGCGTTGGACATGCCCTTATCTTGCATCGGCGCAAAGGGTGGAAGCGGGCGCTTCGGGGCTGTTTGGTTTGAGACTCAAATTGCCACGCCTAAGGTGAGGTGCCAGCCACACCTGTGGCTTGCCACAATGTGTGGCAAAATCAAATTGTTTGGTTTGTAGCCATGCCTTAGGTTAGGTGTGGCAGATTTTGTGTGGTGTGCGTTTGGATGCCTTCCACAAATGTTTGGCAAAAAGTTGTGGTTTGTGTTTGGATTACTGCCACATGTTTTTAAATCACCTTAGTGCTGGAGTGGTGATATTATTTGACACTTGTCTTACAAGTCAACCATACTACAACATGCTTTAGCAAATGTAAGAAGATTTGTTCACAATAATAATAACCATAAAAATAACATGAAGCATTTTCTATTAATCCCATATGTGAAAATAAATCACAGCAACAATTCATAATCAAGATAGAAAATAAGATAGATACGTCCAAGTTCCAGCCATATAAAAAGTCAAGTAATAGTCATAGTAATAGCACAAGTTCCAGCCAAGTTACATTTCACTACACATCAAAATGTCTACTTCCCAAAAAAAATAGCAGTAGCAAAAGTTCAACTCCCAAAGGCAGCAAGCAGACACATCAGATGTTATCTTCTCCTAAATACCAAAAGTTGCCATCTTCTAGACATCACAAGTTAGCAACTATAGAACTTCATAGGTTGCTATTGTCTAAACATGATCTTTGTCAGCAAAGAACTTCCAAACCCAAGTTTCAAAAGTTTTGTCACTTGCACTGCATAACCAACCACGCAAACCTTCATTGTCCTTGCTAGATAAGTGCACACCAACAGCAATTCTTTGATCTGTGGTAATTGGGAGTTCCTCCAACTTCTTCCATAAACTAGCATAAGGATCAACAACTTGCGGCATTGGAGGAGGAGCAGCAAGGGATTGCTGGAGTGACCTTAATGTAGAGTTGATTTCTTCAGCGGACTCCGCAAAACGACTCTTGGTTTTTGGTTGCTTCTTAGTAGGTGACTTGCTGCCTCTTGGGCGCTTCTTACCAACTCGGCTAGTGCTAGATGATGAATTATCACCACTTACAGGTACTGGAGGTCTTTTAGGAGCATGTGTTGTCGGCAAAGTGTCAGAATCCTCCTCAAGGGGGCCCTCATACTGTGGATAGCAGTTAAGGTCATACAACCCTTCATCATTGTCGGAGTCATCAGAATCAATTGTGCATGTATGTTGGTCCATGGCCAAAGAACCATCAGCACTAGTGCCTGTGAATAGCTCCTGCATCTCATGGTAGAACTTTATGGGCTTAGAAAGCAAGCGCCTTGCTCTATCCTGCATTACAAGCACGCACAAATTAATATCCTAATTAAAATAGCCATATTAAGTTTCAAAACGAAACCAAATTATACATACATTGAGGCAAGACTTTTCAGACTCGGAGATAGTTACCACACATCTGATATCATCAAAAACATTGCCACTCTTGCTAATTGCAGCAGCAATGTACTTCCAATTTTCTTTGTAGTGCCTGAAGTGACGATCAACTTGAGCAAGTGTCACCCCCATAGCAAATTTTCTATTTAAAGCATCAGCACACTTCATAAGATGATGCTTCCTGAACCTAAATCCTGCATATTGTTCCTTCATGTATTCGATGCACCAATCCAACATAAACTTGGTCTGATCATCGGCCCAGGAAATAGTTCTCTCACGAGAGCACCCATCACCATCGGCCTTCCCTTTTCCCTTAGCCATAGCTGCTTCTCATACAATGAGCCATTTTTATTAGAAGATAATAGGTGAGGCAAATAAGCATGAAACAGCCAACAATTTCCCTTTAGAAGATATAAGTTTACAAAGGTACACCAACATAGTTTCACATGAATCGCATACATAACGACCAAATGTAACAAAATAACACTCATGTTTGATACATAGAAATATGACAGAACTAGTTTCAAACAGACTGAATAGAACCTAAAATAAACCTCATCACCATCAGCCTTACATACTAACTTCTTAATCATCTTGATCTTGAGCTGCTAAGTTATCCTCCCACATTTTTTGAGCTAGTACATCCCTTTTGTGTGCCCATGCCTGGCTCTCCTGGTAAACGTCACGACGCTGTCGTCTACTCCGTGGAAGGGCCGAGTACCAAGTAGCATCATCATAGACATACTCATCAGGACCATCATCTAGGATCCAGTTATGGAGCACACAACAAGCAAATACAATTTTTACTTGTGTTTTCAGAGGGAAGAATGGTTGACTTGCAAATATTTTAAATCGATTCTTCAAGGTACCAAATGCTCTTTCGACGGTTGTTCTAAGTGAGGAATGTCGATTGTTGAATAACTCCCTTGGGTTCTCAGGCTCTCTACTTCCCCTATATTCCTTTAGGTGATACCGAACACCACGATATGGTGGTAGTATACCGGGTCTTGCAGCATATCCAGCGTCCGCTAGGAAATATTTACCTACATCATGATGATGCTAACACATTAACTAAGAACTAAAGAAAGTTTTAGTTTGAAGCCATGGATTAGAATCCCACCTTCTGGTATTTTAAGGCCATTGGGACGTGATAGGGCATCTTGGAGCACATACGAATCATGAGCTGATCCCTCCCATCCAGCAAGAACATATGTAAATCTTAGGTCAAAATCAACGGCTGCTAGCACATTTTGTGTGGGAAAGGACTTTCTACCCCTAAACCTATCTTGCATGTGGATAGGCACACATGCCGGTATATGAGTACCATCCAGAGCTCCTATGCATCCCTACGAAAAGAGAGAACCAGTTTCAAACAGACTAAATGGAACCTATAAATACATTGTAGATACTAGTGAATAATTTGGGATGTACCTCAAAGTAAGGGTGAAATCTGGTGCTACTTGTTATCTTTGAATGTGTTTCGATGGATCTGATGCATATGACATCACGGGCAAGGAGACACAGGGCATCCAAAACAGCATTGAAGTACCTACTAACTGTCTCGCCTGATCGATAAAACTCAAAACCAATCGATCTATTTTTCCAGTTATGACCCACAACATGGATGAACATGGCAACTTGCTCCTCCACAGTTACATGGAATGTGTCTACCAATAGACCACGACGTCTCAGGTTAGCACACAATTTGTGAAAGACCAATTTCCGCATGCGCAGCTCATTTATGCAATTAGCCTCGGTTCCATAGTACATACGGTTTAGACGTGACACCCTTTCAACGTCTCGTTCGAACATGGGAGCATAAGTTATAGATTTTCTCTTCCTTTTTCGGACATTAATCTTGTACCAGTACATGGCTAAACAGACAATAATGGCAGCAAGCAATCTTCTCCTCCACATGTAGTAGTGATAATAATGCATATAATACTGTAAGCATAATGTCCTTCGGTCCATCTACGAAAGAATAATAGCATTAAAAGACTGATGATGGCATCAGTGAGTGGAACTATATAAGATCCAACAGAAACTATACAGAGGACTAAATAGATTACTCAGAGAATAAATTGTATAATACATCTCTAAGAAAAGAACAGAGAGATGTCAAATCTTACAGCAACACTACATACTTGCAAGAAATTACTAACTTATAATCTCACTCGTCCAAGCGTGCAACAATTGCAAAGGGGGATTACGGTGTTACCTTTGCTCTGAACAAATAATTGACCTTTCACTATGAGATGGAAGATCCTAGTACGGATGCAACAAGGGCAGGAACAAGCAACGGAAAATCCCAGAAATCACGGAAGAAAGCTGATATTTTTCTCTTGAAAAAATCAAGGACGCCCAGATCTGCATGTATGAGATGAATCTCACGTGATGAGACAGAGGAGATGGAGGAGATGTAAGAGATAGATGTTGCAGTGATGAGGATTTGTACCGGAGAGGAGCAGATCGAGTGCGGCGGCAAGCTCTTCCTCAGTTGGATCTGCAAGGGGAGAGAGAAGGGCTCTCAGCCACGGGGTCAGGACTGAAGGGGTGGGGGATTTTTGGAACGAGGACGAACAGGGAAAGCGGTGACTTTTATCAGTTCGCGGGGATTTTTGCGGCTCAGTTGGCGCGCCGCGGTGAGTGTGGCGGGCAAAACGAGCGCCACACTTTTTGGCGAAAATTCAGCGGCAGGCGACCCTTGGCGTTGTGGCGAGCCTAATGTTTGTACAGAACCAAACGCTTGCCTAAGGAGTTGTGGCACGCCTCACCTTAGGCGTGGCACGCTTAGGCTGGAAACCAAACAGCCTCTTCGTCTTTTTTTCCCCTGCAGGAGTTGACCGATGCATGCAGCGATAGGTCTTCCAGCTGGTTTTGCGATTAACTAGCGCCCATCGTTAGCGCTCACCGTTGGGTAAAAAGCGCTAAGCTAATTACTTTATTTTTACGGTATTTATTTTTTGTCTTCCTAAGCGCCTACGCAAGCGCTCTGCGATGGAGATGCCCTCAGCGCGAACCAGCCCGGCACGCGTCGTCGTCGGGGACAGATCGACGGCGACCGCTACCCACCCACCCGCCCGCCCAAACGGAATCTCGTCATTATATTCGCGTCCCGGTGGCGGGCGGCTCCGATCCGACCGCGACGCCGCACAGGTCAGGCAGGAACAGACGCACACCGTCGTCTTCCTTTTCCTCCTCGTCTCTTTGGTTTCCAGGTGTGGACGAAAGCGAAACCGGACGCGGCCTCCCTCCTCGTCCCTCTCTCCCTCG
Organism: Elymus sibiricus; assembly: GCA_039707655.1. NCBI lineage: Eukaryota > Viridiplantae > Streptophyta > Magnoliopsida > Poales > Poaceae > Elymus > Elymus sibiricus. The sequence continues at coordinate 50,216,038 of CM077668.1, forward strand.
CGCTGCCTGTCAGAGAGTCTGCATTTCCCTCTCATTTGGGAGGAGTGCGGTGCGGTTGATTCAACTGCCCTCTTCATTTCCCTCTCCCACGAGCGAAGGCAGAGCAGAGGAGAGGAACCTCCCAAATTTGACGCATTCCGCTCCTCCTCCGCTCCCACCCAAAGTTTCCAAACCAAACCAACCCAGCCAGCCACGGAGGGACAGCGAGCGCTCCAATCCAAAGCAAGGAAGGAAACCTGCCCGCCCCGCCCCGATCGATCCCGACCCCAACCGCCCCCAAAACTTGCCATACTCGCCGCCAGGCCCGGCGATCCCTACTTATTGCCCCGGCGGCGAGGAGGAGGCTCGGCTCGTGGCTCCGCTCGGGAGATCGGTCGAGGTTCCGTTTCAATCCGGGGTCCTCTGCTCGTTGAAACCGCGAGGCGAGGCTCGGAAGAGGAGGAGGAGGCCGTGTGCTCCGGGACCGGTTGGTCGCCTGCCGGCGGTCGGTCCACGGCGCCCCGCGGGCGGCGCTAGGTTGGTTCCTTCTCTTCTCTTTCGCTCCTCCCCCTCGCATTCCTGCCAATTATTCCTACCCAATTTCCGATTCCTCACTACTAGATTGCGATGTTGCCCAATTCTGACCAAGACACTGTGCTATAGACTTCCCCTCTCTACTTTTCTGTGGTTCTAGACGGCTCGTAATTCGGCCATTGACTTGGGTAGGCAGGCTCATCTGGGTCAATTGCCTAGCACGACGCATGGATTCTATCTAAAGGGGGAGAGGACAGGTGTAAATGAAAGATCTCAGAAGTGGGGGAGCAGAGCAATTCAGTGCCGTAGCCAAACAGTAGTAGGTCAATTTCTCCATGATAATTGCTAGTACGAGGCATGGATTTCAATTCAGGAACTGTATTATTCTCTCTACACACTAGATGGGGGATAGGGAGAGAAAGGACAGGTTAAACTGAAAGATCTCACAAGTGGGAGCAATAGTAGCCAATACTAGTTCTAGGACCTAATCGTCTCATGGTGGTGTCTCTTCATGATGCGGGCAGGCATTAACTCGTGCTAAATTGCAGGTGGACGGAGGGACAGGCACCCACACAACTCGATAGTGCCTGAGAAAGTTGTGTGTGGTGTGGGCAAAAAGATGAGATGGGCTTAGGAGCAAGACAGAAACCAGTGGAAACAAAGGCGTAAAGCACCAAACAAAGTCATCTCTGTCAGTCACCACACCAGGTTGTGTGTGCTTGTGTTGTGTGGAATCCTACAAGAGCGGCTTCTTCCTGAAGCCGCAGGGCCAAGGGTGCAGAGATGCCGAAGAAGGGGCTCAAGAAGCTGCACGCCAAGGATGCGCTGGACTTCTTCAACCAGGTCATGGTGGAGCAGCCCCTGCTCCCGTTCCTCATCCCGCTCGGCCTCTTCGCGTGGTTCGTCGAGCGCTGGGTCGTGCCCTTCTCCAACTGGGTGCCCCTTGCGGCTGCCGTCTGGGCCACAATTCAGGTAGCTGTTTCTTTCCGTTATGTTGTTCAGATCATGCGTAGGTTCTTATTAGGTCGTTTGATGCCATCTTACTTTTAGTATAGCATATATAATGTCTGGTCTTGGGCGTTCACATGATACTTTTGTACTTTCTGAAAGAGAAACAGAGTGTGAACTATAGCTTTTTATTTATTCAGACATTCTGACTTGTTTTGTTTTGTTAGTGCTAATAATGATTTTGAATGTGAGATTAGCAGCAAACAGCATTTTATCTGGGTCCCTAATGGTTTCGTTTGTCTTCTTAGTCCTTACCCTTTTATATCACTGATGCAGTATGGGAGGTTTAAACGGAAGATGGCTGTAGAAGATTTGAACAAAAGATGGAAGCACCTAATACTGAACACAACAGTATGTGATGTTCCCTTGCTTTATTTATGCTACTGTTTATTTGTGGACATACAGTCAATACTCATTTTACCTCTGTTGTAGCCTACCACACCAATAGAACCTTGCGAGTGGTTGAACAAACTTTTGATTGAAGTTTGGCCCAACTACATGGAACCAAAACTATCAAAGAAGTTCCAATCTACTGTCGAGGTGAGCTTCTGCTTGAAATTATATTTTAGCAGTCGGTAGTTCAAAAGATTTTGGCAAATCAAATTAGATTGTACTATATGCTTTGATCCATGGAAGTTGATTGTCTACGAATCAAATTAAGTACAAAATTCCTTTTGGTTCTGTTAATTTGAGGTAGTCAATATGTATTGCAAGATATGTTGCTTACTGGGTTTTACACTTTTTTGTTTATAAGTAGCTGACCTGAGTTTATAACTTTGCAGAGACGTTTAAAGAATCGAAAACCAAAACTGATAGTAAGTTCCCTTGAATTCGTTTTTCTTCTTCTTTTGCTATTCTGGCTGCAGCGCTAAAATCTTGCTCTTCCATCCCCAGGATAAAATAGAATTACAGGAATTCTCACTCGGTTCTTGCCCACCTACCTTGGGAGAGCAGGGTATGCGCTGGATGACTTCAGGTGAACAGGTAGTTGTCCATATTCTGTATTGTGTGCTATCTGAAAGACTTCTACAATCCATAGTTTATTTAAGACACAACTTAACACTATAATTTATTTATTTTTGAATATGCAGCAAGTCATGTCCTTGGGTTTTGATTGGCACAGCAAAGAGATGAGTGTGATGTTTATGGCGAAAGTAGCAAAACCTCTGATGGGCACTGCTCGCATTGTTATAAACAGCATCCACATCAAGGGAGATGTATGTCTTCTGCTCTCTCCATTGGTTATGCTCTTTCTAACCATTATAGCATCTAATTTGAAAGTGACATATTTCCAACTTTGTTTAATGATGTCAAGAGGCTGACTACGAAAAATGTGTTTTGTAAGAGCCATTTAATTATGAGTGGTTGACAAAGGAAAACAGCTTTAGCATGCAGTTTAGATTATAAGCGTTTGTCACAGCAAGGACATGGTGTCTTGTGTTATTTCACAGGAAGCAATTTTTTGCGAGGCTTAGTGAATTTTCCGTACATTATTTTTTTTTACCCCAATGGTTACACCTACTCCCTCGTTCCAAATTAATTGAAGTTCTAGTTTTGTCCTAATTCAAATTCTCTAGATTTGACCAAGTTTATGGGAATGTGCTAATATCTACAAATCAAGTATATATAGTACGGACATGTATTTTATGATGGATATGATGAACTAATTTGGTGTTGTAGATGTTTATACTCCCTCATTCCCAAAAGATTAAGTCCTATAAGTTTTGTCTTATGTCAGACTTTTTAAAGTTTGGTCAAACTTGAGAAAGTTTGACTTAAGTAAAAACTTAGGGGATCTATTTTGTGGGAAGGAGGGAGTATAATTTCTATAGGCTTGGTCCAACTAATTTGTAATGGATGGGGGGGAGTACATTATATGTTTATTGACAGATCTGAATTGATAACAATCGACTCTCCCGAGTTGCAGGATTGAGTTCTGCTACTATCTCTGATTCAAATTACTTGTTGCAGCTTCTACTGAGTCCCATTCTTGATGGTGAAGCTGTCCTCTATTCTTTTGAATCTACTCCAGAAGTCAGGATAGGTGTAGCATTTGGAAGTGGTGGAAGCCAAGCCGTTCCTGGTATGGAGTTACCGGGTGTCTCAACATGGCTGGTGGGTCTGTGTGGACCATTTAGTTCAGTCCTTGATATCTTTGCATTTTCTTAACGTAATGGCGGCAACCATTGTATAGTGACATTTAGAAGCCAAATTCAGTTGACATATCTAATGCACGCTTCTTAAATCTATTCAGGTAAAGCTTTTGACTGAAACAATAGCTAAGACAATGGTTGAGCCTCGCCGTCTCTGCTTTTCTTTGCCACCAGTAGATCTGAAGAAACAAGCAGTTGGTGGTGTTCTTTCTGTTACTGTTGTTTCAGCTAGTAATCTTGGCAGAAGGAGCAGAACTAATGAGTTAGGGAACCACCAAAGCTCAAGTGGAAACACTACACCTGGGATTCCTCTTAACAGGAGGGCACATACATTTATTGAGGTAGAAGTTGGCACTTTGATGAGAAAAACAACTACTTGTGAGGGTCCAAATCCTACATGGAATAGCACATTTAACATGGTACTGCATGGAGAGACAGGTGTTGTCAAGTTTCTTCTGTATGAACTGGATTCCGATGGTGTCAAGTATAATTACCTGACAAGCTGCGAGATAAAGGTAGGGTGTCAAGTTTCTTCTTTCACTATGTTTTTCATCACTTTAGACGTTTGAGGTTCTTCCTGCATAACAAAGACACTAAGGAATCGATTTAAACAGGTCAAGTATGTTTTAGATGGTTCGACAATATTCTGGGCTATAGGACATAATGATGGTGTGGTTGCAAGGCATGCTGAGCATTGTGGGAAAGAAGTTGGAATGGTGGTACCATTTGAGGAGGATATCACAGGCGAGGTAACTTGCCTATTTATTTTCGTTTCTTCTTTAGTAATTATCTGTGCATCATCAGTTCATTTCACATAATATATATCCTGTTTGTTTTTAGACCTGATATAAGATTGTAACTTCTAATGCATGAATTCATATTTGCTGGCTAATTTCCATAAGCTATCTTAAAAAAGTACATTACTCTTGTCTGCACCCGTGGTCCTTCAAATTGTATGATGTGATCAACTAGGTCCAACAACTTCATAGATTGCATTCCCAAGATGGCTTACAACCTGCTCACGTGTCATGCTGATGTTTTCTTTTTAATAATGCTCTCGGTATTGTTATACAATGTCATCCTTAAAATTTGGAATGTTGAAGGATCTATTGGTAGGGCAATAACATCATTTCAAATCAAACTGGCACAAGTAAACTAGTTATGTTAAGTAAGTCCATGGGTGCTTATTGACGACTACAAACTGGTTAACCATAGGATTGGCTCGTTATGCTATTTCTTTCCTTTTAGTTGTTTTCGTTAATATTTACTTATTTTTTTGAACTGCTTATTTACTTATTGATTGCACTGCAAACGATTCTATATCCTTTTGTTTGCAGTTAACTGTCAGCCTTGTGCTAAAAGAATGGCAATTCTCTGATGGGTCGGTCACATTGAGTAACTCTCTGAGCAATGAATTTCAATGTTCTATTGATGGATCACCGAAGCTTCAGTCTAGGACAGGAAGGATGCTCAGAGTCAAAGTAGTGGAGGGTAGGGCCCTTGCAGTAAACAGTAAATCTGGAAAATGTGATCCTTATGTGAAACTCCAGTATGGAAAGGTTTTTGTTACCTTGCTCAACTTTGGTTTCACTAACAAAAACAATATATTCAGCTTAGTTAATTTTGTATTCTAATATCAGATTATTCCACTAGGCTCTGTACAGAACAAAGACACTCTCTCGCACGGCCCAACCAGTTTGGAATGACAAGTTTGAATTTGATGAGATTGGTGGTGGTGAATATCTGAAGGTCAAATGCTATAATTTAGATACATTCACTGATGATAGCATTGGCAGTGCAAGAGTAAATCTGGAGGGACTTCTAGATGGTGCTAGCCGAGATGTCTGGGTACCACTTGAAAAAGTAGATTCAGGAGAGATCAGGCTCGAAATAGAGGCAATACCAAATGACCACAATGACAGTCTGAAGGTGTGCATCCTTAAGCATTGAATTTCTTGATTGTGAAAGAGTACCAACCACCAGTACTTTTTTCTAAGGATCCTACTAGAACTATTAAATTGTGATGTTCATGAAACCCTCCACTGCTAGTTGTGTGTGTATCCTTGATTCTGTTAAAGTCAGGTAGCCTCATATAGTCTCCATTTTGTCAACTGATTTGTGCCTCTTGGGTGTGAATTGTGCTTCTTTGCAGAGATCAAGCAGTAAAGTTGAAGCTGGCTGGATCGAATTAGTAATAATTGAAGCCAGGGATCTTGTTGCTGCTGATCTTAGAGGAACTAGTGATCCATATGTCAGGGTGCAATATGGGAACAAGAAGAAGCGAACCAAGGTCTGGTGATTAGTTCTATTGATATTTTTCATCAATCAAAAGTTCCATTACATTTCTCTTACATGGAATCTGTCCCAGTAGAAACAGCGCGAGTCATACTGAAATTCTGAGCAGTTTTAAAGCAGAGAAAATAAGCTCAGTACCATGGCGAAGGCATAAACTGTGCACTAATGTAGCAGTATATGTCATGAATAAATATTTGATAGTGTGTCAAGTTACTCCTGATTAATCCAAATCCTGCAAGCGTAGCAGTCTGTGGTTAGCAGGTGAGTATAGTGGAAGAGCTGACGTAAGAACGTCAGGGAGTTTGTTAGCATCTATAATGCTAACTCTTGCAATCATGTCTTTGCCACCATTTCTATATCTGAGGCTGCAGAATAAGTCAAAGTCTTTTACTTGCAGATGCTAGGTGCGGCAACCAATTTGAGCTGAATAATTCTTTCTATGCAGGTCATTTACAAGACGCTGGCTCCAAACTGGAACCAGACATTTGAGTTTGCGGAAACCGGAGAACCCCTGATCCTGCATGTCAAGGACCATAACGCGGTCCTTCCAACCGCCAGCATAGGAAACTGCACTGTCGAATACAGCATGCTTTCTCCGAATCAACCCGCCGACAAATGGATACCGCTGCAAGGAGTGCGGAGCGGAGAAATCCATGTGAAGATTGCCCGAAGAGTCGCGGACTCGGAAAAGAAAACCAGCCTGCTGACAGACGCGCCCGCCCTTGGCAAAGGACACAAGATATCAGCACAGGTGAGCCAATGCATAAATCCATGCTTGCCGTTCACTCCTGCCAACATTAATTCTCCTCCGTGACATCCATCACTGCTTATATGTCCCGTGTGATGAACATCCTTTGAAACTCTGTACAGATGAGAGACAGCCTGAAGAAATGTGCGGGCTTGGCTGATGATGGCGGCGACATGGAGGCAATGTCGCTGGCCCTGACGGAGGTGGAGAGCGTCCAGGATGAGCAGGATTTGTACATACAGCAGCTGGAGCGGGAAAAGGCCCTGCTGCTGCAAAAGATACATGACCTTGGCTCTGAAGTCCTCAGGACATCCTCTGGTCCTCCCAGGACCTCCTGCTAGTAATTAGATCAACAACTACTGTCCACAAACAAGATGGCAAAGTGCTAATCATTTTTCGTAGAACTATGTAATTTATCAGCGGTTGCTTGTAAGTAGATGGGTAGGAAATCACGGCGAAATTATCACGTCGCGACGCCCTTAAAGTTGTACAAAAACGAGTTGTAAATTTTCAGAAAGAGTCTAAAATAATTTGTGGTATATTTAGTGCTGAAGCATCAGTATTTACACTTTTGCGCACTTTTGCAGCTTACAAAAGGCTGATCATTTTGCACACAGGTTTACAATGCTACCATGGTTTTGGTAAAATACTTGCTGAATTTGACACGGGTTTACAGTGAACCCATCTTTTTTCCCTTTTCTCATGCGAAATGCTAGTACAAACAAACGAGGATCATAGAAAAATTTAGCTCCTCTCAAACACTTGATTTATTATAAGATATGCAATGTTGGCCCGAAATTCGATCCAAACAATAAGCTAGCAGCTCTGCTATGGTTCGAAGATGTAAGGAGCTGTATGCAGTTGGGTTGCATCTTCAGTTTCCGATTATCCAGTAAACAAAATGGAATCAGTACAATAAGAAAAGCCATTTTCTAAATGGAACCTATTGAAGTTACAGGTTAAAATTCGTGCCGTCTGGCCTTGCTCCAGACCATAGTTATCGCGCGGGAAAAAAAAATCATGTTTTGTGTTGGAAGGGAAATAAGCTGTACACAAATCTAAAGCCCAAACTACACTGATTCTAACATGTTCTGCTACTAAAATTCAGACATAAGCGACCCCCCAAAAAAGGTTCAGACAATAAGTGAACCATATTGAATCACAACTGAAAATGAAGCTGATTTTGATCATGGAAAATATAGTGAAGACAAACACAAACATGGATGCAGGAAGACTTTAAAATGCACACAAATAAATAAGGCTTTGCACACTTCGTACAAAAACAGAAGGTTCCAAGTTACATCAGATGCCTTATAGTATAAATGACTGGTGAAATTACAGTAGAGAAGAAACAAATAACAGCAGAGAAGATGGAGCTGCATCTACTACTGAATCCTCTCTGCAGCCAGCTCGCGGTTCCTGACGAAACCGACGTAAACTCTCTGAACATGAGATATGTTGTCCTCTTTCTTCCGGCGAACCCTGTCCACAAGCTCTTCCGCTGTAGAATCCAAGGTCAGCTCTTCAAGAGTGGTCACGTGTTCAATCTCACACGGCAACAACTTCAACTCCGGACAGAGCAGGAGCTTCAGATCAACCAAGCTGGGCATCGCCCCTCTTCTTATCGTCATCTGACTGAGATGTGGAGCTCCCCAGATCTTTAGCACCCGAAGCTTCTGAAACGACGTTGCTCGGAAGTGCATCCTGTTGCCATCAAATGCATCATAAAGCTGAAGCTTCACCAGCTGCTGTAGCTCCTCGAGGTAGCAGAACATGTTCTCCTCAAGCTTTGACCAGACGAGCCGTAGAATGGTGAGGCTTTTCAGTTTACTGATTGATAAGAAGAACCGAGGCAGTGATTCTTTCTCTAACGTCCCTAGCAAGAAAAGCTTCTGGAGTAACGGAGGTGGGTTGAGTGCATCAAGTTGCAGAACTTCCTGGTCATCATCCGCATGGATCCCGAGCCGGGTTAGATGGACCATATTGGTAATAGCTTTGAAGAGCTTTTCACAATGGCGGCCCTGAACCCTACTGATGCGGAATGACCTCAACAGAACCAGAGCACCAAGGTAACGGACCATTTCGGAGCTGGATTCCACCAGCAATAATGTCTGCAGGCTTGCCAAAGACCACATGCCAATAGGCGCTGGGACACCAATAGAAGGAACAAACTGCATAGCTGGTATCTGAGGCTTCACAGTGACGATAAGATGCGTCAACTTTGAGAGCCTTGTGATTTCCACTGGTAGGTTGGTGATTTGGCTTTTCCAGGCATCCAGTACAAGCAGATTCTGTAGCCTTCCAATCAGCCGTGAGATATTTGCAATTTTAGTGCGCCTGAGGCCCAGATAACGCAGGTTGAACAAGTCAAACACCTCATTTGGCAGAGACTCAATTGAACTATCTTGCAGATTCAAGACAGACATTAACTGAACAGACCTTGAGAATGAACGGAGCGAGCCAAAAGTCAGCGAATTCTGGAAAACAAGCAAGGAGCGGAGATGCGGCACAGACTCTGCAAGGTGTGCAATATCACCTCTTTGAATTGATAAACGACGTGCTTTCCCAATAAGATTAGTCCTCGAGTAATCGAGGACGATGCAGAAATTCTCTTCGCATGCCTTGGAGAGGGCCAACACACGAAGGATGTCATGCATCTGGAAATCATCGACATATCCCGATTCATTCCTCTTAACCTCCACCAGCAGGCACCGATTGATGAGTTCGGTCAAGTAATCTTCTGCAACCTCCTCCAGTGTTTTATGCTCACTTGCTTCAATAAATCCTTCTGCGACCCAAAGCCGTACTAGCCACTTCCTTTGCATCACATGATTCTCTGGGAACATGCAGCAGTAAAGAAAGCAGTTCTTCATGTTGTGTGGCAAGTCTTCCAAACTAACCTTCAAGATTATGTTCATATCCAGGATGCAATTGTTTGTAAATTGCAGCTCAAGAGTTTTGTATACATTCTCCCACTCCAGAAAAGTTGTGCTCTTGAATGACAGGAGGCGCCCGATGCACACAATAGCGATTGGCAAGCCATTGCATTTCTCCACAAACTTGTTTGCCCAATACTGCAATTCTGGTGGACAGTCTCTATTTTCATTCTTCCAAAATGCCTCTTTACAAAACAGATCCCATGCATAGTGATTTTGCAAGGGTTGCAGGTTAATCATCTGGGCTTCGGAAGCAAGCAGTGCCACCTCGTATATCCTTGATGTGAAAATTATCCGACCAAGTTTGCCACCAAAAAATGCATCTTTGCTGTCAAACCAAACATTCACACTCCAAACATCATCTAGAACAAGAACATACCTTTTCTTCTCTAGGTAACGTCGGATTGTCTCCACTAGGCTTCTGTAATCCGTGATATCGACGTCCTTCTTCCTGTCATTCTTTCGGAACTCTTCAACAATCTGTCTTAGCAAATCATTAGCTTCATAGCTATGAGACACAGTGATCCAAGCACAAGTGTCAAAATCAGTCTTGATGGCGTTGTAGACATGCGCAACAAGTGTTGTCTTACCAACACCTCCCATGCCCCAAACAGTGATGATCATGTGTCGCTGCTCCTCATCTTTCATCCATTTCATCAGCAAGTCTCTGTTCTCCGTAATCCCCACAAGATCATCTGCCCTTTTAAAATGTACAGACTCTGCAGGTCTTCTATTTGAGCTGCCTATTCTTGTCAGCTTTGCGTCCCTCTCAACACCCTTGAGGTCATACCTGCGTCTTCTCTCTGCAGCACTCTTGAGGTTGGCTTTGATATCACGCAAATTGTTGGCTAGCCGGTACCATGTCTTGATCTGCCTGACCCTCCTGATTGCTTTAAACAGAAACATCCCCTCACGGTCTTCCCCCAGCTTGAAGGTGAACTCGTCAATAACATCCTCGATGTTAAAGGCAAGACCCCTGATCTGCTTCACGAATGCAACAGTTGTCTCATCTGCATCCTTGAAGCGCTCGACAGTTCGGAAGAAGGCCTGCATGCTCTCCAGCTCCTCCTTCATTTTCCGTATCTCACCAAACAGGCCTTGCAGAGCAGATGCTTCGACGAGAAACGACTTCCCTAGCACAGCTGCTTCATTTGCCAGGGCATCCCCAAGCTTCAGGATTAGCAACCAGATTACACCCTCTAACATGGTTTCCTAGATGGAGCTGGCTATACAAACCTTTGCTTGAAGAATGGAGTTCTTAGGTAATGAGTATGCTATGAGGACCATGGAACGATGATATCTTTGGTTAGTGCACAACTCCAAACCAATCCTGTGGTGTGCAGTGTGCATATATATTTCTAAAGTAACCATACAGGAACCTTGAATATTACTATTGTTTAGTGGTAGCACACCCACTAAGCACCGCCCTTGTCCCTTTCAAGACCTGAAAAGATGGAATCGTTTATCTTTCCAAGAAGATTCACCACCAAAACGGTCAATAGTTTACATCTAGCTAGCGTCTCTTGCTGTTGTCTTAGTTGTTTTTTACAACCGTAGCATCGTTTTCAAGCTGATGTGGCCTTGAGTATCCTGGAATATACCACTTTAGGTGGAAACCAATAAAAGATTAAGGCTATAGTTGATGACGGAGAACCTACTAATTTAGTATTGTTCTTGTTTATAAGTCCACAAACAACTGAAACAAATACTATGATGAACCCAATGGGGAGGAAGAAACACTGAAGGAAACACCAATGCATTGCCAGTAGATTACCGAGCCTGCGCCGGTGGGATGAATGTTGTATTGGTCTTCCATTGAGTATCCGGGAATATACCACTTTAGGAGGAAACAAATAAAAGATTAGGCTGTGGTTGATGATGGGGCACGTACTGATTTAACCTTTTATACTTTTGCAAGAAGATTCACCGCCAAAACGGTCAATAGTTTACATCTAGCTAGCGTCTCTTGCTGTTGTCCTTGGTTGCTATTTACGACCTTACCTAGCGTCATTTTCCAGCTGATGTGGCCTTGAGTATCTGGGAAAATACCACTTTAGGCAGAAACCAATAAAAGGTTAAGACTATGGTTGAGGATCGGGCACGTACTGATTTAGTAGTGTGACCCAGTTGTTCTTGTTTACAAGTCCACAAACAACTGGAACAAAGAAAACGATGACACCGATGAAGATGGAAAAAATGTATTGAAGGGAACATTATTGCATTGCCACTACATTACCGAGCATGTGCCGGTGGGATGACTGTATTGGTCTTCCATCGACAAGATTTGCCACTACATTGCAGTGTCGTTGTCGGCGGGCAGCAGGCTCTTTCGTGTCACAGCAATTTCCCGGCAGACCGGTAGATAGATACCCACGTTTTGTTTGGGGCATTCTGTCGAACGCTTTCCAGGCGACACTCCATCAGAGTTCAGAACCGTTTGCCTGCTGATCCTGCGCTCGATTTGAAGCATCGTGAACCCAAATTTTGTGATTAAACTGAACAGAGAACTCAGGATCGAAAGGTAAGCAACCCAAGGAATGCGTTCTGATCCGTTGTTACTTACAGTAGAGCTCAGCGCTCAGGCTTCTCGGTGGAGACGCGTCCCGGGACCAGCACGACTGCACCGCGTCCGTTAAGTGGTCTCCGCTGGGGACACGGACACCACATATAGCGGCTGGTGCCCGCCTCGCCGCCGACTCCACGTGCCATGGCTGGCGATGGAGCCGGGGCGAAGAAGATGGGAGGAGGGAGACACGCAGGAGAAAGACGGTACGGAGAAGAAGAAAGCGTGACGTGAACGCCACGTTGACGATACCGGCTGGCGGCTGACATGGAGCCACGGTCGCAAAACTGCACGCGCCGCCCCCGTCGGCCGATCAGGCGAGCGGAGGCCGTGAGTGGGCCGAAAGGGCCCACGAGACCTTATGTAAACCGAGCCCATTTATTTGAATCGCTGGAATTTTCTTTAAAATGTCACGTACATGTTTTTTTAATGGTACGAAACATTTATTTACATTATGCAAACATTTTTTACATTGTATCCATTTTTTTTTGCAAATGTCACACACATATTTTTGAAACTCATGAATATTTTTCAAAATGTAACATACATTGAATTATGCGTATATCTTTCTAATGGGAACTCTTTGAGGTTCTAAAACCGATAGTAAAACACACATGAAAAAAAAATCACACGGAAGGTTCTAAAACCAGGCCATGGGCGCTGCTCTACGCATCATCCCTTCATGCAGGCCATGGCCGGCACTGCAACGGCTGCCTGCTGCTAGGGCGGAGATGCCACGGATGCCTGCTGCCATGGTCGGAACCGTGTGTATACGAGTGTTGCAACTGTCACCTAAAAAAGCTTCAATCGCATTGAAAAAAGCTCCAACCATAGATAGACGAAGCTTCAATTGGCACTGCCCAACTAGAAAAAGCTGCAACCATTTGACAGAAAAGCTTCAATCGTAGATAGAGAAAGCTTCAACCAGGGCACCGCGCAACCGATTGTTTTTGCAACCATTGACAGAAAAGCTTCAACCGTAGATAATAAAGATTCAACTATCGTTGGATTTTGCTACTACCGGCGAGGGTTTTTGCTACATCCATCATGGCGGAGCTGCGACCTCGCGACAGCGGTGACGACGATTTGCTGCAACCATTGTCGTTTTTGCTACGACCGGTGATTTTTTTGCTACATCCACTCAACGGCGTTGACTGGTAGCCGTCGTCGACGCAATTCCGTGCAGCGAGCATCGACGGCGAGGGGCGGCGGCGGCGCATCGTGGTGTTGCTACCATGGAGCAGCGACGGCGGGAGTTGCAACCGATCGCCGACGGAGTTGCAACCGATGGACGACAAAGCTACAACCGAAATTGACGAGCGGGGGGAGGTTCTCCGGCGAGCAGCGTCGGGGTGCGAGCAGCAGGCAGTCGGCGGCCATTGCCCTCGCCGGAGCCGCATACGGAAGGCGGAATCCCATGGTGCAGAGGCGGAGGACTTTTCCCTGTACGATGTCTGTAGAAGGAAGACGAAGCCCGTGTGCAGCAATCTGAAGGCCACGTGCAACCAGATCGGGCGGCTAGGGCGCGACCGGCCGAACTATTGGGCCGGTCGGCCGGCGCCTATCAACGCCCATCTAGAAAAGCGAGGTGGTTTAGCCTAGAGTCTCGGTGGATGTCCCAAGTTCGAACCCGACATTGGTAATTTATGTTTTGTCTACAGATTTTTGCACGACGACTATATCTCGCATTAAGTGAGATAGTAGAAAATTTCGCGCGAAGGGTGTAAAGTAACGGGCCGGCCTACTCGTGATTTTTTTATGAAGAAATAATGTAAAAAAAGGGGAACTGTTGGTTGCTTTGTAGCACTGTTGGCACTCAACGAACATCAACTTCATGTCAATTATGCAGGGCGCGACCTACTAGAAGGAAAGAGCTGCTTTTTACATTGGTTTTTTCGGGTTTTTTTCACCCGTTTTTCTTTCTTTCTTTCTTTCTTTGTTTTTACTGGTTGTTTTGTTTTCTTTCTTTTTATTCAGTTTTCTCTCAGTTTTTTTCTTTCTTTTTTTGTTTGGTTTCTTATTTCTTCTCCGTTTTTATGGTTTTTCTTTGTTTCTTTCATTGTTTTTTTTACTCATTCTCCTTTTTTTTCCTTTGGTTTTTTGTTTCTTTCTTGGTTTTCAACATTTTTTTTGCTTTTCTTTGTTTCTTTATCGCATTTCACTGTTTTTTTTTCATTTTTTCTTTGTTTTTTCATTTTCATTTTTTTGGTTTATTTTCTTTCTTTTTTGGTTTTATTTTTTTGGTTTCTTTGTTTCTTTTTGTTTTCATTCTACTTTTTCGTATATGTCAAGAACATTTTTCTAATACATGTTCAACATTTTTCCAATACAAATATAATATTTTTTGAATACATGGTCAAAAAGGTATAAGTTACATTTGAAAAAAAATGTTCACGAGTTTCAGAAATGTGTTTGTGAGATTTTCAAGATTTTTTTTACAATGTAAAATTTATTTTCATTGTACAAAATGGTTTTTTATCCTTAAACAAATGTCCCAACTTGTATTTGACAAATTTTGAACATTGAATATTTAAAACAAATATTCAAAACATGTTTTTGTAAAACAAAATGTTAATCCTGTATTTCACAAATATGAAACCGTTTATAAAAAAAATATTTTGGATGTATACAAAAAATAAACACAGTTTTTGAAAAAGTAGACACCAAAACATATATTTGGAAAAATGATAATCATGTATTTGAAAAATGTTAAACATGTATAATTGTTTTCATAATGGATACAAAAAATGCACAATGTGTAGGAAAAAATAGACATGTGTTAGAAAATTAAATGAAAAGAAAAAAACAAAGAAAACCTAAGAAAATTGGTGAAAACCAAAGAAAGAAACAAAGAAAACTGAGAGAGAAAAATAAAATAAAAAATAAAAAGGAAAAAGGAAGTAAACCGAAGAAAAACGAAAAGTAAAAAAGGAAATGAAAAACCATTGAAAATCCCTGGAAATCCGTGCTACACTGTGGAAAACCCCGAAAGAAAAATAACAACAGACGATACAGAGTTTGCCAGCCCGAATTCTCCCGTCCGTAGGCCATTCATAATAATAATCAGTATGAGCGAGACATAGCCCTAGGGCGGCTATACATCACTTAGGGCGATCCCGGTGGTATCGTCACCTGCACCGTGCTTGTAAACGGGCCAAGCCCACTACTGTCTGATTGCTTGCTGCTCAGAAATTCATAAAATGTTTGTAACATTTAAAAAATATTCACGCTTTTCAAAAATATGTTCCTGGAAATTTAGCATTAAATGCAAAACAATGTATGCGTAATGTATAAAGAATGAAAAATGTTCCTGACATTTTTAAAATGTTATACATTGTAAAAACATATTTGCATAATTTTAAATAAATTACATCATTATAAAAATGTTCTTTACATTTTTAAAAACATCGACGCATTCCAAAAATATGCACGTGACAATTTGTAATTGTTTTAATACAATGTGAGAAAATGTTAGCGTAATTTTTAGAAAATGGTTTGTACCATTTAAAAAATGCATGTACCAAAAATGATCGTTACCATTAAAAATGCGTAATGTTAGTTTATTTCAAAAAAAAATTAACATGTATTCAATTTAAAAAAAAACATGTATTTAAAAGAATGTTCATAATATATTAAAAAATGCACATTTATACGAAAAATGTACAACATGTATCGGAAAAAGTCGAAATGTGTTAAAAACAAAAGGTAAAAGAAAAATCAAGGAAAATAAAAAACAAAAACCGTATGAATGAAAAAACAAAAGAAAACTACTGAAAACTGATAAAAAATACACAGGAAAAAAAAAGCATGGAAGGTTCTAAAACTGGTCTATACAATCTCCCCAAAACCGTGCGATTGGGGTGGTCTTCTTGAGGCGACGCTATCTTCCACGTCGCAATAAGCATATTCGACGCCCGCAGGCCGACTCAGTCACCTCGCTCGCAAGAACTATGTCCTGCTTATTGGGAGACTTACACTCCTCTCGCCTCTGCCGCTTCCGCTGGTGAGCCAGCCCAATAACTTGTGTTCGTCTAGTTTTTGAAAATATTCTTGGAGCAGCTTTGGAAGGTTTCGATCGGTTTTTTCTTTATCTCTTTCTTCTATGTTTTTATCGGTTTTTCCAGTTTGATTTTCCCATTTTCCTATTCGTTTTTATTTTTGTCATTTTCTCCTTTTTTTAAGTACATGTCAAATATTTGAATACATGCTGATTTTTTTTCATATACAGGTTGAACATTTTTCAAATACAAAACATTTTCCAAATATACGTTGAACATTTTTATCCAAATACATGTTGAACATTTTATCAATTGTGCATTGATTTTTCTTAAATGCAATGTGAACAATTTTTTAATACACATTGAACTTTTTCATAAATATTATGATTTGTTTTTTCAAAATGTGCAATTATTGTTTAAAGTGTTAACAGCATATTTTTAATTTCATGAAAAAAATTTGGTGGTACAATTTTTTTTTCCAAAATTACACGAAAAAATTGTTAAAAACATCATTTACATTTCAGGGACATTTAAAAAAACATGAACATATTCTTTTTTTTTCGAGAAACATGAACATATTCTTACATGTGTTAACATCTGAAACGTGTCACATACATTTTTTTTAATTATATGAACAAATTTTGACATGCCACGAACATTTCGCCAAAACAGTTTTAAAAACTATAGGAACATTTTTCTCAAATACTCCAAATGTAAACAACAGAAACATGGAACAAACATATCTAAAGAAGAACTAAACGAACCAACCAAATTCTTTTTCCTGGACGAACGAGCGAATCGATCTGGAACCTGTTTCTGTTATTTATATTTGGAGAACTGAACTAATTGTCCTTTTGTTCACAAGTTTTTTCCAAAGACGTATGCTTTTATTTTTTGCGGGTGCTCTTCTTGACTTGAAGAAAGATATGTTGTGGGTTAGAAAATTCCACCTTCTTAAAGATTTATAGAGACGCAAAGAAGGTGACGCATGAGATTGCTAAACCTTGTTGTAGAGATAAGGTTTGTGGTATGTTGCTTGGTGGTGTTCACTCCTGTGCGAGATCTATCATCACATACAATGAGTATATAAATACTCCCTCCGTCCCATAATATAAGAGTGTTTTTGACACTAGTGGGACGGAGGGAGTATTTGTTAAGTGATATTCGGTGGGGTGTTTCAAAAACAAAATCCCAAGTAAACGAAGCAAACCAACTTGGACATGAGGAATCTAGTATTTTCACTGCCTCGTCTCATACCTCAAATTAACTTTTGTGGTGAAACCAATCCATCAGAGTTCAAGTCCTAGACTTGTCATTGGTGGTTGCATTTTTCTAAATTTATTTCAGATCATCCGGCGATGTGCGTTCAGCGGGAGGAGACGTTCACATCAACTATGAAGACGTTTGTGGCGACTTCGTCGGTCTCAAGATGATGTGCTGGCTTAGTCTCTCGGAGGTGCTCATAAGGATAGGGTGTGCGTGCATGTGTTCATATGGATGAGTGTATGCGCATATGTATGAGCGTCCACGTATGTATCGTGTTAGAAAAAAGTACTCCAAAACGTTCTGGATTTAATTTGGACAACTTCAACTAAAATACATTACCAACATTTGATTACGTTGCCACACTCTTCACTTTTTTTTTTAAAAAAAGAACGAAGTCCTACAAATGAGGACGTTATTGGATCTGAATAATAAAGAGATACGTAGTACAGCCACGCCCTACACTAAATGTTGCGTCTGTTTCGTTTCTGATTTTTCACGTGTGTTTCATTGAAGTCCGAAAATAAACATCACAGTACACGAGCGTGGGCGCAACGTATCATCCTGCAGTGTCACTGGTTTTCTTGCCATGCGTGCGTGCAGCCCATGTGATGGCAGATTGGCAGCACATTTGGGTGCAACCCGTTTTCCCGAAGGTCGCCATGTTTTCAGGCCATGGTGTCCCTGGCCGGAGGACAGTCACGAGACGAGAGAGCAAGGAAGGAGAGGCAGAGGCGCCTAGGACGGCCAAAGGCTAGCGGCGATGTAGCGCCCGAACTGGAAAGCAATTGCTCTCGCAGTCGCGTGTACGCAGCGACGAGTTAATGCAACAGTCCCTTGGGAGCTCAGCTCAGCTATCAGCTTGTACGGTCTCTGCGTGGATTGCGGGCCGGCCGGCCAGCTGCCACCGCCGCCCGCCCGCCAGCCAGCCGGGAGAAAAGTCAATTGGTCGATCTCATGCAGTGCAGGTGCAGCACAGGCCGGCCTAGCTAAGCTACTCCATATGTATACTACCTATAGCTAATTAGGGTTGACTTTTGGAGTTTCAAGCTGGGGTCAATTGTTGGCAATAAGCCACGGCGACCGCGTCGGGTGCGCGTGTGTACGCGAGGGACGCGTCGGGATTGTGGCGAGTGTGCGTGCGTGGGTAGCGTCTGGGCGCGCGTGCATGTACACGGGAATAAGTCGTGACGGAGCACGGTGGCGACCGGCGTCAGTGCGTCAGGTCGGGTCCGTGGCGGTGCGGTCGACGTGTACGCGTCAGGTCGGGTCCGCGGGCTGGGTCACGGCCGTATGTGTGCGTATGTGCGTACGTGTGTAGTGTGCCTGTACGTGTGGGAGAGGCAGCCCGAGTCGTGCGTGCTGCGGCAGTTCGTGCATGCATGTAGTTGGATTAGTCGCAGGTGGTGGCCGAGCCATACGGGTCATACGTGCATCTAGATAGAAGTAGTTAGTGCTACTTGCATGGGTTGTTAGCTTGTTAGCCGGCTAGTGGTGGCTGGATTACTCCGTGTGTACGTGAGTTAGTTGCCGGCCAGATCAAGTGTGCATCGGGTATAAAAAGCCCCTCTTGTTGTACTGATTAGATGCGCCGGTATGAGCCGAGTTGAATAAAAGCCAACATACAGGCCGTTCGGCGGCCGGGGCGTTCGTCGCCATAACAAGTGTCTTCTGTTCATCTTCTTCTACCTTCGTCCGGAAAGAGAGAGGGCTGCGGCGACAACATCAATATCGACGCCGCCCGCAGCCCTCCCCCCATCCTGCCTCCTCCCATCACTCTCCCATATACAACTTCCAAGAACAAAACACCAACGTTCAGTGACACCACATTTGTTTTATATTTTGTATTTTTGGTGCAAAATAGGATGGCTTCAGCAACGTATCACATTTGTTTTTCGCACCAGTAAACCCAAAATTGTAGACACTAGATGATACCCCGCGCGTTGCTGCGGAAATCGGTTGCAATATATTTTGATGAGATTTGATTGTGTGGAATATAAATATTTAGATTAGTAACACGTGAACCAAAATATAAATGTACTCCCTCCGTCCCAAAATAAGCGACTCAACTTTATACCAACTTTAGTACAAAGTTGAGTCATTTATTTTGGGACGGAGAGAGTATATGACTTAATTGTAAAATATTTATTGAATATAAGTAGAATAATAGAATGAAAAATATTTTCCCATGTATGGTTGCATGTAGTGGTTGGTCTTTTCCCTTGCATGGCTGCATGTTGAGGTGGGTCTTATCTCATTCATAATTGTATGGTGATGTGACATGCTTGCATGTTGAGATAAATAAGTTAGTGGGGATGAATCTCTTAGGTATATAGGATTCCCACACTAATCATAACAAAAGAGGAAAAAAAATACACCGCTCAAGCTATAGTGGCTGGCTCTGACATGGTGGGGCGTGCCGGCGACAGTGGGGGTGGCAGATCGGGATTCGCCGGATCCGGCGGTTGGCGGCGGCGGTGGCTCGGTTGGACGGGGCCAGCGCGACTCCTCTCCGTGCGAGCGCGGCGGACTCACGAAGACGGCGTGACAGTGGCGCTCGACGGGTTATGATGGGGACTGGCAGATCATGTGGGGCGTTGGACGTGGACGTGGCTAGCATTTTAGAGGCTGTCCGGCAGCCAGGGTTCCGATTGCCTGGGTGGATCTGAAGAGGCTAGATCTGACGGGGCGTTGGCTTCCTCTTTTTCTTTTTCGAAGAAGAGGATAACCCTGACCTCTGCAAGTCTATATATGCTTCAATCATGAACAATGCATGGCCCTTATGCATAATATATGTGTTGAAAGGGGGAGGTTGTCAAACTATTTAATTGCACTCAATCGCCAAAGCAAAGTTGAAGGACCTTCAACACTTTTGCAAGCACCAAGCAAAAAAAATTTGTGCAGAAAGGCTTAAGGCCATATATTAAGTATCACATGTCTTTATGAACTCATCGTTATAGAAAAAGAACACATCCAAATTCTTGGGGGTGCCTAAGTCTTCTTCCTCCTGCATCCAGCGGTTTGTAGAAACATTGACCGGGAAGTCATCGATATAGACCAGAAGGCACCGCCGTCAGCGATCTGAATAGCCTGGAGGAAAAAAAACGCCGAAGAGGGCCTGGAAATACACCCAAGACCACGAGCGCCAGCCAATTGTTGGCAAAAAAAAAAACTATATGAACACTGATCTAGGCAAGTGCATTGTGGATGGTCTACAGATCTACTTCATGTTTAGCCATTCTTGGCATAGGGAAGCTCAACTAATGGTCACACAATTTTTTCCTAACAAATTTGTAACACTTTTTTTTTTGCGGTAAACAAATTTGTGACACTTGATCAAACTGAAATCGGCACCTTTTTCAACACACAACAAAATCAACATACATCACGCATCCAAAAAAAAAAATCTCTAACCTGGATTTGGCATGCACATGGAGGTCAGGAAAAGATGGACCAAGCTCATTTGCAGAGTGCTTCGAGTGCTTGGAAGAAAATGCACCACGATGACTTTTGGGCAAACTCCCTCTGGGTTTGGCCGGGGGCCTTTGGACAAACTTGAGTTAATGGATCCTCATCTCCCCATTGCATTGGGTTGAGTACTACTAGCGCATGCAATGGATGGCCGCACTGCATATGCATGCGTGAGGACAAAGGGCACCTCTCACCAGCGGTACTGGTAGTATAGTGGTAGTAGCTAGTGTGTGTGACTGTGTACGTGTGTGTGCTTGACGATGATCAGATGTGTAAGGAGTAGGCGTTCAGCGGCGGCCTGGCCTAGCCTAGGGATCCAGGACCACGCACCGCACCAGCTCGCTCGCTCGCTGTGACAGGGTACGTTAATTTGCTTTTTGAGGCAGTGTTGTTTTCTGTCACGCAGATGCTGCCAACTCCATGGTGGCCAAATCTCAGATGCACAGTGCGCCTAAGCCGTGCAAACGGTACCCCCCCTACCATTCCCATTCCCATTCCCTTGCACGGTGATTACAAACAAACATGATTGGTTGCTCACCGATGATCACAGCACTATTATACACATGGGGAAGTCCAACAAGTTTACTCTTTGTAGTGTTGAATATATAAGCAATTTTTTGATTAAATTAATCCAAGAATAAACCATGAGCATGACATTGACAATATTAAACACGTATTGATATTTCATCACGTAAGCACGTACTAGACACATAGCAGAAAGATCTACGCAAGTAGATAGTACGGCAAACACAGAAATAAACAGGGGGATAAACATGTTATACCCTCCAGTAGGCCAGGACGAAGCCGCGGCGGCGGCATCGGTTTCTTCAGCCACCTTCTTCTCGGCAGCGAGTCTCTCGGTTTCGGTGGATATGGTGATGACGAAGGTGATCCGGACGCGGATGTAGACGAAGTAGACGAATGGTGGCGAGCAGTCGCGTAGGAGACGCTCCCCAAAAACCTAATCGCCCTTCTCCTGTACAGGATCTCAAGAGGCGGGGTTTCAGAGGCCTGCTCTCCCGTACAACTGTGCACGCGATGGACGGGATGGGACCGCCGGAGGCAGTGGCAGGGAGTGGAACGACGGTGGACAGTGTGCGTGGAGGCAGAGCAGATGTGGTATGTTCTTCGTGGCAGCTAGGGTTGGACGACACCTCCAATATATAAGCGCGGCCGAGTGGAGAGACGTGGGCTGGACCCTATGTCCGAGTCGGTAACAACCCATGATCTGACTTCCTGACCGACAAAAATTAAGCGCAAGCGCACAGGTAACATAGGTCTAAGCTCGGCTCGGCTCATTCACGAAACACGAAGCGCGCGTGAGGCGGGCGGCAAAGGTGGAGCGCGCGGGAACCACAACTCTTCTCAAGCTCCAATAGCATGTGGAAAAGAACCCCTTATAAGGAGGTCCAACTCTTCCTCCACTAGTGGAGTGGTACTAAACTTACCACCACATCCCTTGTCATGACACCTACATGGGCCTTAGAGATTTTTCTGAAATTGTTGGATGGGCCTAAAGCCCACCCCATATTTCAACCATCCCCCACCAGATCTGGAAGGCCCATAGTGTTGTCCTCTGTTCCAACACTGTTTTGATATACCAGTATTTTCAGTGGAGACCTGTTGAGGTTGAACATCCACCTAGAGCAAGTAGCTACACTCCTTCACAACTGAACAATGGACTATGCCTTGAATTGTCGGTTTGGCACAAAGAAGTTTCACTAAATGTCTTACCAGTACTAGGCTGCGGGAGACTGACCCCTCGGGTGGAGCATATTAATCACACTCCAGGCCTATTCATGAACTTACTAGAGATCACCCAATCTCAAAGACTGTGGCCAACAGTCGAGATCATATAGGTGTGTTCCTCCAAAGATCACTCTGTAGGATAGCGTCTTGCTTATACAAACTTTGGAACACATTAAGACAAAAGTCAACCTGCCATACTGATACGTCTCCGTTGTATCTACTTATCCAAACACTTTTGCTCTTGTTTTGGACTATAATTTGCATGATTTGAATGGAACTAACCCGGACTGACGCTGTTTTCAGCAGAACTACCATGGTGTTGTTTTTGTGTAGAAATCAAAGTTCTCGGAATTGGACAAAACTTTTTGGAGATTTTTTATGGAATATATAAAAAATATTGGCGCAAGAATCAACTGCAGAAGTGGCCCCTGTTGCTCACAAGGCAACAGGGAGCGACCCCCCCTAGGGTGCGCCCTGATGCCTTGTGGGGCCCACAGAGGTCCGTCTGACCTAACTTCAACGCTATAAATTCTCTTTCCCCGAGAAAAAAAAATAAGAGAAGAAGTTTCATCGCGTTTTACGATACGGAGCCGCTGCCACCTCCTGTTCTTCATCGGGAGGGCTGATCTGGAGTCCGTTAGGGGCTCCGGAGAGGGGGATTCGACGCCGTCGTCATGATCAACCATCCTCCATCACCAATTTCATGATGCTCACCACCGGGTGTGAGTAATTTCTCCGTAGGCTTGCTGGACGGTGATGGGTTGGATGAGATTTATCATGTAATCGAGTCAGTTTTGTTAGGGCTTGATCCCTAGTATCCACTATGTTCTGAGATTGATGTTGCTATGACTTTGCTATGCTTAATGCTTTTCACTAGGGCCCGAGTGCCATGATTTCAGATCTGAATCTTTATGTTTTCATGAATATATTTGAGTTCTTGATCCTATCCGCTTGTCATATGCACTTGTTATTGTTCTGATCCGTAGACCCCATAGTGACAATTGTGTGGGATACTCTCCGGGGATGACTGTAATTTGAGGAGTTCATGTATTCACCATGTGTTAATGCTTTGTTCCGGTTCTCTATTAAAAGGAGGCCTTAATATCCCTTAGTTTCCTTATGGACCCCGCTGCCACGGGAGGGTAGGACAAAAGATGTCATGCAAGTTCTTATTATAAGCACGTATGACTATATACGGAATACATGCCTACATTACATTGATGAATTGGAGCTATTGTGTATCGCTCTAGGTTGTGACTGTTACATGATGAATGTCATCCAACATAATTATCCATCACCGATCCAATGCCTACGCTTTTCGCATATTGATCTTTGCTAATTACTTTCGTTGCTGTTGTTGTTACAATCACTACAAAACTGCTACTGTTACTGTTTCTATTACTATTGCTACTGTTACTACTGCTATCAAAACTATCATAATACTGTGCTACTAAATACTTTGCTGCAGATATTTTGTTCTCCAGGTGTGGTTGAATTGACAACTCAACTGCTAATACTCACAAATATTCTTTGGCTCCCCTTGTGTCGAATCAATAAATTTGGGTGAAATACTACCCTCGAAAACTGTTGCGATCCCCTATACTTGTGGGTTATCAAGACCTTTTTCTGGCGCCGTTGCCGGGGAGCATAGCTCTATTTGTTGAGTCACTTGGGATTTATATCTGTTGATCACTATGAAGAATCTGAAAGACGCTAAGACGAAGATCGTTCCCTCTAAGACGAGGGGAGGTAAGGAACTGCCATCACACTCTGCACTTGATTCACCTTCTGTTTTGAGTAGGCTTGCAACACCGCCACCTGTTATTCATTCTGATATGTCGCAAGTAATTGATGATACTACTTCTGCTATAAATGATACTCATGATGATGCTAGTACTATGCTTGATAATACTGTGCCACTAGGTGAATTTGTTGATGAACAAATTGCTAAAGCTAAAGAAATTGAGAATGCTGAAAATGTTGAAACTGATGAAAATTATGATTCACCTATTATGCCTAGCTCTCCTACTAGAGTTGAAATGCCTAAGATACCTGATGGTTATGTTTTAGATGGAGAAATAGCTAGAGAGATCCTTGCTTGTAATGATAGAGATGATGTTAGAAAATTACTGGCTATGCTTAAAGAAAAGTCTATGATGGAGAGAATGAAATATGATCCTACGTTAGCTACCTCTCCTATCTTTGTTACTGATAAGGATTATGAATTCTCTGTCGATCCTGAGTTAATTACTTTGGTTGAATCTGATCCTTTTTAAGGTTATGAATCTGAAACTGTTGTGGCACACCTTACCAAATTAAATGATATAGCCACCCTGTTTACTCATGAGGAAAAAATTCGCTATTACTATATTCTTAAGTTGTTTCCTTTCTCATTAAAGGGTGATGCTAAGAAATGGTTTAATACTCTTGCTCCTGGTTGTGAGCGTAGTCCCCAGGATATGATATATTACTTCTCTGAAAAATATTTTCCTGCTCATAAGAAACAAGCTGCTCTACAGGAAAATTTACTTTGTGCAAATTGAAGAAGAGAATCTCTCTCAAGCTTGGGGGAGGCTTCTCCAATTACTTAATGCTTTGCCTGATCATCCTCTTAAGAAAAATGAAATACTTGATATCTTTTATAATGAACTAACCGATGCTTCTAGGGACTACCTAGATAGTTGTGCTGGTTGTGCTTTCAGGGAACGAACTATTGAACAGGCTGAAAAACTATTGAATAATATATTAAAGAATGCTAATGATTGGACACTTCCTGAACCACCACCCAAACCAACTCCAAAGAAGAGAGGTATTCTATTCCTCAGTCCTGAAGATATGCAAGAGGCAAAGAAATCTATGAAAGAAAAAGGTATTAAATCTGAAGATGTTAAGAATTTACCACCTATTGAAGAAATACATGGGCTCGACACCCCGACACAGGTAGTAGAGGTAAATTCTCTTATTAGATTTGATGAAGGTGATATTCCTTATAATAAATCTGCTAGCCAATGCTTGTACGAATTTGATAATTACATCATTAAGCAAGACCACTTTAATATGCATGTTATCAATCAATTAAAACGTAATGCCTTCATGATAGATCGTTTGAGTGATTTGATGTTTAGAACTGCTAATGATGTTAAAGGCTTAAATAAACATGCCTCTATGGTTCATAATCAGTTAGAACAAATTGCTAAGTCCCAGAATGATTTTCTTGATGAAATGAATAATAAAATGAATGATCATGCTATTAGAGTTGTTACTAGAGGAGGTAGAATGACTCAGGAGCCTCTGTATCCTGAAGGTCATCCTAAAAGAATTGAACAAGATTCTCAAAGAATTAATATTGATGCACCTAGTCCATCTAAGAATAAAAAAAAGAAAAATGATAGGATTTTGCATGCTTCTAGTGAACCCGATATAGAAACCCCCCTTGATAATCATAATGATGTTTCTATCTCTGATGCTGAGACACAATCTGGTAATGAAAATCCACCTAGTGATAATGATAATGATAATGATGATGTTCATGTTGATGCTCAACCAGATAATGATGTAGAAATAGAACCTGCTATTGATCTTGATAACCCACGTCCTAAGAATAAAAGATATGATAAAAGAGATTTCATTGCTAGGAAACATGGAAAAGAAAGAGAACCATGGGTTCAAAAACCTATGCCTTTTCCTACTAAACCACCTAGAAATAAGGATGAGGAAGACTTTGAGCACTTTTTTGAAATGCTTAGACCTGTCTTTTTACGCACTCGCTTGACTGATATTTTGAAAATGCCTCCATATGCTAAATACATGAAAGATATTGTCACTAATAAAAGAAAGATACCAGAAGCTGAAATTTCCACCATGCTTGCAAATTATTCTTTTAAGGGTGGAGTACCTAAGAAGTTAGGAGATCCGGGAATACCTACTATACCATGCTCCATTAAAGAAAGTTATGTTAAAACTGCTTTATGTGACTTAGGAGCCGGTGTTAGTGTTATGCCTTTCTCTTTATATAGAAGACTTGATTTGAATAAGCTCACACCTACTGAAATATCTTTGCAAATGGCTGATAAATCAACTGCTATACCTATTGGAATTTGCGAGGATGTGCCCGTTGTTGTTGCAAATGTTACTATCTTAACAGACTTTGTTATACTTGATATGCCCGAGGACGACAATATGTCGATTATCCTTGGAAGACCCTTTTTGAATACTGTAGGGGCTGTTACTGATTGCAACAAAAGCAAAGTCACTTTTCATGTCAATGGTAATGAGCATACGGTTTATTTTCCGAGGAAACAAAATTCAGTGAATGGTGTCAATTGCATTGAAAAGGTTTCGACAATCACTATTGGAGGATTTAAATTTCCTCTCCCTTCTGTCAAAAATAAATATGAAATTCTTATTGTTGGGGAGATGCATATTCCCGTTGAGGTAACCTAGTGCTATACGAAAGTTCTTCGGTTTCATGTTACTCAGAAATAGTTTGTTAATAAGACTTGATCAACCTTATTAATGGATTCTTTTTTAGGGGCATGTGATCGATGAATCTAGTAAGCACAACTTTCTGTAACCATAGTTTGCTCTATATTATTTATAGTTTAATAAAGTAAAATGCCATGATTATCCTGTTTTCTGAATTATCCGTGCAATAAAAAATGACCCAAAAGTAAATGTGCTCAGAATGTAATAAAATTTTAACATGATTTTTTCTGGAATATTTAAGAATTTTTGGCACTGAAAACAACCCAGGGGGTGCACCTGTTGCTCACAAGGCAACAGGGCGCGACCACCCCTCCAGGGCGTGCCAAGATGCCTTGTGGGTCCTATAGGGACCCACTCACTTATCTATTCAGCCCATTTCATATCCTACCTCCAGAAAAAAAATCTTTGTAGCTCTC
This sequence comes from Elymus sibiricus, assembly GCA_039707655.1. Classification (NCBI taxonomy): domain Eukaryota; kingdom Viridiplantae; phylum Streptophyta; class Magnoliopsida; order Poales; family Poaceae; genus Elymus; species Elymus sibiricus. The sequence continues at coordinate 50,243,636 of CM077668.1, forward strand.
TCCCTCGTGTTCTTGCTCCCAAACCTGAGATTTTCGATCTCTTTGCTCGGAGCTCCGTTTCAGAAACTGTTTTGGGGGATTGCTCCTTGGTATGTGACTCCTCCATTGCTCCAATTAGTTTTTGCTTTAGTGGATTATATTTTGCATAAATTGCTACTATTGGTGCCACTGAAAATGAGCTTGCATGTTGAATTCTTTGAGTTCTAAGTAGTTTGAATGCTTGATATAGCCTCTAGGCACTTGTATGAGTAGTTGCTACCAATCTTGTGAAGTTTTGTTAACATCTTTTTGTCGTCCAAATTTTTTCAGAAATTCGTCCTTAGGAAAATGAACTTCCTCCGGAGAGGTTCTTCGAGCCGGAGCTCCAAGGGTGTCCTTGGGAATGCCCCTGACCGTGACCTCAACATTCCGCGTAGGACGGAGGTCCGACCGTGCGAATGGCCACACAATGCCTTCATGAACGAAGCCGGGTTCCGCCAAGAGTTTGCGCAATTTGCCATGAACGCCGGGCTGACCAACTTCCTTGCAGATGAGTGTGACTAGTACCACATCCTTACAAATTCCTTTGTGCAAAAATTTTATTTTCTGCCTAGGCTCGATATCCCCATGGTGCGTTTCGATTTATATGCTGAACATCATGAGTTAACGCTAGCTGAGTTTTGTGATATATGTTTGATCCCTTCTGATGGGGATGTGAGGGAACCTCGACTTGAGGAATTCAAGGATTTCCTTCTCACTTTGACTGTGCGAGAATCTAGGGGCGTGTCGATATCCCGAGTTACTAGCTTGCATTTTCCTGCTGTGCACTACTTTGCTTTATTCATAGGGAAATGCTTGACTGCCAGGGAGGAAGGTGGTACGCTAAGTGCCCCTGAGCTTGCCATCTTACGTCGTGCTATTCACGACAATCACACTTTTAGTTTGGGAGTCATCATTGCACGCCGCTTGCACACTAACAGGACTAGGGGTAAAATTCATGGCGGTATTTATGCTTCACGTCTTGCGAAAAGCTTTAATGTTGCTATCCGTCATAATGATTATTTGCTGCCTAAGGTTTATTTAGACCAGCAGTGCATGGTCATTCACCATTTTATTGACGATCCCGAGCCTCCTCATTACATTCGTTATAATTTGGTTTTTAGCGAGGTAACTCGTCAGATTATTTCATTGCCTGCACCTTCCTTGTTTGATTCTTATGCCAGGCACTGATAGACCATCATGCCACCAGACCTCATTGCTTACAAGAACGAGTTGGCCGCGGCGGAGAATGAGTCCTAGCCTTGGGATGCTCAAGTGCCTCCGCCTAGCTACTTCCCGACCAGCCCTGATGGATTCTACGGATGGCAGTAGACCAAGTTAGACCAAAAGCCTAAGCTTGGGGGAGTACGTATTTCTCACCGACATTACATTTATGTTCACACATTCATTCCAGTTGTCGGTGTTCATCCTTTCTCATTGTATATCCATGTTAGTTTTATTTTCGCTTTCCTCTTGTGTGTTTGAAAAATTTCGAAAATCCAAAAATATTTCTCGCTTCTTTTCGGTTTTTCTTTCTCTTTAGTTAGTTCGTAGTATTAAAAGAAAATCCAAAAAGATTTCTCGTTTCTTATTTTCTTGTTTGTTGGGAGTTCTCTCGTGTAAATAGTTTTTCTCGCTTTTCGTTTTTCTTCTTTAATTTGCCCTCTTCAGAAAAACTAAAAACTCCAAAATATTTCAATGTGTTTCTCTGAATTTCTTTTCTTTTCGTTGAGTTGTCGTAGGGAGAAGACCACGATGAAAATGTTGAGTGGCTCTCATATGCTTTATGATTGATCTAACAAAGAGCCAATATTACCTTGTCTTCTCCCTTGAATAAAATGTGTGCAGATTCCAGCTTAGTCCACGACACTCTTGCACTATTATTATTTAAACATCATTCGGTCGTGCAAGTGAAAGGCAATAATGACGATGATTTGATCAAGTGACTGTGGCAAGGAAAAGCTGGTATGAACTCTTGTTGTTTTTGTTTTTGTAAATATGTTTAACTCACTATCCATGATTCAGCATATTATGAGTAAACATGTTTGTGATGACAATTAGAGATTATAGTTGCTCATGCCATGCTTAAGTAGTGCTACTTGTAGACTGTGTTGGTATTTCTCCGAACAAGAGAGGATGATGCGGTATAGTAGAGATAAGTATTTCCCTCAGTTAAGAACCAAAGTTATCAATCCAATAGGAGAACCACACAAAATCCCTTTAGCAGCACCTGCACACACAAAAGCAAACACTTGCACCCAACGCAAATAAGAGAGTTGTCAATCCTCTTAGCGGTTATTTGCAAGGATTAATTCTGATAGTGATAGATAGATAAAGTAAAATACTAAATAAAATAAAAGTAAATAAATTGCAGCAAGGTATTTTTGGGTTTTAATATATGATAAAGATAGACCCGGGGCCCATAGTTTTCACTAGAGGCTTCTCTCTCGAACACATAGCATACGGTGGGTAAACAAATTACTGTTGGGCAATTGATAGAAAAGCAAATAATTATGACGGATTCATGGCAATGATCATGTAAATAGGCATCACATCCGACACAAGTAGACCGACTCCTGCCTGCATCTACTACTATTACTCCACCCATCGACCGCTATCCAGCATGCATCTAGGGTATTAAGTATAAAACAGAGTAACGCTTTAAGCAAGATGACATGATGTAGACAAAGTAAACTCAAACAATATGATTAAACCCCATCTTTTTATCCTTAATGGCAACAATACAAATATGTGTCATGTCCCTTTCTGTCACTGGGATTGAGCACCGCAAGATTGAACCCATCACAAAGCACCTCTCCCATTGCAAGATAAACCAATCTAGTTGGCCAAACCAAATCGATAGATCATAGAGAAATACAAAGCTATAACAATCATGCATAAAAGAGTTCAGAGAAGACTCAAATATTTCTCATGAATAATCTGATCATAAACTGACAATTCATCGGATCCCAACAAACACACCGCAAAAGAAGATTACATCGGATAGAACTCCAAGGACATCGAGGAGAACATGGTATTGAAGATCAAAGAGAGAGAAGAAGCCATCTAGCTACTAGCTATGGACCCGTAGGTCTGTGGTAAACTACTCACACATCATCGGAAGGGCAGCAAGGTTGATGAAGAAGCCCTCCGTGATCGATTCCCCCTCCGGCAGAGTATCGGAAAAGGCCTCCAGATGGGATCGCGGAAGAACAGAGGCTTGCGGCGGCGTAAAAGTTATTCGGGTGGCTCTCTGTTGGTTTCTGAATATTTGAGAATTTATAGAAGTGGAATTAGGTCAAAAGGAGCCACGAGGGGCCCACAAGGCATTAGGGCGCGCCCCCTGGGCCCGTGCCCTGTTGCTTTGTGGAGGCCTCGTGAAGCTTCTACCATCCTCTCCAAGTCTCCAGGGTTTCTTTTGTCCAGAAAAAAATCTCCAAAAAGTTTCGTGGCATTTGGACTTCGTTTGGTACTGATTTCCTGAAAAACCAAAAACAAGCAGAAAACAACAACTGGCACTGGGCACTAGGTTAATAGGTTAGTCCCAAAAAATAATATATAATTGCATATAAAAACATCCAAGATTGATACTATAATAGTATGGAATAATCAAAAATTATAGATACGTTGGAGACGTATCAAGTAGCTAGGAGTGGATAATGATTTATCTTGGATGTCAACATGCATTAAAATGGTTATGATGTAGTATGTTAGTATGGTATCCTCCTGTGAATGTTTCAAGTGGCTTGACTTGGCACATGTTCACGCATGTAGTTGATTCAAAACCAATGCAGCCTTCACGATATTTATGTTCAGGGTGTTTATATCCTACTCATGCTAGTATTCAATGTTAATTATTCTCAATGCATGATTATGACTGTTTTTGCTCTCTAGTTGGTCGCTTCTCAATCTATTGCTTGTGCATCCACAATCCTTAAACCAAAGTTGTTCCAGATGTGTCCACTATATCTACCTATATGCGGTATTACTCTGCCGTTCCAAGTAAATTTGCATGTGCCACCTCTAATCATTCAAATAAACATATGTTTTGTGTGCCCGTACCGCTCATGGAGCGACAGTGGGCGGTCAGTATTTCCATGCTAAGCGGGTTATTCTCAAGATGAGTGTTTATTCACTTGTCATTGCACGAGAGAGGCTGGTATTTGGGATGCCCAGTCCTGTAATCAAAATAAACAAAAACATAATAAAAAAACTCCCCCGGAAATTTGATCGTTTGGAGGGCACCCGTGAATTCGGCTAGCCATGGCTTGTGTTGGTATGGTAGAGGGGGAGTAAACTTTACCTTTCCGCTTGGGAACCGCCTTTAATGTGTTTAGCATGGAAAATATTGAAAATCCTCGGTCGTGACGTTGACAGGAAAAGTACACCTCTCAAATTGTTTTCATCTCTGATTTAAGCTTCGAGCTCTGGCACCTCTGTAAATCCATGCTTCTCTCTGCGAAGGGCCTATCTATTTACTTTTATGTTATTTACTTTTATTGTTGAGTCATCACCTTCTCATCATAAGCACCAATCCTGAGAGCACTATTGTCATTCTTATGCATTGGGTATAATTAATGTTGTGTGCATCATGACTGGATCTCTTCTACCCAGAATTACAATGTTTAGTCGCTGCTTGAACTTTGGAGGTGCTCTGCATTTATGTTTTGCGGTCTCAGGAAGGGCTAGTGAGATACCATGTTATCATATTATATCATGATTGTATTGACAAATTGTTGGCATTTGAGATATGTTATTATTGCTCGCTAGTTGATTATGCCATTGATATGAGTAAATGTGAATTCTAAGTGTTATCATTTGCATGGTTAGTTCATGATCTTTGCTAAAAACTTGGGTGCTATTTAAGCTTATATACAGATACAAGAACAAAAGAGTTCGTAAAAGTTTTTCTTTATCACTTTCAGTTTGTCAACTGAATTGCTTGAGGACAAGCAATGAGTTAAGCTTGGGGGAGTTGATACGTCTCCGTCGTATCTACTTTTCCAAACACTTTTGCTCTTGTTTTGGACTCTAATTTGCATGATTTGAATGGAACTAACCCGGACTGACGCTGTTTTCAGCAGAACTACCGTGGTGTTGTTTTTGTGCAGAAATCAAAGTTCTCTGAATTGGACGAAACTTTTTGGAGATTTTTTATGGAATATATAAAAAATATTGGCGCAAGAATCAACTGCAGAAGGGGCCTAAGGACCCACAAGTATAGGGGATCAATCGTAGTCCTTTCGATAAGTAAGAGTGTCGAACCCAACGAGGAGCAGAAGGAAATGACAAGCGGTTTTCAGCAAAGTATTCTCTGCAAGTACTGAAAGTAGCGGTAACAGATAGTTTGGTAGCAAGGTAATTCGTAACAAGTAACAAGTAGTAAAAGGTGCAGCAAGGTGGCCCAATCCTTTTTATTGCAAAGGACAAGCCGGAATGAACTCGTATAAGAAGCAAAGCATTCTCTAGGCCACATGGGAATTTCATCTAGTCACTTTCATCATGTTTGTTTGATTCGCGTTCGCTACTTTGATAATTTGATATGTGGGTGGACCGGTGCTTGGGTGTTGTTCTTACTTGAACAAGTCTCCCACTTATGATTACCCCCTCTCGCAAGCATCCGCAACTACGAAAGAAGAATTAAGATAACTCTAACCATAGCATGAAACATATGGATCCAAATCAGCCCCTTACGGAATAGCGCATAAACTAGGGTTTAAGCTTCTGTCACTCTAGCAACCCATCATCTAATTACTACTCCACAATGCCTTCCCTTAGGCCAAAAGATGGTGAAGTGTCATGTAGTCGACGTTCACACGACACCACTAAAGGAAGCAACAACATACATGTCATCAAAATATCGAACGAATACCAAATTCACATGATTACTTATGACAAGACTTCTCCCATGTTCTCAATAACAAAAGTAACTACTCACAAGTCATATTCATGTTCAAGATCATAGGGGTATTGATTAGCATTAAGGATCTGAACATATAATCTTCCACCGAATAAACCAACAAGCATCAACTACAAGATGTAATCAACACTACTAGCAACCCACAGGTACCAATCTGAGGTTTTGAGACAAAGATTGAATACAAGAGATGAACTAGGGTTTGAGATGAGATTGTGCTGGTGAAGATGTTGATGAAGATTGGTCCACCCATGATGAGAGGATCGTTGGTGATGTCGATGGCTTTGATTTCCCCCTCCCGGAGGGAAGTATCCCCGGCGGAATCGCTCCGCCGGAGAGCAAAATAGCTCCTGCCCAGGTTCCGCCTCGAGACGGCGACGCTTCATCCCGAAAGTCTTCTCTATTATTTTTTTAGGGCAAAAGACCTTATATGGCAGAAGGAGGGGGCCAGAGGCCAGCCAGGGGCCCCACAAGGAATCAGGGCGCGCCCAGGGGGGGCGCCCTGTTGCCTTGTGGGCAACTGGTGGGTCCCCTCCATTATTTCTTCTTTCCAGTATTTTTTATATATTCAATAAAAAATCTCCGTGAAATTTCAAGTCAATTGGAGCTCTGTAGAATAGGTATCTCTGTTGTAGCTATTTCAGGTCTAGAATTCCAGCTGCCAGTATTCTCCCTCTTCATATAAATCTTGCAAATTAAGAGAGATAAGGCATAAGAATTGCATCATAAAGTGAAATAACGATCAAATACATTATAAATAACAGTAGGAAATCATGATGCAAATTGGACATATCAACTCCCCCAAGCTTAGACCTCGCTTGTCCTCAAGCAAAAGCCGAAATCGATAATCATGACCACATGTTTAGAGAGAGAGGTGTCGATAAAAATAAAATACGGACACGAAGCATCATGATCTTTATTATAACAGCAATATATCATCATAGAACTTCTCATGAAAAAGTGACAATTCAATCAGAAGTTAAAGTATGAACCATAAACCAAATTGAAAACTAACAAACTATGATCTCAGTCACTGAAGCAATTGCAATTCATCATATTATCAGAAAGAGTCTATGTAAGAGCTTTGTTTTAGCAAGTTCACATACTCAACTATCATTTAGTCTTCTATGATTGCTGACACTCACGGCATACTTATGGAGCAAAAGTTTCAGTCAGACACATAGAAAGATAGGGACTTATAGTTTCGCCTCCCAACGTATTTACCTCAAGGGTAATGTGAAAAATAATAACTCATGATCACCTACATCCAACTGAATATAAATGCCTGGATCAATCCCCACCACATGATGCTTGCCAAGAGAAAAAATAAAAACGGAATAGAAGGGAATACTATTGACTCTTGCATGAAAGTAAGTACATAAAGTAAAAGATAGACCCTTCAGAGAGAGAAGCAGAGGTTGTCATGTGCTTTTTGTTTTTGGATGTGCAAACTCTTAATGTAAAGGAACGCCACTTTATATTGCCCCTTGTGATAGCGACCTTTATTATGCAGTCTGTCGCTTTTATTCCTTCACCATCACAAGATCGTACAAAGCTTGTTTTCCCTTACAATAAAAGTTCATACATTTTTAGGAGCAATTTTTATTGCTTTGCACCGATGACAACTTACTTGAAGGATCTTATTCAATCCATAGGTAGATATGGTGGACTCTCATGACATGAAAATGGGTTTAAGGATTTTTGGATGCACAAGTAGTATCTCTACTTAGTACAGAATTTTGGCTAGCAAAAGGTAGGAGGCAAGCACCACATGTTAGAGGATCCAAAACAATATAACTTCTATGTGAATATAAGCAAACATAACTCATTACGTTGTCTCCCTTGTCCAACGTCAACTAATTGACATAGAATATTTAATGGGGGCTCACAATCATAAAAGATGTCCAAGATAGTATATTTATATGTGAGACCTCTCTTCCCTTATTACTTTTTCATGAATTGCAACAATGACCAATACTATGTTTGTCAACTTCCAACAAGTTTTATTAATTATACTTCTTTTATGTGAAGTCATCATTCCCCATGGGATTAGCATATGATCTTACTTTTTATTCTCTATTTTATTTCCAATATTGGATCAACGAAAGCAAAACACTCAACTCAAACTACTCTTTATTATATAACTTCTACACACGATTACATAGATAGATAGACCACAAAGCAAGCACTCGAAACTAGATCATACTAAGACTTTATTCTTCTAAATCACGAAATAACTAAGGATCGAACTAAGATAGATACTGGTGATAAAAAGTGATGGTGATACGATACCGGGGCACCTCCCCCAAGCTTGGGACAAGCGAAGGGTGGTGCCCATACCCATGTACTCAAGTGTCCTTCTTCGGTGATGGTGGTGATGAAGAGATAGGCTTGTCCTCCGAAGAGCACGATTCTGCTCTTCTAACACAATAAACTCACGAGTAAGCGACGTATTCTAAGCACAAATCGCTTCAAATTTTTTTAGTGTATCAACTGCAGATGGGGGAAGATTATTATAAAGAGTTTGCCACGAATCTCCCTTCTCTGGTGCTTCCTTCCTGAGCATGGCTTGATCTTCTTCTTCCTGAATCCGGTCTTCCACGACCTTTCCCGGTTCCTCCTCCATAGCAATATCCTCCTCTCCGGACGACCACTCATAATATACTTCGCTGAAGGGACGTTTGTAGGGCGAAGGTTGAACAATCCGATGCTTGGTGCGGAGCTTTCGGGGAGCCATAGCGATCTAGATCTGTCAGAAAAATAGCCCGAAACAAGAATAGAGGAGAAACTTGCGATGCGGTGGTCAAAACACCCGTGAGTATATATATAAAGAATTTTTATCTTGCAAAACAAGCATACAAGAGGAAAACGGAGTCGGGAGGGCACACGAAGGGCCCACAAGGCATCACGGTGCGCCCCGGGGGGGGGGGTCGCGTCCTGTTGCCTTGTGGGCGACTCGTGGGTCCTCTCGGCTGTTTCTTATTTTTGTAATTTATCTAATATTCCAAAACGGACAGAAATAATTTTTATGGAATTTTTGGAGTTGGTTTACTTACCGTATCACATACCTACCCCTTTTCAGGGTTGTGGAGCGTTCCGGAAGGATTCTTGGATGTGTTCTTCCGGTGTCATTGTCTGAATAATATTAGTTTCAACATTAATGGGAGTACCTGAAATATAGTTCTTAATTCTTTGTCCATTCACCACTCTCGGATTATTGCCTTCTGCATTGTTTATTTTGATGGCTCCGGAGCGGTAAACTTCTTCGATGATATACGGTCCTTCCCATTTAGAGAGAAGTTTTCCTGCAAAGAATCTTAAACGAGAATTGTACAATAGAACATGATCACCTACTTTGAATTCCCGTTTTTGGATTCTTTTATCATACCATCTTTTAACCTTCTCTTTAAATAACTTAGCATTTTCGTAGGCTTGGGTTCTCCATTAATCTAGAGAGCTAATATCAAATAACCTTTTTTCACAGGCAAGTTAAAAATCATAGTTAAGTTCTTTAATTGCCCAATAAGCCTTATGTTCTAACTCAAGAGGTAAATGACATGCTTTTCCATAGACCATTTTGTAGGGAGACATACCCATAGGATTTTTATAAGCAGTTCTGTAAGCCCATAAGGCATCATCAAGTTTCTTAGACCAATTCTATCTAGATCTATTAACGGTCTTTTGCAAAATTAATTTTATTTCTCTATTAGTTAATTCAACTTGACCACTAGATTTAGGATGATAAGGAGATGCAATCCTATGATTAACATCATATTTACCCAGTAATTTACGGAAAGCACCATGAATAAAATGTGAACCACCATCAGTCATTAAATATCTAGGGACTCCAAACCTCGGGAATATAACTTCTTTAAGAATTTTAATAGAAGTGTTATGATCAGCACTACTAGTTGGAATAGCTTCTACCCACTTAGTAACGTAATCAACAACAACTAAAATATGAGTATACCCATTGGACTTAGGAAACGGTCCCATATAATCAAAACCCCAAACATCAAATGGTTTAATAACAAGTGAATAATTCATAGGCATTTCCTGACATCTACCAATATTACCAATCCTTTGACATTCATCACAAGAAAGGACAAACTTACGTGCATCTTTGAAGAGAGTAGGCCAATAAAAACCAGATTGTAATACCTTGTGTGCAGTTCTGTCTCCCGCATGGTGTCCTCCATATGCCTCGGAGTGACACTTCCGTAGGATTTGTTCCTGTTCATGCTCAGGTACACAACGTCTAATAATATCATCTACTCCTTCTTTATATAAATGTGGGTCATCCCAAAAGTAATGTCTTAAATCAAAGAAGAACTTTTTCTTTTGTTGGTATGTGAAACTAGGTGGTATATATTTAGCAACAATGTAATTAGCATAGTCCACATACCAAGGAGTGTTACGAGAAGCATTTATCACAGCTAATTATTCATCAGGAAAATCATCATTAATAGGAAGTGGGTCATCAAGAACATTTTCCATTCTAGACAAATTATCAGCTACGGGATTCTCAGCTCCCTTTCTATCAACAATATGCAAATCAAATTCTTGCAGCAAAAGAACCCACCGAATAAGTCTAGGTTTAGCATCTTTCTTTTCCATAAGGTATTTAATAGCAGCATGATCAATGTGAATAGTAACTTTGGAATCAACATTGTAAGATCTGAATTTATCACATGCAAACACAACTGCTAAAAATTCTTTCTCAGTAATAGCATAATTTCTTTGAGCACTGTCTAGAGTTTTACTAGCATAATGAATAACATTCAATTTCTTATCAACTCTTTGTCCTAGAACAGCACCAACAGCATAATCACTAGCGTCACACATAATTTCAAAGGGTAAGTTCCAATCAGGTGGTTGAACAATAGGTGCAGAAATTAAGGCTTTCTTAAGTTTTTCAAAAGCTTCCACACAATCATCATCAAAAACAAATGGAACATCTTTTTGTAAGAGATTTGTAAGAGGCCTAGAAATTTTAGAGAAGTCTTTTTATAAATCTTCTATAGAAACCAGCATGACCGAGGAAACTTCTTATACCTTTGATATCTTTAGGACATGGCATTTTCTCAATAGCATCAACTTTAGCTTTATCAACTTCAATACCTCTTTCAGAAATTTTATGCCCAAGGACTATACATTCATTCACCATAAAGTGGCACTTCTCCCAATTCAAGACAATATTAGTTTCTTCACACCTCTGCAAAACTTGATCAAGTTTGCTCAAGCAATCATCAAAAGAAGTTCCGTAAATGGAGAAATCATCCATGAAAACCTCAACAATCTTTTCACAAAAGTTAGAGAATATAGCAGTCATACATCTTTGAAAGGTAGCAGGTGCATTACATAAAACAAAAGGCATACGACGATAAGCATAAGTTCCAAAAGGACAAGTAAATGTGGTTTTCTCTTGATCTTCAGGTGAAACAGGTATTTGAGAGAAACCAGAATAACCATCTAGGAAGCAAAAGTGTGTATGCTTAGATAATCTTTCTAACATTTGATCAATAAATGGCAAGCGGTAATGATCTTTCCTAGTAGCTTTATTTAATTTTCTGAAATCAATTACCATCCTATAGCCAGTTACAATTCTTTGTGGAATGAGTTCATTTTTTATCATTAGGAACAACGGTAATACCTCCTTTCTTAGGAACACAATGAACAGGACTTACCCATCTACTATCAGCTATGGGATAAATTATACCTGCCTCAAGAAGCTTTAATATTTCAGTTCTTACCACATCCTTCATTCTAGGATTCAGCCTTCTTTGATGATCAACAACGGGTTTAGCGTCTGGCTCCATATGAATTTTATGTTGACATAAAGTGGGACTAATGCCCTTAAGATCATCGAGAGTATATCCAATAGCGGCACGGTGCTTCCTTAGAGTTTTAAGTAATCTCTTTTCTTCATGCTCTGAAAGGTTAGCACTAATAATAACAGGATATATCTTCTTCTCATCAAGGTAAGCATTCTTAAGTGTATCAGGTAATTGCTTTAATTCAAACACAGGATCACCCTTGGGTGGAGGAGGATCTCCCAAAGTTTCCACAGGCAAATTATGTTTAAGGATAGGTGCTTGTTTAAACAACAGCTCATCTATTTCATTTCTTTCATTCATATGCATAATATTCTCATGGTCTAGCAAATATTGTTCTAAGGGATCAGTAGGAGGCACATCAATAGAAGCAAGACCAATAATTTCATCCTTATTAGGTAATTATTTATCATGAGGTTGTCTACGAAACTTAGAGAAATTAAACTCATGATACACCTCACCAAAATTAACATTGACAGTTTCTTTATTGCAATCAATCTTAGCATTAACTGTATTCAAGAAAGGTCTACCAAATATAATGGGACAAAAATCATCTTGTGGTTATCCAAGAACAAGAAAATCAGTAGGACATTTGATCTTACCACACAAGTCTTCAACATCTCTAACAATCCCAAGTGGTGAAATAGTATCTCTATTTGCAAGCTTAATAGTAACATCAATATCTTCAATCTCAACAGGTGCAATATCATTCATGACTTCTTGATAGAGAGTAAACAGAATAGAACTCACACTAGCACCAATATCACATAAACCATGATAGCAATGATCTCCAATTTTAACAGAAACAATAGGCATGCCAATTACAGGTTTGTTTTTATCTTTAGTGTCTGGCTTAGCAATTCTAGTTGCTTCATCACAGAAATATATGACATGTCCATCAATGTTATCAACCAAAAGATCTTTAACCATTGCAATATTAGGTTCAACTTTAATTTGTTCAGAAGGTCTAGGTGTTCTTATTACTTTTATTAACCACAGTTGAAGCTTTAGCATGTTCCTTAATCCTAACAGGGAAAGGAGGTTTCTCAATATAAGCAGTAGGCACAACTGGATCGACATTGTAAACAATTGTTTCTTCTTTAACACTAACAGGTTCTTCATTTAGTTCAATAGGTGGGTGATATTTAAACCATTTCTCTTTAGGGAGATCAACATGAGCAGCAGAAGATTCACAAAAAGTACTATCTCAGAGTCAAGTCCATATTTGGTACTAAACTTATGAAAAGCATCAGTTTCCATAAAATATTTAACACAATCAAACTCAAGATTTATAACAGACACTTTGCCTTTGTCGATCTCCCAATCTTCAGAGTTACGTTTAATTCTTTCCAGAAGATCCCATCTGAATTCAATAGATTTCTTCATAAAGGAACCATCAGAAGAAGTATCGAGCATGGATTGATCATTATGAGAAAGCCGAGCATAAAAGTTTTGAATAATTATTTCTCTTGAGAGCTCATGATTGGGGCATGTATGCAACATATACTTAAGCCTCCCCCAAGCTTGAGCGATACTTTCTCCTTCACGAGGCCAAAAAATATATATATAATTCCGATCACGATGAACCAAATGCATATGATAAAACTTCTGGTGGAATTCCAGCTTCAACCGGTTCCAATCCCATGTTTCAGTATCATCACATGGCCTATACCATGTCAATGCCTTTCCCTCCAAAGATAAAGGGAATACCTTCTTCTTAACTCCATCTCCGGATAGACCTGCAAGCTTAAACAATCCACAAATTTCATCCACATATATCAAGTGCATATCAGGATGCACCGTTCCATCTCCTCATAAGGATTAGCTAGCAGTTTCTCTACTATACCCGAAAAAATTTCATAATAAATATTTTCAGTAGGTTCAATAGGTTGAGGAGCAACTCTCAATGCTTCCGGTCGAGGTGAAGATACACATAACAGGCCCCTCAAAGGATTACTTTCCATAGTGACAAGTGACAGTAAATTTTAGCACGTAATATAAATGTTTCCTTACCAAATTCCACTCACCAAAGGCGCTTCACTCCCCGGAAATGGTGCCAGAAAAGAGTCTTGATGACCCACAAGTATAGGGGATCAATCGTAGTCCTTTCGATAAGTAAGAGTGTCGAACCCAACGAGGAGCAGAAGGAAATGACATGCGGTTTTCGGCAAGGTATTCTCTACAAGTACTAAAAGTAGCGGTAACAGATAGTTTGGTAGCAAGGTAATTCGTAACAAGTAACAAGTAGTAACGGTAACAAAGGTGCAGCAAGGTGGCCCAATACTTTTTATTGGAAAGGACAAGCCGGAACGAACTCGTATAATAAGCTAAGCGTTCTCGAGGACACATGGGAATTTCATCTAGTCACTTTCATCATGTTTGTTTGATTCGCGTTCTCTACTTTGATAATTTGAAATGTGGGTGGACCGGTGCTTGGGTGCTGTTCTTACTTGAACAAGCCTCCCACTTATGATTACCCCCTCTCGCAAGCATCCGCAACTACGAAAGAAGAATTAAGATAACTCTAACCATAGTATGAAACATATGGATCCAAATCAGCCCCTTACGGAATAGCGCATAAACTAGGGTTTAAGCTTCTGTCACTCTAGCAACCTGTAACACCCCTATGTAATGAGCTACAGTGATCCACAATATTAATGACAAGTCATCTGAGATTTGCAATGATAATCATGTTGGATTAATATCTCATTTCAAATTCCTCTCTGAATTCAAACTCAAATGCAGTTGAATTTTGAAGTTGCTCAAAAGTTGCTGGAAAAATGTTCATCATTTAGCATAAATTCCAAAACAATTTATTGTTAAGAAAATCAACATCACTCATATGCAAAGATGGACAGTAGCAATTATTTCAATGTAATTCCAGTAATTTAAAATGCAAATTCATTTATGAAAAATGCAAGTGAATTCCTCTTCCTCCCAAAAATAATTGTGGCAGTGCCAAATAATACTAAGTAATTATGTGGCCTAGTCCCACCTTTTTATAAAAAGTTTTGGTGGCCCAATTAAATCCTTTCCGCCTCTGTTTTATTGCCTAAATGGAAAAGAATAGAAAAACAGAAAAAGGAAAATGGCCAGGCGCTTACCTGGCCTTACCTGGCTCGCGGCCCAATCGGCCCACCCCTGCTTCCCCTACCTGCTCCCGCCTCGGTGTCGGGCGCGCCATGGCCGAGCTCGCCTCCTCAGGTCGCTGCTCGCCACCTGCCAGCTCCCGACGCCCAGCGAGGATAAGGCCGACCCCAACCACTCCTCTGCTCTCTCCCTCGCTCACTTCCCCCTCCTCCACTGTCCTCTTCATCGATCTGGAGAGGAGGTCGGCGCTGCCGCCGCCGTTCGCCGTTCGTAACCACGGCCACCAACCTCCCCAATGCCCGGGAGGACGTTCAGTAGCTGCGCCGCCTTCCTCCACATCGACTGAGCTCGTCCGCTCGACCGGAGCCGCCCCACATTGCCACCTCGCCCTTCTTCTTCAACCTCGGGCACCGAAGGCCGCCACCGCCGATTCGTCGCCGTCCGGCCCTCGTCGGGCCGTCCGGCCCTCGTCGGGCCGTGTGGCTTACGGGCCGTGTAGCAAAACGATTTTACTAACATGGCTATGTGGCTTACGGGCCCACGTCGCCAATGGGTGGTATTAGGATATTTTATTCCTCATCTATACTCTGGGACTCTGATCTCTCTTCTTTTCGGGTTAAATGATTTTGCTAACTCTGACATTACGTTCTCGTAATCACTTTCACCCGGAGAGCTGGATTGTCTGCGACTAATTCATTCCTTTGGACTGGTTAATCTGATAACCACCTTTTTCTTTTCCATTGGTCTGTTTAACCTTTCTTTCCAAGTTATCATATGCTTCTCACACTGTCATTTGACACTTTTGGAACCTCTCGGCAAAATGTGTCGTGTTCAACGTCAACATTTTGACTTCTTCCGAGATGTTAATTGAATTCATGGTGAGCAATGCCATCCTTGCCCCTCGCTGATCTGTGTTATCATGAACAACCTCTTCGACTACCTGCCCACGTATTGCTGTCAACCCAGAACGAGTCCAGGCTATTCTTGACCGGACTCCCCCGAAGAATGTCAAGCAAGTCAGAAGTTTTCTCGGGCTTGCAAGTTATTGTCGTCGCTTTGTCGAGAACTTCTCAAAGATTGCCAAGCCTCTGACTAATCTGCTTCACAAAGGCGTTAAGTTTGAGTGGACAGATAAATGTCAGGAAAGTTTCCAGACCCTCAAGGACAAGCTCACCTCTGCTCCAGTGCTTGCTCCTCCGGATTCTCGCAATGATTTCGTGATTTATTGTGATGCCTCTCGTCAAGGATTAGACTATGTCCTGATGCAAGAACGAAGAGTAATTGCTTATGTCTCGCGACAGTTGTGTCCTCACGAAGAGAATTATCCAGTGCATGATCTTGAACTTGCTGCAGTGATTTATGCATTGAAGCTGTGGCGCCATTACCTTCTCGGAAACCGATGTGAGATCTATACTGATCACCAAAGTCTGAAGTATTTGTTTACTCAGCCGGATCTCAATCTCCGCCAATAGCGATGGTTGGAAACAATTACAGACTATGACTGTGGTATTTCATATACCCCTGGCAAGGCTAATGTGATGGCCGATGCCTTGAGCCGCAAGTCCTATTGTAACAACCTCACGGTTCAGCGAGCTCAACCTCACGGTTCTCTTAATACCCTTGTAATACAGCCAGATCTTCTAAATGTTGTTAAGCGTGCGCAAGATAAAGATGCTGAAGTTGATCTGATGAAAAGGGATCTTCACCTTGAAAAGTACAGGGATTTCTCGCTTGCTGAAGATGGAACTTTGTATTTCAAAGACCGCATTGTGGTACCTCGATTCGAATTGATGACTGACAAGGTCATGAAGGAGGCACATGATACACCATTGTCTATTCATCCGGGTAGTACTAAGATGTATCGTGATCTCCGACAAAGGTACTGGTGGTCTAGAATGAAGCAGGATATTGCTCGATATGTTGCTGAATGTGACGTTTGCCGTCGCGTTAAAGCAGAACATCAGAAGCCTGCTGGAATTCTGCAACCGCTTCCTATTCCTTTGTGGAAATGGGATAAGGTTCAAATGGATCTCATTACCGGTCTTCCCAGATCACAGAAGGGTCACGATGCTATTCTTGTCGTCGTCGACCAACTCTCCAAAGTTGCACACTTTCTGCCTGTCAAGGAGACGATCACAGCTAGTCAGTTAGCAGAGTTATATATCTCCAGAATTGTATCACTCCACGGTATTCCGAAGGAGATCAGTTCGGACCGTAGCAGCCTCTTCACCTCACACTTCTGGAAAAGTTTCCAAGAAGCTATGGGAACTCATATTACTTGGAGTTCAGCTTATCACCCCCAGTCTCAAGGCCAAGTCGAACGAGTGAATCAAGTGCTTGAAGATATGCTGCGAGCTTGTGTTATTTCATTTGGCAAGAAGTGGGAAGAATCTCTCCCGTATGCCGAATTCTCTTACAACAACAGCTATCAAGCCAGCTTGAAAATGGCCCCCTTCGAGGTATTGTATGGACGTAAGTGTCGAACCCCTCTGAATTGGTCAGAAACTGGGGAACGACCGCTCGTTGGTCCAGAAATAATTCAACACGCAGAAGAGCAAGTCCGTGTTGTTCGCGAAAATCTCAAGGCGGCCCAGGACCGCCAGAAGAGCAACTATGATCGCAAACGATGGGGATTGACCTATCAACCTGGTGATCAAGCTTATCTGCGTGTCACTCCTATGAAGGGCACACACCGCTTCAGAATCAAGGGCAAGTTAGCTCCTCGCTACATCGGTCCTTTCCGCATTCTCGCCAGACGTGGACATGTGGCTTACAAATTGGAGTTGCCGCCGCAATTCTCTCACATCCACGATGTCTTCCATGTGTCGCAACTTCGCCGTTGCTTCAAGGAATCTCCGCACCGAGCTGTGGATCATGAGATGCTTGATTTGCAAGATAATCTATCTTATAAGGAGCATCCGATCCGCATTCTCGATCAAGCTGAACGTCGCACCCGCCAGAAGACTACTAAGTTCCTGAAAGTGCAGTGGTCAAATCATACTGAAGGTGAAGCCACTTGGGAACGCGAGGATCGTCTTCGGGAGGAATACCCTGATTTGTTTCCTTCTACCTCCTAAATTCTCGGGACGAGAATTTCTTTTAGAGGAGGAGAATTGTAACACCCCTATGTAATGAGCTACAGTGATCCACCATATTAATGCCAAGTCATCTGAGATTTGCAATGATAATCATGTTGGATTAATATCTCGTTTCAAATTCCTCTCTGAATTCAAATTCAAATGCAGTTGAATTTTGAAGTTGCTCAAAAGTTGCTGGAAAAATGTTCATCATTTAGCATAAATTCCAAAACAATTTATTGTTAAGAAAATCAACATCACTCATATGCAAAGATGGACAATAGCAATTATTTCAATGTAATTCCAGCAATTTAAAATGCAAATTCATTTATGAAAAATGCAAATGAATTCCTCTGCCTCCCAAAAATAGTTGTGGCAGTGCCAAATAATACTAAGTAATTATGTGGCCTAGTCCCACCTTTTTATAAAAAGTTTTGGTGGCCCAATTAGATCCTTTCCGCCTCTGTTTTATTGCCTAAATGGAAAAGAACAGAAAAACAGAAAAAGGAAAATGGGCAGGCGCTTACCTGGCCTTACCTGGCTCGCGGCCCAGTCGGCCCACCCCTGCTTCCCCTACCTGCTCCCGCCTCGGTGTCGGGCGCGCCATGGCCGAGCTCGCCTCCTCCGGTCGCTGCTCGCCACCTGCCAGCTCCCGACGCCCAGCGAGGATAAGGCCGACCCCAACCACTCCTCTGCTCTCTCCCTTGCTCACTTCCCCCTCCTCCACTGTCCTCTTCATCGATCTGGAGAGGAGGTCGGCGCTGCCGCCGCCGTTCTCCGTTCGTAACCACGACCACCAACCTCCCCGACGCCCGGGAGGACGTTCAATAGCTGCGCCGCCTTCCTCCACATCGACTGAGCTCGTCCGCTCAACCGGAGCCGCCCCACATTGCCACCTCGCCCTTCTTCTTCAACCTCAGGCACCGAAGGCCGCCACCGCCGATTCGTCGCCGTCCGGCCCTCCCCGAGCCAACTGAGCTACTGCGCGACCTCACCGTGAGCACGCGCTCCCTTTCCCTCTGTTTTCTCACCGTTTCCGCGCTTGTAGCCGTCCTTGCCATGGCTGCCCGGAGCTTCCGCCGCCGCCGTCAGTTGCTGTCGTAGCTAGGGCCTCTGTCACGCATGCCCGAGCCCCGCAGTGAACTCCTGGTTCTCCCAGGAGTCGTTTGCGCGCACGCACGCGCCTCCCCGAGTCCCGTAGCCGCGGATCCGTATACGCCCGAACGCCGGCGCCACCGTCGACGAAGCCCTGCTCGACTCCGTCCGCCCCCGCTCGTGGAAACGCCAGGAGTGGACACGGCTCGCTCTCCTCTTTCCAACGCGCTATCGCACGCGACGGGAGACGCTCAGTGGACGATTTCCGACGTCGGCCGCCGCGCGCCGCCGCGTTAGAGGCCGCCGGAGCTCCTCCGGCGCCGACCGCTGACCTGGCCTGACCGGTGGGCCTCCCTGGGTCGCTGGCAGCTGGGTCCCGCGGGCCCAGTTGACCAGTTGACCGGGGTCAACGTGCTGACTGTGCACAGTTGACCCTGACAAGTGGGTCCCCCACGTCAGTAACTTAATTAGTGGCTAATTACTTTTAATTAACTAAATCTGTTAATTAGTTCAGTCGCTGACAGGCCGGGGCCACTGGTTAATTAACTCTGTTAGTTTAAATTATTCACTGTTAAAATCATCTGAGACTGACAGGTGGGTCCCACCTGTCTGTTTGACCAGTCAACCGGCCAGCCGACCGCTGACGCCATGCTTGCATCATGCTGACGTCATATGCCTTTTCTGGAAATTCTGTTAATTTAAATAATTCCAGAATATTGTTTAAACTTTGAAAAATCATAGAAAATTAACCGTAGCTCGGATCGAAAAACTTTCTACATGAAAGTTGCTCAGAAAAATCCCACGAATCTGATCGTGCCATCTGTTTTCATGCCGGGACCCTCTACTTTTTGCCTGTTTCCGGTAGATGAATAGTGCATGCATACCTGCTAATAAATCCAACTTAAATCCTAAAATAACTAAAATGGTTTAGAGATACATTTAGGCAACCCTGCACTGCATTTTTAGCATGTCATGCCCTGTGTTGCATTTGTCTGCCTTTATTTATTGTTTCTTCCCCCTCTTCTTCTCCGATAGCCCCCGAGGCCGACGCAGCTCAGGAGACCGACGACACCACTGACGATCCCTCTTTTGCCGCAGAGCTTCCAGGCAAGCAACCCCCCTTGACACATGTCTATATCACCTATTCTCTCTCCCTCCTGCTTGCATTAGAAATTGCTACTGCTTTGTTTTATCCTATTCTGATGCATAGCCTGTCCTTGTAACTATTATTGATACCCGCCTGTTATCCAAAATACTTAGTATAGGTTGGATGGTAGCGAACCATCTGTGGCCCCTCTTCCTTGCTGTACTTGCCCCGCTTTAGTACCTGTGTCCCGATCGATGTGATCGTCGGGCTGTGACCAGCATATCACCACACACCCCTAGTTGCTCGATGCTGCAGAGCTAACATCGAGTGCCGAGGGTGATACCTCTTATCTCACTCCTGATGATGCCTCTGTAGTATAGTTAGTCGGTTGTGGGATACCGAGGGTGATTCCTCTTTCACCACCCCCGATAAAGCTTCTGTCGTGCAACCCCGCAAGTGTGAATACCATCGAGGGTGATTCCTCCGGGTTCACTCTGACGGGATCATCGAGTGGGAATCCAACGAGGGTGATTCCTCGGATTCCCGCTTGATGTTATGGACACACGGTTACATGCACTTTACTACTGTTACTTGTTAAAGACGGGTAGGCCCCGAGGGGTACCCGCGAGTGATGTGTAGACGGGTTGACCATGAGGGTACCCGCGAGATGAATACGTGGCACGGCCGGGCATTCTTAGCCCTTGCCGTAAGTCCACGAGACAGGGCGACGGGGTCACAGGATGGTGAGTCTCTGCTCGTTTCCGCGCGCTCCAAATGCACTAATGGGTTAGAATATGTAATCTGAGTAGGCCTCTGGCCTTTTCGCGCTAACCAGCACGTGGGAATAATATGGGTACTCGGCGTCGTAGTATCAGCCGAAGCTCTTCAGACGTCAGCGGTTGAGCGGCACGCGCCCGGGTTGGACCGTGAAAGCCTGCGCTTGTATTAAGGGGGCTAGGTCTGCTCCTGGCCGTCCTCGCAATGCGCAGGAGTGCAAAGGGCGATGGGCCCAAGACCCCTTAGCGCTTAGGATGTAGACCGGCGTGCTGGCCTCTCTGTTGAGCCTAGGTAGGGCTACGACGTGTCGATAGTCCAAGGCTGGGCATCGACTGAGCAAGTGTGTTCGGCCAGAGTCATCGAGCGTGTTGGGTAAGTTGGTGCACCCCTGCAGGGAAGTATATCTATTCGAATAGCCGTGTCTACGGTAACAGGACGCTCGGAGAATATCCCAATCTTCTACAACTAGAAATGGGTTGAATATATTGCCTCCGGGATCGCTTTCTCGCAGGGAGTCGAGGAAGGATCTCTGGGCGTTGTTGCTACTTGTTGATACTATTATACTTATGAACTAATCTGCACTCTTCTAATGCTGCAAGACCCTGAAGATGCTAGTCTTCGATAGGCTAAGCTTTTCCCTTCTATTCTGGCATTTCTGCAAATCATCCCACATATACAGCCTTCTTTGGATAATGATGCATATTTTAGAATAGATCTGATGTCAGTCTTGCTGAGTACTTTGGATGAGTACTCACGGTTGCTTTGCTTCCCTTTTCCCCATACACAATTGATGCGACCAGACGACGGAGCCCCGGAGCCAGCTGCCCCAGCAGCCGACGACGACTACTACCACTACTACCCCTCCAGATACTACTACTACGAGGAGCCCTCCGACGACCAGGAGTAGTTAGGAGGCACCCAGGCAGGAGGCCTGCGCCTTTCGATCCAGTGTTTTATTTTGCCCCGCCTTCTTAAAGGCCTATCTGTTTAACTTTGTGTCTGTACTCAGATACCTGATGCTTCCGCTGATGCTTGTATGACATCGAGCTTATGTATTCGAGCCCTCGAGGCCCTGGCTTGTAATATAAAGCTTGTATGACTTTTATTTATGTTTAGAGTTGTGTTGTGATATCTTCAAGTGAGTCCTTAGGCTTGATCGTGTGCACTTGTGTGTATGATTAGTGCACGATTAAGTCGGGGGCGTCACACAACCCCTCATCTAATTACTACTCCACAATGCCTTCCCTTAGGCCCAAAGATGGTGAAGTGTCATGTACTCGACGTTCACACGACACCACTAAAGGAAGCAACAACATACATGTCATCAAAATATCGAACGAATACCAAATTCACATGATTACCTATGACAAGACTTCTCCCATGTCCTCAAGAACAAAAGTAACTACTCACAAATCATATTCATGTTCAAGATCAGAGGGGTATTGATTAGCATTAAGGATCTGAACATATAATCTTCCACCGAATAAACCAACATGCATCAACTACAAGATGTAATCAACACTAATAGCAACCCACATGTACCAATCTGAGGTTTTGAGACAAAGATTGAATACAAGAGATGAACTAGGATTTGAGATGAGATGGTGCTGGTGAAGATGTTGATGAAGATTGGTCCTCCCACGATGAGAGGATCGTTGGTGATGTCGATGGCTTCGATTTCCCCCTCCCGGAGGGAAGTATCCCCGGCGGAATCGCTCCACCGGAGAGCAAAATAGCTCATGCTCAGGTTCCGCGTCGAGACGGCGGCGCTTCGTCCTGAAAGTCTTCTCTATTATTGTTTTAGGACAAAAGACCTTATATAGCAGAAGGAGGCGGCCAGAGGCCAGCCAGGGGCCCCACAAGGCATCAGGGCGCGCCCAGGGGGGCGCCCTGTTACCTTGTGGACAACTGGTGGGTCCCCTCCATTATTTCTTTTTCCAGTATTTTTTATATATTCAATAAAAAATCTCCGTGAAATTTCAAGTCAATTGGAGCTCTGTAGAATATGTATCTCTACTATAGCTATTTCAGGTCCAGAATTCCAGCTGCCGGTATTCTCCCTCTTCATATAAATCTCGCAAATTAAGAGAGAAAAGGCATAAGAATTGCATCATAAAGTGAAATAACGATCAAATAAATTATAAATAACAGTAGGAAATCATGATGCAAATTGCTTAGACCTCGCTTGTCCTCAAACGAAAGCCGAAATCGATAATCATGACCACATGTTTAGAGAGAGAGGTGTCGATAAAAATAATATACGGACATGAAGCATCATGATCTTTATTATAACAGCAATATATCATCATAGAACTTCTCATGAAAAAGTGACAATTCAATCACAAGTTAAAGTATGAACCATAAACCAAATTGAAAACTAACAAACTATGATCTCAGTCACTGAAGCAATTGTAATTCTTCATATTATCAGAAAGAGTCTATGTAAGAGCTTTGTTTTAGCAAGTTCACATACTCAACTATCATTTAGTCTTCTATGATTGCTGACACTCACAGCATACTTATGGAGAAAAAGTTTTAGTCAGACACATAGAAAGATAGGGGCTTATAGTTTCACCTCCCAACGTATTTACCTCAAGGGTAATGTCAAAAATAATAATTCATGATCACCTACATCCAACTAGATATATATGCCTGGATCAATCCCCACCACATGATGCTTGCCAAGAGAAAAAATAAAAACGGAATAGAAGGGAATACTATTGACTCTTGCATGAAAGTAAGTACATAAAGTAAAAGATAGGCCCTTCACAGTGAGAAGCAGAGGTTGTCATGTGCTTTTTGTTTTTTGATGTGCAAACTCTTAATGTAAAGGAACGCCACTTTATATTGCCCCTTGTGATAGCGACCTTTATTATGCAGTCTGTCGCTTTTATTCCTTCACCATCACAAGATCGTACAAAGCTTGTTTTCCCTTACAATAAAAGTTCATACATATTTAGGAGCAATTTTTATTGCTTTGCACCGATGACAACTTACTTGAAGGATCTTATTCAATCCTCTAACACCCCCATGTAATTAAGCTACAGTGATCACCTTTTGATATTGCCAAGTCACCCTGCTTAACAGTGCTTGATCATCATTTAAATCATATCTCATTTCAAATTCCAATTCAAATTGAAATTCCAATTCAAAGTGAAAATAAAAGTTGTTCAAATCTGAAAACTAAAATGTTCATTAAATAGCAAATAATCCCTAACTATTTATGTTAAGAAAAACAACATCACTAAAAATCACTAAATGACTCTATCATCCAAACACAGTACCAAACAGCAACATTTAATCCCATTTTATTAAATTAAAATTAAAATGAAATCATTAGTTCCCCAAACCTTTTTTTTGGCAGTGAGATAAATTGCACTCTAATTATTTAGGCAGGATTCATATTTTACAAAATTGTATTGAGCAAAAAGAAAATACAAAATAGAAACAAAATTAGAAAAGAGAAAAAGAAAAGAAGAAAAAGAAAAAGGCCCGCACTGCCTGGGCCTAAGTCAAACGGCTGGCCCAGCCCGACTAGCCTCATCCCCTACCCCCGCACTGCTCACCCGCGCCCGCTGTCGACCACAGCGCGTGCGCGCGCCTGCGTAGCCTGGCCCCCCTCTCTCCCTGGTCGACAGCGGCCGCGCCGCTTCTAGTGGTTAAGGCCGCAGCCCCGCACCCCCTGGCGCCTCCCTCGCCACTCTCTCCCCTCTCTCCCTCTCTGCCTCGCTCGTCCGAACGGCACCATGGCCGCGCCGCCGACGTAGCCGTAGCTACCGCCCTCCTCTCGCCGTGCCAAGTGGTCCGGCAGCCTCCCCGTGCTTGACTGCATCGTCCCCGCGCACCCGTTCGGCCGGAAGAGCATCGAGGCGACTTCGGCGACTCCTTCTTCCTCCTCGGGCGCCGCCGTCTTCCTCACCGTTCCGGCCACCTCGAGCCTCCCCCGAGCCCGCTGCCTTCCACTACTGGCTCCCCATGAGCATCTCTACCTCTCCCCTCTCCTCTCGCCATCGGATTCAACCCCTAGCCCCGATCCCCCGACATGCCCGAGCCCGCCTCCACCTGACCTCATCGCCGGCGTGGCTCTGGTGACCATTTGGTCACGGGCTCGTGCCCGTTAGGTTCACCGCGTCGCGTAGGCCTTGCCTAGCCGTTTTGTTCGCTCGCGCGCGCGTTGCTTTGCCGATCCCGAGTTCGCCCGAAGCAAGTCGCCGCCTGCCGTCGCCGCCGGCGCCGATTCCGAGCACCTCAGCCGCCGAGACCACCGCCAACGGACGTGGCCTAGAGTGCTCGTTCCAGAGAGCCAAAGCACGCGCGAAATGGTGCCCCACAGAACGATTCCGAGCTCGCCGGAGTTGCCGCTGCGCTCGGGCTCGCCGGAGTAGCTCCGGCAGCCGGTGCTGACTCGGCGCCGATGTGGCAGCCGCGGGCCCCGCCGCTGTGCCGCTGCCACTGGGCCCCGCTGACCCATTGACCCGGTCCACTTGCTGACTGGACCGGCTACGGTCACTGACAGGCGGGCCCCACGCATTTTAAAACATTTTTAGAAATAAATAAACGCTAATTAATCGGTTAATTAATCTGTTAGTTAATTTAACTGCTAATTAGCCACTGACCAGTAGGGCCCATCCCCTAATTAATCTGTAATTAGTTTAAATAAATCCTAATTAACTACTGTGTCACTGACCAGTGGGACCCACTGGTCAGGTTTGACTCTGGTCAGCCAGAGTTGACTGCTGACATCACACTAACCTCATGCTGATGTCATCATGCTACTGTTTTGGATAATTTGAAGTTAATAAATAAATAAATTCTAGAAATTCATTAAAACTTTGAAAAATCATATAAAATAAACCGTAACTCGGATGAAAATAATTTATATATGAAAAATGATCAGAAAAATGTGAAGAATCCGAATATCTTACCCACATACCTGCCACACCCCTCTAACATACTGAACATGGAACTTTTTGCCTGTTTCCAATAGATGAATAGTGCATGACCTTAGTAAAATAATTCCAGATAAATTCCTAAATTATCTAAATCAATTAAATAGGCATTATATCACATTTGCATATCATTTAGGCATGTCACACATCGCTGTTGCATTATTGCCGTGAATTTATTGTTTCTTCCCCCTCCTCCTCTCCCGATAGCCCCCAAGACTGCCGACGACACTGCAGTGTACGACGACGTCGCCGACGACCAGACCCCTTCAGCTGAGCTTCCAGGCAAGCAAAACCCCCTTGATCATCAGATATCGCCCATTCCTTCTCTCTTATGCTTGCATTAGTATTGCCTCTGTTGTTGCTCCGATAGCTCCTATTCCGATACATAGCCTGATTTTGTCGCCTGTTACTGATACATTACCTGCTATCCTATGATGCTTAGTTAGATATGCTATGTTTCATCGGTGGCCCTTCGCCTTGCCCGTATGCCATGCTTGTTACCGGGCCGTGATCACTCTGGGTGTGATCGCGGAAATGTTTACACTACTGCATTACTTAAACTGTTAAAGTCGGGCTAGCCGCAAGGGTGCCCGCAAGAGAACATTATTAAAGACGGGTCGGCTCCAAGAGCACCCGCGTGTCGTGACTTACCAAGTCAGAGCGACAGGAACCCTGTTCGTCTCTGCGAGTTACTAAACATGCCTAATGGATAAGGGTATTTAATCTGAGTTGGCTACGCGCCTATACGCACGACCACCACGTGGGATAATGGTTTAATGGGGCCCTCTACGTCGTATGTATCAGCCGAAAGCTCTTCAGATGTCACAGCTCCGAGATGCGGCCTGATTGTTGGGGTGGGATGGTTACGTCACTTGTTTATACAGTGTCGCGCCTGGGCCCCGACCAGCCACGCAACGTGCAGGAGTGCAAAGTGTGATGGGCCCAAGACCCCTTCGCACTTAGGATTTAGACCGGCGTGTTGACCGCTCTGCTGAGCCTCGGTAGGACTGCGTCGTGTTGATCACCCGAGGCCGGGCATTACCCAGCAAGTGTGTCCGGCCAGATGTGATCGAGCGTGTTGGGTAACAGTAGTGCCCCCCTGCAGGGAAGTTATCGATTCGAATAGCCGTGTCCACGGTAACAGGACGCTCAGAGTTGTATCTTGACCTGCTACAACTACAAATGGTTACTGTCACAATACTAAACTGTTACTACTGCTCTCGGGATCACTTTCTCGCAGGGTAGTCGAGGAAGGATCTCAGGGTTTTACTATATATGATTGATTATATATTATCTTGCTCTACTCTCTTCTGATGCTGCAAGATTGCTTCAAGATGCTAGTCTTCGATAGGCTAGGCCTCTCCCCCTCTGTTCCAGCATTTCTGCAGTTTAGTCCAAAGATATAGCCCCATTCCTTTGATACCGATGCATAAGTAGTATAGTTCTGATGTCAGTCTTGCGAGTACTTTGGATGAGTACTCACGGTTGCTTTGCTATTCTTTTCCCCCGTACCCGATACTTGTGACCAGATGACGGAGCCCCGGAGCCAGACGCCACCGCAGGAGCCTACTACTAGGAGAGTCCCGGAGGCACGTACTACTGGGTTGAGCCAGCCGACCAGGAGTAGTTCGGAGGCCCTAGGCAGGAGGCCTTCGCCTTTTCGATCAGTGTCGCTGTTTGTGCTAGCCATCTTAAGGCAAACTTGACTAACTATGTCTGTACCCAGATATTATGGTTTGTATGACTTATGTATTCGGGTCCTCGTGACCCCTGGCTTGTAATATGAGATTTATGTTTAAATTTGAGTTTAGAGTTGTGTTGTGATATCTTCCCGTGAGTCTCTGATCTCGAGCATGCACGTTTGCGTGTATGATTAGTGCACGGTCGAGCAGGGGCGTCACAAGTTGGTTCACGGCCCACGCTGCTACTAAAACTGCACGTGGGCAGGTGGTGGGCCCAAATTATCAGTAGCGCATGCAGGGCGCCGGACGCGCGCTACTGGTACTGACCTTAGCCGTAGCGTGGGTCACCTGGCCCGCGCTACTGCTAAGCCCACCTTATCCTTCCCCGCCCGACCCGTCGGTTTCCTCTCCCTCACCACACTCACTCTCACTCCATCTCTCTCGCGCAGCGCTCGGTCGCCGTCGCCAGCCGCCGCCGCCCGCCACCATCGCTCACCGCCGTCGCCCATGCGCCACCGCCACCGAGGTAGCTCCTCCTACCTCTCTCCTCCTCTCGTCCCTCCCTCCTTCCCCCCCTCCTCCCTCCTTCCTCCTCGATCCCTCCCTCCTCCCTTCCCCTTCCTCCCTCCCTCCTTACTCCCCCTCCTCCCTCCCTCCCTTCTCTCTCTGTTCTTGTAGAATGTAGGTAATTTGAATGTAGGTTTTAGAATGTAGACATTGTAGAATGTAGGTTTTTTAATAGAGTAATTTTTTTAGGTCATTTGAGTAAATGAGGTTTTTTTGACTATTTTAGGTGTTTTGAATACAATAGGAAATTTTAGGTCTTTTGATTAGAAAGTTTAGTAATCGAAATTTTTAGTAAAACAATTTAGTAACAGAAATTTTTTAGGTATAGAAAATTTTCAATATAGAACTGTATCGGAATGCCATATGAGAAATTTAGTAATAGAAATTTTTAGTAAGAAAATTTAGGTAAGGAATTTTTTAGTAATTTTCTTTTTCAATATGGAAATTTTTAGGTATCGGTATGCTATATGAGATTTGATGATCTAAATTTTTTACTCGGTGGAATATGCAGGCTTTGTAGTGTCGTGTCTCCCTGGAGTGATCGTCGTCGGAGCTACCTCTACTTCTTCTACACCCGAGTCGGTGAGCTAAAAGTCCACCTCCTCCTTCTCTACTCCTCGGTGTTGAATAGAGTAGAACTAGGGTATTTAGTTATGCTTCTTAACCAAATGAAATGTTCTGGTTATAAGATATATTGAAATGTTTTTGTCAATATTGAACCATTGTATGTGTATGAACATCTTTGTATCGCATGGAAAATCCGAGTGGCCTATGTTTTGCCGGAATGTTGATTCATTTCCGTCCCGGTAAATTTCAGGTGCTCGATATGTCCTATTTTAGCAAAGGTCATGCCGGATTTTTCCGTGAATTTTAGCATGACTTGTGCTAGTATGTAGGAAATATCGAGTGCCTTGGATTTGCCGGAAAGAGAATTAAACGACATTTCGGGTTGACTTTAACTCCACCGGGGCTCAATACATGCACTAGGGGGAGGAGGAGTAGCGACCATCACCGTCGGTCGAATATCTGCGAACACCACGTGAGATGAGAGTTTTCAAGGAAAGATTCGACAGACCGAAAGTCAACCTGTGATGAGTAATAATGATCTGTGTGTTGAGTTCCTGTTATTTGCCGTCGATTTTTAATCTTTGACTTATGAACACAGGAAATGTCTGACGATGATATGATTCCTGAGTGCGACTACTGCGAAGACGACCGGGGTATGTGCGACAGGATGCCTTATCTGCAAAACGGTAGGTACTTCACCATCGTGCTGAAGGAGACTTTCGACGTTTTTACGGTACGTAACGACGACAAGTATTTTTCCGTAATTATGCATGACTTGTGAATTTTGGCTTCAACGTGTAATTTTCTATTTTTTTCAATTGAAATAGTTCATCCCATGTCATGCAAGACCGTATGTCTTGGAAAAGCTCGGTTTTGAAGATAGGGAAAGAACAGAGACGAAGAGTGCTCACCTTAAGACGAAGCATGGTTTCACATTTTTGGGTAAGCTATTTAATGCACCAAATAGCTCGCATTTCGGTTGCTCAACTTGGAGAGGATTTTGCAAGGCCTATGAATTTAAGGAGGATATGCAAATCACCTTCGATCTTCGGCCCGAAGATGAAATTGACGATAATATCGACATTTGGGTGGATGTCGAGACGCTTCCAGTTCTACCTCTTTGTGAATTTGTCAAATAAATTTGTTAAGTAATTTATATTGTTTATTTAAAAATCATTGACGGCTTATTTCCATTGACAACTTATTTCCATTCTTCAAAAAATGTACGGAAGATAGTAGACAGAACCTACTACACTGATGGCTCTGAACTAAGTTACCAGGAGAAAGATCATCTTATCTCATTTATTATTGATGTTGAGAATTTCAATATCAATTATGAAACTCCTCCACATTATGGTCAATACGTGCCCTAGTGCACGTGTTGAACAACGGTAACATCCATGGAGATGGCATGGTAAGATTTTTTACTATTACGACATCAGTGCATCTTTTGCATACATTCTTCTAAAGCTAAACTACATTGCTAACTAAGTTATTATCATGTTCTTCAACAGAAAATCCCGAAGGATTGTGTGCCTCATCTGATGTTTACGAAAGGTCGCATTGATGTTATTAGATTATGTCCAAGTCCGCCTTGGGTTCACCGTTGTTCATACAAGATTTTTCAAACTGATGAAGACATCACAATCAAAGAATGGAAAAAAGTTATGAATAATGAAAGGGAGCTACTTGGAAGCAACATTGTGCGAAGCGCACGAATTGGAGACAGGATAATCTCCATTCTTCATAATGGAGAGTCAGGGGCTATGTTGTTTTATGCTATTTTAGCTTAGAGAGCGTAGCAGGTCCTAGCTAATACTCATGATCATGTGCTAAGAACAATTAACTAGGGTTGGTTATGACTATGATGATGATGAGTATGACTTGTTATTATGATAACGAGTAGGAGTTGTTAGATGACTATATATGAAGATGATGATGAGTATGACTTGTTATCTATTTATATATATAAAGTAATTGACGGGTTAATAAGAAGCAAGAGAAATAGTCTAGAAAATTCCACGTTAATTAATAAATACTAGCCCTTGATCTGGTGGGTCTATTAAAATTATGAGTATGTAACCGTTTCATATGTGTAACATATACTGTTTGAATGCATGATATATACTAGCACAAATGCCCGTGCGTTGCAACGGGAGTAAAAATAACTCGCCCATCTGTTTTAGTCACTAAAAAATGCACGATCATATGAGATCAACATGTTGTAGTCCGGTCTAGTTCAAATTATTCAATCGGACATTGGTTTGAAATAATCAAAAATATTGTTGACTTTCCATCTCAACAATCTGTAACAACCAATAAACAATAAACTTCGACGACAAACAATTACAACACAAGTACTACCTCCATAAACTAATATAAGAGTGTTTAGATGGACGAAGATGTCCTGCACCCGAGCACACACGCACCCGTTGCTACAGTAAAATCGAAAAAAATAGAAAAAAAAGTCAAAAAAATCTGAATTTTTTTTGTGTGAAACATTGATGTTTTCCCCACATGCCTGCAAAATTTCATCACCAGATGACATTCGTGGAAAACGTGGCAAAAAAAACAAAATCGATGCTCCAAAAAGTCTGTTTTTTTTACCGTTTTGGAGCATCGATTTTGTATTTTTTGCCACATTTTCCACGAATGTCATCCGGTGATGAAATTTTGCAGGCATGTGGGAAAAACATCAATGTTTCACACAAAAAAAATTCAGATTTTTTTGACTTTTTTTTCTATTTTTTATCGATTTTACTGTAGCAACAGGTGCGTGTGTGCTCGGTTGCAAAAGAGCACTTTCGTGTTTAGATCACTACTTTAGTTATCTAAACACTTAGTAGTGATCTAAACACTCTTATATTAGTTTACGGAGGGAGTAGCTAGCAATTTCTATCCATCTCTCTCGCTGTCTTCCCCCTGTACAACAATGGCATCATCACACAAATAGTGGCAGCATCAGTACAAAGCAATATGAACAAAATTGCTCCAAATCTCAATTCTAATATTTCCAATCTATGTACTGCCATGTACAAAGTTTCCTCAAGCAGAGCACGCAACTGGTCATAGAACACCACACAGCAGCAGCACATGAAGCGTCCCTCTATACAAAAGTAAAGCTAGCAGCGCTCGGCAATGATGTCGGCGGATGCACTGCTGATACCATGCTCCAACATACAACATCAACAAGCAGGTGCATTCAAACGGCCTCACATACCAAGTAATTTTCCCTTTCTATAGAGACTCATTGTGAACTTGTCATAGTAAAAACAAAAGGGAAAATACATGAAACCAATGGGAAGAAAATATATACTTACATGTTTTAGAATTATATACATGACAAACCAATTGACAGCCCTATCCTGCTTTTTTCAGTTTGTGTTTTATCAAATGCACGGGAACAGATTGAACAAAAAATATTTGTACTCCCCCGGATCAATATTACTTGTCGCCAACTTTGTAGTGAACCAACAACAAATAATATGGATTGGAGGGAGTACCATTTTCAATTTACAGAACTCATTGCCAAACATATGAATATCACTAAAATAACACATCGATATGATAGCTGAAAATACCTTATCATATTGTCTATAAGTGCAGAGCTCTAAAACCCAAGTATTGAAACATCAATGGGAAGAACATATATTAGAAACAAACCTAAAAAATATGGATGCCATGGTTACCTTGCAGGAAAAAAAATCATATGAAGATTTATATTCCGATCATCTATCTTATCCTTTCTGAAACACATCAAACATAACCTGTATAACATAACTACTCCATACAGCTATCTTTAATATTTGCATTGGCAAATTTCTCAAAATCTTAGTACAGAGCTAGCTAGAAAAATTATACACACTATATAATAAAATGGTTTTGAAAAATCTTAAACTTAGTACAAAAAAAAATCAACTGTATTAGGAAATATCAGTAGTCAGTCATCGTACCTTTGCTTGACCCTGAAACGTATTGCAATTAGATGTACCATGCAAGTAATCTGAGACTCATCCTTTAGTTTATTCGGAAGAAACAAACAGTACTTCATCCGAATCATCTCCACTGGAAACATAAAAAAAATCCATTGGCTAACATGGGGTGCCATCAAAAATATTTGGAACGCCTCCACTTAACATCAAACTGAACTTGCTGCACGGTAGTTGATTGGTAGATGTAGAGAAAGCAAGCTTGCTGCAGGGTGCTACTGAAGGAGTTGCAAACTTGCAATCCACCCTAGTTGGTTCTAGTCGCTCCCTGTATGGTGATCCGTGGCTTTCAAAGTCTCGATGCAAAGCAGGGGACTGCCGCTAGAGCACCAAGGCGGCGGGGGCGCACGTGGCTGGGGGCTGTGACACACAAAGGTGGTCGACGGGCGGCCACACATCAAGTGGTCGGGGGCAACGACACGCGCAGGCGGTCGACGGCGCCGAACGTCTTCGTGTGGGGGAGTGGAGTGAAGTTTCAGGCTGGAAGATCCGATGCGCATGACCA
Source organism: Elymus sibiricus (assembly GCA_039707655.1). Lineage (NCBI taxonomy): Eukaryota > Viridiplantae > Streptophyta > Magnoliopsida > Poales > Poaceae > Elymus > Elymus sibiricus. The sequence goes on from CM077668.1 coordinate 50,276,790, forward strand.
CGGGGCACCGACAGCAGCAGCGGGACGGGCACCAGTAGCGTGAACAACAGGGTGACGATGGGGTACCGGGCTACCACATGAGCAACGGAAGATGGGGTGTTGAGGGATTGACGGTGACGGCCGAGAGCGGTTTTAGCAGCGGGGCAGGCGATGCGGTTGGGGCAGAGGGCGGTGGCGCTTGCGAGGTGGGGGTGGGGCCGTGGTGGTGCTGAATTTATCGGATGTCCCAGGTAGCCGCGTGTGGTTTCTCTCGTGTTCGTGTTGGAGATGGACTGTTCCTTCATGTGGGAGACGGACGACGGCCTGTTTTCTTTTTTCTCTTCCGGTTTGATTTCCATACGGACTGCGGGTTGATTTTATAAAAAAAGTCATTGGGCTTTTTTGCAAAAAGTGTGCGACGGTGAACCCACGGAGTCAATCCGTGCTTTATTATATATAAATAAAGCACGGATTTGTATTCCCGTCATTGACCATCTAAATTTGTTCATAGCCTCCTAGATATTTCTGGAAACACCATACATCAATATCACGCTTAGCAATCTCAACCGTGGTATTGGCTGAATCTCAATGCAAAAATTCAGAACATCCATCCTATCTACTGCTTCTCAGCTTCAGTAAACAACAGAGCATTGTTGCAATAGTTAGAAATTAAATCGGGTGAAATTAGCAATGCAATGTACAACAGACAAACCAAAATCTGAGTTTATGCATACACTACAATCCATTGTGATCTATATGCTGGAGTTACCTAAACAAATACTATTGATAAGAGTAGGTCTGACAAATAAACAAAACTACCATAGCACCGCACGTCTTCACATGCACATAAAATTGCAGCTCAGAAAAGCTTATGCTGGTTTTACCTTTTTTTCCTTTTCTTTTGAGGTGAATTTTCTTTTTTTTCGTGAGTTCAGTTTGAGGCAAAAAAAAATCCCGTGAGCAGACCTGGTCAATCTAGTCAGCACCAGAAGCCCATCAGGCCGAAGGCACGCACGAAGAAACAGACCTGCTCCTCGACCGCGGACGCTTATATTCCTGTCGTCTTCTTTTCCCTACGTCTCTCTCTCGTCACGGGACACCATGGCCGCACCATAGCATGGAGCAGCAACCTCGAGCTTCGCCGTCCGACCCCTTGACCAACGTCCCGCCGCCTGCAGATGTTCCGCCGCGCCCCTCTGCCTCGACCGTCCTCCGTGGGTCTCCCCTCTATCCGCCATGGACGCCGACCTCGTCGACCTTCCCCCTCTCGAGCTCGCCCGAGCCGCCGCTCAGCGCCATGACAGCGAGCACAGCTCATCACCCGACCCCTCCTCATGTTGTGCATCATCGGGCCACACAACTGCCTCCTTCCCGTTTTCTTCCTCCCTTCGGCACCGCCTCCTTGTACGCGCTCCCCCTTCTCCGATTCCTTCCTCCTCCCATGGCGCTCTCTCGCCCCTTCTCTCTCTGTAGAGCCAACTAATCAAGCAAAGCCTCCCCCGCTTGGCCTCTCTTTCTTTCGGCAATCAAATTCACATCTATTCCCGAAACAGCTTCTTGATTCTCCAGAAAACTTAAGAACGTATATAAATTGATGAATAGTGATGAAAACGGGCGAGGTGGGACTATATAATTTGTTAGCGAACGTGTTTGTAACGCAAGAAAAGGTTCGCACAGTTGGCTACAGCCTTGTGGGCACGAAGGAGAGGTCGCAAGTTCGACACCGTGCGAGAAAGCAATTAATTTTTGCTAGTCGACCGAAAATTGTGCAGATCAAGCCCAACACAGCCCAGGTGACTTTCTACCGGGCTCGACCGAAAATTGTGCAGATCAAGCCCAACACAGCCCAGGTGACTTTCTACCGGGCTTGCTTCATTGGCGGGTGATGCCCAAGTGGGCTGCTGCGGACAGAATTTTAGATGCCAGCCGTTAATTAGTACCACCTCGCGTATATGTTTTAAATTCAAACTGAAAACGTAAACTCACGGGAAGAAGCGTATTGTGACGGTGAACCCACGGAGTCAATCCGTGCTTTATTATTATTATTATTATTATTAGGGAAAGATATATATATATATATATATATATATATATATATATATATATATATATATATATATATATATATATTAGGGAAAGATTGCATTGTGTCAACCCACCACGAGTCCATGATGATAAAAAAATACCACCACGAGTCCATACCATATATAGGATTGTGTTGTTCAAAAGAAAAAAATATGATATTGTTGGAACCAAGCGGAAGTCTCCAACTTGCCTACCATGGTCTCTCACAAAAAAAAACTCAAACTTGACCTGTCCATCGTCTCTTTCCGACGGGTCTCTCCAGCCTAAAACCAAGCAGAATTACATATACAATCTTTTGGGGACAGCTGCAACAAGGCAGCAGAGACCTCCTCTCTCGCTGGAATGATCGGATGCATCAGGGATTGAGAAGCTCCAAGACACACAGCTTGCGGAGCAGCCATCACGGGTGCCCTAGCGTGGAAACAAGAGGCAATCGTCTATGCTCATAGGCTGCATGATGGTGTTTCTGGGACGCCTATGTTGCGAAGCTGGGGTCTTTATAATCGCTCGGGCGTCATCGGCAGACGAGGCCACAATGACCCAGACCTTGCCAAGCTACAGGTACATCGGCGGCATGGCGAGTATTGCCTGCCAAGCTCCAAGATGCAGAACTCGCCAAGCAGCAAGATTGAAGCATAGCTTACGCCGCTAGCCGCTGCATCTAGCTAAGATGAACGGAGACATATCCGTGGTAATTCCTCCCTGCATGCTTTAATTTTAGCAATAGTTGACTTGAACACATGTATGTTTGAAGAATGACGAGTCATTAACTGTTCGCCTTGCAAATACCTGCTAAAAGGATCGTGAAAGCTCTACCAACGATTCCACAAAGTATACAGTCTTCTAAATGATGTAGACATCTGAGAAGCATGAGCATCCCAGCTGCATGCATCCGCACATCAAGAGGCAATTTATCATCAGCATGCAAGTATGATATCTGCACAATGTACATTAATATAGGGACATATTTCTCCTTTTATAGTTACGAACAAGTATATATACGAGTCGCCTCAGAGGCGCCGAGGAGACAAAATGAACCAAAGCCTAATTTTCTATGTACTACTACATCATAGAACCGAACGAGTTATAAACATAGCTGCACACTGATGGAAATTAGCACATCAATTAGCCTTTGGGGCTGACTGCTTTGTGCGTCCGTATGTTGAAGATTTACTGGGAGTGGATCGGTAGTTTAAGTTCCGGCGGGCCGTGGGAATCAATTAGCATTGCGGCTAGCTGCAGTGTATGTGTGTATGTTGAAGATTGATTGGGAGCCGATCGATTTTTTGCCGTTCAAGATTACCCTAATTTTACCTATTAAAATAATAGTATATAACTAATTTATATTTTCTATTTTAACAGTTCTTTATTTGTGCTTGGCGTACATAGATTATATATCTCAATTTTAATTTATTCCATGGAGTTGGTTTAATAATTTTAAGATCATATCACTTAATATTGATTTCAGGAAATTTTACATCATGATTGCTAATCCGAAAAAACTAAGTTGTCCCTATCGATGATGTGAATTGTGTTTTAGTAGTCCAAAGATATGATTAACCATAGTTGAGGAAGCATTTGCGAGTTTCATCTTAAAAGGTAGAATCTGAAGTTTCTTATTTTTCTCTGCTATTAGTTTAATATTTATTGGATATATTTTTGAGAAATAAACACTAGCTTCGCCACAGTTGTGAGCAAACCAATATGTATATCATAGGGCTAAGCTTGATTTCATACTATAACTTTACTGGAATTTTGAACCTCTTCATGGAGAACCTTGAAGAGCAAGCACTATCCTAAAATATAGTTTGTATATACGTATGCATAATTTCCCCTCTCAGTTATATAAAAAATAGCTTATTTTTTAAGAAATTCTTTAAGTTCTTACCGATCCATGGGTGGCAAAAATGAACATAAAATTCGATGGGTGAAGGACTATTGAAAGTATAATTATTAAATGAGTCAGTGATGCTACATTCAAAGACTATTTCATTTTTTTCCTATAATCAAATAATGAAATATAAAAATCAGTTCTAGATGGATCGTCGGTGAGAGTTTCAGCAAGTGTACAATGTACATGCCCTCTAATTTTATATTCATGACCTATGAAGAAGAAAAACTCATGATTCAAAAAATCTAGGATTCAACAATCCTCTATTTTTTCATCCTCTAAGCTGCCCCCTTTCTAATCCAGATTTTTCATCCGCCCATCATTGGTCTGTAAGGTTTATGAGATGTGCTGATTTCTGCAAATTAGAATTTGTGTTGTTGTTGACCTTTTTCATGCAGTGTTCATCTGGCGTGCAATCGAAACATACAGGTTTATAATTTCCTTTACTACGTTAGTTTAGGTTCACTAAATGGGCAAAGAAAATCCATGAAAATGTAGGGTATATGCAGTTTTGATTTCCTTTTGTCGAAAGGATCAAGTCTTTCCAAGCAAAACTGAATTTGTGGCTAACCAAGTAAACCAAGTAAAGATGTGAGAAGGGGTTGACTGAAACAAATGTGTGCTTATATTACCCTTTGTAGGAGCAAATTAACTAATTATACAGGGCAAAAGGTAGTGAGATGATCCACACATCGTTATATTTTATATGGAGAATGCAATGACAACTATTTTCATAATCAGTTATTAATACATAATATGGGAAATAATAAAACTATAGATAATCACAAGTACACTAATCCTATATACCTAAATAGTTGATCACCACTATCTCAATTCTCTCAACATGCACACATGCCACCTCACCAGACATGCACCTCATCACCCCACTACCTATTTCTCCTGACATGCATGTAAATTGCTATTTATATTCTCTCTCAACATGCACATATCCCAACTTAAATCATTAAAATTATATTTCGCTCAACGTGCATGAAAAATAGTAGTGATATTATATATATATATATATATATATATATATATATATATATATATATATATATATATATATATATTTAAAACTATATAATAATAAAATACAATATATTATATCTATTTTAATTTTTATTTAAATTTCATCAAAAAGTATTGCAACCAATCCCCGTAGCATTTCTTTAGTTTGTTGCACATTAATGTGGGTAGGGGGCCTAACACTGCCAATGTTGATCCCAAGCCAGGTAATAAAGTGAAGGAGGCAGAAACAAAATAAAACTACACCTTAAGCTGTATTTGACATTTAAAACTTGATATCATCATTTAGTTCTTTGATGATTATAAGTCAACCAGTTGAAAATGCATATCAACCAATACACAAGATAATAAAAATAACATGCTTATTATTAAACTTTTTAAAGTTCTAGCCCGCGCATTGAGCGGGCCACTTTGCTAGTTATGATAACAATGATGAGTTATTATTATGATGATGATGCTGAGTTGTTATATGAGCATGATGAGTTATTATATATATCAGTGGGTGAAATAAACGTGGATTAGATTCAAGTGGAGGCAACATGGTGCAGATCAAAAGTACTACTAATCCAAACTAAAGTGATCAAGTTTGGATTAGTAGTACTTTCGATCTGCACCATGTTGCCTTCACTTGAATCTAATCCATGTCTCTTTTACCCACTGATATAATAACTCATCATGATCATAAAATCATATGATGAAACTACTGGATAAAACCTGTACAAATACAGGGCCAATATGCTGCAGAAAAAATACAGGAAAAATTAGCAGTAGCGCGGGCATGCATGTAGCAGCAGCGTGCTATTATCAGCAGCGCGCTCTGGAAAGAGGCGCTGCTGCTATTAGCAGCAACGCGGTTTAATGAGCACGCTACTGCTATGTATAGTTAGCAGTAGCGCGGGTAAACCCACGCTACTGCAAAAATTTAGCTGTAGCGTCGTAGCAGTAGCGCAGGCACCCGCGCTACTGCTAGCACAAAAACCAGCGCTACTAGTAGGCTTTTTCCTACCTCTCCCGATAGCCCCCGAGACTGCCGACGACACTGCAGTGTACGACGACGTCGCCGACGACCAGACCCCTTCAGCTGAGCTTCCAGGCAAGCAAAACCCCCTTGATCATCAGATATCGCCCATTCCTTCTCTCTTATTCTTGCATTAGTATTGCCTCTGTTGTTGCTCCGATAGCTCCTATTCCGATACATAGCTTGATTTTGTCGCCTGTTACTGGTACATTACCTGCTATCCTATGATGCTTAGTTAGATATGCTATGTTTCATCGGTGTCCCTTCGCCTTGTCCGTATGCCATGCTTGTTACCGGGCCGTGATCACTCTGGGTGTGATCACGGAAATGTTTACACTACTGCATTACTTAAACTGTTAAAGTCGGGCTGGCCCCAAGGGTGCCCGCGAGAGAACAATATTAAAGACGGGTCGGCTCCAAGAGCACCCGCGCGTCGTGACTTACCAAGTCGGAGCGACAGGAACCCTGTTCGTCTCTGCGAGTTACTAAACATGCCTAATGGATAAGGGTATGTAATCTGAGTTGGCTACGCGCCTATACGCACTACCACCACGTGGGATAATGGTTTAAAGGGGCCCTCTACGTCGTATGTATCAGCCAAAATCTCTTCAGATGTCACAGCTCAGAGATGCGGCCTGATTGTTGGGGTGGGCTGGTTACGTCACTTGTTTATACAGTGTCGCGCCTGGGCCCCGACCAGCCACGCAATGTGCAGGAGTGCAAAGAGTGATGGGCCCAAGACCCCTTCGCACTTAGGATTTAGACCGGCGTGTTGACCTCTCTGCTGAGCCTAGGTAGGACTGCGTCGTGTTGATCACCCGAGGCCAGGCATTACCCAGCAAGTGTATCCGGCCAGATGTGATCGAGCGTGTTGGGTAACAGTAGTGCCCCCCTGCAGGGAAGTTATCTATTCGAATAGCCGTGTCCACGATAACAGGACGCTCAGAGTTGTATCTTGATCTGCTACAACTACAAATGGTTACTGTCACAATACTAAACTGTTACTATTGCTCTCGGGATCACTTTCTCGCAGGGTAGTCGAGGAAGGATCTCAGGGTTTTACTATATATGATTGATTATATATTATCTTGCTCTACTCTCTTCTGATGCTGCAAGATTGCTTCAAGATGCTAGTCTTCGATAGGCTAGGCCTCTCCCCCTCTGTTCCAGCATTTCTGCAGTTTAGTCCAAAGATATAGCCCCATTGCTTTGATATCGATGCATAAGTAGTATAGTTTTGATGTCAGTCTTGCGAGTACTTTGGATGAGTAATCACGGTTGCTTTGCTATTCTTTTCCCCCATACCCGATACTTGCGACCAGATGACGGAGCCCCGGAGCCAAACGCCACCGCAGGAGCTTACTACCAGGAGAGTCCCAGAGGCACGTACTACTGGGTTGAGCCAGCCGACCAGGAGTAGTTCGGAGGCCCTAGGCAGGAGGCCTTCGCCTTTTCGATCAGTGTCGCTGTTTGTGCTAGCATTCTTAAGGCAAACTTGACTAACTATGTCTCTACCCAGATATTATGGTTTGTATGACTTATGTATTCGGGTCCTCGTGACCCCTGGCTTGTAATATGAGATTTATGTTTAAATTTGAGTTTAGAGTTGTGTTGTGATATCTTCCCGTGAGTCTCTGATCTCGAGCATGCACGTTTGAGTGTATGATTAGTGCACGGTCGAGCAGGGGCGTCACAAATCCATAGGTAGATATGGTGGACTCTCATGACATGAAACTGAGTTTAAGGATTTTTGGATGCACAAGTAGTATCTCTACTTAGTACAGAATTTTGGCTAGCAAAAGGTAGGAGGCAAGCACCACATGTTAGAGGATCCAAAATAATATAACTTCTATGAATATAAGCAAACATAACTCATTACGTTATCTTCCTTGTCCAACGTCTACTAATTGACATAGAATATTTAATGGGGGCTCACAATCATAAAAGATGTCCAAGATAGTATATTTATATATGAGACCTCTCTTCCCTTATTACTTTTTCATGAATTGCAACAATGGCCAATACTATGTTTGTCAACTTCCAACAAGTTTTATTAATTATAATTCTTTTATTTGAAGTCATCACTCCCCATGGGATTAGCATATGATCTTTACTTTTTGTTCTCTTTATTTTATTTCCAAGATTGGATCCACAAAGGCAAAACACTAAACTCAAACTACTCTTTATTATATAACTTCCACACATGATTACATAGATAGATAGACCACAAAGCAAGCACTCGAAACTAGATCATACTAAGACTTTATTCTTCTAAATCATGAAATAACTAAGGATCGAACTAAGATAGATAATGGTGATAAAAAGTGATGGTGATATGATACCGGGGCACCACCCCCAAGCTTGGCACAAGCCAAGGGTGGTGCCCATACCCATGTACTCAAGTCTCCTTCTTCGGTGATGGTGGTGATGAAGAGATAGGCTTGTCCTCCATTTTCAGCAAGTACTCCAAGTTACCATTCATCCTCCGAAGAGCACGATTCTGCTCTTCTAACACAATAACCTCACGAGTAAGCGACGTATTCTAAGCACAAATCGCTTCAAATTTTTTTAGTGTATCAATTGCAGATGGGAGAAGATTATTATAAAGAGTTTGCCTCGAATCTCCCTTCTTTGGTGCTTCCTTCCTGAGCATGGCTTGATCTTCTTCTTCCTGAATCCGGTCTTCTGATACGTCTCCAACGTATCTATAATTTTTTATTGTTCCATGCTATTATAGTATCAATCTTGGATGTTTTATATGCAATTATATGCCATTATATATCATTTTCTTGGACTAACATATTAACCCAGTGCCCAATGCCAGTTGCTGTTTTCGGCTTGTTTTTGCCTTTTCATAAAATCATTATCAAAAAGTGTCCAAACAAGAAAAAAACTTTGGATTAATTTTTTCTGGACCACGAAGCTTCGGGAGAAGACCAGAAGAGCCACGAGGAGGCGACAAGCCTGGATTGCGCGCCCAGGGGGGTAGGACGCGCCCCAGGCTTGTGGGCCCCTCGTTGCCCCTCCTGACCTAATTCCAGCGCTATAAATTCTACCGCCGCAAGCCTCTGTTCTTCCGCGATCCCATCTGGAGGCCTTTTCCGGTACTCTATCGGAGGGGGAATCGATCACGAAGGGCTTCTTCATCAACATTGCTACCCTTCCGATGATGTGTGAGTAGTTTACCACAGACCTACGGGTCCATAGCTTGTAGCTAGATGGCTTCTTCTCTCTCTTTGATCTTTAATACCATGTTCTCCTTGATGTTCTTGGAGTTCTATCTGATGTAATCTTCTTTTGCGGTGTGTTTGTTGGGATCCGATGAATTGTGAGTTTATGATCAGATTATTCATGACAAATATTTGAGTCTTCTCTGAACTCTTTTATGCATGGTTATTATAGCTTTGTATTTCTCTCCGATCTATCAATTTGGTTTGGCCTACTAGATTGATTTGTCTTGCAATGGGAGAGGTGCTTTGTGATGGGTTTAATCTTGCGGTGCTCAATCCCAGTGACAGAAAGGGACATGACACGTATTTGTATTCTTGCCATTAAGGATAAAAATATGGGGTTTAATCATATTGCTTGAGTTTACTTTGTCTACATCATGTCATCTTGCTTAAGGCGTTACTCTGTTTCATACTTAATACCCTAGATTCATGCTGGATAGCGGTCGATGGGTGGAGTAATAGTAGTAGATGCAGGAAGGAGCCGGTCTACTTGTCTCGGACGTGATGCCTATATACATGATCATTGCGATGAATCCGTCATAATTATTTGCTTTTCTATCAATTGCCCAACAGTAATTTGTTTACCCACCGTATGCTATGTGTTCGAGATAGAAGCCTCTAGTGAAAACTATGGCCCCCGGGTGTACTTTATCATATATTAAAAACCCAAAAATACCTTGCTGCAATTTATTTACTTTTATTTTAATTAGTATTTTAGTTTATCTATCTACCTCTATAAGATTTAATCCTTGCAAATAACCGCTAAGAGGATTGACAACCCTCTTATTTGCGTTGGGTGCAAGTGTTTGCTCTTGTGTGTGCAGGTGCGCTTAACAGAATTTTGCTTGGTTCTCCTACTGGATTGATAACCTTGGTTCTTAACTGAGGGAAATACTTATATCTACTGTACTGCATCATCCTCTCCTCTTCAGGGAAATATCAACGCAGACTACAAGTAGCAGGAAGAATTTCTGGCACCATTGCCGGGGAGACATCATCAAAATTACCAAGTACCTTCGCACAAACTATCATCCACTTGCATTTATTTTATTTGCCTTTTATTTGCATTTGCCTCTCGTTTTCATCTCCCCCACTTCTATTTTTTTTTTTTGCAAAAACACAAAAATATTTTTATTTGCTTGTTTGCTTCACCATTATGGCTAGTTCTTCACTTGTTACTATCACCCCGGAAAATGAAGTGCTTAATTTTAAACAAAGGGGAGGAGAAAATTTAAAGGATGCTTGGTATAGGATTTGCGATGCTCAAAATAGATCAACTCATAAGCAATCCACTATTGTTCTTCTTCGAAATTTTTATGTGGGAGTTACTACTTGGTATAGAGTTGTGCTTGACACTATTACCAGAGGGAATTTCTTGATGTGTCCCACTTTGGATGCTTTCAATGCTATGGGAAATTTAGTGGGTTCACCCCCTATCATTATTAATGAAACAACATTGACTTTGGAACATGTTATGCAAAGGTTAGAAGCTATTGAAAATAAGATGCCTACTATTGAAAATCTTGAAACTTTAGATAAAAAGGTCCATAATCATATTACTCAATTTGGTTCTAAGGTGGGAATTGCTTTGAAAACTTTAAAGGAAAAGGAACCAATAATTAACGAAAGGATAGAACAAAGCTCCGCTAAAATTGACAAGTTAGGAGAGATTATCAATAACTTAGGTTCCGCTTTTTCCTCCGTTAAAAACATTGATAGGATTACTCCCAATAAAAATTGCAAGTTTATGTATGTTCCTAAGACTAAGGGTGCCACTTCTAGCAAGGGAAATGATGACTTAAAAATGATTAGCGTGCACCCCAATTTCATTAATATAATAAAGGAACCTATCTATGAAAGTAAAATTCTTGATTTTGTGCCTAGAAGTGTGATGATGAGAAACTCTTATGTTAAATCTACTAGAAAAAATGGATGTGTAATTGAGGAAGTAGAAACTAAGGATGACAACACTTGAAACTAAGCATTATGCCTAGCTAGGGGCATAAAACAATAGCGCTTGTTGGGAGGCAACCCAATGAATAAAATAAATTTTTGCTTTTACTTTCTATTTTTGAGTATTTAAACAATTATAGCCTCTGTTATGATTGTATTTTTATGTTTTAATTAGTGTTTGTGCCAAGTAATGCCGTTGGGATGATGTTGATGATAGTATAATTGATGTTGTTTGGAAAACAGAAAGTTTTGCGTCCAGTGCTGGAATTTTAATTCTGTACTGGAGTGTCAGAAAATCTGAAATTTTTACACAGTATTGGGATATGAATTTTTTACGTTGTCCTAATTTTTCAGAATTTTTGGAGTTACAGAAGTAAGGCTTTTAAATAGATCTTTACAGACTGTTCTGTTTTAGACAGATTCTGTTTTTGTTGCATTGTTTGCTTATTTTGATGAATCTATGGATCGTATCGGGGTGTATGAGTCATGGAGAAGTTGGAGTACAGTAGCATTATGCCAATATTAAATATGAATCAATTTACAACAGTACCTAAAGTTTAAGATTTGTTTGTTATACTAACGGATCTCACGAGGTTTCTGTTGAGTTTTGTGGGCTGTAGTTTTCAAGTTTTGGGTGAGACTACGATGGACAAAGGAATAAGGAACGGCAAGAGCCTAAGCTTGGGGATGCCCAAGGCACACCAAGGTAATATTCAAGGAAGACTCAAGCATCTAAGCTTGGGGATGCCCTGGAAGGCATCCCCTCTTTCGTCTACAATCTATCGGTAACTCACTTGGAGCTATATTTTTATTCATCACATGATATGTGTTTTACTTTGAGCGTCTTGTGATATAGTTTGTTTGATTTTGTTTGATTTTTAGTTTTTCACAATCATCTTTGCTGAACACACCATTTTGAGAGGGACACACATTATTCGTGATTTGTTAGAATACTCTATGTGCTTCACTTATATCTTTTGAGCTAGGCAGTTGCTCTAGTGCTTCACTTATATCTTTTAGAGCACGGCGGTGGTTATATTTTAAAGAAATAGTTGCACTCTCATGCTTCACTTATATATTTTTGAGAGTCTAATGAATAGCAATGGTAATATGCACGGGTTATGAATTTGGTCCTGATATGATAGGTATTCAAGAGGGATATAATAAAAACTTTCATGTAGATCACTGAATATGATAAGTTTAATTCCTTGCAATAGTTTTGCGATATTAAGATGGTAATATGTGGGAGGTAATAGTAGATAATTGTTGTTTAGTAAGAATATTGGTGTTAAGGTTTGTAATTCCCGAAGCATGCACGTATGATCTGTCGTTATGCTAAGAAGTTGGAGCATGATTTATTATTGATTGTTTTCCTTTGTGTGGCGGTCGGGGGCACGCGATGGTTAACTCCTACCAACCTCCCCCCTAGGGGAATGCGTAGTAGTACTTTGCTTCGAGGGCTAATAAACTTTCGCAATAAGTATGTGAGTTCTTTATGACTAATGTGAGTCCATGGATTATAGGCACTCTCACCCTTCCGCAATTTGCTAGCCTCTTCGGTACCGTGCATTGCCCTTTCTCACATCGAGAGTTGGTACAAACTTCGCCGGTGCATCCAAACCCCGTGATATGATACGCTCTATCACACATAAGCCTCCTTATATCTTCCTCAAAACGGCCACCATACCTACCTATCATGGCATTTCCATAGCCATTCCGAGATATATTGCCATGCAACTTCCACCGTTCCGTTTTTATGACACACATCGTCATTGTCATATTGCTTTGCATGATCATATAGCTGACATAGTATTTGTGGCTTAGCCACCGTTCATCATTTTTATACATGTTACGCTAGCATCATTGCACATCCTGGTACACTGCCAGAGGCATTCATATAGAGTCATATTTTTGTTCTAGTATCGAGTTGTAAGTAAATAAAAGTGTGATGATCATCATTATTAGAGCATTGTCCCAGTGAGGAAAGAATGATGGAGACCATGATTCCCCCACAAGTCAGGATGAGACTCCGGACGAAAAAAAGGAGGCCAAAAAGAGCCCACAAAAAAAAGTGAGAGAAAAAGAGAGAAGGGGCAATGTTACTATCCTTTTTCCACACTTGTGCTTCAGAGTAGCACCATGTTTTTCATATAGAGAGTCTCCTATTTTGTCACTTTCATATGCTAGTGGGAATTTTTCATTATAGAACTTGGCTTGTATATTCCGATGATGGCCTTCCTCAAATGCCCGAGGTCTTCATGAGCAAGCAAGTTGGATGCACACCCACTTAGTTTTCATGTTGAGCTTTCATACACTTATAGCTCTTAGTGCATCCGTTGCATGGCAATCCCTACTCCTCGCATTGACATCAATTGATGGGCATCTCCATAGCCCGTTGATTAGCCTCGTTGATGTGAGACTATCTTCTTATTTTTGACTTCCCCTTATTGATACCTACCACCACACTCTATTCCACCCATAGTGCTATATCCATGGCTTGCGCTCATGTATTGCATGGGAGTTGAAAAAGCTGAAGCGCGTTAAAAAGTATGAACCAATTGCTTGGCTAAAACCGGGGTTGTTCATGATAAATATTTTGTGTTAAGAAGATGGAGCATGACAGGATTGTATGATTTTGTAGGGATAACGTGTTGGAAATATGCCCTAGAGGCAATAATAAATTGGTTATTATTATATTTCCTTGTTCATGATAATCGTTTATTATCCATGCTATAATTGTATTGATTGGAAACTCAAATACATGTGTGGGTACATAGACAACACTGTGTCCCTAGTAAGCCTCTAGTTGACTAGCTCGTTGATCAAAAGATGGTGAAGGTTTCCTAGCCATGGACATGAGATGTCATTTGATAACGGGATCACATCATTAGGAGAATGATGTGATGGACAAGACCCAAACTGTAAACGTAGCATATGATCGTGTCAGTTTATTGCTATTGTTTTCTGCATGTCAAGTATCTGTTCTTTTGACCATGAGATCATGCAACTCACTGACACCGGAGGAATACCTTGTGTGTATCAAACGTCGCAACGTAACTGGGTGACTATAAAGATGCTCTACAGGTATCTCCGAGGGTGTCTGTTGAATTGGCATGGATCAAGACTGGGATTTGTTACTCCGTGTGACGGAGAGGTATCTCAGGGCCCACTCGGTAATACAACATCACTATAAGCCTTGCAAGCAATGTGACTAAAGTGTTAGCCAAGGGATCTTGTATTACGGAACGAGTAAAGAGACTTGCCGGTAACGAGATTGAACTAGGTATAGAGATACCGACGATCGAATCTCGGGCAAGTAACATACCGATAAACAAAGGGAACATCATACGGGATTAACTGAATCCTTGACATAGAGGTTCAACCGATAAAGATCTTCGTAGAATATGTAGGAGCCAATATGGGCATCCAGGTCCTGCTATTGATTATTGACCGTAGAGGTGTCTCGGTCATGTCTACATAGTTCTCGAACCCGCAGGGTCTACACACTTAACGTTTGGTGACGATATAAGTATAGTTGAGTTGTTATGTTGGTGACCTAAAGTTGTTCGGAGTCCCGGATGAGATCCCGGACATGACGAGGAGCTCTGGAATAGTCCGGAGGTAAAGATTGATATATGGGATAATAGTGTTTGGTCTCCGGAAGGGTTCCGGAATTCACCGGAAGGAGTTTCGGATGTTTTCCGAAATGTTCGGGTACGAGAACACTTTATTTGGGCCAAGGGGTAAAGCCCACGAGGCTTTAAGGAAGGTGCAAAAGGAGTTTTGCGGAGGCCAGGGGCCAGACGCCAGGAACCCTGGCGTCTGGGGCCAGACGCCGAGGACCCTGGCGTCTGGTCCTGGAGTCCGAGCAGGACTCTTGCTTTGCGGGCCAAACCGACTTTGAGGAGGCTCTTTCTCCAAGTTTCGACCCCAGGGCTCAACATATAAATAGAGGGGCAGGGCTAGCACCCGGAACACATCAAGAATTCCCCAAGCCGTGTGCCGGCAACCCTAACCCTCTAGTTCCTCCGTCATAATCTCCGTAGCGCTTGGCGAAGCCCTGCAGAGATTGTTCCTCACCACCATCACCACGCCGTCGTGCTGCCGGAACTCATCTACTACTTCACCATCGCTCGCTGGATCGAGGAGGTGAAGGCGTCATCAAGCTGTACGTGTGTTGAACGCGGAGGTGCCGTCCGTTCGGCACTAGTTCGTGATCGGTTCGAGGGACGACTTGCAATTTGGATCGCGGAGACGTTCGACTACATCAACCGCGTTGTTAAACGCTTCCGCTTAGCGATCTACAAGGGTATGTAGATTCACTCTCCCTCTCGTAGATGCTCATCACCATGGATAGATCTTGTGTGTGCATAGGAAATTTTTTGTTTCCCATGCAACGTTCCCCAACAGTGGCATCGGAGCTAGGTCTATGCGTAGATGAGATCTCGAGTAGAACACAAACGAGTTGTGGGCGTGGGTGTATACATATTGCTTGCCGTTACTAGTTGATACTCGATTCGGCGGTATTGTGAGATGAAGCGGCCCAGACCAACATTACTCGTACGCTTACGAGAGACCGGTTCCTTCAACTGACATGTAACTTTGTTGCATAAAGATGGCTAGCGGGTGTCTGTCTCTCTCACTTTAGTTGAATCGATTTCAATGAAGAGGGTTCTTTTAGAAGATCAAAAGGCAATCACTACACCACGTTGTGGTTTTACATAGGTAAGAACGGTTCTTGCAAACCCGTAGCAGCCACGTAAAATTTGCAACAACAATTAGAGGACGTCTAACTTGTTTTTGCAGGGTATGTTGTGATGCGATATGGCCAATTACATGATGAGATATATGTGATGTATGAGATGATCATGTGTTGTATAGAATATCACGACTTGCATGTCGATGAGTACGGCAACTGGCAGGAGCCATAGAGTTGTCTTTAATTATTTTCGCCGTTTTGCTTTACTTTATCGCTATGAGTTAGCAATAGTCATGGAAGCAACAGTCGGCGCGACAACCTCATGGCGACACGTTGATGGAGATCAAGATGATGGAGATCATGGTGTCACGCCGGTGACGATGGAGATCATGCCGGTGCTTTGGAGATGGAGATCAAAAGCACAAGTTCATGGCCATATCATGTCACTTATGATTTGCATGTGATGTTAATCCTTTTATGCATCTTATTTTGCTTAGGACGACGGTAGCATTATAAGGTGATCCCTCACTTAAATTTCAAGATAAATTGTGTTCTCCCCGAGTGTGCACCGTTGCGAAAGTTCGTCATTTCGAGACACGCCGTGATGATCGGGTGTGATAGACTCTACGTTCACATACAACGGGTGTAAGCCATGTTGCACGTGCGGAACACTCGGGTTAAACTTGACGAGCCTAGCATGTACAGACATGGCCTCGGAACACAAGAGACCGAAAGGTCGAACATGAGTCATATAGTAGATATGATCAACATGAAGATGTTCACCATTGAAACCACCTCAACTCACGTGATGATCGGACTTGAGTTGGTGGATTTGGATCATGTTACGCTCGAATGACCGGAGGGATGTCAATTTGAGTGGGTGTTTTTAAGTAATATGATTAACTAAACTCATTATCTAGAACAATAGTCTAAGTTGTCTTTGCTATATTTATGTTGTAGATCATGGCTCGCGCAGTAGCACCCCTGAATTTTAATGCGTTCCTAGAGAAAGCTAAGTTGAAAGATGATGGAAGTAACTTTGTGGACTGGGCCCGTAATCTAAGGATTATCCTTACGGCTTCCCAGAAGGCTTATGTCCTTGATGCACCGCTTGGTGATCCACCCGCTCCAGTTGAGTCTCTAGACGTTGTGAACGCCTGGCAGGCTCGTTCTGAAGATTACTCAATAGTTCAATGTGCAATATTGTATGGCTTAGAACCGGGACTTCAAAGACGTTTTGAACGTCATGGAGCATATGAGATGTTCCAGGAGTTGAAGTTTATCTTTCAGAAGAATGCCCGGATCGAGAGATATGAGATCTCCGATAAGTTCTATGCTTGCAAGATGGAGGAGAACGAGTCTATCAGTGATCACGTACTCAGAATGTCTGGGTACTCCACCCGTCTGGCTGAATTGGGGATGCCCCTTCCGCCAGAGGCTATCACTGACAGAGTTCTTCAATCATTGCCACCTAGCTACAAGAGCTTCGTGTTGAACTATAACATGCACGGGATGAACAAGTCAGTCGCCGAGCTGTTTGCGATGCTGAAAGCCGCTGAGTCTGAAATTCAGAAGGAGCATCAAGTGTTGATGGTCAATAAAACCACTAGTTTCAAGAAAAATGGCAAGGGTAAGAAGGGTAACTCCAAGAAGAGTGGCAAAGCAGTTGCTCCTCTCGTGAAGAAACCCAAGGCTGGACCCAAACCAGAAACTGTGTGTTTTCATTGCAAGGGAACTGGACACTGGAAGCGGAACTGCCCCAAGTATTTGGCTGACAAGAAGGCGGCCAACAACAAACAAGGTATATATGATATACATGTTATTGATGTGTACCTTACCAACTCTCGTTGTAGTGCCTGGGTATTTGATACCGGTGCAGTTGCTCATATTTGCAACTCAAAACAGGAACTGCGGAATAGACGGAGGCTGGCAAAGGACGAAGTGACGATGCGCGTGGGAAATGGTTCCAAGGTTGATGTGATCGCCGTCGGCACGCTCGCTCTTCGATTACCATCGGGATTAGTGATGAACCTGAATAATTGTTATTTAGTGCCTGCGTTAAGCATGAACATTATATCTGGATCTTGTTTATTGCGAGACGGTTACTCATTTAAATCCGAGAATAATGGTTGTTCTATTTATATGAGTAATATATTTTATGGTCATGCACCCAATGTAAGGGGTTTATTCTTATTGAATCTCGATAGTAATGATACACATGTTCCTAACATTGATGCCAAAAGATGTAGGATTGATAATGATAATACCACTTTCTTGTGGCACTGCCGTTTAGGTCATATTGGCGTAAAACGCATGAGGAAGCTCGATGCTGATGGACTTTTGGAGTCACTTGATTTTGAATCACTTGACACATGTGAGCCATGCCTCATGGGCAAGATGACTAAAACGCCGTTCTCTCGAACAATGGAACGGGCAAGTGACTTATTGGAAATCATACATACTGATGTGTGCGGTCCGATGAGCATTGAGGCGCGTGGTGGTTATCGTTACTTTCTCACCTTCACTGATGACTTAAGTAGATATGGGTATATTTACTTAATGAAACACAAGTCTGAAATGTTTGAAAAGTTCAAATAATTTCAGATTGAAGTTGAGAATCATCGTAGCAAGAAGATTAAATTCCTACGATCTGATCGAGGAGGAGAATATCTGAGTTATGAGTTTGGCAGTCACTTAAGACAATGTGGAATTGTTTCACAACTAACACCGCCTGGAACACCACAGCGTAATGGTGTGTCCGAACGTCGTAATCGAACCTTATTGGATATGGTGCGATCTATGATGTCTCTTGCCGATTTGCCACTATCGTTTTGGGGTTATGCATTAGAGACAGCTGCATTCACTTTAAATAGGGCACCATCGACATCTGTTGAGACGACGCCATATGAACTTTGGTTTGGCAAGAAGCCAAAGCTGTCGTTTCTTAAAGTTTGGGGATGTGATGCTTATGTCAAAAAGCTTCAGCCTGAAAAGCTGGAACCCAAAGCGGAGAAATGCGTCTTCATAGGATACCCAAAAGAGACAGTTGGGTATACCTTCTACCTCAGTTCCGAAGGCAAAGTGTTTGTCGCTAAAAATGGAACGTTTCTTGAGAAAGAGTTTCTCTCGAAAGAATTGAGTGGGAGGAAGATAGAACTTGATGAGGTTGTTGAACCTTTACTTCAACCTGAGAGTAGCGCAGCACAGAAAGATGTTTCTGTAGAGCCTACATCAGCTGAAGAGGAAGTTAATGATGATGATCATGAAGCTTTGGATCAAGTTGCTATCGAACCTCTTAGGTCGACAAGGACACGTACTGCTCCTGAGTGGTACGGCAACCCTGTCTTAGAAGTCATGTTGTTGGACAATGATGAACCTACGAGCTATGGAGAAGCGATGATGGGCCCGGATTCCGAGAAGTGGTTAGAGGCCATGAAATCCGAGATGGGATCCATGTATGAAAACAAAGTGTGGACTTTGGAAGTATTACCTGAAGGGCGTAAGGCCATTCAGAACAAATGGATCTTTAAGAGGAAGACGGACGCGGACGGTAATGTCACCGTCTATAAAGCTCGACTTGTGGCAAAGGGTTTTTCACAAGTTCAAGGAGTTGACTACGATGAGACCTTCTCACCCGTAGCGATGCTTAAGTCCGTCAGAATCATGTTAGCAATAGCTGCCTTTTTCGATTATGAAATTTGGCAGATGGATGTCAAAACAGCGTTCCTTAACGGTTTCCTTAAGGAAGAGTTGTATATGATGCAACCAGAAGGTTTTGTCGATCCAGAGAATGCTGACAAAGTTTGCAAACTCCAGCGATCCATTTATGGACTGGTGCAAGCATCTCGGAGTTGGAATCTTCGCTTTGATGAGGTGATCAAAGCGTTCGAGTTTATACAAGTTTACGGAGAAGCTTGTATTTACAAGAAAGTGAGTGGGAGCTCTATAGCGTTTCTAATATTATATGTGGATGACATATTACTGATTGGAAACAATATAGAAATGTTGGAAAGCGTGAAGGAATATTTGAACAAGAGTTTTTCAATGAAGAACCTAGGAGAAGCTGCTTTCATATTAGGCATCAAGATCTATAGAGATAGATCAAGACGCTTGATAGGACTTTCACAAAGCACATACCTTGACAAAGTTTTGAAGAAGTTCAAAATGGATCAGTCCAAGAAGGGGTTCTTGCCTGTATTGCAAGGTGTGAAGTTGAGTAAGACTCAATGCCCAGTGACTGCAGAAGATAGAGAAAAGATGAGTGTCATCCCCTATGCTTCAGCCATAGGCTCTATCATGTATGCAATGCTGTGCACAAGACCCGATGTCAGCCTTGCCATAAGTATGGTCGGAAGGTTTCAAAGTGATCCAGGAATGGAACACTGGACGGCGGTCAAGAATATCCTGAAGTACCTGAAAAGGACTAAGGACATGTTTCTCGTTTATGGAGGTGATCAAGAGCTCGTCGTAAAGGGTTACGTCGATGCAAGCTTTGACACTGATCCGGATGACTCTAAGTCACAAACCGGATACGTATTTATTCTTAATGGGGGTGCGGTTAGCTGGTGCAGTAACAAGCAGAGCGTGGTAGCTGATTCTACATGCGAAGCGGAGTACATCGCTGCCTCGGAGGCGGCGAAGGAAGGTGTCTGGATGAAGGAGTTCATGATAGATCTTGGAGTAGTGCCTAGTGCGCTAAACCCAATGACTCTGTTTTGTGATAACACTGGTGCCATTGCTCTAGCCAAGGAACCAAGATTTCACAAGAGGACCAGACACATAAAGCGACGCTTCAATTCCATCCGCGATTACATCAAGGAGGACGACATAAATATTTGCAAAGTACACATGGATCTGAATGTTGTAGATCCGATGACTAAACATCTTCCAAGGGCTAAACATGAACAACACCAGAACTGTATGGGTGTTCGATTCATTACAATGTAAATCACATAGTGATGTGAACTAGATTATTGACTCTAGTGCAAGTGGGAGACTGTTGGAAATATGCCCTAGAGGCAATAATAAATTGGTTATTATTATATTTCCTTGTTCATGATAATCGTTTATTATCCATGCTATAATTGTATTGATTGGAAACTCAAATACATGTGTGGGTACATAGACAACACTGTGTCCCTAGTAAGCCTCTAGTTGACTAGCTCGTTGATCAAAAGATGGTGAAGGTTTCCTAGCCATGGACATGAGATGTCATTTGATAACGGGATCACATCATTAGGAGAATGATGTGATGGACAAGACCCAAACTGTAAACGTAGCATATGATCGTGTCAGTTTATTGCTATTGTTTTCTGCATGTCAAGTATCTGTTCTTTTGACCATGAGATCATGCAACTCACTGACACCGGAGGAATACCTTGTGTGTATCAAACGTCGCAACGTAACTGGGTGACTATAAAGATGCTCTACAGGTATCTCCGAGGGTGTCTGTTGAATTGGCATGGATCAAGACTGGGATTTGTTACTCCGTGTGACGGAGAGGTATCTCAGGGCCCACTCGGTAATACAACATCACTATAAGCCTTGCAAGCAATGTGACTAAAGTGTTAGCCACGGGATCTTGTATTACGGAACGAGTAAAGAGACTTGCCGGTAACGAGATTGAACTAGGTATAGAGATACCGACGATCGAATCTCGGGCAAGTAACATACCGATAAACAAAGGGAACATCATACGGGATTAACTGAATCCTTGACATAGAGGTTCAACCGATAAAGATCTTCGTAGAATATGTAGGAGCCAATATGGGCATCCAGGTCCCGCTATTGGTTATTGACCATAGAGGTGTCTCGGTCATGTCTACATAGTTCTCGAACCCGCAGGGTCTACACACTTAACGTTTGGTGACGATATAAGTATAGTTGAGTTGTTATGTTGGTGACCGAAATTTGTTCGGAGTCCCGGATGAGATCCCGGACATGACGAGGAGCTCTGGAATAGTCCGGAGGTAAAGATTGATACATGGGATAATAGTGTTTGGTCTCCGGAAGGGTTCCGGAATTCACCGGTAGGAGTTTCGGATGTTTTCCGAAATGTTCGGGTACGAGAACACTTTATTTGGGCCAAGGGGTAAAGCCCACGAGGCTTTAAGGAAGGTGCAAAAGGAGTTTTGCGGAGGCCAGGGGCCAGACGCCAGGAACCCTGGCGTCTGGGGCCAGACGCCGAGGACCCTGGCGTCTAGTCCTGGAGTCCGAGCAGGACTCTTGCTTTGCGGGCCAAACCGACTTTGAGGAGGCTCTTTCTCCAAGTTTCGACCCCAGGGCTCAACATATAAATAGAGGGGCAGGGCTAGCACCCGGAACACATCAAGAATTCCCCAAGCCGTGTGCCGGCAACCCTAACCCTCTAGTTCCTCCGTCATAATCTCCGTAGCGCTTGGCGAAGCCCTGCAGAGATTGTTCCTCACCACCATCACCACGCCGTTGTGCTGCCGGAACTCATCTACTACTTCACCATCGCTCACTGGATCGAGGAGGTGAAGGCGTCATCAAGCTGTACGTGTGTTGAACGCGGAGGTGCCGTCCGTTCGGCACTAGTTCGTGATTGTTTATTAGTATGCCTGAGTATTGGTGTCTTTATATCAAATTATAGACAATTGCTTTGAGTCATTTGGATCTTATTATTCATACCGTAAGAGAGAGATTACATGATGAAACATGATAGGTACCATTCCACCTCAAAAATTCTGTTTTTATCATTTACCTACTCGAGGACGAGCAGGAATTAAGCATGTGGATGCTTGATACGTCTCCAACGTATCGGTAATTTTTGATTGTTCCATGCTATTATAGTATCAATCTTGGATGTTTTATATGCCATTATATATCATTTTTTGGACTAACCTATTAACCCAGTGCCCAGTGCCAGTTGCTGTTTTCTGCTTGTTTTTGCCTTTTTAGAAAATCATTATCAAAAAGTGTCCAAACAAGAAAAAACTTTGTATTAATTTTTTCTGGACCAGAAGAGACCCACGAAGCTTCGGGAGAAGACCAGAAGAGCCACGAGGAGGCGACAAGCCTGGAGGGCGCGCCCAGGGGGGTAGGGCGCGCCCCCAGGCTTGTGGGCCCCTCGTTGCCCCTCCTGACCTAATTCCAGGGCTATAAATTCTAAAATATTCCCAATATACCAGAGAGATAGAAGAGAAACCTTTCCGCCGCCGCAAGCCTCTGTTCTTCCTCGATCCTATCTGGAGGCCTTATCCGGTACTCTGCCGGAGGGGGAATCGATCATGGAGGGCTTCTTCATCAATCTTGCTACCCTTCCGATGATGTGTGAGTAGTTTACCATAGACCTACGGGTCCATAGCTAGTAGCTAGATGGCTTCTTCTCTCTCTTTGATCTTCAATACCATGTTCTCCTCGATGTTCTAGGAGTTCTATCCGATGTAATCTTCTTTTGCGGTGTGTTTGTTAGGATCCGATGAATTGTGAGTTTATGATCAGATTATTCATGAGAAATGTTTGAGTCTTATCTGAACTCTTTTATGCATCATTATTATAGCTTTGTATTTCTCTCCGATCTATCAATTTGGTTTGGCCTACTAGATTGATTTGTCTTGCAATGGGAGAGGTGCTTTGTGATGGGTTCAATCTTGCGGTGCTCAATCCCAGTGACAGAAAGGGACATGACACGTATTTATATTGTTGCCATTAAGGATAAAAAGATGGGGTTTAATCATATTGCTTGAGTTTACTTTGTCTACATCATGTCATCTTGCTTAAGGCGTTACTCCATTTCATACTTAATACCCTAGATGCATGCTGGATAGCGGTCGATGGGTGGAGTAATAGTAGTAGATGCAGGCAGGAGTCGGTCTAATTGTCTCGGACGTGATGCCTATATACATGATCATTGCCATGAATCCATCATAATTATTTGCTTTTCTATCAATTGCCCAACAGTAATTTGTTTACCCACCGTATGCTATGTGTTCGAGAGAGAAGCCTCTAGTGAAAACTATGGCCCCCGGGTCTACTTTATCATATATAAGAAACCTAAAAATGCCTTGCTGCAATTTATTTACTTTTATTTTAATTATTATTTTAGTTTATCTATCTACCTCTATAAGATTTAATCCTTGCAAATAACCGCTAAGAGGATTGACACCCCTCTTATTTGCGTTGGGTGCAAGTGTTTGCTCTTGTGTGTGCAGGTGCGCTTAACGAAATTTTGCTTGGTTCTCTTATTTGATTGATAACCTTGGTTCTTAACTGAGGGAAATACTTATCTCTACTGTACTGCATCATCCTCTCCTCTTCGGGGAAATACCAACGTAGACTACAAGTAGCATCTTCCACGACCTTTCCCGGTTCCTCCTCCATAGCAATATCCTCCTCTTCGGACGACCACTCATAATATACTTCGCTGAAGGGACGTTTGCAGGGCGAAGGTTGAACAATCCGATGCTTGGTGCAGAGCTTTCGGGGAGCCATAGCGATCTAGATCTGTCAGAAAAACTGCCCGAAACAAGAACAGAGGAGAAACTTGCGATGCGGTGGTCAAAACACCCGTGAGTATATATAAAGAATTTTTATCTTGCAAAACAACCATACGAGAGGAAAACAGAGTTGGGAGGGCACACGAGGGGCCCACATGGCATCACGGCGCGCCCCGGGGGGGTCGCGCCCTGTTGCCTTGTGGGCGACTCGTGGGTCCCCTCGGCTGTATCTTATTTTTGTAATTTTTCTAATATTCCAAAATGGACAGAAATAATTTTTATGGAATTTTTGGAGTCGGTTTACTTACCGTATCACATACCTACCCCTTTTCAGGGTTCTGGAGCGTTCCGGAAGGATTCTTGGATGTGTTCTTTCGGTGTCATTGTCTGAATAATATTAGTTTCAACATTAATGGGAGTACCTGAAATATAGTGCTTAATTCTTTGTCCATTCACCACTCTCGGATTATTGCCTTCGGCGTTGTTTATTTTGATGGCTCCGGAGCGGTAAACTTCTTCGATGATATACGGTCCTTCCCATTTAGAGAGAAGTTTTCCTGCAAGGAATCTTAAATGAGAATTGTACAATAGAACATGATCACCTACTTTGAATTCCCGTTTTTGGATTCTTTTATCATGCCATCTTTTAACCTTCTCTTTAAATAACTTAGCATTTTCGTAGGCTTGGGTTCTCCATTCATCTAGAGAGCTAATATCAAATAACCGTTTTTCACCGGCAAGTTAAAAATCGTAGTTAAGTTCTTTAATTGCCCAATAAGCCTTATGGTTTAACTCAAGAGCTAAATGACAAGCTTTTACATAGACCATTTTGTAGGGAGACATACCCATAGGATTTTTATAAGCAGTTCTGTAAGCCCATAATGCATCATCAAGTTTCTTAGACCAATTCTTTCTAGATCTATTAACGGTCTTTTGCAAAATTAATTTTATTTCTCTATTAGTTAATTCAACTTGACTACTAGATTGAGGATGATAAGGAGATGCAATCCTATGATTAACATCATATCTAGCAAGTAATTTACGGAAAGCACCATGAATAAAATGTGAACCACCATCAGTCATTAAATATCTAGGGACTCCAAACCTCGGGAATATAACTTCTTTAAGCATTTTAATAGAAGTGTTATGATCAGCACTACTAGTTGGAATAGCTTCTACCCACTTAGTAACGTTATCAATAGCAACTAAAATATGAGTATACCCATTGGACTTAGGAAACGGTCCCATATAATCAAAACCCCAAACATCAAATGGTTCAATAACAAGTGAATAATTCATAGGCATTTCCCAACGTCTACCAATATTACCAATCCTTTGACATTCATCACAAGAAAGGAAAAACTTACGTGCATCTTTGAAGAGAGTAGGCTAATAAAAACCAGATTGTAATACCTTGTGTGCAGTTCTGTCTCCCGCATGGTTTCCTCCATATGCCTTGGAGTGACACTTCGGTAGGACTTGTTCCTGTTCATGCTCAGGTACACACCGTCTAATAATACCATCTACTCCTTCTTTATATAAGTGTGGGTCATCCCAAAAGTAATGTCTTAAATCAAAGAAGAACTTTTTCTTTTGTTGGTATGTGAAACTAGGTGGTATATATTTAGCAACAATGTAATTAGCATAGTCCGCATACCAAGGAGTGTTACGAGAAGCATTTATCACAGCTAATTGTTCATCAGGGAAATCATCATTAATAGGAAGTGGGTCATCAAGAACATTTTCCATTCTAGACAAATTATCAGTTACGGGATTCTCAGCTCCCTTTCTATCAACAATATGCAAATCAAATTCTTGCAGCAAAAGAACCCACCGAATAAGTCTAGGTTTAGCATCTTTCTTTTCCATAAGGTATTTAATAGCGGCATGATCAGTGTGAATAGTAACTTTGGAATCAACAATGTAAGATCTGAATTTATCACATGCAAACACACCTGCTAAAAATTCTTTCTCAGTAGTAGCATAATTTCTTTGAGCACTTTCTAGAGTTTTACTAGCATAATTAATAACATTCAATTTCTTATCAACTCTTTGTCCTAGAATGGCACCAACAGCATAATCACTAGCGTCACACATAATTTCAAAGGGTAAGTTCCAATCAGGTGGTTGAACAATAGGTGCAGAAATTAAGGCTTTCTTACGTATTTCAAAAGCTTCTACAAAATTGATACGTCTCCAACATATCTATAATTTATGAAGTATTCATGCCATATTTATAACAATTCTATATGGTTTTGGTATGATTTGATTAGAACCAACCCGGACTGATGCTGTTTTCAGCAGAACTACCGTGGTGTTGTTTTTTGTGCAGAAATAAAAGTTCTCGGAATTGGACGAAACTTTTTGATGATTTTTTGGACCAAAAAAACCCCCCAAGCTTCGTGGAAGGACCAGAAGCCTCACGAGGTGCTCACAAGGCACCACGGCGTGGCCTAGGGGGGTCGCGCCGTGCTGCCTTGTGGGGCCCTCGTAGCTCTTTTCGCGTGATTCCAACGCTGAAAAATCCTATAAATAGAGAAACCCCAGAAATAAACCTAGAACTTCGACGACGCCGCCGCACACCTCTGTACCGAAGAAATACCATCTGGAGCCCTGTTCCGGCACCATGCCAGAGGGTGAAATCATCACCGGAGGCCATCTTCATCATCACGGTGGTCTCCATAACGAGGAGGGAGTAGTTCACCCTCGGGGCTGAGGGTATGTACTAGTAGCTATGTGTTTGATCTCTCTCTCGTGTTCTTGATTTGGCACGATCTTGATGTATCGCGAGCTTTGTTAATATAGTTGGATCATATGGTGTTTCTTCAATCTCTATCTTCTTGTGACGAATTGAGTCTTTCCCCTTGAGGTTTCATTATTGTCGGATTGAATATTTTAGATTTGAGAACACTTGATGTATGTCTTGCATGTGGATACCCGTGGTGACAATGGGGTATTCGATTGATTCACTTGATGTATGTTTTGGCACTCAACTCGCGGATTCCCGAGGTGACATTGGGGTAATCTAGGCATAGGGGTTGATTGCACATTTTCATCTTCTTTTCTCTGATAAGAAACTTTGGGGGTACTCTTTGAAGTTCTTTGTATGGATTGAATATTATGAATCTGAAGTTGTTTTGATGCATATCAAATAATCAACTCACGGATACTTGTGGTGACATTGGAGTATCTAGGTCACATTAGAGTTGGTTGATGCGTATCATATGGTGTTATTTTAGTACGAACTCTAGGGCTATTTGTGACACTTATAGGGATGGCTCAATAGATTGATCAGAAAGGATAACTTTGAGGTGGATTCGTACCCTACAACAATTTCTATCTTATGTTCTCCGCTAATAGGAACTTTGGAGTGATTCTTTATCGCACGTTGAGGGATTGTTATATGATTCAATTATGTTAGCATTGTTGAGAGATTGCACTAGTGAAAGTATGAACCCTAGGCCTTGTTTTCAAGCATTGCAATACCGTTTGTGCTCACTTTTGTTACTTGCTACCTTGCTGTTTTTTTATTTTCAGATTACAAAAACCTATATCTACTATCCATACTACACTTGTATTACCATCTCTTCGCCGAACTAGTCCACCTATACAATTTACCATTGTATTGGGTGTGTTGGGGACACAAGAGATTTCTTGTATTTGGTTGCAGGGTTGTTTGAGAGAGACCATCTTCATCCTACGCCTCCCACGGATTGATAAACCTTAGGTTATCCACTTGAGGGATATTTGCTACAGTCCTACAAAACTCTACACTTGGAGGCCCAACAACGTCTACAAGAATAAAAGTTGCGTAGTAGACATCAAGCTCTTTTCTGGCGCCGTTGCCGGGGAGGTGAGTGCTTGAAGGTATATCTTTAGATCTTGCAATTGAATCTTTTAGTTTCTTGTTTTATCACTAGTTTGGTTTATAAAATAAAACTACCACAAAATGGAATTGAGATTGCCTCACATGCTACATCTATATAATGTCTTTCTTGAAATTGATGGTTCGGAAAATTGTGCTCAATTGCTAGAGGAAGAATTTAATAAAATGCTTAATGTGAGCACTTTGCATGATGAGCATGATTGCAATGATATTAGTGTGAATTCTTTGAATATCCATGATGCTAATGATATGCAAAGCTACAAGCTTGGGGATGCTATGTTTGATGTGTAGGAGATATGCCCTAGAGGCAATAATAAATGTTATTGATTATCTCCCTGTTCATAATTATGTTTATGTTCCATGCTATAACTGCAATGATTCTCGAGTCTACAAATAAAACGAGGCTTGGAGGGAAACTCATGTGCACGTGTGGGATAATAAACGGTAAAATGTATTCCTAGTCAAGCCTCTATGACTGGCTCAAGTATTGCATGATGATCCTGTTTTCCTGATCATGGGCATGACTATGCCGGCAATTTTGAGGGCACAATTGTTGGTAGAACACTTGTGTTGAATCGACCCAAATTGATGTTATGCTATGAGATACATTCGTCATAAGTTAATGGTTAATAACACAGGAAGTTAATGTTTGCATAATTCCTTAGACCATGAGAGTATCGAGTTTCTTCATGCTTGCTTCATGAACTTTGGGGTTTGTTAAACGTCATCCGTAAATGGGTGGCTATTACGGCGGCTTACGGGATCATGGAAAAGTATGTCAAGTAACTTGATAGCTCAAGATTGGGATTTGCTCCTCCGACGATGGAGAGATATCTCTGGGCCCTCTCGGTGTTACGGTATCCATCATCGTCTGGCCAGACACAGGGTGATTTGATCACAGGGATGCCGGAACACGGGAACGAGAAAAGAGAACAATACCGGCAACGAGGTAACTGGCATAGTGGACAAGGTGTTGATCCACGGGGATGCCAACATGTCTCACCTCGGGTATTTGTAACATATCGCAAAGCAACAGGAATAGCACACGGCAACTGGAGGTTCACTCGAATATTCATTCGTGTGGGTATAGGGGTCAATATGGGTGTCCACGGCTCCGATGCTGATCATTGATTGGAAAGTGTTCCGGTCATGTCTATACTTCACCGAACCTATAGGGTCACACGCTTAAGGGTTATCTATCTGCTGAATACTAGACAAGGAGTCCGAGAGAAAGTCACTGAAATAGTTTTGGAGACAGCGGAAAAGTTCCGGAGAGAACACCGAAAAAGTTTCGGTAAAACCGAAAAGTTGTTTCGGATAAAACCATTGATCCAAAAAGGTTTCGGCAAGCACCGGGAATGTTTTGGAGGTTGCCAGATTGGTCTGGTAATTTCTGGAATTTTTCTGGAGAAAAACCGAAAAATAAGTTTCGGAGCTGCCGGACTTGTTTACCGGGTAAACGAAGATGGTTTTAAATTAAACCACCATACTGGAAATGTTCCGGAGCGTGTCCAGATAATTTTAGAGGGTGCCGGAAATGTTCTGGGACCTTCTGGAATTTTCAGAAGAAATAGTTTCGGAAAACATCTTGTCCCAGCGAGAGGGGACAAGATCCCACGGATCGTGGGGGCTGTTTTTGGGCTGTTTTTGGGGGCGCCCCCTTTAGGGGACAGCCCCCTTGTGGCTGGACAAAGTGTTGGGTGGGGCCCCCATGGTGGGGGGCAGCCCCCACAAATGGTGGAGAGTGTTGGGAGGAAGGTGGGGCCCCATGGGGGAACACCATGGACAAGGGAACATGTTTTCTCCATGTTTGGTGGGAACATGCTTCCTTGTTTGGTGGGTGCATGTTTAGTGGGCTGAAATTTCAGCCCCCCCCCCTCACCCCTCCCACCACTATATAAGGAGGTGGAGAGGAGCTCTCCATCCTCACTCCAACTCTCACACACATGGCATGCATGATCTGCCTTTCTTCTCTCCCTCCCACGAAATAGTTTCGTAGAGCCGAAAGGCTGTCTGGGTTCCGGTGGGAACTAGTTCTGGACGGCGAAGCCCTGCCGGATAGATGACACCGTATGTGTGCAACTCTGTAGAGAGATCATAGTTTCGGTCTTAGTTCGAGAGTGCCTCCCGAAGGGCTGTCCGTGTGACCGTCCGAGTTTTGGAGGTCCTCCCGAAGGGTTGTCCGAGTGACAGTCCGAGTTTCGGAGGTCCTCCCGAAGGGCTGTCCGCGACACCGTCCGGGGGACTGTGCGACCGCCTCCCGGAGGGCTGTCCGCGGGGCAGATGAGGGTATACATCCTCGCGGTTGGGAGGTTGTAAAATCCTAGCTGCGGGGATCTGCACCGCCTTTCGTCATCGACTCTACTTCCGCTGCGCTACGAGTCGGT
This sequence comes from Elymus sibiricus, assembly GCA_039707655.1. Taxonomy (NCBI): domain Eukaryota; kingdom Viridiplantae; phylum Streptophyta; class Magnoliopsida; order Poales; family Poaceae; genus Elymus; species Elymus sibiricus. Next base: position 50,307,406 of record CM077668.1, read on the forward strand.
AACGAAAGAGATCAAACCTTGTATGCAGTCTCCATAGTGGTCCTGGGCTGGTGCGTAGGTCGGAAATTTTTTGTTTTCTGCTGCGTTACCCTACAGTAGCATCAAGAGCCGTGCTATGCGTAGATGCAGGTTGCGATCTAGAATACATAGAGATGTATGGGTGTTGCACAATATAATTAGGTAGTAGATGAGATCTATTGCTGAAAATTATTTGTGCGGGTAGCAGATGAAGTCTGTTACCCGATGTTCTTGTTGCTTCCCTCGAATTTGCATATTTCTGATCTTGATAACAGTATGGTGGAGTTTCAATGTTCTGGCAATCCGCGATCCTGATTGATCAACGAAGTGCTAACAGTTCATTGAATTCCACCGTAGTTAAAAAAAAAGATGAAATTTTGCAGACGAAAGGGCAATGCAGATGTGATCTGCACGGGGGTCACGCGTATGATGAAGTTTAGTATGGGGCTCGAGATTTTATTATCTCGTGTTTCATACACCCTGGAATGTTAATCTAGCGACTTGGATTATCATGCTTGATGATGGACGTTGGTAGCTTCGGTTTGTTTCGAAACCTTAGAAGCCACGTAAAATAAAATTTCGCATGAACCGATTAGAGGCGTCTAACTTGGTTTTGCAGGATGGTTTGCATGTGCATGTGATGTGGTATAGCAGTGTTTGATAATAATTTGATTATGTATGAGATGACTATATGATGTAAATTTATTAACATGACCTGCGTGTCATGATTCGGCATGATGGCTGGAGCCATATGATTGCACTTTAATGACCTGCGTGTCAACCTTATGTAATGCACTTATTTTATTAGCTATAGAGATAGCAATATTATTTGGTGCATCGACAAGGTGGTGGCAATCTTCGCGAAGGTGAACACCGACGCGAATGCCGAAGACGAAGAAATGAAAGACTTCTCCGTCAGAAAGGGCTATACCATATCTTGCTATTATGAATTGCCTGAGATGTTTATCCCTTATGATGCACCCTTCTTGATTGCGCGGTAGTCACTTTTTATTAGGGTGATCTCTCACAAAAAATATCAAGTAGTTAGTGTTCTCCCAAGTGTAGCACCGTCACGGCACCTATCTCTTCGGGGTATCACATGGTTACATGGGTACGAACGATTAGAGAAGTGTGAGGCGGGTGAGTTGAGACCTCGCAGCAAGATCACTTGGTTGTCTTGACGTTCAGGCATGAAAGTCATGAGCTCGGAACACAAGCATCGAAAGATGAACAAGAGTCACATAGAGATGTGATTGGCAAGTTGACCTACCAATTGAAATTCTCGTCACTTGAGATGGTTACATCCTTGACGCTGAATTGAAAGTTGGATCTTGCATCACTCACAATCAATTATGAGAGATATTGATTTGAGTGGGAGTGCACTGTAGAATTACCTTGTTTAATTCTCAGTGCAATTAATTATGAACTCTGTCTAAGTGTGATTTGCATAATAGTTGTAGGATAATGGCTCGCGTTTCCACCTTCCCTATTAAAAAAAATTGAATAGCTGTTAAATATCTGGTTAAATCTTTACGGTTGGTAACGTAATGTGAGGATTGTCCTCTAGAGTGCCGAGAAGGACTTTGTCCTATCGCATACTTTCGGTATTCTCCCGCTAATGCTATGGATCATGTGACTCTCGTCCTTCGATCCAAAAGCTAGAATTCTGTTTCAGTCAAGTGCAATACGTTTGCTTCCATGAGACCCGAACTTCAAAAGTTTGGATAGTTATGTGATATTCATGGAATCTGAAAATCATTTTCAGAGACAGATAAAGGCTAAAAGATATGAGATATCCAAAGCAATGTTTGTTTGCAAACTATTAGTAAAGGAGTTTACTATGCATTAGACTGATAAAAGAGGGATCCAGAAGAACGCCTGTCATATGATGATGGTGAATAAAACAACAACTTAAAGAGAAAGGAAGTGTCCGAAGGGTGTTAGTGAAACTTTCACGCCTAGGAAATCCGGGGCTAACGCCACTCTAAAGTTGGGTGCTTCTTCTGAGAGTAGGAGAAATACTAAAAGTTAAACTGTTAGAAGTATAATGGCAAAAGGAAAGAAGACTGGAATATCCAGCTCATGTATGAATGTCATACAAGTTTTTGATGTATAGAAGGCTGGTCAAAGATATAGTTCTTGGCAATTATGGTTAAACATGTTAATCACTTATTCTTGGGTATTGTGAGTTAATCACAAAGATACCCGCTCGATTGCATTCTGTTGCAGCTCGATGTAAGAACTACTATGGCCTGAGAGACTAGCCAGGAATGAGGTTAAGATACACATACGGAACATAGTAAAAGTTACTATGCCTTCCATCGGTGTATTCCCTATGTATTTGCTTTCATAATTCATTTTAGAGTTTCACACTCTAGCCCTTTGCATAAGGTATCTTGCAAGAAGGTTGTTCATAAGAGAACTTTTGATGTTCGGTGTTATGAATAACATAAGGGCCATACTTTCATTATGAATGAGACGTATGTTATGAATATTGATATTAATACATTGCCTCTATATTTACTTTCATAATTCATTTAGAGTTTCATACACTCTAGCCCTTTGCATAAGGTATTTTGCAAGAAGATTATTCATAAGAGAACTTTTGATGTTCGTTGTTATGAAAAACATGAAGGGCCATGCTTCCATACAGGATGGGATGTATGCTATGAATATTGATGGTAATATGATACATCCATAACACTGACGCTAAATGCCGCAAGACTAAAAGAATACCACACAAGTGTGGCACTGCATTTGGTCACATTGGAGAAACCCGCATGGAAAATTCCATTATGATGGATTTTGAAGTCATTTGATTTTGAATCATCTGACACTTGCAACTTTCCTCTGAAAAGTGAAGTGACTGAAATACCGTTCACAGGCCATAAGGAACGAGCAAAGAACATATTGGTAATCATACATTATGATGTGTGTAGTCCAATAAATGTTGTTGCAAGTAGTGGATTTATCTATCTTCAGAAATGACTCAAGTAGATATGTGGATATTTACTTGTTGAGACGTAAGTCTGGATCTTTTGAATTCATTCATAAGGTTTTCAAAAATGAAGTAGTAGTTGTTGTAACAAGAAAATTATGTTTCTACAATTCGATTGCAGAAAGGAATATTTGAGTTACAAGTTTAGCGAATGTCTGATGAGTTATGAAAGGGGTTTCATAACTTGCACCTCCCGGAACACCACTGCAAGTGGAAAGTCCGTGAAGATGTAATCGAACCATTTATGACATGGTACGATCAAAGATGACATAAATAAATTTGCCATTATCCCTTTTATAGAGTTATGCTTTAGAGACTGCGGCTTTTACACTGAAAAGAGCTCCATCAGGTCTGTTGAAATGACGCCATGGTGTGGTACGCCCAACCATGTTATATCTTTTCTTAACATTTGGAATATGGGGCTTGTGTAAAAGGTTACAAACCTATTCCAAATCAGACAAGTGCTACTTTGTAAGGTTATCCCAAGTCATTGGGTATTTCCCCACCACTATACCGAGGCAAAGGGTTTTGCCGCAAAACGGTATGCTTTTAAAGAGAATAGTTCTTACAAAAGGTGAGTGGGAGGACAGTGCAAACTCGACGAGATAACCAGTATCTTCGTCATCAGACCAAAGGAAAGAAACCTTGGAAGTGATTCCGGAGTTTCCTACTGCGACTAATACGGAAGTCTCTACAATAAAATGTATGGACTTCGGTCGAACTTGCAGCTGAACCACGTAGGCAGAGCTCGTGCAAACCTATCAGGTGCGCAAACGAGATATTGTTGTTAGACAATAGTATACCTACAATACACAAGGAAGCGTTGATATGCCCTGACTCCGGAATTGGCTAAATGCCGATACAATCCGAGATAGTTTCCATATAAGTGATTCGAGATTAAAATCTTGATACACCTTTCAGAAGACTTAGAGTCTAACGAATATTTATGGAACTAAAAACTGATACGGATAAAAATGTTTTATCCATATAGCTCGACTTGTTGAAATAACAAGTTCAAGGAGTTGACTACGATGAGGTTGATTCACCGTAGCGATGCTTAATGACGGTTCGGGTTGAACTAGCAATTAATACATATTTCAATCATGAGATATGAAACATGGATGTCAAAAGGATTTCCATCTCATGGAAATGAAACCTAGGACTTGTATGTGATACAGTCCAAAGTAATTTGTCGATCCAGAGGATGCTAGTAAGTATGCAAACTTCAGAGTTCCAGTGATGGACAGAAGAGAGCAAAGTGGAGTTGGAATCTTCGTCTTTGATGGAATTGTCAAAGGGGTTTGACTTCATCAAATGGGTATCGAAGATGCTTGTGATTCAAAAAAGTAAGTGGGAGCATAATAATATTTCTAAAACCGTTGTGTGCTTGACACATTGTTAATTGGAAGTAAATTTCTTGACACGAATTAGGACTTCATTTGAAAATAGTTTTTCGATGAAGTGCTTAGGCTAAATAGCCTCAATATTAGGCATGATGATCTATGGAGATAGTTTACCTAATGGGGCTAAGAAATGAATACATATTGACAAGATGCTAAAACCTTTTAGCATTTAAAACGCCAAGGAGTGATTCTTGCCGAAGTCACATGGAAAGAATTTTGCGAGACTCGGTGTCCCAAAACACTGATGAGCAAAAATACATGATGGTGATTCCACACACTCTTGTGTTTGGATTAATCATGTATTCCATGGTATGTAAAACAACCAGATATGTCCAATACTCCAAAGTTGTTGCGAGTATAGATACCAAAGTGATCAAAAGTACTGATCATGGGACAACAGTGAAAGATGTCATTAGGTACTAGAGTAGTACTGATGACATGTTTTCTCGCAAGCAGAGATTATGAAGTGCTCGTTGTAAGTAATTACATCGATACAGTCTTCATCAATGCTCCATGCGATTTTCGATTTAAATTAAGGGTTTTGTGTAATACACAACATAGTGGCACGGTAGTTGGAAATTGTTCCAAACAAGATACTGTGGCGAATTCTATAACAAAGGCTAAGTATGTTGACGCTTAAGAAGCGACAAAGAAGTTGTTGAATCATATAGTTCATTCATGAACTTAGTATGGTTCGAAGATGGCTTTTGTCTATGGGACACTATTGCAGATAGTTGCTCCATAGCTCAGTCTGAGGAATCAGGTTTCGACCAATGATTCACACATATGCAAAGCCAAGTCCACACAAAATATGAATTTTGTGAAAGCGTGAAAACGCGAGGATATGCAAAGTTACACACGGAGCTGAAGTTGTCAGATCCGTTGGACATCAGGCTATACGACATGCGAAGCATATTTTACACCAGTATGCCATAGGTGTAAAGTGCATTAGCATTGACTAGATTATTGACTCTAGTGCAAGTGGGAGTCTGTAGGAGATATGCCCTAGAGGCAATAATAAATGTTATTGATTATCTCCCTGTTCATAATTATGTTTATGTTCCATGCTATAACTGCAATGATTCTCGAGTCTACAAATAAAACGAGGCTTGGAGGGAAACTCATGTGCACGTGTGGGATAATAAACGGTAAAATGTATTCCTAGTCAAGCCTCTATGACTGGCTCAAGTATTGCATGATGATCCTGTTTTCCTGATCATGGGCATGACTATGCCGGCAATTTTGAGGGCACAATTGTTGGTAGAACACTTGTGTTGAATCGACCCAAATTGATGTTATGCTATGAGATACATTCGTCATAAGTTAATGGTTAATAACACAGGAAGTTAATGTTTGCATAATTCCTTAGACCATGAGAGTATCGAGTTTCTTCATGCTTGCTTCATGAACTTTGGGGTTTGTTAAACGTCATCCGTAAATGGGTGGCTATTACGGCGGCTTATGGGTTCATGGAAAAGTATGTCAAGTAACTTGATAGCTCAAGATTGGGATTTGCTCCTCCGACGATGGAGAGATATCTCTGGGCCCTCTCGGTGTTACGGTATCCATCATCGTCTGGCCAGACACAGGGTGATTTGATCACAGGGATGCCGGAACACGGGAACGAGAAAAGAGAACAATACCGGCAACGAGGTAACTGGCATAGTGGACAAGGTGTTGATCCACGGGGATGCCAACATGTCTCACCTCGGAAATTTGTAACATATCGCGAAGCAACAGGAATAGCACACGGCAACTGGAGGTTCACTCGAATATTCATTCGTGTGGGTATAGGGGTCAATATGGGTGTCCATGGCTCCGATGCTGATCATTGATTGGAAAGTGTTCCGGTCATGTCTATACTTCACCGAACCTATAGGGTCACACGCTTAAGGGTTATCTATCTGCTGAATACTAGACAAAGAGTCCGAGAGAAAGTCACTGAAATAGTTTTGGAGACAGCGGAAAAGTTCCGGAGAGAACACCGAAAAAGTTTCGGTAAAACCGAAAAGTTGGTTCGGATAAAACCATTGATCCAAAAAGGTTTCGGCAAGCACCGGGAATGTTTTGGAGGTTGCCAGATTGGTCTGGTAATTTCTGGAATTTTTCTGGAGAAAAACCGAAAAATAAGTTTCGGAGCTGCCGGACTTGTTTACCGGGTAAACGAAGATGGTTTTAAATTAAACCACCATACTGGAAATGTTCCGGAGCGTGTCCAGATAATTTTAGAGGGTGCCGGAAATGTTCTGGGACCTTCTGGAATTTTCAGAAGAAATAGTTTCGGAAAACATCTTGTCCCAGCGAGAGGGGACAAGATCCCACGGATCGTGGGGGCTGTTTTTTGGCTGTTTTTGGGGGCGCCCCCTTTAGGGGACAGCCCCCTTGTGGCTGGACAAAGTGTTGTGTGGGGCCCCCATGGTGGGGGGCAGCCCCCACAAATGGTGGAGAGTGTTGGGAGGAAGGTGGGGCCCCATGGGGGAACACCATGGACAAGGGAACATGTTTTCTCCATGTTTGGTGGGAACATGCTTCCTTGTTTGGTGGGTGCATGTTTAGTGGGCTGAAATTTCAGCCCCCCCCCCCCCCCTCACCCCTCCCACCACTATATAAGGAGGTGGAGAGGAGCTCTCCATCCTCACTCCAACTCTCACACACATGGCATGCATGATCTGCCTTTCTTCTCTCCCTCCCACGAAATAGTTTCGTAGAGCCGAAAGGTTGTCTGGGTTCCGGTGGGAACTAGTTCTGGACGGCGAAGCCCTGCCGGATAGATGACACCGTATGTGTGCAACTCTGTAGAGAGATCGTAGTTTCGGTCTTAGTTCAAGAGTGCCTCCCGAAGGGCTGTCCGTGTGACCGTCCGAGTTTTGGAGGTCCTCCCGAAGGGCTGTCCGAGTGACAGTCCGAGTTTCGGAGGTCCTCCCGAAGGGCTGTCCGCGACACCGTCCGGGGGACTGTGCGACCGCCTCCCGGAGGGCTGTCCGCGGGGCAGATGAGGGTATACATCCTCGCGGTTGGGAGGTTGTAAAATCCTAGCTGCGGGGATCTGCACCGCCTTTCGTCATCGACTCTACTTCCGCTGCGCTACGAGTCGGTAACGAAAGAGATCAAACCTTGTATGCAGTCTCCATAGTGGTCCTGGGCTGGTGCGTAGGTCGGAAAATTTTTGTTTTCTGCTGCGTTACCCTACATGATGAAGATGATATTTTTAGTCCCCCAAGTTTTGATGAGCTAATTTATTATGATGATAACATGCCTCCTATTTATGATGATTATATTGATGAAAGTGGGTTTGGAAGAGTGTCAACTCTAGGTAATGATCCCACTATTTTGGAGGGTGTTGAATCTTATGGCAATAATTATGAAAGTGGATTTGGAGAGGTCATGACTTTATTTAATGTTGAATCCACTACTTTGGAAGAGGTTTCAATTGATTATGATGAGAACAAAATTGCTACTTATGATGATTATTGTGATGATACTTATGTTATGAAAAGTAGTTATGATTATTATTATAATACTTGTTATAATTATGAAAATACTTTTACTGAACATCATTCTTTTAATGTGGAAACAATTTATAGTATTCGAGTTTCATACGATACTCCCACTATTATGAATGAGAAGAAAATTGCTTGTGTGGAGAGTAATGAAAATTATATGCTTATGTATCATGACAAGAATGCTTTGTGTGATGGATATATTGTTGAATTTCTTCATGATGTTACTGAAAATTATTATGGGAGAGGATCATATGCTTGTAGGTGGTGCAATAATATCAAGTTTCCTCTCTTTGTGTTGAAAGTTTTGAACTTAATCGTGCACTAATCATACACGCAAATGCACACGATCAAGCCTAAGGACTCACTTTAAGATATCACAACACAACTCTAAACACAAATAAAAGTCATACAAGCTTTATATTACAAGCCAGGGGCCTCGAGGGCTCGAATACATAAGCTTGAGTTATACAAGCATCAGCGGAAGCATCAGATATCTTAGTACAGACATAAAAGTTAAACAGATATGCCTTAAGAAGGCTGGGCAAAACAATGACAAAGATCGAAAAGGCGCAGGCCTCCTGCCTGGGTGCCTCCTATCTACTCCTGGTCGTCGGTGGTCTCCACGTAGTAGTACTCTCCGCCGGAGGGGTAGAAGTAGTCGTCTACAGGGGCAGCTGGCTACGGGGCTCCGTCATCTGGTCGCAGCAATCGGGTATGCGGAAAAAGGGGAAGCAAAGCAACCGTGAGTACTCATCCAAAGTACTCGCAAGACTTACATTAGATCTATTCTAAATATGCATCGGTATCAAAGAAGGCTATATCAGTGGACTGGACTGCAGAAAAGCCAGAATAGAGAGAAAGGCCTAGCCTAACGAAGACTAGCATCTTCAGCGTCTTGCAGCATTAGAAGAGTGCAGATTAGAACAAGAATATAGTAGTAGCAACAAGTATAAGTAGCCATGCCCAGAGATCCTTCCTCGACTCCCTGTGAGAAAGCAATCCCGGAGCTAACATATTCAAACCATTTCTAGTTGTAGAAGATCGGGATATTTTCCGAGCGTCCTGTTACCGTAGACACGACTATTCGGATAGATATACTTCCCTGCAGGGGTGCACCAACTTACCCAACACACTCGATTAACTCTGGCCGGACACACTTGCTCGGTCCATGTCCGGCCTCGGCTGATCGACACGTCGTAGCCCAACCTAGGTTCAACAGAGAGGCCAGCACGCCGGTCTACACCCTAAGCGCTCAGGGGTCTTGGGCCCATCGCCCTTTGCACTCCTGCGCGTTGCGTACGCAGCCGGTGAGCAGACCTAGCCCCCTTAATACAAGCGCAGGCTTTCCCAGTCCAACCCGGCGTGCGCCGCTCAACTGCTGACGTCTGAAGAGCTTCGGCTGATACATACGACGCCGAGTTCCCATACTATTCCCACGTGGTGGTTAGTGCGAAAAAGGCCAAAGGCCTACTCCGATCACATATCCTAACCCATTAGTGCATTAGGAGCTCGCGGAAACGAGCAGAGACTCACGATCATGTGACCCCGTCGCCCCGTCTCATGGGCTTACGGCAAGGGCCAAGAATGCCCGGCTGTGCCACGTAATTATCTTGCAGGTACCCTCACGGTCAACCCGACTCCACATCACTCGTGGGTACCCCTCGGGGTTGACCCGACTTTAACAAGTATATGTAGTAAAGTCAAAGTAACCTTGTGTCCTTAACATCAAGATGGGATCCGAGGAATCACCCTCGTTGGATTTCCACTCGATGTGCCCGTCAAGGTAAACCTGGAGGAATCACCCTCGATGTATTCACACTTGAGGAGTTGTAGACAGAAGCTTTGTCGGAGGTGGTGAAAGAGGAATCGCCCTCGTTAACCCACAACCGGCTAGCTACACTACAGAGATCACATCAGGAGTGAGGTAAGAGGTATCACCCTCGGCACTCGATACTAGCTCTGCAGAGTCGAGCAACTTAGGGGGTGTGTGGTGATGTGCTGGTCTCAGCCCATCGATCACATCGATCGGGGCACTGGTAACTAAGCGGGGCAACTAGGACAAGGAAGAGGGGCTATAGATGGATTACTAACAACCTATACTAAGCATTTAGGATAGCAGGTGAGGTATCAATAGCAGTTTACAAAAACAGGCTATGCATCAGATTAGGTATTCGGAACAATAACTGTAGCAATTCTAATGCAAGCAAGAGGGAGAAAGAGTAGGTGATATAGGCAAGTTCAAGGGGGTTTGCTTGCCTGGAAGCTCTGCGGCAAAGGAGGGGTCGTCAACGGTGTAGTCGGACTCCGGAGCTGCGTCGGTCTCGGGGTCTACCGGATAAGAAGAGGGGGAAGAAACAATAAATAAAAGCAAACAATGCAACACAATGCATGGCATGGCAATATGCAGTGCAGGTGAGTCCTAATGCATTTCTAAACCATTTCAGGAATTTTAGGATTAAAGTTGGAATTATTAACCGATAGTCAGACACTATTCACCTATCAAAAACAGGCAAAAAGTTACAGGTTCACCTACGTAGAGGGTCCTGCCATGAATGCAGATGACACGGTCGGATTTGTTGGATTTTTCTGATCAACTTTCATGTAGAAAGTTTTTCCATCCGAGCTACGGATTAATTTCTACGAATTTCCGAAGATTTAAACAATATCCAGAAATTCCTGGAATTATTTTTATTTCGTAAATAATCCAGAAAAACCTTTTTACACCCAGTGGATCTCTAGCCACAGAGACTGACAGGTGGGGTCAGGGGCTTAGTTGACTTAGTCAACTGCCCAGTCAGCAGTCAACTCTGTTGACAGTTGACCAGGTCAAACTGGCAAGTGGGGCCAGTGTGTCAGTGACTCAGAGGCTAACCAATTTACTTAAACTAATTAATCAACTGGTGGGACCACTTGTCAGCGACTAACTAATCTAACAGAGTTATTTAATTAGCCGAAAACAGCAATTAGTCTAACAGGCCCCACATGTCAGTGGTAGGGGGAACAATAACCGCGTTGACTAAAGTCAACATGGTCAACGGCGGCCAGGGGGCCCACTAGCAATGACCCCGGGTGGGCCCCAGGCCACGCCAGCTCAGCGGCGGCGCCGAAGGAGCTCCGGCGAGGCTTTTCGCGGCGGCCGAACTCCGGCGAGGCTCAGGATTTGCGTATAGGGCACCAAATCGCGCGCGGTTTCTTGCGTTCGAATGGGTGAAGCACGCCGTGTCAATCTATGCAAACGGCGCGAGCTCCGGTGGTCGGAAGCGATGGCTACGGCGACTACAGGCGGCGGCCGGAAACGGAGGCACGCGGATCCGAGCAACGAAGCTCGTCCGCGACCATTTGGGGTGCCCACGCGCTGCCTGGGAAGCCCAGGAGCACGCTCGTGCCTTCGGTTCGTGCAACGGCGACGGTGAGCTCCGCGGCGAAACAGAGCTCGGCAATGGTGACGACGACTCGTGCGACTAGCTAGGAGGGAAACAGGGCTCGAGGAGGGAAGCGGAGAGGGTGGCGCTCACCTAGCAGGCACACGGAGGCCTCTCGGCTGAACGGGAGCGCAGAGATGACGCTAATCGACGGCGGCGAGCTCCGGCCTTCCGAGAAAGAAGAAGTTGTCAGGGCGGCAGCTGGGGGCGTCCGGCATCGCGCGGCTCGACGGGGAGATGTGGACGAGCTCGGCGAAGCTTACGGACACGGCGGAGCAGCTCGAGGAGGTCAGTGGCCGCGGTGAAGCAGCGGTGCGGCGACGATGGCGCTCGGCCCGAGAGGTGAAGGAGGGAGCGAGCACTGGGGAGAGGGAGAGGAGGACTGAGGGCGTCCAGGGAAGAGGGAGGGGGTCGCCCTTATCCGCGGCTCAACTGCCCCGGCGTCGTGGCGGCCAGCAACCGGAGCGCGCGCGCGCGCGGCCACGGGCGCGCTGCCACGGCGGCGGGAGCAGGTAGGAGAATAGTGAGGAGGGCTGGGCCGGCCTGTAGCTGCGGCCCAGAGGCCAGGTAAGTCTCTGGTTTTCCCCCTTTTTCTGTTCTTTTCCATTTAATTATTTAAATAGAGACAGAAAAGAATATTTGGGGCCACCAAATGAGCTGAGAAAAAAATATGGAACTTGGCCTATTAAATACTTGGCATTTTAGGCACTGCCACAAAAATTTGGGGAGCAAATGAATTCATTTTGAATTTTTCAAAAATGAAATAGCATTTAAATTGCTCCTTTTTGCACTGTTTTAAATGATCTAGTTCATTTTAGCAAATAGGTGATGTTGTATTCCTGAACAATAATTTGTTTTGGAATTTTTGCTAAAACATGAACTCTTTTCCAGCAATTTTTTAGCAACTTCAAATTTCACTTATGATTTGAGTTGAATTCAGTGGTTGAGATATGAATCCACTTTGATCAAGCATTGCAAATCACAGTGACTTAGCATAATCATTATGGATCACTGTTGCTCATTACAGAGGGGTGTTACACTCCCATAAACTATTTGCTCACAAAATCCCTATGCATAGGAAGTGGGTTAGGCTTAAATGTGCTAGTCATATGCTTCATGATGCTCTCTTTGTGTTTCAGTTCTTTACTTTTATGCGAGCATCATTGAAATCATCATGCCTAGCTAAAAGGCATTAAAGAAAAGCGCTTGTTAGGAGACAACCCAATATTCATCCCTACTGTTTTTGTGTGTTTACATGATTAAGCTACTGTAGCAATCATGTTTTATATGTTTTCCTTCAATAATGTGCCAAGTAAAGCCTTTGGGATAGTGTGGATGCTTGTTGATTTGATTTTGTGCAAAAATAGAAACTTTTGCGTCCAGTGCTGGAATTTTTATTCTGTACTGGAGCGTGAGAAAATTCTGAAATTTGTACATAGTATTGGGTTACAAATTGTTTACGTTGTCCTAATTTTTCAGAATTTTTGGAGGTACAGAAGTATGGTTTTAAATCGCCCACTACATGCTGTTCTGTTTTTAACAGATTCTGTTTTTAGTGCATAGTTTGCTTGTTTTAGTGTTTCCATAGCTTATATTATGAGATATAAATTGTGGAAATGATAGACTACAGTAGGCATTATGTGAGAACAATTAAGAATCTTGTCTTGACAGTACCTAAGTGGATGATTTATTTTTATCATACTAACCTATCTCACAAGTTCCGTTAAGTTTTGTGTGATTGAAGTTTTCAAGTTTTGGGTGAGATATCGATATGAGGAGAATAAGGAGCGGCAAGACCCTAAGATTGGGGATGCCCAAGGCACCCCAAGGTAATATTCAAGGAAGACCCAAGCGTCTAAGCTTGGGGATGCCCCGGAAGGCACCCCCTCTTTCGTCTTCAACACTATCGGTAACCTCACTTGGAGCTATATTTTTATTCGTCACATAATATGAGTTTTGCTTGGAGCGTCATTTTCTTCTGTTTATATTTGCTTGGTGTTATAAATAATCATGTTTTGTATCTTTTAGTTCAATAAAATACCATGCTCAGTTTGCAAGTTCATGTGTTGCTGTTTGAAAACAGAAAGTTTTCTGTTATGTCCAGAATATTCCTGAATAGTCAAAACATGATAAAAATCTAAAACTTTTACACAGTAAGCATGCATGAGTTGTCTGTCACTTGGTAATTTTTCAGAATTTTTTGGAGTTAGGGAAGTATGAATTTTAAATCCCCCTTTACAGACTGTTCTGTTTTGGCAGATTTTGGTTATGGTTGCATTGTTTGCATATGTTTGCTTGTTTAATGATTCTATTTGAGGATAGGAGTATTAAATATGCAGAGGCATTTAGTATGCAGTGTTTAATTATAATTTTAGTTATTTGCTACAGTAGAGAATGTTAAGGTTTTGAGTTGATTTATACTAACTTATCTCACGAGTTCTTATTGAGTCTTGTGTGGATGAAGTTTTTAAGATTTAGGAGAAGCCATGATATGAGAGGAATTAAGGAGACACAAGAGCTCAAGCTTGGGGATGCCCAAGGCACCACAAGTTAACATTCCAAGAAGTCTCAAGCAACTAAGCTTGGGGATGCCCCGGTGGGCATCCCACCTTTCTTCATCAACACCTATCGGTTAGCCTAAGTTTTTACTTGTTCACATAATATGTGCTATTCTTGGAGTGTCCTTTTATTTTCATTTTGTTTGTTGTTTGAATAAAATTTTCAAGATCTGAAATATTTATTGAGAGAGAGTCTTCACATAGCTACTTAATTGTTTGCCTACTCATTGATCTTCACTTTTACGTTTTGGAGTAGTTTCTCGTTTACTCTCGTGCTTCACTTATATCCTAAGAGTAAATTGTTGAATGAATTGAATATCATAAAGTTGAAATTATATGTGCTTCATATGCTTATCCCATGGGGAGTAGTGACTTCACAAATAAGATGTATAAGTGGTAAAATTTATTGAAAGTTAGCAAACATAGCATTGGTCACTTGAACAATTCATGAAAGAATATTGAAGGAAGAGAGATTTCACATATAAATATACTATCTTGGACATCTTTTATGATTGTGAGCCCCCATTAATTATTTTCAACCTTGATCAAGTAGTTGATGTTGGACAAGCAAGACAACGTAATGGGTTATGTTTGCTTATATTCACATAGAAGTTATATTGTTTTGGATCCTCTAACATGTGGTGCTTGCCCCCTATCTTTTGCTAGCCAAAATTCTACACTAAGTAGAGATACTACTTGTGCATCCAAAAACCCTAAAACCCGGTTTCATGTCATGAGAGTCCACTATATCTACCTATGGATTCAATAAGATCCTTCAAGTAAGTTGTCATCGGTGCAAAGCAATAAAAATTGCTACTAAACATGTATGAATTTTTATTGTAAGGGAAAATAAGCTTTTTACGATCTTGTGACGGTGGAGTAATAAAAGCGATAGACTGCATAATAAAGGTCGCTATCACAAGGGGCAATATAAAGTGACGTTTCTTTACATTAAGAGCTTGCACATCCAAAAACAAAGAGCGCATGATAACCTCTGCTTCCCTCTGCGAAGGGCCTATCTTTTACTTTATGTATTTACTTTTATGCAAGAGTCAATAGTGTTCTTCTCTATTCCATTTTTATTTTCTCTCTTGGCAAGCATCATGTGGTGGGGATTGATCCAGGCATATATATCCCGTTGAATATAGGTGATCATGAGTTATTATTGTTGACATTATCCATGAGATAAATAAGTTGGGAGGCAAAACATTAAGCCCCTATCTTCCTATGTGTTTGACTGAAACGATTTGTTCTAAAAATATGCTTTGAGTGTCAGCAATCATGGAAGACTATATGATAGTTGAGTATGTGGAATTTGCTAAATCAAAGCTCTTACATGGACCCTTCCTGAAAATAAGATGAATTGCAGTTGTTTGATGACTGAAAACATAGTTTGTTAGTTTTCAAGAAAGTTTATGGTCTATACTTTAACATGTGAATAGCTTGCTACTTGATCATGAGAAGTTTTATGAGATGAGCTACTGTTTATGATATATAATTATGCTAGAAAAAGTGTTTGGAATTATCATTGATCAAACTTATGCACTATGCTAGCATTCACACTTCATAAATTATTTCTTTTATCATTTACCTAATCGAGTACGAGCAGGAATTAAGCTTGGGGATGCTGATACGTCTCCAACGTATCTATAATTTATGAAGTATTCATGCCATATTTATAACAATTCTATATGGTTTTGGTATGATTTGATTAGAACTAACCCGGCCTGACGCTGTTTTCAGCAGAACTACCGTGGTGTTGTTTTTTGTGCAGAAATAAAAGTTCTCAGAATTGGACGAAACATTTTGACGATTTTATTTGGACCAAAAGAGACCCCCAAAGCTTTGTGGAAGGACCAGAAGCCTCACGAGGTGCTCACAAGGCACCACGGCGCGGCCTGGGGGGGTCGCCTCGTGCTGCCTTGTGCGGCCCTCATAGGTCCTTTTCGCGTGATTCCAACGCTGAAAAATCCTATAAATAGAGAAACCCCCAGAAATAAACCTAGAACTTCAATGCCGCCGCCGCACGCCTCTGTACCGAAGAAATACCATCTGGAGCCCTATTTCGGCACCCTACCGGAGGGGGAAATCATCACCTGAGGCCATCTTCATCATCACAGCGGTCTCCATGACGAGGAGGGAGTAGTTCACCCTCGGGGCTGAGGGTATGTACTAGTAGCTATGTGTTTGATCTCTCTCTCGTGTTCTTGATTTGGCACGATCTTGATGTATCGCGAGCTTTGTTAATATAGTTGGATCATATGGTGTTTCTTCCCTCTCTATCTTCTTGTGATGAATTGAGTCTTTCGCTTTGAGGTTCCGTTATTGTCGGATTTAATATTTCAGATTTGAGAACACTTGATGTATGTCTTGCATGTCGATACCCGTGGTGACAATGGGGTATTCTATTGATTCACTTGATGTATATTTTTTCACTCAACTCACGGATTCCCGAGGTGACATTGGGGTAATCTAGGCATAGGGGTTGATTGCACGTTTCCATCTTCATTTCTCCGATAAGAAACTTTGGGGTACTCTTTGAAGTTCTTTGTGTGGAATGAATATTATGAATCTGAAGTTGTTTTGATGCATATCGAATAATCAACTCACGGATACTTGTGGTGACATTGGAGTATCTAGGTGACATCAGAGTTGGTTGATGCGTATCATATGGTGTTATTTTAGTACGAATTCTAGGGCTATTTGTAACACTTATAGGGATGGCTCAATAGATTGATCGGAAAGGATAACTTTGAGGAGGTTTCGTACCCTACAACAATTTCTATCTTATGTTCTCCGCTAATAGGAACTTTGGAGTGATTCTTTATCGCATGTTGAGGGATTGTTATATGATTCAATTATGTTAGCATTGTTGAGAGATTGCACTAGTGAAAGTATGAACCCTAGGCCTTGTTTTCAAGCATTGCAATACCGCTTGTGCTCATTTTTGTTACATGCTACCTTGCTGGGTTTTTTTAGATTACAAAAGCCTATATCTACTATCCATACTACAATTGTATTACCATCTCTTCGCCGAACTAGTGCACCTATACAATTTACCATTGTATTGGGTGTGTTGGGGACACAAGAGATTTCTTGTATTTGATTGCAGGGTTGTTTGAGAGAGACCATCTTCATCCTACGCCTCCCACGGATTGATAAACCTTAGGTCATCCACTTGAGGGAAATTTGCTACTGTCCTACAAAACTCTGCACTTGGAGGCCCAACAACATCTACAAGAATAAAAGTTGCATAGTAGACATCAACAATCATCATCAAAAACAAATCGAACATCTTTTTGTAAGAGATTTGTAAGAGGCCTAGAAATTTTAGAGTTGTGACGCCCCTGACTCAACCGTGCACTAATCATACACGCAAATGCGCATGATCAAGCCCAGGGACTCACGGTAAGATATCACAACACAACTCTAGACACAAAATAAAATAATACAAGCTTTATATTACAAGCTAGGGGCCTCGAGGGCCCGAATACATAAGCTCGCGAACAAGCGATAGCAGAAGCAACAACAGTATCTGAGTACAGACACAAAGTCAAACAGGTCTGCCTTAAGAAACCTGAGCAAAACAACGACACTAGATCGAAAAGGCGCAGGCCTCCTGCCTGGGTGCCTCCTATCTACTCCTGGTCGTCAGTCTCCACGTAGTAGTAAGCTCCACCGGTAGGGTAGTAGTAGTCGTCGACAGGGGCAGCTGGCTGCGGGGCTCCATCATCTGGTCGCAGTAATCGAGTATGGGGAAAAGAGTAGCAAAGCAACCGTGAGTACTCATCCAAAGTACTCGCAAGACTTACATCAGATCTATGCTAAGTATCATCGGTATCGAAAGAGGGGGCTGTATCTGTGGACTGGACTGCAGAAATGCCAGAATATAGGGGAACGCCTAGCCTATCGAAGACTAGCATCTTGCAGCGTCTTGCAGCATTAGAAGAGTGCAGATTAGTAGCATATAATAAAGCAACAAGCATGTAGTAGCAAAGCCCAGAGATCCTTCCTCGACTCCCTGCGAGAAAGCGATCCCGGAGCTAACATATTAATTAAAGTGACACGTATCCAGTTCAAGTTGTAGTAGATCGGGATACAACACTGAGCGTCCTGTTATCGTGGACACGGCTATTTGAATAGATAACTTCCCTGCAGGGGTGCATTACTGTTACCCAACACGCTCGATTAACTCTGGCCGGACACACTTTTCTCGGTCATGCCCGGCCTCGGCTGATCGACATGACGTAGTCCTACCTAGGTTCAGCAGAGAGGTCCCCGCCGGTCTACATCGTAAGTGCTCAGGGGTCTTGGGCCCATCGCCCTTTGCACTCCGGGTCGTTGCGTGCAGGGCCAGCCTCACCACATTGTGCCTGTGGGTATCTGCTGTCAGCCATGCCGCAATGCTGAACTGGACGTCTGACAGAGCTTTCGGCTGATACATATGGCGCCGAGGGCCCCATTAAACCATTATCCCGCGTGGTGGTAGTGCGTATAGGCCAGTGGCCAACTCAGATCAAATACCCAAATCCGTTAGTGAATTATTAGGAGCTCGCGGAGACGAACAGGGCTCAAGGTTCACCTCCGACACCCTGTCACACCGACTTGGTAACCTGCGGACCAATGACCAGGGACCAGGCCCACCTCTCTCCTAGGTGGTCTCCACCTGCCCTGACGTTCCGCCACAATAATCTCTCGCGGGTACCCTCACGGTCAACCCGACTTCACACCTCTCGCGGGTACCCCTCGGGGTTGACCCGACTTTAACAAGGGAGTGAGGTAAAAGCCAAGGTAACCGTGTGGCCATGACATCAAGGGGGAAATCCGAGGAATCACCCTCGATGGATTCCCACTCGATGTATCCGTCAAGGTGAACTTGGAGGAATCACCCTCGATGGGTTCACACTTGAGGGGTTGCATGACAGAGGCATCATCGGAGGTGGTGAAAGAGGAATCACCCTCGGTAACCCACAACCGGCTAGCTACGCTACCGAGCTATCATCAGGAGTGAGGTAGGAGGTATCACCCTCGGCACTCGATAGTAGCTCTGCAGAGTCGTACAACTAAGGGGTGTGTGGTGCGGTGTTCAGTCTCTGCACATCGATCCCGTTGATCGAGTCATCCGGTAGCAAAGCAGGGCAATATGGACAAGGGTGTGGGGCCACTGATGGATCGCTAACCAACCTGTACTAAACATTTAGGATAGCAAGTAAGGTATCAACAGCAGTTACAAAATCAGGCTATGCATCAGAATAGGAGCAATCAAATACGGTTGCAAATTCTAATGCAAGCATGGGGAAGTAGGAATAGGTGATATAGGAATGATCAAGGGGTTTCCTTGCCTGGAAGCTCTGCTGAAAGTGTCTGGTCATTGTCGACGTAGTCGTACTCGGGAGCAGCGTCGGTCTCAGAGTCTATCGGAGAGAAGAGGGGGAAGAAACAATAAACACACGGCAAACAAATGCAACACATATGCATGGCATGGCAGTAGGGATTGATTACGTGCTCTACTGCATTACTAGGCATTTTAAAAGAAGAGGGAAAATATCCAGGAATATTTTCCCAGCTCCGGACGCTTATCGGTATATGGATCCGGAGGGGAATGTTCCATGTTTGCAGTGATGGAGGGGTGTGGCAGGTATGTGGATGGCATATTCGGATTCGTCATATTTTTCTGACCGTTTTTCATATATAAATTATTTTCATCCGACTTACGGTTAATTTTCTATGATTTTTCAAAGTTTTAAACAATTTCTGGAATTTTCTGGATTTATTCTAATTACGAAATTAAATAGCAAAAATGCTATGTGTACACAGAAGTGTACCCTACCAGGCCACATAGGGACTGACTGGTGGGCCAGTGGGGCCCAGTAGACCCAGTCAAAGGGTTGACTGGTGAACTACCACTGTTCATGGGGCCCACCTGTCAGTGACTCATTTTTATTTATTTATATATATTTTTTCTTTTCTTTTTCATTTCTTATTCCTTTTTTTATATGGCTGTCCCACTTGGTAGTGGCCCAGGCCGGCCAACAGGCAGGACATGCGCGCACGCGCGCACGGCAGAGGCCGGCCACGGCGCGGCTGGCAACGGCGGCGAGCAGCGGCAGCAGAGGGGTAGCGAGCGAGGGGCGGCCGCGGCGCGGGCGGGCACAGGCGGGCGCGGGCGGCTGGAGCGGCCAGGGGGCGTGGGCGCGGCCAGGGACGAGCGCAGGCAGCGGCAGGAGTAGCAGCAGGAGCGGCGCGGCCCGGGCGGATGCGGCGTGGGCACGGGGATGACGGCGGCCTACGGCGCCGGATTCGAAGGGAGAGAGCGGGGAAGGGGAGTGGGGCTCACAGAGGAGTCCGATGGCGAGCACGAGGGGGGTTCGGGGAGGCCGGAGCTGCTAGGCGGCGGCGCGGTAGTGGGGCGGACGACGGAGTGGGCGACGCTCGATCCGTTGATGGAGACCTCCGCTGCGCGAGCTGGTAGGCGGGGGCGACGGGGTCGAGCGCGGGAAGGCTTCTGGGCACCTCGTAGCAGCTCGGGGATGGCCCGGAGCACGGCAACGACGACGCGGCGGCGATGGGGTCTCGGGCGGCTACTGTAGCGAGCAGAGCGAGGTGACGAGGGGGGAAGAAGTGAGCTAGGGTTCCAGGGGAGTTGGGGGCAATCTTATAGGCGTCGGGAAGGTCGGGGATGGCCGACGCGTGGCCGGGCATGGCCATGGCGCCGGTGGATGCCTGCCACGGCCCTCCTGCCTCCCTGTAGCGAGAGGAAGGGGAAGACACCGGCGGGCTGGGCCGACACTGTTGATAGTGGGCTCTAGTGCATAGTGTCCTTTTTCATTTATTCTTTTCTTTTCTCTGCCATTTAATTTAGCTGCTGTTTACGAATTATTTCAGGGACCAGGTGATTTTAGTTGGATGTAAAACTCAGTGGATAAATGCTATGCAATGCCAGGATGCTGTTTGCAAGGTTTCAAAACATTTCGTAAAGTTTAGTTATTTGTTTAAATTGAAAAGGTTCAAATAAATGCTGCTGGCCCTGTTTAACTGATGCCAGGGTCACTTAATAATTTTTGGTGATGTTGTTTTCCTTAATATAATTAACTATGGAATATTTCCATAATTATGAACTATTTAGTTTTCAAACTTGATCAAATTTTATTCTCACTTGTAATTTAAATTTTGAATTTGAATTTGTTCTGAAGCCAAGTGACAAGTGGCATTGCAAAACTAGATGACTTGGCATAATTTGCAGGGGTTTACTGTAGCTTAATTACAGGGGGTGTTACAATTCTCCTCCTCTAAAAGAAATTCTCGTCCCGAGAATTCAGGAGGTAGACGGAAAGATATCGGGGTATTCATCTCGAAGACGATCCTCGCGTTCCCAAGTGGCTTCATCTTTAGAATGATTTGACCACTGAACTTTAAGGAACTTGATTGCCTTCTGACGGGTTCGACGTTCAGCTTGATCAAGAATACGGATCGGATGCTTCTTATAAGACAGGTCATCCTGCAATTCAAGCACTTCATGATCCACTGCTCGGATCGGATCCTTGAAGCAGCGGCGGAGTTGCGACACATGGAAAACATCGTGAACCTGAGAAAGGTTCGGCGGTAGTTCCAACTTATATGCCACTTCTCCACGTCTTGCGAGAATACGGAATGGCCAATGTAGCGAGGAGCTAGCTTGCCCTTAATTCCGAAACGGTGAGTGCCCTTCATCGGGGTGACACGAAGGTATGCTTGTTCGCCAGGTTGATAGACCATTTCCTTATGTTTACGGTCATAATTTCACTTCTGACGAGACTGAGCAGTCTTCAGATGTTCACGAACGATACAGACTTGCTCTTTAGCGTGTTGGATAATGTCCGGACCGAAGAGTGGCCGTTCCCCAGTTTCTGACCAATTCAGAGGAGTTCGGCACTTACGCCCATAAAGAACTTCGAATGGTGCCATCTTCAGACTAGCTTGATAGCTATTATTGTAAGAGAATTCAGCATACGGGAGAGATTCCTCCCATTTCTTGCCAAAGGAGATGACACATGCGCGAAGCATATCTTCTAGCACTTGGTTGACTCGTTCAACTTGACCCTGGGACTGGGGGTGAAAAGCGGTGCTTAAGGACAGATGAGTTCCCATAGCTTCTTGGAAACTTTCCCAGAACCTTGAGGTAAAGAGCCTACCACGGTTTGAATTGATCTCCAACCGAACACCGTGGAGTGACACAATTCTAGAAACATACAAGTCTGCTAACTGACTAGCAGTGATTGTCTCCTTGACTGGCAGAAAATGAGCAACCTTTGAGAATCGGTCAATGATGACAAGAATAGCATCATGACCCTTCTGTGATCTGGGAGATCCAGTTATGAAATCCATTTCAACTTTGTCCCATTTCCATTCGGGAATAGCAAGTGGTTGCAGAGTTGCAGCAGGTCTTTGATGTTCTGCTTTGATGCGGCGGCAAACGTCACACTCAGCAACATAACGAGCAATGTATCGCTTCATATCAGGCCACCAGTACTGCTGACGAATGTCTTGGTACATCTTAGTACTGCCCGGATGAATAGACAAAGGTGTGTCATGTGCTTCTTTCATGACATCCGAACGCAAGTCCAGATTTTGCTTTCTGGGGACCACTAGGCGGCCTTTGAAGAACAAGGCACCATCATCATCAACAGTGAAGAACGATGAATTTCCTTTGGAGAGATAGCTCTTAATCTTCTCGACTTCAGAGTCATAATTCTGCCTTGTCTTGATGTTGCGCTCGAGATATGGTTCAACAACCAAGGTATTTAGATATCCTTGAGGAACTATATCGATGTTCATCTTTCGAAGCTCTTCATACAGGAGTGGTTGCTGTAACTGAACCTCAAGTTCAGAACAATAGGATTTACGGCTCAAGGAATCAGCCATTACATTAGCCTTGCCAGGGGTATATGAAATACCCAAGTCATAGTCTGTAATGGCCTCCATCCATCTTTGCTGATGGAGGTTCAGAGATGGCTGAGTGAACAAGTACTTCAAACTTTGATGATCCGTGTAGATCTCGCAACGATTACCAAGTAGGTAATGTCGCCATAATTTCAATGCATAAATAACTGCTGCAAGTTCGAGATCATGCGTTGGATAGTTCTCTTCATGAGGACGCAACTGTCGAGAGCCATAAGCAATCACCTTGCGCTCTTGCATTAGGACACAGCCTAATCCTTGACGGGACGTGTCACAATAAATCACGAAGTCCTTGCGAGAATCTGGAGGAGCAAGGCACTGGGGCAGATGTCAGCTTGTCTTTGAGTGTCTGAAAACTTTCCTGACATTTTTCTGTCCACTCAAACTTAAAACCTTTGTGAAGCAGATCAGTCAAAGGCTTGGCAATCTTGGAGAAGTTCTCGACAAAACGGCGGCAATAGCTGGCGAGTCCGAGAAAACTTCTGACTTGCTTGACATTTTTCGGGGAGTCCATTCAAGAATAGCATAAACTCGTTCTGGGTTAACAGCAATGCCATCTTTGGAAATCACGTGGCCGAGATATGTCACTTCAGATAGCCAGAACTCACACTTTGAATACTTGGCATACAGTTGATGTTCACGCAGCTTCTCCAGTACAAGCCGAAGATGTTCGGCATGTTCTTCTTCATTCTTTGAATATGCAAGGATATCATCTAGATAAACCACGACGAATTTGTCGAGGTAATCCATGAAGATGTAGTTCATCAGTCAGGAGAAGGTTGCTGGAGCATTGGTTAAGCCAAAGGACATGACAGTGTATTCGTAAGAACCATAGCGAGTAACGAAGGCTGTCTTTGGAATGTCCTCTTCACGAACTCGGATCTGGTGGTATCCCAATCTCAAATCAAGTTTAGAGAATACTGAGGAACCAGCAAGTTGATCATACAGATCGTTGATCCGAGGAAGCGGATACTTGTTCTGAATGGTTGCCTGGTTGATAGGTCGGTAATCTTGGACCAACCGGTTCGTACCATCCTTCTTCTTGACAAAGAGGGAAGGTGCTCCCCAAGCAGAAGAGCTGGATGAATGAATCCCTTATGAAGTGATTTGTCAATTTCCTCCTTAAGTTAAAGGAGTTCATGCGGCGGCATCATGTATGGGCGCTTAGCAATAGGAGTAGTGCCCGGTTTCAAGTCTATGACGAATTCGACAGCTCTAGCAGGGGGTATTCCTAGAAGTTCTTCTGGAAAGACATCCTGGAATTCACGAACGACTGGAACGTTCTCTATTCCCTCAAGAGGTGAAGCATTCAATGCATTCAGAGCATAAATCTGGCTCTCGGCATTCTGGATTATCTGGGCTGAGTAGTTGATCACCTGGCCAGAAGGGTGTGTGAGCTGGACTGTCTTGGCGGCACAGTCGATCAAAGCATTATAGGCTGTCAACCATTCCATGCCAAGAATGATGTCGATGTTGGAAGGTCCGAGCACTGCGAGAGAAGCCGGAAAAAGTAGACCTCCAATTTCGATTTGGTTGTGAGGGCTTACCATTGTGGTTTGCCACTTGGATCCCGGAGATTGAACCGCTAAAGGAGTGGGTAATTTTTCCATGTCCAACTCATGTAACTGAGCAAATTGTTGGGACACAAAGGCAAGCGATGCTCCTGAATCAAAGAGAACAGAGGCTGGCACTAAATTAACGTGAAGGGTACCCATCACAATTTTTGGGGCTTCACGAGCTTCTTCAGCATTAACATGGTTGACATGGCCAAGTACAACAGCAGTCGGTCTGACATTTTGGCTCCGTGTGCAAAACCTGGAATGATGACCTGGCAGTCCACATTTACGATAGACTCCACATGCGGGGCATGGAGCCATAGTATTGGGCTGTCTAATTTGAGCACTGAGTTGTCTTGGCGGTGCGGCCAGATGAGGAGGGACCACAACATTGGGCTGAACTCTGAGCTGTCTCGGCGGCGAAGGCAGACGAGGTGCAACATAAGACGGCCTTGGTGTTGGAGCAGGTCGGTGATAGACATTGTGCAGGATCCGGACTTGACGTTTCTGAGCAGGTTGACCTGAGGATGGGCCAACATCTCGAGTACGCTTGAGCGACTCCTGGTACTCAGTCAGACTAGTTTGAACTCGGAAAGTTTGGCTGAAAAGTGTCGCAAAGTCCACGCAATCATGGGCAAGAAGTGCGAGCTTTATATCAGGGCGTAGTCCTTCATGGAATTTCTCCTGCTTGCGAGCGTCAGTGCAGACGTCATCTTTAGCATAGCAGGATAAATTGAGAAATTTCCTCTGATATTCATCCACAGTCATTTTGCGCTGAGTGAGTTTGCGGAACTCCTTCTTCTTCTGGTCCATCAGACCTTGAGGAATGTGTCGTGCACGGAAGGCTGACTGAAATTCCTGCCAAGTGGTTACAGTTCTAGTAGGCAGCATACGCCTGTGGCTTTCCCACCAAGGAGCAGCTGGACCCTTCAGGTGAAATGCCGCAAAGGTGACGTAACTGTCAGGGGCAACATTAGCTGACTCCATCTCAAACAGGATGTCACGAAGCCAATCATCAGCATCCATATGATTGATAGAGTTGCGGAAAATGGACGGGTTGAGGCGCACGAATTCTTGCAGTGTTATTGGGGCAGGTTGTTGATGAGCATTCTGGTTTGGAAACTGGGCCATTACCCCGGTCATAAACTAACGATTCAGCTCAAACTGCTGCATCATTGCGGCAATATAGGGTGGAGGCGGAGGATCGTCTGCCATCCTGACAAAACAACAGGGGCAGTTTAGCAAGAACAACTGCAAGTGTACGGAGTCATTCATGATGTAACATGGAAAATGAACAATAAGAGCATTAGATACATATTAGTAGTCATTAAAGACATACAGATGCATGCACGGAATTGGATACCAACAGACAACGTGAGTTCGGAAACACACGCAGCTAGACAAACTAGGCGGCGCGCAGGCATGCGGTGGAGAGATACAACAACGTGACATAGCAAAGGCTAGATCAACGCCGGAGAAAACCACTGGAGCGAGGAATCTGCAAATGACAACGTAGGGTGCCCTCGATAAAAGGATCCTGCGGGCCATGAACACTGTGAAGCAGAACCTGGCCCTCAACTCAAAGAAGGGTTAATTCAAATCTCTGGGTGGATGTGATCACGACAACCTAATGTTAGAGTTAGCAAACTCTTTAACCCGAAAGGAAGAGATATCAGAATCCCAGAGTAAGGAAGAGGAATAAAAGATCCTTATCCCATCCATTGGCGACGTGGGCCCGTAAGCCACACAACAATGTTAGCAAAACAGTTTTTTCAAAGACTAGACTCAACTTCGGCCAAAGAGTTGGAAAGGGGGGTTCCTATAGGCAGTTGGCTTTGATACCAACTTGTGACGCCCCTGACTCAACCGTGCACTAATCATACACGCAAATGCACACAATCAAGCCCAGGGACTCACGGGAAGATATCACAACACAACTCTAGACACAAAATAAAATAATACAAGCTTTATATTACAAGCCAGGGGCCTCGAGGGCTCGAATACATAAGCTCGCGAACAAGCGTTAGCGGAAGCAACAACAGTATCTGAGTACAGACACAAAGTCAAACAGGTCTGCCTTAAGAAGGCTGAGCAAAACAACGACACTGGATCGAAAAGGCGCAGGCCTCCTGCCTGGGTGCCTCCTATCTACTCCTGGTCGTCGGTCTCCACGTAGTAGTAAGCTCCACCGGTAGGGTAGTAGTAGTCATCGACAGGGGCAGCTGGATCCGGGGCTCCATCATCTGGTCGCAGTAATCGAGTATGGGGAAAAGAGTAGCAAAGCAACCGTGAGTACTCATCCAAAGTACTCGCAAGACTTACATCAGATCTATGCTATGTATGCATCGGTATCGAAAGAGGGGGCTGTATCTGTGGACTGGACTGCAGAAATGCCAAAATATAGGGGAAAGCCTAGCCTATCGAAGACTAGCATCTTGCAGCATTAGAAGAGTGCAGATTAGTAGCATATAATAAAGCAACAAGCATGTAGTAGCAAAGCCTAGAGATCCTTCCTCGACTCCCTGTGAGAAAGCGATCCCGGAGCTAACATATTAATTAAAGTGACACGTATCCAGTTCAAGTTGTAGTAGATCGGGATACAACACTGAGCGTCTTGTTACAGTGGACACGGCAATTCGAATAGATAACTTCCCTGCAGGGGTGCACTACTATTACCCAACACGCTTGATTAAATCTGGCCGGACACACTTTTCTCGGTCATGCCCCGGCCTCGACTGATCGACACGACGTAGTCCTACCTAGGCTCAGCAGAGAGGTCCCCACAGGTCTACATCCTAAGTGCTCAGGGGTCTTGGGCCCATCGTCCTTTGCACTCCGGGTCGTTGTGTGCAGGGCCAGCCTCACCACGTTGTGCCTGTGGGTATCTGCTGTCAGCCGTGCCGCAATGCTGAACTGGACGTCTAACAGAGCTTTCGGCTGATACATACGGTGCCGAGGGCCCCATTAAACCATTATCCCGCGTGGTGGTAGTGCGTATAGGCCAGTGGCCAACTCAGATCAAATACCCAAATCCGTTAGTGAATTATTAGGACCTCGCGAAGACGAACAGGGCTCAAGGCTCACCTCCGACACCCTGTCGCACCGACTTGGTAACCTACGGACCAACGACCAGGGACCAGGCCCACCTCTCTCCTATGTGGTCTCCACCTGCCCTGACGTTCCGCCACAATAATCTCTCGCGGGTACCCTCACGGTCAACCCGACTTCACACCTCTCGCGGGTACCCCTCGGGGTCGACCCGACTTTAACAAGGGACTGAGGTAAAAGCCAAGGTAACCGTGTGGCCATGACATCAAGGGGGAAATCCGAGGAATCACCCTCGATGGATTCCCACTCGATGTATCCGTCAAGGTGAACTTGGAGGAATCACCCTCGATGTGTTCACACTTGAGGGGTTGCACGACAGAGGCATCATCGGAGGTGGTGAAACAGGAATCACCCTCGGTAACCCACAACCGGCTAGCTACGCTACAGAGCTATCATCAGTAGTGAGGCTGGAGGTATCACCCTCGGCACTCGATAGTAGCTCTGCAGAGTCGTACAATTAAGGGGTGTGCGGTGCGGTGTTCGGTCTCTGCACATCGATCCCGTTGATCGAGTCATCCGGTGGCAAAGCAGGGCAACACGGACAAGGGTGTGGGGCCACTGATGGATCGCTAACCAACCTATGCTAAGCATTTAGGATAGCAAGTAAGGTATCAACAGCAGTTACAAAATCAGGCTATGCATCAGAATAGGAGCAATCAAATACGGTAGCAAATTCTAATGCAAGCATGGGAAAGAAGGAATAGGTGATATAGGAATGATCACAGAACGTAGTCGTACTCGGGAGCAGCGTCGGTCTCAGAGTCTACCGGAGAGAAGAGGGGGAAGAAACAATAAACACACGGCAAACAAATGCAACACATATGCATGGCATGGCAGTAGGGGTTGATTACGTGCTCTACTGCATTACTAGGCATTTTAAAAGAAGAGGGAAAATATCCGGGAATATTTTCCCAGCTCTCGACGGTTATCGGTATATGGATCCGGAGGGGAAAGTTCCATGTTTGCAGTGATGGAGGGGTATGGCAGGTATGTGGATGGCATATTCGAATTCGTCATATTTTTCTGACCGTCTTTCATATATAAATTATTTTCATCCGACTTACGGTTAATTTTCTACGATTTTTCAAAGTTTTAAGCAATTTCTCGAATTTTCTGGATTTATTCTAATTTCGAAATTAAATAGCAAAAATGTTATGTGTACACAGAAGTGTACCTAGCCAGGCCACATAGGGACTGACTGGTGGGCCAGTGGGGCCCAGTTGACCCAGTCAAAGGGTTGACTGGTCAACTACCACTGTTCATGGGGCCCACCTGTCAGTGACTCATTTTTATTTATTTATATATTTTATTTTATTTTCTTCTTTTCTTTTTCTTTTCTTATTCCTTTTTTTTATATGGCGGCCCCACTTGGCAGTGGCCATGGCGCGGCCGGCAACGGCGGCGAGCAGTGGCAGAAGAGGGGCAGCGAACGAGGGGTGGCCGCGGCGCGGGCGGGCACAGGCGGGCGCGGGCGGCTGGAGCGGCCAGGGGGCGTGGGCGCGGCCAGGGGTGAGCGTAGGTAGCGGCGGGAGTAGCAGCAGGAGCGGCGCGGCCCGGGCGGATGCGGTGTGGGCGCGGGGATGACGGCGACCTACGACGCCGGATTCAAAGGGAGAGAGCGGGGAAGGGGAGTGGGGCTCACAGAGGAGTCCGATGGAGAGCACGAGGGGGGGTTCGGGGAGGCCGGAGTAGCGGGGCGGCGGCGAGGCAGTGGGGCGGCCGACGGAGTGGGCGACGCTCGATCCGTTGATGGAGACCTCCGCAGCGTGAGCTGGTAGGCGGGGGCGACGGGGTCGAGCGCGGGAAGGCTCCTGGGCACCTCGTAGCAGCTCTGGGATGGCCCGGAGCATGGCAACGACGACGCGGCGGCGACGGGGGTCTCGGGCAGCTACTGTAGCGAGCAGAGCGATATGAGGAGGAGGGAAGAAGTGAGCTAGGGTTCCAGGGGAGTTGGGGGCGGTCTTATATGTTGGAAATATGCCCTAGCGGCAATAATAAATTGGTTATTATCATATTTCCTTGTTCGTGATAATCGTTTATTATCCATGCTGTAATTGTATTGATTGGAAACTCAAATACATGTGTGGGTACATAGACAACACTGTGTCCCTAGTAAGCCTGTAGTTAACTAGCTCGTTGATCAAAGATGGTGAAGGTTTCCTAGCCATAGACATGAGATGTCATTTGATAATGGAATCACATCATTAGGAGAATGATGTGATGGACAAGACCCAAACTATAAACGTAGCATATGATCGTGTCAGTTTATTGCTATTGTTTTCTGCATGTCAAGTATCTGTTCCTATGACCATGAGATCATGCAACTCACTGACACCGGAGGAATACCTTGTGTGTATCAAACGTCGCAACGTAACTGGGTGACTATAAAGGTGCTCTACAGGTATCTCCGAGGGTGTCTGTTGGGTTGGCATGGATCAAGACTGGGATTTGTTACTCCGTGTGACGGAGAGGTATCTCAGGGCCCACTCGGTAATACAACATCACAATGAGCCTTGCAAGCAATGTGACTAAAGTGTTAGCCATGAGATCTTGTATTACGGAACGAGTAAAGAGACTTGCCGGTAACGAGATTGAACTAGGTATAGAGATACCGACGATCGAATCTCGGGCAAGTAACATACCGAAGAACGAAGGGAACATCATACGGGATTAATTTAATCCTTGACATAGAGGTTCGACCGATATAGATCTTCGTAGAATATGTAGGAACCAATATGGGCATCCAGGTCCCGCTATTGGTTATTGGCCGTAGAGGTGTCTCGGTCATGTCTACATAGTTCTCGAACCCGCAGGGTCTGCACACTTAAGGTTCGGTGACGTTTCGGTAGAATTGAGTTATGTATGATTGGTGACCGAAGGTTGTTCGGAGTCCCGGATGAGATCCCGGACATCACGAGGAGCTCCGGAATGGTCCGGAGGTAAAGATTGATATATAGGAAGTCCCGTTTTGGCCACCGGAAAAGTTTCGGGTATTTCCGGTAGTGTACCGGGAGTACCGGAGGGCCATCGGGAGGGGCCACCCACGCCGGGAGGCCACATGGGCCTGAGGGGGGTTGCACCAGCCCTTAGTGGGCTGGGAAAACCAGCCCTACATGGCCCATGCGGCTAGGAATAAGTGGGAAAGGAAAAACCCCAAAGAAGAGGGAAGGGAGACCAAATATGGAAGGTGTCCTATTTGGACTAGGATTGAAGTGGAGGAGTCCACCTCCTCCACCTCCAATTTCGGCCAGCCCTTGAGGGTTTGAGGCTGCCTCCTCCCCTCCCTCCCTCCTATATATACTAGAGGATTTAGAGGAGAAAAATAACCCTAATTGCCACGTGCTCCCTCTACTTCATCTAGATCGGTTTCTCCTCTAGTCTAGTTTCAGCGGTGCTTAGGCGAAGCCCTGCCGGAATTGTTCCACCACCATAGCCGCCGCGCCGTCGCGCCGCCGGAGAACTCTTCTACCTCTCCGCTCTCTCTCTTGCTGGATCAAGGAGGCGGAGATCGTCATCAAGCTGTACGTGTGCTGAACGCGGAGGTGACGTCCGTTCGGTACTAGATCGGGACGGATCGTGATTGGATCGCGGGACGCTCGGCGATTTGGATCGCGAAGACGTTCGACTACATCAACCGCGTTTCTTAACGCTTCCGCTTAGCGATCTACAAGGGTTTGTAGATTCACTCTCCCTCTCGTAGATGCTCATCACCATGGATAGATCTTGTGTGTGCGTAGGAAAATTTTTGTTTCCCATGCTACGTTCCCCAACAGTGGCATCTGAGCTAGGTCTATGCGTAGATGAGATCTCGAGTAGAACACAAAGGAGTTTGTGGGCGTTGATATTCAGATTGCTTCCCTCCTTAGTCTTTTCTTGATTCAGCGGTATTGTGGGATGAAGCGGCTCGGACCAACCTTACTCGTCCACGTACGAGAGACCGGTTCCATCGACTGACATGTAACTTTGTTGCATAAGATGGCTAGCGGGTGTCTGTCTCTCCCACTTTAGTTGAATCGGATTCGACAGAGGCGGTCCTTGTAGAAGGTGAAATAGCAACTTTTATATCACCGTTGTGGTTTTTGCGTAGGTAAGAATCGTTCTTGCTAGATACCCGTAGCAGCCACGTAAAACTTGCAACAACAATTAGAGGACGTCTAACTTGTTTTTGCAGGGTATGTTGTGATGTGATATGGCCAATTACATGATGAGATATATGTGATGTATGAGATGATCATGTGTTGTATAGAATATCACGACTTGCATGTCGATGAGTACGGCAACTGGCAGGAGCCATACAGTTGTCTTTAATTATTGTATGACCTGCGTGTCAATCATTAAGCGCTATGTAATGCTTTACTTTATCGCTAAACGTTAGCAATAGTCGTGGAAGCAACAGTCGGCGCGACAACCTCATGGCGACACGTTGATGGAGATCAAGATGATGGAGATCATGGTGTCATGCCGGTGACGATGGAGATCATGCCGGTGCTTTGGAGATGGAGATCAAAAGCATGAGTTCATGGCCATATCATGTCACTTATGATGCATGTGATGTTAATCCTTTTATGCATCTTATTTTGCTTAGGACGACGGTAGCATTATAAGGTGATCCCTCACTTAAATTTCAAGATAAATTGTGTTCTCCCCGAATGTGCACCATTGCGAAAGTTCGTCGTTTCGAGACACGCCGTGATGATCGGGTGTGATAGACTCTACGTTCACATACAACGGGTGTAAGCCATGTTGCACGTGCGGAACACTCGGGTTAAACTTGACGAGCCTAGCATGTACAGACATGGCCTCGGAACACAAGAGACCGAAAGGTCGAACATGAGTCATATAGTAGATATGATCAACATGAAGATGTTCACCATTGAAACCACCTCAACTCACGTGATGATCGGACTTGAGTTGGTGGATTTGGATCATGTTACACTCGAAGGACCGGAGGGATGTCAATTTGAGTGGGGGTTTTAAGTAATATGATTAACTAAACTCATTATCATGAACATAGTCAAAGTGTCTTTGCAAATTATGCTGTAGATTACTAGATCGCGCTGTAGCTCCCTTGAATTTTTTTATATGTTCCTAGAGAAATAGAGTTGAAAGATGATGGTAGCAATAATGCGGACTGGGTCCGTGATCTGAGGATTGTCCTCAATGCTGCACAGAAGGCTTATGTCCTTAATGCACCGCTCGGTGTGCCACCCCCCTCTAGCATCGTCTGTAGATGTTGTGAACATCTGACAGGCACGTTCCGATGACTACTTAATAGTTCAGTGCGTCATGCATTACGGCTTAGAATTGAGGATCCAAAACGTTTTGAACGTCACGGAACATATGAGATGTTCTAAGAGCTGAAATTGGGATTTCAGGCTCGTGCCCGTATTGAGAGGTATGAGACCTCCAACAAGATTCTTTGCCTGCAAGATGATGGAGAATAGCTCAATCGTTGAGCATGTGCTCAAATTGTTTGAGTGCTACAATCGCTTGAATCGAGTGGGAGTTGATCTTCCAGATAAAATAGTGATTGATATAGTTCTCCAAGTCACTGTCACTAAGCTACTAGAGCTTCGTGATGAACTATAAAAGGCCAAAGATGGAGATAATGATCCCTGAGCTGTTCGCAATGTTTGACACCGCGAAGGTAGAAATCTAGAAGGAGCATCAAGTGTTGATGGTTAGTGAAACCACTAGTTTCGAGAAGGGCAAGGGCAAGGAGGGAAACTTCATGGATGGCAAGTCAGTTGCTGCTCCAGTGAAGAAACCCAAGGTTGAACCCAAACCCGAGACTAAGTGCTTCTATTATGAGGAAAACGGTCGCTGAAGTGGAACAACCCTAGATACTTGGTAGATAAGAAGGCTGGCAACGTCGACAGAAGTATATTTGATATACGTGTTATTGATGTGTACCTTACTAGTACTCCTAGTAGCACCTGGGTATTAGATACCGGTTCGGTTTGCTAAATGTTAGTAACTCGAAATAAAAGCTACGGAATAAACGGAGGCTAGCAAAGGGCAAGGTGACGATGAGTGTTGGAAGTGTTTCCAAGGTTGATGCGATCACCATCGCACGCTCTCTATACCTTCGGGATTAGTGATGAACCTAAATAAGTGTTATTTGGTGTTTGCGTTAAGCATGAACGTGATTAGATCAAGTTTATTGCAATACGGTTATTCATTTAAGTTAGAGAATAATGGTTATTCTGTTTACATGAATAATACCTTCAATGGTCATGCACCCAATAAGAGTGGTTTATTGAATCTTGATCGTAGAGATACACATGTTTATAATATTGATGCCAAAAGATGCAAAGTTAATAATGATAGTACCACATACTTGTGGCACTGCCACTAAAGGTCATATTGGTGTAAAAAGCATGAAGAAACTCCATGCTGATGGATCTTTGGACTCATTCGATTTCGAATCGGTTGAGACATGCGGACCATGCCTCATGGGCAAGATGACTAAAACCCCGTTTTCCGGTATGATGGAGCGGGCAATTGACTTATTGGAAATGATACATATTGATGTATGCGGTCCAGTGAGTATTGTAGTGTGCGGTGGATATCGTTATTTTCTTATCTTCACTGATGATTTGAGTAAATATGGGTATATTTACTTAATGAAACACAAGTCTGAAACGTTTGAAAAGTTCAAACAAAATCAGAGTGAAGTTTGAGATCATCGTGACAAGAAGATAAAATGTCTGCGATACGATCGTGGAGGTGAATATCTGAGTTACGAGTTTGGTATACAACTTAAGACAATGTGGAAGTTGTTTCACAACTCACGCCACCTGGAACACCATAGTGTGATGGTGTGTCCGAACGTCATAGTCATACTCTATTGGATATGGTGCGAACTATGATGTCTCTTATCGATTTACCACTATTGTTTTAGGGCTATGCATTAGAGACAACCACATTCACTTTAATTGGGACACCATAAGTTCATTGAGATGACACCGTATGAATTTTGGTTTGGCGGAAACCTAAGCTGTCATTTCTTAATGTTTGGGGCTGCGACGCTTATGTGAAAAAGGGTTTTCACCTAATGAGCTCGAACCCAAAGCGAACAAATGCATCTTCATAGAATACCCTAACGTAACAGTTGGGTAAACCTTCTATCTTAGATCCAAGCACAAAGTGTTTGTTGCTAAAACGGGTCTTTTCTCGAGAAAGAGTTTCTTTCGAAAGATTGAGTGGGAGGAAGATAGTACTTGATGAGGTTGTTGAACCTTTACTTCAACCTGAGAGTAGCGCAGCGCAGAAAGTTGTTTCTGTGGAGCCTACGTTAGTTGAAAAGGAAGTTAATGATGATGATCATGAAACTTCGGATCAAGTTACTATCGAACATCGTGGGTCGACAAGGACGCGTACTGCTCCTGAGTGGTACGGCAACCCTGTCTTAGAGGTCATGTTGTTGGACAACACCGAACCTACGAGCTATGGAGAAGCGATGATGGGCCCGGATTCCGAGAAATGGTTAAGACCATGAAATCCGAGATGGGATCCATGTAAGAAAACAAAGTATGGGCTTTGGAAGTATTACCTGAAGGGCGTAAGGCCATTCAGAAAAAATGGATTTTTAAAAGGAAGACGGACGCGGACGGTAATGTCACCGTCTATAAAGCTCGACTTGTGGCAAAGGGTTTATCACAAGTTCAAGGAGTTGACTACGATGAGACTTTCTCACCCGTAGTGATGCTCAAAGTCTGTTGGAATCATGTTAGCAGTTGCTGCATTTTTCAATTATGAAATCTGGCAGATGGATGTCAAAACATCGTTTCCTTAACGGTATCCGTAAGGAAAAGTTGTATGTGATACAACCGGAAGGTTTTGTCAGTCCTAAGGATGCTAAAATATATGCAAACTCCAACGATCCTTCTATGGACTGGAGCAAGCATCTCGGAGTTGGAATATACGCTTTGATGAGGTGATCAAAGTTTTTGAGTCTATACAAAGTTTATGAGAAACTTGTATTTACAATAAAGTGAGTGGGAGCACTATAGAATTTCTGATAAGTATATGTGGTTGACATATTGTTGATCGGAAATGATGTAGAATTTCTGGAAAGCATAAAGGGTCGTTTGAAAAGAGTTTTTCAAAGGAAGACCTAGAATGAAGCTACTTAAATATTGGGCATCAAGATCTATAGAGATAGATCAAGACGTCTGATAAGACTTTCAATGAGTACATACCTTGACAAGATTTTGAAAGAGTTCAAAATGGATCAGTCGAGGAAAGAGTTCTTGCCTGATTTGTAAGGTGTGGAGTTGAGTGAGACTCAAAGCTCAACCACGGCAGAAGAAAGAGAAAGGACGAAGGTCGTCACCTATGCCTTATCCATAGGCTCTGTATAGTATGCCATGCTGTGTACCGCACCTGATGTGTGCCTTGCCATGATTCTGTCAAGGGGTACAAGAGTGATCCAGGAGTGGATCATTGGACAGCGGTCAAGATTATCCTTAGTAACTAGAGGACTAAGGAAATATTTCTCGATTATGGAGGTGATAAAGAGTTCGTCGTAAAGGGTTACGTCGATGCAAGCTTTGACACCTATCTGGACGACTCTGAGTAGTAGGCAGGATACATATAGTGGAGCAGCCATTTGGAATAGCTCCAAGTGGAGTGTGGTAGAAGTGTCTACAGTATGACATAGAGATTTGCAAAGTACACACGGATCTGAATGTCGCAGACCCGTTGACTAAAGACCTCTCTCACATGCAAAGCATGATCTGATCGAACCCCAGAACTCATTGGGTGTTAGATTCATAACAATGTAAATCACATGGTGATGTGAACTAGATTATTGACTCTAGTGCAAGTGGGAGACTGTTGGAAATATGCCCTAGAGGCAATAATAAATTGGTTATTATCATATTTCCTTGTTCATGATAATCGTTTATTATCCATGCTGTAATTGTATTGATTGGAAACTCAAATACATGTGTGGGTACATAGACAACACTGTGTCCCTAGTAAGCCTCCAGTTAACTAGCTCGTTGATCAAAGATGGTGAAGGTTTCCTAGCCATAGACATGAGATGTCATTTGATAACGAAATCACATCATTAGGAGAATGATGTGATGGACAAGACCCAAACTATAAACGTAGCATATGATCGTGTCAGTTTATTGCTATTGTTTTCTGCATGTCAAGTATCTGTTCCTATGACCATGAGATCATGCAACTCACTGACACCGGAGGAATACCTTGTGTGTATCAAACGTCGCAACGTAACTGGGTGACTATAAAGGTGCTCTACAGGTATCTCCGAGGGTGTCTGTTGGGTTGGCATGGATCAAGACTGGGATTTGTTACTCCGTGTGACGGAGAGGTATCTCAGGGCCCACTCGGTAATACAACATCACAATGAGCCTTGCAAGCAATGTGACTAAAGTGTTAGCCATGAGATCTTGTATTACGGAATGAGTAAAGAGACTTGCCGGTAACGAGATTGAACTAGGTATAGAGATACCGACGATCGAATCTCGGGCAAGTAACATACCGAAGAACGAAGGGAACAGCATACGGGATTAATTGAATCCTTGACATAGAGGTTCGACCGATATAGATCTTCGTAGAATATGTAGGAACCAATATGGGCATCCAGGTCCCGCTATTGGTTATTGGCCGTAGAGGTGTCTCGGTCATGTCTACATAGTTCTCGAACCCGCAGGGTCTGCACACTTAAGGTTCGGTGACGTTTCGGTAGAATTGAGTTATGTATGATTGGTGACCGAAGGTTGTTCGGAGTCCCGGATGAGATCCCGGACATCACGAGGAGCTCCGGAATGGTCCGGAGGTAAAGATTGATATATAGGAAGTCCCGTTTTGGCCACCGGAAAAGTTTCGGGTATTTCCGGTAGTGTACCGGGAGTACCGGAGGGCCATCGGGAGGGGCCACCCACGCCGGGAGGCCACATGGGCCTGAGGGGGGTTGCACCAGCCCTTAGTGGGCTGGGCAAACCAGCCCTACAAGGCCCATGTGGCTAGGAATAAGTGGGAAAGGAAAAACCCCAAAGAAGAGGGAAGGGAGACCAAATATGGAAGGTGTCCTATTTGGACTAGGATTGAAGTGGAGGAGTCCACCTCCTCCACCTCCAATTTCGGCCAGCCCTTGAGGGTTTGAGGCTGCCTCCTCCCCTCCCTCCCTCCTATATATACTAGAGGATTTAGAGGATAAAAATAACCCTAATTGCCACGTGCTCCCTCTACTTCATCTAGATCGGTTTCTCCTCTAGTCTAGTTTCAGCGGTGCTTAGGCGAAGCCCTGCCGGAATTGTTCCACCACCATAGCCGCCGCGCCGTCGCGCCACCGGAGAACTCTTCTACCTATACGCTCTCTCTCTTGCTGGATCAAGGAGGCGGAGATCGTCATCAAGCTGTACGTGTGCTGAACGCGGAGGTGCCGTCCGTTCGGTACTAGGTCGGGACGGATCGTGATTGGATCGCGGGACGCTCGGCGATTTGGATCGCGAAGACGTTCGACTACATCAACCGCGTTTCTTAACGCTTCCGCTTAGCGATCTACAAGGGTATGTAGATTCACTCTCCCTCTCATAGATGCTCATCACCATGGATAGATCTTGTGTGTGCGTAGGAAAATTTTTGTTTCCCATGCTACGTTCCCCAACATTATAGGCGTCGGGAAGGTCGGGGATGGCCGACGCGTGGCCGGGCGTGGCCATGGCGCCGGTGGATGCCTGCCACGGCCCTCCTGCCTCCCTGTAGCAGGAGGAAGGGGAAGACACCGGCGGGCTGGGCCGACACTGTTGATAGTTGGCTCTAGTGCATAATGTCCTTTTTCATTTATTCTTTTCTTTTCTCTGCCTTTTAATTTAGCTATTGTTTACGAATTATTTTAGGGACCAGATGATTTTAGTTGGATGTAAAACTCAGTGGATAAATGCTATGCAATGCCAGGATGCTGTATGCAAGGTTTCAAAATATTTCGTAAAGTTTAGTTATTTGTTTAAATTGAAAAGGTTCAAATAAATGCTGCTGGCCCTGTTTAACTGATGCCAGGGTCACTTAATAATTTTTGGTGATGTTGTTTTCCTTAATATAATTAACTATGGAATATTTCCAAAATTATGAACTATTTAGTTTTCAAACTTGATCAAATTTTATTCTCACTTGTAATTTAAATTTTGAATTTGAATTTGTTCTGAAGCCAAGTGACAAGTGGCATTGCAAAACTAGATGACTTGGCATAATTTGCAGGGGTTTACTGTAGCTTAATTACAGGGGGTGTTACAAGAGTTGTCTTTTATAAACCTTCTATAGAAACCAGCATGACCGAGGAAACTTCTTATACCTTTGATGTCTTTAGGACATGGCATTTTCTCAATAGCATCAACTTTAGCTTTATCAACTTCAATACCTCTTTCAGAAATTTTATGTCCAAGGACTATACCTTCATTCACCATAAAGTGGCACTTCTCCCAATTCAAGACAAGATTAGTTTCTTCACATCTCTGCAAAACTCGATCAAGGTTGCTCAAGCAATCATCAAAAGAAGTTCCGTAAACGGAGAAATCATCCATGAAAACCTCAACAATCTTTTCACAAAAGTCAGAGAATAAAGCAGTCATACATCTTTGAAAGGTAGCAGGTGCATTACATAAACCAAAAGGCATACGACGATAAGCATAAGTTCCAAAAGGACAAGTAAATGTGGTTTTCTCTTGATCTTCAGGTGAAACAGGTACTTGAGAGAAACCAGAATAACCATCTAGGAAGCAAAAGTGTGTATGCTTAGATAATATTTCTAACATTTGATCAATAAATGGCAAGGGGTAATGATGTTTCCTAGTAGCTTTATTTAATTTTCTGAAATCAATTACCATCCTATAGCCAGTTATAATTCTTTGTGGAATGAGTTCATTTTTATCATTAGGAACAACGGTAATACCTCCTTTCTTAGGAACACAATGAACATGGCCTACCCATCTACTATCAGCTATGGGATAAATTATACCTGCCTCAAGAAGCTTTAATATTTCAGTTCTTACCACATCCTTCATTCTAGGATTCAACCTTCTTTGATGATCAACAACGGGTTTAGCGTCTGGCTCCATATGAATTTTATGCTGACATAAAGTGGGACTAATGCCCTTAAGATCATCGAGAGTATATCCAATAACGGCACGGTGCTTCTTT
Organism: Elymus sibiricus; assembly: GCA_039707655.1. Lineage (NCBI taxonomy): Eukaryota > Viridiplantae > Streptophyta > Magnoliopsida > Poales > Poaceae > Elymus > Elymus sibiricus. The sequence continues at coordinate 50,347,080 of CM077668.1, forward strand.
AGAGTTTTAAGTAATCTCTTTTCTTCATGCTCTGAAAGGTTGGCACTAATAATAACAGGATATATCTTCTTTTCATCAAGGTAAGTATACTTAAGTGTATCAGGTAATTGCTTTAATTCAAACACAGGATCACCCTTGGGTGGAGGAGGATCTCCCAAAGTTTCCATAGGCAAAATATGTTTAAGGATAGGTGCTTGTTTAAAGAACAGCTCATTTATTTCATTTCTTTCATTCATATGCATATCATTCTCATGGTCTAGTAAATATTGTTCTAAGGGATCAGTAGGAGGCACATAAATAGAAGCAAGACCAATAATTTCATCCTTATTAGGTAATTCTTTATCATGAGGTTGTCTACGAAACTTAGAGAAATTAAACTCATGACAATCCTCACCAAAATTAACACTGACAGTTTCTTTATTGCAATCAATCTTAGCATTAACTGTATTCAAGAAAGGTCTACCTAATATAATGGGACAAAAATCATCTTGTGGTGATCCAAGAACAAGAAAATCAGTAGGATATTTGACCTTACCACACAAGACTTCAACATCTCTAACAATCCCAAGTGGTGAAATAGTATCTCTATTTGCAAGCTTAATAGTAACATCAATATCTTCAATCTCAACAGGTGCAATATCATTCAAGACTTATTGATAGAGAGTAAACGGAATAGCACTCACACTAGCACCAATATCACATAAACCATAATAGCAATGATCTCGAATTTTAACAGAAATAACAGGCATGCCAATTACAGGTTTGTTTTTATCTTTAGTGTTTGGCTTAGCAATTCTAGTTGCTTCATCACAGAAATATATGACATGTCCATCAATGTTATCAACCAAAAGATCTTTAACCATTGCAATATTAGGTTCAACTTTAATTTGTTCAGAAGGTCTAGGTGTTCTTATATTACTTTTATTAACCACAGTTGAAGCTTTAGCATGTTCCTTAATCCTAAGAGGGAAAGGAGGTTTCTCAATATAAGCAGTAGGCACAACTGGATCAACATTGTAAACAATTGTTTCTTCTCTAACACTAACAGGTTCTTCATTTAGTTCAATAGGTGGGTGATATTTAAACCATTTCTCTTTAGGGAGATCAACATGAGCACCAAAAGATTCACAAAAAGTAGCTACTATCTCAGAGTCAAGTCCATATTTAGTACTAAACTTATGAAAAGCATCAGTTTCCATAAAAGATTTAACACAATCAAACTCAAGATTTATACCTGGCACTTTACCTTTGTCGATCTCCCAATCTTCAGAGTTACGTTTAATTCTTTCCAGAAGATTCCATCTGAATTCAATAGTTTTCTTCATAAAGGAACCAACAGAAGAAGTATCGAGCATGGATTGATCATTACGAGAAAGCCGAGCATAAAAGTTTTGAATAATTATTTCTCTTGAGAGCTCATGATTGGGGCATGTATGCAACATATACTTAAGCCTCCCCCAAGCTTGAGCGATACTTTCTCCTTCACGAGGCCAAAAATTATATATATAATTCCGATCACGATGAACCAAATGCATAGGATAAAACTTCTGGTGGAATTCCAGCTTCAACTGGTTCCAATCCCATGCTTCAGTATCATCACATAGCCTATACCATGTCAATGCCTTTCCCTCCAAAGATAAAGGGAATACCTTCTTCTTAACTCCATCTCCGGATAGACCTGCAAGCTTAAACAATCCACAAAATTCATCCACATATATCAAGTGCATATCAGGATGCACCGTTCCATCTCCTGCATAAGGATTAGCTAGCAGTTTCTCTACCATACCCGAAGGAATTTCATAATAAATATTTTCAGTAGGTTAAATAGGTTGAGGAGCAACTCTCAATGCTTCCGGTCGAGGTGAAGATACCCCGAACAAGCCCCTCAAAGGATTACATTCCATAGTGACAAGTGACAGTAAATTTCAGCACGTAATATAAATGTTTCCTTACTAAATTTCACTCACCAATGGCGCTTCACTCCCCGGAAACAGCGCCAGAAAAGAGTCTTGATGACCCACAAGTATAGGGGATCAATCGTAGTCCTTTCGATAAGTAAGAGTGTTGAACCCAACGAGGAGCAGAAGGAAATGACAAGCGGTTTTCAGCAAGGTATTCTCTGCAAGTACTGAAAGTAGCGGTAACAGATAGTTTGGTAGCAAGGTAATTCATAACAAATAACAAGTAGTAACGGTAACAAAGGTGCAACAAGGTGGCCCAATCCTTTTTATTGCAAAGGACAAGCCGGAACGAACTCGTATAATAAGCAAAGCGTTCTCGAGGACACATGGGAATTTCATCTAGTCACTTTCATCATGTTCGTTTGATTCGCGTTCGCTACTTTGATAATTTGATATGTGGGTGGACCGGTGCTTGGGTGCTGTTCTTACTTGAACAAGCCTCCCACTTATCATTACCCCCTCTTGCAAGCATCCGCAACTATGAAAGAAGAATTAAGATAACTCTAACCATAGCATGAAACATATGGATCCAAATCGGCCACTTACGAAATAGTGCATAAACTAGGGTTTAAGCTTCTGTCACTCTAGCAACCCATCATCTAATTACTACTCCACAATTCCTTCCCTTAGGCCCAAATATGGTGAAGTGTCATGTAGTCGACGTTCACACGACACCACTAAAGGAAGCAACAACATACATGTCATTAAAATATCGAACGGATACCAAATTCACATGATTACTTATGACAAGACTTCTCCCATGTCCTTAAGAACAAAAGTAACTACTCACAAATCATATTCATGTTCAAGATCAGAGGGGGTATTGATTAGCATTAAGGATCTGAACATATAATCTTCCACCGAATAAACCAACAAGCATCAACTACAAGATGTAATCAACACTACTAGCAACCCACAGGTACCAATCTGAGGTTTTGAGACAAAGATTGAATACAAGAGATGAACTAGGGTTTGAGATGAGATGGTGCTGGTGAAGATGTTGATGAAGATTGGTCCTCCCACGATGAGAGGATCGGTGGTGATGTCGATGGCTTCGATTTCCCCCTCCTGGAAGGAAGTATCCCCGGCGGAATCGCTCCGCCGGAGAGCAAAATAGCTCCTGCCCAGGTTCCGCCTCGAGACGGAGGTGCTTCGTCCCAAAAGTTTTCTCTATTATTTTTTTAGGGCAAAAGACCTTATATAGCAGAAGGAGGGGAACAGAGGCCAGCCAGGGCCCCACAAGGCATCAGGGTGCGCCCAGGGGAGTCGCGCCCTGTTGCCTTGTGGGCAACTGGTGGGTCCCCTCCATTATTTCTTCTTTCCAGTATTCTTTATATATTCAATAAAAAATCTCCGTGAAATTTCAAGTCAATTGGAGCTCTGTAGAATAGGTATCTCTGCTATAGCTATTTCAAGTCCAGAATTCCAACTGTCGGTATTCTCCCTCTTCATATAAATCTTGCAAATTAAGAGAGAAAAGGCATAAGAATTGCATCATAAAGTAAAATAACAATCAAATACATTATAAATAACAGTAGGAAATCATGATGCAAATTAGATGTATCAGGGCCCATGTTGCTCACAAGGCAGCAGGGTGCGACCCCCCTAGGGCGCGCCCTGATGCCTTGTGGGCCCCACAGAGGTCCGTCTGACGTAATTCCAACGCTATAAATTCTCTTTTCCCGAGAAAAAAATAAGAGAAGAAGTTTCATCGCGTTTTACGATACGGAACCACCGCCACCTCCAATTTCTTCATCGGGAGGGCTGATCTGGAGTCCGTTCAGGGCTCCGGACAGGGGGATTCGACGTCGTCGTCATCATCAACCATCCTCCATCACCAATTTCATGATGCTCACCACCGGGTGTGAGTAATTTCTATATAGGCTTGCTGGACGGTGATGGGTTGGATGAGATTTATCATGTAATTGAGTCAGTTTTGTTAGGGCATGATCCATAGTATCCACTATGTTCTGAGATTGATATTATTATGACTTTGCTATGCTTAATGCTTGTCACTAGGGCCCGAGTGCCATGATTTCAGATCTGAACCTTTATGTTTTCATGAATATATTTGAGTTCTTGATCCTATCCTCTTGTCATATGCACTTGTTATTGTTCTGATCCGTAGACCCCATAGTGACAATTGTGTGGGATACTCTCCGGGGATGACTGTAATTCGAGGAGTTCATGTATTCACCATGTGTTAATGCTTTGTTCCTGTTCTCTATTAAAAGGAGGCCTTAATATCCCTTAGTTTCCTTATGGACCCCGCTGCCACGGGAGGGTAGGACAAAAGATGTCATGCAAGTTCTTATTATAAGCACGTATGACTATATACGGAATACATGCCTACATTACATTGATGAATTGGAGCTATTGTGTATTGCTCTAGGTTGTGACTGTTACATGATGAATGTCATCCAACATAATTATCCATCACTGATCCAATGCCTACGCTTTTCGCATATTGATCTTTGCTAATTTACTTTCGTTGCTGCTGTTGTTACAATCACTACAAAACTACTACTGTTACTGTTTCTGTTACTATTGTTACTGTTACTACTGCTATCAAAACTATCATAATACTGTGCTACTAAATACATTGCTACAGATATTTTGTTCTCCAGGTGTGGTTGAATTGACAACTCAATTGCTAATACTCACAAATATTCTATGGCTCCCCTTGTGTCGAATCAAATAATTTGGGTGAAATACGACCCTCGAAAACTGTTGTGATCCCCTATACTTGTGGGTTATCACATACAGTTTCCGAGAGTACTTCATCTCCAACGGAGTGGGTTAGTAAGATTACTCTCCTCAGTTAACATGTAGCTTGTTTTCCCAGGTCCTACTTCACGGGTGATGGCTCTATATTTTATGCATTTTTAGAGCTCATTTGTTGCATGTTCTCTTCATATATTAGGTCCCATTGAACCAAATATGTGTTCATTAGGCATAATTATCGGGTTTTGCATTTTTCATTGTAACCATTGCACATTTAGTATTTTATTTGTTTTTTATTATTTTTTTCTTTGTTTTCTTGTGTCTACGTGTGTTTTGGAGCAACTTAGGACCAAGCACGATGAAACGATCAAAGATGAGTTAAATACGGAGGACTTACTTTACCAGACTTGTGCGTTTCGAAAGGTGGAAATAGTGATTTTTCTAAATTGCTCCAAATCAAGATCTAAAACCAGAAATGGATCGGTGTCGCTCTTGGGAATCCAACGAGCCCAAGAACGTCAAAATCGCAGTCCATATGAAGAAATGACGGCCAAAACACCGGACAAGAAAGAACACAAGATGTCGTCCCTCGGCCCGAAAGTTTCCCTTTCAGAGTGGATTCTTCACTGATTTCGTCCCTGTTTGTTCCCACGAGATCATTGGATAATAAGGAAGGGTTTGAGAGAGTATAAGGTTAATATTGAGCCCTTAGATGCATCTCATGAACAGAGGAGACCGAGGAGGCATCATTATATATACACCTCCATACCCTAGCCGCCGCCATCAACTCCCACAAGCCGCCGTCATCCAATCTCCATCTCCATTGCTGCTCCATCTCCACCACCACATAAGTGTTGGGCTCTACGGTAGGGTGCATCGACTGCAAATTAAAAATTCCTACCCGCAGAACATCCAGGAACATGCTACGGGAGATGGATCACGGATCGTTACCACTAGACGCGCAGTGCCGTGCAACGGAAGTAGAGTTGGGGCAGCGCGTCTTCGGAGTCGTCTCCTCCTCGTCGATCTCCCACGTAGCCGATCGGATCCCACGAATAGGTTCGCCGAAGCGGCGCAAGTGCACCGCCTCTAACGGTATCCGCACGTGCAGGAGGAACGTTGTGCGGCGGACTGCTAGGTCCGATCACCCAACCGGCGGCGAGTGGAGGTGGCTAGTTGCAACACATGCAAAGCCCTAATGATGGCGCCGAGGGGATTAACCTAAACCGCGTGCCGCACCTCCACTATATATAGGCATCCATCACAGGCTCAACACTTGGGCCCCGCATGGACCCTAAAGCCCAAAGTCTATTCGGCCTGGATCCGTGTCCCAGTAGGATCTCATCTGACTCGAGGAGTCAGATCCAACCTCACATGTTCCTCCCCTTAAGCGCGCGACCACTTAGGTTCAAGTCAGCTTGGTCGCAGGTCAGATCACCTCCGAATTGCTCGGTTGGTAGCGGCCTCTAGCAAGGCGTGCTGCCCACCAAGTAGACAATGAAGCTGATTAGGCGAACCTGTACATCACACTTCTATTCCCTTCCACACGATATATGTTATCGGGCTCAAGGCGAGTCTGTCATCCTTGTGCTAGCCCGACCTCTTTCTCGTTCCAGTGATGCCGACCACAAACCGGATTATCTCATAATCCTTGTCGCATGGCCATGCTTATCTTGGTTGGATCACATGAGGGGCCCAGAGTATATCGATCGGAGGGGCAAATCCCATCTTGCTCGACCATGTCTCGCAGCATGGGTCTGGACAAGCCCGAAACCTACCTTTATAACTACCCATTTATGGAGTAGCGTTTGGTCGGCCCAAAGCAGGTCTGTCACCATCCTGAGTACATGCGCCAGCTCAGGTCTTAGGACATAGAACATATGTTGTACTAGAGACTCACAGATGACATATCGCTGCGTCTCATAGTTGGGTCTGTCCGACTCAGACCTTATCTGGACTCGGATCCGACTATGTCGAATCCGACCAGATCCTTCCGAGTCCATATTATCTGGCTAGCATCCAATGCTCCATGGCTAGTGAGACCGAGCCATCTACCGTCTCATATGATAGTCTATTCAGCCGCATGTCCACACAGGCCTTTCGACTAGGGACCTTTTAGGACAGTCATCATACAATGCATAGTTCCACAAACAAGTCACGTACTTGCTGATATACATCATTGATAATGTCCAAGGACTATCTTTATTCATAAACACATAGGAAATATCATCATACATGATTGCCTCTAGGACATATCTCCAACAATAAGAAGAGGCAAGATCAAGAGGAAGAGGAGGAGGCTCCACCACCGCGTGCACCGGCCTTTGGGCCGGTGCTATCTCCACCACGCCGGCACCATCATCATCACCACTATTGTCGGTGCCATCATCTCCATCATCACCATGCCTTCTTTCTTCACCGGCTCGATGCCAACTTGTAACTTGACCCTCTCCTCTATGTGTACCATAAACTTGTTTGAGTAGTTGTATTTGTTCTCGGGAGACATATTGACGATGCCCTGGACTAAGGGGTATCAACCTGTACGGCATGTTGTCCATGCGCCGGGCTGATGACCCACCGACCATTGGAGGAAGGACTACCGAAGCTGTGACCCTCGGCGTGAGCAAGATGGAAACTTCATAAGGCTTGGCGTATACTTCAAGGAAATTTCTAGTAGTCGACGTGTTTATTCCTAGTTGGCAACCGACCATATGTGTAACCTAGGTACCCCCGGTGCATATATAAGCCGAGGGGTAATTTAATCTTTAGAGACACGATTACAGGCCTTAGGGTTTAGAACAGAATCATCCGATATCGAGGTAGATCATCTTGTACTCTGTACCCCATCAAATCAATACAATCAAAGCATGACATAGGGTTTTACCTCTTCAAGAGGGCCCGAACCTGGGTAAAACATCGTCTCCCTTATCTCATGTTACCATTGTTCCTAGACTCACCGCTCGGGACCCCCTACCCGAGATCCGCTGGTTTTAGCACCGACACATATGAACTCTTTTATGATTAGAATGATTACTTCCAAGTGATCCATTATCTTCTTCTTACATGTTCGAGTTAGTACTCTTCACAAGTGTTGAGAGGAGGCCTCGCTCGGATTATCGCCGTGATTGGTCATGGAGGAACTACTATTGTTGTAGGGGGGTAGGATGTTGAGATAATTCGTGGTGATAGTAAAATCCTCAATTCCGAGTCTTTGCATTTGATAGGGGAGTAACAGGTAAACCCACATCTAGCTGCGTCCATGGGAAAACCCTTAATTGACCGTATGTGATAACCGGCATGGGGAAGCTACAGTTGGTGGCATATGTGGCATGAAGTCTACGTGAGAATAGAACATGTTCTGTACCGAGAACCGCCCAGTTATGAATATGAAGGATGAATAGATGATATGATATAGAGAGTTTGCTCCACACTTGTTGTGCGGGTCATATTTTTGTGGTAATGACTTCGGAACTCTCGATAACAATTTACTGCTCATGCACCGTCTCTAGTATCTTTTTATTCCTGTTTTTACCTTCTAGTTCGTAGAGTAGTAAACACCCTTTATTCTGTTTTCCTAGCAACTGATATAGTAGACTATTTCCAAAATCCGGTTTGGGTGCGTACGTAACTGCCTTAAGTGACAACGTATAGTTGCGGGGTTTGTGGTGCCTTCCTTTCCGCTCCCTGTGGGTTCGACACTTACCTATCACGAAAGTGCTACAATAGCCCTGTGCACTTGCAGGTCATCAACAGGAACTCCGATCATATAGGTTGGGTTACCACCATGGCAACTCATGTGGGTCTCATACCCATCTCCCTCGATGCATTGTCTATCACAACACGTAATAGCCCTTTAGTGAAGGGATCTGCAGATTCTTAGTTGACTGGATATAAGCCAATGCTATCACTCCGGAGTTTCTTAAACGTCTGACAACTTTTAATCTCATTTTTATGTGCTTTGTGGACTTCATGTTGTCCTTTTACATCTTTGCCTTGACAATGATTGTCTGATTGTCACAGTTCATAAGGATAGCCGGAACTGGCTTTTCAACCACTGGCAAGTCCATCAAAAGATCTCGAAGCCATTCTGCTTCCACACCAGATCTGTCAAATGTTGTTAGTTCTGCTTCCATTGCCGACCTCGTTAAAATGGTCCACTTGCAAGACTTCTAGGAAACAGCGCCACCTCCAAGTGTAAACACATATCCAGTTGTGGCCTTCATGATGTAGGGCGGAACCCTATGGTGATGATCTTTTCACACTTGGAGGGGAAAAGGGCAAATTGAGAGAAAAACACAAGAACAAACACTCAATCAACAAGATCCAATCACACATACACTAGATCCACATACACATAAGAGAGATACAAGATCCAAAGTCAACACAAGAGGATACAAAGGTAACTAGTTCATCCCAATCCTTGGAGGAGTTGAGGTCTTGAATCCTAAGAGGATCTTCTCACATGCTCACATGGAGGTCTTGGTCTCCATGGGAGAGGTAGTGGATGAGAAAAAACTCTATCTCAAAGAGCCAAACCTTTGCTAACCCTAAAAGAGGGGAGGAGGAGGTCTATTTATAGTCTAGTACAAGTTGGGGCGAGATGAAGGGGTACAGGGCTGTCACAGCCGTCAAACACGTGCAGGGGCCGGATGTCCGGCGGTTCGAGGTGGTGCCGGATGTCTGGCCTGGCCGTTGTCCAGGTTCTGTTGCATCGGGCCGGAAATTCGGGCGGGGGTCGGATGTCCGGGTCCTGGTACTTGTTGGCGGCTATCCTGGCGCTGTTGGTGAAGTGTCCAGGGGTTGGATGTCCGGGCCATAGGCCGGATGTCCGGTTGCTGTAGCAAAGCAGCAGTTCCTCTTGCCGAGCTCCTTCATCCGTGTACTTGGTGTCGGTACCAAAACCGGTAGATCTCGGGTAGGGGATCCGAACTATGGGTCAATGAGTCGATGGTAACAGGGAACGTAGAGACAGCGATTTACCCAGGTTCGGGCCCTCTCGAAGAGGTGATACCCTACATCCTGCTTGATTGTATTGATGTGATTGTATGAAGGTTACAGAGTTGATCTACCTCGAGATCGACTGGGCTAAACCCTAGGTAATGGATATGATCCTCTACGGACTAAACCCTCCGGTTTATATAGACACCAGAGGGTCCTAGGGTTACACATAGTCAGTTACATCAGGGGATAAACAGGCCAGCCACGCCAACTATTCCTTGGAGGAGACGCCAAGTCTTCGAAGGTTTCCTTCTGACACACGGGGTCGCCCATAATCCGGCCTTCCATCGACGAGTAGAGAGCGGCCCATCAGTCCGGCCCATGTAAGATAGGCCGGCGGCCCGAGTACCCCCTAGTCCGGGACACCCTCAGTTGCCCCCGAACTAGCCTCCAACGCCGGGGTTGACAATCTTCGGTAGCTTCATGCTTCAATGGTCTTCGGCTTGGGTGGCGAGTTCCTCCCTTTACCTGTATTTGATCTAAGAATAATTCGGCCACCAATAGTTCGGTCGCCAAAGAATCCTCCAATTGGTGAGGCATCGTGGGGCCCGCCATACTGCTTTTCTTCGCCCTGAATCAAACGACGACCCTCGCTATCTGCGCACCCACGGAATGCGAGTGGCCCGATGGGTTTGTACAAAAATGCCCCTCTTTCGGGGGGAGTCAGTGCCCTTTTAATAGGCCAACGGCGCGGAGGCCGACGCACCCCACCCCCTGCCATTCTTCCTCACGTCCTCGCGAGGTCACGACCAGCAAACAATGGCGAGCGTCCCAGGCTCTTCCTCACGCCCACACGGCCCCCGTCAAGGTGATTGGGCGAGCTGTTCCGTATCCCTCATGCGTTTACGCAGGCTCGAGATGCAGGGATATCTCCCTGCTTCAGATCTCGCATCGACCCGTCCCGGATTAACTTCCGCAGGCGAGGAGGCCCTCGCGGAGAACTTTCCTTCCCCTCACGGGGAGGAAAGGGTGTGCTTCGTGCCCTTTCTCTTGCGAGGGATGGGTTTCCCCATTCATCCTTTCTTGAGGGGTCTATTAGAGTTTTATGGGATTCAGCTCCACCACCTTACCCCAGGATCGATTCTCCATATATCGGGCTTCGTTGCTTTATGCGAGATGTTCCTGGGCTACGAGGCGCACTTCGAGTTGTGGAGGAAATTCTTCTGCCTAGTCCCCCGCACCCGGGGAGGGGTTATCTATGAGGTCGGCGGAGCCGAAGTATGGCGCGTTGCCGGGACCGGATACCCCGTTGGGACTCCGAAGAAGGCTGCCGAAGAGTGGACTTCAGAATGGTTTTATATCGAAGATGTCCCTTTATTCGATCCAGTTCGAAGGGGTCTACCAGAATTTTCATTGGCTCCTCCAACGAAGCGGTTCAACTGGCGCCCGAAGAGTACTTCCCAAGAGGAAAGTGCCGAGGTAGCTCGGCTAGCCGCTCAAGTGAGGTGGTTAGTCCATAACGGACTAACCATCGTTGACGTGATGGCAATAGCTATCGCTCGATGTGTCCAGCCTCTCCAACAGAGAATTCATCCGCTATGGAACTATAACGGGGAGGACGACGTGGCCCGGTACACCCGGAAGGGGCCTACCAACCAGGCGGCGATAGCCGCCATACTAGCCGATTTGTTCAAGGGGGAAGAGCAAGAGTTTGCTCGGGTAAAGCTCAAGAAAGACTTCTCGATGTATGAACCCATCGAAATGGTGAGTTCGACCACTCTTTATAGTTCGGATATCACTCCAGAATTTTTATAATTGGATCTTCACCTTGTCCGAACAGAGTTGGAGGCGATGGATCGAGACGGTAAGCTGCCCTGCTCCTCAACCGGAGAACTATGCCCGCGATGACGACCCCGGGTTCCACAACGATCCCGAAACATCAATCATATTCGAGGAGGGGGTCTTCTACCAGGAGAGCCTTGACGGTTCTAAGGTGGCCCTTTTTGCTGATCACCCCGGGGCGCTTCCCTCCTCCGCTGTAAGTGACCAATGGGCTTCTTCTCGAAAGAAACGCTCAGCCGCTGCAGGCCCGAATACACTGACACCTACTCCCAAGGGCCGCCGCACGACGCGCCGAATAGCCGCAAGAGCAGCACCAGCGGCCCCGACGACAAGTAGTCGTGGGGTGACCAGACGCGCGGCCCCAACGGGAGCTACATCATCGGCGCCCCGCCCGAAGAGGTAACGCATTCACCATACCGTCACAGCCTCTATCTTCAACATCCACCGAATATACCAATAATTTTCTCCATGGTGTTCTGTAGACGATGTGTGGAACCGCCCTCGGCTGGGGATGTTGAAGAAGCACCGAGGGGTGACTCAAACCCGAGGTCGTCAGCTGTAGCCGGAGTTACTCCGAGGGTCCATGCCGAGAACCAACATCCCGAGGACTCAGGTGGCGTCTCGGTCACTAACTCCGAGGTTGAAAGTGTGATGAATCATCGGCGGCGTAAGGCGTCACTTCGGCACTCCGCCCTTTCTGATCAAGAGTTCAATGCTCTTAGCTCGGTAGACGCGTACCTTGGCGCTGCCCGAACAAGACTTGAAGGGGCCGTGAACGCATACCTCGGCGCTGCCCGATGATTCCTGCGTCTGGTTCGATAGGCAGAGGGGCGAGCTCTCCCGATACATTGGACGCCGAGCCCTGGGCTTCCTCCTGCCACACCACGGACGGTTTGAAGAGTCGTTCTAAAAAGGTGTTCTCAGGGACACGGTCGCGCTTGGCGCCCATTCGGGCGAGAATGTCGGCAGCTTGATTGCTGTCTCTAGGTATATGGTGAAACTCCAGTCCTTCAAAACGGGCGGAGATTTTCAGGACGGCCTGTCATTTTTGGGTCTTTTGCGTCGAATTCGCCGTTGACTTGAGAGATGGCGAGATTAGAATCTCCCCGTACCTCGAGCCGTTGTATGCCCATTGACACCGCAATCCGAAGTCCATGTAACAGAGCCTCGTATTCGGCTGCGTTGTTGGAGTCGGTGTACATGATCTGGAGTATGTACCGAATATTGTCGCCGGTGGGGGATGTGAGGACCACTCCAGCCCCCAGTCCTACGAGCATTTTGGAGCCATCGAAGTACATCGTCCAATGTGAGTATGCGCTGTACTCCCTAGGGAGTTCGGCTTCCGTCCATTCCGCAACAAAATCAGCCAAAACCTGAGATTTAATAGCTCGGCGGGGTCGATATATGATTTCGAAGGGGAGGAGCTCTATAGCCCACTTGGCTATGCGGCCGGTGGCATCTCGATTGTTAATTATATCATTCAATGGTACTTTGGATGCCACCGTAACCGAGCACTCCTGGAAGTAATGGCGGAGCTTTCGGGAAGCCATAAAAACTGCGTAGGCGATCTTCTGGTAATGCGGGTACCTCGTTTTACACGGGGTTAGCACTTCGGATATGTAGTATACAGGTTTCTGCACCTGGAGCTTGTGACCCTCTGCCTCTCGTTCGACGACGAGAACCGCACTGACCACCTGATTCGTCGCCGAGATATATAGCAGCATTGGCTCTCCCGGACTGGGTGCTGTCAAGATCGGGTTGCTGGCTAGGAGAGTTTTTATTTCTTCGAGTGCCGCCGCCGCTTCGCTAGTCCATTCGAAGTTCTTCGTCCGTTTGAGCAATTTATATAGCGGCAAGGCCTTTTTGCCGAGGCGTGAGATGAAGCGGCTTAGGGCTGCAACAGTGCCGGCAAGTTTCTGGACGTGTTTGAGCTCAGTGGGGATAGCCAGCTCAGACAGTGCCCGGATTTTCGCTGGGTTGGCCTCTATTCCTCTATGGGAAACGATGAAGCTGGGCAGCTTACCGGCTGGCACTCCGAAGACGCACTTTTCCGGATTAAACCGTATATCGAAAGTCCAAAGACTGTCAAAGGTTTGCCGGAGATCGTCCACCAGCTAGCTGACGTGTTTGGTTTTGATAACCACATCGTCCACATAAGCTTCAACTGTCTTGCCGATTTGCTTTTCCAGACACGTTTGAATCATGCGCTGGTATGTAGCCCCTGCATTCTTTAATCCGAAGGTCATTGTGTTGAAGCAGAATGGTCCATAAGGAGTGATGAATGCCGTGGCTGCCTGGTCGGACTCCTTCATTTTGATTTGATGGTATCCGGAGTAAGCGTCGAGGAAACACAGTGAGTCATGTCCGGCAGTGGCGTCTATGATCTGGTCTATGCGGGGCAAGGGGAAAGGATCCTTGGGGCAGGCCTTGTTCAAATCCTTGAAATCGACGCACAGACGCCAGGACTTATCCTTCTTCGGCACCATGACCAGGTTGGCCAACCACTCCGGATGTTTGATGTCCCGGATGAATCCGGCTTCGAGCAATTTTGCCAATTCCTCGCCCATAGCCTGACGCTTGGGTTTGGAAAACCGACGCAGAGTCTGTTTGACTGGTTTGAACCCCTTAATTATGTTCAAGCTGTGCTCGGCTAACCTACGCGGGATCCCTGGCATGTCTGACGGGTGCCAGGCGAAGATATCCCAGTTTTCACGCAAAAAGTTGTGCAGCTCTTCATCGACCGCGGGGTCCAGCTGAGCTCCAATGGACGCCGTTTTATTGGGATCTGTTGGGTGCACTTGGAATTTCACGATTTCATCCGCTGGTTTGAAGGACGTGGCTTTGGGCCTTTTGTCGAGGATTACGTCGTCCTTGTCCACCATTGAGCGGAGCGCGGTCAGTTCTTCAGCTGCGAGGGCTTCGGACAACGCTTCGAGGGCAAGGGATGCAGTTTTGTTATCGGCCCGAAGAGCTCTGTCCGAATCACTTGTTATTGTGATCACGCCGTTTGGCCCTGGCATTTTAAGCTTCATGTACCCGTAATGTGGTACAGCATGGAATCGTGCGAAGGCATCGCGCCCTAGTAAGGCATGATAGCCGATGCGGAAGGGCACGATGTGGAAAATCAGTTCTTCGGATCGGTAGTTCTCGGGAGTTCCGAAGACCACATCAAGAGTCACGCGGCCACTAGAACGTGCCTCCTTTCCGGGGATGATCCCTCGAAAGGTAGTGTGACTTTGCTCGATGCGGGATCTGTCAAACTGCATTTTGTCCAAAGTGTCCTCATAAATGAGGTTTAGCCCGCTACCGCCATCCATTAACACCTTTTGGAGTCGGAATCCATCCACTATGGGATCAAGGACAAGGGCGACAGCGGCTCGAGTAGGGCAGGACCTCGGCTGGTCTTGTTCACTAAAAGTGATGGGTTTGTCTGTCCATGAGTCCGTCTCTGCCACGTGGTGAATTTGAGCGAGCTCTCGAAGGGCTCTCTTCCTCTGATTCTTTGAAGAGTAAGTCTCGTAGATTGTTAAGATATCACCGTCGCCATCAAGGGGCATTACTGGACTTTTATTTGAGTACGGGCCTCCGAGGATGACCTCGCCGCTCTTGGCAACTTGCCTGACCACCCAGCAAGCTCGAAGGCTATGGGTTGGGTTTGTGGAGTGTATGGGACATGGTTTATCCAGTATTCCGTCAAGGACCGTTCTGGATCTTGTCAGGGGTTTCATCTTTTTCTTGGATGGCTCGTATTGGCATGTCCGTCGAGGGAGTGCGCGTTTCGCCCAAGCTCGATTTAGTTCCTCTGTGCGGATTGACTCCGTTTGCTCGAGCTGAGCCTGCCAAGCGTACTCCATGGCGCAATATTTGGACACCAGATCCGATAAATCAGAGAAATTTTGGAAGTGGCGGCGGGCGAGGGCGTTTAAGACGCCCTCGTCTCTGCAGTTCTGTCGGAAGATCTCTAGAATGTCCTTGTCACAGCCGTCCGTCATTTTATTTTTCACGATAAGGAATCTGGCCCAAAAGTGTCGGACTGTCTCTCTGGGCTGCTGCTTAACGTACATCAGGTCCCATATGTCGGGCCGTCCTGAGTTATCTGGATAGTACTCAATGTGGGGGTGGGTGGGATAAGAAACTTGATCCCAGCGGAGTGTGAGTCCGGAGTTTTGGGGGCCGCGTCCTTGATTGTCATGGAATCCGGTGCGCCGAGCTCTGGATGATTGACCGGGCGCGGGTGCGTGGATCCGGACTTGCATGTTGAACCAAACTTCGGCTCTAAACCCACTCCGGAGCGGAATTTGGCTGCCGAACTGGAAGGCGAAGCCTGCTGGTCGGGAACTTGCACCTCATGCGTTTTTGGTTCTGAGGTGACGGGTGAGCCCTCTGAGGGGCCTTCGATAGTGGCGACCAAGTGAGTACTGGCGGGGGCGTAAATTTCCCAGTCGTCGGTTTTAAGCCCGATCTGATCGTACACCGAGGACTGGCCACCGGCGATTCCCAGAGCCTGGATCCGATCTAGTATCCTGTTTAATGACGAGAGATCTGTTGGTTCCAGGCTCGGGTAATTTGCGGGGTCAACCCGCAATAAGGCCGTGACGGGGGTGTCAGAATTCGCCTCGAAGTTATGTTCGGCCGAGGCTGATATTCGGCAACCGAGCGCGGAGATTAGATCCGTGCTCAAGGTTGGATCCGCAGCGGCGGCCGTCTCGGCAGTGGGGTTGGCCATACTCGAAGTCAGTGCTTCAGGATTCGTGGGCCCGTCAGGCGAAGCTGAGGACCCCGTGAGGATAAGATCTCCCCGGGAGTCGGCGACGAATTCTAAGTTTCCGAACCTGATCTCCTGGTCAGGGGTGAAGCTGTCGACCCGGCCAAGGTGACCGGCCGGATCGGCGTGTAGCATGATGCTTCCGAACGCGAAGAGCTGGCCGGGAACGAAAATGTCCCTGCGGCTAGCGCTGTTGCTGATGATTAGGCGAGCCATTGATTCTTGACGACCCACGGCGGAACTCTCAATGAAAGCACCAATGTCGGTACCAAAACCGGCAGATCTCGGGTAGGGGATCCGAACTATGGGTCAAGGAGTCGATGGTAACAGGGAACATAGAGACAGCGATTTACCCAGGTTCGGGCCCTCTCGAGGAGGTAATACCCTACATCCTGCTTGATTGTATTGATGTGATTGTATGAAGGTTACAGAGTTGATCTACCTCGAGATCGACTGGGCTAAACCCTAGGTAATGGATATGATCCTCTACGGACTAAACCCTCCGGTTTATATAGACACCAGAGGGTCCTAGGGTTACACATAGTCGGTTACATCAGGGGATAAACAGGCCAGCCACGCCAACTGTTCCTTGGAGGAGACGCCAAGTCTTCGAAGGTTTCCTTCTGACACACGGGGTCGCCCATAATCCGGCCTTCCATCGACGAGTAGAGAGCGGCCCATCAGTCCGGCCCATGTAAGATAGGCCGGCGGCCCGAGTACCCCCTAGTCCGGGACACCCTCACTTGGGGTCTTGTCCATTGTTCCGGGCTTCTCCGAGAGGGTCCTCTTGGTACTTAAGCACACATAGCATTCCGGATTGAGGTAGTAACCATGTCTCACGTTGATCATACGGAATATCATTTAGGAGAGATGTCACCTCGGTCTCGATAGCTCTTGCACGTGCTCGTGTCATCGGTCCTCTTGGCACTTGGGGAGACGGAGCTGGGTCCATGGGGATGACCGTAGGATGCTCCACATCATCTCCCCCCTGGGAAAGATCCGTCCTCGGATCGAAAACCACATGACCATGGAAGGGAGATAAGTCCTTGACGTTGAAGATATCGCTCACGTTGTACTTGTCGTGCGGGATGTCGATCTTGTAGGCGTTGTCGTTGTAGCGTGCTAGCACCTTGAACGGTCCGTCGGCTCGAGGGAGTAGTTTGGACTTGCGCTCGTTGGGAAAGCGTTCTTTGCGTAGGTGTAGCCACACAAGATCTCCTGGGTTGAACACCATGGGGTGCTTGTTGACATTGACCTTGGTCGCGAGGCGTTGTACTTAGCGCTCGATCGTGTGCCTTGTATCTTCATGCACCTTCTTGAGATATGTCGCTCGTGCACTCGCATCCATGTTGATTCGCTCTTGTAGAGGTAGCGGTAGAATGTCCAATGGGGACAACGGGTTGAAGCCATAGACGATTTCGAAGGGGGACTTGCCGGTTGTAGAATGTCTTGCTCGATTGTAGGCGTACTCGGCGATGGGCAAACATTCCTCCCACTACCTTATGTTCTTCTTGATCAACACGCGGAGGAGTGTGGATAGCGTCCGGTTGGTGACCTCCGTTTGGCCGTCGGTTTGTGGATGATATGCCTAAGAGAATAGTAGCTTGATTCCGAGCTTGGCGCATAGTGTCTTCCAAAAGTAGCTAAGGAACTTGACGTTGCGGTTCGATACAATCGTCTTGGGCACTCCATGCAATCGCAATATTTCCCTACAAAAGAGATTTGCAACATGTGAAGCATCGTCAATCTTGTTACATGGAATAAAATGTGCCATCTTAGAGAAACGGTCCACAACAACAAATACCGAATATTTGCCGTTTTGAGTTCGAGGCAAACCAAACACAAAATCCATACTAATATCTTCCCATGGGTGATATGGAATAGGAAGTGGCATATATAGACAATGGGATTGAGCTTTAGACTTAGCTTTGCGGCATGTAGAGCACCGGTTGGTGTAGCGTGAAACGTCACGAAACATCTTTGGACAAAAATAGTTCTGGGAGAGCGTGGCGAATGTCTCGTCGCGTCCAAAATGTCCCATGAGTCCTCCACCATGAGCTTCCGTTCTTCATGAGATGTTGCACTTGCCTTTGGATCTCTTTGATCTCGTCGGGGTTTACGCGGTAAGGTTCCTTGTTCGGTAGAGGTGCGCCGGGGATGAGGTCGATGCGGTGTTCGATTCCGCGAAGTGGAGGAAGTCCGAGAGGTAGCTCATCGGGAAAAACGTCCGCGAATTCCTGCAATAGATGAGACAACACCAAAGGTAGATGTTGTGAAGTATTAGTCCTCACCGCTTCATCTTTGCACACAAGCACAAAGTGAAGAACGCTCGATGGGCTCTCACTCACACCCCTTATGTCTCTTTTGGTGGCTAAAAGCACTAAACCTTTCTTGTCATTCATCGTGGAGTCGCTCATTTTTGGCTTGTGGCGCTCGCTCTCTTTACGGTGGTTCACTCTCTCACTAGTATCTCCACGATGAGTTCAAGCTTGCTTGTCGGCGATTACTTGACTTGGCGACATGGGTCGAAGCACGTACTCCTTGCCCTTCATCTTGAAGCCATAGTGATTGGTCCGTCCGTTGTGGATGACACCGCGGTCGAATTGCCAAGGTCTTCCAAGGAGGAGATGGCATACGGACATGGGAACCACATCGTACTCCAAGGTGTCTTCGTATGCGCCAATCTTGAAGGACACTTGAACGGTGTGCTCCACTTGAATGGTGCCGGAGTCGCTTAACCATTGTACCTTGTAGGGGCGAGGGTGCTTCTTCTTGAGAAATTGTAGATTGGAACATAGCTCTTCGCTTGCCAAGTTGTGGCAACTTCCGCCGTCGATGATGACCTTGACGGAACGTCCTTGAATACCGGCTTTGGGATGGAAGATGTGTCAACGTTGGTCTTCGTCTTGTTGTTGTTGCAATGTCAAGATCTTGGAGACAACGAGAGCGGGGCTCGGGTCATTGTCACAAAAGACTTGAGCGTCTTCATCTTCATTCACTTGTCGGTGCATGGCCACGTGCTTAAGGGCTTCCATTTCTTCTTCACTCATGGAGTCGTAGGTGCCGTCATCATTGGCGATCATGGTGCGCCGTGTGGGACACTCTGAGTTGTGGCCTCGGCATTTGCAAGTCTATTTTTTAGAGATACACCAACAAAATAACAAGCGATGCTACAAATGCAAACCAATATACACTAAGCTCACCTTGTGGGCCCTAAACATATTCATTAGTTTTCTATAACTCATTGTGTGGGCATGAATTTTAAACCAATATATTTTTTGTTATACTTATCAAAATTAAGCACATAATTAATACTACTTATGAATATTAAAATAATTTTTAATAAATTATGAAATTCTAATGTTCTTTTTTGTTAATACATTCCCATTAAATTGAAATGCTTAGAATTCACATGACTATTTCATCTTGGTAAAGTGCCCATTAAATGTGCTCCAAGAAGCTAGAAAAAAAAAAGACAAGATCATATGCCTCTCCACTAAAATAGTACGCAAACACATATTATTTTGTGACACACATAATGAATAATAGTGTACAACATTTTAGCCTGATGCATTTTTTCTAAACATCCTTTTATAATAATTGAATTTGTGAGTTGTCTGCTTCTTACAGAAAGAAATGAATAATAATTCATATATATTTGTTTTTCTCCATTTTATTGTTACGGTATATATTAAAATAGATATAAACCATATCATCTAACAAATATCTCAGAGATTTCTAGATAGTATGGTCGTAGGCGTAAACAAGCCAAAAATACAAAATATATGAATGCTATCTTAGGTGTAAGTAGTAGAAACTTCTAGAGTGTCTGAGCTATTTGCAAGGATCGGTCCTTGCTCATCCCCCCCCCCCCCCCCCCCCCCCCCAATGGCTATTTCTATCATATTTCTATAGGTCAAATAAGAAAGTAAAACTAATGCTGGCGTGCTTTATAACTTATTATCAAAATAGCATTGCTTGTGTATCTTTTTGTTTTGTTGCCTAAAACTATGCAGCCAACCCTAATAATAATAATAGTATAATAATATATAATATGTAGTAATATATAACATGAGCGCACTCTGACTCTCTCAAAGCCAACTCAACTCTAGGATTTACACACGCAGGTGTTGGTTTGGACACCCATCAATCGCATCGGAAGCCATACAAAGACAGAACACGCGTCGAGCACATGAGTGATGGAATTGTTCTCGTCGATGAAGTGATAGAACAAGGCCGACATGGAGGAGCAGAGCGCGTCACTATGGAACCAGGAATTAAGCCCAGAGTCACCGTGTGACAGTCGTCATGACTATCAAGTGCAGCTTTTAGAGTGCAATCTTGGGTCAGTAGCAAGGGGGGTGAGCGCCGGGAGAAAATTCATCTTGTGATTCTTTTTGCACTATTATCAAGATGGTCGTGTATTTACCAGTATTTATATGAACATACTTTCTTTTGAGAAACACCTTACAACGCTATGAACACACACACACGCAACCCTATCCCTATGAGCATCTCGAAGAGACTGAGTCGACAGATCTTGAGATTAACGAAGTCGTCACATGCACCTCGTAGTCGAGAGTCACGCCATGGCACTGAAAGAATAGTGCCGGAGAATCTAAAATAAATCCAGGAAATATTTGAGCACGAATGTCATGGCTAGAACTTGAATTCGGGTGGGCTAGTTCCACCACAAGGAACCTAAGCATCTAACCCAGGCTTAGTTCGCATTTACATGGACATACTTGTACCTATTCTCTACAACATAAATGCTTTCCTAATTCTTTTGACACATAAAAGATGTGATTTTTGTGAAGTTTTGAAAACAGGATCACATGGCAGCCCAAGTGAAGTGAAACCCTAGCAAGGCTGTGTTTGATTTGCGAGCAGGAGGGCGGGCAGGAGGGGATGGGGTTTGTGAAGAAGGCAAGGGGCCCAGGAGAGTTTCCATATAAAGCGGGCAAGTGCTAGTGAGGGCAGTGGCAGCTGGGCAAAGAACTCGGCGGCCATATTGCAGTACGCCGCAAGGTGAGAAAAGGGTAAGCGCAGGGGGGAGCAGCAGCAGCTGCGCGAGTGTCTCAGTGTCTGGTGCAATAACAGGGGGGAGGGAGGGAGGCGCCTTGTCTTCTACCTCTGGCCTCTGGCCCCTCCTCACATGAGCTGATCGATGAGATATGCCTCAGCAAGTCAGCTCAGCTCTGCCTCACTCCTGCCCTGCCACCTCACTCACGTTGCAAATATTTCACTCCCCCGGCTGGCCTCGCCTGTGTCCTTGCTTACTAATCTTGCCGTGACGTGCTGCATGCCCTGTCCATGCATCCTACCCTCCTTGCTTCGAGCCCCTTAAGTACTGGAGTAGCTGCGTACACGCTTGATTTTGCCAAACCATGCTATTTTTTAAGGGATAAGCATATTTTTCGTGGCAAAGAAAAAACTGTAAATATGTACTGTTCACCGACGTACATATTTACAGTTTTTTCTTTGCCACGAGCTGCTCGAATGTCGAAACACCACGAAATTTTGCACGCGTCTTGCGCACCAGAGTATCTTCGATGCCGTAAAATTTCAGATTTTTTTGAATTTTTTTGCTATTTTTTTCGAATGTACTGTTCATCGAGTTACTGTTCACCGCGTACTAAAACCGCCCGAAGTGGCACGAGGGACGAAAACTATCCGGTTTTGATAGTTGAGGGACTGAGTTTTGGTAGTTTTGAAGTTGAGGAACGATTTCTATACTTTGACGAAAGTTCAAGGACGAAAAATATACTTATCCCATTTTTTAATGAAGTTCACAGATTTTAATCTTTCTCTCTCTATATATATAGTGCATCAGCTTGCTTCCAGCGTTTTCTCCAGTGGCGGAGGGACAGCCGGGCGGGCCCTTGGCTCTCTCTCTCTCAGTGTTTGGTTTCGGCTAGCGAGGAGACGTTAACCAGTAGAGAGGTTAACGGATTCGACAAGTATGCGTATACTCCAAGTGAAAACCCACGATCTCGCCTCTCCGGCTTAATCAGGCGATGTTGACGAATGTGTGTGTCATGTCTTTGTTGAAGGTGTTGGCTTGAAGCTTTACTTCGGGGATGAACAGTCCCAACTCCCAAGTTCCACCTGTCAACCTCGGCACATGCGGCATCCCTTTCTTGAATGCATTGTCTAGGAGTAGCGTACTTTTTATTAGGCTTCTTGTTGTTTTTGTCTGGGATTTGTCCCTGGCGATGGGTTGTGGTAGCTATCAGAGAAGACAACATACTTTCGCGAGGCAAGTTTGAGAAGTCCCCATCATGTTACTTGTCATTTTGTTTGTATAAGTCGATTTTATTCGACACCAATGATTGACATTGCTTAATAATTGATAGTGTATAGCCGTGTGCATCAACCAATGCAAAGGACATGTTTTTTTCTCATTTTCAAAGTTGCACTGCTACAAGCTACAGGAATGTCCGCACGTTATGAAACTGCATGCATGCATCGACCAAATTATCCAACATCTCTTGTTAGTGCCCCTAGTTTGTCGCTATTATATATGCTTTACTTGCAAGCAGAACAGTACAGCCAAAAGGTATAAGATGACGAGGATTGTGCACCATATACTCCACTTACGTTGTACTTTACGCGTGTGGTTGATCAATTAGCGATGGTGATCAGTACTACCGCGAGGTAAAAAGGTACAGATGACTGAGCACATTGCATAAAGTTGTACTACGTACTTATGTACCAGTCATGCATATAGCACATGATTTCTTCTGAGAGAGCAAGCCGTGCCATTCTTGTGGTCCCATATGCATCTTTCCTTAGGGCAATGATCTATAGCCGGACTTGGCAAATCCGGCCATCTAAACATCGGCGGCGTCGAAGCGTTCGCGGCCAGCGCCGGACGGCCCCTCCTATTGCCTGCCGAGCAGCCACACACCTTAAATCTGAACCCTTAAATCCATGCAATCCATGTATGTGGATTATATAGCACAAATTCATCACAATTCAATAGTTCAACAAAGCAAAATAAAGCATAGTTCAACAATCTGGCATGCCAAAATGAAATTCCAAGTCCGAGTGTGACGGATCACTCGCCGGACGCCATCCGTGCCGCCTGCTCTGCCTCCATCCGTTCCGCTTCCGCTGTTGCCATCGCCGCTCTCGCCGCCTCGTACTCTCTATGTTCGTTGATCTTCTTCTTCTTCCTGAGAAGCCAGTTCTTTGCTTACTCATCCAAGAGGCTTGCGTCCGCTAACATTATCCTCGAATCCTTCGTGTCTCAAGCAAGTTGCAACCTCTCCTTCTCAATCTCTATTGATCCAAAAGTCCGGGCCTTCTCGAGCTCCCATTTGAGACATGCCTCTTTCTTCTCCAACTCTATCTTCTCCCTCACAATTGTCAATACTTGTTTTTCTCAATTACCAACTTGTTGTTCGCCCTCTCTCGGTTCAAATCCATCATTTCTTTTTGCGCATCCAACATGAGCTTGTACCTCTCCTCTTTCTTGTTCATGCAAGGTATTGACCGGAAAGGGGGAAATGTATCGTGTCCTACTGTGTCACTCCATCAAATAGGACGTGGGCACACCGGGCGCCGCCGGTGCCCGTGCTTGTCTGCGCCCGTTGGACCTACGGCGAGTCACACACGTTGTCCTCTGCCGCCTGCGTTGGCGGAAAAGTGTCACAGAATGGCCCATCTGATCGTCGAATTCGTCGGTCGCGGGCGGGACGGACGACGCCTTCCTCGTCGGCAGCAGGATGGACGGGGTTGCGGGGCCGCAGAGGAGGGGACACATCCTCCTCAACGTCCACAACATCCTTTGTTGGAACTCCATGCGACGCCGCTTCCCTCTCGCGCTGCCTCCTTCGCCGGTCCCTCTGGGCGACGTTCTTTGGCTTACAGCTTGGCTCCACGGACGGGAGCCCCACGGACGACGCCGAGGCAACATCCGTGGCGGCGGTGGGGGACGGGGTACCCCGGTGATGACATCTATGGCGGTGGATGGGATTCGGCGGCACGGATGGGGGAGGAAGAGTGGATAACGGTGACACGGCTTGGACGCGAGAAATGGTGGACGGACGCAGGAGGAGGGCGGTGGATTTGGTGGACTTGGTCATTTTGGCAATTTGATGTTTGTTCGACCTTATCCGCCCCCAGATTTGGGCTGCTTATGAGGGGTGCGGGTCAGCCCGGACGTATAGGGCCGCTATGAGGAGACCGTCTGAGTCGGGTTTTTTGACCGGTCAGTGAGCGGGCCGTCCGCCCGGGCGTATAAGGGGGTTTGGGGAGCCCGGTTGTAGATGCTCTTATACGCTTCCTTAATTCAAGAAATACGTATGTACTACTCACTGGTACACTAGGATTTCATGCCTTTGGATTTGCAAGATACTCTTCGAAGAATAGTACTCCCTTCGTCCAGGTTTTTATGACATGTGCGGGATTTTAGGTCTTGAATTTGACTAACAAATTTGTCGAGAACGAATCCAACATGTGTTTAGTGTCATATACCATATATTTCGCTAGTGAAATTGAATACCTAAAAACCAGTACCCGACTTAGAACCCGAATAGAGGTTTTATAGTGAAAATTTCATAAAATGTAATCGATCTGTTTTTAATAAACTTGGCCAAACCTATAACATTTTGACTTAGGATAAAGCTTATATGCCTTATAGTTTGGGAAGGAGAGAGTAAGATACAGACAGTAAACTTACTTGCATGCAGTCGGACATAATCTATATCAAAATATATATAAAAAAGACCCAAATGGCCATCTCCAACCATCTGATCTCGACCCAATGGCTCTATCCTCCCTCTTACTTCCCTATGATTATTGTAAACCCGAATGTTTAAATGCCCACCTCCTTTTCCTATGTTGGCTAAGACCCCCCCCCCCCCCTCCCCCCTCCCTCCGATCTTTGGCAACTCGCGACTCCTGATCGGCATCCACCTCCCTCGTCGATCTTCCATCTTCTCCTCGCTGGGCCACCCTCCAACAATGGCTTGATATGCTATCTCTACATTCGCAACCAGTTGTGCCCCACTTGTTTTCCTACACTGTAAGTTCGGGTAACACAAGTGCATATGCGATGTCGGTGAGCCTCCCTACACACGTACCCAACCGCTAGACTCTAACTTCCTCAGTGAGATCGCCAAACTATACTATACCTCTCTTTATGTCACGTGTTTACTAAAAATCTGACAAGTTTGTGCACCCCTGGGTGAGAAATAAAGTACAAATCATGTCATTAAATTAAATTCCATGCCTATTTAACTCCAACATGATTGCATTAAAATTTGTTTGATTGCACCATCAAAACACAGTGGTTCTAAGGGCCCTCCCAGTGCTCCACCTTGTACAGGTGCTAAGGCTGTCATGTAGGCAAAAAATCTGATGTGGCAAGGTAATTAAGAGGAGAGAGATGAGTGTGGCGACCCAAGGAAGAAACAATGCCAAGCGCGCGAACCTAGGCAAACACTTAAATGGAAGAAGCCCACCAATGCATGAAGCGCAAAATCATTAAATGAAGTATGCTTAGCTACAACAAGTTAATCACCTATACATTGGGGACTTTAGTTGCTAAACTTTTTAATGTGCTTAGCACCTCATGTAAGTACCGGTGCATTGAAAGAGGCCTAAGAAATTGCTATGAAATTTGGTGCAAAGGAATCCTTAGGAAAAAATCATAGAGAAATAAATGAATGGATTGAAAGAGAAGCCCCTCAACATTTAAGCGATGCGACCACGAAGGTCGATCCTGGCCGGGTTGGCACCATGCGAACCATTCGAGCCATCACATGGTCCAGAATTTTTCCTGTAGGAACCAATCCTAAAAATTAAACAGCCCACCAAAAACATAAGATTTTGAATTTGTAAAATTGCCTATGTACGAAGATCCTTTGAATCAAAGAGGCAACTAAACAGGGAAAGAAAACAAATGAAAACCAAGCATTCATGGGGTCCTACATGTCACTTGTGCAACTAAAGCTCAATCATGTCTCATATTTAGCATACATGACAGAACAGCTAGCCCCTCCAAAGGCACTTTATACTGCCCATCTGCTCTACTAGCTAGCTGATCCTCTTGATCCCAACAGCACAAATACAAAACAAAACAAGCTTGTCTCTCTCTTGTTCTTCTTCCACCTGATCTATCTACCCTAAACTCACAGTAGTACTACTTGACAAGAGCATGCAGTGCGCCATCCTGCTGCTGCATGCTAGCAGCTAGCTGGCCCCTCAAAGGCTAAGTAAGCATGCATGCATGCACCTGTAGGACCTCTAGCTGGCCACCTCTTGTGCTTGTGCATACCCTTCTCAACTAAATACCCAGCCAGGGCTTTGTAAGAGGTGCCCTTGTCTTTATTACTCCTCTCTCTCTCTCTCCTTCCTCAAGCTGCATGCATGCATGCCCTACTAGCTAAGCCAGCCACAGGATGCATGAGAGAGGGAGGGAGAAGCTAGAGAAGGATGGATGCAAGCAAAGGACATACTACCAGGCCTAGCTATTACCTATATACATGAGTGCAGATGTGTGTGCATGGGTGATGTTTTGTGTGCTTGCTTGCACAAGATCTATGGAGAGAGAGGCGTGGCTTACTCCATTAATGATTCATGCAGAGGGAGTCGTCGTCTCAGCGTGTATGTTGCTGGTTGCTAATGGATACACAGTGGAGTGTTAAGCGTCGTGGTTTTGTGGGGCTTCCTTACCTGCCTAGTGTGGTGCATAGTGACCTATATACATACACTCTCAAACACAGAGATCAGATTCACACATGCGATGCAATGCAGACTCTCTCTCTCTCTCTCTCTCTCTCTCTCTCTCTCTCTCACTAGGAGATGAAGAGGGGGCCAAGAGAGAAAGGATAGCAGCACTGCTACAGCTTCGCTTTGGATTGCAATCGTCACAGAATCCAAGAATCACATTTGCTTCTTTCGCGCACACAGCATCTTGACAGAGAGATCTAGAGAGAGAGAGAGAGAGTGAGCGGTGTATGTAGATGTACTAGGGTTGTAGGTGTGTGTGAATGGGTGACAGGAGAGAGAAAGGGACGGCAGTGTGCTGAGGTGAACTGATAGAGAACTTTCAGGCTTCTCTCTCTACACCCCCTAAACCTCTAGGGCACTCTTATCTCTACACACCCCAAACCAACACTTTAAGACAGCCTTTCCCCCCCCAATGCATTTCATGTCCCCAAACTGCAATGTCCTTTTGCTTTTGAGTCATGGTACTAAATAAATCATCAATAATACGAGTGCCTCTCTCTCTCTCTCTCTCTCCCTCTCTCTCTCTCTCTCTCTCTCTCTCTCTCATGAAGTACTGAACACCCCACCCCACCACCATCCGATATATATCCCCTCCCTTTTCCTTTCTCCTCCGGCCGGCCCCTTCCAAAATCTCCATTGCATCATAGAGTGTTCAGTTGTTGCTGTTTCCTCTCCTCTCACACCACTGCTCTCCCTGCTCCTGCTCCACCATGTAAGAAGAAGCATCTACAAGCCTCATCACTTTCCCTTGTCTTGTTGTTATTGTTCATCCCCATGTTTTATCTGTACATCTCTTCTGAAACACTACTATTCCCCTTGCTATGCACATGTCTTGTTTACTCATTCTCTTCTGCAGTTCACAACGAACTAGTTGCATATTAGTACCCGTTTTCTATCATAAGCTCCTGTTGTCAAACAAGAATGAACGGATCTCTCCATGAACAGCTTGTTTTTTTGTGGTGCTACACATTTTTTCGATCTTCTTGTTGGTACTTGGTGGTTTGGTGCAGCGCTAGTGCCACTACTTGTCTGTTGCATCAGAGTTCCTGTAGTGCTTATCAATTTATCATTGTGTGGATCTTCATGAGCTAATGGATGTTTTCAACTCACAAAGGAGGCAACAAGGGAGCCCCTTGGACTTGAACAACCTGCCGGAGGAGTACGGCAAGCAAGCCGTGGAGAGCTCAACGACCACCGCCGCATCCAGCGCCGCCGCCGCCGCCGACGCAACCAGTAAGAAACTCCAAACATCAACTATTTCATTGGATTTGAAGATGGACTTGCATAGAGGTAGTAACATGCTGTACTTGCAAATGTGTTTCATCAGGGACAAAGAAGAAGAGCATCGGAGGGAAGGATGAGGCCGGCAAGGTGTACGAGTGCAGGTTCTGCTCCCTCAAGTTCGGCAAATCCCAAGCCCTGGGCGGCCACATGAACCGCCATCGCCAAGGCAAGCATCATCAGCCAGATCACAACCCTAGCTAGATGTTACTTTCACTTCCATGCAATTTGGTAATCTTACCTTCCCTTGGCTCAGAGAGGGAGACCGAGACCCTCAACCGCGCCCGGCAGCTCGTCTTCGGCAACGACACCCTCTCCGCCGTCGGCGCACAAATGAGGTACCTACAGCCATGGCCGGCCGTCTCGATTCTTGAAGAGATTAGGGTTTTTTCATGGCCGCCACTGAACTTCTTTCTCTTCTGCAGTTTCAGGGATGTGAACATGGGAGGCAGTGCTCCATCGGCCATGCTGGGAGGAGGATTCAGGGGAGGCCTCACCGGCAGCGGCAGCGGGGTCGTTGGAGACCCGAGCCACCACCCGTTCCGGCCGGCGCACCCGCGGGTGTCGCCGCAGACGCCACCGCCGTACCATTACCTCTACAGCACGACGCCGTCCGCGTTGCACCCCATGAGCTACCCGACGACGTACCCTGCCCCTCCCCGCCAGCAGCCGGCAACCGTCGGCGACTACGTCATCGGCCACGCCGTCACCCCCGGCGACGCACTGATGCAGCAGCAGCAGCGCCGCGCTGCCGGCTTCTCCTCCTGCTTCGGCGGTCCTCTCGCCGCGCCGCCGTCGACGTCACCGGCGAACGTGCAGGCAGACCACAACTACAGCTTCGGGTGCGGCGGCCACACCAGAAATGTCAATGCCTCCTCCTGAGTTGATCGATGCAGCTAATTAAGCTATTTAGTGTAAAGAGCCAAGAAATTATGTTAAGATAGGCTGTTAATTAAGTTTTTGGATATCTCTCAAAGAGAGAGAACTGTTTCTGAAGTTTGATTTGCCCTGAAATTCTACTAGGTAAGCAGTACTTCATGTTTGCGCTTAGTTTGTGGCTAATCTATTAATATCGGTATTTGATTTGTGTGTTCATTTTGGTTATATGGACTTGCAGCAATTGATTTTTTTTACTACTACTCCAAAAATGTTTTAGAATTGAGGAATCAGTTATTTTTAAATTCAAAAAAGGAAAATAGTCTTTTTATGCATGAAAGTGCTGAATTAAAATTGGTTACACGAAATTGACTACTTGTATGTTTTTGCAGTACTATAGTTCTGTTAGCATGTTATAATTGTGAAGTAAGATCAAAGACTACAACATTAATTAAATGGTTGTCTAAAAACATAATAATTAATAATGCATTATCAACGACCAAAACCTCATCATCAGTTTGAAAAAATAAATTAAATTTCCCTAGTCACTAGTCACTACATTTAATTTCCCTACCTGGAGTGGAGACGGCGAAGCCAGTATAACAAAAGACAGTCAACTTGAGCTCAGAACCTGGCACGTCAATGTCACATTAAACGTGATTTGGCATGGGCTCTGCAAGTCAACCAATGTAAAGATGGCAAAATTATGAGCTGGCCGGTTCAAAAATCTGTAGTATTTGCTGCACTGAAGCATCCTTTGGATTATGGACAGTACCGTACTCTACGTGTTCTCGAAAAAGATTATGGGCAGTGCCATGCACATTGACCACTGGTTTTGATGGAACAGCCAACTTTCCTGCCGGCGTGCTGTGGCAGCACATTAATTTCTGGTACTATGCAGGTCGGCGTTATCATTTCTGAAATCATCACCATCAAAAGGTCAACAATGCATCTACTCCAGAGTAGTAGTACTTCTCCGGAGTATTTCTTTTCCTCAGGGATGCATATTGTTTTGTGATGCATATACGTTGATTTACCCCAAGATATGCTTTCACAATATGGCAATTTGCTCGGTTTATGCATATGTATTATAAAACTTTGTGGGTTATATTGTGTTTTGGAGACCATGTCAATGCCCAGAACTTCCGCATTTTAATGAATTGATGAAGTTGCGGGCTATTTTAAAAAGTTCCAATGTATTTTTCATGATAGTTCTAGAAAACTAGCTGAAAAATATCCAGAAATATTAAGTTACCAACAATAACTATTGTTTGGCCATGTTAAAATTGTTAGAAAATTAGAATACAATTTCTTCTGTTATTTATTTTTTTCCGAGACAAGATCTAGGTGGCAAAAGCTATAGTTATTAGCATATTCAAAATTTAGTTGAATTGAAATAGTAAATTTCAATGATAATTCATTTAAATTTTATTTTGGCATGATTTTTTGGCTTTATGATCTTGGCGTTTTTATCTTATTAGTTCATTTGTATGGTGAAGGATCTGATATTCAAATATTGGTGTATTTTTTATTTTAGCTTGTCCTAGAGTCAAGAATAATTTGGGTGAGAATCCCCATGCGGTGTACTTAATTACGAGTTATTTTCCATTATAGTTCTAGGAATTTTGTTTAGGATATAGAGAACTAATGCCAAAAGCAATTATTTGGTTGTAAATATTGCCAGTAAAATAAAAAACACAAAAAAATTGTGCAAAAAAGAGAAATCCTTATTTTGCTCTTCCAAAACTTGTTGATTAGATCGAGATGGCAAAATCTATTAGTATTTTAATTGTAAACATTAAATTAAATTGGAATGCTATGCTGGTTTCATAATTTCAAATTCTATTTATCTATATTTTAATTATGTACTAAAGATTTTGGAATGAAAATATTGAGTACAGTTTTCTATTCTAGCTACTCCTCGAGTCTCGGATAATATGAATTTAATCATTGTGTAACTTCGTTACTTTGAATTTCAATGATTTGGCATCAAAGATATGAACTTTTACTATACATTCCATAGGAAATCATTTATACCCCTCCAACCACTTTTCATAATTTCTTTGTTTTTCCTGTGGCTTCAAACACTCTCTGGTTCAAATTCACGTGGATTGCTAACCTATAGCATCCAAACGGGCATGTCACTTCACTCATGTATTTTTCCTGTTCCTGCGTTTTGAAAATTCCTACAAATCCAAGAGGCCCCTGCCCCATGTGTGAGAGCTTCTCCAGCTCCATGATCTCCAAGGATCGACTGGGGTACGGTGTGCATGCGCACCTGCCCCTAACCTACCTATTTATAACTAGCTAAAGGCCTGTAGCTGCTGGGTGCTATGGCTAGCTAGCCCACAAAGCCCTGCATGCATTGCATGCATGTACAGCCAGGCCAACCAAATGACCGGTGGTGCGCGCGTGTGAGCTTCTCGATGCGTACACATACATACATATCACGAGTTGTCAAAGAAAGCAAGCAAGCATGCCTGCCTGTCAGCCTCCTCCTAATGCTGGAGCTAGCTCCCAGTCCTACCACACCCACACAAGCTTTAATCAGTGAGGCTGCTGCATGCTTCTTCATGTCATGCCCTCTGAATTGAAAGCAGCCGCCTGCACCAAGTCGAGCTCCCTCCCTACATATACATACATGCATCAATATGTATATGTAGTATATAGTACTATTTTGAAAGGAAAAAGGAGCTGGAAACCTTTGCAGTTTGCAATGTTTAGATGTTCATGCCAAAGCAGCCATGCACAGCTACTTGCATGAGGAGTACATACACATGGAGTAAACAATGGCTTGGCATGCGGCAGCAGCAGCAGCACTGCACGCCCTAGGCTCGTAGCTTCTGATCTGCTGCCTTCTTTTATTTTATGATCTCTAGCTGCTGCGCAGCCCCCATTTGGCACACAGATTAACAAGGGGAACAATCCAAGCACATGGAAACAAACCTCCAGATCGAACTTGCGGATCGTCCCGATCCAGAGTGGAAAAGGGGTGGTACTTGACCACGAGTTGCCACGAGGAATGTGGTCGATACCGGAAAGTGGGAAACAGTAACAACAAAAGGTGTTTTTCTTTCTTTATTTCTTTATTTCTTTCTTTCAGATCAGAGGAGAAATAATTATTTCTAGCTTGATTAATTAAGTTGTACACAATTTTTGAAATATGCAACCACTCAAACTTCTTGGACAAAGTATCAACGCCCTAGTTGCCTAAAGTTGACCAAACATGGATGATAGTCACCCTGTTTGACCAACTAAAAAGAAATATAGTAACACCACTTAATTATTGGGGAGCTATTGTGACAGCTGACACTGCAAAATAACTTGGCATAGTTTTTTGACAATGATTAATGTACATGAGATTTATAAAATGTAGCAACATGCAAGCGTTAGTTATGATACATTTACTCAAGTCAAGTCTCCAATATTACTCTAAGGTAGGAAGCTAGGCAGTATGCACCTCAGTCGTG
Source organism: Elymus sibiricus (assembly GCA_039707655.1). Lineage (NCBI taxonomy): Eukaryota > Viridiplantae > Streptophyta > Magnoliopsida > Poales > Poaceae > Elymus > Elymus sibiricus. The sequence goes on from CM077668.1 coordinate 50,379,677, forward strand.
TGGATCATAGTGTAGGCCAGGAAGGGGCCTTCGCCCTTCCTACATGTATGCATCTCCAAAAAGAAATAGTTCAATTTCAAAAGAAAGGGAGTGACTAGGTGTAAGTCGACTGAAAAGTTAATTTGGGTCAGTCGATTCTTTCCAGCTGTCCGAAGCAAAACAAACAGCTGGATGCTTTCTTCAACCTCCGACGCCTTCTTCCCAAACCACCCCACGGACCACCGGTCGGACCGCCAGCCATCACAGCCCGCGGCTGGCGGCGCTCCCGCGCCAACCTTGCTGCCCCCGCTCTCCCCTCGACTGCCGCCCACCGCCGTGCTGCCGCCTCCCCCGGCTATCCCTCTAGCCCCGGCGATGGCCAGTTTTTTCCGGCGAACCTGCCCCACCCCCACACCCTAAGACAGATAATGGGGTCGCCTGGGGTCGCCTGCCACCCTAAGATAAACCCAGAGGGTTTCTTCAGCGAGCTCTTTCCCTCCCTCCGGCGAGCTCTTTCCTTCCCTCCGGCTATTCCTTCCTTCACGTGAAATTCGACTATCCCAAATTCTAAATTCAAGCAACTTACATATAGCTATTGTGCAAAAGAAAATTGTTGACTAAATTGTAAGTAAATGGCTAATTATTTTGGTCATCAAAATTGGCCGCTCCGTATTTTGCCCAAAGTTCCACATTGATCTCACATCGTGGGTGGTGGTAATTGCTTGGATTGGGCTAAGGTTAGGTCTGGGCTTTGCAAAGCCCAACATGAAATTGCCAAGCCCAGACCTGGCTCTGCCTGACACCTAGGAAAAGACCTTTTCACATCAAAAATATAAAATAAATCATTTTCTAAACTAAATAATAAACAATTATACATATTGAGACCTAGCCACCACCGTCGGAGACCCTGCCTCCTCCCCTCCTCCCTCCCTCACCGCTGCCAAGCCAGGTCGGCGCCGGCGCCAGCGGAGTGGCTTCTCCTCTTCGCTTGGCGGCGGGTGGCGCGGGACGGCGCATCAAGGCGGAGGCGCGGCGCGTGCGGGGGGCGTGGCGGCGCGGCGACTGGCTGTCGGGCGACGCCGCCTAGTCGTGGTGGCTGCGCGGGCGGCTCCGTGTCCGTGAGGGTGGCCGGGGGGCGCCGGCGGCCATGGCTGGGCGTGCCCAGATCTAGCTCCTAGTGTGCCTCCGGGAGGCTCGGGCTCGACAGCGGCCGGGCTGGTTCGACTCGCGTGGGAGCTTAGCTGGCGGTGGATTTGGTTGCCGCTGCACCTCGGGGTCGGTTCTGTGGAAGATGGTAGTGGATGGCGCCGGATCTGACGCGTGGATCCAGGCTGATGGTGGGGTGGGGCAGTTGCTCGGCGTGGTGGCTGCTCTGGCCCTGGGCGGCGGCGGCACGGTGAGGTCTGGCTTCGCGGCGACCTTCATGTGACGTGTCGGCTACACGGTGGTTCGGCGATCTCGGCTGCGGCGAGGCCGGACTCTGCTCTGGCGCCGACTTGTCTGCGGGCGGATCGCTTGGCAGATCGGCTGCGCCGGCGGCTGGCTTGTTCCGGCGTCGGTTCGTTCGTAGGCGACCTGTGTCAGCCTTCAATCCCTCTCCTCGTCGTCCGGGCGCTACTTTCGTCGAAGGGTTAGCCCTCTCCCACCTGCGCTAAGTGTTAGCAGCCGGTACCAAAGGCCTACTCCCCATGTCACCTGGCACAGTGCTTAGCAAGAATCAGTGTCCTCGGACTCTCGATGAGCGAGTACAAATGAATGATGTTCCATATGCTTCGGCAGTTGGTTCTATTATGTATGCCATGCTATGTACAAGACCGGATGTTTCCTATGCGCTAAGTGTTAGCAGCCGGTACCAAAGTGATCCAGGATTGGAACACTGGGCCGCAGTCAAAAATATTCTTAAGTACCTCAGAAGGACCAAGGATTTACTCCTTGTGTACGGAGGTGATGAAGAGCTCATTGTAAGTGGTTACACCGATGCAGGCTTCATGACTGACCCAGATGACTTCAAATCTCAATCAGGCTATGTTTTCATTTTGAACGGTGGCGCAGTTGATTGGAAAAGTTCCAAACAAAAGACTGTGACGGATTCTACGACGGAGGCGGAATATGTTGCAGCTTCAGAAGCCTCCAAGGGGGCGGTCTGGATCAAGCAGTTTCTTGAAGACCTTGGTGTGGTTCCAAGTGCGCTGGACCCGGTGGAGATCTATTGTGATAATAATGGCGCCGTGGCTCAGGCTAGGGAGCCATCTTCACACCATAAGACAAGACATATTGAATGCAAATATAAACTCATTCGACATCATGTCGAAGCGGGTTTAGTGAAAGTACGCAAAGTTCACACGGATCTGAACGTGTCAGACCCGATGACAAAGCCTCTACCACGAGCAAAGCATGAGCAACACCGGATAGCCATTGGTGTTAGGGAAACCATGTAACTAGATTATGTCTCTAGTGCAAGTGGGAGTCTGTAGGAGATATGCCCTAGAGGCAGTAATAATGGTTATTTTGTATCTCCAAGTTTGTAATTAAAGTTTATGTTCCATGCTATAACTGCAATGATTCTCGAGTCTGCAATAACACGAGGCTCGGAGGGAAACTCATGTGCACGTGTGGTATAATAAACGGAAAAAATGTATTCCTAGTCATGCCTCTGAGACTGGCTCAAGTATTGCTTGATGATCCTGTTTTCCTGATCATGGGCATGGCTATGCCGGCAATTTTGAGGGCACAATGTTAGAAAAACACTTGTGTTGAATCGACCCGAATTGATGTTATGCTATGAGATACTTTCGTCACAAGTTAATGGTTAATAACACAGAGATAGTTAATGTTTGCATAATTCCTTAGACCATGAGAGTATCGAGTTCCTTCGTGCTTGCTTTGTGAACTTTGGGGTTTGTTAAACGTCATCCGTAACTGGGTGGCTATTACGGCGGCTTACGGGTTCACGGAAAAGTATGACAAGGAACGAGATAGCTCAAGATTGGGATTTGCTCCTCCGGCGATGGAGAGATATTCTCGGGCCCTCTCGGTGTTACTGTTGGGGAACGTTGCATGGAAAACAAAAAAAAATCTACGCACACGCAAGATCTATCCATGGAGATGCATAGCTACGAGAGGGGGAGTATGTCTACGTACCCTCGTAGACCGTAAGCAGAAGCGTTAGAACAACGCGGTTGATGTCGTCGAACAACTTCACGATCCAACCGACCGAGCACCGAACGTACGGCACCTCCGCGTTCAGTACGCGTTCAGCTCGGTGACGTCCTCGACTTCTTGATCCAGCAAGATGGCGAGGTAGTGGATGAGTTCCGGCAGCACGACGGCGTGGTGATGGTGATGGTGATGCTATCTCCGCAGGGCTTCGCCCAAGCACTGCGAAAATATGACCGAGGGACGGAACTGTGGAGGGGGGCGCCGCACACGGCTAAAACAATGTTGTGTACTTTGGGGCGCCCCCTCTCCTCTATTTATATATGTGTAGGGGCTTGGAGTAGAAGGAATAGTGCCACGTGAACAGTAACCGTGAATAGTACACACGTGGACTTGGACTCCAAAGTCCAATCCTATTCCTACTAGGACTCTCCCTTTTTTCCTTCCCTAGCTGCGTGGGCTTTTGAGGACTTGGTGTGCCTGGCCCAATAAGGCCAGGGCGCCTCCCCTTAGCCCATGCCAGCCCTTGGGGCATGATGGACCCACTTGTGGACTTCCGAACCCCTCCGGAATCCTCCGGAACCTTCTGGAAGCTTCCCGGTACAATACCGAAAAAACTGCACCTTTTTCCGGAACCCAAAATATGACTTCCCATATATAAATCTTTACCTCTCGACCATTTCGAGACTCCTCGTGACGTCCGGGATCTCATCCGGGACTCCGAACAACATTCGGTTACCAATTCACATAACTCATATAACACTATATCGTCAACGAACGTTAAGCGTGCGGACCCTACGGGTTCGGGAATGATGTAGACATGACTAAGACGCCTCTCCGGTCAATAACCAATAGCGGAACCTGGATGCTCATATTGGTTCCTACATATTCCACGAAGATCTTATCGGTCGAACCGCAATGACAACATACGTAATTCCCTTTGTCCATCGGTATGTTACTTGCCCGAGATTCGATCGTCGGTATCTCCATACCTAGTTCAATCTCGTTACCGGCAAGTCTCTTTACTCGTTCCGTAATACATCATCCCGTAACTAACTCCTTAGTCACTTTGCTTGCAAGCTTCTTATGATGTGCATTACCGAGAGGGCCCAGAGATACCTCTCCGAAACACGGAGTGACAAATCCCAGTCTCGATCCATGCCAACTCAACGGACGCCTTCGGAGATACCTGTAGAGCATCTTTATGATCACCCAGTTACGTTGTGACGTTTGATAGCACACAAGGTATTCCTCCGGTATCCGGGAGTTGCATGATCTCATGGTCTGAGGAACATGTATTTGACATTCAAGAAAGCAGTAGCAATAAACAGAACGATCATATGCTAAGCTAACGGATGGGTCTTGTCCATCACATCATTCTCCTAATGATGTGATCCCGTTATCAAATGACAACTCATGTCTATGGTTAGGAAACCTTAACCATCTTTGATCAACGAGCTAGTCTAGTAGAGGCTCACTAGGGACACGGTATTTGTTTATGTATTCACACATGTATTTAAGTTTCCGGTCAATACAATTCTAGCATAAATAATAAACCTTTACCATGAACAAGGAAATATAAAATAATAACAACTTTATTATTGCCTCTAGGGCATATTTCCATCAGTTACGGTATCCATCATCGTCTGGCCAGACAAAGGGTGATTTGATCACAGGGATGCCGATACACGGAAACGAGAAAAGAGAACAAAACCGGTAACGAGGTAACTGGCATAGTGGACAAGTTGTTGATCTACGGGGATGCAGAAAATCTCACCTCGGGTGTTTGTAACATATCGCGAAGCAACAGGAATAGCACACGGCAACTGGAGGTTCACTCGAATATTCATTCGTGTGGGTATAGGGGTCAATATGGGTGTCCACGGCTCCGATGTTGATCATTGATCGGAAAGTGTTCCGGGTCATGTCTATACTTCACCGAACCTATAGCTAGGGTCACACGCTTAAGGGTCATCTATCTGCTGAATGCTAGACAGGGAGTCTGAGAGAAAGTCACCGGAAAAGTTTCGGAGACAACGGAAACGTTCCGGAGAGAACACCGGAATAGTTTCGGTAAAACTGAAAAGTTGTTTCGGGGTATACCATAAAGTCAAATTGGTTTTGGCACACGCCTGAAAATTCTTGGAGGGTGCCAGAATTATTCTGGAAACTTCTGAGATTTTTCCGGGATAAAAACCGGAAATGTTCCAGAGCTGCCGGAACCGGTTTGGTTGCTTTTCGCAGATGAAAATCACTAATCTGAAATTGTTTCGGAACGCGTCCAAAATCATTTGTGTGGGTACTGGAATTATTCTAAGACCCACAGAAATATTTTTAGATTTAACGGTCGCGGAAAATTGTTTTCGTGAATAGTGAAAATCACTTTATGGTTACTATTTTGGATAGCCACCTTTTGGGACTTTAGTCAAAGTTTCTAGAAGGAAGAGGCTTGCAAGGGAAGGAACCCCTTTGGGGGGGGGGGGCATGAAGTGGCCGGCCAAGGGTGGTGGTGCTCCTTGGAGCTTCACATGGCCTCCCATTATGTCCTAAATGCCCACCATTTGTGACCTAATGCATGGGTATTTTGGTATTTTTGGAGGCAGCCCTACCCCTTGGCTTTCCTATAAATAGAGGTGGAGAGGAGCTCTCCACACTCATCCCTTGCTCTCATACACATGCCATGACATTTATGGCTTCTCTCTCCCTCCCAGCGAAATAGTTTCATAGAGCCGAAAGGCTGTCTGGGTTTCGGCAGGAACTAGTTCTGGACGGCGAAGCCCTGCCGGATAGCTGACACCGTATGTGTGCAACCCCGTAGAGAGGTCGTAGTTTCGATCTTTTGCCCGAGGGGCTGTTCGAGGGTCCTCCCGAAGGGCTGTCCGAGTTACCGTTCGGGTTTCGAGGGTTCTCCCGAAGGGCTGTCCGTGACATCGTCCGAGGGACTGTCCGACCGCCTCCCGAAGGGCTGTCCGACGAGGGAGTACATCCTCGCGGTTGCGAGATTGTAAATCCTAGCTGCGGGGATCTGCACCGACGATCTACATCGACTCTACTTCCGCTGCGCTACGAGTCGGTAATGATCAGATCAAACCCTGTATGCAGTCTCCATAGTGGTCCTGGGCGTGCGCGCTGTACCGAATTTTTTGTTTTCTGTCGCGTTCCCCTACAGGCGGATGGTGGGGTGGGGCAGTTGCTCGGCGTGGTGGCTGCTCTGGCCCTGGGCGGCGGCGGCACGTTGAGGTCTGGCTTCGCGGCGACCTTCATGTGATGTGTCGGCTACACGGTGGTTCGGCGATCTTGGCTGCGGCGAGGCCGGACTCTGCTCCGGTGCCAGCTTGTCTGCGGGCGGATCGCTTGGCAGATCGGCTGCGGCGGCGGCTGGCTTGTTCCGGTGTCGGTTCGTTCGTAGGCGACCTGTGTCAGCCTTCAATCCCTCTCCTCGTCGTCCGGGCGCTACTTTCGTTGAAGGGTTAGCCCTCTCCCACCCGCGGTCCATGGCTCGTCTCGCGCCCGGTGCTGCTGGACCGAGCTCGTCTCGCGCCCGGCAACAAGACCAAGCTCGTCTCGTGCCCGGTGGCAGGACCACGCTCATCTCGCGCTCGGTGCTGCAGGACAGATCGATGGGAGGCCAGTTTTGGCCGGCCTATTGGGTCTCGGCGCTGGGGGCCGCCCAGGGGTGCGAAAGGCGGGGCCTTTCAGCTTGTCTCTTTGGTTGGGGTAGCGGAGGGTCTCGAGTGAGTTGGTGTCAAGGTCTTGGATGCCGGGGTGGCGGCCTTGGTGTTGGTAGCGCGGTGCTCATGGGCAGAGCCCGTGGCTTGGTGCTGCCCGGTGGCCATGGACGTGTGGGCGGCGTGGTAGCCGGGGTGTGGCGTTCGGTGACGGTGAGTGTTGGCCGGGTTGAAAACCTGTTCTATCGTTCGAACGGACCGGCGGCGGCGAAGCTCGTTCCCTTCTTGAAGGCGTTGTCCGGTGTCGTAACCTTGCTCAAGGCGCCGCCTTGGAGCCCACGGTTCGCCGTATGCGGCTTCATCTCTTCGCCGTGGCGTGTTCACGGTTGAAGACCCCAATTGCTCTTGTAGTGCTAGGGGTGGTGTTATTGCGCTCAGCGCGTATGTATCCTACCTTGGGTGTGTGCATGTGTTGTGGTGGCGTGCGTTTGTATCAGGTGTTGATGATCGTTGCTTTATATATAAAGCGGGGCGAAAGCCTTTTGATAAGTTTCAAAACAACTGTTTAGGATTTTTGTTGGACTTCCAGACCGGGCAGCTAGGCTTTCGGGCTCGAGCCGTCGAGCTGGGCTTCCCAAACTCAGGTCCAGTGGTATTGATGTTGTGTGTGCCTTGTCTCAAAAATAATAATTTAATGTGGTGTGCGCCGGTCTTCATCTTTACTTTTCAGAGGCTATTAAATTTATGTATGAGTTGGGGTTAGAACTACTCTATTGGCGATGATCGATGGTCGTCTTGAAGGCCAGCCAAACGTGCATTTAGTTCTTTTTGAGCATCATCCATTTAAAATTTAGTTGGGCATATACATTTGTGTTGGAGAAGTTGATGATAAACTAAACAACAAATGCCCTGAAAATATTCATGAATAAACACGAGGAACATGAAAAACAGCAATGCATGTGCGTGAACTGCTGGCATGTGGAAAGAAACGGGACAGAATGAAAGATGCTACAAATAGTAGTACCTGCATGACAAGTCTTACCTTGTCTCCTTTTCTCTCCTATAAGTACTCTCCTCTCAAAATTCATATACAAAGAAACAAATACATGAGCCAGGTCTAGCGCTCTAGTTTAGGGGTCATCTGCTGGGGCCTAGCGGCATCCAGGCACTGCTGTTCCATCAAAAGGAAACCCATGGTTTCGGTTAGAGAGACATGGCTCTGACCCTGGGTCCCGTGACACAGTCTGACAGATCGATGCAGTGACTCACTGGCTCTGTGGGAAGATACCTCTGGTACATAGGGGGCAGCGGCCCTTTGTGTGCTGTCAATCAGTCTATGGTGTGAAAGCCAGCATGCACAACCAGGCGACAAGAACTTGACAATGCAGCTACACTATTCTGAAATGTGTCATTTTCAGTAACGGCACTATACCGTTAATTAATATTGGAAAATTCTAGTGTCTCCTAAAAAGTCTCATTTCTGGACGTGGAATATCTGCTCACTATACCGTTAATTAATACTGGAAATTTGTACTGTCACCTAAAAAGTCTCATTTCTGGACGTGGAATATCTGCTGCCCAGCTCAAATGCTTCATGATGAACAGTAAAAGAGAGAGTAAAAATATCAAAATATCTTGATTTTTTTTCAAACTTAGGAAAATGTTCTGTGTGCTTACAAAAAATTATCATGAAATGATATTTGTGGTAGTAGTAGAAAAAAAAATCAAAGCTCCAAAATGCTATTTTTGGAAGCATTTTGGAATTTGGAGTACTAATTTTGTTTTTTTGGCATGACTTTCACGAATGTCATTTCATGACGAAAATTTTCAAGCACTCAAAACATTTTTCAAAGTTTGCCACACAAAAAATTCAGAAACTTTTTCTTCATTTTTTTCTTCAGATTTTACTGTTCACCCCCGAGCTCATTTGAGCTCAGGAGCAGAAGAAGACTTTCGCTCATTTTGGACCTATGTCTAGCCAAACATTCAAAACTGACTATGAGCACCTTTCAAATACTTAGGCATGATCATTGGAAAACTTTTGTATCTCTTTTCTTGTCCATATGAGAACTAAACATAATTTCGAATGACTTTAGAGGGTATATTTTCAACCTCGGTGCACTAGATACGTATGACCTTGAACTTGAAATCTATATCTCACTTATTGCGAGTTGGAAGTAATGCTCATCTACAAGTGCTCTCTCATAAATTGCGACCGAAGAAGCATTTTTTTTCCTTTTTTGATTAGATGCGCTATATTTCCACTATTACGTTGGTCTGTCTGTCGGCATAGACCAGCCGTACGTGCGGTTTTTTCATTTATTTTCCCTCTTTTCCTTTGCTTTTCCATTTTTCTCTTTCTTTTTTTCGTTTCCCTTATTACATTTTTGCTTTTCTCATACTCTCCTTTTTCTATTTTCTTTTATTTCATTTATCTTAATTTTCTTTTCTCCCGTTTGTTATTCCGTATGTTCATCATGCATCTAAAATAATGCTCATAGTGTATTTTCGAAAATGTTCGTCCTATGCTTTAAAAATGTTTATCATGTATTTAAATTTTAAAATAACTCATTTTGTACTTAATCATGTATTTTATTCTCAAAAATATGCTGACACTTTTTTTATTCACATGATTTTTTTTGAAAATACCGACACATTTTCAGTTACGCGGCCATTTTTCTAAAATCACATGTGCACTTACTAAAAATATATGAATAATTAATAACAGTACATTACAAAAGGAATTTTCTTACAGAAGAACATTTGTAAAAATAGGGAAAAACGATAACAACAATTTCAAATGAAAAAACAAAAGGGGAACAGATAATTTTTTTTTAGTCTTTTAGCATGCTTTTGCACTGGGAGACGCGCACCTCATGCTATTAGGCCCGGGCCCATACGCGCGGGAGAAGATGAGTCCTCGCTAACGCTCGAGCGAGACGTAGGCTTCGGGCTTACATGTTTGTATATGGCGTTTCCAATTTGACGCTGGCTTGTGGAGGAAACACACAGATGGAGTGAACAACTAGCTAAAGGGATTCTTGTTTTGGGAACTTAGGATGTTTCAGATCGGTTTTTAGCAGTTTTGGGAACCTTCTTTTCTGGTTTTCTATTTCTTCCAGTAATTTTTTTTTGTCTTCCTCCTTTTTTTCTTCCAAAAAATAATTTTTTTATGAATTTTAGAAAATGGTTTTTTAAAATAATATTTGTAATTAAAAAAATCTAGTTTTTAAAAAATGTTTGTGTTTTTTAGAACATTTTCTCGAAAAATATTCTTAATTTTTCAGAAAATGGTTACTTTCTTTAGAAAATGTTCACTTTAAAAAAATACTCATGTTCTTTGGAATACCAAAATAAAAAACCTAACCAGACGCTAGAAAACCCCAAAAGAAATGAAAAAGGACTAAAAACTAATAAAACGAAAAAACTAAAAAGCCATAACAATGCTCGCTCCAGCTTACTGCTAAAATGAGTCGGCGCAGGCGTGGTGGCTTTGTGCGTCACCCTCCTGTTTGACGCAAAGAGCATGAAATATGAGGTCCCTTTCTCTCGCAGAAAAAAAATCAGGCCCCTTTGCATACAACATAGGCTCATTTGTCACACACAACACAAAGAAAGACACTACATCTCAGAAGGCTATCGGGTCGGAGTGCTCCGTCCATGCATAGCGCGTCCAGAGGCGAGCAATCAAGCAGGACAATGCTCCTCAGGCGCGTGTGTGGGCCGGTGCACTTTGGTCGTATTATTTAGTCTCGTGCATGCTACTGGCGCAGAAGGTTGCAATTTGTTATTTTTTCAAATCCGTCTCAAAACTGGCTAATATAGATTTTTTTAATGCGAATTTTAAAAATATTCTAGTTTTTTTAAAAGTTAATGCTTGATTAAAAATTGTAAATTAAAAATTTACCAACTAATAAATTTATTCTATAATTATAAAAAAAATCATGGATTCAAAATGTATATGAATTTAAAAAAATGTTCATGAATTAAAATTTATTGATGATTTTTTGTCCCAAGATTTTAAAATAGGTTTATGAACTAAAAACATGTTCCTGAATTTTAAAATGGAAAAAGAAAAAAATGATAATGAAAACCAGTAAAAAAACACACAAAAAAGGAAAAAAAAAGGGTTCAATAATGACTTTAGAACCTTCCCAAAACCGATAGGAAAAAGACACGGAAAAAAACTACAATGGGCTGGACAATGTAGCGTGCGGAGCGCTTGGGGTGTAAGCATTTGGTGCGCAGCTACCGCAACATTTCCAACGGGACCCCTCAAATCGTTCTCACATGTCCAGGCGGACAATCCAGACAGTGCCCGAACAAAAAAAAAAAAACCTTTCCAACGGAGGCCTGTAAATCGTCCACGCTATTCGGAAAACACCAAATCCAATCCATGTAGGGACGAAACTGGGATGTCCAAGCATGTCTGGACCGGACCCGCCCATCCTATCACTTTCTCTCTTTTTATTTTCTTTCTTTCCTTTCTTCCTTTTCATCCCCATTAGTTATATGCATTCTCCGGACAAGTTAAAAACAAATGATATTTTCATGCATGTGTTTTGAATGCGTCCATGGACATATACGGATCAAATTAGTTCAGTTTGATTGGAGACGCGATTTACGTGCCGAACAAGGAATGCGCCATCGGGTCGTATCACCACGTTATTCCCGGGCAAAAGCGCGCGGCCTCTGGAACAATCTTTTTTTTTTTTTTTTTGAGACAAGCCTCTGGAACAATCAGACTGCAAAAGTTTGTCAATCCTGTGGGCTTTGGTATTACTCGTACCACTTCTTCGGCCCATAGATGGCCGTTCAGCCCAAGTGTGAGACAACAACATCTGCGTGCCCTTCCGTCAGGGAATTTCCTATTGGACGCTCGTTGCGTCAAAGTGTCGCCCTTTCGCACAGACCTGGCGATCGAGCGATGTCATGGGCCGGCCCATTTAACGTGTTTGCAGCGTTTCCGGTTTTGGGAACCTTCTAGAGTTTCCCAGCCGGTTTTTTCCGGTTTTTGGAATCTTCTAGAAGGTTCCTGAACCAGCTTTTTCTTTTTCAGTTTCTTTTTCGTTTTTCTTTTTTCTATTTCTCTTCTTTTTCGTTTTTTCTTTTCTTTTTTCTGTTTCTTTCTTTTTCCTTTTTTTCATTTTTGTTTTCCTTTTTTTCTTTTCAAGTTTATTTTTATTTTTCAATTTTTTTGGAAATTTCAAATATTATTCAGAATTTTAAAAAATGTCCCTGGTTTTCAAAATTTGTTCAAAAAATGTTCGCGGTTTCAAAAAATTTGTTCCGAATTTCAAAAAATGTTCCTGTTTTCAAATTTTGGTCACAAATTCAAAAAATGTTCCCATTTTTCAAAATTTGTTCACAAATTCAAAAAATGTTCGCGGTTTCAAAAAATTTGTTCCGAATTTCAAAAAATGTTCCTGTTTTTTAATTTTGTTCATAAATTCAAAAAATGTTCGCGGTTTTCAAAATTTGTTCGGAATTTTAAAAAATGTCCCTTTTTTCAAATTTTGTTCACAAATTCAAAAAATGTTCGGGAGTTTCAAAAAATGTTCGTGGTTCCCAAAATTTGTTCGGAATTTTCACATTTGCAAAATATACTCTTTTTTCAAAAAAAGTGCACTTCTTTCAAAAAAAATATCACTGCAGTAACAAATTCAAAATATTTTTGCGTTTTCAAAAAACGTTCTTCAGTTTTTTGTTCTTCCAAAAACCGGCCGCTACAGTGAACTAGATTGCTACAGTGCGGGTTGCTGCAGTGAACCCGGGTCGGTACAGTAGGAGACCACTAAAGTCCATGTCGCTACACAGCGCAGCAATGGGCCGGCCCAGTCGATGGCTTCCTGTGCGAAACAACAGCAAACTGACGCAAAGAGCGTCACATAGGCGCTCCCTTCCGTCAGTGTTCTTCTCTCCTGCTCTTTTTGACTTGTTATTACAGTGGAGAACCACTTTCTGACTCTGCAAATACTTTTGGGAAAGCAAGATCACCATGCCTCATTTGGTCCCTACCATCGAAGCTTATCAGCAAAAACAATGACACTGTACTTATGGCGCAAATGAAAGACAGCTTGCCGCTCCAAAACCACCCAGTAGATAGATAGATCAACGGAAGCGTCTTTTTGTGCTATTATCATCCAACCTTCATAGCTTTTATGTAGACGGGACACATGATAAGTCTGCAAGGCTGCTTTTTCTACTCCAAGACATTTAGAGGTCGTATTATATACACGTACATCTTATATGTAATCGACTAGGTTATAACTCTAAACAGCCCAGTCCCTATATAAACCGAGGGTAAGAGCATCTACAAACGCGATGGGCAAATCCGGCCCCTCAAACGCCCGTGGACGCGTCCGCGGACACTGACCGGGCACCCGTCAAATTTGTCTCTCTGCATCCGCGTCTCTCATATGTGGCACCTCATATCCATACCAAACATGCAACGTTGATCTACTCTACGTGATCAAACAACGGACAACAAAATCAAGCACAAATTCCTCGCCGGGCCTTTGCCCTTCCGGTCGCCGGCGTAGCTGTAGGCGACCACGGATGGTGAATGGTCTTGGTCGTCCGAGGAGGAGGTGCAGCTGTCGCCGTCACCGTCTTCGTAGTCGTCGTCGGAGTCGGAGTCGGAGAGGACGATGAGGCCCTTCATCCGACGGACTGCCCTGTCCTGCTCCCGCCTCAGCTTGGCGACCCGAGTCTTCTCCGCCGCTGCCTCCTTCGTCTCGCGATTCGACTGCTCAATAGCTAGCCGGAGCGCCTTGGCGTTGTACCGTCGGAGGCGGCGGGCGTCTGTCTCCACCGTCGTGAGGGACCGGCGATAGACCCACGCGAGGAGACGCGCGTCCTCATCGGGGTCCGCCTCCGCCCCGCGGCGGCGCGCGGACTTCTCCGCCACGTCCCTCTCCCGTGCACGCTGCCTGCTACTTGTAGACTGCGTTGGTATTTCCCCGAAGAGGAGAGGATGATGCAGTATAGTAGAGATAAGTATTTTCCTCAGTTAAAAACCAAGGTTATCAATCCAGTAGGAGAACCAAGCAAAATTCCGTTAAGCGCATCTGCACACACAAGAGCAAACACTTACACCCAACGCAAATAAAAGGGTTGTCAATCCTCTTAGCGGTTATTTGCAAGGATTAAATCTTATAGAGATAGATAGATAAACTAAAATACTAAATAAAATAAAAGTAAATAAATTGCAGCAAGGTATTTTTAGGTTTTTAATATATGATAAAGTAGACCCGGGGGCCATTGTTTTCACTAGAGGCTTCTCTCTGGAACGCATAGCATACAATGGGTAAACAAATTACTGTTGGACAATTGATAGAAAAACAAATAATTATGATGGATTCATGGCAATGATCATGTATATAGGCATCACGTCCGAAACAAGTAGACCGACTCCTGCCTGCATCTACTACTATTACTTCACCCATCGACTGCTATCCAGCATGCATCTAGGGTATTAAATATGCAACAGAGTAACGCCTTAGGCAAGATGACATGATGTAAACAAAGTAAACTCAAGCAATATGATTAAACCCCATCTTTTTATCCTTAATGGCAACAATACAAATACGTGTCATGTCCAAATCTGTCACTGGGATTGAGCACTGCAAGATTGAACCCATCACAAAGCACCTCTCCCATTGCAAGATAAATCAATCTAGTTGGCCAAACCAAATCGATAGAATCGGAGAGAAATACAAAGCTATAATAATCATGCATAGAAGAGTTCAGAGAAGACTCAAATATTTCTCATGAATAATCTGATCATAAACTCACAATTCATCGGATCCCAACAAACACACCGCAAAAGAAGATTACATCGGATAGAACTCCAAGAACATCGAGGAGAACATGGTATTGAAGATCAAAGAGAGAGAAGAAGCCATCTAGCTACTAGCTATGGACCCGTGGGTCTGTGGTAAACTACTCACACATCATCGGAAGGGCAACAAGGTTGATGTAGAAGCCCTCCGTGATCGATTCCTCCTCGGGCAGAGTACCGGAAAAGGCCTCCAGATGGGATCACGGAAGAACAGAGGCTTGCGGCGGCGTAAAAGTTATTCGGGGTGGCTCTCTGTTGGTTTTCCAATATTTGAGAATTTATAGAAGTAGAATTAGGTCAAACGAAGCCACGAGGGCCCCACAAGGCATCAGGGCGCCCCACCGGGGCCGCGCCCTGTTGCCTTGTGGAGGCTTTGTGAACCTTCTGGCTTCCTCTCCAAGTCTCCAGGGTCTCTTTTGTTCAGAAAAAATCTCCAAAAAGTTTCGTGGCATTTGAATTTCGTTTGGTACTGATTTACTGAAAAACCAAAAACAAGCAGAAAACAGCAACTGGCACTGGGCACTAGGTTAATAGGTTAGTCCTAAAAAATGATATATAATTGCATATGAAAACATCCAAGATTGATACTATAATAGTATGGAACAATCAAAAATTATAGATACGTTGGAGACGTATCAAGCATCCCCAAGCTTAATTCCTGCTCGTCCTCGAGTAGGTAAATGCTAAAAATAGAATTTTTGATGTGGAATGCTACCTAACATGTTTCATCATGTAATCTTTCTCTTATGGTATGAATAATAAGATCCGAATGATTCAAAGCAATAGTCTATAGTTTGACATAAAGACATCAATACTCAGGCATACTAATAAACAATCGTGTCTTTCAAAATAAAAATGTTAAGAAACGTTATTCCTACAAAATCATACAATCCTGTTACGCTCCATCTTCTTAACACAAAATATTTATCATGAACAACCCCGGTTTAAGCCAAGCAATTGGTTCATACTTTTTAACGCGCTTCAGCTTTTTCAACCCCCACGCAATACATGAGCGCAAGCCATGGATATAACACTATGGGTAGAATAGAATGTGGTGGTAGAGATCAATAAGGGGAAGTCAAAAATAAAAAGATAGTCTCACATCAACGAGGCTAATCAACGGGCTATGGAGATGCCCATCAATTGATGTAAATGCGAGGAGTAGGGATTGCCATGCAACGGATGCACTAAGAGCTATAAGTGTATGAAAGCTCAACATAAAAACTAAGTGGGTGTGCATCCAACTTGCTTGTTCATGAAGACCTCGGGCATTTGAGGAAGCCCATCATCAGAATATACAAGCCTAGTTCTATAATGAAAAATTCTCACTAGTATATGAAAGTGACATAATAGGAGACTCTCTATATGAAAAACATGGTGCTACTCTGAAGCACAAGTGTGAAAAAAGGATAGTAACATAGCCCCTTCTGTCTTTTTCTCTCGTTTTTTTGGTGGGCTCTTTTTGGCCTCTCTTTTTTCGTCCGGAGTCTCATCCCGACTTGTGGGGGAATCATGGTCTCCATCATCCTTTCCTCACTGGGACAATGCTCTAATAATGATGATCATCACACTTTTATTTACTTACAACTCAAAATTACAACCCGATACTAGAACAATATGACTCTATATGAATGCCTCTGGCGGTGTACCAGGATGTGCAATGATCTAGCGTAACATGTATAAAAATGATGAACGGTGGCTGGGCGACAAATACTATGTCAGATATATGATCATGCAAAGCAATATGACAATGATGATGTGTGTCATAAAGACGAAACGGTGGAAGTTGCATGGCAATATATCTCGGAATGACTATGCAAATGCCGTGATAGGTAGGTATGGTGGCTGTTTTGAGGAAGATATAAAGAGGCTTATGCATGATAGAGCGTATCATATAACGGGGTTTGGATGCACCGGCGAAGTTTGCACCAACTCTCGATGTGAGAAAGGGCAATGCACGGTACCGAAGAGGCTAGGAAATTGCGGAAAGGTGAGAGTGCGTATAATCCATGGACTCACATTAGTCATAAAGAACTCACATACTTATTGCGAAAGTTTATTAGCCCTCGAAGCAAAGTACTACTACGCATGCCCCTAGGGGGAGGTTGGTAGGAGTTAACCATCGCGCGCCCCCGACCGCCACACAAAGGAAGACAATCAATAATAAATCATGCTCCAACTTTCTGGCATAACGACAGATCATACGCGCATGCTTCGGGAATCACAAACCTTAACACCAATATTCTTACTAAACCACAATTATCTACTAGCACCTCCCACATATTACCATCTTAATATCGCAAAACTATTGCAAGGAGTCAAACTTATCATATTCAGTGATCTACATGAAAGTTTTTATTATATCCCTCTTGAATACCTATCATATCAGGACCAAATTCATAACCCGTGCATATTACCATTGCTATTCATTAGACTCTTAAAAAGATATATGTGAAGCATGAGAGTGCAACTATTTCTTTAAAATATAAACACCATCGTGCTCTAAAAGATATAAGTGAAGCACTAGAGCAACTGCCTAGCTGAAAAGATATAAGTGAAGCACATAGAGTATTCTAACAAATCACGAATAATGTGTGTCCCTCTCAAAAAGGTGTGTTCAGCAAAGATGATTGTGACAAACTAAAAAGCAAACAAAAGCAAACAAACTATATCACAAGACGCTCCAAGTAAAACACATATCATGTGATGAATAAAAATATAGCTCCAAGTGAGTTACCGATAGATTGTAGACGAAAGAGGGGATGCCTTCCGGGACATCCCCAAGCTTAGACGCTTGAGTCTTCCTTGAATATTACCTTGGGGTGCCTTGAGCATCCCCAAGCTTAGGCTCTTGCCGCTCCTTATTCCTTTATCCATCGTAGTCTCACCCAAAACTTGAAAACTTCAGCACACAAAACTCAACAGAAACCTCGTGAGATCCGTTAGTATAACAAACAAATTTTAAACTTTAGGTACTGTTGTAAATTGATTCATATTTAATATTGGCATAATGCTACTGTACTCCAACTTCTCCATGACTCATACCCCCCGATACGATTCATAGATTTATCGAAATAAGCAAACTATGCAACAAAAACAGAATCTGTCTAAAACAGAACAGTCTGTAAAGATTTATTTAGAAGCTATACTTCTGTAACTCCAAAAATTCTGAAAACTTAGGAAAACGTAAACAATTCATAGACCAATACTGTGTAAAAATTTCAGATTTTTCTGACGCTCCAGTACAGAATCAAAAATCCAGCACTGGACGCAAAACCTTTTGTTTTCCAAACAGCATCAATTATACTATCATCAACATCATCCCAAAGGCATTATTTGGCACAAACACTAATTAAAATATAAAAACACAATCATAACAGAGAGTATAATTGTGTAAACACACAAGAACAGAAGGTAAAACTAAAAATTTATTTTATTCATTGGGTTGCCTCCAACAAGCGCTATTGTTTTATGCCCCTAGCTAGGCATAATGCATAGTTTCAAGTGTTGTCATCTTCGTTTTAACATCCTTGGTTTTCAACTCCTCAATTACACACCCATTTTTTTAGTCAATTCTAGCGGGGCTTTGTTCTATCCTTTCGTTAATTATAGGTTCCTTTTCCTTTAAAGTTTTCAAAGCAATTCCCACCTTGGAACCAAATTGAGTAATATGATTATGGATCTTTTTATCTAAATTTTCAAGATTTTCAATAGTAGGTATTTTATTTTCAATAGCTTCTAACCTTCGCATAACATGCTCCAAAGTCAATGCAGTTTAATTAATAATGATAGGGGGTGACCCTTCTAAATTTTCCATAGCATTAAAAGCATCTAAAGAGGGACACATCAAGAAATCCCCTCCGGTAATAGTGTCAAGCACAAATCTATACCAAGTAGCAACTCCCACATAAAAATTTCGAAGAAGAACGGTAGTGGATTGCTTACGAGTTGATCTATTTTGAGCATCGCAAATCCTATACCAAGCATCTTTTAAATTTTCTCCTCCCCTTTGTTTAAAATTTAGCACTTCATTTTGGGGAGTAATAGTAACAAGCGAAGAACTAGCCATAGTGGTAAAGCAATCAAGCAAATAAAAATATTTTTATGTTTTTGCAAAAAAAAAAAAAATAGAAGTGGGGGAGATGAAAACGAGCGGCAAATGCAAATAAAAAGGCAAATAAAATAAATGGAAGTGAATGATAGTTTGTGCGAAGGTACTTGGTAATTTTGATGATGTCTCCCCGGCAACGGCGCCAGAAATTCTTCCTACTACTTGTAGACTGCGTTGGTATTTCCCCGAAGAGGAGAGGATGATGCAGTATAGTAGAGATAAGTATTTTCCTCAGTTAAGAACCAAGTTTATCAATCCAGTAGGAGAACCAAGCAAAATTCCGTTAACCGCGCCTGCACACACAAGAGCAAACACTTGCACCCAACATAAATAAGAGGGTTGTCAATCCTCTTAGCGGTTTTTGCAAGGATTAAATCTTATAGAGATAAATAGATAAACTAAAATACTAAACAAAATAAAAGAAAATAAATTGCAGCAATGTATTTTTAGGTTTTTAATATATGATAAAGTAGACCCGGGGGCCATACTTTTCACTAGAGGCTTCTATCTCGAACGCATAGCATACGGTGGGTAAACAAATTACTGTTGGGCAATTGATAGAAAAACAAATAATTATGACGGATTCATGGCAATGATCATGTATATAGGCATCACGTCCGAAACAAGTAGACCGACTCCTGCCGGTATCTACTACTATTACTCCACCCATCAACCGCTATCCAGCATGCATCTAGGGTATTAAGTATGAAAGAGAGTAACGCCTTAAGCAAGATGACATGATGTAGACAAAGTAAACTCAAGCAATATAATTAAACCTCATCTTTTTATCCTTAATGGCAACAATACAAATACGTGTCATGTCCCTTTCTGTCACTGGGATTGAGCACCGCAATATTGAACCCATCACAAAGCACCTCTCCCATTGCAAGATAAATCAATCTAATAGGCCAAACCAAATCGATGGATCGGAGAGAAATACAAAACTATAATAATCATGCATAAAAGAGTTCAGAGAAGACTCAAATATTTCTCATGAATAATCTGATCATAAACTCACAATTCATCGGATCCCAACAAACACACCGCAAAAGAAGATTACATCGGATAGAACTCCAAAAACATCGAGGAGAACATGGTATTGAAGATCAAAGAGAGAGAAGAAGCCATCTAGCTACTAGCTATGAACCCGTGGGTCTGTGGTAAACTACTCACACATCATCGGAAGGGCAGCAAGGTTGATGTAGAAGCCCTCCGTGATTGATTCCCCCTCGGGTAGAGTACCGGAAAAGGCCTCCAGATGAGATCGCAGAAGAACAGAGGCTTGCGGCGGCGTAAAAGTTATTCGGGGTGGCTCTCTGTTGGTTTCCCAATATTTGAGAATTTATAGAAGTGAAAAATTAGGTCAAACGGATCCATGAGGGCCCCACAAGGCATCAGGGCGCGCCCCCCCCTGGGCTGCGCCCTGTTGCCTTGTGGAGGCTTCGTGAACCTACTGGCCTCCTCTCCAAGTCTCCAGGGTCTCTTTTGTCCAGAAAAAATCTCCAAAAAGTTTCATGGCATTTGGACTTCGTTTGGTACTGATTTCCTGAAAAACCAAAAACAAGCAGAAAACAACAACTGGCACCGGGCACTAGGTTATTATGTTAGTCCCAAAAAATGATTTATAATTGCATATAATTGCATATAAAAACATCCAAGATTGATACTATAAAAACATGGAACAATAAAAAATTATAGATACGTTGGAGACGTATCACTGCCTCTCGCGACGCGCGGCGCGCGCCTCCGACTCCGGAGTGCGCGTGCATGCCGGCGGCGCGGGCACAAGCACCCACCGCTGGCCGCGTGGAGGAGGGGCCGGCGGGGGAAGGAGACGGCGCGGGGCAGGTGCGGACTGCGCTGTCCTGGCGTCGCTGTGCGCGGGCCGGGAGGGTCCAGCTCCGCCGTCCGCGCAGCGCCGGCGCGGGAGCTGCGGCGACGCTCCAGATCCGGAGCTGCCGCCGGTCTCCACCTTGGACCGCTCCAGCGCAATGCGAAGGGCCATCTCCTCCTCGTAGTCGAGCTCGGAGCCAGAGTCGCTACCGGAGCTGCTCATCGTAGTGGATGGGATCGGAATCGGAGAGGGAGAGGAGTGGACGGAGCGAGAGAGAGGAAGAGAGTGAGCTAGGGTTACGAGCGAGGCGCCCGGATTGGGGTTTTTTGTGGGACAGCCGTGGGGTCGGTGGTGGGCCGGGCCTGTCAGGCGGACGCGCTCGGGCGTTCCCGGGCCGCCCCATATCCGCCCTATATTTCGGCTGGATATGAGGGGTGTCGGTCAGCCCGGGCGTTTTTCCGCGGTTTGAGAGGTCCGGTTGGGTCGCTTTTTTTTTACCGGTCAGTGACTGGACGGCCTGCCCGGGCGTTTGAGACGGGTATGAGAGGTCCGGCTGTAGATGCTCTAAGACTCGTAGACGACACACAGTGATCTCGTGGTAGATCACCTGTAGTTTTTACTCCATCCAAAATAAATACAACATAAGCATGACGTAGGGTTTTATCTTTTAGGAGAGCCTGAACCTGGATCAAAACATGTGTCTCTGATACCATCGTGTCAAGGCTACTAGCTCGGGACCCACTACCCGAGATCTGCCGGAATAGACTCCATCAGGCAGGATTGCGAACTACGTCACCGACGCCTTCAACAAGGTTACGACGCCTGCGGGCGCCGCCTTCGATGGCTCCGACCGCCGCCAGACCCTTCTGGAAGTCCCACTCGCCCACCTTGATTCAGACCGACTTGTCCACCTAGCAGTCCACCCGCGAACATCTCCGCCGCAAGGAGCCAAGACCCCAGATGCCTGCAACCAGAGGAACTGGAGATCCAAATCCATGGCGTCAAGACGCCTGGAGGTGCCACGCTGAGCCCACATTGATGGACGTCGCATCTCGCTGCCCGATCATAGGGAGGACCAGACCGCTGCTGAGCCCACCTCGCTAGACGCCGCGGATTGCTTGCCCATCATAGGGAGGAGCAGCCCGCCGCACTACTGCAGTATCCCGGTGGGAGGCCGTTGACGGGGGGTTGCTGTCCTTGGCAAAGGCCACCTGGAGAAAAGGCCGGGGCACCCGCTTCGAGACTCCGCCACGGCCACACCCTAGAGAGGCAATGGAAGGAAGGCCTCGCCGTCGCCATCATCCCTCGCCTAGGCTTTGCCTAGCGGCGCTCCGGCGGCGACGAGGACATCAGTGGTGGCATCGGCTAGGGATATGAGCGACTGCACAGTTTTATGCAATAACATAAAGTTGCAACAGAGTTATTTCAATAATAAGCTCAAAGTTTGCATGCATTGCACTTCGTTATTTAACCTACAAAAATATGAAATACATACTTAGCTATGAAAGAACCAAAAAAAGCACTGCCAAAATTTGATGAGAAACCACCGAAGATAGCTCATGTACTCCAAACTTTTCTACTACTTATACCTATGTTAAACAATCGTATATTCTAGATTTCTCTATTTGGTGACACTTAAGATCCAAAGACGGAGAAAATCAAGAACATAAATATCCTTATGGACATATATCTTAACATACCGTGAAAATCAAGAACATAAATATCCTCATTTACTATTTCAAGTAATACTATAGCGAAATAGTGAACTCATACATTTTTGTAATATACACCTGATAGTCACATTCATGAGTAACAGATTATTAGTTCAAGAAGTAGTATTTACCTTAACACAGTTGTTCCACACGTCCACACTGTCAATGGAAAGCATGCTATGGTTTCCACCCCACCCCAAACCACCTGTTAACAGTATCTTGTTCACAATTTCATAGTGCCTAACAAATTTTTGGTGCAAAAAGTTTCAGGTGATGAAAAATGCACTTTTTGGTGCCCAATATAATAACTTTTGGCGCCCGATTATAGGGTTGCTTTGGAGATGCTCTTAGCTATGTCGTGCTCCAACTCTAAAACCGATCATCATTCGAGTGCGCATGGACGGGGCTGCCTTGTAGGCATTGGGGTCAGTTGGCCCTGATGGAATTAGGAAATCCTTCACTAGCTTAGTAGTACTAATCACCTTTTATTTATAGAAGATGGCCTCACTGCCATATTTACTACCCCATCAAACTTTTTCAGAAAAGATAATTGGGGACGTTCCCTGGGAGAGAGGTTCCAGGGAACACCCTCAAAGTTGTCTGATCATGATCGAACGAACGGCAATTTTTCTACTTTTTAAATGCGCTACATGACAATTTTTGCCTCCGAGCATGGCAATTCTTACAAAATTGTCATGGCAACTTTAGTTGTTTTGGCATGGCAAATTGAAGGTTCGCCGGGAAAAACCCTCCCAGAGAACGTTCCCCAGATACTGCAGTTTTCTATTCTCATCCCCGCGGGTGCGTAACCGAGAGAGAGAAAAACATCCGCGCCACTTTCTTCAGCATTTCCCGCCTACTCCGTTTGACCTATTAACAGTGAAGAACCACTTTGTGTCGGTGCTAATCCTTCTCGGAAAGCAAGATCACCATGCCTGGTTTGGTCCCTACCATCGATGCTTATCATCAGCACCAACATCGACACCCTCTCCAAACAAAAATCTTCAATCCAAAATCAAGGAGGAGTATCATGCATCTTCCAACTGTCCGCAGCGCTTCCAACCGCGCATACATAGCTTTT
Organism: Elymus sibiricus; assembly: GCA_039707655.1. Lineage (NCBI taxonomy): Eukaryota > Viridiplantae > Streptophyta > Magnoliopsida > Poales > Poaceae > Elymus > Elymus sibiricus. The sequence continues at coordinate 50,403,061 of CM077668.1, forward strand.
TCGCAGACATGAACGCAGAGGATCCAAGATAAAGTCTGCGAGCGAGACTGCTTTTTCTACTACATGGCAAAGCCAAATAGTGTAGGCAAAAGGAAAAGGAGGGTGGCCGATCGATGTGGCTATCTTAAATGCGGGGTTAGGCAAGCCCAAGTGCGTGACATGCATTTGCTGGTGGCAGCCGTGCATGCATGCATGCACGCACCTTCTCGTGACCGATCCGTCCGTCCGTAAAGCCGGGCAACACATGAGCAAAGCAAAGCCTAAAGCAATGCATGTACATATATCAAAGTCGGCCGTGCTTGTCACCCGCTTTTGCTTTGGGCTGTGTCACACACACATGGTGACATGGTACTGCCGTCTGCCGATCCCAATATCTCCCTCTATCTCTGTGTGTGCATGTCAGCACGCACCACATGATCCACATAGATCGCTCACATGCACCCAACTACAAGACGGAAACGGGCCGATCTGATCTTATTTTTCTACAGATAGATGTACATTACGCCTTTACAACACCGTCGTCATCTCCTCTCCAGATGAGTCCGATCGACATCGCTTCTTTTTTTACACAGTAGTATATTGTACACTACTACTAGTATAGTAGCTAGCTAGAGGCTGCGTGCGCTGCATATTCATACAGCTTTATCTTTTTGACACTACTACATGAGAAAAAAGAAAAGGAGATAAGGTGAAGGAAATAATAAAGAAAAAGGAAAAGTAGCAGGGTTACAGTCAAAAGAGTGTCCATGGATGGATCGATGCATGGAGGTTTTGTGATGGGATCTCACGTCTCAGTGCGCGGGGAAGAAGAGGGGTGAGGGGTCTCGCTCCATGGTGCCCTGCTGCGGGTCGACCCTCAGCCGGCCCATCTTCTCCTCGCACCAGTGCAGCTGCTGGTCCGTGATCTCCGGCATGCGCAGCACCCGGGCCACCACCTTGAGGTCGATGAGCCCCAGCAGCACCGCCACCTCCTCCTCCTCCCGCACCTTGATCCGCTTCAGGCACCGCCGCGGCCGGCTCAGGTCCTTGAGCCGGCTCTTCTTCTGGTGAAACACGTACAAAAAATTCAGAATCCATGAACACTTAATTTTCATGCATGGACACTTAAGAATGATTGACGCTCACGGTCTTGTTGGTTCTCTTGAGGGTGATGACGATCGACTGGTCGCCGGCGCTCGTCCGTCGCCGGACCATCTCCCTGAACATCTGGTAGTGGCTCCGCTTGTCGGCGCGGAGGAACGTCATGAACGTCCTGATCGACTCCTCCAGGATGTGCAGGAACTGCACCGCCGATATCAGGTCGTCCTTCTCGTCCTCCTCCTCTGCGCACATCATCAGCCAAGTTCATTAATCAACACCAAATTAATTTTGAATTTAAATTCAGCTCAAGATTACGTTTACAGCATCACAGATCAATGGTTAGATACCTCTGAACTCTGGGACGAGGAGCAGCTTGGGCGAGGAGTTCTTCATCCGGGCGTACACCTCGGGCCGGCGGCCGTGCTCGAAGGGCTCGTTCTCGATGAACCGGTAGAGCAGCACCTGGAACTGCTGGAACTCCTGCGCCACGCGCGCCGGGCAGCACCGCGCCTCCACCATCATCGTGCCGCCGTTGTGGCGCTGGAAGGTGGTGTAGTTCCAGTTGAGGGCCTCCCAGGTGAGGCAGATCTGGGCCACGTACACCCGCTCCAGCTCCGGGTACGGGTCGCGCAGCCCGATTGCCGGCGCCTCCGCCGACGCGGGCTTCGGCCTCGGCGCCGCCATGGACAGCTTGTGCGTGATCCGCTGCGACATCGACCGCGGCTGGCACTTGATCGACCTGAACGACTCTGCATGCACAACACACATCGACGTCATCATCTATAATTTTCTTAAGCCGGCAGCAAGAACACGAATTTAAAATGAAATTTTGTACTTCTTTCAAGTGCATGATGAGTGTTAGCTAGATTCTAGGACTAGATTACGTGTGCATCGAGGAACGTGTAATAAAATTTCTTCATTGAGCCCACACATGTCCTGAAAAGGCGTTGCAGAGAACTGGAAACGCGGGTGACCGGAGCTTGTTTGCAACAAAAGTTGGTCTTAGGTGATGATGGTAACTTGGTGAATATTTGGTGATGATGATGATGAGCAAATTCATCAGTTTTCCTAGATACAATCAATTTGGCATTAAACAATCTGGTGTAGGTACCTGTCTCGGTGAGCTTCTGGGCGCCGACGCGGTGGAAGTAGACCATGTCCTCGTCGTACTTGCGGAAGAGCGTGTAGGACTCCCACCTCGCGGAGCTCCGGCGCGACGACGACGAGAAGAGGTCCGAGTAGGCGTCCTTGCCAGTAGTCACCGTCGAGCTCTGCCACTCCACCGAGCTCTTGGACGTCGACTCGCTCGTCAGCGTCGATGCGCCGAACCGGCAGCTGTCCCCGTCCTCCTCCTCGCGCCGCGGTCGCAGCCGCGCGCCGCCGTCCAGCTGCAGCTTCTTCGTGTCCGCCAGCGCGTGGCTGTTCACCAACCGCTTCACGTCAGGAAAGCCCGCGGCCTTCTCCTCCTCCTCTGGCTCTTCTTCTACTCCATGCCCGTCTTCACGATGATCACCGTCGCGGCGACCACGGTCATTATCTCCTCCTCCTCCTCTGCTTCGTTGCTTCTCTGCAACCGTAGAGTTGGATGGCGAGTGTCAGATACTGAGATCAAGCTGAGAAGTGACCGATGAAAAAGATGTGAGCGAGAATACGAACAGAATGGAATCTAGCTACCTAGGAGATTGCCTTGAACAGAAACATTCTTCGGCAGTGGCGACTCGGCAACCGGAATATTCTGCCGATACCCATCCGGCGCCGTGGGGACGCCGTCGTCGGCCACGTCGACACTGGGCTCTTCTTGCTCCTGGGCCGCGGTGACGGTGGAGCCGGCAGTGGCGGCATCACTGTCGACGCGGTGGTCCTCCTCCTCAGGCGGCGAGAACAAGACGCGGTCGGTGGATTCCGGCGGGGCCGTGTGAAAGGCGCAGCTGGTCTCCGCCACCTCCAAGCAATGTTGGGCAGACGTACCACCAGCACCAGTGTACAAAAGGTGATGATTCTTTCCTTGATCGCCAAGGCCAAGCAGGGCACTGTCCTCGAACACGGCCTCGTCGAACCAGAACAGCGTGTCCGCCGCCTGCCGCTCCCCTCCGGCGAGGTGGATGTCGTCGGCGGCCACGTGCACGTCCTTCCTCCCGGAGTTACTCTCTGCACGGCCGTCACGGCGACGGTGCTCCCTGCACGCATGCACGTACGCAGAAGAAGTGAGCAGAAATTCGTGAACATGCATGCCTGAACTGAAGGAGCAATAATACTTAGTCAGTAAGCTTCGTAGTTCGTACACACTAGGCACTAACCTTGCGCGGTGCAGGCGAGCGAAGAGCTTGGCGAGGAGGAAGAGCAGGAGGTAGGCGAGGAGGAGCAGAAAGTTGAGTGAGGCCAGGGCGTGGAGGAGACCGCCGGCCGCGGGCAACCACGTCACCTGCAGCAGCTCCGCCATGGGACGAGGGCAGGAGCTGACAAGCTGCTGGCCATGAGAAGGAGCCTGCGAGCCAAACACTTGCTGCAGCCCCACCGGAGAAGAAGAAGAAGAAGAAGAGCAACACGAGCTGCTGCTCCCATTACGCATCTATCTGCGCCGACGCCGACGACGACGACGAGTGGCAAATCAACCAACCTCCGATGATGTGTATGCTTGCTTGCTCTAGAGGCGTGCGTACGGTGGAGAAGCTTTTCTGCTTTGGCTAAGGAAGCCAGCCAAGCGCAATGGCAGGCACACACTGGCTGCTTGTAGCACTTTGCTCCAGAGAGAGGAAAGTGGTGTGGGAGAGATCAAAGCGAAGATGGTTTGGGAAAACCCGAAGTTTATAGCTCGGTTCGGCTCCCGTCCGTCCATAAAGGTGGTTTGGAGAGGCTACGTATCATGGCGAGGGCATACGTGCATGGGGCCCAACGTGATCTAGAAAAGAGAAGACGGGATGGACGCGATGGGCAGGGTTAGCAAGCAAGTAATCTGGGAGTAATTATTACGAGAGGCGCCGAGGCGAGAGCTGAGCAGTAAACAAACAATTTGTGGGACGTCGGGGGCAGGCAGCAGGGAGGCAGGGCCCTGCGTCAAGTGACTTGCATTAGGAGCTAAGCCTATATGCGAGATGCGAGATGCGTTTCATCGCCCGCCACCGCGGGTTTGGTATAACGCGCTCCATCGCCAGCAGCTCCACGTCCATCAAGGGCGGAGGCAGGGGTCTGGCTGGGGCTGTCGCTCCCCCGTTCTCTCACAAATGCATGTATGTCTTCTTGCTAATCCTCTGTATGTGAGAGAATTTAGTTAGATTTGGAAAGTTTGTCCCATGCTAACATTACATGACACATTTGGCACTCGATCTCAATCTTAAATTTTTGTCTACATCACTGACAGAAGACATTGATCCGCTAGGCAGATCTTAGGAGTGGTGGTGGTGATGCTGGCGGAACACGACTTGGTGCTAGTCATTGACTAGATCCGGCAATGGTGGCGTCTTGAGGGCTCACTGGGTAGCTTATGTATTAATTAGTATCGATTATCTATGGTGAAAAATCTAGCCATGGCTATCTAGATCCGATGACGATGTTGTCTTGAGTGCTCAATCGACATCTTGTGTATCAACTATCCAAGGCGATCGAAAACCTAGGCCTAGCTGTTTCGACCCGACGGCAATGATGTTATGCTGTCTTCCCTGCCTGATTGTATTGTTGTGGTGCACCGTTACACACTGCTTGGATGAAAATCCAACACTCTGCCTTACTGGTTGGATCTGCCGTTGGTGATGCAAGATGATAGGATACATATTCCTTGTTGGAGGTGTCGCATCAAAGACTATATAGGCTCCAATCCACATCATCATTGGGTAGTTGTTGTTAGCGTCTGGGCAGTTTCTTGGTAGTCTCCGGCGTAGGGGTTACAAAGCAACTAAACTATGATTTATATTATGTTTGGCAACAACGTTTCTTCTTTGCCTTCATTTTGCTAGTTTTATCGCATATCTGATATTTGGGTGTATGCATCCTTAGTTTGTGTCGAGGCCAGAGATAAGGAAGCTTTCAAGCCTGCTCTTCTATAGCAAAACCTTTTTATTTCACAAATTGATATAAAGTTAAAAACTGGAATGAAAACTTCAGATATAAAAACTTTGAATATTGGAAACTGAAGATTTACAAAACTTCAAAATTAACTAAAAAATAAGGAAGACAAAAATAATTCTAGGTCTTTTTTGCCACCGTGTTACAAACTTTGAACTATTGTGATTATGATGTGTGAACTTTGCTTCGGTACACCCCACCTAGAAAAGTTTACAGATTTCCATGCAGATCAAAGGTGGAGATTAGAAGGTACCCCTTCAATCAAAAAGGATAATATAATATATATTTTTATCCCAATCAATCTATTCAATATGTTTGATGTGCAAGCTAATATGGTGATAATCTTTTAAGTAGCTTTTAGATTCATGAAAACTTTTAAGGGGGGTGTACCAAAGCAAAACTCATGATGTTTTTATGCCAAGTATTAGAATTGGAAATAAATCACAACATCAAACAAATCATTTTCCCGGGAAAACATGTTAAAAATGAAAATTAAGAAAGACAAAAAAAAAACTAGGTGACTGGTGACCATGTGAGGTGATCGATGGTGCGCATCACTTGGGGTTGCTAACTCTAGGGATCCAAATAATGATTGTTGTGTGGTAGAAGGTGTGAAAAAACCTGCAAATGGAAAAACATGTCTCTCTATGCCACACAAAAAAGCTCTCACAAAACCAAGCCTTTAAAGTTGGGCCAAACTCTGAGCTATGTTGATGTGTTATCTCAAAACAATGTTAGATCGATGTGTAAGTATGTTCTGGATATGGACATGTGTTCTGTGTTTGGACTTCAAAATTTGTCTTTTTCTATCAAATAGATATAATATTTCACTTTGTAAGTTGGTATTAAATATGGAGTAGCATTCCAGACCAACCAAACATTGAAATGCATGCACACCCATATCACAATCATTGAATAAAAGTAAGATTTGGTCCATTCATTCACATATATAAATATACAAACAAAGAAATATATACGTATTTTGAGAATAGGGGCCAAACCTGTAACACCCCAGGGGTTAACTACAGTGACCACATGCTAACCATGCCATGTCATCTAATTTTACTAAACCAAAATGCCACTAGTCTCAAATCAAACTTAAATTTAAATTCAAATATAATTCATATTATTATTTCTTCAAATATGAAAAGTAAAGTGTTCATATTTTTGCAAATAATCAGTAAGTAATTGTCATGAAGGAACCAACATTAATTGAAATATTTAAATGACCTTAATTAATTAAAACAATGCCAAAATAGCAACATTTATCCCATTTATAATTAATAAAAAATTCAAATGAAATCATCTTGCCTCCAAACCTTTTTCTGGCAGTGCTAAATATTGCATGTAACTTATTGAGCCAAGTCTCATATTTTACAAAAGTAAATGGGTGGCCTAACAATTTACAAATCAGAGAGCAAATAAAAGAAACAGAAAAGAAAAATAAGAAAAGACCTAAACTACTGGTGGACTGGGCTCTAGGTTAACAGTGGGAGCCCAGCCCACCTCGCCACCTCCTCCTTCCTCCTGCTCACCAGGAGCGCCGTGGACGCGCGCGCCCCGTCCATGGCCGCAGATGGCCACGCGGCGTCCATCCCGTGGCTCCCCGACGCAGTTAAGGTCTCCCGTTCCTCTCCCTCGCCTCGTCCCCTTCCATTTTCTTCGAGGCCGAACATGTCCGTCTTCGCCGCTCGCCGTTGCCGTGGCCACCGGCCACCACTCGCCGTTCCAAGTTGTCCGGAAGGACAGCCGTGGTCATCTTCACCGTCTAAGACAAGTCGTTGGAGGCGGGGAACATCGCACCAACCGGATCGAGAGCATCTTCTCGTCGGCCACCGCGCGCCCCGCCGCTCTGAGCTCCTCTGGCCTCCTCGAGCCCTCCTCTGCATCGCTGTGAGCGCCGCCTCGCTACCTCTCTCTCGCGCGCGCGCGTTTTGATGCCGTAAACGCCGTAGCCGAGCTCGTGTGCTCCGGCCGCCGTCGGGCTCGTCGTAGCCGCCGTTTTGGTCCGCCTCAGCTCACACCCGTGGCGTGGATCGATGCAGCGCGTCACGCTGGTTCCATAGGAGCTCGCGCCACTACGTTTGGCCGCCCGTAGCTCGCTCCTGCGCCGTCCCCGCCGCTCTGCCGGCGCCGGCAAGCGCGCACGCGCGCGCGAGCGCTTAAACTGGCCGGGCTGGCTCACTGACAGTGGACCCCGGCATAATTAGTTTAGGGCACTAACCCCTGATTAGTCTAACCCTAGACACTGACTGTGGGCCCCCTAACTGTTTAGCTAATTTAATTAAACCCATTTATAAGCCTGAGTCAATGACAAGTGGGACCCACCGTTTACTGTTCAAATGGATAAGATCTGCTGACTGTGCTCTGCTGACTCAGCTCTGGGACCCACCTGTCATTCAAATGGGCTAGCTGAGTCTGAGTAGAAAAAGTATTTTGCACTGTTTTGGATAATTCGAATTAAATAAATCCAGAAAATTCAAAAAATCAATAAAACTTTGAAAAATCATAGAAAATAAACCGTAAGTCAGATGAAAATAATTTATATATGAAAAACGATCAGAAAAATATGACGAATCCGAATATGCCCTCCACATACCTGTCACATGTCTCTAACATACCGAACGTTGAACATTTGCTATCGAAACTGCTAAATGAATAGTGTTTGAAGCTGGAAAAATATTCCCGGATATTTTCCCGCTCCGAGTAAAATACTTAGTACTGCATTAGAACACCCCTAGCACTGCATATTGCTATGTCATGCATTTGTGTTGCATTGTTTGCCGTGTATTTATTGTTTCTCCCCCCTCCTCTCCCAATAGACCTCGAGACCGCCGACGACACTGCTGAGTACGACTACGTCATCGACGACCAGACCCCTTCAGCAGAGCTTCCAGGCAAGCAAAACCCCCTTGATCATCCAGATATCGCCTACTCTTTCTCTCTATTGCTTGCATTAGAATTGCTTCTGTTGTTGTTCCGATAGCTCCTATTCTGATGCATAGCCCGATTTCGTCGCCTGCTATTGATACCTTACCTGCTATCCTATGATGCTTAGTTAGGTATGCTATGTTTCATCAGATGGCCCTTCACCCTTGTCCGTTTGCCAGGCTTGTTATCGGGCCGTGATCACTCTGGGTGATGATCACGGAAATTTTACATTACTGCAATACTTTTAAACTGTTAAAGTCGGGCCGGCTCCAAGAGTGCCCGCGTGATAATGAAACAAGACGGGTTGAACCTAAGGGTACCCGCGAGTGATATTGTGGCGGCACGACAGGGCAGGTGGAGACCACCTAGGAGAGAGGTGAGCCTGGTCCCTGGTCGTGGTCCACGTCTTACCAAGTCGGAGCGACAGGAACCCTGTTCGTCTCTGCGAGCTACTAAAACACGCCTAACGGATTTGGGCATTTGATCTGAGTTGGCCACTGGCCTATACGCACTACCACCACTCGGGATAATGGTTTAATGGGGCCCTCTACGTCGTACGTTTCTCCCGAAAGCTCTTCAGATGTCACAGTTCAGAGATGCGGGCTGATTGTTGGGGTGGGCTGGTTACGTCACTTGTGTATACAGTGTCACGCCTGGGCCCCAGCCAGTCACGCAACGTGCAGGAGTGCAGAGGGCGATGGGCCCAAGACCCCTTCGCACTTAGGATTTAGACCGGCGTGTTGACCTCTCTGGAGAGTCTAGGTTGGTCTACGGCGTGTCGATTACCCGAGGCCGGGCATTACCCAGCAAGTGTGTCCGGACAGATGTAATCAAGCGTGTTGGGTAACAGTAGTGCACCCCTGCAGGGAAGTAATCTATTCGAATAGCCGTGTCCACGGTAACAGGACGCTCGGAGTTGTATCCTGATCTACTACAACTATGAATGGATACTGTTACAATGTTAAACTGTTACTACTGCTCTCGGGATCACTTTCTCACAGGGTAGTCGAGGAAGGATCTCAGGGCATTGCTAATATATAGTTGTTACTATATGGTAATGTGTTCTACTCTCTTCTGATGCTGCAAGATTGCTTCAAGATGCTAGTCTTCGATAGGCTAGGTCTTTCCCCCTATGTTCCGGCATTTCTGCAGTTTAGTCCAAAGATATAGCCCCATTCCTTTGACACCGATGCATACTTAGTATAGTTCTGATGTAAGTCTTGCGAGTACTTTGGATGAGTACTCACGGTTGCTTTGCTTCCTTCTTTTCCCCTACCCGGTTGCTGCGATCAGACGACGGAGTCCAGGAGCAGGAGATCCCCGGAGGCACCTACTACTACGTTGAGCTCGCCGACCAAGAGTAGTTCGGAGGCCCTAGGCAGGAGGCCTTCGCCTTTTTCGATCAGTGTCGCTGTTATGCTAGCCTTCTTAAGGCAAACTTGGCTAACTATGTCTGTACCCAGATAATATTTGTTTGTATGACCTATGTATTCGGGTCCTCGTGACCCCTGGGTTGTAATATGAAGATTTATGTTTAAATTTGTGTTTAGAGTTGTGTTGTGATATCTTCCCGTGAGTCTCTGATCTCGATCGTGCACGTTTGCGTGTATGATTAGTGCACGGTCGAGCAGGGGCGTCACAAGCTGGTATCAGAGCTGACTGCCTGTAGGAAGCCCGCTTCCGATTCCTTGGTCGAAGTTGAGTCTAGTCTTTGAAAAACTATTTTACTAACGTTGTGGTGTGGCTTACGAGCCCACATCGCCAATGGGTGGGATTAGGATATTTTATTACTCTTCTTTACTCTGGGACTCTGATCTCTCTTCTATTCGGTTTAAATGTTTTACTAACTCTAACTTTACGTTCTCGTAACTATTTCCTCCCGGAGAGCCCCTCGTTCCAGATGATCGCTTGATTCACCAGAAGGTTCTGAAGATACTCTTTGAAGTTTTCCCGAGACCCTTGTGCCCACCGTCTTTGCAATTCCCTACCACCGATAAATCCATGTGAATTACTACACATCCTTGTCATTCATACAATTATTCCCCATTGCTCTTGTTATTAGAAGATGCCCCGAAACACTCTCCGATGTTTCGAGAATCCATTGTGCCTACTGCCTTGCAGTTCCTTGTCGCATGAATACACTTACGAATAATTCCTCACATTTACCGGGGATTCATTCGTCCCCAGTTGTTCTTGTGTTTCACGAAATACTTCATATTGCTATCCGATCTTCCGAAAATCCTCTGCAGCCTACTGCTTTTAAGATTCTTCTTACCTGCTTGCATTATGGTTAATTCCATATGTCTAGTAATCTTCATTGATATCCCTTGTCATTCTCATTTTGATCCTATTGATTCAACATGTGTGCGAATACTCGCAATCATCAATTGATCCCTACGAGTTCATCCTTCCGGCTCAGACGTCATCCTGGATATGAGCTGCTTCTTGGTAAATCAATCCTTGATTGATTAACCATCTAATTCTATTCAACTTACTCATCTTTTTATCAGAGCATCTGCCTCTGATCCCCCGATTTGGAAATCGTAAACCCTTCGTATTTAAGCTTCGGCTTATTCAGATGTTCCATAAACCGATGCATTTGCATCCCTTCTTCTTCTGGTTGAGTACCGATACTCACACCAGATTCATTGCGACCACCTGATCTTTTGGTGGATTACTATCCGACAGCCCCTTCGTATTTTAAATCATTGACGAATTTCCCCTGATACAAAATGCCTCTGGCGAATTGTATCATCTACTCCGTGTCATTAGCCCTCTGCTTTCGAGTGTGTATCCGTCGCTCCTGTTAGTGTGTTCTATAGATTCGTAAAAATGCCCCGATGGGTTGAACCTATGCTTTCCCCAAACCATGTGAACCCGAAAGTTATGCGGGTTATACTCTACTGGCGTTTCATCAGATAAATCTTCAACACTACAATTTCTTCGAAAACGAGTAGTGAATGGAAGGTTATGTATTAAAGAAGTGGGAGTCGACCTTGAACTTTGTGTTCATGCCCATGGACACGATGTAGATTTTATCATGGAAGCTTCTCGTAAAAATAATTATGCCCTTGTTATAAGTTCATCTTGTCTCTGTGATTTGATCATTTGCAATCATGGTTCCGACCATATTGTTTTCCCTTGATTCCATTGCTCAGACAAGTTAAAGCACTTGTCTCCTGCAGGTCAATACACCGCTTCAACCTCTACTCTGATCTACCCTTGAGTATTACCCTCTGGTATCTCGAGGATATCGTGCCATTGCACTACATCTTACAAATTCTTGATGAAGTAATACTTTCACTATCCTAGTCATTGCACGAGTTCTGGGTTGTTTGTCGACCGAGAACACCGATAAGTGAATCGAATCCACCCTATGGCTCATTACTCCTAGTGATTTGTTGCTGGTAAAATTTAAACTCAATCTTGTCATTCCTAGCCCGATTGGCTACATCTTTATCATGCTAATTTTAACCGTGCTACCTGGCCTTTTTCCCGGAGCACAATTTTCGACGATGAGCTAAGCTTATCTCGAGCTTCTTCGTCATATCGTTTTGCCTTTGAACATCAATATTGATTCTGAGTTTGTGTCATATCCGTGGTTCCGTTGACCTTTAGCTTCGCCACTCCTTCTGCTTGATGTCGTCGCTGATCGATTACATCTTCTTGAGACCTCTCGACAAAATGTGTCGTAATCGTCGTCAACCTTTTGACTTCTTTAAAAGGTTGTGAATTGAATTCATGATGAGTAATGCCGTCCTTGCCCCTCGATAATTTGTGTTGTCATCGACAACATCCTTGCCTTCCTACCAACACAGACTTGGTCATGTTTTGGTTATACCTTGAGTTCCTTGTTGTTCCTGGAATTGTTCCTTGAATAATTCTCGTGATCTTCAAATCCAGTCTTTACTTGGAACCCCATATCATTGCTACCCCGAAGCATGACTGTGGTACTCTGAATATGAACACGAGCATTGGACGCGCAATGCTAAATGTTTCTTGATCAATTATCCAAACCCCGTTTTATGGGTAAACATCCTGATTCTCCTTGCCCCTTTTTCTAAAAAGTTATGTACTTGCTGTCCTATCATGGATATCATGCTCTGCTTGTCCTTGGGAAGGATATACACCAACACTTGTGAGTGATCACATTTTCCTTCCCATTGGTCTGTTTAATCAGATAAACACATTTTCCTTTCCATTGGTCTGCTTAACCTTTCTTGTGATTTATATGATCCAAGCAGTAAACAATTCCCTGCTTATGTAAACACCCCAGTGTACAATTCTGTTAGTAAGACCATGTTCCTATTGTTGATGACATTCCGGTAACCACCGATGGACGAGAACTTTGCCTATTGGTCCGCCTCGTTTCAACGAGCAGGAAAATGGTTCTCTTCGTTCCCCGCACTTGGTACCGACCTTGTTGCCGACATAGCTGACAAGATATCCTCTGAAAAACCTTGCATCGTGATCGCATAATATGCCACCACCCTTCTTATTCATCATGATGGTAATAATGTTGATCACTTCGATTCTGATCACCCTAATGATTCAGAAATGCTATAGTTCCTAAATACATACTGGGCAGTGTGCCTTAACTTTCGGTAGTACCTACGACTGTAACTTCCAGTTACCCATGTACTCAATTATCGTTCTGACCTGAGCATGTCGATCGTTTGAACCCTCTTCAGAAGATCTCTTAAGCATAAGTTTCATGAAAACAACTCCGTGATCCTTGTATCCGAAACTGTCCTTTGTATTTGGCTTTGTATGGAATTCCATGAGCCGCCTACCTTGAGATATTCATTCCGGTATCAGACGTAATACTTATGACTGTTGCTCTGGACTCCTTTCATCATCCGTCATAGGCATCGAATGATTGCCTAACCATTTGAAACTTCTTTCACCTTATTATATTGCTCTCAATGTATTTCTTAAGTCCAACCCGAGAGATACCCTGTACCTCATTCCCTCAGACAACCTCGGTTGATTAACCTTGTACCGATCCGACCCCCTTGTTGGAAATATGCCCTAGAGGCAATAATAAATTAGTTATTATTATATTTCCTTGTTCATGATAATCGTTTATTATCCATGCTATAATTGTATTGATTGGAAACTCAAATACATGTGTGGGTACATAGACAACACTGTGTCCCTAGTAAGCCTCTAGTTGACTAGCTCGTTGATCAAAGATGGTTAAGGTTTCCTAGCCATTGACATGAGATGTCATTTGATAACGGGATCACATCATTAGGAGAATGATGTGATGGACAAGACCCAAACTATAAACGTAGCATATGATCGTGTCAGTTTATTGCTATTGTTTTCTGCATGTCAAGTATCTGTTCCTTTGACCATGAGATCATGCAACTCCCTGACATCGGAGGAGTACCTTGTGTGTATCAAACGTTGCAACGTAACTGGGTGACTATAAAGGTGCTCTACAGGTATCTCCGAGGATGTCTGTTGGGTTGGCATGGATCAAGACTGGGATTTGTTACTCCGTGTGACGAAGAGGTATCTCAGGGTCCACTCGGTAATACAACATCACAATGAGCCTTGCAAGCAATGTGACTAAAGTGTTAGCCACGAGATCTTGTATTACGGAACGAGTAAAGAGACTTGCCGGTAACGAGATTGAACTAGGTATAGAGATACCGACGATCGAATCTCGGGCAAGTAACATACCGAAGAACAAAGGGAACAGTATAACGGGATTAACTGAATCCTTGACATAGAGGTTCGACCGATAAAGATCTTCGTAGAATATGTAGGAGCCAATATGGGCATCCAGGTCCCGCTATTGGTTATTGATCGTAGAGGTGTCTCGGTCATGTCTACATAGCTCTCGAACCCGCAGGGTCTACACACTTAACGTTTGGTGATGATTAGTATAGTTGAGTTATTTTGTTGGTGACCGAAGGTTGTTCGGAGTCCCGGATAAGATCCCGGACATGACGAGGATCTCCGGAATAGTCCGGAGGTAAAGATTGATATATGTGATAATAGTGTTTTGATCTCCGGAAGGGTTCCGGAATTCACCGGAAGGGGTTCCGGATGTTTACCGAAGTGTTCGGGTGCAGCAACACTTTATATGGGCCAAAGGGATAAAGCCCACGAGGTATTGGAAAGTGCAAAAGGAAGTTTTGCTACTGCCTTAAGCTGGTAAGGCAGTACTACCGCTACTGTAGCAGCGGTACTACCGCTTAAGCTGGTCAAGCGGTACTACCGCTACTGTATCAGCGGTACTACCGCTTAAGCTGGTCAAGCGGTACTACCGCTACTGTAGCAGCGGTACTACCGCTTGTGCGCGGTACTGCAGGGATCCGAGTTGGACTCTTTCCCTGCGGGCCAAACCGACCTTGTGCGGGCAAAACCGACCTGGAGGAGGCTTCTACTCCAAGTTTAGACCCCAAGGCTCAACATATAAATAGAGGGGCAGGGCTAGCACACGGGACACATTAGATTGCCCCAAGCCGTGTGCCGGCAACCTCTAGTTCCTCCTACGTCATAATTTCAGTAGTGCTTAGGCGAAGCCCTGCTGAAATAGTTCCTCACCAACATCACCATGCCGTCGTGCTGCTGGAACTCTTCTTCTTCTCCGCTCCCTCTTGCTGGATCAAGAAGGCGGAGATCGTCATCAAGCCGTACGTGTGTTGAACGCGGAGGTGCCGTCCGTTCGGCACTAGTTCGTGATCGTATCGAGGGACGACTTGCGATTTGGATCGCGGAGACGTTCGACTACATCAACCGCGTTTCTTAACGCTTCCGCTTAGCGATCTACAAGGGTATGTAGATTCACTCTCCCTCTCGTAGATGCTCATCACCATGGATAGATCTTGTGTGTGCGTAGGAAATTTTTTGTTTCCCATGCAACGTTCCTCAACAGTGGTATCAGAGCTAGGTCTATGCGTAGATGAGATCTCGAGTAGAACACAAACGAGTTGTGGGCGTGGGTGTATACATATTGCTTGCCGTTACTAGTTGATATTTGATTCGGCGGTATTGTGAGATGAAGCGGCCCGGACCGACATTACGCGTACGCTTACGCGAGACAGGTTCCTTCAACTGACATGTAACTTCGTTGCATAAAGATGGCTAGCGGGTGTCTGTCTCTCTCACTTTAGTTGAATCGATTTCAATGAAGAGGGTTCTTTTAGAAGATCAAAAAGCAATCACTACACCACGTTGTGGTTTTGCGTAGGTAAGAACGGTTCTTGCAAACCCATAGCAGCCACGTAAAATTTGCAACAACAATTAGAGGACGTCTAACTTGTTTTTGCAGGGTATGTTGTGATGTGATATGGCCAATTACATGATGAGATATATGTGATGTATGAGATGATCATGTGTTGTATAGAATATCACGACTTGCATGTCGATGAGTACGGCAACTGGCAGGAGCCATAGAGTTGTCTTTAATTATTGTATGACCTGCGTGTCAATCATTAAGCGCTATGTAATGCTTTACTTTATCGCTAAACGTTAGCTATAGTCATGGAAGCTACAGTCGGCGCGACAACCTCATGGCGACACGTTGATGGAGATCAAGATGATGGAGATCATGGTGTCATGCCGGTGACGATGGAGATCATGCCGGTGCTTTGGAGATGGAGATCAAAAGCACAAGTTCATGGCCATATCATGTCACTTATGATTTGCATGTGATGTTAATCCTTTTATGCATCTTATTTTGCTTAGGACGACGGTAGCATTATAAGGTGATCCCTCACTTAAATTTCAAGATAAATTGTGTTCTCCCCAAGTGTGCACCGTTGCGAAAGTTCGTCGTTTCGAGACACGCCGTGATGATCGGGTGTGATAGACTCTACGTTCACATACAACGGGTGTAAGCCATGTTGCACGTGCGGAACACTCGGGTTAAACTTGACGAGCCTAGCATGTACAGACATGGCCTCGGAACACAAGAGACCGAAAGGTCGAACATGAGTCATATAGTAGATATGATCAACATGAAGATGTTCACCATTGAAACCACCTCAACTCACGTGATGATCGGACTTGAGTTGGTGGATTTGGATCATGTTACACTCGAATGATCGGAGGGATGTCAATTTGAGTGGGAGTTTTTAAGTAATATGATTAACTAAACTCATTATCTAGAACAATAGTCTAAGTAGTCTTTGCAATATTTATGTTGTAGATCATGGCTCGCGCAGTAGCACCCCTGAATTTTAATGCGTTCCTAGAGAAAGCTAAAGTTGAAAGATGATGGAAGTAACTTTGTGGACTGGGCCCGTAATCTAAGGATTATCCTTACGGCTTCCCAGAAGGCTTATGTCCTTGATGCACCGCTTGGTGATCCACCCGCTCCAGTTGAGTCTCTAGACGTTGTGAACGCCTGGCAGGCTCGTTCTGATGATTACTCAATAGTTCAATGTGCATTATTGTATGGCTTAGAACCGGGACTTCAAAGACGTTTTGAACGTCATGGAGCATATGAGATGTTTCAGGAGTTGAAGTTTATCTTTCAGAAGAATGCCCGGATCGAGAGATATGAGATCTCCGATAAGTTCTATGCTTGCAAGATGGAGGAGAACGGGTCTATCAGTGATCATGTACTCAGAATGTCTGGGTACTCCACCCGTCTGGCTGAATTGGGGATGCCCCTTCCGCCAGAGGCTATCACTGACAGAGTTCTTCAATCATTGCCACCTAGCTACAAGAGCTTCGTGTTGAACTATAACATGCACGGGATGAACAAATCAGTCGCCGAGCTGTTTGCGATGCTGAAAGCCGCTGAGTCTGAAATTCAGAAGGAGCATCAAGTGTTGATGGTCAATAAAACCACTAGTTTCAAGAAAAATGGCAAGGGTAAGAAGGGTAACTCCAAGAAGAGTGGCAAAGCAGTTGCTCCTCTCGTGAAGAAACCCAAGGCTGGACCCAAACCAGAAACTGTGTGCTTTCATTGCAAGGGAACTGGACACTGGAAGCGGAACTGCCCCAAGTATTTGGCTGACAAGAAGGCGGCCAACAACAAACAAGGTATATATGATATACATGTTATTGATGTGTACCTTACCAACTCTCGTTGTAGTGCCTGGGTATTTGATACCGGTGCGGTTGCTCATATTTGCAACTCAAAACAGGAACTGCGGAATAGACGGAGGCTGGCAAAGGACGAAGTGACGATGCGCGTGGGAAATGGTTCCAAGGTTGATGTGATCGCCGTCGGCACGCTCGCTCTTCGATTACCATCGGGATTAGTGATGAACCTGAATAATTGTTATTTAGTGCCTGCGTTAAGCATGAACATTATATCTGGATCTTGTTTATTGCGAGACGGTTACTCATTTAAATCAGAGAATAATGGTTGTTCTATTTATATGAGTAATATCTTTTATGGTCATGCACCCGATGTGAGGGGTTTATTCTTATTGAATCTCGATAGTAATGATACACATGTTCATAACATTGATGCCAAAAGATGTAGAATTGATAATGATAATACCACTTTCTTGTGGCACTGCCGTTTAGGTCATATTGGCGTAAAACGCATGAGGAAGCTCCATGCTGATGGACTTTTGGAGTCACTTGATTTTGAATCACTTGACACATGTGAGCCATGCCTCATGGGCAAGATGACTAAAACGCCGTTCTCTGGTACAATGGAACGGGCAAGTGACTTATTGGAAATCATACATACTGATGTGTGCGGTCCGATGAGTATTGAGGCGCGCGGTGGTTATCGTTACTTTCTCACCTTCACTGATGACTTAAGTAGATATGGGTATTTTTACTTAATGAAACACAAGTCTGAAACATTTGAAAAGTTCAAACAATTTCAGAGTGAAGTTGAGAATCATCATTACAAGAAGATTAAATTCCTACGATCTGATCGAGGAGGAGAATATCTGAGTTATGAGTTTGACAGTCACTTAAGACAGGTTGGAATTGTTTCACAATTGACACCGCCTGGAACACCACAGCGTAATGGTGTGTCCGAACGTCGTAATCGAACCTTATTAGATATGGTGCGATCTATGATGTCTCTTGCCGATTTGCCACTATCATTTTGGGGTTATGCATTAGAGACAGCTGCATTCACTTTAAATAGGGCACCATCGAAATCCGTTGAGACGACGCCATATGAACTTTGGTTTGGCAAGAAGCCAAAGCTGTCGTTTCTTAAAGTTTGGGGATGTGATGCTTATGTCAAAAAGCTTCAGCCTGAAAAGCTGGAACCCAAAGCGGAGAAATGCGTCTTCATAGGATACCCAAAAGAGACAGTTGGGTATACCTTCTACCTCAGATCCGAAGGCAAAGTGTTTGTCGCTAAAAACGGAACATTTCTTGAGAAAGAGTTTCTCTCGAAAGAATTGAGTGGGAGGAAGATAGAACTTGATGAGGTTGTTGAACCTTTACTTCAACCTGAGAGTAGCGCAGCGCAGAAAGTTGTTTCTGTGGAGCCTACATTAGCTGAAGAGGAAGTTAATGATGATGATCATGAAGCTTTGGATCAAGTTGCTATCGAACCTCGTAGGTCGACAAGGACGCGTACTGCTCCTGAGTGGTACGGCAACCCTGTCTTAGAGGTCATGTTGTTGGACAACGATGAACCTACGAGCTATGGAGAAGCGATGATGGGCCCGGATTCCGAGAAGTGGTTAGAGGCCATGAAATCCGAGATGGGATCCATGTATGAAAACAAAGTGTGGACTTTGGAAGTATTACCTGAAGGGCGTAAGGCCATTCAGAACAAATGGATCTTTAAGAGGAAGACGGACGCGGACGGTAATGTCACCGTCTATAAAGCTCGACTTGTGGCAAAGGGTTTTTCACAAGTTCAAGGAGTTGACTACGATGAGACCTTCTCACCCGTAGCGATGCTTAAGTCCGTCAGAATCATGTTAGCAATATCTGCCTTTTTCGATTATGAAATTTGGCAGATGGATGTCAAAACAACGTTCCTTAACGGTTTCCTTAAGGAAGAGTTGTATATGACGCAACCAGAAGGTTTTGTCGATCCAGAGAATGCTGACAAAGTTTGCAAACTCCAGCGATCCATTTATGGACTGGTGCAAGCATCTCGGAGTTGGAATCTTCGCTTTGACGAGGTGATCAAAGCGTTCGAGTTTATACAAGTTTACGGAGAAGCTTGTATTTACAAGAAAGTGAGTGGGAGCTCTATAGCGTTTCTAATATTATATGTGGATGACATATTCCTGATTGGAAACAATATAGAAATGTTGGAAAGCGTGAAGGAATATTTGAACAAGAGTTTTTCAATGAAGGACCTAGGAGAAGCTGCTTTCATATTAGGCATCAAGATCTATAGAGATAGATCAAGACGTTTAATAGGACTTTCACAAAGCACATACCTTGACAAAGTTTTGAAGAAGTTCAAAATGGATCAGTCCAAGAAGGGGTTCTTGCCTGTTTTGCAAGGTGTGAAGTTGAGTAAGACTCAATGCCCAGTGACTGCAGGAGATAGAGAAAAGATGAGTGTTATCCCCTATGCTTCAGCCATAGGCTCTATCATGTATGCAATGCTGTGCACAAGACCTGATGTCAGCCTTGCCATAAGTATGGCCGGAAGGTTTCAAAGTGATCCAGGAATGGAACACTGGACGGCGGTCAAGAATATCCTAAAGTACCTGAAAAGGACTAAGGACATGTTTCTCGTTTATGGAGGTGATCAAGAGCTCGTCGTAAAGGGTTACGTCGATGCAAGCTTTGACACTGATCCGGATGACTCTAAGTCGCAAACCGGATACGTATTTATTCTTAATGGGGGTGCGGTTAGCTGGTGCAGTTCCAAGCAAAGCGTGGTAGCTGATTCTACATGCGAAGCGGAGTACATCGCTGCCTCGGAGGCGGCGAAGGAAGGTGTCTGGATGAAGGAGTTCATGACAGATCTTGGAGTAGTGCCTAGTGCGCTTAACCCAATGACTCTGTTTTGTGATAATACTGGTGCCATTGCTCTAGCCAAGGAACCAAGATTTCACAAGAGGACCAGACACATAAAGCGACGTTTCAATTCCATCCGCGATTATATCAAGGAGGACGACATAAATATTTGCAAAGTACACACGGATCTGAATGTTGCAGATCCGATGACTAAACCTCTTCCAAGGGCTAAGCATGAACAACACCAGAACTGCATGGGTGTTCGATTCATTACAATGTAAATCACATAGTGATGTGAACTAGATTATTGACTCTAGTGCAAGTGGGAGACTGTTGGAAATATGCCCTAGAGGCAATAATAAATTGGTTATTATTATATTTCCTTGTTCATGATAATCGTTTATTATCCATGCTATAATTGTATTGATTGGAAACTCAAATACATGTGTGGGTACATAGACAACACTGTGTCCCTAGTAAGCCTCTAGTTGACTAGCTCGTTGATCAAAGATGGTTAAGGTTTCCTAGCCATTGACATGAGATGTCATTTGATAACGGGATCACATCATTAGGAGAATGATGTGATGGACAAGACCCAAACTATAAACGTAGCATATGATCGTGTCAGTTTATTGCTATTGTTTTCTGCATGTCAAGTATCTGTTCCTTTGACCATGAGATCATGCAACTCCCTGACATCGGAGGAGTACCTTGTGTGTATCAAACGTCGCAACGTAACTGGGTGACTATAAAGGTGCTCTACAGGTATCTCCGAGGATGTCTGTTGGGTTGGCATGGATCAAGACTGGGATTTGTTACTCCGTGTGACGGAGAGGTATCTCAGGGCCCACTCGGTAATACAACATCACAATGAGCCTTGCAAGCAATGTGACTAAAGTGTTAGCCACGAGATCTTGTATTACGGAACGAGTAAAGAGACTTGCCGGTAACGAGATTGAACTAGGTATAGAGATACCGACGATCGAATCTCGGGCAAGTAACATACCGAAGAACAAAGGGAACAATATACAGGATTAACTGAATCCTTGACATAGAGGTTCGACCGATAAAGATCTTCGTAGAATATGTAGGAGCCAATATGGGCATCCAGGTCCCGCTATTGGTTATTGATCGTAGAGGTGTCTCGGTCATGTCTACATAGTTCTCGAACCCGCAGGGTCTACACACTTAACGTTTGGTGACGATTAGTATAGTTGAGTTATTTTGTTGGTGACCGAAGGTTGTTCGGAGTCCCGGATAAGATCCCGGACATGACGAGGATCTCCGGAATAGTCCGGAGGTAAAGATTGATATATGTGATAATAGTGTTTTGATCTCCGGAAGGGTTCCGGAATTCACCGGAAGGGGTTCCGGATGTTTACCGAAGTGTTCGGGTGTAGCAATACTTTATATGGGCCAAAGGGATAAAGCCCATGAGGTATTGGAAAGTGCAAAAGGAAGTTTTGCTACTGCCTTAAGCTGGTAAGGCAGTACTACCGCTACTGTAGCAGCGGTACTACCGCTTAAGCTGGTCAAGCGGTACTACCGCTACTGTATCAGCGGTACTACCGCTTAAGCTGGTCAAGCGGTACTACCGCTACTGTAGCAGCGGTACTACCGCTTGTGCGCGGTACTGCAGGGATCCGAGTTGGACTCTTTCCCTGCGGGCCAAACCGACCTTGTGCGGGCAAAACCGACCTGGAGGAGGCTTTTACTCCAAGTTTAGACCCCAAGGCTCAACATATAAATAGAGGGGCAGGGCTAGCACACGGGACACATTAGATTGCCCCAAGCCGTGTGCCGGCAACCTCTAGTTCCTCCTACGTCATAATTTCAGTAGTGCTTAGGCGAAGCCCTGCTGAAATAGTACCTCACCAACATCACCACGCCGTCGTGCTGCTGGAACTCTTCTTCTTCTCCGCTCCCTCTTGCTGGATCAAGAAGGCGGAGATCGTCATCAAGCCGTACGTGTGATGAACGCGGAGGTGCCGTCCGTTCGGCACTAGTTCGTGATCGGATCGAGGGACGACTTGCGATTTGGATCGCGGAGACGTTCGACTACATCAACTGCGTTTCTTAACGCTTCCGCTTAGCGATCTACAAGGGTATGTAGATTCACTCTCCCTCTCGTAGATGCTCATCACCATGGATAGATCTTGTGTGTGCGTAGGAAATTTTTTGTTTCCCATGCAACGTTCCCCAACACCCCTTAAGTTTCCCCTCCTACCCTATTCGTAAGTACGATGGAGTCCCGAAGGAAGAATGACAACTCGTCGTGATGCACTGATGCAGAGAAATGGAGAACGAAACGGATCGACCTCTTCGAGAAGTGCAACCAAGGATGAGAAGACTCGTTAGAATTTCGCAACCAAACCTTTTTCCCTTACTCTACCCTTAAATCTTGGGACGAGATTTCTTCGAGTGGAGGAGATTTGTAACACCCCCAGGGGTTAACTACAGTGACCACATGCTAATTGTAACACCCCCTTGTAATATGCTACAGTGATCATCTTCTAATCATGCCAAGTCATTTTCATTTGCAGTGTTAAATCATCATTTGTTCCTACTGATTTCAAATTCCACTTTAAACAAAACTAAAAATGCAAGTTAAAATAAAAGTTGATCAAGTATTAAAACAAAATAGTTCACAATATTGCAAATAATCCCAAAGCAGTTATAAAAATAAAACCCACATTATTTGCATTCTCAATTTGACCCTAACATCCAAAAATAGTGACCAAAACAACACTATTAAATCCATTTCTATTTATTCAAATTCAAATGAATTCATCTAAATCCCCAACTCATTGTGACAGTGCAGAATGTGGCAGAGAATTTATTAAGACTAGTTTCACATTTTTATAAAATCATTTGATGGCAAAAGAAAATTGCAACAAAAAAGAATAAAAAGAAACAACAGAAGAAAAAAAGAAAAAAAAAAGAAAAGGCCCACTGTACCGCTGGGCCTAAGTGCACAGTGCACTTGGCCCAGCCCACCCCGGCCTATCTCCCTCCTCTCTCTCTCTCTCTCGCCGTGTCAGCCGCGCCGTGGCCAGAGCGCGCTCGCTCCGGCCACTGGCCGCCACCTGTCGCCGCTCGCCCGCGGGGAGGATAAGGCCGAGCCCTATCCACTCCCACTGGACGCCCTCGTCACTCTCCACTCTCTCTGCCTCACTCGTTCTCCTCCTCCTCCTCGATCCAGTACGTCACCGTCGCCACTATCCGTCTCTGCCGCGGCGACCGCCGTCCTCGTTCCGCTCCGACGTGTCAGGAGGCTCCGCCGAGCTCGACCACGCCTCCTGCACCACCACTTCGAGCTCGGGGAGCCCTACATCGCTCGGATCGAGCCACCCTTTTCTCTTCGGTCACCGGCGATCTCCAGCGACCCCAACCACCCCTGCGCTCCTAAGCTGTCAACGGCTTTCCGTGGCCACTCGGTGAGCTTTCACCTCTCTCCTCTCTCTCTGGCTGCCCGCGTTCTCGCCCGTAGCTAACTGGCGCCACCGCGTGCCGTTGCCGTGCTCTGTCCACCGCCGCACTGCTCGTCGACGTCGCTCCCGTCGTCGACATGGCCATCCGAGCACGCCATTGTGCTCGGGGCACTTCCGTAGTGTGGCCTAGCCACTTAAACCGCTCGCGCGCGCCATTTAGCAGTTCCCGCGAAGCACCCGAGAGCGTCGCCGCCTCCACCGCTCGCCGGTGTTGATTCCGGCAAGCTCAGCTCGCGCGACTGCCACCGCTGAACGCGGCGCACTCTCCTCGTTCGAACGCGACCTCTCGCGCGCTAAACGGGCCACTGTGGGCGAAATCCGGCGCCGGCCGGGGTCCTCCGCCGCGCTTCGGCGTCGTCGGCGGCTTAACGCCGGTGGTCCGACGTGGCGCCGACCTGGGGCCCATCCTGGGACACTACCAGTGGGTCCCAGGGGCCCAGTTGACCACGTTGACTTGGTCAACGTGCTGACTGGGCAGGGCCCAGTCGCTGACATGCGGGCCCTGCCTA
Source organism: Elymus sibiricus (assembly GCA_039707655.1). Taxonomy (NCBI): domain Eukaryota; kingdom Viridiplantae; phylum Streptophyta; class Magnoliopsida; order Poales; family Poaceae; genus Elymus; species Elymus sibiricus. The sequence goes on from CM077668.1 coordinate 50,427,005, forward strand.
ATTTAAATATTTTTATAAATAATAAAATGTTAATTAATCTGTTAAATAAACAGTCACTGACAGTAGGACCCACCCTCTAATTAATCATTTTTAGTTATATTTAAACAGTTGGATTAACTACTGTGTATGACATGCGGGACCCACTGGTCAGGTTTGACCCTGACCAGCTGTGTTTGACCGCTGACATCACTCTGACGTCATGCTGACGTCATGGGCTTCTGTTCTGGATAATTCGGATTTAATAATTAAAACAATTCCAGAAAATCAATAAAACTTTGAAAAATCATAGAAATTAAACCGTAACTCGGATGGAAATAATTTATATTTGAAAAATGATCAGAAAAATCCAACAAATCCGAATATGTCATCTGCACTCAAGATAGAACCCTCTAAGTGGATGAACATGGAAATTTTGGCCTGTCTCTGATAGATGAATAGTGCCTGACCTCCGGTAAATAATTCCAAATATATTCCTAAATCATCCAAAATATTTAGAGATGCATTATATCACCTCTGCATGTCGTTTAGGCATGTCATGCATATTGATTGCATTTGTTTACTTTATATTTGTTGTTTCTTCCCCCTCTTCTCTCCGGTAGCCCCCGAGACCGACGTTGCCCCGAGGACTGCTACTCCATCGAAGACCCCTCTTTTGTCGCAAAGCTTCCAGGCAAGCAAACCCCCTTGATCATTCCTATATCGCCCATACCTTCTCTCTCGTGCTTGCATTAGAATTTGCTACTGCTTTTGATTGATCCTATTATGATGCATAGCCTGTTTTTGTAAACTGCTATTGATACCTTACCTGCTATCCTAAAGGTTTAGTATAGGTTGGTTGGTGAACCATCTGTGGCCCTCCCTCTTGTCCTAGTTGCCCCGCTTTAGTAGCAGTCCCCCGATCGAGGTGATCGACGGGCTGAGACCAGCACATCACTGCACACCCCCTAAGTTGCACGACTCCGCAGAGCCACCATCGAGTGCCGAGGGTGATACCTCTTATCTCACTCCTGATGTTGCCTCTGTAGTATAGTTAGTCGGTTGTGGGTTAACAAGGGTGATTCCTTATTCATCACCTTCGACAAAGCTTCTGTCGTGCAACTCCTCGAGTGTGAATCCATCGAGGGTGATTTCTCCGGGTTCACCTTGACGGATACATCGAGTGGGAATCCGACGCGGGTGATTCCTTGGATTCCTCCTTGATGCTATGGACACACGGGTACTTAGACTTTAATATTGATACTTGTTAAAGTCGGGTCGACCCCGAGGGGTACCCGCGAGAGATACAATAGAAAGTCGGGCGGGCCCGGAGAGCACCCGCGAGAGTTACTGTGGCGGTAGGCTGTTTAGCGGTACCACCCAGGTTGCGGTGGTAGCTCCGGACTTGTCCCGACAGCCGTCACTAAAATTAATAATGCACTAACGGATTTGGGTATTGATCTGAGTTGCCAACTGGCCTATACGCACTACCACCACGCGGGATAATGGTTTAATGGGGCCCTCGGCACCGTATGTATCAGCCGAAAGCTCTGTCAGATGTCCAGTTCTGCATTGTGGCACGGTCGGATCATGCCATCCAGGAGAGGGGTGGCGCTGGTATCCACCCTGCACACAACGACCCAGAGTGCAAAGGGCGATGGGCCCAAGACCCCTGAGCACTTCAAGAATCTGATCCGAGCAGTGGATCATGAAGTGCTTGAGTTGCAGGATGACCTGTTCTATAAGGAGCACCCGATCCGTATTCTTGATCAAGCCGAACGTCGAACCCGTCAGAAGGCAATCAAGTTCCTTAAGGTTCAGTGGTCGAATCATTCTGAAGATGAGGCCACTTGGGAACGCGAGGATCGTCTTCGTGAAGAATACCCCGACCTTTTCCCTTCTACCTCCTGAATTCTTGGGACGAGAGATTCTTTTAGAGGAGGAGAATTGTAACACCCCCTTGTAATATGCTACAGTGATCATCTTTTAATCATGCCAAGGCATTTTCATTTGCAGTGTTAAATCATCATTTGTTCCTATCTCATTTCAAATTCCACTTTAAACAAAACTAAAAATGCAAGTTAAAATAAAAGTTGATCAAGTATTAAAACAAAATAGTTCACAATATTGCAAATAATCCCAAAGCAGTTATAAAAATAAAACCCACATTATTTGCATTCTCAATTTGACCCTAACATCCAAAAATAGTGACCAAAATAGCACTATTAAATCCATTTCTATTTATTGAAATTCAAATGAATTCATCAAAATCCCCAACTCATTGTGATAGTGCAGAATGTGGCAGAGAATTTATTAAGACTAGTTTCACATTTTTACAAAATCATTTGATGGCAAAAGAAAATTGCAACAGAAAAGAATAAAAAGAAACAGCAGAAGAAAAAAAGAAAAAAAAGAAAAGGCCCACTGTGCCACCGGGCCTAAGTGCACAGTGCACTTGGCCCAGCCCACCCCGGCCTGTCTCCCTCCTCTCTCTCTCTCTCTCTCTCTCTCTCTCTCTCTCTCGTCGTGCCAGCCGCGCCGTGGCCAGAGCGCGCTCTCTCCGGCCACTGGCCGCCACCTGCCGCCTGATACGTCTCCAACGTATCTATAATTTATGAAGTATTCTTGCCATGTTTATAACAATTCTATATGGTTTTGGTATGATTTGATTAGAACTAACCCGGACTGACGCTGTTTTCAGCAGAATTGCCATGGTGTTGTTTTTTGTGCAGAAATAAAAGTTCTTGGAATTGGATGAAACTTTTTGGAGATTTTTTATGGAACAAATAAAAAATACTGGAACCAAGACCCACTGGAGGGGGGCCACCCAGTGCCCACGAGGCACCAGTGCGCGCCACCCCCCCAGGCGCGCCCTGGTACCTCGTGGGGCCCATGTGGCTCCGTCTCGCGTGATTCCAACGCCAAAAAATCATATATATTCAGAAACCCCCAAAAGTTAACCTAGATGAGTTTTTACGCCGCCGCAAGCCTCTGTACCTCCACGATCTCATCTACAGCCCTTTTCCGGCACCCTGCCGGAGGGGGGGAATCATCACCGGAGGCCATCTTCATCATCCCGGCGGCCTCCATGACGAGGAGGGAGTAGTTCACCCTCGGGGCTGAGGGTTTGTACCAGTAGCTATGTGTTTGATCTCCCTCTCTCGTGTTCTTGAGATGGCACGATCTTGATGTATCGCGAGCTTTGTTGATATAGATGAATCATATGGAGTTTTCCCCTCTTTATCTTGTGATGAATTGAGTTTTCCCTTTGAAGTTTTCTTATCGGATTGAGTCTTTAAGGATTTGAGAACACTTGATGTATGTCTTGCATATGGCTATCTGTGGTGACAATGGGATATTCACTTGAGTCACTTGATGTATGTTTTGGTGATCAACTTGCGGGTTCCGTGACCTTGGGGATTTATGCATAAGGGTTGGCACACGTTTTCGTCTTGACTTTCCAGTAGAAACTTTGGGGCACTCTTTGAAGTTCTTTGTGTTGGTTTGAGTAGATGAATCTGAGATTGTGTGATGCATATCGTATAATCAACTCACGGATACTTGTGGTGACATTGGAGTATCTAGGTGACATTAGAGTTGGTTGATGTGTATCATATGGTGTTATTTTAGTACAAACTCTAGGGCTGTTTGTGACACTTATAGGAATAGCTCAATAGATCGATCGGAAAGGATAACTTTGAGGTGGTTTCGTACCCTACAAACAATTTCTATCTTATGTTCTCTGCTAATAGGAACTTGGGAGTGATTCTTTATCGCACGTTGAGGGATGGTTATATGATCCAATTATGTTAGCATTGTTGAGAGATTGCACTAGTGAAAGTATGAACCCTAGGCCTTATTTTCAAGCATTGCAATACCGTTTGTGCTCACTTTTGTTACTTGCTACCTTGCTGTTTTTATATTTTCAGATTACAAAAACTTTTATCTACTATCCATACTACACTTTTATCACCATCTCTTCGCCGAACTAGTGCACCTATACAATTTACCATTGTATTGGGTGTGTTGGGGACACAAGAGATTTCTTGTATTTGGTTGCAGGGTTGTTTGAGAGATACCATCTTCAACCTACGCCTCCCACGGATTGATAAACCTTAGGTCATACACTTGAGGGAAAATTGCTACTGTCCTACAAACCTCTGCGCTTGGAGGCCCAACACGAGTCTACAAGAACAAGTTGTGTAGTAGACATCACCGCCGCTCGCCCGCAGGGAGGATAAGGCCGAGCCCTATCCACTCCCCCTGGACGCCCTCGTCACTCTCCCCTCTCTCTGCCTCGCTCGTTCTCCTCCTCCTCCTCAATCCTGTACGTCGCCGACGCCACCGTCCGTCTCCGCCGCGGCGACCGCCGTCCTCGTTCCGCTCCGACGTGTCAGGAGGCTCCGCCGAGCTCGACCACGCCTCCTGCACCACCACTTCGAGCTCGGGGAGCCCTACATCGCCCGGATCGAGCCCCCTTTTTCTCTTCGGTCACCGGCGATCTCCGGCGACCCCAGCCACCCCTGCGCTCCTAAGCTGTCAACGGCTTTCCGTGGCCACTCGGTGAGCTTTCACCTCTCTCCTCTCTCTCTGGCTGCCCGCGTTCTCGCCCGTAGCTAGCTGGCGCCGCCGCGCGCCGTTGCCATGCTCTATCCGCCGCCGCACTGCTCGTCTCCGTCACTCCCGTCGTCGACATGGCCATCCAAGCACGCCATTGTGCTCGGGGCACTTCCGTAGTGCGGCCTAGCCACTTAAACCGCTCACGCGCGCGCCGTTTAGCCGTTTCCGTGAAGCACCCGAGAGCGCCGCCGCCTCCGCCGCTCGCCGGCGTCGATTCCGGCCAGCTCAGCTCGCGCGACTGCCACCGTTGGACGCGGTGCACTCTCCTCGTTCGAACGCGGCCTCTCGCGCGCTAAACGGGCCACTGTGGGCGAAATCCGACGCCGGCCGGGCTCCTCCGCCGCGTTTCGGCATCGTCGGCGGCTTAACGCCGGTGGTCCGACGTGGCGCCGACCTGGGGCCCACCCTGGTACACTGCCAGTGGGTCCCAGGGTCCCAGTTGACCACTTTGACTTGGTCAACGTGCTGACTGGGCAGGGCCCAGTCGCTGACATGCGGACCCCGCCTAATTTAAATGTTTTTATAAATAATAAAATGTTAATTAATTTGTTAATTAAAATCTGTTAAATAAACAGTCACTGACAGTAGGACCCACCCTCTAATTAATCCTTTTTAGTTATATTTAAACAGTTGGATTAACTACTGTGTATGACATGCGGGACCCACTGGTCAGGTTTGACCCTGACCAGCTGGGTTTGACCGCTGACGTCACTCTGACATCATGCTGACGTCATGGGCTACTGTTTTGGATAATTCAGATTTAATAATTAAAACAATTCCAGAAAATCAATAAAACTTTGAAAAATCATAGAAATTAAACCGTAACTTGGATGGAAATAATTTATATATGAAAAATGATCAGAAAAATCCAACAAATCCGAATATGTCATCTGCACTCAAGTTAGAACCATCTAAGTAGATGAACATGGAACTTTTGGCCTGTCTCTGATAGATGAATAGTGCCTGACCTCCAATAAATAATTCCAAATATATTCCTAAATCAGCCAAAATATTTAGAGATGTATTATATCACCTCTGCATGTCGTTTAGGCATGTCATGCATATTGATTGCATTTGTTTGCTTTATATGTATTGTTTCTTCCCCCTCTTCTCTCCGGTAGCCCCCGAGACCGACATTGCCCCAAGAACTGCTACTCCATCGAAGACCCCTCTTTTGTCGCAAAGCTTCCAGGCAAGCAAACCCCCTTGATCATTCCTATATCGCCCATACCTTCTCTCTCGTGCTTGCATTAGAATTTGCTACTGCTTTTGATTGATCCTATTCTGATGCATAGTCTGTTTTTGTAAACTGCTATTGATACCTTACCTGCTATCCTAAATGCTTATTATAGGTTGGTTGGTGAACCATCTGTGGCCCTCCCTCTTGTCCCAGTTGCCCCGCTTTAGTAGCAGTCCCCCGATCGAGGTGATCGACGGGCTGAGACCAGCACATCACTGCACACCCCCTAAGTTGCACGACTCTGCAGAGCCACCATCGAGTGCCGAGGGTGATACCTCTTATCTCACTCCTGATGTTGCATCTGTAGTATAGTTAGTCGGTTGTGGGTTAACAAGGGTGATTCCTCATTCATCACCTCCGACAAAGCTTCTGTTGTGCAACTCCTCGAGTGTGAATCCATCGAGGGTGATTCCTCCGGGTTCACCTTGACGGATACATCGAGTGGGAATCCGACGAGGGTGATTCCTCGGATTCCTCCTTGATGCTATGGACACACGGGTACTTAGACTTTAATATTGATACTTGTTAAAGTCGGGTCGACCCCGAGGGGTACCCGCGAGAGATACAATAGAAAGTCGGGTGGGCCCGGAGAGCACCCGCGAGAGTTACTGCGGCGGCTGGCTGTTTAGCGGTACCACCCAGGTTGTGGTGGTAGCTACGGACTTGTCCTGATAGCCGTCACTAAAATTAATAATGCACTAACGAATTTGGGTATTGATCTGAGTTGGCCACTGGCCTATACGCACTACCACTGTCGGTACCAAAACCGGCAGATCTCGGGTAGGGGGTCAGAACTATGGGTCAAGGAGTCGACGGTAACACAGAACGTAGAGACAGCGATTTACCCAGGTTCGGGCCCTCTTGAGGAGGTAAAACCCTACGTCCTGCTTGATTGTATTGATGTGATTGTATGAAGTTTACAGAGTTGATCTACCTCGAGATCGACTGGGCTAAACCCTAGGTAATGATATCTCTCCTTCTACGGACTAGGCCTTCTGGTTTATATAGACACCAGGAGGTCCTAGGGTTACACATGGTCGGTTACCATCGGGGGACAAACATGCCGATTATGCCAACTGTTTCTTGGAGGAGACGCCAAGTCTTCGGAGGTTTCCTTCTGATACACGGGGTCGTCCACAATCCGGCCTTCCATCGACGTGTAGAGGGAGGCCCACCAACCCGGCCTACGAGAGATAGGCCGGCAGCCCGAGTACCCCCTAGTCCGGGACACCCTCAGTAGCCCCCGAACTAGTCTTCGAAGCCGAGGTAGACGCCGAACACCATTGGCTTCATGGACCAGTTCACTTTCCTCTGCGACACCGGTAACAGGCCTGTATTACTCCGAGTTGTATTCTCAAGCATTGTTCGGTCGTACATACGCCGAACTGTACCTCGGTAACAAAGTATAATAATAACTTAGCCCCGAAGGCTAGCTGCTTCGGCGTGAACAGTGTTCTCATCTGACAACTTTTACCGAAGGGTCACACCCTGCCACGACCGCAAGTTGGTTTATGACAAACTCGATTCGCGGTTCGAGGCGGTTTTCATTGGCACGTTCCATCGATATGGAGATCGTGCCCTGTTTTCAAGGGATATGATCAATAATCCGCCTCATCCCACGCGCGCATAATGGCACGGTTACATGGGGAAATGGCGAGGACTGCGGCGCAGTAAAAGGACCGTGAGTTTTTACAGCCCATAAAAAGGGCGCAGCCTTTATTCCTTCCGCACGTTCTCATTTCCCCCTTTCGCCATTGCCTTCCCCATCTCTTGAGCTCCAACGCCCAGATCCGCTCTCCCTCCTAAGAAATTTTTCCATCCACCCGCCTAATTCAGCAATGGCGGGTTCCGGGTCCAAGGGCAAGTGGGAGGCGTCCGTTGTCACCGAAAGCGCCATCATGGAGTTGAAGGGCGCGGGATATCTCCCCGCCGACGTAGCCCACCGTGCTCCAGAGGCCGGCCAGGCCGTCCCCACGCTGCGACAGGGCGAAAGGGTGGTGTTCATCCCCCACTTCCTCCGAGGTTTGGGATTTCCCCTTCACCCCTTCGTCAGGGGTCTCATGTTCTTTTACGGGCTTGACTTCCACGATCTCGCGCCGAATTCCTTTCTCCATATCTCGGCCTTCATCATCATTTGTGAAGCCTTTCTCCGGATCCGTCCACACTTCGGCCTGTCGCTGAAGGTCTTCAATATCAAGCCGAAGATCGTCGACGGCCAACAGGCGGACTGTGGGGGTGCTATGGTCAGCAAACTCCCCCAAGTGGAATGGCCAGACGGTACCTTCATCGAGACCGTCAAGGTATGGAAAAAGGAGTGGTTTTATATCACAGAGCCGAGGCGCGCAAATTGGGAGGCGATTCCGGCCTTCCGCTCCGGGCCCCCTATAAGGCTGGTCTCATGGACCAAGAAGGGCCTCGACTGGGGGCCGAATAAGAAGGTGGTGCTGCTGCAGAGCCGGATTGCCAAAATGATAGAGAAGGGCGTCGCGCTGGTCAACGTGATCCAGATCATGCTCGGCCGCCGAATTCTCCCTTTCCAGGACAGGGCTTCCCCCATGTGGGCCTATAAGCCCGAAGACCCGGCCACCGTGCGCAGCTTCTTCCGCACCTCCCACGCCCAACTATGGACGGCACTATTCAAGCCGCAGAAGGACTGGCCGGCTGAGGAGGAAGACGTCGGACTTGACGCCGCAAATCCCCCATGGGAGGTATGAGCAATTTTGTATGTTTTTATCCGAACTGTTCCCTTTTGACAAGGTACTCAGCTTTGCTACTTTTCATCCGCAGAATTGGCTGAAGAAGGCCCAGTGGATCGACAGTCCGGCGCCGCTGCCAGAGGGACCCAGGACGCCCCTCCTGACGGCCATGTTGGCCATGGAGCCGTACGAGGTGCCGGAAAGGAAGGAGAAGAAGAACCAATAGGGGGAGGCCAGAGAGGGCCTCCGCTCCCGAAGACCCCCGGGTGCTAGATCCGGGGACACCAATGCTCCCTTCGCGCAAGAGGAGGAGAAGGAGCAGGGAGAGGAAGGGGAGGAGGACGATTCCTCCCGAACAGGGAAGAGGGCGGCGTCCGAGGATGCCGAGGAGGAGCCTCCTCAACCCGCTTCCAAAAGACCGCGCAAGGCCAAGGTAGCCTTGTCCGGCGATAGCTCGGCTTCTGCCGAGGACTCTGAGGGCTCCGAAGAGGTTCCTCAGAAGATCCCCAGGGCCAAGCCACAGGCTCAAAGGTATGCGTTCTAATGACTGCTTCGACCATCTTCAGCCAAACTGGGTCTGATATTGATGGCGTTTCCGTTTATAATTTTGCAGCCCGCTGCGCGACCTCCCCACTGACCGAGCCTCGGAGGGGGATTCTCCACCAGCGGCGCTAGCGGAGAGCGGGAACGAATCACGCGCCTCGCCTCCCCCGATCGTTGAGGAGGCCGGGGAGGCCCTATCGAGGAGGACTCCTCCCGCGCCGTACGCGGGGGGAGAGGGCGACACTATCATGACCGAGGTGAACACCTTGGTCACCGAAGACCAGGAGGGGAGGGCCCCTCTGGTGAACAAAGAGGAGGAGCTCGGGCGACCCGAGCTCTCTCCGAGGACGAATCCGGAGACGTCAAGGCGTCCAGAGTCCGGCGCTCCGGACTTCGAAAAGGAAGGAGTCGAAGCGCCGCCGCCACCCCCGCCCGCCCCAGAGCAGGCGTCGACCGGGTGGCCAGGAGAGATGGAGGATGCTCTAACCAGCTCCTCCATCGCCGAAGAGCACCGTGCACTCATGGGCGCGGTGTTGTAAAGTATTCGATCCGTAGATAACGGACTGAAGGAGGCTTTTAGTGGCCTTCTTACCGGCTTCAAGGTGAGCGAAGTAATGCTCTTCCCTTAGAAAAATTCTGTTTGTGGCAATGTATAGCCTCATACACAGTAGCCCCCGAGACACTGACGGGCTTGAGAAAAAGCCTGTCAGAGGATCGAAAATCAACATCCGGAGACTAACTTGTGCATAATATTGTACAGGCATCATCTTCGGCCGCAGCCGCCAACGTCGAAGAGTTGGCCGAGCTGAATCGGAAGATGAAGAGCTTCGAAGATGACCTGAGCCTGGTAAACAAAAGGTTCGACGAGGCGCAAGGTAAATCCAAGCTGTGATAGTGAATACAGCCGTTATTTTGTAAGCAGGGTGCGAAGTATCCTAACGGAGATAACCGATTGTACTGCAGCCGCCGCCGCGGAGGTCGAAAGCCTCAAGGCCGCACTGAGGATAGCTCAGTTGGATGCGGCGACGCAGAAGTCGGCAGCCGAACAGGCGGCTGCCGAGCTGGCGGCGGTGAGAACCGCTAGTGAAAAACACGAGGCCAGGGTGCTGGAAGTGCAGCAAGAGCTCGGGGATGCCTTCACAAGGTGTGAGGCCCTCGAGCAGAAGAGTAAGGGGCAAGCCGCCGAATTGACTTCATTGGCGGCGGTGGCTAAGGAAGCGCGGACAGAAGCGCGCGGCTACCAAGAAGAGCTCCGCCAAGTTAAGCTGATTGCGGACGGTAAGCCGTACTTGCTACAAAGTGTCTTTGGAGGTAACAAGTTCGTGTTGCTCACGCGGGTATGGCGTTCCGCAGGCGCCTTTGCGGACCTCCCGAAGAGTGCGGCGGATGCGGCGAGGTTCTTCGCCGGCCAGGAGGGTTGGGCCGAGCAGAGGCTTTCCTGGGCGCAATTTCAAGCGCCCGAACACCCTGCCCTTCTCAACAACCAGATGAAACAGCTGATGGAGCTGCATCGGATGGCGGAGCCGGTGATGAAGGACCTCTGCGTCAAACTATGGCCGACGGAGCCGCTGCCGAGCAGCTACTTCAGGCTGGTGCAGAGGCTGTACAATGCCCCGTCGCGGGTCGACGCCTGGAAGCGCTCTGCATGCATCGAGGGGGCGCGGATGGCCTTCGGCAAGACTATGGTACATTGGCCGAAGATAAAGGCAGCCGAGATGGCCACTGGACCTCCGCCGCCAGGGAAGGAGCATAGGCGTCCCGAGCAGTACTTTCCCGCCGTGATGGACGGTGCTCGGGCAGTAGAGGCCCAGTGTTCAAAAGATGTAATTTATGAGTAGATGTAGCTTCCTTGTAACTAAGGAGTTGAAACTTTTGCTTTATTGTAATGCAAGTGATCGGCTATGGATATAGTGCCGGATTAATTTTGACTCCTGTGCGGCCTATTTGAAACTGAAAGTTACCAGTTGTCGGCTTCAGCCCCCTGGCAGATACTGCATGGGGTGTTTTCTCGTAATACGTGAACCCTTAGCCGACGTCTCGGTGCCCGGGGGCGGTTGTATGTACGGAAAACCAGGCAATCATACTATGCGGTTTTAGTGCTTTCACTTAGCCAGAGGAGCTTGACGGTGGGGGCCGGTGACGAGCCCCCGGTGTTTGTGATATTCGGACGAGCCGCGGTTGATACCATCATCACATGGTTTCTGTAACAGAGAACCATTCGTATAACACGGACTAACCTCCAACGATTGTAGGTGTAACACCAGTCATCGGATCGCCGACCAGTTCTCGCTTATTGGGACAGTCAGTTTTCGGCTTTCTCCACTGAGGTACTTAACCAGGCTAGCTAGAAGTACAATCGAAGTGGTTCTCCCTTTACCCTTTTAGCCGAACAGTGCGGAACGTAAGAGGGTAAACACAGGAGCCGGGCAACCCAACTATTGACCAAAGACGCAATTCGGAACTGATTCATATAATGCAATATCCGTGACGCTGAGCACATGAAATAAAGAGAAGTGCCGGTATAAAGTTTTAAGGCAAGATCTATGGTCGAGCCCCCGGTCTATTAGCCGGTTTGAAATAAATGTATCGTGATAGTTTACTTCGGCTGAAAAAGGCGGAAAGGAATATGCAACGTGAATGACTGCACGAGTATACCATAATAAAGTGGTCTTTATTTCCTTTGAATGTGTGACGTCCAACCGTACAATCCGTATTGCCGAAGTAACTTGAATAGATACTTTTAAAGGAATGTATATATTGAGAGTAAAGGTTTACGCAGGGCCTTCATGAGTGGTTTGACGTCCCTACTACGCCCTGCTGCACGTCCGCGCCTTTGCTCTTCAAGAAGCTTTCGTGGAAGCGAAGCTGTTTGCCGTGTATTCGGCGGAAGTAGTAATCTTTGGCGGGCGAGCCCTTGAAAAAGGGTTTTGAGAAATCGCCGTGGTATATCAGCTGGACGCTGATCAGGCCCTAGATGGTGCCCATTGTTGATGTCGATTTGAAGACATCTGTTGGCCATTGGTTGGTCGAACCGAGCTCTTGACCTTTGTTTGATGTGTCCCCACAACTGCCCATGGAATTTTGAGCACGAAATTGTGCACTCGAGGTACGTATTTCGCGACTAGGTGGGCCGTGCTGTGGGGCGAGTATCCCTATTTGTGGGGAGCATGGGAGTGCGCCGGGACCGAGGCTGCAGCTCGGGAGCGCTTGCGTGCGTCCAGTGTCTTGGCAGTGGACTGGGCTTGCGACGCCTCTTCGGCGGCTTGGACTTCGGCGGCTAGAGCCGCAGTGTGTTCCTCTATTCGGAGCGAGCGCTCGGTATTACCGTTGATGGTAATAACGCCCCTTGGTCCTGGCATCTTGAGCTTCAGGTACGCATAGTGCGGGACGGCATTAAAGCGAGCGAAGGCGGTCCGTCCGAGGAGTGCGTGATAACCACTGCAGAAAGGAACAATATCGAAGATCAAGTCCTCGGCGCGGAAGTTGTCGGGCGAGCCGAAGACTACTTCCAAAGTCACGGATCCCGAGCAGCGTGCCTCGACGCCAGGAATTACACCTTTAAAGGTGGCGTTGCTGGGTTTGATCCTTGACGGGTCGATCCCCATCTTCCTCACTGTATCTGCGTAAAGCAGGTTAAGACTGCTACCTCCGTCCATCAGGACCCTAGTGAGGTGAAATCCGTCCACGATGGGGTCGAGTACCAGAGCCGCCGTTCCTCCATGGCGTATACTGGTCGGATGATCTCGATGGTCGAAAGTGATCGGGCAAGCCGACCACGGGTTGAATTTCGGGGCTACCGGCTCTAAGGCGTAGACATCCCGAAGCGCGCGTTTCCGCTCCTTCTTTGGTATGTGCGTAACATAGATCATGTTCACGGTTTTGACCTCTGGAGGGAACTATTTTTGGCCTCCATTGTTCGGCCCGCGAGGTTCGTCGTCGTCCTCGCTGCGGGGGGCCTTGCCCTGTTCTTCGGCTGTGGCTTTGCCGGCCTGCTTAATTACCCAACAGTGACGGTTGGTGTGGTTAGCTGGCTTGTCGGGGGTGTCGTGAATCTGGCAGGGCCTATCCAATATTCTATCCAGTGCAGACGGGCCATCTCGGTTCCCTTTAGAGGGTTTCTTCCGCTGTCCCGATTTTGGGCCGCTGAATTCGGCGTTTACTGTTGTGTCATCGGCTTCACCGCCGTTGTTTGAGTGTCGACGCTTATTGTTCCTATTGCGTCGGGGTTTTCCATTCCCTCCCGGGTCTCTGAAGTACCGGGGTCTTCGGGGTGGTTGCTTCGACGAGCTAACCAGCTATCTTCACCCGCGCAAAAGCGGGTCATTAGAGAGGTAAGGGCCGACATTGTTCTTGGCTTGTCCTGGCCGAGCTGGCGAGCGAGCCACTCATCCCTAATACTGTGTTTGAATGCCGCAATTGCTTTGGCGTCTGGACAGCCGACGATCTAGTTCTTCTTGGTCAAGAACCGGTTCCAGAATTGCCGGGCTGACTCTCCGGGCTGTTGGATGACATGGCTCAGGTCATCGGCGTCCGGTGGCCGAACATAGGTGCCTTGAAAGTTAGCTCGGAATGCATCTTCGAGCTCTTCCCAGCTCCCGATGGAGTTTTCGGGTAGGTTGTTCAGCCAATGCCTGGCCGGTCCCTTGAGTTTCAGCGGTAAGTACTTGATAGCATGGAGATCATCTCCTCGAGCCATATGAATGTGGAGAAGAAAATCCTCAATCCACACAGCTGGGTCAGTTGTCCCATCATAGGATTCTATATTAACGGGTTTAAACCCCTCGGGGAACTGATGCTGCATCACCTCATCAGTGAAACACATTGGGTGTGCGGCGCCCCTGGCCCAGGCCACATCGCGCCGAAGATCAGTTGTCATCCGGGCACGGTGCTGCTCCCGAGCTCTGTCGTTTCTATCGCGCCAGGCCTGGTATCCGTCCCGTCCAGCGGGTGCGTATCCTGTGGATCCATAGATGGATCTCGACTGAATTGCTCGTGCGTTCAGGTCATGGCGCAGATCGTATTGGTCATCCGGTCGAACCGGGTCTTTGCCTGCTCGGCGGGAGAGCGCGAGTGGGTATTCGGCTTCCCTGGCCGCCCTATCCCGTCCTCGAGGGGGCACGGGTGGGAGTTCGGCTTCCCCGGCCGCTCTATCCCGTCCTCGAGGGGGCGCGGGTGGGAGCTCGGTTTCCACAACCGGCCTATCTCGTCCTCGAGGGGGACGGTCGGGCTGGTTTGCGTAGGTTCGTCTGGGAGGTACGGGCTCGAAGGCCTCAGCCTCGAATTCTGGAAGGAGGCGCTGCCGTGGGTAACTCTTGTATTGGCCCTGACGTTGATCGTCGAGGCCTTCTTCGGCGGCTAGGACCATCGTCTATCTGTCGGTGAGTGTATCCTGTTCGGCCCTTAGCTGTCGTCGTTTCATTTTCAAGCTTCGGGCAGTGGCAATGAGTTGCCGCTTGAATTTTTCTTGTTCCAGGGGATCCTCTAGGACGATAAAGTCTTCGGGTCCGAGGCTATCTTCCTCTTTGGATGGAGGGAGGTAATTACTGTCCTCGGAATCATCGAGGTCCTCGGGGTCACCCTGGTCCTCGTGCCCTTCAGGGGCGTCAGGTCGTTGCTCGGGCGTGTTATCGCCGAGCTCCCCCAAATTATCCGGAGTCTCGTTATCTCCGGTGTCGTTTGTGTCTGTGTGATTTTCCTTGCCCTTCCCCCGCCCTCTGGCTCGCCGTCGTCGGCGTCTGGGAGGGTCTTCGGTGGTGTCGTCGCCGCCCTTCTTGGTTGTGTCACCGTCCTTCATGGGGGTGTCAACCATGTAAACGTCATAGGTGGAGGTGGCGGTCCACTTTCCGGTATTTGCAGTGGCAAGGAAGGTATCCGTGTAGGGCGGGACGTCAATGTCCTCGTCCATGTTGTCAGCCTCCTCGGAGGCATAGTCCAGCATGTCGGTTAAATCTTCGACAGTGGCTACCAAGTGGATGGTGGGTGGGACTCAAAATTCCCCGCGGCCGGCATCCTGTCCGACCTGCTCCTGGTCCGAGGACGGGCCGTCCGCGATATTTATCATCTGGATCCTGTCCAGCATCTCGCTTAAAATCGAGGGGTCAACCGGATCTATGTTCGGGCAGCCATCGGAGCTGGATTCCGACGCGCCGATAACGGGAGTGTGTTCGGCCGAGGGCGACCCTTGGTTTTCCGGCTCCGGGGTCGGATCCAATCTCAAGGTCAGATCCGAACTGAGGCCCGCCCCGAGGACGGGGGCGGGGAAGGAATCCGAAGTCAAGGCCTTGGGGTTGGTGGGTTCCTCGGGTAAGGCCGAGAACCCAGTGAAGACCAGATCGCCTCGAGCATCGGCGACGTACTCAAGGCCACCGAACCTGATTTCCTGCTCGGGGGCGAAGCTGCCGACCTGGTTGAGGTGACCGGTCGGATCGGCGTGCAACACGATGCTGCCGAACGCGAAGAGCTGGCCGGGGACGAAGATGTCCCCGCTGCGAACTCCGTTGTTGAAGAGAAGAGCTGTCCGAGGACGATGATATCCCCGCTGCAGGTTCCATTGCTGAAGAACTGTCCGGGGACGGCGAGCCATCGATCCTTGGCGACCCACGATGGGACTCTCAATGAAAGCACCAATGTCGGTACCAAAACCGGCAGATCTCGGGTAGGGGGTCCGAACTATGGGTCAAGGAGTCGACGGTAACAGGGAACGTAGAGACAGCGATTTACCCAGGTTCGGGCCCTCTTGAGGAGGTAAAACCCTACGTCCTGCTTGATTGTATTGATGTGATTGTATGAAGTTTACAGAGTTGATCTACCTCGAGATCGACTGGGCTAAACCCTAGGTAATGATATCTCTCCTTCTACGGACTAGGCCTTCTGGTTTATATAGACACCAGGGGGTCCTAGGGTTACACATGGTCGGTTACCATCGGGGGACAAACATGCCGATTATGCCAACTGTTTCTTGGAGGAGACGCCAAGTCTTCGGAGGTTTCCTTCTGATGCACGGGGTCGTCCACAATCCGGCCTTCCATCGACGTGTAGAGGGCGGCCCACCAACCCGGCCTACGAGAGATAGGCCGGCAGCCCGAGTACCCCCTAGTCTGGGACACCCTCAACCACCACGCGGGATAATGGTTTAATGGGGCCCTCGGCGCCGTATGTATTAGCCGAAAGCTCTGTCAGATGTCCAGTTCAGCATTGTGGCACGGTCGGATCGTGCCATCCAGGAGAGGGGTGGCGCTGGTATCCACCCTGCACACAACGACCCGGAGTGCAAAGGGCGATGGGCCCAAGACCCCTGAGCACTTAGGATGTAGACCGGCGGGGACCTCTCTGCTGAGCCTAGGTAGGACTACGTCGTGTCGATCAGCCGAGGCCGGGCATGACCGAGAAAAGTGTGTCCGGCCAGAGTTAATCGAGCGTGTTGGGTAACAGTAGTGCACCCCTGCAGGGAAGATTATCTATTCGAATAGCCGTGTCCACAGTAACAGGATGCTCAGTGTTGTATCCCGATCTACTACAACTTGAACTGGATACATGTTAATTAATTGTAAGCTCCGGGATCGCTTTCTCGCAGGCAGTCGAGGAAGGATCCCTAGGCTTTGTTACTACAAGCTTGCTGCTTTATTGTATACTACCAATCTGCACTCTTCTAATGCTGCAAGACGCTGAAGATGCTAGTCTTTGATAGGCTATGCTTTCCCCTCTATTCTGGCATTTCTGCAGTCTAGTCCACAGATACAGCCCTTCCCTTTGATACTGATGCATGCTTAGCATAGATCTGATGTAAGTCTTGCGAGTACTTTGGATGAGTACTCACTGTTGCTTTGCTACCTCTTTTCCCCATACCCGATTGCTGCGACCAGATGATGGAGTCCCGAAGCCAGCTGCCTCAGTCGACGACCACTACAACCCCACCGGTGGAGCTTACTTCTACGTGGAGACCGACGACCAAGAGTAGTTTAGGAGGTTCTCAGGCAGGAGGCCTGCGCCTTTTCGATCAGAGCCGTTGTTTGGTTTCGCCTTCTTAAGGCAGATTTGTTTAACTTTGTGTCTGTACTCAGATACTGTTGTTCCTTCCGCTAACGCTTGTATGCGAGCTTGTGTATTCGAGCCCTCGAGGCCCCTGGCTTGTAATATAAAGCTTGTATTATTTTATTTGTGTTTAGAGTTGTGCTGTGATATCTTCCCGTGAGTCCTTAGGCTTGATCGTGTGCATTTGCGTGTATGATTAGCGCACGGTTAAGTCGGGGGCGTCACACTAATCATGCCATGTCATCTAATTTTACTAAACCAAAATGCCACTAGTCTCAAATCAAACTTAAATTTAAATTCAAATATAAGTCAAATTATTATTTCTTCAAACATGAAAACTAAAGTGTTCATATTTTTGCAAATAATCAGTAGGTAATTGTCATGAAGGAACCAACATTAATTGAAATATTTAAATGACCTTAATTAATTAAAATAGTGCCAAAATAGCAACATTTATCCCATTAAATAATTAATAAAAAATTCAAATGAAATCATCTTGCCTCCAAACCTTTTTCTGGCAGTGCTAAATATTGCATGTAATTTATTGAGCCAAGTCTCATATTTTACAAAAGTGAATTGGTGGCCTAACAATTTACAAATCAGAGAAGAAATAAAAGAAACAGAAAAGAAAAATAAGAAAAGACCTAAACTACTGGTGGACTGGGCTCTAGGTCAACAGTGGGAGCCCAGCCCACCTCGCCACCTCCTCCTTCCTCCTGCTCACTAGGAGCGCCATGGACGCGCGCGCCCCGTCCATGGCCGCAGATGGCCACACGGCGTCCATCCCGTGGCTCCCCGACGTAGTTAAGGTCTCCCCCGAGCTCCTGGACGAACCCTAGGTCGCCCGTTCCTCTCCCTCGCCTCGTCCCCTTCCATTTTCTTCGAGGCCGAACGTGTCCGTTCCAAGTTGTCCAGAAGGACCGCCGTGGTCATCTTCACCGTCTACGACAAGTCGTTGGAGCCGGGGAACATCGCACCAACCGGATCGAGAGCATCTTACCGTCGGCCACCGCGCGCCATCTCCGTCGATCCCCGCCACTCCGAGCTCCTCCGGCCTCCCCGAGCCCTCCTCTGCATCGCTGTGAGCGCCACCTCGCTGTTGGGGAACGTTGCATGGGAAACAAAAATTTTCCTACGCACACACAAGATCTATCCATGGTGATGAGCATCTACGAGAGGGAGAGTGAATCTACATACCCTTGTAGATCGCTAAGCGGAAGCGTTTAAGAAACGCGGTTGATGTAGTCGAACGTCTCCGCGATCCAAATCGCAAGTCGTTCCTCGATCCGATCACGAACTAGCGCCGAACGGACGGCACCTCCACGTTCAACACACGTACGGCTTGATGACGCCTTCACCTCCTCGATCCAGCGAGCGATGGTGAAGTAGTGGTTGAGTTCCAGCAGCACGACGGCGTGGTGATGGTGGTGAGGAACAATCTCTGCAGGGCTTCGCCAAGCGCTACGGAGATTATGACGTAGGAACTAGAGGGTTAGGGTTGCCGCACACGGCTTGGGGAAATCTTGATGTATCCCGTGTGCTAGCCCTGCCCCTCTATTTATATGTTGAGCCTTGGGGTCTAAACTTGGAGTAAAAGCCTCCTCCAGGTCGGTTTTGCCCGCACAAGGTCGGTTTGGCCCGCAGGAAAAGAGTCCAACTCGGATCCCTGCCGAACCGCGCACAGCCGCGCACAAGCGGTAGTACCGCTTCACACAAGCGGTAGTACCGCTTGGGCGGTAGTACCGCTTCACACAAGCGGTAGTACCGCTCGGGCGGTAGTACCGCTTCACCAAGCGGTAGTACCGCTTACGCGGCAGCAAAACTACTTTTGCACTTTCCAATACCTCGTGGGCTTTATCCCTTTGGCCCATATAAAGTGTTGCTGCACCCGAACACTTCGGTAAACATCCGGAACCCATTCCGGTGAACTCCGGAACTCTTCTGGAGATCAAAACACTATTATCACATATATCAATCTTTACCTCCGGACTCTTCCGGAGATCCTCGTCATGTCCGGGATCTTATCCGAGACTCCGAACAACCTTCGGTCACCAATCATACATAACTCAATTCTACCGAAACGTCACCGAACCTTAAGTGTGTAGACCCTGCGGGTTCGAGAACTATGTAGACATGACCGAGACACCTCTACGATCAATAACCAATAGCGGGACCTGGATGCCCATATTGGCTCCTACATATTCTACGAAGATCTTTATCGGTCGAACCTCTATGTCAAGGATTCAGTTAATCCCGTATGCTGTTCCCTTTGTTCTTCGGTATGTTACTTGCCCGAGATTCGATCGTCGGTATCACTATACCTAGTTCAATCTCGTTACCGGCAAGTCTCTTTACTCGTTCCGTAATACAAGATCCTGTGGCTAACTCTTTAGTCACTTTGCTTGCAAGGCTCAATGTGATGTTGTATTACCGAGTGGGCCCTGAGATACCTCTCCGTCACACGGAGTAACAAATCCCAGTCTTGATCCATGCCAACCCAACAGACACCCTCGGAGATACCTGTAGAGCACCTTTATAGTCACCCAGTTACGTTGCGACGTTTGATACACACAAGGTATTCCTCCGGTGTCAGTGAGTTGCATGATCTCATGGTCAAAGGAACAGATACTTGACATGCAGAAAACAATAGCAATAAACTGACACGATCAAATGCTACGTTTACAGTTTGGGTCTTGTCCATCACATCATTCTCCCAATGATGTGATCCCGTTATCAAATGACATCTCATGTCAATGGCTAGGAAACCTTAACCATCTTTGATCAATGAGCTAGTCAACTAGAGGCTTACTAGGGACACAGTGTTGTCTATGTACCCACACATGTATTTGAGTTTCCAATCAATACAATTATAGCATGGATAATAAACGATTATCATGAACAAGGAAATATAATAATAACTAATTTATTATTGCCTCTAGGGCATATTTCCAACACTCGCTACCTCTCTCTCTCTCTCACCCGCGTTTTGATGCCATAAACGCCGTAGCCGAGCTCGCGTGCTCCGGCCGCCGTCGGGCTCGTCGTAGCCGCCGTTTTGGTCCGCCTCAGCTCACACCCGTGGCGTGGCTCGATGCAGCGCGTCACGCTGGTTCCGTAGGAGCTCGCGCCGCTCCGTTTGGCCGCCCGTAGCTCGCTCCCGTGCCGTCCCCGCCGCTCTGCCGTCGCCGGCGAGCGCTTAAACTGGCCGGGCTGGCTCACTGACAGTGGGCCCCGGCCTAATTAGTTTAGGGAACTAACCCCTAATTAGTCTAACCCTAGACACTGACTGTGGGCCCCCCTAACTATTTAGCTAATTTAATTAAACCCATTTATAAGCCTGAGTCAATGACAAGTGGGACCCACCGTTTACTGTTCAAATGGATAAGATCTGCTGACTGTGCTCTGCTGACTCAGCTCTGGGACCCACCTATCATTCAAATGGGCTATCTGAGTCCGAGTAGAAAAAGTATTTTGCACTGTTTTGGATAATTTGAATTACATAAATCCAGAAAATTCTGAAAATCAATAAAACTTTGAAAAATCATAGAAAATAAACCGTAAGTCAGATGAAAATAATTTATATATGAAAAACGATCAGAAAAATATGACGAATCCGAATATGCTCTCCACATACCTGTCGCATGTCTCTAACATAACGAACGTTGAACATTTGCTACCGAAACCGCTAAATGAATAGTGTTCGAAGCTGGAAAAATATTCCCGGATATTTTCCCGCTCCGAGTAAAATACTTAGTACTGCATTAGAACACCCCTAGCACTGCATATTGCTATGTCATGCATTTGTGTTGCATTGGTTGCCGTGTATTTATTGTTTCTTCCCCCTCCTTCTCTCCCGATAGACCTCGAGACCGCCGACGACACTACTGAGTACGACTACGTCGTCGACGACCAGACCCCTTCAGCAGAGCTTCCAGGCAAGCAAAACCCCCTTGATCATCCAGATATCGCCTACTCTTTCTCTCTATTGCTTGCATTAGAATTGCTTCTGTTGTTGTTCCAATAGCCCCTATTCTGATGCATAGCCCGATTTCGTCGTCTGCTATTGATACCTTACCTGCTATCCTATGATGCTTAGTTAGGTATGCTATGTTTCATCAGCTGGCCCTTCACCCTTGTCCGTTTGCCAGGCTTGTTATCGGGTCGTGATCACTCTGGGTGATGATCACGGAAATGTTATATTACTGCAATACTTTTAAACTGTTAAAGTCGGGCCGGCTCCAAGAGTGCCCGCGAGATAATGAAACAAGACGGGTTGAACCCAAGGGTACCCGCGAGTGATATTGTGGCGGCACAACAGGGCAGGTGGAGACCACCTAGGGGACAGGTGGGCTTGTTCCCTGGTCGTGGTCCGCGTGTTACCAAGTCGGAGCGACAGGAACCCTGTTCGTCTCTACGAGCTACTAAAACACGCCTAACAGATTTGGGTATTTAATCTGAGTTGGCCGCTGGCCTATACGCACTACCACCACGCGGGATAATGGTTTAATGGGGCCCTCTACATCGTACGTTTCTCCCGAAAGCTCTTCAGATGTCACGGTTCAGAGATGCGGGCTGATTGTTGGGGTGGGCTGGTTACGTCACTTGTGTATACAGTGTCGCGCCTGGGCCCTGGCCAGTCACGCAACGTGCAGGAGTGCAGAGGGCGATGGGCCCAAGACCCCTTCGCACTTAGGATTTAGACCGGCGTGTTGACCTCTCTAGAGAGTCTAGGTTGGTCTACGGCGTGTCGGTTACCCGAGGTCGGGCATTACCCAGCAAGTGTGTCCGGCCAGATGTAATCGAGCGTGTTGGGTAACAGTAGTGCACCCCTGGAGGGAAGTAATCTATTCGAATAGCCGTGTCCACGGTAACAAGACGCTCGGAGTTGTATCCTGATCTACTACAACTATGAATGGATTCTGTTACAATGTTAAACTGTTACTACTACTCTCGGGATCACTTTCTTGCAGGGTAGTCGAGGAAGGATCTCATGGCATTGCTAATATATACTTGTTACTATATGGTAATGTGTTCTACTCTCTTCTGATGCTTCAAGATGCTAGTCTTCGATAGGCTAGGCCTTTCCCCCTATGTTCCGGCATTTCTGCAGTTTAGTCCAAAGATATAGCCCCATTCCTTTGATACCGATGCATACTTAGTATAGTTCTGATGTAAGTCTTGCGAGTACTTTGGATGAGTACTCACGGTTGCTTTGCTTCCTTCTTTTCCCCTACCCGGTTGCTACGATCAGACAACGGAGTCTAGGAGCAGGAGATCCCCGGAGGCACCTACTACTACGTTGAGCCCGCCGACCAGGAGTAGGCAGGAGGCCTTCGCCTTTTTCGATCAGTGTCGCTGTTATGCTAGCCTTCTTAAGGCAAACTTGGTTAACTATGTCTGTACCCAGATAATATTTGTTTGTATGACCTATGTATTCGGGTCCTCGTGACCCCTGGGTTGTTATATGAAGATTTATGTTTAAATTTGTGTTTAGAGTTGTGTTGTGATATCTTCCCGTGAGTCTCTGATCTCGATCGTGCACGTTTGCGTGTATGATTAGTGCACGGTCGAGCAGGGGCGTCACAAAACCACTTTGGTAAGACACAACTATAGCATAGAGGAGCAGGGAGAGAACCAAGAATCTTGAGGCTTGAGAGGTATCAGGAGGAATACCACTTTAATATAGTCACATTGAGGGCCTTCCACTGCCACCATGGGTGTTGATAGCCTTGAGCTACGTGAAGGTGCCAAGTAGGCAGCTAAATATATCCACATGTCGGTGATACTAGAATATGAGTGCTCTCTTCTAGTTGAAGCGGTGACTGCGATATTCCATGGTTCATCAAAGTGGGCTTAATTGTTCACGGAGATTAAGGCAGCAATGGAGCATATGCGGGAAGTGTGTGTTTCGACCATAAAGAGTTATTGTATTATTTTTGCTCATGAATTAGCTGTGACGTGATCAACGACTACCGATTTGTGGTGTGGAGGCTTCAACCACCAACATATGTTTTGAATCTTCTTCTCAAAGAATGTAACCCTAAACCCCAAATTGTGCAAACTTTAGCAATGGGAAATTAACTCTGTAAACCAGAGACTTAATATTTCTATCAAAAAAATTTAAAGAACCTTATAAACAGCCTAATATTCTTGCATAATATATAGCTTTCCAATAAAAACAAAGATTCATTCCAAAAGGCAATAAACATGCCACTGAATTAACTAAAAAAAGCAGATATGAGGGGAGTAAAAGTAAAAAAATGCAGGTCGTCTCCGAGGAAAAGGAAGTGCATGTGCCGAATTCATTAAAAAGGGTAGACTTACCATCCGAACAATTTGTGCTAAAATTAATTATTGTTGCTATCTAAAATCAAACTACCTATGGAGTATTAGATGTAAACAATTGGATATTCTAGAAGAAGAATAACTAATATTGTCTCTGTGGATCCTCTAGGAATGGGGGTAGTCCCAGCCCAGGCTTGTGTGGTTAAGGTTGTTGTACAAGACCTCAGTTGAGCATTTAGTCAGAGACGACGATCGCCTGTTTGCCAGAGGAGAGGGTCTTGCGAGAAAGATTGCACAAACATAGACCTCCTGCCCGTAGCCATATTATAGAAATTAGGCTAGCTATGTTACTTATACTTGCATAGCGAGCAATGAATCCCAAACAACAAATGAACAAGGGGCGGGGCATTTTTGGGGACTAGGCCCCTTCAGAAGAAACTTCCTGGCGCATACTTAAGGGAGCCATGCGAGATGAAAGTCTCATGCACGGTTTTGCATGAGAGAAAGAAGCAAGGAATTCTCTTTTAAACTCTGACTCCCTCACTCTAGTCGTTGCTTTTCTTTCTGTTACCTCAAACGTAGTTGCTTCATCTTCAGCCACGCGAATTCTTGATATTCCTTTTTATTTCTCATCAAATGTATGGCATCTTCTTCTGGAAATCCTAGCTATTCTTAGCATGATTTTGGGGGAATCTCTTTTCTATTACTCAAACAAGCTTGAAACATATGCTTGCATATTCGTCCATAGGGAAAATTAGATCTGTAATTATAGGAATAATTGTTGACACTCAAACGATGGGTATGCAAGCATGATAACTTGTATTGCCTGCATTGTATTATTTGGTTTACGAACCGGAACTGATAACATTCGAGATTATGCACGTCTGCCAAGGCTTAACCAACGAACGTACAAACTCTCTCAAATTGGATTTGAATAAATCAGGGTATCGTGGACATTCCTTCTTTTCCATTCCGGAACATCTTAATCTTAAGTTCCTGTTTATCAACGAAAAAATCCATTATTATCTCACTCTTCATGAATCCCTATGGATCGATCTAGCAATCATGGAATATATATCGGTATACTGAATCACATGAAATTCTAGGGAACTCCAGATAGATTATTTCATATTTGTAATTCATACATATGAATAGAGATCATTTCGGCGTAAATTGAACTCAGATAAGATAAGGAATATTAAGATAGTAATTTGTGAGCTATATGAGGTAGGAAACTCTCAAGTACGGTTCTAAGGGAAGCAACTACCTATTCCGACCGATGAGAACAATTCATTCTATAGGGTGATTCGGAAATTGCGTAAGCTTGGTTTGATCAAGCTGCTGAGTATTGGAAACAAGCTAGAGCACTTACTTCGGGGAATTATATTGAAGCACATAACTACTTCAAGATTAGGAGGCGCTTTTAATTTGAATAAAACCATGCTCCTTTTCATAAAATGGGCGGACTATGGTACACAACTTTCCTTTATAACACACCACATGTGGATTGGCGGATTTTTAATGGTCGATGTTGCTGCACATGCAACAATTTTATGGTAAGATACTATGATCCAACTACTCGATTCAACGATCTATTAGACACCGTGATGGAATCATATCCCATATTAATTGTATATGTATATTTCTAGGTTTTCACATTTTTGTACATTCATAATGATACGAGGAGAGCGCTTTAGGCCATCCACATGATATGTTTTTGGATACCGCAATACGATTACAACCTATCTTTCCTCAATGGGTACAAAACTATCCATGCTACTACCCCTGGTGTAACAGCTCCTGGTGCAACAACGAGTACCAAGGCGAGTGAAGTTACATTTTTCATTCTGTTCATCTGGTCAGAAAATATACATTTATAGGACCGGATGCATAACAAGAAAAGATAGAAGAGCAGTGGTGCCTACACCCAAACAATCTTAGAACTGAGCTCATATCATAGATGTATGCCCATTGGAAAGAGCCCATCAATAGGATGAAATTGTCCATTTAGCGCAATTCCCCTTTCCTAGCCCGACCCTATGACGCCAATCCCCATAAGCCTCTTATCCATTCACCTTTGCTCGTGGCAGGGGGGTCATAATAGAAAAAACTCACATTGGGTTTAGGTATAATCGGGCTCGAACTTATGACTTACTAACGTCAGGGTGACACTATATCACTGAGTTATATCCCTTCCCCGTCCCATCGAGAAAGAGAAACTCAAGGCCATCTTCCTTTGGGCTTTTCGGGAATGATTAAAGCCCCAACTAGGGTCCAGGTAGCATAACCAATAGAGGGCGAAGGAATCAAAGAACCGTCGGTTTTCCGAGAGGACAAAGAGCTGCATGCTTGATACTTCCTATAACATGGAGATGAAGATAGCCAAGCCACTTTCTCAAAAGGAAAACCCTCTTTGGCATCGAACACATGATCTCCCTATGGAATACCACCATTATCTTTCTCCATCTCACTCAATAATAGGCTTTGGTATAAAATAGCCCAGCTCACGAAATAGAGCGAACAAGAGCTCAAATTTGGTTGGAAAGTTCGGAGAAGTCGACTTAACTCCTTCGTGCAACGGACACTTTCTTGTGCAAAACGAGGCTCATCCATTTGTTTTGTTTCGAATCACACTCTAGACCAACTCTTCTTATAGTGAAGGAACTCCACTTTTACAATCAACAGACCCACTCCATGAGTAAACATTGAATGGGAGTCGCTTGGGCAAGGAAATCAAGCCATGGTCCCATTTTCTCTCTTATTAAATTAACTAATTCATTTCCTGTTTACTTTTGGATTTTTGGGGGTATCGGTGCTCATAAACTCGTCTCCACTCATCTTACATGGAAATATAAATAAATTATGTTAGACTATCTAGCTCATCTGAGATGAAGGAATTCCCTACTTAAGATTCATATGCCTATTTTGCCGTTGATGTGGAAGAATTGGTACAAGACTACTCGACATGTTCCTCGCCTAAAGGAAGTGCTTTCAGCAAATGAGGAGGGGAGTATTCATAGGTATGAATCTTCGACCAATGATTAAGGTCAAAGTGAAGGCAATCCTTCTTTGAATTGTGATGCCTAATTATTTTTCGTGGTATTAAGAAAACCATTCATACAGCCTGGTCGAACATTATTGGTATTTTGACAAATGCTAGAAGATCTTAGGCCTCCAACTAGCCGATTGCACCTTGTAGAAGGACCTAGCTGAAGAAGCACGTTGGCACTGTCCCAAGAGGCCAAGATGACTTGATGATGAGGTCATGCAAGCACTCTCAAAATGATAGAATTCCTTAGCTTAGTCCAACTAAACGTGTCGGAATAAGAAAAGATGAGGCGTACGGATTGCTAAAATTGTGGACCAAATTGTGGATTGAAGCCTACAAACTTAGGTGTCCTCTTTTCGCTTACCCGGTTACCCCTCCGAAGTTTATTGTTGGTCCCAGCTTTTCAATTATATGATGCCATGTCAGTTCGTAACTTCCAATCCGTATGGCCCATCCTGTCGGTGTACCATCTCAGGCTTAGGAATAGCAAAAGCACAATGAAAAACACTCCGAACTTGATGCAGAGACACTAAGGGCATCTCCAAGGAGGACCTGCAAACCGCCTGCATCCGTCCGGACCGCGCTGTCTGGACCGCGGAAGCCATCCAACGCGGGCATGTATCGGTCCGTGGCGCGGTCCGGACGCGTTTTCTCTCGCAAATTGGAGAAAAGTGGGGGGAGGTTTGTGGGAGTCCGGACACCAGACACGTAGGACTCCAACACCCCCGGCCCACCCAATCCCCCCTCCTGGTCTCATTTCCTTTCACTCCGTCTCTTCTCCCCCTTGATTTGCATCCGCACCCTCTGCCTCCACCGCCGCTGATATACGTCTCCGGCCGCCACAGAGGCATTGCCGGACGTCCTGAACCAGCGCCGACGCGCCCGCTCGCCGTTACGACGGAGCTGTCCACCCTGGACTCGTTTGTACCCAGGTACACTCCGCACCCCTGTCGATGACCTCCATGGCGGACGCCACACCCGACAGGTGTTCGGTCAAATGCCATCGAGCCTATTTTCAAATGCTATGTCGTTTTTTAGAGTACGAAGGATGGTGAGCTACTCGAGCATGGAGGATGAGTTGTTGTGCGATGCGTGGTTGGCCGTATCTGCAGATTTCGTAGGCATGAGCAGAGGAGCGACCTTCTGGCAGCAAGTGCATGAAAAGTTTCATGCACGAAAGCACATTGCGCCCTACACCATGTACATCATTCAACAACGCAACGCGAGGTCGTTATCGTATCGCTGGTACACTATCCAAACCAGCGTTTATGACGTTGTTCGTCAACTCGAGGCAAGGTGGCCATTGCACGCGGCAGAGGACGAGATCGTAAGTTTTGCTTCCTCTTACTCAACTTGTTGATTGATTCGTTCACTCAATGTTAGTCTACACATTATATGTAGCCCGCACGCGCTGCCGTGGTGTATCACAGGATAGAGGGACGGCCATTTACATGCACACACTGTTGGATGAAGCTGAAGGGGGAGTATGTGTGGAACGACATGATCCGTTGATGAAAAACTTGTTGGTCATCCGGAGTCTAGTCGAATTTGAGACATTGTTGTACTAGACTTAATTTGCATGCTATGTATGGATGATTTGTGCTATTTTCTATCCGAACATTGATGAATATCAACCAGTTTGCATAAATCTCGTCCGGTTTGTTTAAATGCGGATTGAAATGTATATAGGCAGCGTTGGATGGCGACCTCCCGTATCCGTGTCTGTGGACTGGTCCCCCTATCCGTAGAATGCGGGAGGAAATTTGCAGATTGCCGTTGGAGATGCCGTGTGGTTCCAAAGATACCAGCGCCGCTACGGAGGTCGCGAAGAAGCAAAGGACGTGGCAGAAGAAGCATGTTGGCACCTTCCCGAGAGGCAAAGATGACTCGATGACCAGGCCGTGCAGCCACTCTAGAAATGATAGGTTTTTTGTAGTTTATAATCACACAAGACATGCCGGGATTACTAAAAGACTATGTGAACACAATGAGAGCAGCGTCTCCACAAGTTTGATTTTTTTTTTAAAGGACGCCCAACTCCACAAGTTTGTGTTGAATTCGATTTAATTAAAGAAAATCTGAGCTAAGAGCAATCCGACCGTTCTACTAGTTTGCTAATTTGAGTCAACGAGTCTGCGTAATAACAGAAAAAGACATCGAACTAAGGGTAGTTCAGATGATTAAATTTCTTATGATAAAACCAGTCCATCCAGGTTCAACTTCGAGACTTGACACATGTGCTCACATTTTCTTAAATATATTCCAGACTTTTCAACGATGTTCGTTTCATTGATCCTAATATGCGCTGTTCCTTCGTTGAGCAGCTAGCCAGAAAGCCCTCGCTCAATTCGTGTTAGATACCATTTTTCTTCGGTATTGTTTGTTTCTTTCTCGTTTTTCATCTGTTTTCCTTTTGTTTTCCCTCGGGTTTTTATTATTTTTATATACATTTTTGGTATATATCTAATACATTTTTCTCTTACATGTTTATTTAAAAAAAAATAAGTTTAACATTTTTTAATACATGACCAACATTTTTTCTATACACATTTTCTTTTAACATTTTTTAAATACAAGATTATTTTTTTGCATACATGGTAAAAAAAATTCCTATACATTGTAAACATTTTTAAATTCTTTAATATTTTCAAATAAAATATTAACATTTTCTAATGCATGGTCAAAAAAGTCTATACACATTTAACTTTTTCAAATGCTTGATTAATATTTTTTAAATACTTGTTCAACATTTTTTCAAATGCTTGATTAACATTTTTATATACATTATCAAATTGTTTTCATCATTTTTTAAATACATTGTCAACACAGTTTATACATATTTAACATTTTTCAAATACTTTTTTGTTTACATTTTTCGTATATGTGATAAACATTTTTTCTATACACATTTAACATTTTCCAAATGCTTGGTCAATATTTTTCAAATGTTTTTTGTAGAGTGTTTGTAATATAGAATATCTGGATATTAATAAAGTAAAAGAAAACAAAAAAGTTAAGAAAAGAAAAACAAGAATATGGCCTATGGCATGTGGTCAGCGGCGCGATGGGCCGGCCCAATATGGAGTTCGCCTTCAACAAGACTTCCTCTCGTCTGCTATAGTCAAGATATAGGAGCAACTAATCAATGAGTACTCCTTAGGGAGCCCCCGCAAGGGTCACTTTTGACGGGCTGGGAGTGCGCCAATGGCACGTTCTCAGCTGCCGCCACGTGTCGCGTGCTGGCGCTCACTTCAGATTTTATGTTTTTTTTTCTGTACACATTTTTGGCTTTTTGTATTTTTTTCCTGATTTAAAAAAAATCAAAAAAAATTGCGTGAAAAACACGTTTTTTTTCTTATGTGAGAGGCACATATTTACCTTCCGTGGAGGTACGGATTTGCTTCCGCGAGAGACACGATTGTGCCTGTCGAAAAAGGAAAAAAAAACACATTTTCCTTTTTTTTTCCGCGAGAGGCACAAATTAACTTCCCATGGAGGCACAGATTTGCTTTCACGAGAGGCACAGCTATGCGTCTTGGAAAAGGGAAAATAAGGTTTTTTTTCTTTCTTGACAGGCACAGATTTACTTTCCGCGGAGGCACGGATTTGCTTCCGCGAGGGGCATAGTTGTGCCTCTCGAAAAATGGAAAAAAACATGTTTTTTTTTCTGCGAGAGACACAGATTTACTTCCCATTGAGTCGCGAATTTGCTTCCACGAGATGCACAACTTTGCCTCTCAGAAAAGGAAAAAACATGCGTTTTCTTTTTTTTTCTTCTGCAAGAGGCATAGATTTACTTCTCGTGGAGGAATAGATTTTTTTCCGCAAGAGACATAGCTGTCTCTCTCGAAAAAGGAAAGAAAACATGTTTCTTTTCTGCGAAAGTTATGAAAGTAGACCCATCATTTTGCAACGAAAACAACATATAAAACTCTAGACAATTTCGAAATCAAGCCAAGCGTCTTAATACATATGCAAAAAATTCATTATTGGCCCACCATTGATTAGAAGATTTAGCTTGTATGAATCGCTATTGGTTTGATACGAATAATGACAATCATTTCAGTATGTTAAGGATACAGATGTATCCACAATTCATTTAGAACTACTTAATAGTCTATTTGTTATACCATATCTCTATCCCGTGAAATTCTCGAGCCAAAATGCAAGAGGCATAAATTTGCTTCTCGTGGAGGCACGAATTTGCTTCTGCGAGAGGCACAGCTATGCTTCTTCGGAAAGGGGAAAAAATAGAAAGAAAAAAAGTGCTTCCGGTTTGGTTGTTTTTTCATCTAGTTTTTTGAAATAATAAGTTCGTTGAAACCTATCAACACGGGATCTATTTTCGAAGATCTCGACGCGAGGAATCGAATTGGGAAAAAAAGAAAACGGTTTGATTTTTAGACGCACAGTTTAAGAAATAAAACGTTTTGAATAAACGAATCTATGAAAAAAAATTGCGACAACGGAAAGAGTACTAGTGATTTCGGCGGGACATATTTTTTTTTTGAGACAATTCGGCGGGACATATTAGCGGCCAGTATAGGGACGTCTGGCCCAGGTGACATTGAAAAGCCAGTTTGCCGGCCCATGAGAGTGCTGGTGACCCGCAGATGCCCAACCATTCCAGAGCCCTAGCCCATCCGACTTCCACCATTTTGCCCATCTCCAAACTTCACCTCGCCGCCGCCGGACACACCCGTCGCCATGGGTGAGCGCCTCCTTCTACCAGCTCCTCCCCCTCTCCCGCGACCTCGCCGGTTAGCATTCTTGCGCGGACTCTTACGCCCCCGTTTCCGACGAACTCGTGGTTTGCAGGCGCCTACAGGTTCGTGTCGGAGCTATGGTAGAGGAAACAGCCGGACCTGACGAGGCTCGTGCAGCGGCCGGCGACCGTGCGCCGTCTCGGCTCCGATGCCAAGCAGGTTTGGCTTCCCTCTCGGATCCCACCCCCCCCCCTCA
Organism: Elymus sibiricus; assembly: GCA_039707655.1. NCBI lineage: Eukaryota > Viridiplantae > Streptophyta > Magnoliopsida > Poales > Poaceae > Elymus > Elymus sibiricus. The sequence goes on from CM077668.1 coordinate 50,458,407, forward strand.
TGTTCTTGATGCGAGTAGTGTTATTCGGCTGTATTTTTTGATCTGTGCGGCCGCGTCGCTGTTCGTTACTATAGTGTGAATTGTGACTGTGGGAAGACAGGTGCAGTTTAGGTGACAAATGAATGGCAGTTGATTCTGGTGGAGATCTGCACTATGCCGACTCATGATGCTATGCAGACATGTTTATATGCTGCCTATCGGCATTAATTTGGCATAAAGAAACTCATCGAAACCCATAGCATTAGCATATGGCCCATTTGCACATGGCAACAATTTTCATCTCTGGAAACAGCTTAAACAGCACAGCTCCTGCCATATACTCTTAGAGTGATATCACCCAGAGGCCACTTAAACTGAAAAAAAGTAGGCGTTTTGCGAATTGGAATTTATACGATCAATTATGGTAACAAGATGGAGATGGATTGGGTGAGACTAGGCCTATTGGGCAATCTTCATGCAATCTACTACCAAAAGTTACAAGAACTTATGAAACAGATGTACATTTAACTCTAAACTTGTTCTATCTGTGATTAAAATTTCAAGTTTAAACACAGTCTATGTCAGGAGTATGAAAAATGAGAATTCTGATGGTCTTTTCAGAATTATCCCTGATGATGTTTGTCTTTTTTTCACAGGTTGTATTTAGACTTAAATTTTTGGAACATAGGTAGAGTAATTAACAAAAAAAAGTTGAAATATGTGTACGGAATTTCTAGATTTTCTCATGACTTCTGGTAGCAGAATAAGTCTCTACATATATCTCGATGTAGGAAAGGAAATAGTATTCGAAAACGGCTAGAAGTCTTGTTGCTGAGAAGAAAAGTTGAGAACACATTTGCTATTTCTTTTCTTGTAATTAACAATATCAAGTTGTTTATCATTGTAGCTTCACAAGCCTATTGAGGAGACCAAGGAAGATATATACCCAAGTAGGATTCACTCCCAGAACCTGCCTGCCAAGATACGCATAGCGATGAAATCTTTCAATAACCAGAAATATAATCTGAAGGGGCTTGAGCCTTACACACACAAGATTGGGTTGCCTGAATCACGAGTCTTATACACCGTGTTACGATCACCTCATATTGATAAGAAATCCAGGGAGCAATTCTCGACGCACGTGAAGAAAGTATTTGTGGTTAAAAAGGCAGAGACACATGAGCTAGCCAAGAAGTTCTTTTGGTTAAAACGGCTTCGTGTATTGGGGGCTCAGTATGAAGTCAATATTAGTTTCAAGACCCGCTTGGATAAAATGATTGGCAGCAGCAAAGGTGGTGGAGTGCTTAGACAGTAGTTCCAGGCCAAAACAGAAGGCAGACATAGGAGAAAGGAGGTAATAACAAGATAACGAAATGTTTGCCTTGTGGCAGTTGAATTATCCCATGATTGGAATTAATAATAGGTTAGTTAGCCAATGGACTAATTGGCTTTTGCTTGCTGGCTGCTTCCTTGTGTTGCAGGTACTAGAGCTGCTTCAGGTGATCTGAGCCTGAGGTTACAAACTATCCAACTTCTGTGGTTCTTAATTTCTGATCCTGGTTATATCTATCACAGATGGAACCATGTAATGTATGTATTTTGGAGATGATGCCGATAATAATATGTCGATTCAAGACATCGTTGATTTTTGCGTGATCTGATTATAGTAATATCCTACTTTCGTCTTAATCTGCCTTAGCCTGGATATATGAGCTAGCATAAATGTTGAATGCATGGGAAATTAAGTAACTGAATCTGACTATCTATGTGTGGGTGAGATCTGTTTCACCTATAGTTGGCTAATGGCAATTGCATATGGGGTTGACAAAGTCTGTTACCCTAAGCAGTTGCTGCTCTGTGATGTATTGCATGCTTGATTGAGTACATTCTTTCATGATCCATGTCATTCATGTAGCCTTGTTCATAGCACAGAGATAAGGCTGATAACAATGTTAGATCCATCTATAATCAACTCCTGGAATTATGCATGTGTTGTAATCTGACAACAATGTTAGGTCGATGTGTAAATAAGTTTTGGATGCATGCACGTGTCTCTGTCTTGTGTCCGAAATTTCTCTCATTTTTCCGTCAAATGGACATACTAGTATATCACATGGTATTAAATATTGAGCAGCATACAAGGCCAACCAAGCATTGAATTCATGAATTATCGATCGTCTGGCGGTGCGATTTGCTCCAGCCATTCACATGTATAAATATACAAGCCAAGAAATGTATACACACTTGAGAATTCGGGCCAGGTGAGTGCATTGAGCATGGGGATTTGCGGAGAAGAAACAAAGAACCTTGAGGCTTGAGAGGTATCAGGACAAACATTGCTTTATTGCAACGGCAGAGAGTAGAGGCACTGTATCAACAGATTGAGCTAAAGTGCATCCCTAGTCAAATGATGAATACTACAAATGTGTTGGCCTCCAACCGTCGGGTTGGCTGCTGCTTCAGAGCGTTCAAGATGTGGCAAAGAAAACGTGAGGAGTCATAGCTGACAGCAAAGCGGTTCTCAGGTATCTCCTCTCCTCTTCTACTCTCTCTGCCTCAGAGTTGAGTCTTGATATGGCACAAGAGAGTATGATGACGACCAACAACCTTAAACAAGATAACATCGGGCAACTAATTAGTAGTCAGTCTTTCTACCAAGCAATCAGGCAATCAAAGCTAACAAAACTGTTAGTACATCGGCAGTGGAACATCGCATATTACCGTAACGCTAAAATGTGATGTTGAGAAGTTTACTGCATAGTAAGCATGCTTATTTCACCCAGAAATGCAATTTCATTACAGAAAAGATCCACACAAGAAACATAAGTGCAGATATCTATTACCCAACAGCTTACAGGAAACATCTCCATCCATTTTGTTCCATAAGAGACCAATGCCACATATTAGTGCCTTTGCATGGTAGCACAGGAAAGATGCTTAACATTCAGCTAAGGTACCAAGTTCCTCACTTTTTGGAGCTACTACAAACTGATCATCGGTTCAAATAGAAATCAAAACTACAAGCTAGATATGCAAATTTCATCATCAATCTGCGTGAAACGAGAATTTCAAGAGTTGCTAACATAACCTCAGTTGAACAGGCTTACAACACATCTCTACAATGAACCCAACTCAGTTTATGCCTTCCAGGCATCAAGACCCCATACCTTGTGGTCCTCTGTGTTCAAAACTTCAGACGGAACATGCATGTCTGCTGACTTTCAAGAAATATCCCTCTAGCTAGGCATGACATGTCAAATGTCGACTTCAGAACTAGAGGCCAACATGAACAAAAATACAAAACTTGTTCTTTCTAGGACTCTGAAGGGGAAGCAACAAAAACTGATCTCTAAGAGAGAATCAAATTTCCCGAACCTATGTATTGTTGCCTAAAAGGCAGTGCTACTAAAAATAAACTTTGTCAACACGATATTAAACTCACTTAACTTTATAAGTTGCTTGAAACTGAGAAATAAGGTTAGGGCCTGTTCGGTAGTCCTCTAGCTTCCCTAGATCCGAGAATCTCGCTTCTATTTCCCAATGCCAGCTTCTTCCACAAATTGCGATTGATTAAAAACCGTTCGGCTGGCTCGCTCCAGCTTCTCGTACGCGCCAGCAGGCCAACAGGCAAGATGGCTTTAGGCCCAGTCGGTCACAGGAGGAGAGTGGTTGGGCTTGGCCCAGTTAAGGAGACCGTGGACGTAGCGAACAATGTAGCGAACCGGTACGTGATCCTCGAGTCACTTGGCGGTGGCATTGCTCTGTAATTTAGGCTAACTCCAGCTTCCGCTTTTCCTGGATCGCCAGATTCGCTGCTCCCGTTTTTTGTACGTAGACCCTTCTCAGATCCAGGAAGCTAGCTTCCAGAAGCAGAACCGTTCGGCCCAGCTCCAGCGCAGATTTAGTGGATCTGGAAGCTGGCCAACTACCGAACAGGCCCTAAGCCATTAAAATTTCATGTCAAATAGACGAAGTAGTAGCATGTGTGGATGGTTTGAGGTTGTCATAGGGAGAAGTGTCACGCTAGAGCACGCCGACCACGCTGCACCCGTCGGTGACTCGCGTGTGAGCTGAAGCAGAGGGTTGGACAATGAACACGTGACCTCAGACGCCGCTGCATGACACAGGATGGCGCCACTCGTGCCCCAACGGTCGGGGTCCAGTAGCGCAAGGCCGGCGGCGAGGCGTGCTGCCATGAGCGCTGGTGAGGCAGGTTGTAGTACCATCCCGACCATCTCCCGGAGCCCCTCGCCGGCATACCGCACGAAGAGGGCATTCTTCTTAACGGAGACGGCGTCCATCCACCTCTGCGTCTAGTCCGGGAACAGGAAGCGGCCAATCTTCTTGTTGCTGCTCAGGCGTCGGGATTGCGAGGGCAATCGGACGAGCACACCACACTGTTCCAGCACCCGGCTCAGGGTTTCTCTAGTTCTTGGGCAACATGTTGAGCGCCGGAACACGGCCAGCGTGTCAAGCGGTGCCGCAGCCACCCCCTTGCTGCCCTGTAGTATAAGAAAACATAGGCAACCATAGAAGGAAGGGACAGGTATTTAACATTTTAACTAAATGTTTCTCTTGGGCAACTGAATTACCCCTTGGCTAGAAATATGCATAGGCTGGTTAGCCAATTCATTAATTGATTTTTGATTGTTGGCTGCTTTCTTGTGTTGCAGTTACTAGAGCTGCTTTAGGTGATCTGAGCTTGAGTTTTAAGTCATACATAAGCTATCCAACTTCTTTGGATCTTAATTTCCGATCCTGGTTATATCTATTGCAAGTGTAGCATTGTCCATAACCATGTACTACTATGTATTTCGGAGATGATGACGATAATAATATGTGGATCAAGACGTCCTTGATCCTAGCATGATCTAATTATAATAAGATGCTAGTATCCTTTGAATCTGCCTTTGCCTGAATATATGAGCTCGCATGACTGTTTGAATGTACGGGGAATTACGTAATCGAATCAGATTATCTATAGGCGAGGGAGAATTGATTTTGCTATAGTTGGCTAATGGCAAATATATGTGGGATTGACACAAATTGCTAAGGTAAGCTAATGGCAAATGCATTTGGGATTGACACAGACCGTTAAGGTAAAGCAGTTTCTCCTCTATGAGGTATTTGCAATTTTGCATGCTTGACTAAGTAAATCCTTGCATGACCCACGCCGACATTTATATTGTCTTATTCATAACAGAGAGATAAGGTTGATTACTCAGGATTTTAGTTAGAATATATGATAACCATGTTGGACCCATGTGTATTGAAGTCTCGGAAATATGCATGGGTCGTAATCTGACAACTATGTTAGATCGATGTGTCAATAAGTTCTGGATATATTGCATGCGTTCGTGTGGAGTCCGAAATTTCTTTCATTTTTCATCAATTGGTATTAAATATGGAGTACCATACAAAGGCCAACCAAGCATTGAAATGCATGCATGTACAATATAGGTGTGATTTTCTCCGGCCATTCACACGCGCATGTGTGTGTGTGTGTGTACACATACAAGCCAAGAAATGTATACACATTATAAGCGGTGGCGGAGCTAGAAGCAGGTTACGCCTGGGGCTATGCTATGTTGAGTGATAAACTTCTATGATTTTTTATACTTTGTATGAAGAAATCACAAGGGAAGTTGTTTCTAGGCCTGGGGCTATAGCCCTAGCTGCCCCAGGCTTGTCTTCGCCACTGATTATAAGCAGTGGCGGAGCTAGAAGCAGGTTACGCCTGGGGCTGTGCTATGTTGAGTGATAAACTTCTATGATTTTTTATACTTTGTATGAAGAAATCACAAGGGAAGTTGTTTCTAGGCCTGGGGCTATAGCCCTAGCTGCCCCAGGCTTGTCTCCGCCACTGATTATAAGAATTCGGGCCAGCTGAGTTTGGTAAGACACACCACTATAGCATGGAGCAGGGGAAGAAACAAGAACCTTAGGCTTGAGAGGTGTCAGGACAAGGCAGTGTATCAACAATATGAGCAAACATTAGCAATCATATTCAACCATTACGGATTACTTGTTGAATACTAGAACTCTGCAAGCCTCCAACTGTCTGATAACCAACTTGTGTAGTGTCTTCAGATGTGACGGGCAGTCCAAGCGTCTCCTCTGTGTCGCGGTGATCGGTGGATTTTAATTTGTGAGATGCCATGGCACGACCTGTACGGGATTGTTTTCTCTGCTCAAATCATAAACACAAGTTTTTACCCATTTGATGACTGGATGGAATTGTCTCTCTTCCAACAGTTGGGGCTGAAGCTTGTTTCCGTCATAGAAGTAATCTCTACTACACCTGACTCAAATTATCAACCTTTCTTGCTGACTAGCTCAGTAGGATACACGAAAACTGGTAATTTGTCCTCTTTTGCTTGAGAAAAAACATGGAATTAGTCAATATACAGTGAAAATAATACAGGATCTTTTGTGCATCGCTAATTAGGGTGCTACTATTTGTAAGTCGCCTGTTTCTTTTTTGTGTACGTCACTTTTTTCTTTGTTGTGTACTAGTTTAGTCTCTATACACATGAGGTTTGCACATTTTTTCCCATGTCAAGTGTAGAACGTATGTACCTTCTCCACAGGAGCTAATTAAGTAATGATATGATAATGACTGCATCCGTGAACAAATTAACTTTAATTTTCAAGAACAGAGAGAAAGTTAAATCAAAACTATACAATTTGCAGGATACTCTAAATATTATGAATTGGCAGTGCTCGCTTATAAGCGCAACAATCATCTTCTTTCTTCTTAATATTGTACACTGACTCATAAACCAAGGAAAAGAAAACAAAAACAAAAACATAATCATCAGGAAAAAAAAACCGCGGACCACTGTAGCTCCCCACTGCTTCTCGGGACGCCGAGCCGCTTGGAAGTAGGTTGCGTGCGCGGCTGCAAGCACGGCGGAGGTCGCCCGCCACGCCCATCAAGTCGCGCCGCTCTCAGCAGATAAACCGCAGTCATCCAGGGTACGTCCGCCGTGGCCAGTCACAAGCTCCGGCTCCCCATCCTCCGCCGGAGCGTACTACAGCCTCGCCCGCGATGAGACTGCCCACCTCCGACGCCGTCCAGTCTATTCTCACCGGAGGACTCGAGAGCTGGTCGGATGTCGGCTGCGTGCGCGGCAGCACCACCTCGAGGCGAGCGGCGGCGCCCGGGCAAATTCGATTCTGCCGCCACGGGTTCCATGAACATGGCGCGGTGTGGCGAGTAGGAGCAACAGATGGAGTTGGTTCCGTGGGGCAGTCGTTACGGGTGCAGCAACAGGGCGGCGCCGCAGTTCATCTGACGCCGCTCATCTCGTCTTTCTGCGCGCGGTGTCCGCCACGCTCGTCGACCGCAACTAAGCAAGGTGTACACGACGAAGGGTATCTGCGACCGTAGGCATCGACGAGCTCCCCTCCCTCGACCCGTTAGCAGTCGTCGTCATGCCGTTCGTTCAGCAGGTCGAGCCCAACGTCGGCAAGCAGCAGAACTAGCAGGAGTATGTGCTTGTGCAGCAGGCCAACAGCACGTCGGGGCTGCGAGCTAGCGTTAGGTGCTGCGTGCCATTGCCGTCGTATGATGCATACATGGCGCCGCTGCCGTAGATGCTACCGGGAGGTAGCTGGTTGAGCCAGGCTCTCGCCGATCCTTCGAGCATCAGCGGCAGGTGCTTCATAGCTACGTTGTCGTTGACGCCGCCTATCTAGACGACCACTCGGTAATCTACCAACCAAGTCTCTGGCTTTGACTTGCCAGTGAACTTGCCGATTCCAGTCGCCAACCTAAAGTTGGCCGGAATATCTGCGGCGCGGATATATCTGCTGAAACACTCAGACCCCGAACTTGCAGGCTGACACAGTCGGGATTTGAATGGTGCCAGCGGTATGATGGAGGTCGTGAAAAAGCTGAAGCTGTCGGAGGGTGTGGGAAGCCAAAATGACCTAATGGAAGGCCATGCATGCACTCTCAAAATGATATCGCACGCAAATTTTTTTTTAGATTAGCCAGATGTGCCGAGAATATGAAATGACTTTCTCAACACAATGTAAGTCGCGTTTCCACAGGTTTGAGTTGAATCAGTTTTTTTTTCTCTTTTTGAGCGAAGAGCGATCCCACCGTGATGTCAAAAAAAAAAAAAAAAAAAAAGAGCGATCCCACCGTTCTACCAATTTGAGCAAATGGGCCTTCATAATAATGGACGTTTGGCCCAGATGACACTTAGAAGCCAGTTTCCCGGCCCACGATAGCGCGCCTGACCCGCAGCCCCCCAACATTCCGGACAGAGATCCAGTGACATGCCTTCAGCATGTCACGCCGTAACATGGCCCTTGGATCCGAAATGGACAGCCCAGATTTGATCACTGTAGCAACAAAACAATGCAGGTGCGGACCTGTAGGCGAATTACTGTAGATACTGTACTGTGGATGTACTGTAGACTGGTTACTGTTCATATCAATCTGACCGCTGGATTCCGATCTGACGGACTGGAGAGGGGGCAAGGCACCGTACTGTTCATTGGTAACATGCCCATGGCATGTTACTGGATCTCCCTTCCAACATTCCAGAGCCCTACCCATCCGCCGGCCACCATTTTTGCCCATCTCCAAACTTCACTTCGCCGCCGCCGGACACACCCGCCGCCATGGGTGAGCGCCTCCTTCTACCAGCTTCCCCTCCTCTCCCGCGATCTCGCCGGTTAGTATCCTCGCGTGGATTCTTACGCGCCGTTTTTTGACGGATTCTCGCCGGTCGCAGGCGCCCACAGGTTCGTGTCGGAGCTATGGAGGAGGAAGCAGTCGGACCTGACGAGGCTCGCGCAGCGGCCGGCGAGCGTGCGCCGTCTCGGATCCGAGGCCAAGCAGGTTTGGCTTCCCTCTCGGATCCCACCCTCCCTCAGGTTCTTGATGCGAGTAGTGTTATTCATCTGTGTTTTTCGATCTGTGCGGCCGCGTCGCCGTTCGTTACTCTAGCGTCGGAAATGTGTCTGTGGGAAGACAGGTGCAGTTTTAGGTGACAAATGAATGGCAGTTGATTCTGGTGGAGATCTGCACTATGCCGACTCATGATGCTATGCAGACATGTTTATATGCTGCCTATCGGCATTAATTTGGCATAAAAAAGCTCATCGAAACCCATAGCATTAGCATATGGCCCATTTGCACATGGCAACAATTTTCATCTCTGGAAACAGTTTAAACAGCACAGCTCCTGCCATATACTCTTAGAGCGATATCACCCAGAGGGCACTTAAACTGAAAAATAGTAGGCGTTTTGCGAATTGGAATTTGTATGATCAATTATGATAACAAGATGGATACGGATTGGGTATGACTAGGCCTATTGGGCGATCTTCATGCAATCTACTATCAAAAGTTACAAGAACTTATGAAACAGATGTACATTTAAGTTACAAGAACTTATGAAACAGATGTACATTTAACTACTTGTTCTATCTGTGATTAAAATTTCAAGTTTAAACACGGTCTATGTTAGGAGTATGAAAAATGAGAATTCTGATGGTCTTTTCAGAATTATCCCTGATGATGTTTGTCTTTTTTTCACAGGTTGTATTTAGACTTAAAATTTTGAAACATAGGTAGAGTAATTAACAAAAAAAAAATTGAATTATGTGTACGGAATTTCTAGATTTTCTCATGACTTCTGGTAGTAGAATAAGTCACTACATATATTTCGCTGTAGGAAAGGAAATAGCATTAGAAAACGGCTAGAAGTCTTATTGCTGAGAAGAAAAGTTGAGAACACATTTGCTAATTCTTTTCTTGTAATTAACAGTATCAAGTTGTTTATCGTTGTAGCTTCACAAGCCTATTGAGGAGACCAAGGAAGATATATACCCAAGTAGGATGCACTCCCAGAACCTGCCTGCCAAGATACGCATAGCGATGAAATCTTTCAATAACCAAAAACACAATCTGAAGGGGCTTGAGCCTTACACGCACAAGATTGGGTTGCCTGAATCACGAGCCTTATACACCGTGTTACGATCACCTCATATTGATAAGAAATCCAGGGAGCAATTCTCAACGCACGTGAAGAAAGTATTTGTGGTTAAAAAGGCAGAGACACATGAGCTGGCCAAGAAGTTCTTTTGGTTAAAACGGCTTCGTGTATTGGGCGCTCAGTATGAAGTCAATATTAGTTTCAAGACCCGCTTGGATAAAATGATTGGCTGCAGCAAAGGTAGCCTGCTTAGACAGTAGTTCCAGGCCAAAACAGAAGGCAGACATAGGAGAAAGGAGGTAATAACAAGATAACGAAATGTTTCTCTTGTGGCAGTTGAATTATCCCATGATTGGAATTAATAATAGGTTGGTTAGCCGATAGACTAATTGGTTTTTGCTTGCTGGCTGCTTCCTTGTGCTGCAGGTACTAGAGCTGCCTCAGGTGATCTGAGCTTGAGGTTACAAACTATCCAACTTCTGTGGTTCTTAATTTCTGATCCTGGTTATATCTATCGCGGATGGAACCATGTATGTATTTTGGAGATGATGACGATAATAATATATGGATTCAAGATATCGTCGATTAAGCCTACTATCGTCTTAATCTGCCTTAGCCTGAATATATGAGCTAGCATGAATGTCTGAATGCATGTTGCATGGGAAATTAAGTAACGGAATCCGACTATCTATATGTGGGTGAGAACTGATTCACCAATAGTTGGTTAATGGTAATTGCATAAGGGATTGACACAGTCTATTACGTTAAGCAGTTGCTGCTCTTTGATGTATTGACATGTTTGATTGAGTTCTTGTGTGATCCATGCTATTTTTAGTCTTGTTCATAGGAGAGAGATAAGGCTGACTGTTCATGAACTCAATACGAATACCGATAATAATGTTAGATCCATCTGCAATCAACTCCTGGAAATAAATGGATATATGCACATGTCTCTGTCTGGAACCTGAAATTTCTCTCATTTAGTCATTCTTACAACCAAGCATTGAATTCATTAATTACCATGACTGTCGGGCGGTGTGATCTGCTCAGGACATTCACATGTATAAATATACATGCTAAGAAATGTATACACACTGAGAATCTGGGCCAGGTGAGCTTAGTAAGACACCACTATAGCATAGAGCATGGGGGAAGAAACAAGAACCTTGAGGCTTGAGAGGTATCAGGACAAATATTGCTTTATTGCAACGGTGGAGAGGAGGCCGTGAGTCCACAAATTGAGCAACATATCATCATATGCCAAATGATGAATGTTGCAAATCTGTTGGCCTCCGACCGGTTAGCTGGCTACTTTTCTAGTTGGCTACTTATCTAGAACCCTGACGATGTGACTTAGAGGACGTGAGGAGTCATAACTACCAGTTTCGTATAGCTAAGTGAATCGGTTCTTGGCTATCTCCTTCTCTTCTACTCGTCTTGAGAGTCGAGTCATGACTCTGCACATCAGCTTGTCACCATAAACAAGGTAATACCCGGAAACTATAGTAGCTCGTCATCACGATCGAATTAGCCTTCTGCTCCTTGAGTCTACCATGCAATCTGGGAATCAAAGAGAACAGACCCAGAAAGTGCGTAATGTAACCGGAAACAAGAAGATGTGGGGACAGAGGCGGATGAAAGGAGGAGCAGAAACGGGAACCTTATGTAACTTTTAGATAGGAGAGAGGAGAAAAGATTATAAGAACATACTAGTGTCCTCTGAATCTACCTTAGTAAGAATATATGAGCTAGCATGAATGTTTGATGTGTATGGGAAACTATCATCTAGTATATGTAGGTGGAAATTGATTTACCTATAGTTGGCTAATGAGAAATGCATATGGGACTGACACAAAATGTTAAGGTAAGATGTTGGTCCTCTCTGATGTATTGGCATGCATGATCAAGTACATCTTTGCGTGATACATGTCATTTTTATAGTCTTGTTTATCACAGAGAGATAATGCTGATTGTTCATGATTGCAGTATGAATATCTGATAACAATGTTTGATTGATGTGTAATTATTAACTAAGTCCTGGAAATATGCATGTGTTGTAATCTGACAACAAGGTCAGATCGATGTGTAAATATGTTCTGGATGTATACATGTGTTTGTCCGAAGTCTGAAATTTCTCTCATTTTCCATCAAATGGACATACTATACCACTTGATATTAAACATGAAGTACTCCCTCCGATCCAAATTATTACAACTTGGTACTAGAGCTGCGACAATTAATTTGGATCCGAGGGAGTAGCATATAAGGCCAGCCAAGCATTGAATTCATTTATTGCTACAATCATACAATAAATATAGGCGTGATTTTCTCCGGTCATTCACATGTATAAATATGCAAGACAAGATATGCATACACGGGTCAGGTGAGTTTTGTTGTATTGCAATGATATAGAAGAGGCAGTGGATAAACAACTTGAGCAAGCTTTTGTAATTCTATTTCAGCATTACTAGTTAAATGATGAATGGTACAAGCCCATTCATTGGCCTCGAACCGTCTTGTTGCCTGCTTCTCCATCACCTTCAGGATGTGACTAGAGGAGTAGGGGTCTCCGATGCGTTGGTGATAGGTGGAACTGTTTTTCATAGAAGACATTTTTTTTCCATTTTATGCGTAGCAACCGATCTAATTTGTGATGACATGGTACAAGATCATGCTTTGTGCCCAAATCGTAAAGCACATGTTTTAAATAAACAACAAATAAGAAAATGACAAGCAGTGGGTTCTAGCGAGGCGGAAGCAGGCAGGGGTTCGTGAGGGATAGCTAGCTGTCGATAGGGGTGGACCACGTTGCGGTGCTGTTTTTTTTCTTTGAGTGCCAAAGAGGTGTTCTTTTCGCTCAATGCTTGTAATTAACTCTCTCTTCTTTTTTTGCGAGAAACTTCCAATCTATTTATCTTCAATCATGACAGTACAGCGAACACCAGAAATAGTTAAAATTACATCCAGATTCGTAGACCATCTAGCGACGACTACAAGCACTGAAGCGAGCCGAAGGTGCGCCGCCGTCATCGCCCCTCCATCGCCGGAGCCGGACACAACTTGTTGTAGTAGACAGTCGGGAAGTCGTCGTGCTAAGGCCCCATAGGACCAACGCACCAGAACAGCAACCGCCGCTGATGAAGATAAGTTTAGATCGGAAGGATCCAACCTGAAGACACATGAACAAAGACGAACAAAGACTGGATCCGAGCAGATCCACCAAAGACAACCACCGACCGAATCCCACGAGATCCGCCGGAGACACACCTCCACACGCCCTCCGACGATGCTAGACGCACCACCGGGACGGGGGCTAGGCGGGGAGAACCTTATTCCATCTTCAAGAAGCCGCCGCCGTCTCGTGTTCCTGAGCAGGCCACAAATCTTAACAAAACTTGAAGAAGCACCAAAAAACGGAGCCCTCCCGTCGGCAAGGGCCGGGATCCACCGCGCACCCATGGCCCTAAGGCCACAGGAGACGTGGCAGATCGGCGGCGCCTCCGACGGAGGCAGAAACCCTAGCTGCCTTTTCTTGGAGGAGAGACGAAGGGAGAAGACAATTAACTCTCTCTTCTCTTAATGAAAATGACAAGCAACATTGGTGTTGCTTGTTCTTGAAAAAAAATAACTCTAAACTTGTTTTATCTGTGTTTGAAATTTGAAATTTAAACGTGGCCGATGTAACGAGTAAGGAAAAAGAGAATTCTGACGGACTTTTCAGAATTGTCTGTGATGATGTTTGTCTTTGTTTTCACAGGTTGTATTTGGACTTAAAATTTTGAAACATAGGTAGAGTAATTAACAAAAAGTTGAAGTATGTGTACTGAATTTCTAGATTTTCTCATGACTTCTAGTAGTAGATTAAGTCACTACATATATCTCGCTATAGGAAAGAAATAGTATTAGAAAAAGGCTAGAAGTCTTATTGCCGATAAGAGAAGTTGAGAGCACATTTGCTACTTCTTTTCTTGTAATTGACAATATCAAGTTTGTTTATCATTGTAGCTTCACAAACCTATCGAGGAAACCATGGAAGGTATACCCAAGGAGGATGCACTCCCAGAACTTGCCTGCCAAGATACGCATAGCGATGAAATTTTTCAGTAACCACAATCTGAAGGGGCTTGAGCCTTACACGCACAAAATTGAGTTGCCTGAATCATGAGCCTTATACACCGTTTTACGATCACCTCATATTGATAAAAATTCCAGGGAGCAGTTCTCAACACACGTGAAGAAAGTATTTGTGCTTAAAAAGGCAGATACACATGAATTGGACAAGAGGTTCTTTTGGTTAAAACGGATTCGTGTATTGGGGGCTCAGTATGAAATCAATATTAGTTTCAAGACCCGCTTGGATAAAATGATTGGCTGCAGCAAAGGTGGTGGCCTTCTTAGGCAGTAGTTCCAAGCCAAAACAGGAGGCAGGCATAGAAAAAAACGAGGTAATAACAAGACAACTTCAATTTTCTCTTGTGCAATTGAATTATCCTTGTTTGGAATAAATCATAGGTTGGCTAGCTGATGGACTAATTGGTTTTTTGCTTTGTGACGCCCCGACTTAATCGTGCACTAATCATACACGCAAGTGTACATGATCAAGCCTAAGGACTCACTTGAAGATATCACAACACAACTCTAAGCACAAATAAAATAAAACAAGCTTTATATTACAAGCCAGGGGCCTCGAGGGCTCGAATACATAAGCTCGATGTCATACAAGCATCAGCGGAAGCATCAGGTATCTGAGTACAGACACAAAGTTAAACAGATATGCCTTATCAGGCGGGGCAAAATAAAACACTGATCGAAAGGCGCAGGCCTCCTGCCTGGGTGCCTCCTAACTACTCCTGGTCGTCGGAGGGCTCCTCGTAGTAGTAGTATCCGCCAGCGGGGTAGTAGTAGTGGTAGTCGACGGCTGGGGCAGCTGGCTCAGTAGACTCCTGGGCTCCATCGTCTGGTCTCATCAATCGGATATGTGAAAAGGGTAGCAAAGCAACCGTGAGTACTCATCCAAAGTACTCAGCAAGACTTACATCAGATCTATTCTAAATATGCAACATTATCAAAGGAAGGCTGTATATGTGGACTGTTTTGCAGAAATGCCAGAATAGAGAGAGAGTCCTAGCCTATCGAAGACTAGCATCTTCATCGTCTTGCAGCATTAGAAGAGTGCAGATTAGTACATAAATATAAGTAGTAGCAATAAATACAAGTAGCCACGCCCAGAGATCCTTCCTCGACTCCCTGCGAGAAAGCGACCCCGGAGCTAACATATTCAACCCATTTCTAGTTGTAGTAGATCGGGATATTCTCCGAGCGTCCTGTTACCGTGGACACGGCTATTCGAATAGATATACTTCCCTGCAGGGGTGCACCAACTTACCCAACACGTTCGATGACTCTGGCCGGACACACTTGCTCAGTTGATGCCCGGCCTCGGACTATCGACACGTCGTAGCCCTACCTAGGCTCAACAGAGAGGCCAGCACGCCGGTCTACATCCTAAGCACTCAGGGGTCTTGGGCCCATCGCCCTTTGCACTCCTGCGCGTTGCGTACGCGGCCGGTGAGCAGTCCTAGCCCCCTTAATACAAGCGCAGGCTTTACCAGACCAACCCGGCGCGCGCCGCTCAACTGCTGACGTCTGAAGAGCTTCGGCTGATACATACGACGCCGAGTACCCATATTATTCCCACGTGCTGGTTAGCGCGAAAAGGCCAGAGGCCTACTCAGATTACATATCCTAACCCATTAGTGCATTAGGAGCGCGCGGTAACGAGCAGAGACTCACGATCATGTGACCCCGTCGCCCCGTCTCGTGGACTTACGGCAAGGGCTAAGAATGCCCGGCCATGCCACGTATTCATCTCGCGGGTACCCTCATGGTCAACCCGTCTACACATCACTCGCGGGTACCCCTCGGGGCCTACCCGACTTTATCCAGTAACAGCAGTAATAAAGTGCAAGTAACCGTGTGTCCATAACATCAAGCAGGAATCCGAGGAATCACCCTCATTGGATTCCCACTAGATGTAACCGACAAGGTGAACCCGGAGGAATCACCCTCGATGGTATTCACACTTGCGGGGTTACCGACAAAGCTTTATCGGAGGTGGAGAAGAGGAATCACCCTCGTTAACCCACATCCGAGTAGCTGTACTACAGAGGCATCATCGGAAGTGAGATAAGAGGTATCACCCTCGGCACTCGATGTTAGCTCTGCAGCGTCGAGCAACTAGGGGTGTGCGGTGCTATGTTGGTCTCAGCCCGACGATCACATCGATCGGAACACAGGTACTACAGCGGGGCAACTACAGCAAGGAAGAGGGGCCACAGATGGTTTACCATCCAACCTATACTAAGCAGTTTGGATAACAGGCAGGTATCAATAACAGTTACAAGGACAGGCTATGCATCAGAATAGGGTAAAACAATAGCAGTAGCAAATTCTAATGCAAGAAGGAGGGAGAGAGAATAGGTGATATTGGCATGCGTCAAGGGGGGTTGCTTGCCTGGAAGCTCTGCGGCAAAGGAGGGGTCGTCAGAGGTGTCGTCGGTCTCGGGGACTATCGGAGAAGAAGAGGGGGAAGAAACAATAAATAAAAGCAGACAAATGCAACACAGAGCATGTCATGCTATAATGCAGTGCAGGGTTGCCTAAATGTATCACTAAACCATTTTAGTTATTTTAGGATTTAAGTTGGAATTATTAACCGGTATGTATGCACTATTCATCTACCGGAAACAGGCAAAAAGTTGCGGGTTCACCTACGTAGAGGGTCCCGACATGGAAACAGATGGCACGATCGAATTCGTGGGATTTTTCTGAGCAACTTTCATGTAGAAAGTTTTTCGATCCGAGCTACGGTTAATTTTCTATGATTTTTCAAAGTTTAAAAAATATTCTGGAATTATTTAAATTAAGAGAATTTTCAGAAAAGGCATATGACGTCAGGGTGACGCAGGCATGATGTCAGCGGTCGGCTGGCCAGCTGACTGGTCAACCAGGCTGGTGGGACCCACCTGTCAGCCTCAGAGGGAATTAAGAGAATTTATTTTAACTAATCTGAGTTAATTAGCCAGTGGGCCCAGCCTGTCAGTGAGTTAATTAACTAACCGATTTAACTAATTAGTCGTTAGCAGTTAATTAAACACGCGGGCCCACTGGTCAGTGGCAGCGATGAACAGTAAGCGTGCGTTGACCGTGGTCAACCCGGTCAAACGCGACCAGGGGCCCACATGGCAGCGACCCCGGGTGGGGCCCGCGCCCTGCCAGGTCAGCGCGTCGCCGGTGAGAGCTCCGACGAGCTCTCCGCGGTGGTCGAACGCCGGCGATGGCCGGAAAATCGCCACAGTGCGCCGTTTCGGGTGATTCTGGTTGCGTTTGAACGAGCAGAGAACGCCGCATCCATCGCGGGTGGTCTCGCGGGCTACGGTGACCGGAGTCATCGCCGGTGACAAGGACGGCAGAGACCCGAAATCCGGCGAACTCGCGCGCGGTGATACGGAGGCCAAAACAGACGGCACTCCACTCCTACGGCATCTACTCGAGGCCACGAATGCATTGACGAGCTTGGTGGACCGTGACGGCCACTGCTGCGACGGCAGCGAGCTCGTCGGCGGAGCTCTGTTCGGCCGTTCATGGCGGCCGCAGGTAGAGCTCGAGAAAGAGCTCGGGAAGGGAGAGAGGAGAGGGGGAAATTACGGTGCAGGCACACGAAGGCCTCTCGGTTATCGGGAGCGCAGGGGGAAGCCGGAGTTCGACGGTGGTCGCCGGCGATCCCGAAGAGGGGACCGGCTCGATCTCGGCAATGCAGGGGCCTCCGCCTCGAACGAGCGGCCGGAGAGGAAGGTGAGGACGGTGGCGGTGCAGACGAGCTGGTCGGAGAGGCGAGGGAGTGGCTGGCCGTGGTGGATCAAGACGGCGCGGCGGCGAGCTCTTCGGCCATGGCGCGGGAGAGCGAGAGAGAGAAGGGGAGGAGGGAAAGAGAGGCCAGGGGCGACGGCTCGGGTAGGTGAGCCCGCCTTATCCCCTCCTCAGCTCACCTGCCCGTCGTGGTGGCGAGCGAGGACCGGCGCAGCGCCCGCCGGTTGCGGTGAAGACGACACCGAGGCGGGAGCAGGTGAGGGAGGCCTCGGCTGGGCCAGGCCGGCCCAGTACGGTAAGGCCTCGC
This sequence comes from Elymus sibiricus, assembly GCA_039707655.1. Lineage (NCBI taxonomy): Eukaryota > Viridiplantae > Streptophyta > Magnoliopsida > Poales > Poaceae > Elymus > Elymus sibiricus. The sequence continues at coordinate 50,476,518 of CM077668.1, forward strand.
CCCTTTTTCTTTTTCTTCTGCTTTTCTCTTTTTATTTACAACAGAGAGGGAAATGAATTTAATTGGGCTACCAAATCAATTTAGAAAAACGTGTGACTTGGCCCGAAATATTCTTTGCAATTTATAACACTGTCACAATTATTTTGGAAGGCAGAGGATTTCATCTGCAATTTTCATAATTGAATTTGCAAATTAAATTGCTGGTATGGCACTGTTATAAATGCTACTGCTCATTTTAGCATAAGAGTGATGTTGTTTTTCTTAACATCAAATTGTTTTGAAATTTATGCTAATTGATGAACATTTTTCCAGCAACTTTTAGGCAACTTCAAAATTCACTTGCATTTGAATTTGAATTTAGTGGCAGAATTTGAAATGAGATATTTCACCACTATGATCAAGCATTGCAAATGATGATGACTTGGCAAGTTTATCAGAAGATCACTGTGCTTTATTACATAGGGGTGTTACATGCTTGCTGGCTGCTTTCTTGTGTTGCAGGTACTAGTGCTGCTTCAGGTGATCTGAGCCTGAAGGTTACAAACTATCCAACCTATGTGGATCTTAATTTCTGATCCTGGTTATATCTATCGTGGATGCAACCATGTATGTATTTTGGAGATGATGCCCATAATAATATGTGGATTCAAGTGTCGTTGATTCTTGCGTAATCTATTATAGTAACATATCCTCTTATTCTACCTTAGCCTCAATATATGGAGTATTTAACCAAAAACTACCACAATTTGACCTGACCTAACAGAAAACTACCACTTTGAAAAAATTTACCCAAAGCTACCACTTTTCTTCTAATCCTTTGCTAAAAACTACCAAGTCAGAAAAGTGCTCGATTAAACCCGAGTATGACAGGCTGGGCCCACCCGTCAATGCTGAAATAGTCAACACCGTTACTTTGACAGTCAACATGTGGGGCCCACATGTCAGATCCATCTCCTTTCTCTGAAATTCCCCACCGTGGATCCAGATCAGGGGGCGCCGCCATGCCGCAGCTCAGGCCACGCTCCACCTCCTTCCCCGCACCACCTCCCTCCTCCTCCGACCACCTACCCTGCCACCTCCTTGCGACCCTCCCTCCTCCCCCAGTGAGCAGCATGCCTCCCATCCTCCCGTCGGCGAGTCGTGCTACTACCCGGTGTCCGCATCGACGGGCGGTAGCGAGCCCAACGGACTTCACCACCGCCGCGCGGCGCAAGGCCATAACCACGAGCAGCCGCCATCCTCTGCCCGTCGTATCAGACCGAGACCACCAGCGTGAGGGGCGGCGCCATGGCCGAGGCCTCCTGTACATGGCGTCGTCGCCATTACCCCTCCTCTGCCTCGCCCAAGACCCCCTGCTCCTCCATGCGGCTCCCACGACGCCCGCAGCCCCTCGGCCACCAGAGCCTCGCTGGCGAGCTCTTCTTTCTCCGCCGCCGCGGCAGGAGCTCCGCCCGCACGCGCCCGCCGCCCAGCCCTTTCCACGCCTTGGCTTCCACATCCCCTCACCCCGCAAGCCACTCACGGGCGTAGGTGGTGGTGCCCTACGGGCACAACCACAGGCAGGGGAGGCCTCGGGTGCAGAGGATGGACACCGGAGCTCGCAGGCGACGGGACCCCCTGATCTAGATCCTCCATGGGGAATTACAGAGGAAGGGGATAGAACTGACATGTGGGCCCCACATGTTAACGGTCAAAGTTAACGGTGCTGACTCTTTCAGTCCTGGCGGGTGGGCCCAGTCTGTCATAATCACATTTAAAATGCTCAAAATAGTACTTAAATCGAAGTGGTAGTTTTTAGCAAAGGATTAGAAAAAAAGTGGTAGCTTTGGGTAATTTTTTTCAAAGTGGTAGTTTTCTGTTAGGTCAGGTCGAATTGTGGTAGTTTTTGGTTAAATACTCCAATATATGAGCTAGCATGAATGTCTAAATGCATGGGAAATTACGTAACCGAATCTGACTATCTATATGTGGGTGAGAATTGACTCACCTATAATTGGCGTATGTCAAATGCATATGGCATTGACACAGTCTGTTATAGTAAGTTGTTGCTCCTCTGGTGTATTGATATGCTTGATTAAATACAACCTTGTGTGATCCATGTCATATATATAGTCTTGTTCATAGTGGAGAGACAAGGCAGATTGTTCATGATCTGATAACAATGTTAGACCCATCTGTAATTAACTCCTAGAGATATGCATGTGCTGTAATCTGACAGCAATGTTAGATCGATGCGTAATAAGTTCTGGACTCTCTCTGGAGTCCGAATTTCTCTCATTTTTCCGTCAAATGGACATAACTAATATATCACTTGCTATTAAATGTGGAGCGACATATAAGGCCAACCAAGCATTGAATTCATTAATTGTCGGTGTGATTTGCTCCAGCCATTCACATGTATAAATATACAAGCCAAGAAATGCATATAGTCTGAGAATCTGGGCTAGGTGAGTTTGGTAAGGTAGCGTAAATATACATGGTCAGAAATGCATACATTCTCTTGAGAATCTGGACTAGGTGAGTTTAGTAAGACACCACTAAAGCATAGAGCATGAGGGGTTTGTATCCGGTTGGGAGGGGGGAGAGAACCTTGGGCTTGAGAGGTATCAGGACAAACATTGTTTTATTGCAACGGCAAAGAAGTGCCAGTGGGTCAACAAATTAAGCAAAAGAGCCACACAAGTCAAATGACCAATGCTACGAATATGTTGGCCTCCACCCATCCGTTTGACTGCTTCTTTAGAGCGTTCAAGATGTGACTAAGAAAACGCGCAGAGTCATTGCCGACAGTTCCATATTGCATAGTGAAGTGGTTCTCAGGTATCTCCTCTGCTCTAAAGTTGTGTCCTCACATGTCACAGGACACTATGAGCTGACCACCAACAACCATAAACAAGATAACAGCTGGTAACTGAAGCAGTTAGTCAGTCTTTGTACCAAGCAATCTAGCAATCAAAGGGAACCAGAAGTACATTGGCAGTGGAACATTTGCATATTACTGTAACATTCAAATGTGATGTAGAAACGTTTACTGCATAGTAAGCACATTTATTTCACCCAGAAATACAATTTCAGTACAAAAAGGGTCCACACAGAAACAGAGGTGTAGATTTACTACTAACTAGAGGCCAACATGAAATAAATGCAACTTACCAGAAAAATATCAGTAGTACAAGAAAGATGCATAACTTTCCGCAAGACATGACATGCCAAATGTCAGACCTCATAACTAGACGCCAACAGCGAACCTGTTGGAAATATGCCCTAGAGGCAATAATAAATTGGTTATTATCATATTTCTTTGTTCATGATAAAGGTTTATTATTCATGCTATAATTGTATTGACCGGAAACATAAATACATGTGTGAATACATAAACAAATACAATGTCCCTAGTAAGCCTCTACTAGACTAGCTCGTTGATCAAAGATGGTTAAGGTTTTCTAACCATAGACATGAGTTGTCATTTGATAATGGGATCACATCATTAGGAGAATGATGTGATAGACAAGACCCAACCGTAAGCTTAGCATTTGATCGTATAACTGAGTTTATTGCTATAGCTTTCTTCATGTCAAGTATCTATTCCTAAGACCATGAGATCATGCAACTCCCGGATACCGGAGGAATACTTTGTGTGCTATCAAACGTCACTTCGTAACTGGGTGATCATAAAGATGCTCTATAGGTATCTCCGAAGGTGTCTGTTGAGTTGGCATGGATTGAGACTGGGATTTGTCACTCCGTATGACGGAGAGATATCTCTGGGCCCTCTCGGTAATACAACATCGTAAAGAGCTTGCAAGCAATGTGCCTAATGAGTTAGTCACGGGATCTTGTATTACGGAACGAGTAAAGAGACTTGCCGGTAACGAGATTGAACTAGGTATGGAGATACCGACGATCGAATCTCGGGCAAGTAACATATCGCTGGACAAAGGGAATTGCATACGGGATTAACCGAATCCTCGACATCGTGGTTCAACCGATAAAAGATCTTTGTGGAATATGTAGGAACCAATATGGACATCCAGGTTCTACTAATGGTTATTGACCGGAGAGGTGTCTCGGTCATGTCTACATGATTCTCGAACCCGTAGGGTCCGCACGCTTAACGTTCGATGACGCTAGAGTAATATTGGGATATTTTGATGTTGGTAACCGAATGTTGTTCGGAGTCCCGGATGAGATCCCGGACGTCACGAGGAGCTCCGGAATGGTCTGGAGGTAAAGATTTATATATGGAAAGTTGTTTTCAGGGTTTCGGAAAAAGTTCGATTTTTTCGGTATTGTACCGGGAAGCTTCCAGAAGGTTCCGAAAACTTCCGGAGGAGTCCGGAAGTCCACCAAGGGATCCACCATGTCCCTAGGGCCAACATGGGTTGAGGGGAGGCGCCCTGGCCTTATTGGGCCAGGCGCACTAGCCCTCAAAGGCCCAGGCGCCTAGAGGAGAAGGGAGGAGTCCCGAAGGGACAAGAGGGGAAGAGTTGGACTTGGAGTCCAACTCCTCTCCCTTGGCCGCCGGCCCTAGAGGGAAGAGGGGCTGGACTCCTAGCCCTCCACCCATATAAATATAGAGGAGGGGCGCACCAAAGGACACACCAGCCCCTGGGCGCCCCTCTCTCCCGTTACTCCACCACCTCGTCCCGACGACGCTTAGCGAAGCGCTGTCGGCGCACCACCACCACCATCACCACCACGCCGTCGTGCTGGTTGTGATCCCATCTACTTCTCCTCTCCCGCTTGCTGGATCAAGAAGGAGGAGACGTCATCGAGCCGCACGTGTGCTGAACGCAGAGGTGCCGTCCATTCGGTACTTGATCGGATTGGATCGCGATTGGATCGTGACGAGTACGACTACATCAACCGCGTGATATACGCTTCTGCTTAACGGTCTACGAGGGTACGTAGACACACTCTCCCCTCTCGTTGCTATGCTTCTCCTAGATAGATCTTGGGTGTTAGTAGGAAATTTTTTGATTTTCATGCTTCGTTCCCCAACAGTGGCATCATGAGCTAGGTCTATGCGTAGATGTATATGCACGAGTAGAACACAAAAGTTGTGGGCGTTGATGCTCAAATTGCTTACCTCTCTTGTCTTATTTGGATTCGGCGGTATTGTGGGATGAAGCGGCTCGGACCAACTTTACATGTCCTCGCACATGAGACCGGTTCCACCAACTGACATGCAACTTGTTTTGCATAAGGTGGCTAGCGGGTGTCTGTCTCTCCTACTTTAGTTGAATCTAATTTGACGAAGGCGGTCCTTGTAGAAGGTTAAAAGGCAACTTGATTATCACCGTTGTGGCTTTGCGTAGGTAAGAACGGTTCTTGCTAGTTGCCCATAGCAGCCACGTAAAATTTGCAACAGCAAAGTAGAGGACGTCTAACTTGTTTTTGCAGGGCATGTTGTGATGTGGTATGGCCAAAACGTGATGTGATATATGTTGATGTATGAGATGATCATGTTTTGTAATAGGTTCACGACTTGTATGTCGACGAGTACGGCAACCGTCAGGAGCCATAGGGTTGTCTTTAATTTATTAATCGCCATGTAATTGCTTTACTTTATCGCTATGCGTTAGCAATAGTTGTAGAAGCAATAGTTGGCGGAGACGACCACGTGACGACACGATGATGGAGATCATGGTGTCACGCCGGTGACGATGGAGATCATGCCGGTGCTTTGGAGATGGAGATCAAAGGCACGAGATGATAATGGCCATATCATGTCACATATTGATTGCATGTGATGTTTATCTTTTTATGCATCTTATTTTGCTTAGGACGACGATAGCATTATAAGATGATCCCTTCACTTAATTTCAAGAAATTGTGTTCTCCCTAAGTATGCATCATTGCAAAAGTTCGTCGTTTCGAAGCACCTCGTGATGATCGGGTGCGATAGACTATACATTCGCATAAAACGGGTGTAAGCCAGTTTTACACATGCAAAATACTTGGGTTAATCTTGACGAGCCTAGCATGTACAGACACGGCCTCGGAACACAGGAGACCGAAAGGTCGAACATTGAAAGCACATTTGCTCCCTTGGTGGTTTTGGTAATTTGTAACAACATATCTCATTGAACTAATGTCCATTCAAGATAAATATTTCAGGACGTTCAATAATTGGCATGGCAAGGACTAGAGATGTGGACCCCTCAAAATGCTAAGGACATGGATTGTCAAAAGCTCAAGACTCTACATTTTTTGTTAAGTGATCCAAGATCACATTGAGTCCATAGGAAAGCCAATACTATTAAAAGGGGATGAGGTGTTGCTTAATGGACTTTTTGCTCAAGTGCTTAGTGACAGTACTCCAAAATCCTCAACCACCTTCTCCATCCAAATATGTCAAAAACCTACATTCCAACTCGGCCCCACCGAAAATTCCTATCCGGAGCCACCGAGTTCATCTGGACTTAGCCACTGCCAAAACCCTAACAAATCGGATCCACCGATATGGATCTCGGTCCCACCGAGACCTTGCCAACTCTCTGTAATCGTTTGCAATTACTTCGGTCCCACCGAGTTTTGCAAATCAGTCTCACCGAGATGGCTTGCCAACTCTCTGTTGCCTTATTGCTTCACTTCGGTCCCACCGAGTTGATGCAATCGGTGCCATCGAGACGAGGTTTGCCCTAACCAATGCACATCGGTCCATCCGAGTTGTTCCAATCGGTCCCACTGAGATTCCTAACATTCATATCTTTTACACAGTTCGGTGCTACCGAGATTTATGATCGGTGCCACCGAGTTGGGTCAAAAGTGTGTAACGGTTGGATTTTGTGTGGAGGCTATATATACCCCTCCACTCCTTCTTACTCAGTAAGGAGAGCCATCAGAACGTGCCTACACTTCCACCATACATTTTCTGAGAGAGAACCACCTACTCATGTGTTGAGATCAAGTCATTCCAATCCAACCATTTGAACCTTGATTTCTAGCCTCTCCCAAGTTGCTTTCCACTCAAATCCTTCTTCCATCATAGCCAAATCTGTGAGGAGTTGTTTGAGTGTTGGGGAGACTATCATTTGAAGCACAAGAGCAAGGAGTTCATCAACAACACACCGTCTATTACCTTTTGGAGAGTGGTGTCTCCTAGATTGGTTAGGTGTCACTTGGGAGCCTCCGACATGATGTGGAGTTGAACCAAGGAGTTTGTAAGGGCAAGGAGATCGCCTACTTTGTGAAGATCTACCCCGAGTGAGGCTAGTCCTTCGTGGACGTAAGCCATGGTGGAATAGACAAGGTTGCTTCTTCGTGGACCCTTCGTGGGTGGAGCCCTCCGTGGACTCGCGCAGCCGTTACCCTCCGTGGGTTGAAGTCTCCATCAACGTGGACGTACGATAGCACCACCTATCGGAACCATGCCAAAAATCACCGTGTCTTCATTGCGTTTGAAATCTCCGATCCCCTCCTTTACTTACATGTGCAATTGTTTACTTTCCGCTGCCACACTCTTAGAATTGCATGTGTAGGGTGATGCTTGACTTGTATACTTGCTAAAATCTGCCTACAACTAAAATTGGGAAAATGTTAGGTTTTTATTTGGTCAAGTAGTCTAATCACCCCCCCTCTAGACATACTTTCGATCCTACAAGTGGTATCAGAGATTTGGTCTCCGTAAGCCTTGATTTCCATTGCTTTGGTGATCATAGCCTTGGTTTCACAACCTAGGAGAGTATGGCGTCTAGTGTGGGTAATTATCACCGTAGAGGTCCATATTTTGATGGTACAAACTTTGCTACACTACTGGAATCAGGGAATTTGCCATCAGCCAGTTCTTTGCCATCTGCTAGCTGACGGCAAAGAAGGTCTTTGCCGTCCGCCTACAAAAAACAGATGGCAAAGAACTGGCTGATGGCAAAGATAATGTTTGCCATCAGCCAGTTCTTTGCCGTCCGCATGGAGATTCCCTCTTTGCCGTCTGCTAGCTGACGGCAAAGTTTCTTTGCCGTCCGCTAGCAGACGGCAAACAAAAACCCTTCTAACGGCCCTAACGGCCACCCCCACCTCCCACTCCTCTCTCTTCTTCTCTCTCTCCCCCGTTCCCCGCACCCGCCGCCCCTGACCCCCCGCCGCACCGGCCGCCGCCCCCGACCCCCACCGGCCCCGCCGCCCGCCGGCCACGACGCTGGCCCTCCGCTCCGCCGCCCTCTGCCCCGAGCTCGACGCCGCCGCCCTCCCTCTGCCCCGACGCCGCCGCCCTCTGCGCCGCCCCGACGCCGCCGCCCCGCCCTCTGCCCCGACCCCCCCCTCCGGTGAGCCCCCTGCCCCACCCCCACCCCCCTCTGTTTTTAGTTTTTTTTTGCATCAATTAGGTTTTTTTAGGTGAGCATTCATCTTCTTTTTTCTTTTCTTTTTTTCTACTGTTAAATTAGGTTAGTTCTAGGTTAGGTTAGTGCTAGGTTATGTTAGTGCTAGGTTAGGTTAGTGCTAGGTTAGGTTAGAAAGATGAAAAAAAAAAGAAAAGAAGGAGAAGTAGAAGAAGAGGAAAAAGGAAAAGAAAGGAAGAAGAAGAAGAAGAAGAAAAAGAGGGGGAGGAGAAGAAAAGAAGAAGAATAAGAAGAAGAAGAGGAGGAGGAGAAGAAGAAAATAAGAAGAAGAAGAAGAAGAAGAAGAAGAAGAAGAAGAAGAAGAAGAAGAAGAAGAAGAAGAAAAGAAGGAGAAGTACAAGAAGAGGAAAAAGGAAAAGAAAGGAAGAAGAAGAAGAAAAAAAGAGGAGAGGAGGAGAAGAAGAAGAGGAAAAAGGAAAGGAAGAAGAAGAAGAAGAGGAGGAGAAGAAAAAAGAAGAACAAGAAGAAGAAGAAGAAGAAAAAAGAGGAGAGGAGGAGAAGAAGAAGAGGAAAAAGGAAAGGAAGAAGAAGAAGAAGAAGAAGAAAATGAAGAAAAGGAAGAAGAGGAAGAAGAAGAAAAGGAAAAAGAGAAAAAAAAGACCCCGACACCCCGACACCCCGACCCGACAGCACGACACCCCGACACGACACCCCGACACCCCGACACGACACCTCGACACCCCGACACGACACCCTGACACCCCGACACCCGACACCAAGACACGACACCCCGACACCCCGACACCCCGACCCGACACTCCGACACCACGACACCCCGACCCGACACCCCGACCCGACACCCCGTCATATATTTGTGAATTATGAGTTAGGTCATATATTTTCTGATTTTGTTATGAAAAACATCATATATATTTGTGTTGATCGGGTGGATTTAAATGTGCAGTTGTTTCGTCGCTGCGAGGGTCTGGTGTTCGACGACCTCCCCGTGCGTTCGACGAGCTCCGCCCCTGCGTTCGTGGGTGAGCACAAATGACATCTCCTCCTCCCCCCTTCATTTGCTCTGTTCCGGTCTTCGTGCCGATGAAACTTGCTAGCTATAGGTGTCTTCAATCATCAGTATGCGTGACCACTATGCGTCTCCCGTTCGAAAGGGTTACATCTATAAATATGCATGCATTTGCATATTTATAACCGTGATTCTTTCGAATTGTCCAACGTTATCCATGGACAGCCCGAGTATGTGTAGATTGGGTTCGTTTTCCCTGCTCTGCTCCGGATCCGATGCAGAATTTCGTCAGTGCCTCCCTGTTGTTCTCCGGGTACACATTCTCTCTGCTTATTGCCGAGACGTGTATCAGGAGAACAGCGGGGAGGTGCTGCCGAAATTTAGCGTCGGATCCGGAGCAGAGCATGGGAAAACGAACCCAATCTACACATACTCGGGTGGGATTATAATACAAGGATCCGGATCTATTGCAACAAAATCGTTTGTTGCAATACATGGTGACTTGTGGCGATAAGTACCTATTGCATTGCGCAAGCTTTTGCCAGAGAATGTTGTTAACGCATTGCTTCAGCTGAGTAAATTCTTTTCTGATTTATGCTCCAAGGAGTTAAGGGATGAAGATTTGGAGAAGTTGAGCAAAACAATTCCAGAAACTCTATGTCAGCTCGAGATGATATTTCCACTAGCATTCTTTGATATTATGATGCATCTCCCAATTCATCTTGCTGAAGAGGCCCGATTGGGAGGGCCTGTCTCAAAGGATATGTGCGTAACAAGGCTCAACCAGAAGGTTCTATTGCAGAGGGGTACATACTTGAAGAGTGCATGACTTTTTGCAGTCGGTTCCTTGATGGAATGCCTACCAAGCTAAGTCAGTCCGAACGTCATGAAGATGGAGGTACAGATCAACCACCAACAGGGATTAGCATAATGAGTACAGTTGATTACTCCAAGAAAGGTTTTGTTTGTGAATCATTCTCTTTGGCTGAGATTAATCAAATGAGGCATTTCATAATAACAAACTGTGAGGAAACCGCCCCATGGATTGAGTAAGGATACTTATGTATTTACTTCACATCAAGATATGCATTAATACTTTCCTGTTCCAACTAACAATCATTTCTCTTTGAAGTGAACATCTTGAGGAGCTCACAAGTAACAATTCTCCTAATCCTAAAAAGCAGCACAAGGAAGAGTTTGTTGGCTGGTTTGAGAGACGGGTAAGTTTCTTTCGCAATTTCACTAATGTTCCTCGTAATAACGTACCAATGCTGTACATTACGCTCACACATATGCTATTCCATGAAACAGATCACAGCACTCCACAATGATGGGAAGGCCAGCAATCTTATTTATGCACTAGCTAAAGGACCTGATCACCTAGCTCGTGTATACAACCGTACAGTTCTGAAAGGATATTTCTTTCAAAATTCCTATATAGAGCAGGACTTGAGTACCCAAAATAGTGGCATCATAGTCAAGGGCGAAGAAACCACATGCAATATTGATTATTACGGGGTGATCAAGAAAATCATATTTCTTGACTTTCCTCCTGATAAGGAGGTTGTTCTATTCCAGTGTGACTGGTTTGATGTGCCTCCTGCCAACATAACTGAGAGTAAGGGGTATAAGAAGGACAAATATGGAATTATTGACCTTGACACTACTCTACACCGATTCGAGGGAGACCCTTACATTCTAGGCCTCCAAGCTCAACAGGTTTTCTATGTGAGAGATGTGAAGAACCCTGATTGGGCAGCTGTTATTAAAATGAATCCACGCAATTTGTTTGCTCCTTGTGTTTTAAATGGTGTAGGCCTTGATGAAGCTATTGAAGCCGATGAAGGTGGTGAGGCAGACGTACTGGATGTCGTCGATGCAGAAATTACAGTGCCAGAAATTACAGTACCCGAAGAGATCACTAGTTGGTGCAGAAATGATGACGAAGGATCCAGCGTTGATGTTTCAGTCATAAAAAATATAAAACCTGTTGAGTTTGAAGATGTTCAATTCGAATCTGATGATGATACGGATGATGATGAGGCTTACGTAAATGATGGCCATGTTGCTCCTTTGGGACAAGAAGAATCGGATGATGACCAGGGGTTCTTTGTATAGTTTTTAATCTCTTGGTAAGGTGCTTTTCACATGTTTAAGCCATGAATATAATATTTTGCCAATTAGATTATTGATGCCTTGCGGTTTTGACATAAGGTTCATTGTCTTCCAGAGCTTTGGGCAGCATGGCAGAGAAATTATCACCTCTGAACTTGCATTAAGTCTGCTCTACATTTTGACGGAGAAGCGCAAAATTGCCGGTGTGGATCTATCATCCATTGAGAAAATTCTGGAGCACCTTGTGATCAAAGTTAGTACGTCTGCAACTTATTTTATATCTTCAGTCCGCCAAGGGAAGAGTTTGGTGATGAAGAGAAGAGAAGAGTAGTTTTTGTTCTTTTAGTTGTCCAAGAGTTTGCTATTTCTCGTCAGATCAGATATATTTAAGTTGTCCAAGTACTAATGATCCCTAGCTTATTCTATTTGGCATGAGTCAGAATTTTTAGCAAGAGCATACATGAACTGTTTCATGTCCCCAAGAATAACTATTCATTCTTTGTTCTCTTTCTACATTGGTTCTAATATTTGCTCTGCACTTTACATGTCCCTTGCTCATGTTGTTTTTTCCATTATAGAGCTATACTTCCTGGTTTAGTACCTGTTTGTTGGCATGGAATTTTTGCGCGTGCATGTTTGAATATGAAGACATGATCAAGCTTGTACAAAAATTTGACCGATGCACCATTTACAATGATTTTTAATTAAGTGTCATGGATCAGTTCATTTCAGTTGTACAAAAATATTGACATTAGCAGTGCTCTTTCTGATAGAACAAAGGAGAGTTTAAATACTATTTCACTACAGGGGTAGTTCAGTACAGGGGAGGCCAACCCCTGGGGTACACAACCCATATCATCAGTGAGCAGTGAGCGTTATGCTCACATTTTGACAAGCATCACTGATCTGATCTTAGTTGAGAACATTATTATATTGTATACAATCTCAGATCGGGAGGCGCCAATGAGGAAGAGGATGAGCGACCGGATCAGGGTCGATCTGACTTCTTATTGTTTTTTGACAGAACTCGTGTTTATACCAAATAAAAGGTTATATTCCTTCAATTTTGCAAACAACTCATTGCTAGCTGAATCGGTTAGCCCGCGCGTCCTCGTTCCTATTGGGCAGGCTTCGAGTCCCTCGTAACACAATATTTTTTATGAAGCGAATTTCTTTTATAAAAAAACATAACATCGTACTAGCAACATCTGACGTGTGAAAAAGGGCCTAGCAAAGGCAAAAAGGATAGCAGTATAATTTTTAGAATTCCACTACTAGTATTTTTAGAGATATGTTGGCACAAGAATTACTATAGAAAGACTATTTTATTTTTGCAATAAAAAATTGCGATAAAGTCTGCCCTACCTTATGAAAAAATCGTCCTCCACCACTGGACACATGAACGACGTCCCTCGGCAGTAGACCCAAGTACGTCAGAGGATCTCGTTCACTCAATTGGTGGCTGAAGAGCTGTTTAAATGAAGCCTGGGAGTGTTTTGTCTTGAGCAAAAAGGTAACGTCCAGGAGCTGTTTAGCCTGGGAATGTTCACAAAGCTACAATAAATAAAGAACAAAAATAAGGAGCACTGTAAGAATATCGTTGCAATATCTTGCTCCTTTTTCGCAACAAGAAGATTATTGCAATATGCTGTACGTATTACCATGGATGCACAATTTGTCGCAATATATAATAGTTATTGCAACACAACGAAGGCAAAACACGCCCTATTACAACCAATACATGTTTTGTTGCAATACGAAGACATGTTTTTGCAACAATATCTATGACTAGCGCCACATGGCAGACTTGTTGCAATATATGTCTAAATATTACGACAAAGATTTACTTTGTTGCAATACCTAGTCTTTATTGCAACAAAACGACCAATTCACGCAACGGGTTGCAACTGTCGCAATATCGTTACCATATTGCAACGATGACACAGTTTGTGGCAATACATGGCTTCTATTGCAACAAAATGAGTACTTAGCGCGACAAAACAAAACTGTGGCAATATGCAGATCCTATTACCACGAACTGGAATTTCGTGGTAATATAGCATTTTATTGCAACGAAAGATAGGCGTAGCAATAAATTTTGTTGCAATAGACCGGAATCCTTGTAGTGTTAGGACCTATCTTTACCTATTAGCGTCTAGGTTGCATGGACGTAATAAAACTGACAAACTCCATTAACTGATGAATATGGTTTGCTGAATTATGTATATATTTCTTGTGTGTCCAGTAGCTAGGCAAGATGAGTGATAGTGCGTGGATGTACACCGGTCACACTAGTCAGAAAGACATGACCGATGAATGGAAGACAAAAACCAAGGGGTTTGTGAGAGCCGCATTTGCAAATGGCCAGAGAAAAACCTGGTGCCCCTGTGTTCGGTGCGACAACTATTATAAGAGGACAGAGCTTGAAATGAGTAAACACCTGCAGAAGTGGGGTTTTACGCCTGCTTATATGGTCTGGACATTTCATGGTGAGTCTGCCCAACGTGCCAGAGCTGAGGTGGGCCGTCGTCGCACCGACGAGCATGGTACCGGGATCGAAGACATGGTGGAAGACTTTGATGATGCTCGGGATTCGGACGATGAGATGGAGGAATCTGCAAAGGCCTTCAATGATATGTTGGAGTCTTCAAAACGTCCTCTCCACGAGCACACTGAGCTTTGTCAGCTGGATGCCATCGCACAAGTAATGGCTCTGAAGGCTCAATTCAACTTGGGCAGAGAATGCTACGACGCGATGATGACACTATTTGGACGCTTTCTACCCAAAGGCCATGTAATGCCTGCAAACCTGTACCAGTCGGACAAAATCCTCCGTGTACTTAAGATGCCCTATGAGAAGATAGATGCCTGTGAGAATGGATGTGCCTTATTTAGGCTTGAGTGTGCGGACTTGAACTATTGTCCCATTTGCAAGTCTTCCAGGTATGTTGTGGTAGACAACGGTATGGGTGAGAAGAGTCAGACAAAAATCCCAGTTAATGTTCTTCGGTATATGCCAATCATACCAAGACTTCAACGTCTTTTCATGGTCGAAGAGGCGGCCAGACAGATGACATGGCACAAATTGGGCAAAAGAACCGAACTAGATGCAGATGGGAATCAGATGTTGGTACACACATCGGACGCTTTTGTGTGGAAGCACTTCGATGCAATACATCATGATAAAGCGGCAGATGCAAGGCATCCTCGAGTCTGCATCGGCACGGATGGGTTCAATCCGTTTGGTATGACGGCAACCCAATACAGTTGTTGGCCTGTATTTGTCATTCCACTCAATCTCCCCCTCGGACAGATTATGCAAAGAAAGAACATTTTCCTGACGTTGATAATTCCAGGGCCCAACTATCCGGGGAAGAGTATGAATGTGTACATGCAGCCGCTTAAGGATGAATTGCAAGAAGCTTGGGATAATGGGATCAAGACATACGACGCCGCTACAAAAAAAATTCATAATGCGTGTCTGGTACATGTACTCGATGCATGACTTGCCGGCGTATGCGCTATTCGTTGGCTGGTGTGTGCATGGAAGGTTACCATGCCCCACATGCAAGGCAGCTCTTCAGTTTCGTTGGCTGGATGCGGGTCGCAAGTATTCTTGCTCCGACTTGCATAGACAGTTCCTGGATCCTCGCCATAAGTTCAGAAAAGACAAGAAGAACTTCATCAAAGGTAGAGTTGTGAAAAACTCAGCACCACCTACGTTGATAGGCCAACAGATCCTGGATCAGTTAAACGCTCTCGAGCCTGATGCAGAGCGTCCAGGGTATTTCAAGGGGTATAATTCGGAACACGCCTGGACTCACAAGACATGCTTGTGGGATCTGCCTTACTTCAAAGACCTCCTTTGCCCACACAACATCGACGTGATGCACACTGAAAAGAATATCGTCGAGGCCCTTTTTGGTACATTGTTCGGCATGGAGGGGAAGTCAAAGGATAATCCTAAGGCTAGAGTCGATCAGGAGGCTCTATGTGATAGACCATTACAGAACATGCGACAACCGAAAGGAAAGCAGAACTGGACGAAGCCAAAGGCATGGTTCAATCTTGGAAGGCCAGCTATGAAGGAAATTATCTTGTGGGTGAAAATGCAGTTGATGTTCCCCGATGGGTATGCAGCGAATCTAAAGAGGGGAGCGAGTCTTGAAAAATTGAAAATATTTGGTCTCAAGAGTCATGATTGGCACATATGGCTTGAGCGGGTAATGCCGGTGATGTTGCGTGGCTTTATCCCTGAGGATGAATGGCTAGTACTGGCAGAGCTGAGCTATTTCTTCCGTGTTCTTTGTGCGAAAGAACTATCGCCTGCGGTGATAGATGAAATGGAAGAGTTGGCGCCGGAGTTGATCTGCAAGTTAGAGAAGATCTTTCCACCGGGCTTCTTTAATCCAATGCAGCATTTGATTTTGCATCTCCCGACCGAGGCAAGATTGGGGGAGCCCATGCAAAATCGTTGGTGCTACGCAACTGAGAGGATGCAGAAGACGCTTCGAGCAAAATGTAAAAATAAACGTAGAATTGAAGCATCGATGGCCGAGGCATTCATTACTGAGGAGGCGGCAAACTTCGTGACAGCACACTACGAAGCCAAAAATCGTCATTTGCATAATCCGAAGCCTCGGTACAATGCTGGCGACCCTAAAAAAGGTGGATCCAACCTCAGCCTATTCAAAAGGAAGCTCGCACCAGCCGGTGCTTCGAAACCAGTAGGGTTGGATGTCGAAGAATGGCGGACCATTTCGTTGTATATCTTCAACAACCTAACAGAAGTGCGGCCGTACATCGAGTAAGTTCTCGGTACATTGTTTCGCAACTTCTAATTCCTTTGAACTGCTCTTATTCCCCGATATTTGATACAGTCGATACGTCGCCAAATTCTCGGATGGAGCGGTGATCCAAAAGGATTCCGTCGAAGAGTATGAGCTTCTGGCAAAGCATGGAGGCGGCTATCCCGGTTTCATCTCTTGGTTCAAACAAACGGTAATTTCCATTAGACCATTTCATTTCTTCGTCTAATTTGCGGCTAATGCAACAATCCTTCCGTATTAAACTTGTAGGCTAATTCAGAGTCAATGGACGCCGAATTGAGACAAGTCGCTAATGGTTTTGACTATAAGGTCCGTTCATTTGACAAATACGACATCAACGGGTATCGCTTTCGTACCTTTGGCAAAGAGCTATCTATGGCCGACCGAAAGTCTACAAATTGTTGTGTCTCTGCTATCGGCGAAGGAGATACCGAGTATTATGGAAGAGTTGAAGCAATTTATGAACTTCTATTCTATGGTGAAAACCCACCGAACGTCATAGTCTTCAAATGTTATTGGTTCCAACCGAAGGAGACTAGAAGGACTCATGAACATTTAGGGCTAGTCGAAATCAAACAAAGCACCCATTTAGATGTTCCCGATGTCTATATTACGGCTCAACAGGCGACCCAAGTTTTCTATCTACCGTGGGCCTGCCAAACTGATCCAAATCTGAATGGTTGGGATGTCGTTTATGAAGTGCCGCCACGTGTTAGACCACCTCCCCCCAATGAAGAGGATTATGAACCTCACATTAACCCAGACACATATGAAGGAGAATTCTTCCAAGAAACACGTCTTTCCAAAAAACGTTTCAAGAACCGCTCTACTTCACCCCAGAACATTGAAGTAGACAGCGATAGTGGATCCGACTTCACCCCTGAGCCGGAAAAGAAGAGCCGGAACAAGAAGAGCCGGAACAAGAAGAGGTTACTGCTGCGGATGACCTGTCAATGCTTGACCGATTACGTAAAGGAGGCCTTCCACATGTTGATGCATTTATTGATGATGATGATGAGCACGTCATTATTGATAGTGATGATGATGATGCATTTATTGACCCCGAAGCATATATAGATGATGAAGATTAATATTAGTTCATGTCAGGTATTCAATTATTATTATGTACATATATATTATTAATTAGTTCATGTTAGGTATTCCATTTTTTATTATGTTCATGATGATGATACACTTAAATTATATACATATTATTATTCATGTCAGGTATTCAATTTTTTTATGTTGTACTAATTTCGTTTACTCTTTGTCATTGCAGGTGTTGACAGATGGTGGGCGCGGGTCCAGAGCGCTCCGAGGCTCCTTCCTCGGCGCGTGGTGGGATGGGGTGCTTCCATTCCATCCCAGCACCTCCGGAGAGTGCTGGATCTCAGTATGCAGACACCACCGGCGGGCGCTTCTTCTTCGGCCGGGAGAGGTCGGGGGAAGAAGAGGGGTACTAGAGGTGGCCGTGGCGGCGGGAGAGGTAGGAAGGCTGCTACGCCTTCCTTGCCGCCACCCCCAGCTGATTCACCCGACCACAGGACTGCTCCGTCTGAGGTGGACCCGTCTCGGACTCCGGTCCACGAGCCTCGGGCCGACGAGCCTTCGCCCCACCAGACTCCGGTCCACGAGTCTTCGTCCCACGAGACTCCGGAGCAGAGCACGGATCAGGCTACATCGCAGTCGACCCGATGGGGGGACTGGCCGCTGGAGGTGAGTGGCCATGCTGATGGTGGCGAGGATCGCTTTTCGGATGATAGCTATAGCGAGGGCGAGCTGGTTGAGGGGGCAACGTCTACCAGCGTGGTGGTACAAAGCTCCCGCCCGTGCCGGCGACCCGCGAGTAGAGGTGGTTGATTGCGCCTAATGGGGAGAAGTAAGTGCATTTACTCTTTTTTAACCTTTTGCCTTCATGTTTCTTCAAAATCTAATGCGTTGGCCTTGTCATACTGCAGGGGTTGGATGCACGGCCCTGGTATCCGCAAGCCCAACTCCGTCCTTGGTGTGCTTTGCCGGAAGAACTTCCCGGGGTGGGTCACGTTGCCCGGTGAGGGTCAGGTTCGACAGCTCGGACTGAGCTGGGAGCTGTACTTGGCTGCCCCGGCCCCGCCACAGGAGAGGATCGACGGTGTCTTGTGCTGCACGAGGGCCGAGATGGTGATCCAGACGTTTTGGGTAATTTCTCCTTTACAGAATTAAAAATCAACAGTACCGAGTTATTGTACTAATCAGTGTTGTCTTGTTTGATTGCAGACCTTCTACAGGTGTCTTGAGGGAGAGGAGGAGGCCGCGGGTATGGTTATCGAAGCCGAGTGCAGGCGCCTACTTCAGAACTTACGGCATGAGGCTCGGGTGCAGGCTGTTCGAGACTACTACGCCTCGAATGGTATTAAGAGGTCCAAGACGAAGTGCTGCGGCAAGTTTCTGAGTAAGGAGAAGTACATGAAGGTAAATAC
Source organism: Elymus sibiricus (assembly GCA_039707655.1). Taxonomy (NCBI): domain Eukaryota; kingdom Viridiplantae; phylum Streptophyta; class Magnoliopsida; order Poales; family Poaceae; genus Elymus; species Elymus sibiricus. The sequence continues at coordinate 50,495,230 of CM077668.1, forward strand.
CTATTCTTAAGGCCTTGTACTTAGTTTCCTTGATTTGATTCGTAGGCGTAGCGCTGAAATTTCTCTTGACTAACTTAGGTGCCCCCGAGATGGTGTGCGGATAGGATGGACTGTTGGGAGGCGTTGGTGGATGAGTGGTGCTCTCCCCAATGGCTAGCCATCCACAACAATGCCAAGGAGCGACGTGCCAAAATGGTTGGTGTGCCACACCATCAAGGGAGCGCCAACCTATATGAGTTCGGGAATAACTGGGTATGTGGTTTGCTTCATGATTCATGCAATTTCATTCTTCATGCTAGCTTGAGCCCTTAACTAATACTTTGTTCCTCTCTTTTAGGCGCGACACAACAAGACGGAGGTGCCAGAGGTGTTCGACCTCTATGCCATGGCCCATACTGCAAAGTACAAGAAGGCCAAGGCATTCTCTGAGTCTGACCTTGATCATCCAGAGAGCTTCACCAACATCTCCTCCCACAACAAGCTCGTGAGGTACAGAGACGAGGGGAAGGCGAGGAAAGGGGAGGACTTTAACCCGAGCCGGCAACCTCTTGATCCAGAGCTGGTGATGATATCTGGTGGCGGGAGGCCCCATGGCTCGATAGCCATTGGGGATGGACTGATACGTTGTCCTAGCACTCTCCCGGAGATCAAGAAGCGCCAGACGAGCTCCGATCCTGAGATAAGGCCTCGTCCACGGCCAGTGGAGCTCCAAATCGAGGTTAGTTATACGGACTCAGATACCTTTCCTCCATTACATTGTGTGTGCGGCCGTCGATGATTACAAAGCTAACGAGGAGTGGTGTTGCAGGCTGCTCTTGAGAAAGAGAGAGCGAAGACCCAGGAGCTTCTGGCGGAGGCAAAGAGGCAGGCAGCGGAGAGGGAGAGGGAGTTGGAGGAGAGGACTGCTACGCTGTTGGAGGAGGAGAGGAACCGGAACGACGCGTCTAACCGGGCCTTATACGAGCTCTTCGTGGTAAGTTTCTTCTGCATATTAGCCAAATCATGCACGTAATGTTCGTTTCATTACTAACTAATATGACTGACTCGTGAAAACCAAATGTGCAGACCATGTGCCAGAGCAACGGTCAGACCCCTCCGCTGATGCCATTCATTGCTCCGGTGGGCACGGTGAGTTTCATTTGAATGGTCATTAGTTACTAGTCTTCACATTTGAGTTGCATCATGCTAATGAGACATTGCAAATGATCTTTGGTGCAGCGTAACTCCCGACAAGCATCGACCGATCCTTCTGCGTCTGCCACTGGCGCGACCGGTCCTTCACCTCCATGAAGACGGTACGTTTTCCCTAGTGTTTTGCTTAACAAATGCATACTTAGCTTAAGAAATGACCTATTTAGCTCCAAAATGTCATATAGTTAGCTTATTTTCCTCGAAAATGACATAATAACCTTACTTAGCTCCAAAACGACCTATTTTACCTAGGCTAGCTCAATAATGACCTATACTTAGCTTAATTAGTTCATTTATGACATAATTAGCTTACTTAGGTCAAAAATGGCATAATAACCTTGGTTTAGCTCCAAAATGTCATATACTTAGCTTATTTTCCTCGAAAATGACATAATAACCTTACTTAGCTCCAAAATGACCTATTTTACCTAGGATAGCTCTAAAATGACCTACACTTAGCATTTTTTCCTCCAAAATGACTTAATATGCTTAGTTAGCTCAAAAATGGCATAACTACCTGGGCTAGCTCAAAAATGACCTATACTTAGCTTAGCTAGTTCATTTATGACATAATTAGCTTACTTAGGTCAAAAATGGCATAATAACCTTGGTTTAGTTCCAAAATGTCATATACTTAGCTTATTTTCCTCGAAAATGACATAATAACCTTACTTACCTCCAAAATGACCTATTTTACCTAGGTTAGCTCTCAAATGACCTATACTTAGCTTAGCTAGTTCATTTATGATATAATTAGCTTACTTAGGTAAAAAATGGCATAATAACCTTGGTTTAGCTCCAAAATGTCATATACTTAGCTTATTTTCCTCGAAAATGACATAATAACCTTACTTAGCTCCAAAATGACCTATTTTACCTAGGATAGCTCTAAAATGACCTATACTTAGCATTTTTTCCTCCAAAATGACTTAATATGCTTAGTTAGCTAAAAAATGGCATAACTACCTAAGATAGCTCAATAATGACCTATACTTAGCTTAGCTAGTTCATTTATGACATAATTAGCTTATTTAGGTAAAAAATGGCATAATAACCTTGGTTTAGCCCCAAAATGACCTATTTACCTAGGTTAGCTCTAAAATGACCTACACTTAGCATTTTTTCCTCCAAAATGACTTAATATGCTTAGTTAGCTCCAAAATGGCATAATTACCTAGGTTAGCTCAATAATGACCTATACTTAGCTTATTTAGTTCATTTATGACATACTTAGCATACTTAGGTCAAAAATGGCATAATAACCTTGGTTACCTCCAAAATGTCATATACTTAGCTTATTTTCCTCGAAAATGACATAATAACCTTACTTAGCTCCAAAATGGCCTATTTACCTAGGTTAGCTCTAAAATGACACAAGTAAGCAATAAGAAGAAGAAAAAGAAGAGGAGAAAAAGAAAGAGAAGAAAAATTCTTCTTCTTCTTCTTCTTCTTCTTCTTCTTTTTCTCCTTCTTCTAGTCTTCTTCTTCTTCTTCTTCTTCTAACTTTCTTCTTTCCCATTTTGCAGATTTGCTTCAGATCACGGAAGCTTGCGTTGATGGAGTCTACTCTTCTCCTTGTCCTTCCTTTTTGTTTTGATTTTGTAGGATGAACAATGTGAAACTTGCTACCTATATATGTATGTATGGATGAAACCATTGTATATGGACTTCTTGCTTAATTGTTGGATATGTTGGCTATATATATGTTGGATATGGACTTTTGATTTGGTATATATATGTGTTGGATGATCATATCCATATGGCAGGGATATGTATGCTTGTTGAAAGTATTTTCAAATGAATATATATATATATATATATATCTGTGAAATTGATTGAATTTAAGTAAAAACAGAATTAACAGGGGCAATACAGGCACTTTGCCGTCTGCCAGCAGACGGCAACGCTGCCACGTGGCAGCTACCTGTGCAACCTGGGGGGTACCTGGGCTGGCCTATTTGGGCACTTTGCCGTTTGCCAGCAGACGGCAAATGCTGGTGTGCTTTGCCGTCTGCGGGCAGACGGCAAAGGGCATGCATTGGCCCCAGCTGACGCGTGATGTCAGCTGACGTCAGCTGGCAGACGGCAAAGAACATTGCGCCTTTGCCGTCTGCTGGCGGACGGCAAAGTACGCCGTTAGCCACCTAACGGGCCTAACCCTATCCCTCTGCCGTCAAAGGCCTTTGCCGTCTGCTTTCTTAGTATGGCTGACGGCAAACTTCTTTGCCGTCCGCTTTATTTAAGCAGACGGCAAAGCAGCCCTTTGCCGTAGTTCATTCAGCCGGACGTGGGGCCGTCTGCTAGCTGACGGCAAAGGGCTTTGCCGTCCGCCAGACATTCCTTTGTCGTCTGCCATGGCAGACGGCAAACTGCCTGATTCCTGTAGTGCTAGTTTGAAACATAAGATGAAAATGCATATTCTTGGTCATAACCCTGCCGTTTGGGTTGTTGTTCGCGTTGGCTTGCAAGGTGAATTCTTTGAGGATGGCAAGGAACCGGATCGTGAAGCAACCGCGGAAGAATTGAAGATGTTGCAATACAATGTTCAAGCTTGTGACATTCTCTTCAACGGTTTGTGTCCCGAGGAATTCAACAAAATCAGCCGCCTCGAGAATGCAATGGAAATTTGGGATACTTTGGTTGATATGCATGAGGGTACCGAGTCCGTCAAGGAATCTAAGTTGGATGTGCTTCAAAGTCAAGTTGACAAGTTCAAGATGAAGGATGGTCAAGGAGTCGCTGAAATGTACTCTAGGCTTGCTCTCATCACAAATGAGATTGCCGGCTTAGGAAGTGAAGAGATGACCGACAAATTCATCATCAAGAAGATCCTTAGAGCTTTGGATGGAAAATATGATACCGTTTGCACATTGATCCAAATGATGCCAAATTACAAAGATCTCAAGCCCACGGAAGTCATTGGAAGGATTGTTGCTCATGAAATGTCACTCAAGGACAAAGAGGAGCTACACAACAAATCAAGTGGTGCCTACAAAGCCTCAACCGATGCTCCCGCAACTTCAAGCGACATGCTAGTATTCAATGAATAGATAAGCTTAATGGTGAAAAGATTCAACAAGTTCTACAAGAACAAAGGGAAAGAGAGAAGCCCTAGCTCAATACACTATGAGAGAAGATCATCAAGTCGTGACCGAAATTGCTACAATTGTGAAAAACCTGGACACTACACCAATGAGTGTACGGCTCCCTACAAGAAAAGAGATGAATCACCAAGAGGAAGACATAGAAGAGATGAATCACCTCACAAGGAGAGAAGGAGTAGAGATAATTGTTATGAACGAAGACCCTCTCGAAGAAGCAAGGATTCGGAGAGGAAGGACAAGTCATCAAAGAGCTACACAAGAAGAAGACATCAAGCTCATGTTGGTGAATGGGTTTCCGGCTCCGACTCCGACAACCACTCCGAGAGAAGCTATCACTCCAACTCCGACTATAGTCAAGATGAAGGTGTTGCCGGACTTGCTCTTGTGTCATCCAACTCCCATGATCTATTTGACTCACCAAATGAAGGAATTGGAAGATGCTTCATGGCAAAAGGCCCAAGGTATCACACCCCAAGTATCTTGATTTCAATAGTGATGAAGATGATTTGCTTGGTGATGATGATTTACTTGTTGATAAGGCTAGTGATGTGAGCTATAATGAAAATGCTAGTAATTATGATAGTCAAGAGGAAACGAATGACAATGCTATGAAGGAGATTGAACGTCTAACTAATGAACTAAATGCTCTTAAGTTAGCTCATGAAACAACTCAAGAGGATCATAGAGAACTTCTAAGAACTCATGAGAAGCTACGCTTCGAGAAGCTAAATTTAGAGCAAGAGCATGAGTTTCTTAAAGCTATCAATGACGATCTTCGAAAGAAGAGTTCTTCATATCTTGTCAAACGTTTACTCTTGTCTACCTTTATGCCACAAGTTAAACCTAAGCAAACTAGTAACAAGGGTAAAAAGGGTTCTACCTCTAGTAGTAACAATAACAATGCCATATCCAATGTTGTTGCTTCTAGTAGTTCTATTGATTCCACTAATGATTCTCTTAGCCAAGTTACACTTGAGAAAGAAAACAATCTATTGAAAGGAATTATAGAAAAAGGTGTCTACAAGAGCCTTGCCGGGAGTAAGCAATTTGAGGAAATTGTACGCAAGCAAGGAATGCACCAGAAGAAACAAGGTGTTGGTTTTGAACGAAAGTTCAATGCCAATGGAGTTGAGTGGGAAGAAGATCAATACCCCAAGATGAAGTTTGTTCCTCAACAAGAGAAGTATGATCCTACTTCCTTCAAGGGAACACAAGCTCAAGAAGATCTTCCACCACAAGACCACAAGCTAAAAGGCAAGGACAAGCTTCAAGAAGAGATTGATTCATTTGAAGAAGCACCTCAAGCCTTGGTCAAGCGGGTTCCCAAGACTTCATCAAGTTCTACTTCATCAAGTGCTACTACAACTCCAAGGATTCCCATCAAGTTGATGTAGGTCCAAAAGAAGAAGAACTAGAGAGTTCTTGAGGGTGACTCCGCCAACAAACTTCACTCACATTCATTTATGGCAAGAACTTGTGCAATCAACTTCCACATCTTGCACTAGTTCATGGAGTCACAAACCCTCTTGTTGGTAAGGCAAGGGACAAGGTAGTCATTGCATTCATGGACATCATCATATGTGTATTTCACTCTATGTCTATGGATATCCTTGTATGTTCCTTGTGTGGGACTAACCCATGTAGATATTGAAAGCACAAAACTCCAAAGGATTGCTCCCAACTCTTGATGGTCTACATCAACATTGAGCATCCACATCTTCAACATCTACATGAAGTCATCATCAACAAAACTCAAGGTTAGTTCGTCCCTCTTTGGGGGGATATCACATCTAGGGGGAGCTTTGCTCTAAGACTTGAGCTAAAGCAGCTCTAATGGTGTGAACACATTAATGCTTTATGTAAAAGTGGCAACCCCACTTGTGCTTAAACGATGAGTATGACCTATGATCAAATGTTCTCATTTGACTCCTAAGTCAATATACTCATATATAGATGACCTGGTCATCGCCATTGCTTGATAGATGCTAGATTTGGTTGTGCATGTTTGACACATATTTCATTTGCTATCTTATTGTGTGAGCATGTTGGTTTGCATGTTTTCTTCATTCGAGGACATCCATTTGTTGTTTTGATTGTCTTGGTTTTTCTGGCCAAGTGGATGTACAAGAATGCCTAAGTACCTTCTCTAGCTATCTATGCTTTCTTGTCTCAAATTCTATTCATGCTATATCACAAAAATTGAACAAGTCATTTTCGGACCCTCCGGGTGAGGCGCACTCGGAGTCACCGATCTGAAAGGGCTGAACTTCCAAAACCTTCTTTATGCATTTCGGTTGGACCAATTCACTCAAACTCGGTCAAACCAAAATCATTTAGATTGATCTAGGTTTCAATCTCGATGTCACCGAGTTGAACGTTTCGGCGCCACCGATGTGCTATACTGCTAGCAGTTACACATATCGGTGCCACCGAGTTGTTTAACTCGGAGCCACCGACAGCTCGTGGGTATATATGTCTGGCGAGACCGTACGGTTGAAATTTCTCGACCCCCTACGACCTCGCGCCCCACAGCTGCCGTCGCCCTCGTCTCCGGACTTCTTCGTTGCATCCAGCGCGCCCTCGCCGCCGGAATCCGTCGTCGTCAACGGGAATCTTCCCCGCCGTTGCCGCTGTAGAGGATCTCCACCAAGTTAGGGTGAGATTTGACCCCCTCCGTGTTCCTCTTTCTAATTCTATACATGGATGGAATGCCATTACTCTTGCCACAGATTGCAATGCTTATTCCACGAATAAAATTCCGTAGATTAGATTCAAGCAAAAAATTTAGGTTTAAGTTTCCGCCGTAAGCATCTCGGACCGACCGAATTGAGATTTTCGGAGTCACCGATTTGGCCCCAGGCCATTGCACTAGTACATCTCGGTGCCACCGAGAAGTACGAATCGGTGAGACCAAAAGTAACGTTTCAGTGAAACCCTAGCATCTCGGAGACACCGAACCACATCCCGGTCTGACCGAAATGGTGTGTTTAGTTTCTATAGAGTGCTTCGGTATCACCGAGATTATCGACTCGGTGGATCCGAAATGCCTTCTGTGAAAACTTGAAACTAAGATTTGAACTCAATTTTCATGAAAAACATCTGCTTTTTGTGATGACTCATCTACTCTGCCCATACCCATCTATTCACAGGGTCAGCTTTGAAGATGTCAGATGCCAGCGACAGTCAGAATGTCTCAGAAGCACACACTGATCTCAGTTCAGGCTCTAGCCCTGAGGGCAGCTACTATGAGGGAGAGAGGAGTTCTCCAGAATTACCCAAAGCAGCTACTAGGGCAAGGAAGAAGAGAACCTCAGATGATGAGGATGAGGACTTTGTGGCTAGTGAGGCCATTTCAAAGAAGAAGACAGTGGTTGCTAAGGAGTATGGCAGAACTGCTAAACCTACTGCCAAGGACAAATCTACAGTGAAGAAAGTTACAAAGAAAACCAAGACATTTACACTTGAGGAACCAAGTGATACAGAGGAAGCTGCTGCAGGAAAGAAAAAGAAAAGGGCAAGGAAGACAACTGCTCAGGTTGTGGGAAAACCCTCCATGATGATTGATGAGGAGGAAGAGGAGGAACCAGCAGCTGATGCACCTCCTGCCAAGACTCAGAAGCTCATGTCTGATGCTATGAGGTCTGCTGCTCCCACCAAATCTAAGCCCAAAGTTCCAGCACCCAAGAGGTCAACAAGAAACATTCCTGCTACTGAGAAGAACAAGGCCCCAGTGCCTGAAGTTGATGTTGATGAGGAGCCACTAGTGCTCAGAAAGTTGAAACCCAAGATTCCAGATCATGACAATGCTCATCCAGTTGCTGAAAACATGGTGCTCAGGAAGGACAAAGGATTGCGTCAGTGGAGATTATCATATCCATATGCTGCAAGGAGGAGGACTGCTTGTGATTACCGCTTTCACACTCGAGAGCAACAAGATTTCTATGAGACTGTGTTGCTTGATAAGAAGCCCATTGTCAGTGACATGAAGTGGGTGGATTAGAAATATGTTGATGCAAATGAAGATTATTTCCCCCATGTTCATGAAAGCTTCAGAATTGCTGGTGTTGATGATTTCGTTGGACAGAAGCTTACCAAATGGAATCATGAGATGATCATGCAATTTTATTCGACTGCACACTTTTATCCAGATGGTAGAGTTGTGTGGATGACTGAGGGATCCAAATACCAGTCAACCATCTCTGAGTGGGCTGCTCTTCTTGGTGCTCCAAAGGAAGAAGATGATGACATTGATATTTATGCCAAGCTCAAGATGGACCACAATTCCATGGCAAATATGTACACAGTAATTCCTGAGAAAGATATTGAGTCTCACAAGCTAGGATCAGTGAAGCACTTGCTACCTGGTTTGGCCACCACCAACACAATCTTGAGGTACACTCTGTTGCCAAAGTCTGGAGATGACAAGATGATACGTGGTCACTCCATCAACCTGCTACACTTGTTTGACACACCTCAGAAATTCAAAGTCATGAGCCTTATTGTTGAAACTATCAAGAGAACCGCAGCTGACTAGAAGAGATCTTGCGGATATGCTCCACACATTCAGATGCTCATCAACTCTAAGGTTGGAACGAGCACTTATCTTTTTGATCGTGAGCATCTCCCATTGCGTCCAGAGTTCGAGGACAATGTAGTGGTGATGGACCCTTCACACCCTACATCTGCCCAAGCTCAAGAGAGGATCCGGGCAGCTGAGGCAGCAAAAGAAGCTCAGAAGGCATCTGCTCCCAATGCACCTATTGCAAACCTCAAGACAAAGAATGATCAAATGACTTATCTGTTGGAAGCCACCCTGAGGATTGAGCGAAGTCTGGCCAACCTCACCAAGAACCAGGCTAGCCTAGAGCGGATAGTCGAGACAATGATTCATGATCTTGATGTGAAGATCACTGAGGTTCAGACTATAGTGGAGAAGCTGAAGGATGATGTTGATGCAGCCAGGGCTACTTCTGATGATAGTGGAGATGACAGACTGACGACTGAGAGATTCCAGACAGTGCCCAGGGCATCCAGGTCTGCTGCAGTGCCTGTTGCGGATACGAGGACTACAGTCTCTGCACCTGCTGCTGCTGCTGCTATAGTGACACCTCCAGTCTCTACTCCACCAGCCCAGCAGACGTCGGCTGAAGCCTTCGTGGATGCACTTCTCTCAACGCCATCTACGCACACCGGAGCTGCCAGCCAGAGATCACCTTCAGGAGTTGCCGAGGATCGTGCCTAGAGAGTCGCATAGTCCTATACCTATTCGAACTTTTTGGTACTTGTTGCCAAAGGGGGAGAATTTGTATAGATCATTAGGCTTCAAGAGAGAGAGAGCGTGTCTTGCTTTTTGCTCGTCGTTTTCTTGAGTTTCTGCTACTATTTCTCTTTGGTTTGATATGTGTGTGAGATACTTTGATCGTTATGGTTGTGAGCTACTATGTGTGTGATTGATCATACCATGCTTCATGCTATGCTTAATGCTTATCCTTTTCATTATCTTGTATGATCATTCACTTGTGTTTTTGGTGATGCGTGCTTACTATTCCATTCATATCTTTTTGCGCGCTCCACCAAGTCGCATGTGACATGGAAGAGTGACACATGATCCTAATTGATTGTGCATTTGCATTCAAACGCAAATTATTAATAATGCACAAATTTAGGGGGAGCTCTTGCTTATCACATACTTCTCAAAGCGACGATGTATTTCATTCATATAATCATTTATCGAAGCTTTGATCTATATGTTGTCATCAATTACCAAAAAGGGGGAGATTGAAAGCACATTTGCTCCCTTGGTGGTTTTGGTAATTTGTAACAACATATATCTCATTGAACTAATGTCCATTCAAGATAAAGATTTCAGGACGTTCAATGATTGGCATGGCAAGGACTAGAGATGTGGACCCCTCAAAATGCTAAGGACATGGATTGGCAAAAGCTCAAGACTCTACATTTTTTGTTAAGTGATCCAAGATCACATTGAGTCCATAGGAAAGCCAATACTATTAAAAGGGGATGAGGTGTTGCTTAATGGTCTTTTTGCTCAAATGCTTAGTGACAGTACTCTAAAATCCTCAACCACCTTCTCCATCCAAATATGTCCATGTCACGCCCAATATGCAATCCTATTCTCGAGGAACTCGGAGGCCCCACCAAGAGTAGAAACGCATATTGGAGACGCTTGCAAGGTGGATATCATTACATCGTACCACATACATAATAGATGGGGATACAAACAAATACATACAATCATCACATGAATACATCAGTACATCACAAACATCATACAGAAGGGCAGCATCCGACTACGGATGAAATCAAACGAAAAGAAGAACGACATCAACCCTGCTAGCCCAGGATGCCGACCAGGAACCTATCCCAAGATCGACGAAGAAGAAGCAGAAAAGAACTCCAAAGGCAAACGAACATCGCTCTCACGTCAGATCATCGCATTACCTGTACCTGCATCTGTTGTTGTAGTAATTTGTGAGCCACGAGGACTCAGCAATCCCATAACCATGGGTAGCAAGACTATCAAAACTTAAATGGGTATGGAAGGGTAAGGTGGTGAGGTTGCAGCAAGCACTAAGCATTATATGGTGGCTAACTTACGAGTACAAGAATAAGAAGAGTAAACTACGCATAACGGTCGCAAACTAATAATGATCAAGAAGTGATCCTGAACACCTACTTACGAGTCAAACATAACCCCACCGTGTTCTCTTCTCGAACTTCCTCGAAAAGAGACGGTCACGGTTACGCACACGGTTGGTGTATTTTAATTAGGATTTAGTGTCAAGTTCTCTACAACCGGAGGTTATAAATATCCAAGCGCCACATAACCGCGGGCACGGCTTCGCGTAAGATTTAACCCTGCAGGGGTGTTCCAACCTGGCCCATCATAAGCCTACACAAGCTGCGGTGGAAATACATCAACCTCGAGATAGCCCAAAGTATCCTCGGAATCCCGGTGCACAAGACATTTCGACAATGGTAACACAATTCCAGCAAGACCTCTCGGCATGCCGACACCCTGATAGTAGCCGCGCGTATCTCGTCTCAGGCCACGACCGGATGGGAAAGCCTACGAGTAAAACCAGATCCTCGAGTTTCCTCGTGGTGGCCCCGCAGTCTGCCCGGTTCGGACCAACACCATTGGCACTGGCCCACCTGTATTATGTGGAATTAAAAGAATCCTCGGGTTCATGACGCCCTATGCCAATTAATTATTCAGTTCAGTATTATTATGTTGGCAAATGTTAAAACCAATGTTGGGCCTTGCTGGAAGCGGATATTCAAAGCGAACTGTCAAGAGGGTCCCATTCCCCTGAGCATGTTAGGAACGCAAAACATGGATCATAACACCAGCATTACGGAAACTAGGGCGTCTTGAGTGGAGCAAAACACTAGGCAAAAGGCCGAGCCTTCCACCCAATACCAAGTATATAGATGCATTAATTAAATAAGAGATATTGTGATATCCCAACATATCCATGTCCCAACATGGAACAACCTGCAAGAGCACCTGAAACTAGCAACGCTATAAGAAAGGGGCTGAGCAAAGTGGTAACATAGCCAAACAACGGTTTGCTAGGTAAGGGTGGTTAGAGGCTGTATCATGGCATATGGGAGGCTGACATATATGTGGTAGGAAGCGCGACATAGCGATAGCAACGAGACAACTAGCAAGCAAAGATAGTAAAGATATCCAAGGTCATGATCATCTTGCCTGAAATCCCGCTCGGAAGAAGAACGAGTCCATGAAGAAGACGAACCAACGTAGTCGAACGAATCCTCACAATCGCAACGAAACAGGAACTATCGAGGACAAGCACAACCGGAAAGGAGCAAACAACATGGTAAACACACAAGCATAAACATGGCATGATGCACAATCCACATATGATGCATGACAAGATTAAATGTTTTTAAACATGGCAAGAGATGAAGCATAAGCAATCCATACAACTAGGCAAGTTTAAATGAGGCCGGAATCACAAATAACAATTCCGGAAAATCCCCATATGCAAATTTTGAAATTGGTACTGATCTGAATTAAACACAATGTTAAAGTGGTTAAACATCAAGTTTACATGCATCATGATGATCTACACATTTTTCTAGTCAAGTTACATATGTAGATCATTTCATTCGGAGCTACGGTCTAGAAGATATGAGCTAAACCAGTTTAACATGGCATATGATACAAAATGCATGGAAACATCAACAACACACTCTCAAATCAAGGATGCAACATGACAATATGAATCTACACCCAATTCTAAGCAAGTTTCATATAGGACATGATCAAAACGGAGCAACGGTTCAACAATTACAATCAACACAAACTATAATAATAATCTGCCCAAAACAGTAACATAGCACTTTGCAAACATCAAAACAGCAAGCTACAGTAGCATGATGGGCACAAACTTGATATGCAATGAAAATAGATATGATATACTTCAATTTATCTTAAAGGTTCAGGTTCATAGGCATCAAGGTTAATTCAATATGATCCATGCAAAATGCAATGTTCTGCTAAACATGGCATATACATGAGCAGAGTTAATAGGATGGCAACTTGAGAGCAAGAAAGAGACATGCTACAGGAACTTTACATGGCAACCAAAGGCATGGCATCGAAGTACACATTGCATAGACCAAATCACATGAAGGAATCATATGCATATGAGCTATAGATTAGTGGCAACCATCAAGCAAAGTTGTCAAGTTTTATCACATACAGTTTTTACCCAGAATAGTAACATTAACTAGGCATGTTTACAAGCTCATGGCACTCATATCAGGGCATATCATGGCATGAAATAAATACTACCAGAAAGAACACATGAAAATGCTCCAAAGTCATGTTGACAAGATGCTTATATGGTGCATGCATTAAATCACACAAAAATGACAAAGTGACAAATATTAACAGTTTTTTGCATTTAACAGCATGAGGCACTTTTGCAACAGAGATTATGACATGTAGATGAGTTCTATCATGGATGCAATTACTACCATCATGTAGAGCACGAAGAGTAGATACTTTTACATATATAGAACATTGTCATAGGATGAACAGATACAATGATACGGCCCACACAAGATGCATATATGCTGAGAAAACAGACAACGTTTTATACCCTGACGGGACGAAGCGGGACGGGACGAGTAGATCCAGGCGGCCGTTTGGATCGAGGGATCCCCTGGATCTGGGACGGGGCGGTGCAGGACGGTGCAGAGCGGGACGGTGGGGTACGGCGCCCCCGTTTGGAAGGGAGGACGACGACGTGCAACGGGACGGCACAGTCCCGGTGGCTCGGGCGGCGGACCCGACCGGGTGCTCGCCGGAGACGGTGACGACGGGGCCCGACGAGGCGGCGCGGCTAGGGCGGAGGTCCGGCGGGGCGAGGAAGGGCGGCCGGGGTCGCGCTGGCGGGCTCCGGCGAGGCAGGTCGCCGGCGGCGAGGCGAGGCGCTGAGCGGGACAGGGTCGAAGGGGCTCAGGGCCCCTGACTCGGGCGCGGGCGGCTCGGTCCGGCCGGATCTCGCCGGATCCGGGCGCGGCGTCGACGGGGAGGCGACCGGCCTGGTCATCGGCGGCGGCGAAGCTCCGGCGCGGGGGCTCGTCGGCGGCGGCGTTGGCGGAGGTGAGGTGCGGCGCTGGGGCGAGCGGGCTGCTCGGGCAGGGAGGCGTGCTCGGGCAGCGCGGGCCTGCGGCTGCGGCGGCTTCCGGCCCGGGCGGGCCCCAGATGGGCTCCGCGGGCCACGGTGGTTGGTGGAGGCGCGCGGGGACAAGTGGCGGCGCTGGAGTGGCTGAGGGCGGCGGCTGGTGGCGGCGGCTGAGTGGAGGGGCGCGGAAAACGAGGCTGCGTCTAGGGTTTCTAGAAATGGAAGGGGGAGGGCATCCTTATATAGGCAGGGATGATTTGGAGGGGGGTTTGAGGCTGTTTTCGGACCCTCCGATCGGGATCGGATGGCTCCAGTGAGAGGGGAAGGGCTAGCTGGGCTAGGTGGGCTGTGTGGGAGTGAATTGGGCTGAGAGAAGAGAGAGGATAGCAGCCCGGCACGGTCTTCGGAACACCGAAAACGTTCGACGTCTTACCGGCTATAGTGCCGCTATAGGTTATCCGTTGAGGCATCAAACGACCTCCGAATGGAACAAAATTTGGCAGGCGGTCTACCTATAATATAATAAGACTGCACGCCAACTTTAAACCCATTCCGAGAACATTTTTATCCCACTTATAAAATAATATTTCGGAGGTGCCGTGGGCGCGTGCGAGTGTGTCGGGTCTCGAAACGGACAACGGAAGGAACGGGGAGAATCCGGCAACTACGAACGGATGCAAGTTTTATGAAAACATGCGGATGAAATGCACATGATGACATGGCCAAGTGCAACACGCAAGCGAATGACATGGCAACGACGACGAATAAATGAAAGACATCTGGAGCATCGGTCTCGGGGCGTCACAGTCCAAAACCTACATTCCAACTCGGCCCCACCAAAAATTCCTATCCGGAGCCACCGAGTTCATCTGGACTTAGCCACTGCCAAAACCCTAACAAATCGGATCCACCGATATGGATCTCGGTCCCACCGAGATGGCCTTGACAACTCTTTGTAATCGTTTGCAATTACTTCGGTCCCACCGAGTTTTGCAAATCGGTCTCACCGAGATGGCTTGCCAACTCTCTGTTGCCTTATTGCTTCACTTCGGTCACACCGAGCTGATGCAGTCGGTGCCACCAAGACGAGGCTTGCCCTAACCATTGCACATCGGTCCATCCGAGTTGTTCCAATCGGTCCCACCGAGATTCCTAACGTTCATATCTTTTACACAGTTCGGTGCTACTGAGATTTATGATCGGTGCCACCGAGTTGGGTCAAAAGTGTGTAATGGTTGGATTTTGTGTGGAGGCTATATATATCCCTCCACTCCTTCTTACTCAGTAAGGAGAGCCATCAGAACGTGCCTACACTTCCACCATACATTTTCTGAGAGAGAACCACCTACTCATGTGTCGAGATCAAGTCATTCCAATCCAACCATTTGAACCTTGATTTCTAGCCTCTCCCAAGTTGCTTTCCACTCAAATCCTTCTTCCACCATCGCCAAATCTGTGAGGAGTTGTTTGAGTGTTGGGGAGACTATCATTTGAAGCACAAGAGCAAGGAGTTCATCAACAACACACCGTCTATTACCTTTTGGAGAGTGATGTCTCCTAGATTGGTTAGGTGTCACTTGGGAGCCTCCGACATGATGTGGAGTTGAACCAAGGAGTTTGTAAGGGCAAGGAGATCGCCTAGTTTGTGAAGATCTACCCCGAGTGAGGCTAGTCCTTCGTGGACATAAGCCATGGTGGAATAGACAAGGTTGCTTCTTCGTGGACCCTTCATGGGTGGAGCCCTCCGTGGACTCGCGCAACCATTACCCTCCGTGGGTTGAAGTCTCCATCAACGTGGACGTACGATAGCTCCACCTATTGGAACCACGCCAAAAATCACCGTGTCTTCATTGCGTTTGAAATCTCCGATCCCCTCCTTTACTTACATGTGCAATTGTTTACTTTCCGTTGCCACACTCTTAGAATTGCATGTGTAGGGTGATGCTTGACTTGTATACTTGCTAAAATCTGCCTACAACTAAAATTGGGAAAAGGTTAGGTTTTTATTTGGTCAAGTAGTCTAATGACCCCCCCCCTCTAGACATACTTTAGATCCTACAAACATGAATCATATAGTAGATATGATCAATATGGAGATGTTCACCATTGATAACTACCCCATCTCACGTGATGATCGGACATGGGTTAGTTGATTTGGATCATGTATTACTTAGACAACTTGAGGGATGTTGATTTAAGTGGGAGTTCATTAGTAATTTGATTAACTGAACTAATTATCATGAACTTAGTCTTAATTGTCTTTGCAAAATTTGTGTTGTAGATGAATGGCCCGCGCTGTAGTTCCCCTAAATTTTAATGCGTTCCTAGAGAAAGCTAAGTTGAAAGATGATGGAAGCAACTATGCGGACTGGGTCCGTAACTTGAGGATTATCCTCATTGCTGCACAGAAGGTTTATGTCCTTGATGCACCGCTAGGTGCCACACCCCCTCCAGCGTCGTCTATGGATGTTGTGAACATCTGGCAGGCACGTTCTGATGACTACTCGATAGTTCAGTGCGCCAAGCTTTACGGCTTAGAACCGGGGCTCCAAAGACGTTTTGAGCACCACGGAGCATATGAGATGTTCCAGGAGCTGAAATTGGTATTTCAAGCTCATGCCCGGGTTGAGAGGTATGACACCTCCAACAAATTCTTTAGCTGCAAGATGGAGGAGAACAGTTCTGTTAGTGAGCATATACTCAGAATGTCTGGGTTTCACAACCGCTTGACTCAGTTGGGAGTTAATCTTCCAGATGACACGGTCATTGACAGAGTTCTCCAGTCACTGCCACCAAGCTATAAGGGCTTTGTGATGAAATATAATATGCAAGGGATGGAGAAAACGATTCCCGAGCTCTTCGCGATGCTTAAGGCTGCGAAGGTAGAAATCAAGGAGCATCAAGTGTTGATGGTTAGAAAGACCACTAGTTTCAAGAAAGGCAAGGGAAAGAAAGGGAAGTTCAAGAAGAATGGCAAGACAATTGCCGCTCCCGTGAAGAAACCCAAGGCTGGACCCAAACCTGAGACTGAGTGCTTCTACTACAAGGGGGAATGGTCACTGGAAGCGGAACTGCCCCAAGTACTTGGCAGATAAGAAGGCTGGCAACGTCAACAAAGGTATATGTGATATACATGTTATTGATGTGTACCTTACTAGTGCTCGTAGTAGCGCCTGGGTATTTGATATTGGTTCGGTTGCTAATATTTGTAACTCGAAACAGGAGCTACGGAATAAACGAAGACTGGCTAAGGACGAGGTGACGATGCTCGTCGGAAATGGTTCCAAGGTTGATGTGATCGCCGTCGGTACGCTACCTCTACATCTACCTTCGGGATTAGTTTTAAACCTAAATAATTATTATTTGGTGCCTGCGTTGAGCATGAACATTATATCTGGATCTTGTTTATTGCGAGACGGTTATTCATTTAAGTCAGAGAATAATGGTTGTTCTATTTATATGAGTAACATCTTTTATGGTCATGCACCCCTTGTGAATGGTTTATTCTTGTTGAATCTCGATCGTAGTGATACACATATTCATAATATTGATGCCAAAAGATGCAAAGTTAACAATGATAGTACAACATATTTGTGGCACTGCCGCTTAGGTCATATTGGTGTAGAGCGCATGAAGAAACTCCATGTTGATGGACTTTTGGAATCTCTTGATTATGAATCATTTGAGACATGTGAACCATGCCTCATGGGCAAGATGACTAAAACTCCGTTCTCCGGAACAATGGAGCGAGCTAGCGACTTGTTGGAAATAATACATACCGATGTATGCAGTCCGATGAGTGCTGAAGCACGCGGTGGATATCGTTATTTTCTTACCTTCACAGATGATTTGAGTAGATATGGGTATATTTACTTAATGAAACACAAGTCTGAAACATTTGAAAAGTTCAAGGAATTTCAAAGTGAAGTGGAGAATCATCGTAATAAGCAAATTAAGTTTCTACTATCTGATCGTGGAGGTGAATATTTGAGTTACGAGTTTGGTATGCATTTAAGACAATGTGGAATTGTTTCACAGCTCACGCCACCTGGAACACCACAGCATAATGGTGTGTCCGAACGTCGTAATCGTACTCTATTGGATATGGTGCGTTCTATGATGTCTCTTACTGATTTGCCACTATCGTTTTGGGGTTATGCATTAGAGACAGCCGCATTCAGTTTAAATAGGGCACCGTCTAAATCCGTTGAGACGACACCGTATGAGTTGTGGTTTGACAAGAAACCTAAGTTGTCGTTTCTTAAAGTTTGGGGATGCGACGCTTATGTCAAGAGGCTTCAGCCTGATAAGCTCGAACCCAAAGCGGAGAAGTGCGTCTTCATAGGATACCCTAAAGAGACCATTGGGTATACCTTCTATCACAAATCCGAGGGCAAGATCTTTGTTGCCAAGAATGGGTCCTTTCTAGAGAAGGAGTTTCTCTCGAAAGAAGTGAGTGGGAGGAAAGTAGAACTTGATGAGGTAATCATACCTTCTCTTCAATTGGAAAGTAGCACATCACAGAAAGCAGTTCCCGTGATGCCTACACCAACCGGAGAGGAAGCTAATGATGATGATCATGAAACTTCGGATCAAGTTACTACTGAACTTCTTAGGTCGACCAGGGTACATTCCGCACCAGAGTGGTACGGTAATCCTGTCCTGAAAGTCATGTTGTTAGACAACGGCGAACCTACGAAATATGAAGAAGCTATGATGAGCCCGGATTCCGACAAATGGCTTGAGGCCATGAAATCCGAGATAGGATCCATGTATGAGAACAAAGTATGGACTTTGGTGGACTTGCCCGATGATCGGCAAGCCATTGAGAATAAATGGATCTTTAAGAAGAAGACAGACGCTGATGGTAATGTCACCGTCTATAAAGCTCGACTTGTCGCAAAGGGTTTCCGACAAGTTCAAGGGGTTGACTACGATGAGACTTTCTTACGCGTAGCGATGCTTAAGTCTGTTAGAATTATGTTAGCTATTGCCGCATTTTATGATTATGAGATCTGGCGAATGGACATCAAAACGGCATTCCTTAACGGGTTTCTTAAGGAAGAGTTGTAAATGATCCAACCAGAAGGTTTTGTCGAGCCTAAGGATGCTAACAAAGTATGCAAGCTCCAGCGATCCATCTATGGACTGGTGCAAGCATCTCGGAGTTGGAATATTCGCTTTGATGAGGTGATCAAAGCTTTTGGTTTTATACAAACTTACGGAGAAGCTTGTATTTACAAGAAAGTGAGTGGGAGCCCTGTAGCATTTCTAATATTATATGTGGATGCCATATTGTTGATTGGAAATGATATAGAATTTCTAGAAAGCATAAAAGGATATTTGAATAAGAGTTTTTCAATGAAAGACCTCGGTGAAGCTGCTTACATATTGGGCATGAAAATCTATAGAGATAGATCAAGACGCCTAATAGGACTTTCACAAAGCACATACCTTGACAAAGTTTTGAAGAAGTTCAAAATGGATCAATCAAAGAAAGGGTTCTTGCCTGTATTGCAAGGTGTGAAGTTGAGTAAGACTCAAAGCCCGACCACGGCAGAAGAAAGAGAAAGGATGAAAGTCATTGCGTATGCCTCAGCCATAGGCTCTATAATGTATGCCATGCTGTGTACCAGACCTGATGTGTGCATTGCCATAAGTCTGGCAGGGAGGTACCAAAGTGATCCAGGAGTAGATCACTGGACAGCGGTCAAGAATATCCTGAAGTACCTGAAAAGGACTAAGGACATGTTTCTCGTTTATGGAGGTGACGAAGAGCTCGTCGTAAAGGGTTACGTCGATGCTAGCTTCGACACAGATCCGGATGACTCTAAGTCTCAAACCAGATACATATTTATATTAAATGGTGGAGCGGTCAGTTGGTGCAGTTCCATGCAGAGCGTCGTGGTGGGATCTACATGTGAAGCGGAGTATATAGCTGCTTCGGAAGCAGCGCAAGAAGGAGTCTGGATGAAGGAGTTCATATCCGATCTGGGTGTAATACCTAGTGCATCGGATCCAATGACTATCATTTGTGACAACAATGGAGCTATTGCCATTGCCAAGGAGCCCAGGTTTCACAAGAGAACCAAGCACATCAAGCGCCGCTTCAACTTCGTTCGTAATTATGTTAAGGATGGAGACATAGAACTTTGCAAAGTACATACGGATCTGAATGTGGCAGACCCGTTAACTAAACCTCTTCCACGGGCAAAACAGGATCAACACCAAGACTCCATGGGTGTTAGATTCATAACTATGTAAACTAGATTATTGACTCTAGTGCAAGTGGGAGACTGTTGGAAATATGCCCTAGAGGCAATAATAAATTGGTTATTATCATATTTCTTTGTTCATGATAAAGGTTTATTATTCATGCTATAATTGTATTGACCGGAAACTTAGATACATGTGTGAATACATAAACAAATATAATGTCCCTAGTAAGCCTCTACTAGACTAGCTCGTTGATCAAAGATGGTTAAGGTTTCCTAACCATAGACATGAGTTGTCATTTGATAACGGGATCACATCATTAGGAGAATGATGTGATGGACAAGACCCAACCGTAAGCTTAGCATTTGATCGTATCACTGAATTTATTGATATAGCTTTCTTCATGTCAAGTATTTATTCCTAAGACCATGAGATCATGCAACTCCAAGATACCGGAGGAATACTTTGTGTGCTATCAAACGTCACTTCGTAACTGGGTGATCATAAAGATGCTCTACAGGTATCTCCGAAGGTGTCTGTTGAGTTGGCATGGATCGAGACTGGGATTTGTCACTCCGTATGACGGAGAGATATCTCTGGCCCCTCTCGGTAATACAACATCGTAAAGAGCTTGCAAGCAATGTGCCTAATGAGTTAATCATGGGATCTTGTATTACAGAACGAGTAAAGAGACTTGCCGGTAATCAGATTGAACTAGGTATGGAGATACCGACGATCGAATCTCGGGCAAGTAACATATCGCTGGACAAAGGGAATTGCATACGGGATTAACCGAATCCTCGACATCGTGGTTCAACCGATAAAAGATCTTCGTGGAATATGTAGGAACCAATATGGGCATCCAGGTTCCGCTATTGGTTATTGACCGGAGAGGTGTCTCGGTCATGTCTACATGATTCTCGAACCCGTAGGGTCCGCATGCTTAACGTTCGATGACGCTAGAGTAATATTGGGATATTTTGATGTTGGTAACCGAATGTTGTTCGGAGTCCCGGATGAGATCCCGGACGTCACGAGGAGCTCCAGAATGGTCCGGAGGTAAAGATTTATATATGGAAAGTTGTTTTCAGGGTTTCGGAAAAAGTTTAGTTTTTTCGGTATTGTACCGGGAAGCTTCCAGAAGGTTCTGGAAACTTCCGGATGAGTCCGGAAGTCCACCAAGGGATCCACCATGTCCCTAGGGACAACATGGGCCGAGGGGAGGTGCCCTGGCCTTATTGGGCCAGGCGCACTAGCCCTCAAAGGCCCAGGCGCCTAGAGGAGAAGGGATGAGTCCCGAAGGGACAAGAGGGGAAGAGTAGGACTTGGAGTCCAACTCCTCTCCCTTGGCCGCCGGCCCTAGAGGGAAGAGGGGCTGGACTCCTAGCCCCTCCACCCATATAAATATAGAGGAGGGGGCACACCAAAGGACACACCAGCCCCTGGGCGCCCCTCTCTCCTGTTACTCCACCACCTCGTCCCGACGACGCTTAGCGAAGCGCTGTCGGCGCACCACCACCACCATCACCACCACGTCGTCGTGCTGGTTGTGATCCCATCTACTTCTGCTCTCCCGTTTGCTGGATCAAGAAGGAGGAGACGTCATCGAGCCGCACGTGTGCTGAATGCGGAGGTGCCGTCCGTTCGGTACTTGATCGGATTGGATCGCGATTGGATCGTGGCGAGTACGACTACATCAACCGCGTGATATACGCTTCCGCTTAATGGTCTTCGAGGGTACGTAGACACACTCTCCCCTCTCGTTGCTATGCTTCTCCTAGATAGATCTTGGGTGTTCGTAGGAAATTTTTTGATTTTCATGCTTCGTTCCCCAACAGAAGCAACATGTGGTTGGTTGGTTAGGAGGACAGTGATATCCCCTGCCCACCAGGGTTCAAGTCCTAGACTTGACATTGGTGCTCGCATTACTCCTGGATTTATTTCAGGCTTCCGGCGATGTTCGTTCAGTGGGAGGAGACGTTCCCGTCGACCGCGAGGCGCATGTGGTGACTTCGTAAAATCTCAAGATGCTATGACAGCTCAGTCTCTCGAAGATTGTCATAGGGGTAGGGTGTGTGTGTGTGTGCGTTCATAGGGGTGAGTGTATGCTCGTGTATATGAGCGACTACGATTGTACTGTGTTCAAAAAAAACTAGACACCAACATGAAAAAAATGCAACAATTGTTTTTCTAGGACACTTAAGGGGAGCAACAAAAGTTGATCTCTAGGAGAGATTCAAATTTTCGTGGACCTATGTACCGTTGTCCAAGAGGCAGTGTTCTCAAAAACTTCGCAAACATAGAGAAGATGGACTCGTTGTGCTCGCAATTGGCCCATGTCATCCTTGATTTGAGGCTTCATCACTTCTCATGTGCGAACGGTTGCACAATTGCATCGAGGATATTTGGTCTGATGAGCCCCTTAAAGAGAAGTATCCTGAGCTTTTCTCCTTCAGTCTTAATGAGCAAATATTGGTTAACCAATTCCTCAACTTGGATGATACATCTCAACACTTTCACATGCCTCTTTCAGTGCAAGCATTTCAGCAGTTTCAGGCACTGACCAACTCCTTGCAACAAAATGTTCTATCTACCAACTTAGACAAATGGTCTTATCCTTGGAAAACTGCAGGATATTCTTCTATTAAGATGTATCAACATCTTGAACAATCAGAAGCAGTGCCAGAGATTTACAGGAAAATTTGGAAAAATGCTGCAATGCTTAGATACAAGATCTTTCTTTGGCTCATGACTTATGACAGAGTTAATACAAGAAACCCACTCCAAAGAAAAAGTTTCTTCTTGCAGAGTTACCTATGTGCTCTATGTGATACACACTGTGAGGAAACTGTGCTTCACGTATTCTGGGATTGTCCATTTGCCCTTAGTTGTTGGTACACTATCATGCTGGATAGGAAAAGGGGCATCAATGTGCTCGATGAATTAAGGCTAATGATTGAACAACTTCCTGCTCAGTTCTCAATGGAGATCGTCATCATGGGCTGCTGGAACTTATGGATGCAGAGAAATGACAAAATCTTCAGAAATATCACAGCTTCGGTTCAGTCATGGAAGACTCAGCTAAGGAATGATCTACAGTTGTTACTTTTGAGGACAAAGAGAAAGCATAGAGAGGCTTTCAAGCACTGGATTGAAGTAAATCTGATCTGATTTCATTATGGAGTTTCCTAGAGCTGGTATTGGTTAATTGTGTATACTTGTTTTATTTTGTTTTGTAGCTCTGTAAATATTTTTATTGATTA
Source organism: Elymus sibiricus (assembly GCA_039707655.1). Classification (NCBI taxonomy): domain Eukaryota; kingdom Viridiplantae; phylum Streptophyta; class Magnoliopsida; order Poales; family Poaceae; genus Elymus; species Elymus sibiricus. Next base: position 50,518,687 of record CM077668.1, read on the forward strand.
ATGAAATTACCGTAGAACAATTGTTCTACGGTCTTCGGTTCAAAAAAAAATTTGCATTGAGGGAGATGCTGCCCCCAGGACCTTCATTTCTTATCACGGCCCACATAGCACCACACTGGTAACGCCGGCTCCTCCAAGGGCCCTAGCGGTTTACAACACATCAGCCTTCTATGTATTTCATGTTGGAAATATGCCCTAGAGGCAATAATAAATTGGTTATTATTATATTTCCTTGTTAATGATAATCGTTTATTATCCATGCTATAATTGTATTGATTGGAAACTCAAATACATGTGTGGGTACATAGACAACACTGTGTCTCTAGTAAGCCTCTAGTTGACTAGCTTGTTGATCAAAGATGGTTAAGGTTTCCTAGCCATGGACATGAGATGTCATTTGATAACGGGATCACATCATTAGGAGAATGATGTGATGGACAAGACCCAAACTGTAAACGTAGCATTTGATCGTGTCAGTTTATTGCTATTGTTTTCTGCATGTCAAGTATCTGTTCCTTTGACCATGAGATCATGCAACTCACTGACACCGGAGGAATACCTTGTGTGTATCAAACGTCGCAACGTAACTGGGTGACTATAAAGGTGCTCTACAGGTATCTCCGAGGGTGTCTGTTGGGTTGGCATGGATCAAGACTGGGATTTGTTACTCCGTATGACGGAGAGGTATCTCAGGGCCCACTCGGTAATACAACATCACATTGAGCCTTGCAAGCAAAGTGACTAAAGAGTTAGCCACAGGATCTTGTATTACGGAACGAGTAAAGAGACTTGCCGGTAACGAGATTGAACTAGGTATAGTGATACCGACGATCGAATCTCGGGCAAGTAACATACCGAAGAACAAAGGGAACAGCATACGGGATTAACTGAATCCTTGACATAGAGGTTCGACCGATAAAGATCTTCGTAGAATATGTAGGAGCCAATATGGGCATCCAGGTCCCGCTATTGGTTATTGGCCGTAGAGGTGTCTCGGTCATGTCTACATAGTTCTCGAACCCGCAGGGTCTACACACTTAACGTTTGGTGACGATTAGTATAATTGAGTTATTATGTTGGTGACCGAAAGTTGTTCGGAGTCTCGGATAAGATCCCGGACATGACGAGGATCTCCGGAATAGTCCGGAGGTAAAGATTGATATATGTGATAATAGTGTTTTGATCTCTGGAAGGGTTCCGGAGTTCACCGGAAGGGATTCCGGATGTTTACCGAAGTGTTCGGGTGCAGCAACACTTTATATGAGCCAAAGGGATAAAGCCCACAAGGTATTGGAAAGTGCAAAAGTAGTTTTGCTGCCGCGTAAGCGGTACTACCGCTTGGTGAAGCGGTACTACCGCCGGAGCGGTACTACCGCTTGTGTGAAGCGGTACTACCGCCCAAGCGGTACTACCGCTTGTGTGAAGCGGTACTACCGCTTGTGCGCGGCTGTGCACGGTTCGGCAGGGATCCGAGTTGGACTCTTTCCCTGCGGGCCAAACCGACCTTGTGCGGGCAAAACCGACCTGGAGGAGGCTTTTACTCCAAGTTTAGACCCCAAGGCTCAACATATAAATAGAGGGGCAGGGCTAGCACACGGGACACATCAGGATTTCCCAAGCCGTGTGCCGGCAACCCTAGCCCTCTAGTTCCTCCGTCATAATCTCCGTAGTGCTTGGCGAAGCCCTGCAGAGATTGTTCCTCACCACCATCACCACGCCGTCGTGCTGCTGGAACTCAACCACTACTTCATCATCGCTCGCTGGATCGAGGAGGTGAAGGCGTCATCAAGCCGTACGTGTGTTGAACGCGGAGGTGCCGTCCGTTCGGCACTAGATCGGAAGGATCGTGATTGGATCGCGGGACGCTCGGCGATTTGGATCGCGAAGACGTTCGACTACATCAACCGCGTTTATTAACGCTTCCGCTTAGCGATCTACAAGGGTATGTAGATTCACTCTCCCTCTCGTAGATGCTCATCACCATGGATAGATCTTATGTGTGCGTAGGAAAAATTTTGTTTCCCATGCAACGTTACCCAACAGTGGCATCATGAGCTAGGTCTATGCGTAGATGAGATCTCGAGTAGAACACAAACGAGTTGTGGGCGTGGATGTATACATATTGCTTGCCGTTACTAGTTGATATTTGATTCGGCGGTACTGTGAGATGAAGCGGCCCGGACCGACATTACGCGTACACTTACGCGAGACAGGTTCCTTCAACTAACATGTAACTTCGTTGCATAAAGATGGCTAGCGGGTGTCTGTCTCTCTCACTTTAGTTGAATCGATTTCAATGAAGAGGGTTCTTTTAGAAGATCAAAAAGCAATCACTACACCACGTTGTGGTTTTGCGTAGGTAAGAACGGTTCTTGCAAACCCGTAGCAGCCACGTAAAATTTGCAACAACAATTAGAGGACGTCTAACTTGTTTTTGCAGGGTATGTTGTGATGTGATATGGCCAATTACATGATGAGATATATGTGATGTATGAGATGATCATGTGATGTATAGAATATCACGACTTGCATGTCGATGAGTACGGCAACTGGCAGGAGCCATAGAGTTGTCTTTAATTATTGTATGACCTGCGTGTCAATCATTAAGCGCTATGTAATGCTTTACTTTATCGCTAAACGTTAGCTATAGTCGTGGAAGCAACAGTCAGCGCGACAACCTTATGGCGACACGTTGATGGAGATCAAGATGATGGAGATCATGGTGTCATGCCGGTGACGATGGAGATCATGCCGGTGCTTTGGAGATGGAGATCAAAAGCACAAGTTCATGGCCATATCATGTCACTTATGATTTGCATGTGATGTTAATCCTTTTATGCATCTTATTTTGCTTAGGACGACGGTAGCATTATAAGGTGATCCCTCACTTAAATTTCAAGATAAATTGTGTTTTCCCCAAGTGTGCACCGTTGCGAAAGTTCGTCGTTTCGAGACACGCCGTGATGATCGGGTGTGATAGACTCTACGTTCGCATACAACGGGTGTAAGCCATGTTACACGTGCGGAACACTCGGGTTAAACTTGACGAGCCTAGCATGTACAGACATGGCCTCGGAACACAAGAGACCGAAAGGTCGAACATGAGTCATATAGTAGATATGATCAACATGAAGATGTTCACCATTGAAACCACCTCAACTCACGTGATGATCGGACTTGAGTTGGTGGATTTGGATCATGTTACACTCGAATGATCGGAGGGATGTCAATTTGAGTGGGAGTTTTTTAAATATGATTAACTAAACTCATTATCTAAGAACAATAGTCTAAGTTGTCTTTGCTATATTTATGTTGTAGATCATGGCTCGCGCAGTAGCACCCCTGAATTTTAATGCGTTCCTAGAGAAAGCTAAGTTGAAAGATGATGGAAGTAACTTTGTGGACTGGGCCCGTAATCTAAGGATTATCCTTACGGCTTCCCAGAAGGCTTATGTCCTTGATGCACCGCTTGGTGATCCACCCGCTCCAGTTGAGTCTCTAGACGTTGTGAACGCCTGGCAGGCTCGTTCTGATGATTACTCAATAGTTCAATGTGCAATGTTGTATGGCTTAGAACCGGGACTTCAAAGACGTTTTGAACGTCATGGAGCATATGAGATGTTCCAGGAGTTGAAGTTTATCTTTCAGAAGAATGCCCGGATCGAGAGATATGAGATCTCCGATAAGTTCTATGCTTGCAAGATGGAGGAGAACAGGTCTATCAGTGATCACGTGCTCAGAATGTCTGGGTACTCCACCCGTCTGGCTGAGTTAGGGATGCCCCTTCCGCCAGAGGCTATCACTGACAGAGTTCTTCAATCATTGCCACCTAGCTACAAGAGCTTCGTGTTGAACTATAACATGCACGGGATGAACAAGTCAGTCGCCGAGCTGTTTGCGATGCTGAAAGTCGCTGAGTCTGAAATTCAGAAGGAGCATCAAGTGTTGATGGTCAATAAAACCACTAGTTTCAAGAAAAATGGCAAGGGTAAGAAGTGTAACTCTAAGAAGAGTGGCAAAGCAGTTGCTCCTCTCGTGAAGAAACCCAAGGCTGGACCCAAACCAGAAACTGAGTGTTTTCATTGCAAGGGAACTGGACACTGGAAGCGGAACTGCCCCAAGTATTTGGCTGACAAGAAGGCGGCCAACAACAAACAAGGTATATATGATATACATGTTATTGATGTGTACCTTACCAACTCTCGTTGTAGTGCCTGGGTATTTGATACCGGTGCGGTTGCTCATATTTGCAACTCAAAACAGGAACTGCGGAATAGACGGAGGCTGGCAAAGGACGAAGTGACGATGCGCGTGGGAAATGGTTCCAAGGTTGATGTGATCGCCGTTGGCACGCTCGCTCTTCGATTACCGTCGGGATTAGTGATGAACCTAAATAAGTGTTATTTGGTGCCTGCGTTAAGCATGAACATTATATCTGGATCTTGTTTATTGCGAGACGGTTACTCATTTAAATCAGAGAATAATGGTTGTTCTATTTATATGAGTAATATCTTTTATGGTCATGCACCCGATGTGAGGGGTTTATTCTTATTGAATCTCGATAGTAATGATACACATGTTCATAACATTGATGCCAAAAGATGTAGAATTGATAATGATAATACCACTTTCTTGTGGCACTGCCGTTTAGGTCATATTGGCGTAAAACGCATGAGGAAGCTCCATGCTGATGGACTTTTGGAGTCACTTGATTTTGAATCACTTGACACATGTGAGCCATGCCTCATGGGCAAGATGACTAAAACGCCGTTCTCTGGAATAATGGAACGGGCAAGTGACTTATTGGAAATCATACATACTGATGTGTGCGGTCCGATGAGTATTGAGGCGCGCGGTGGTTATCGTTACTTTCTCACCTTCACTGATGACTTAAGTAGATATGGGTATATTTACTTAATGAAACACAAGTCTGAAACATTTGAAAAGTTCAAACAATTTCAGAGTGAAGTTGAGAATCATCGTAACAAGAAGATTAAATTCCTACGATCTGATCGAGGAGGAGAATATCTGAGTTATGAGTTTGGCAGTCACTTAAGACAGTGTGGAATTGTTTCACAATTGACACCGCCTGGAACACCACAGCGTAATGGTGTGTCCGAACGTCGTAATCGAACTTTATTGGATATGGTGCGATCTATGATGTCTCTTGCCGATTTGCCACTATCGTTTTGGGGTTATGCATTAGAGACAGCTGCATTCACTTTAAATAGGGCACCATCGAAATCCGTTGAGACGACGCCATATGAACTTTGGTTTGGCAAGAAGCCAAAGCTGTCGTTTCTTAAAGTTTGGGGATGTGATGCTTATGTCAAAAAGCTTCAGCCTGAAAAGCTGGAACCCAAAGCGGAGAAATGCGTCTTCATAGGATACCCAAAAGAGACAGTTGGGTATACCTTCTACCTCAGATCCGAAGGCAAAGTGTTTGTCGCTAAAAACGGAACATTTCTTGAGAAAGAGTTTCTCTCGAAAGAATTGAGTGGGAGGAAGATAGAACTTGATAAGGTTATTGAACCTTTACTTCAACCTAAGAGTAGCGCAACGCAGAAAGTTGTTTCTGTCGAGCCTACATTAGCTGAAGAGGAAGTTAATGATGATGATCATGAAGCTTTGGATCAAGTTGCTATCGAACCTCGTAGGTCGACAAGGACGCGTACTGCTCCTGAGTGGTACGGCAACCCTGTCTTAGAGGTCATGTTGTTAAACAACGATGAACCTACGAGCTATGGAGAAGCGATGATGGGCCCGGATTCCGAGAAGTGGTTAGAGGCCATGAAATCCGAGATGGGATCCATGTATGAAAACAAAGTATGGACTTTGGAAGTATTACCTGAAGGGCGTAAGGCCATTCAGAACAAATGGATCTTTAAGAGGAAGACGGACGCGGACGGTAATGTCACCGTCTATAAAGCTCGACTTGTGGCAAAGGGTTTTTCACAAGTTCAAGGAGTTGACTACGATGAGACCTTCTCACCCGTAGCGATGCTTAAGTCCGTCAGAATCATGTGAGCAATAGCTGCCTTTTTCGATTATGAAATTTGGCAGATGGATGTCAAAACAGCGTTCCTTAACGGTTACCTTAAGGAAGAGTTGTATATGATGCAACCAGAAGGTTTTGTCGATCCAGAGAATGCTGACAAAGTTTGCAAACTCCAGCGATCCATTTATGGACTGGTGCAAGCATCTCGGAGTTGGAATCTTCGTTTTGATGATGTGATCAAAGCGTTCGAGTTTATACAAGTTTACGGAGAAGCTTGTATTTACAAGAAAGTGAGTGGGAGCTCTATAGCGTTTCTAATATTATATGTGGATGACATATTGCTGATTGGAAACAATATAGAAATGCTGGAAAGCGTAAAGGAATATTTGAACAAGAGTTTTTCAATGAAGGACCTAGGAGAAGCTGCTTTCATATTAGGCATCAAGATCTATAGAGATAGATCAAGACGCTTAATAGGACTTTCACAAAGCACATACCTTGATAAGATTTTGAAGAAGTTCAAAATGGATCAGTCCAAGAAGGGGTTCTTGCCTGTTTTGCAAGGTGTGAAGTTGAGTAAGACTCAATGCCCAGTGACTGCAGAAGATAGAGAAAAGATGAGTGTCATCCCCTATGCTTCGGCCATAGGCTCTATCATGTATGCAATGCTGTGCACAAGACCCGATGTCAGCCTTGCCATAAGTATGGTCGGAAGGTTTCAAAGTGATCCAGGAATGGAACACTGGACGGCGGTCAAGAATATCCTGAAGTACCTGAAAAGGACTAAGGACATGTTTCTCGTTTATGGAGGTGATCAAGAGCTCGTCGTAAAGGGTTACGTCGATGCAAGCTTTGACACTGATCCGGATGACTCTAAGTCGCAAACCGGATACGTATTTATTCTTAATGGGGGTGCGGTTAGCTGGTGCAGTTCCAAGCAAAGCGTGGTAGCAGATTCTACATGCGAAGCGGAGTACATCGCTGCCTCGGAGGCGGCGAAGGAAGGTGTCTGGATGAAGGAGTTCATGACAGATCTTGGAGTAGTGCCTAGTGCACTTAACCCAATGACTCTGTTTTGTGATAATACTGGTGCCATTGCTCTAGCCAAGGAACCAAGATTTCACAAGAGGACCAGACACATAAAGCGACGTTTCAATTCCATCCGCGATTACATCAAGGAGGACGACATAAATATTTGCAAAGTACACACGGATCTAAATGTTGCAGATCCGATGACTAAACCTCTTCCAAAGGCTAAACATGAACAACACCAGAACTGCATGGGTGTTCGATTCATTACAATGTAAATCACATAGTGATGTGAACTAGATTATTGACTCTAGTGCAAGTGGGAGACTGTTGGAAATATGCCCTAGAGGCAATAATAAATTGGTTATTATTATATTTCCTTGTTAATGATAATCGTTTATTATCCATGCTATAATTGTATTGATTGGAAACTCAAATACATGTGTGGGTACATAGACAACACTGTGTCTCTAGTAAGCCTCTAGTTGACTAGCTTGTTGATCAAAGATGGTTAAGGTTTCCTAGCCATGGACATGAGATGTCATTTGATAACGGGATCACATCATTAGGAGAATGATGTGATGGACAAGACCCAAACTGTAAACGTAGCATTTGATCGTGTCAGTTTATTGCTATTGTTTTCTGCATGTCAAGTATCTGTTCCTTTGACCATGAGATCATGCAACTCACTGACACCGGAGGAATACCTTGTGTGTATCAAACGTCGCAACGTAACTGGGTGACTATAAAGGTGCTCTACAGGTATCTCCGAGGGTGTCTGTTGGGTTGGCATGGATCAAGACTGGGATTTGTTACTCCGTATGACGGAGAGGTATCTCAGGGCCCACTCGGTAATACAACATCACATTGAGCCTTGCAAGCAAAGTGACTAAAGAGTTAGCCACAGGATCTTGTATTACGGAACGAGTAAAGAGACTTGCCGGTAACGAGATTGAACTAGGTATAGTGATACCGACGATCGAATCTCGGGCAAGTAACATACCGAAGAACAAAGGGAACAGCATACGGGATTAACTGAATCCTTGACATAGAGGTTCGACCGATAAAGATCTTCGTAGAATATGTAGGAGCCAATATGGGCATCCAGGTCCCGCTATTGGTTATTGGCCGTAGAGGTGTCTCGGTCATGTCTACATAGTTCTCGAACCCGCAGGGTCTACACACTTAACGTTTGGTGACGATTAGTATAATTGAGTTATTATGTTGGTGACCGAAAGTTGTTCGGAGTCTCGGATAAGATCCCGGACATGACGAGGATCTCCGGAATAGTCCGGAGGTAAAGATTGATATATGTGATAATAGTGTTTTGATCTCTGGAAGGGTTCCGGAGTTCACCGGAAGGGATTCCGGATGTTTACCGAAGTGTTCGGGTGCAGCAACACTTTATATGAGCCAAAGGGATAAAGCCCACAAGGTATTGGAAAGTGCAAAAGTAGTTTTGCTGCCGCGTAAGCGGTACTACCGCTTGGTGAAGCGGTACTACCGCCGGAGCGGTACTACCGCTTGTGTGAAGCGGTACTACCGCCCAAGCGGTACTACCGCTTGTGTGAAGCGGTACTACCGCTTGTGCGCGGCTGTGCACGGTTCGGCAGGGATCCGAGTTGGACTCTTTCCCTGCGGGCCAAACCGACCTTGTGCGGGCAAAACCGACCTGGAGGAGGCTTTTACTCCAAGTTTAGACCCCAAGGCTCAACATATAAATAGAGGGGCAGGGCTAGCACACGGGACACATCAGGATTTCCCAAGCCGTGTGCCGGCAACCCTAGCCCTCTAGTTCCTCCGTCATAATCTCCGTAGTGCTTGGCGAAGCCCTGCAGAGATTGTTCCTCACCACCATCACCACGCCGTCGTGCTGCTGGAACTCAACCACTACTTCATCATCGCTCGCTGGATCGAGGAGGTGAAGGCGTCATCAAGCCGTACGTGTGTTGAACGCGGAGGTGCCGTCCGTTCGGCACTAGATCGGAAGGATCGTGATTGGATCGCGGGACGCTCGGCGATTTGGATCGCGAAGACGTTCGACTACATCAACCGCGTTTATTAACGCTTCCGCTTAGCGATCTACAAGGGTATGTAGATTCACTCTCCCTCTCGTAGATGCTCATCACCATGGATAGATCTTATGTGTGCGTAGGAAAATTTTTGTTTCCCATGCAACGTTACCCAACATTTCAGAGATTAATAGTATGTGGAGAACAGGATCAACGATATCTAGTTACCTGCTAGTATCTTCTGAATCTTCCTTAGTGAATATATGAGCTAGCATGAATGTGTAATATGCATGGGAAATTAGGCAACCTAATCAGATTATTATATGTGGGTGACAATAGATTTACGTATAGTTGGATAATGGCAAATGCATGTGGGATTGACGCATACTGTTGACGTAAGCAGCTGCGCTTTGTAATGTATTGGCATGTTTGATTAAGTAAATACTTGTGTGATCCATGACATTTATGTAGTTTTATTCAGAATGGAGAGACAAGGCTGATTGTTCATGATTTCAATATGAATATCTGATAACAATCTTGGATCGATGTGTAAATAAGTCTTGGATATATGCATGTGTTTTAATTTGACAACAATGTTAAATCAAAGTGTATATAAGTTCTGAGTATTTTTCAAAAGTATAAGTTTTGGATATCTGCATGTGTTCTATGTCTGGAGTTCTAAATTTCTTTTTTTTCCACCAAATGGACATACAAGTATATCACTTGGTATTATAAATGGAGTAGCACGTAAGGCCAACAAGGCATTGAATTCATTAATTATCATGGTCGTCCCATGGCCATTGAATATAGGTACGATTTGCTCCAGTCATTCACATGCATAAATATACAATCCAAGACGTGTATACATATTTTGGTAATTCAGGCCAAGTAAGTTCAGTAAGACACCAGTACAACATGGAGCATAGGCTTGAGAGGTATCAAGACAAATGTAGCTTTATTGCAATGGCATAGAGGAGCACTACAAGTCAAATGGCGAAGGCTACAAGTTTGTAGGCCCACAGCTGCTTTCTTAGCTGCTTTTGCACGGTCTTGAAGATGTGACTATAGGGAGTAGGGCTTCCGCCGCACCACACAGAAGTTTAGCTGCAAGTTCCTAGACCCGGAAATGCTTCATGCAATCTCACATCCGTCTCACCTTACTAGGGGTCTTGGGATCAAAATAGCTAAAATTATGGACCAAACGTATGGATTGATGCCTACAAACATAGGTGTCCTCTCTCCACGCATCCCCCGAGTTTCATGTGTCCCTGCTTACCAATTAGATGATGTCACATCAGTTCATGTTAGCGACCTCTCCTACTCGTACACGTACATGGGCTGGTTCCTTGGGGCAGCACATGGGCCTGGCCCGTTTGTGAGCTGCTGGGAGCTGCAGAGTATAAATACCTGGAGGAGGCTGTGAGCAAATCATCCCAGGAAGGATCACGAACGAACCGGTGGCGGCACTTCCTTTCCCACCTCTGGCTCTCAACCCTTCCCCTGTTCTTGCTTCTTCCATTTTCAGCACACTTGTGCTTGTACCAGCAGTGTAATCCGAACATATTAGCTACTCAATCCCATCATATCGAGCAATACAGAGAGATATCCAGGAGTAGCTAACAGTTCATAAGGCCCACCTCGTAAAAAAATAGTAGGCTTAGGAATAGCAAAATCACAATGAAAGACACCCTGAAAAATGCTAGCAGTGTGATGCATGCCGTGAAGAAGATCCAGAAGGACAGGGCAAAAGAAGCATGTTGCCACCATCCTAAGAACCCAAGATGAATCGATGACGAAGCCATGAAGGCACCCTCGAAATGATAGGTTTTTTAGCTTTGTTTGACGAAGCAGGCCGGGGAATACAAAGGGAAAAGGTTTTAAATCAACCGACTTATTTTAAGTCGCGTGTCATCCGCTCGCTGCGTCGTCTGATGAGCCATCATGATTTCCCTTGTACGCGTTGTGTTCACACTGAGATGACTGCCTTTCCTTAGTTGTGTGGTCCCTTCGCTCAGTGTTCGCACCCGTGCATCGTTGTTTTGACTCTTCAGCTCTCCACGTGATACTTCACCGCAATCATGTGGCTAGTTTTTTTTTCAAGAAGTCATATACTCCAGCTAGCTAGTAGCTACTACTCGCCATTGTTGCAAAAGAAACTGCGCCATTGTAACTGTCATTAGCAACCAAATCATGCATAGCGATAGGTCATTAGTAGCTAAATCGTGTATATTTTTTCAAAAGCACTTCCAATCCATGGGCACGCCGCTACCAGCCGGTGTTACAAAGACGCCACCGTACTGCTAGCCGGTGCAGCCGCTACCATGTTACGAGGGGCCCCGTCATGATGTAAGGTGTGTTGCAAGGCGCCGATGCTACGGGAGCGTTGTCGTGCTGCAAGCCGATTCTACATGAGACATTGCTATGGTCATCGTTGATGCTGCAAGCCGATGCTGCGATGGTCGTCATGTTGCAAGCTGATGCTACATGGGGCGCCTCCGTACTAAAGGAGTGTCATCGGTGCTCCAAGTCTGCAAGTCAATGTGTTGTGAGTGTTGTCATCGTGCTGCAAACCATTGCTACTTGGGGCACCGTCGTGCTGAACGTGCTGCAAGACGATATTACGAGGGTTGTCGTCGCGCTGCAAGCTAATGCTACGTGCGGTGCCGTCATGCGCATAAGTGTCATCGTACCACGAGTTGATGTTGCGAAGGTCGTGTCTGCTACGGGCGGCGGCACCGTGCTGCATGTGTCATCGTGCCACAAGTCGATGTTGTGAAGGTCGTCATCTGCTACGGGGAGCACCGCCCTGCTCCGCGACATGCTACAAGCCGGTGTTGCGTGCCATGTTGTGGGAGTGTTGTCGGTGCTATGAGAACGTCGCCAATTGTAACATCCCCATGTATTAAGCACAGTGATCACCTCTTAATCATGCCAAGTCACCATGCTTAACAATGCTTGATCATCATTTGAATCATATCTCATTTCAAATTCCAGTTCAAAATGAAATTCAAATTTAAAGTAAAAAAATAAAAGTTGTTCAAATTTGAAAACCTAAAATGTTCATTAAATAGGAAATAATTCATAACTAATTGTGTTAAGAAAAACAACATCACTAAAAATCACTAGATGACTCTATCATCCAAACACAGTACCAAACAGCAATATTTAATCCCATTTTATTTAACAAAAATTTAAATGAAATCATCTGGTCACCAAATCATTTTCTGGCAGTAGTAAATATTGCATTGTAATTATTGAGCTAAGTCACATATTTTACAAAACTCAAATATTGGCTAAACATTTTGCAAATGAGAGAAAAGGAATAAGACAGAAGAAAAGAAAAAGAAAAAGACAGAAACTCACTGGCGCGCTGGGCCTTGAGTGCACAGTGCAAATCGGCCCAGCCCGCTGAGGCCTTCTCCTTCCTCGCGCCAGGCCGAAGCCATGGCGTGCGGCCGTGCGCGCGCAGCCGTTCACCCGCGGAAGCGGCTGCTGTCGACCATCCGGCGGCTCCCCGCGTGGATAAAGATCCCCCTCGACCACGTGGACGAACCCTAGCTACCTCTCTCTCTTTCTACATCGCTCTCCTCCCACACCCGAGCGGCGCCATGGTGTCGCCGTCGTAAACCGCACGGCCACCGCACTCCCCTCGCCGCCCCGACCTGTCCACCGGCTTCCCCTCCCTCGCCTATGTCGGCTACGCCAACTGGTTGGAGCTCGGAGCCCCCACATCGACGCCGACGAGCTCATCTTCAACCTACGGGCGCCGAAGTTCGCCGCCGCGCTCGGGCTCGCCGGAGCGCTCTCCGGTGCCGGCGTCCGACGTGGCTGCACGGCCCCCCCCTGTGCCACTGACCGCGGGCCCCATGGGCCCTAGTTGATTGGGTTGACCCAGTCAACTGTTGACTGGGCACCCGTGGGCCACTAACATACGGGCCCCACCGTTTAAAACATTTTAAATAAATAAATAAAAGGTTAATTAATCTGTTAATTAAATTAATTACTAATTAGTCATTGACTAATGGGCTCCACCGCCTAATTAATCTGTAATTAGTTTAAATAACCCCTAATTTACTACTGTCTCACTGACCAGTGGGACCCGCTGGTCAGGTTTGACCTGGCCCAGCCGGATTTGACCCGCTGACGTCACACTGGCGTCACGTTACACTGTTTCGGATAATTCGAATTTAATAATTAAAATAATTCCAGAAATGCAGTAAAACTTTGAAAAATCATATAAAATAAACCGTAACTCGGATGAAAATAATTTATATATGAAAAATGATCAGAAAAATATGAAGAATCCGAATATGCCACTCCCATACCTGCCACACCTCTCTAACTTGGTGAACATGGAACTTTCCCCTTCGATTCATCTGTCCGATAAATGCCCGGAGCTGGTAAAACACCTCCAGATGTTTCCCGCTCCGACTAACTTGCGTAGTACTGCATTAGGGCACTCCTCGAATAACGTGCTGCCATGCCATGCATCTGTGATTACATTTGTTGCCGTGTATTTATTGTTTCTTCCCCCTCTTCTCTCCGGTAAACCCCGAGACCGACGCTACTGCTGAGTACAACTACGCCCCTGACGACCAGCCCCTTTCAGCAGAGCTTCCAGGCAAGCAAAACCCCCTTGATCGTCCTTATATCGCCTATTCCTTCTCCCTCATGCTTGCATTAGATTTTGCTACTGTAATTGCTTGCTCCTATTCTGATGAATAGCCTGTTTTTGTAACCTGCTGTAGCTACCTTACCTGTCATCCTAAACTGCGTAGAATAGGTTGGTTATAGAGCCATCAGTGACCCCTTACCCTTGTCCCTGTTGCCCCGCTTTACTACCAGTGCCTCGATCATTGTGATCGATGTGCAGAGACCGACACATCACCGCACACCCCCCTTAGTTGTACGACTCTGCAGGGTTACTATCAAGTGCCGGGGGTGGTACCTCGTACTGCACTCCTGATGATATCTCTGTAGTATAGCACATCGGTGGTGATTGTAGAGGGTGATTCCTCGCTCTCCCCTTCCCGATGATGACTCTGTCGTGCAACCCCTCAAGTGTGGACCATCGAGGGTGATTCCTCCTGGTTCTCCTTGACGGATTACATCGAGTAGGAATCCATCGAGGGTGATTCCTCGGATTCCCCCTTGATGTGATGAACACACGGTTACCTGGGATTTGTTACAGATACTTGTTAAAGACGGGTCGACCCCGAGGGGTACCCGCGAGAGATGTGAAGTCGGGTTGACCATGAGGGTACCCGCGAGATAATTACGAGGCGCGGCCGGGCAGGCAGAGACCGCCCTAGAGAGGGATGGGCCTGGCCCTTGTTGCACTTCCTCGAGACGGGGCGACAGGAGTACTGATCGTCACCGCGAGCTCCTAATAATTCGCTAACGGATTTGGGTATTGATCTGAGTGGGTCGTTGGCCCTATACGCACTACCACCACGTGGGATAATGGTTATGGGACCCTCGGCGCCGTATGTATCAGCCGAAAGCTCTGTCAGACGTCCAGTTCAACATTGTGGCCGGGCCGGATCGGCGCCCCAGAGGTGGTGCCTGGAATCCCCCTGTGCACAACGACCCGGAGTGCTAAGGGCGATGGCCCAAGACCCCTGAGCACTTAGGATGTAGACCGGCGGGGACCTCTCTGCTGAGCTCTAGGTAGGGCTGCGGTGTGTCGATCAGCCGAGGCCGGGCATGACCCGATAAAAGTGTGTCCGACCGGAGTTAATCGAGCGTGTTGGGTAACAGTAGTGCACCCCTGCAGGGAAATTATCTATTCGAATAGCCGTGTCCACGGTAACATGATGCTCAGTGTTGTATCCCGATCTACTACTACTTGAACTGGTTACATGATACTTTAATTGTAAGCTCCGGGATCGCTTTCTCGCAGGAAGCCGAGAAGGATCTCTGGGCTTTGCTATTACATGCTTGTTACTTTATGTTATGCTACTAATCTGCACTCTTCTATTGCTGCAAGACGCTGAAGATGCTAGTCTTCGATAGGCTAGGCTTTCCCCCTCTGTTCCAGCATTTTTGCAGTTTAGTCCAAAGATATTGCCCCATTCCTTTGATACCGATGCATATTTAGTATAGTTCTGATGTCAGTCTTGCGAGTACTTTGGATGAGTACTCACGGTTGCTTTGCTACTCTTTTCCCCCATACCCGATTGCTGCGACCAGATGACGGATCCCAAGAGCCAGCTGCTACCGCTGACGACCGCTACTACACTTCTGGTGGAGCCTACTACGACGTGGAGATCCCCGACGACCAGGAGTAGTTCGGAGGCTCCCAGTCAGGAGGCCTGCGCCTTTTCGATCTGTGTCATTGTTATGCTAGCCTTCTTAAGGCAAACTTGTTTCCCTTTTATGTCTGTACTCAGATATTATGTTGTTTCCGCTGACGCTTGATCGCGAGCTTATGTATTCGAGCCCTCGAGGCCCCTGGCTTGTATTATAAAGCTTGTATGACTTTTATTTATGTTTAGAGTTGTGTTGTGATATCTTCCCGTGAGTCTCTGATCTCGATCGTGTGCATTTGCGTGTATGATTAGTGCACGGTCGAGCAGGGGCGTCACACCAATGTTGCAAGCCATTGCTACCCGGGGCACCGTCGTGGCGAAGGAGTGGTGTCCGTGCTCTAAGCCGATGCTGCGAGGGTCATCGTCATGCTGCAAGTTGATGCTACATGTGGCACCCACGTGCTGCAAAAGTGGCATCGGTGTTGCGAGTCAATGCTGCGAAGGTCCTTGTCGTGTTGCGGGACCGTCGCCAATGTTGCAAGCCATTGCTATCAGGGGCACCGTCGTGCTGAAGGAGTGTTGCCCGTGCTGCAAGCCGATGCTGCAAGTGTCATAGCCATGCTGCAAGCTGATGCTACTTGTGGCGCCGCCATGCTGCAGAAGTGTCATTGGTGCAAATCAATGTTGCGAAGGTCGTCGTCGTGCTGCGGGGAGCGCCGCCCTGCTCCGAGGCGTGCTACAAACCGGTGTTGCGGGTCATGTTTTGGGAGTGTTGTCGGTGCTACGGGGCCATTGCCAATGTTGCAAGCCATGCTGCAAGCGGCAACCACATGTGTCGAGAGGGGGAGGAGCGGGCGAGAGAATTATGGGATGTACTAAGCAGGAGACACACACGTGTGATCATGCACAAAGGCTCACCACACTACAAGGGATGGACGTCCCTTCGGCAAGCCGGGATGCGTGACGCTGTAAGAATCGAACACCCACCAGCCTTGACATGCAATGCTGCAAAGGGACATACACCATTGTCCATTGTTCCAAAACATGACATGCGACGACGCAAGAGGTGACTGTTTCTGCGGCAAGATGGGACCCGTGACACTACAAGGACTGACCATTAATGCTGCTAGCCAAGACACATGACGCTACAAGTGCTGGCCACTGCTTCTGTAAAGCTCGTCGGCGTTGTTGCAACTTTTAAGATTAGCGACTAGGCGTCGCGTAGAAACATGGTGTACGCGTGGAGCCTATTTGCGTGATCGTTGCTTGCTAGCTTTGCTGTGTGTTGAAAACACCCAACTTGGTGTGATTGCCTTCACGAACACATTCTATCGTATGCATGCATGTGTGTGAAAGTGGTGGTTTTGTGTGGTCCACAACAACCTAGACGAATTCGACTGCCTTCACGCACGGAGGCGATGCAAAAGTCCGACGACTGGCTGGCCCAATCGCACGGCCCGCGAGGCGGTTGAAAAATCGCAATTATCATCCGGATGATTCGTAGTGCCGGCCAATACAAAGACACAATGTGTTTTTTAAGAGATATATAAACAGACATTGTGTGAACCAAATGAATGTAGCGTCTCCACAACCAACATTTTTCGTTCAAATCAGATTCCATTGAGTTTGTTTAGGGAAGAGACCGTTCTACTGTCAATTTGCCCATTTGACCGAATGGGCCGGATTAATAGCAGAGAAAACAAACAAGTGAAGAACATTTTTTTTCCAGGCCAATTTGACATTGAAAAGCCCGTTTCCCGGCCCACGAGAGCGCGACTGACCCGCCCGCAGACGCCCAACATTCCAGAGCCCTAGCCCATCCGACTGCCACCATTTTTCCCCACCTCCAAACTCCACCTCGCCGCCGCCGCCGAACGCGGCCGCCGCCATGAGTGAGCGCCTCCTTCTGTCAGCTCCTCTTCGTATCTCCCGCCATCTTGCCGGTTTTTGACGGATTCGTGGTTCGCAGGCACTTACAGGTTCGTGTCGGGGCTATGGAGGAGGAAGTAGCCGGACCTGACGAGGCTCGTGCAGCGGCCGGCGACCGTGCGCCGTCACGGCTCCGAGGCAAACCAGGTTTGGATTACCTCTCCGATCCCACCCTTCCTCGTGTTCTTGATGCGACTATCGTTATTTGTCTGTATTTTTTGCTTTGTGCGGCTGCGTCGCCTTACTCTAGCGTGTGAAATGTGACAAATGGATGGCAGTTTTTTTTGGTGGAGATCTGCACTTGTGCGCCTCATGATGCTACGCACACATGCTTATAGTTAGTCATTTTTATAATTCACCCCCAAAAAAAAGCATGAAAAACTTCATTGAAACCACATGGCCCATTAGGTAGCACCTGATAACAATTTTCATTTGTGGGAACTGTTTAAACAACACAGCTCATGCAGACGTTTTGCAAATTAAATTTGTACGATCAATCATTGTAGCAGCATGGAGACGTATTGGGTGCAATCTTCATGCAATCCACTACCAAAAATTACAAAAACTTCCAAAACAAATGTACATATAACTCTGAACATGTTCCGTCTGTGATTAAAATCGAAGTTTAAACACAACCTATGTTATGAGTAAGGGAAAAGTGAATTCTGACAGGTTTTTCAGAATAATCCTGATGATATTTGTCTTACTAGTTACTCCTCCACAGGTTGTATTTTTAGACTTAATTTTTCAAAGATTCTAAGATTTTCTCATGACTTCTGGTAGTGGATTAACTCACTACATATATCTCGCCAAGTGAAATAGTATTAGAAAAAGGCTAGAAGTCTTATTGCTGAGAAGAAAAGTAGATAGCTCATTTGATACTTCTTTTCTTGTAATTAATAATATCAAGTTTGTTCATCGTTGTAGCTTCACAAGCCTATTGAGGAGACCAAGGAAGATATATACCCAAGGAGGATGCACTCCCAAAACTTGCCTGCCAAGATACGCATAGTGATGAAATCTTTGAATAACCAAAAAAACAACCTGAAGGGGCTTGAGCCTTACACGCACAGGATTGGGTTGCCTGAATCATGAGCCTTATACACTGTGTTACGATCACCTCATACTGATAAAAAATCCAGGGAGCAGTTCTCAACGCATGTGAAGAAGATATTTGTGGTTAAAAAGGCAGAGACACATGAATTGGCCAAGAGGTTCTTTTGGTTGAAACGGCTTCGTGTATTGGGGGCTCAATATGAAATCAATATTAGTTTCAAGACCCGCTTGGATAAAATGATTGTGCAGCAAATGTGGTTACCTTCTTAGACAGTAGTTCTAAACCAAAACAGGAGGCAAGCATAGGAAAAAAGAGGTAATAACAAGATAACGAAATGTTTCTCTTGGGCAATTGAATTATCTCTTAATTGGAATAAATCATAGTTTGGTTAACCGATGGATTAATTGGTTTTTGCTTGTTGGCTACTTTCTTGTGTTGCAGGTACTAGACTTCAGGTGACCTGAGCCTGAGTTTACAAACTATCCAACTTTTTTGGATCTTAATTTCTGATCCTGGTTATATCTATCGTGGATGCAACCATGTATGTATTTTGGAGATGATGGCGATCATAATGTGTGGATTCAAGACATCGTTGATTCTTGTGTGATCTGATTATAATAACACGCTACTATCCTCTTAATCTGGTTTAGCCAGAATATATGAGCTAGCATGAATGTTTGAATGCATGGGAAATTAAGTAACAGAATCTGACTACTAAATGTGGATGAGAATTGATTCACCTATAGTTGGCTAATGGCAGTTGCATATTGGATTGACAATCTGCTATGGTAAGTAGTTGATGTATTGTATGCTTGAGCACTTCTTTGCGTGGTCCATGTCATTTATGTAGTCTTGTTCATAGTGGAGAGATAAGGCTGATAACAATGTTAGATACTGGATGTATCTAACCATTTGAGGCGACAGTTAATATGGGACGGACGGAGTACATCTGTAGTTAACTTCTGGAAATATCTGTATGCTGTAATCTGACAACAATGTTTGATCGACTTGTAAATAAGTTCTGGATATATGCACGTGTCTCTGTCTCGAGTCTGAAATTTCTCTCATTTGTTCGTCAAATGGACATACTAGTATATCACTTGGTATTAAATATGGAGCAACATATAAGGCCAACCACGCATTGAATTCATTAATTATCATGATGGTCTGGCGGTGCGATTTGCTCCAGTCATTCACATGCATAAATATACAAGCCAAGAAATGTCTCTACACAGTAGAATTCATGCCAGGTGAGTGCATCAGCATGGGGATTTGGGGGGAAGAAGCAAGAACCTTGAGGCCTGAGAGGTATCAGGACAAACATTGCTTTATTGCAACGGCGGAGAGGAGGCGGTGCATATCGAGCAAAATTTGGCAAGGCTATTTGAGCACTACAAGTCAAATGATGAATGCTACAAATCTGTTGGCCTAGTGTTCAGTTAGCTGATAGCGGACACTTTTGTCATAGCTTAGTGAAGCGGTTCTCCTCTGCTCTTCGACTCTGCTTCAGAGTTGAGTCCTGAGACAGTATGAGTTGGCCACCAACAACCAGAAAAAAACATAACAGCCGGCAACTACAGAAGCTCCTCACCACATTGAATCGGCCTTTCACTACTTGAGTCAGTCTTTCTACCTAGAAATCTGGCACTCGAAGCGAGGGGAACTAGAGGTACATCAGCAATTGAACCTTGTATATTACTGTCATATTCAAATGTGATGTAGAAAAATTCACTGTATGTGCACTTCTTTCACCCATGAATACAATCTCAGTACAGGACGGGTCCACACAACAGAAGTGTAGTTTTACTAAACCAACGGCTTACAAGAATCAACTCTAGACATTGCGTTCAATAAGAGGCCAGTGCCACATATCGAATCATCAGCATGGTAGTAAATGAAAAATGCATAACATTCAGTTAAGATACTGAGTTCCTCACTTTTTGAAGACGCTACAAACTGATCCTCGGTCCAATAAGGCACACAAATCAACACTACAAGCTAAGTATGCAAACGTTATCATCAATTCGTGCGAACCAGAACATTCAGAGTTGCTAAAATAACCTCAATTTAACAGGCTTCTGAAGCATCAAGACCCGACCTTATGATTCTCTTTGTTGAGAACTTCAGACCGAATCTGCATGCCTGCCGAGTTTCGAGAAATCAGCCATTTTCCACAAGACATGACATGTCAAATGTCAGACCTCAAAACTAGAGGCCATCATGAACAAAAATGCAACATTTGTTCTTTCTAGGACACTAAAGGGAAGCAACAAAATTTGATCCCTAAAGAGAGATTCAGATTTCCTGAACCTGTGTACCTTTGTCTAAAAGGCAGTGTGACTAAAAAAAACTTTGTCAGCGCAGAGAGGACGGGTTTGTCATGCTCGCGCCTGGCCCATGTCAGCACCGATCTGAGTCTTCCTCATGTGTCATGTGTGAAGATGCTGCCTACTTTCAGTTCTTATCGCGGCCCACACAACACCGCACCGGTAACAACGACTCCTCCAAGAGCTCCAGCGGTTGACACATCATGAGCGTGAATGTTGTAGCATTATCCTTAACCATCTATGTATTCTGGAGAACTAATGAATGTGGAGAAAGGGATAAACAATGTCTAGTTACCTATCTTCTGAATCTCGCTTAGTGAATATATGATCTAGCATGAACGTGTGATATGCATGAGAAATTAAACAGCCTAATCTGATTATCTATATGTGGGTGACAATTGATTTACATATAATTGGCTAATGGAAAATACTTATGGGATTGACACAGACTGCTAAGGTAAGAAGTTACTCCTCTGTGATGTATTGGCTTGCTTGATTAAGTAGGTCCTTGCGTGATCAGTGGCATTCATATAGTCTCTTATTCATAACAGGGAGATAAGGCTGATTGACATGATTTCAGTATGGATATCTAACAACAATGTTAGAGCAATGTATAATTAAGTCCTGGAAACATGTGTGTGTTGTAATCTGACCGTAATGTTAGATCAATGTGTAAACAAGTTTTGGATGTATGCATATGTCTCTGTCTGAACTCTGAAATTTCCCTAATTTCCCATCAAATGGACATATTAGTACAGTATATCACTTGGTAATTCCTCCGTTCCATAATTATTATCGTGGTTTTATTTCAAATTGAACTAAAACCACAACAATAATTATGGAACGGAGGGAGTATTAAATATGGAGTAGGATATGAAACAGAAGTACTCCCTCATCTGTATGTAGTCCGTATTGAAATCTCTAAAAGGCTTATATTTAGAAACGGAGGGAGTATATATATCACTAGTTCTCTCAGTTTTTCATGTCAAATAGACACACTAGTATATCACTTCGTATAAAACACAAGACCAACCAAGCATTGAAATGCATGCATGTACACAGATCATGATGTTCATCAATTATCATGATCGTACCATGAGCATTGAGTATAGGTGCGATCTGATCCATTCACTCACGTTTATAAATATACAAGCCAACAAATGTATACACACTTTGAGAATAAGGCTTAGGACAGTTCATGACCTTGAGGCTTGGGAGGTATCATGAGAAATATTGCTTTATTACAATTGAATGGAGGGTGTCAGAGATACACAAATTGAGCGAAGTCGGTCTCTTCAAAATGTGATATCTTTAGCTTTGTCTATAATTACTTAATGTCATGTTAACTCCTTTTGTATGTATACCATGTTCTAAAATAGGTGTGTATTACCACCATTAACTATAGTGCGAGTTTGCCACTAAAACAAGTATCACAGAAGTTTAATTTTGATCGTGAACTCGATGATATACCACTTAGAGGACACCCCTAAATTCTAAGAACAGTTCGCTTTATCTGTCTACTCACATTGAGGTGATTTTGCTTGACGTGATGATTAGATGTCAATTATTCCATACAGACAAAAGTAGATAGTGTACTCATCGATACTTTCTAGAAAAACTTAAGCACATACATTGTGAGGCCCCACTTGATGCATTAATAAAATCTCTTTCTTAAAAAAAAAGTTTGAGCGAGGCGCTTTTTTCGTTGAGACTAAACGAGATTTCAGTTAACCAAAAAAATAACAAGACCATAATGGAAATACATCTTTCTCTGTGGTTGAAGCAAAGACTCTTATAAAACAAGCCTTGAAGAGCGAACCAAGAATTAGATTACGCATGTATTAGAACATCTCTATGTAGAACAAAAAAGATGCCACTCTTGAGAAAAATTGAGCATTTTTTCTTAGGTTGTAAGACTAATATAGCCACTAATACTATATCATCTTAAATTTAAGTTTCAAAATTGTTATCCAGGCATCCTGGATAACCTTGGCTACTAAATCACACAACTTGGTAAATAGAAGATGCAGGTTAAATAATCTGAGCCATCACTGGAAAAAAAAATCCAAGTTAATCAGTTAACTATTTTGATCCAACTCATGGTGTTCTCCATGTAGACTCTTCCTATACCATTCCAGCAATGGCATCCTTGGCCATTTAATGATACTTTGTGCCAGAGACCATAATGATTGAGCTGCCCAAAGATGGTATTGTGCATTTAGGCTTCAGTCGAGAAGCGGTTTCTTGTTGGTCCACCAAAGTTGGAGACTCGTCACACATCTTATTCTTCATGTCAATTGCAATAGCCCATGCCTCAAATCCAGGGAACAATTCTCAACACATGTGAAGAAAGTAGTTGTGGTTAAAAAGGCATAGACACATGGCTGGGAAGAAGTTCTTTTGGTTAAAACGGCTTCGTGTATTGGGGGCTGAGATGAAACCAATATAAGTTTCAAGACCTGCTTCGTTAAAATGATTGGCTGCAGCAAAGGTTGTGGCCTGCTTTGGCAGTAGTTCAAACTTCAAAGCCAAAACACGAGGCAAGCTTAGAAAAAAGGTGGTATTTAACTAAATGGTTCTCCTGGGCGATTGAAGTGCCCCTTGATTGGAAACAATCATAGGCTAGTAATTTGGTTCTGCTTCCTGGTTGCTTTCTTGTGTTGGAGTTACTAGACATGATTCAGGTGATTTGAGCCTAAGGTTAATTCATACACAAGCTATCCAACTTCTTTGGATCTTAATTACCAATGGTAGTTATATTTATTGCAGACGTAACATTATCCCTAGCACATGTTTGCATTTCAGAGATGATGACGATAATAATATGTGGATTAAGACATTGTTGATTCTTGTGTGATCTCATTATAATAACATGCTACTGTCATGTTAATCTGCCTTGGCCTGAATATATGAGCTA
Organism: Elymus sibiricus; assembly: GCA_039707655.1. NCBI lineage: Eukaryota > Viridiplantae > Streptophyta > Magnoliopsida > Poales > Poaceae > Elymus > Elymus sibiricus. The sequence continues at coordinate 50,542,207 of CM077668.1, forward strand.
GCATGAATGTTTGAATACACGGGAAATTATGTAACCGAATCAGATCGTCTATGTGTGGATGAGAATTGATTTACCTATAGTTGGCTACAAATGCATATGGAACTGACACAGATTGTCAAGTTAAGCAATTGGCCATGTGGGATGTGTTAGCATGCTTGACTAAGCACATCCTTGTGTGATTCATGTCATTTAATACGGTCTTATTCAGAACGGAGAGATAAGGCTGATTGTTCATGATTTCAATATTAATATCTAATAACAATATTAGATCGAGGTATAATTAAGTCCTGGAAATATGTGTGTGTTGTAATATGACAACAATGTTAGATCAATGTGTAAATGAGTTCTGGGCATGTGCCTCTATCCGGAATCTGAAATTTCGCTCATTTTCCATCAAATGGACATACCAGTATTATTACTATATAACTTGATATTAAATATGGAGCTAGCATATAAGTGCAACCAAGCATTGAATTCATTAATGATCATGGTCGTCTCGCGGTCACTGAATATAGGTGTGATTTGTTCCGGTCATTCACATGTATAATTATGCAAGCCAAGACATGTATACACATTTTGAGGATTCGGGCTAGACACCACTATAGCATGGAGAGGGGGGGTGGGGGGCTTAGGAACCTTGAGGCTTGAGAAGTATCAGGACAACTATTGATGTAATGCAATGGCATAGAGGGGGCAGTGGATCAATGACTTTAGCAAGTTTCTGTGAAGCTACTTGAGCATTACAAGTCAAATGACGAATAACATGTCTGTGGGCCAATGACCCTCTGGTAAACTGTTTTTGTACTGCCTTGAAGATGTGATTAGAGGAGTGGGATCTACTCCGTGTCAGTGATAGGTGGCATTGTTTCTATCATTGTTTCCCCTAGCAGCCTATTTTGTCATTTCATAGGTTAGTGTGCTTTAGCAAATAATGTAGTCTGTGATGGCATGGCACGGGATTGTACTCGCCGTGTAATCTGACAATTTACCAAATCAGAAGAGTTTTCACCCAATTGTCGACCGTGTAAATTGTCCTGTGAGGTATTAAAATATTTCCCCTCTGCTACCTTTCTTGCCGATCAGCTCAGTGGGATAAGCACACCACGAAGCCTGTGTTGTGCTTCCTGGTTTTTCAACTGTGGCAACCGTGTTAGTAGGAAATATGAGAATTGGTGGAGAAACTGACATTAGTGTCGTCATGATTGTGCCAGAAATGTGTTGTCGAGTGTGAAACGCGCTAAAGATCTCTCATCTCATGCTTGAACCGCATGAAATCAAATTTTCTGTTTGTGTGCCTCAAATCCGATTACACTTCAAATTTATGATGACTTGTACCAGAATTCCCGACATAAATTTCCCACAGAACTGAACTTGGAGCATGTAATATGTTTTATACTTTTCCTTGCTCAAAAGAAGATGATTAATAATTCAATGTCCCAGCCTAAAGCACGTGTATTAAACTTTGTCCAATAAAAAGTCTTGTTAACCAAAATCACCATGCGTCTTCTTTAAGAACAAATCAGTCTTGTTGCATAGTTTCCAAAGCATCATCAAGCCCTCGGGGCTTGCTTATTATTCTTTAGCTTAACCATATATTAATTAAATTAATTATAGCAATACATGGGATGAATTCAGTGCCAGCTGCAAGATTCATTTATGGCATGCATATATTTCCATGGATGTCAGCATCCTACCTGTCACGACCGGCAAGAATGCTGCCATGGCAGCAGGTCACCTAGCCAGCAAGGGCGCTGCCATGCCAGCGACAGCTACATCAGCATCTGAGGGCGACAAGTGGACCAATCAGGGCGAGGGTCGTGTCATCGCCAGGCCAGCCAGGATCAAGCACGCCAACAGGAGGTTCGTGGGCCCAGAGTGGATCGGCTCTACTTAAGGAAGGGCGCACAAGAAGAACGGCATCCGGGCTTGGATCACGGCAACGGCATCGGCACGGCACCTACTTCCCCTTCTTCTTTCTTCTGTATCAAGTTGTAACCGAAACAGAGAGAACAGAGTGTATCTGTGCGTGAGAAATACAGCGAGTGAGATCTAGAACCTAACATCGTGGTATCAGCTAGCCACCTACCACCCTCCGCCGCCGCCGCCGACCCGCTCGTCGCCCTGGAAACCCGCCGACAGAAGCAAGCGCGTGACCACCTAGGCTCATCGCCACCATGGATCCAACTCTGAAGGCTTATCTCGATAAGATGAGTGACGACGATGTCGCCCGCGCCAACAAGCAAGACAGCGACAACCATGCCATACTCCAGGCCTTGGCGACGCAGACGGCGCGGATCGACTCCCTCGTCACCTGGAAGCCGGAGTTGGAGGCGCGTTTCGCGCAGTTGGAGCTCTTGGTCGCCGCTCTCCAAGCCGCGTCGTCCTCGACGGTGCCATCCAACGGATCGCCGCCGCCTGCGACCCCTCCCATGGTCTCGCGTGAGATCCACGGGCAACCAAGCCACGGCGCGCCACTACTTCCCAGGGGATCTCCGACGGTGACTTCCGAGTCACCGGCGGTTTCCCCGGTCACGGGTATGGCCATAATCCCGTCTTCAATCTCATCCCCGTTATCCTCGCAAGTGCTTGCGGCTATGGGGCAGACACCACCACCGATGTCGTTTCCCGTCTTCGCTGGTGAAAATCCCCAGCTCTGCAAAACGCTCGCCGAGCAGTATTTCCAGATGTTCACGGTTCATGAGTCGTATTGGGTCCCCATGGCAATTCTGAATTTCTCTGGCCCGGCTGCTATTTGGCTGCAGTCGGTGCAACGCAAGATCGCCGGTCTTGCTTGGGAATCATTCACGGCTCTGCTGTGTACCCGATTCGGGCGTGATAAGCACCAGCTGCTTATTCGTCAGTTTTATGCTATCCGTCAGACAGATTCTGTTGCAGATTTCATTGAACGTTTTGAGACTTTGATGAATCATATGATTTCCTATTCTGAACTGACCCATCCGTATTTCTTCCTCACACGCTTCATCGAGGGCTTGCGCGCGGACATCCGTGCCGTGGTGCTCATTCAGAGGCCACCGGACTTGGACACGACGTGTTCCTTGGCACTTTTGCAAGAGGAGGTCGCAGATGGAGAGGCCGCTATGTGCGCCTCATTCAATCAAGCATCGCCGTCGAGATTTGCACCTGCCAGTACATCTACATCGACCGTCGCCTTCCCGCGACCAACCGCTCCTACCGCGTCAGCTGAAGACAGAAGAGGAACAGAGGCAGCAAGACCACCTTCGGATAGCAGTAAAATTGCAGCCCTCCGAACATTCAGAAGAGCTTGTGGTTTGTACTTCAAGTGTGGGGAGAGGTGGGGCAAAGATCACACATGCCCCACCACAGTTCAGATGCACATCGTGGAAGAGCTGCTCACACTATTTGGCACAGATGAGGATGTCCTAGGTGACAAGCAAACTGAACATGTTGAGCCGGAGGACGACAATCTTTGTGTTCTGTCCATCCATGTAGTGGCAGGCTCGCACGGCCCCGGCGTTATGCAACTACACGCCTGGCTCCAAGGTCGGGAAGTTCTGCTGTTGGTGGATTCCGGGAGCACTTCATCGTTTGTGGATCAGCGTTTAGCTGCTCGACTACAAGGTGTCATACCTCTGTCCAAATCGTGTCGGGTCAAGGTAGCTGATGGTGCTCTGTTGCTTTGTAACACCTTCATTCCTCAGTGTCAATGGACTTGCCAAGGACAAGAATTCAATACTGATTTCAAGATCATTTCGTTGGGTGTGTATGACGCGATATTGGGTATGGATTGGCTCAAGAAACACAGCCCGATGTATATTGACTGGGAAGCTCATCATCTGTCAGTTACAACCAGCGCCGGGCCTGTCGAGCTCCAAGCAGTAGCCAAGGATGTGCAACAGTGTTCAGTAATTTCATCTCAAGAACTTCTGAATTCCTGCAAGCAAGGGTCCGTAGCATACGTGGTGCACTTGAATGCTGTAACAGATCAGACCGTTGCCGACAACACTATACCAACTGAAATTCTGCGAGTTCTGGAACAATACACTGATGTGTTTGAAGAGCCCCGGGGCCTCCCTCCTCGTCGTGCCTGCGATCACCGTATACCTCTGATGGAGGGCGCTCAACCAGTGAACCTGCGGCCGTATCGCCACAAACCTGAACTGAAGACAGAGATTGAGCGACAGGTCAAGGAACTATTGGATGCAGGCGTGATTCAGAAAAGCAGCAGTCCTTTCTCGTCGCGTGCACTGCTAGTAAAGAAGAAGGATGGCACCTGGCGATTGTGCGTGGACTACCGCCATCTCAATGCCATGACTATAGTGAACAAATACCCAGTGCCGATCATTGATGAACTTTTGGATGAACTGGTGGGAGCGCGATGGTTTTCCAAGCTGGATTTGCACGATGGTTACCATCAGATACGCATGGCTGAGGGCGAGGAGTACAAAACAGCATTCACCACTCATTCAGGACACTGGGAATTTTTGGTGATGGCATTTGGAGTGGCCGGAGGACCAGCTACTTTTAATGGGGCCATGAATACAACTCTACAACCTCTGCTCCGAACCTGTGTGCTCGTGTTCTTTGATGATATCCTTGTCTTCAGCAAGACCCTGAAGGAGCATGTCGAGCACGTTCGGCAGGTGTTGCAGCTACTCCGCGCCGATCAATGGCGCGTCAAGCAATCCAAGTGCGCCTTCGGCCAACAGCAAATCGCGTACTTGGGGCATGTCATTAATGCCTCCGGTGTCTCCCCGACCCTAGCAAGATTGACACAATCAAGCAATGGCCACAACCTCTCAATGTGAAGCAGGTCCGGAGTTTCTTGGGCTTGGCAGGTTATTATCGCAAGTTTGTGAAGCATTTTGGGATCATTGCTTGGCCGCTGTTCAACTTGCTCAAGAAAGGCCACTCATTTGTCTGGACTGATGAAACTCAGAAAGCTTTTGAGCTACTCAAGCAAGGGTTGATTTCAGCTCCGGTGTTGCAACTCCCAGATTTTTCCAAGACTTTTGTGATCGACACTGACGCTTGTGATTACGGGGTTGGTGCAGTGCTTCAGCAAGGGGGTCACCCAATCGCGTACATGAGTAAACCATTGGGCCCCAAGCACCGAGGGCCTGTCCACTTATGAGAAAGAATGCCTTGCCATTCTGATGGTTGTAGAACAGTGGCGCCCATACTTACACACGGATGAATTTCTCATCAGGACTGATCAGCGCAGCCTAGTTCATCTGGATGACCAGCGCCTATCCACTGTTTGGCAACAGAAGGCTTTTACGAAGCTCCTTGGACTATGCTACAAGATCTGCTACAGGCAAGGGACCACCAACAGTGCAGCTGACGCTTTATCTTGCCGCACCCACCTGACAGAACAATTGAAAGCAGTATCTGTCTGTCAACCAACATGGATTGAGGACATCCGTGCCAGTTACGACAGCAATGCGCAAGTCCAGAAGATACGAGATCAGTTACGCCTTCGTCCAGACCCCAAGGGTCGATTCACTTGGTCAGGTGACCTACTGTATTTCCGTAACAGGTTGTGGTTGGGGGGCTCCAGTGCATTACAACAGCGAGTTCTCAAGGCGTTTCCGGTGACCTACCGTCGTCTGAGGCGCTTGTTTGCCTGGCCAAAAATGAAAGAATGCATCAAGCACTATGTTCAGTCATGTGCGGTGTGTCAGCAAGCCAAACCCGAGCGTGTCAAGTATCCAGGCCTGCTCGAACCAATTCCATTACCTGAAGGAGCTTGGCAAGTTGTTACTATGGATTTCATTGATGGTCTTCCTCAGTCGGGCAAGGCCAACTGCATTCTGGTAGTCGTGGACAAATTTACACGGTATGCACACTTTTTGCCGTTAAATCATCCATTCACAGCTGCTAAAGTTGCTCGAGTCTACCTGGACAATGTCTACAAATTGCATGGTCTACCCAAAGCCATCATCTCAGACCGCGACCCGGTATTCACTAGTAAGTTCTGGCAGGAGTTATTCCACGTGATTGGCTCTGAACTCAACATGAGCACACCTTATCACCCACAAACAGACGGGCAATCGGAGCGTGTCAATCAATGTTTGGAAATTTTCCTGCACTGTTTCATTCATGCTTGCCCAAATCATTGGAGCCAATTCCTGTCCCTAGCAGAATTCTGGTACAACTCCAGCTATCATTCTGCTCTCGATATGTCACCGTTTCAAGCTTTGTATGGTCACGAGCCGAGGCACTGGGGCATCGAGGCGGTGTCCACTTGCAAGGTGCCCGCCCTGAAGGAATGGCTTGAGGAGCGCCAGGTCATGCAGCTCATTCTGAAACAACACCTCCACCGTGCATGACATATCATGAAGGTTCAAGCTGACCAGAAACGTACAGATCGTTCATTCCAGCCGGGGGATGCTGTTTATATCAAACTGCAGCCGTATGTTCAAACATCCGTTGCGAGAAGGGCAAATCACAAATTGGCTTTCAGGTATTTTGGACCGTTCCCAGTCAAGAGAGCTATCAATCATGTTGCTTACGAGGTCAGCCTGCCACCCGACTCGAAGATCCATCCGGTTTTCCATGTCTCCCAACTGAAGCAAGCGGTGGCCCCTGGTACGGTTGTTTCTTCAGAATTACCCATACCAACTGATGGCGCCTTGGTTCCTGTGGAAATTTTGAACACCAGATGGCAACAGACACCATCGGGGCGCCGGGAACAACTCCTTGTTCGCTGGTCCGATCCAGACGTTCTAGATGCAACTTGGGAGGATGCACTGTCTCTTCGGCACTGTTTTCCTCAATTACCGGCTTGGGGGCAAGCCTCAAGTCAAGGAGGAGGGGATGTCAGCATCCTACCTGTCACCACCGGCAAGAATGCTGCCATGGCAGCAGGTCACCTAGCCAGCAAGGGCGCTGCCATGCCAGCGACAGCTACATCAGTATCTGAGGGCGACAAGTGGACCAATCAGGGCGAGAGTCGCGTCATCGCCAGGCCAGCCAGGATCAAGCACGCCAACAGGAGGTTCGTGGGCCCAGAGTGGATCGGCTCTACTTAAGGAAGGGCGCACAAGAGGAACGGCATCCGGGCTTGGATCACGGCAACGGCATCGGCACGACACCTACTTCCCCTTCTTCTTTCTTCTGTATCAAGTTGTAACCGAAACAGAGAGAACAGAGTGTATCTGTGCGTGAGAAATACAGCGAGTGAGATCTAGTACCTAACAATGGATAAACGACAGCAAACAATGAATCTATTGGACACAGCCACTAGTCTGAACAACCAATACTCGCGTAAAGTGGCGTAAGTTTGAAAATATAAATAAGAATCGCTCATTTCTTTCTTTCGAGTTAAAGATCTCTCCTCTCCAATTTCAATTAAGGAAACGATAGACACGGGGACACCACGCACCCAGGCAAAACAAGCAGGCACGATTCCAGAATCCTGCTCCTGGAGCCAATCGTCCAAAACGAACTCAAGTTCAACACTTTTTTTTTCTTTTGCGCGATAACTTAAGTTCCACACTGCAGGAGTGAAACCAAAACAAACTCCGACAAACACGGCATTACATCCAACCATGACAACTCCAAAACAACGTTTAGAACTACAAAAGAAGGCACTTTTCCAGTAGCCTCAACCCAAGGCAATACGCCTGATCGTCCGCCTCTAGCGTCCACCACTACAGAAAAAATGGGTATTGTTTGTTGGCTGCTTTCTTGCATTGGAGTTACTAGAGTTGATTCAGGTGACCTGGGTCTGGGATTAAGTCATACACAAGCTATCCAACTTATTTGGATCTCAATTTCTGATCTTGGTTACATCTATCGCAGATGTGACATTACCTGTAACCATGTATGAATTTTCAAAGGTGATAACGATAATAGTATGTGGATCAAGACATCGTTGATTCTTGTGTGCTTTGGTTATAAAAAGGGAAAAGTTCGAACGGGTTTGCTAAGTCACATCTAGATGTGACTTAAGTATTGCACATCTAAGTCATATACCATTGATTTTACGTGAAGATTTGTGCAGGCATTTTTCTTTTTTCCTTTTTCTTTTTCCTTTTTATGTTGATTGAGTCATTTAGATGTGCAATACTTAAGTCACATCTAGATGTGCCTTAGACAGACCCGAAAGTGTAGATATGGTCCTTCAACTTCAAAACCAGCAAACATTAGTCTCTCAACTTCCCAAACCAGATAACTTTAGTCCCTCCTACCTCTTCATTGATGACGTGGCATGGTTTTGACCGATTTGACTGGTTTGGTTCATGAAGCGGAGGCTGCCGTTCGCCTGGCCCTGAAAGCCATGCTCGCCAGCACCGGTCTGCTGCCCCCCTAGCCGTGCTCCCTTTGAGCACGCGGAGCAGCCACCCCCGGCTGGCCATAGCCGTTGTGCCTCAGTTACCATCCCAAGTCTACCCCATCCGTGCTAGCTGGTCGAGCGGCACTCGGCCGCCCAATGGTCACCCTACCTGCTAAGCTACCACTTGCGGCGCCCGCTGCACGCTGATACTTCTTGCTGCGTGCGTCGCTAGCCCAAACGCAGTCAGCTGCGCAGCTGCTCACCATGTGAGCCGTCGCGTCCGCGCACCCGTACCTAGCGCTCCTCAAGCCCCACGGCAAGACTTCGTGGCGAGCCACCGCGTTGTGCAGTAGGAAGGCCGCAAGCTCAAGAAGTACGGCGGGCGCGCCCACCGTGACGGTGTAGTGGCCGGTGGCATGGCAAGGTGGAGGAGAGCGGCGGTGTCTCTTGTTCCGGAGCCGCGTCGTCGCCGCTGGCGGCTGGCCGCACGCACAGCTCCGCCTCAGCCCTGCTGGGCTCACTGTATTTCAGCTCCCCGGCCCAGCCACCGGCCAGCTCCTCCCACCTATCCATGTCTCTCTAACCTCCTCGCTCCCAGCTCTGTTCCTCTTGGACGACAAGAATGAACGGACTGAGCTGCACCCTGGAATATCGCGGTAGATCGCCACCGGCGTCACCGCCTCGTGCAGGTACCGGAGGCCCCTGATGGCGCCGTGCACGATCTTGACGAGAAACCGCTCTTGGGCCTGGGAGCAATAGCAAACGAGGGAGACAAGGTTGGGGTACCGGCTACGACGTCCAGGTTCGTTCGGTGGTGCCGGTGGTGTACTCCTTGCCGGTGTGGCGTAGTCGGACACGATGAGGTAGTGCCGGTGGCAGAAGTGCAGGCGCTCACGCGAGCTGCTCGATCAAATGCCCACGAGAGAGAGACGAGAGGAAAAACAGATGGAAAAAGCAGGAAAGAGAAATTTGCCACATCAGCGAAGACTAGTCAAAACCGGGCTGAGTCAGCAGCATACCGGGTCAGCTGAGACGAGGGACTAAACTTATCCGGTTTGAAGAGTGAGAGACTAAGTTTTGTCCGTTTTAGAGTTGGACGGAGAACCAAATCTAAACTTTCGAAAGAGTTGAGGGACGAAAAATATACTTTATGTGGGTGATTATCTATATGTGGGCAACTATCCCCTGAGTCTGCCTTAGCCTAAATATATGAGCTAGCAATAAATGTTTGATATGCATGGGAAACTAAGTAACCAAATATGATTATCTATATGTGGGTGACAATTGATTTACCTATAGCTGACTATTGGCAAATGCATATGTGATTGACATAGACTGTTAAGGTAAGCAGTTGCTCCTCTAGGATGTATTGGCATCCTTCATTAAGTAAATTAATGTGTGCTCCATGGCATTTATATAGTTTTATTCATAAAGGAGAGATAAGCCTAATTGCTCAGGATTTCTATATGAATATCTTATAATAATGTTAGATCGATGTGTAATTAAGTCTTTGAATTATGCATTTGATGTAATCTGACAACAACGTTAGATGATGTGTAAATAAGTTCCGGATATATGCATCAATACTAATGTAGCACTCGATATTAAATATGCAGTAGCATATAAGACCAACCAAGCATTGAATTCATTAATTATCATGATCGTCTCACGATAACTGAATATAGGTGCGATTTTCTCTCATCATTCACATGTATATATATACAAGCTGTAACACCCTGGATTTTGCATTTTTCTTTTATTTGGATTTATTGAATATTTTATTTGCATTTGATGTTTTGTGTCAATTCTTTTGGACTTATCACTTGGATTTATTTTTGATTTTCTTCCAAGTGGGTTCTATCATCCATAAACCCTCCCTAGACCTCATCCCTTTCACCATAATGCCATTGGGTATTTTAATTTAATGGCATTATATTCTTTTTCTCTCTGAAAATGCTCATTTTCTCTCTAAGCTATGAAGCAACCCCTATTTTTATTGCTCTAAAAATTTCAGGAAAATTCCCAAATATTCTTTGGGTCATGCCTCACCTCCCTATGCAAAAATATCCCATGGTCATTTGGAAAATTTCAGCCAAGGAAAATGTTATTGCTTCTGGACAGAAAAGTCACTTTGTGAAGCAACTATATTATTCCTTGATCTTTTTAAGCTGAAATTTTTACCACCTGACTACCCTCCTAATTAATGCTTAACCACCAAAATTCAGCTCAAAATTCCGAGCCGTTTGTCCCCAGTGGTTGGAGCAAGTTTCTGTCCAGAAACTTTGCAGCTCCCTCTTGTCACCTCCAGTGAGCCAAGTGGCGAAACCAGAGCACTTCTAGGCACCGCGTTGAAGGGACAACACGGTGGACATAGTGTGGCAGCCCCGAAAGCACTCCGCGTGCCAGTGCACGCGGTGACCGCGTGAGAGCGCGGTGCACTGCATGCGCTCGCCGCGCTCTGTGCGTCGGAGCCCTCGGCCACCGTCCATCCGCCCTCCCCGCGACACCTCACCGTGCCCCAGAGCCGCAGCCAACCCCAGCGCACCACCCAGCCCTCTCCCTGTTCCTCCCGACGCCGGCAAGCTGCTCGCCGGAAAAGGCCGAGAGCTAAGCGGCGGAACAGTGGGCTCGTGTGCCCGCATTCCCCGCGTAGTGCGTGCCACTGTGGCCGCACGCATGCACCGCGTCGCCCTGTGCTCCTCTGCTTATCCCCACGCCGCGCCCGAGCCTATCCACTCCTCCTCTCCTCTGCAGCTCATCGCCGGCGGGCACCCGAGAGCGGGCGAGCTCCATCTATAAATAGAGGCTCCCCCGACTCGATTTGATCATCGCTCGCACCTCTCTTGGCCACAAACAACTCCCCCACGAGCGCGGCAAGGCCAGGAGGGCCTCTCGCTGCCGTTGATCGCCGGAGACAGCCGCGGATCCCCCATCATCGTGCACTCATTCTAGCCCACCCCAGCTCCAACCACTGCTACCCCCGAGACCGCGGAGACCTCCTGAGCTCGACGGTGCCGAGAGCTCGCCGGATTTTCGCCGGAATCGCCGAGTCCGAGAAGCTCCGCCGCCGCCGTCTCTGGAGAGGAAGATTCCGACGCCGTCCGTCCACCCCCGCCGTCACTTCGGGTACATGCGTGATCGCCGTAACGCCCTGAGCCCATTCCGTCCAACTCCGGCGGGCGCCGTGGACTCCTCGCCAGAGTATCGCCGGCGAAAGCGCCGCTCTCTCTGTTCCCTCCCTCTCTCCATTTAACCCTGACAGCGGGACCCGCATGTCAGCCTCTCTCTCTCGCTCCCGAAGCGGTATGAGTGGGGGCGTATTCGCCGAATACGCCTTCGACGTGGCCGCTTCTGGATTTTCGATTTAATTCATTTAACTGGATATTTTGACCAGATCTAATCCAACTTTGACCGGCTATAACTTTTAATCTATAAGTCCAATTGAGTTGATTCTTTTTGCTGTTGGTCTGTAAAATACCAAAGTTTCTGTATGCCAGATTTCAGAATTTTTCTTGCTGTTGAGAATTTCTGGTGCAATAAACAGTGTTATGTGACATTTTCTTTTTGCATTTAAATTATTTTCAGAAGAACCTAGTTGTGTTGGAGAAGGCCAGGAGTTTTGTGACACTCCTCTGAACCAAGGCAAGCCACAACATTCATATACAAGGATGGCATTGCAATGACTTTGGTTTAATTGAATTAAATTCATCATATATTCACCATTTAAAATAATTTGCTATATAACTCTTATTGCATAGACTTTGTTCTTTCATTTTGATATTTATGCAATAGGATACATGATTTCTTGCTAGTGTGCAGTAGGTATCATGACATATACTCATATGATAACATGATGCATTCATCATTCATGATCGTGACCCGTGCATCCATTCACATACTATGGCTCGAATCACTTTCATTTCAAGTTAAACTTGATTTAATCCAACTTGAGCATGCTGTTGATCGAGTCATGGTGCCACCGAATCGAGCTCACCAGTGCAACCACACTTGCCTGGATGGGAAGGCCCTAATGCGGTCTAGCATGCCTCTCGCCGGTGCCTCCTACGAGGGAAGGTTGTGCTCTGGCACTACCCTGGCCCGGTAGGCAGTCATAACCTTGAGGACCCGAGTTTTGATGGTACCGAGGTCCCCGTTTGGGACGATGTTTATGTTTGGCCACGACGGTGGCAGCCACAGAGGTGGCGGGTGTCACATGTTGGCACCGGGGTCACCCAGGACATAGCCCAAAGGGGAGTTTGTCGGAGTGGCCGGGAGAGTGTCATGCAATAGATTGGTTTTGTCGGAATGTCGTTGGTCCACCCGAATGGGAGCACGAGGCCATGAGTTCCGTGGTGTGGGTACAGTGTACTAACCTCTGCAGAGTGTATAATCTATCGATAGCCGCGTCCTCGGATATGGACACAGTTCGTAGTAGGTCACACCGTGGGTCAACAGATATAATTAACTTGCACGCTAAGATTCACAAGATGGCACATGCAGAAGTGGTGATCGAGTGAGGATCACTATGAAAGGTATGTTTGTGATCAAGTGAGGATCACAGTGGTAAGTTATGAACGGTGGTTACGTGGTAACCCCAAGATGGTAAGTTGGTCCCAGAGACCATGGCAATGTTTCACGCACACCTCATGTTGGAAAATATCATGCTCATGCATTATATCTGTTAAATGCCTTATTGTTGTTTGTCGCACTTGTTTTGTTTGCTGTGAGCTTGCGAGTACATTCAAAGTACTCACCTGGCTTATCATGCCAGATGTAGGAGAAGCCGTGCATGGTGTGGATGTCGAGCAGTATGTCGCGCTCTAGGCCGTGTCCCAGCAGTGTCCCTGTGGAGTGGAGTTCCGCTACCTCGTCGTTCCGCTGCCGTGTAGTAGTTCCCTTATCATCGAGGCCCCTGCCATGTCTACTAAATAATGTACATAAGTGCAGCCGCACCGTGTGTGCCGCTTGGCCTCGCTCATCATGTAATATGTGAACCTATGTTTCCGCTAAGAAATCAATAAAGCGGTTGTTTTATGTACCAAGTTGTTGTGTGTTGCCAGAAGACTTGATCTCTGGGCTGGCAATGCAAGGTAAATCGGTTGCTCTGAGCCGGGGTGCCACACAAGCCAAGAAATGTCCACACATTTTGCGAATTCAGGCCAGATGAGTTTCATAAGACAACATATCATAGATCATGGGTAAGAAACAAGTACCTTGAGGATTGAGAGGTATCAGGCTAGATATTGCTTTGGTGCAACCATATAGAAGAGGCGGAGGATCAACAAATGGAGCAAACTTTAGCAATGCTATTTGAGCGTTACAACTCTCTTGATGAATTCTACAAATTTGTGGGCTTACTACCCTCCTATAGACTGCTTTTCTACTGCCTTGAAGACGTGTGTACAGGAGGACTAGGGCCTCCGTCGCACCGGTGATAGCTCAATGGTTTCACCTTGCAGACTGCTTTATACTTCATGGGTTGTTGTGCTTCAGCAATTTGTGATGGTACGCTACGAGATCGTGCTATGTGCCCAAATGAGAAGAGTTTTCACCCAATTCGTGACCGGGTAAATTGTCTTGTAGGGTATTAAAATATTTAGCCCTCTGCTACCTTTCTTTCAAATCCTACAGAGCGTAATTTCTTCTATCTTATGTCGAAGCAGAGTAAAGTAAGTTAACAAAATTGAATTGTAACTCCAATTTGACCTCCTCCAGACCAGAGAGGTCAATCAAAAAATAAAAATGACTCAATCAAAGATCCAACTGATCCCCACGCTTGTATTGCAAATATCGTAGTCACAAATAATCCCACTAAAGTAATAGGAATTAGGCCTAAGACGATTTCAAATAGAAAAACTTGAGGGGATCAAAAGTAGGTACAATCTAGAGAGAGGCGTTTTGGTGGCCGAGCTACCTGGTGGCCGGTATCTGGGCCGTGGTTTATGGCGCTATGATGTGTGCTGCTTTCTTTTCGTTTTCTTATACAATTGCCAATGAGTTGAAGGCAGATCCTATTTGCCGCCCGCGCGCGGCAAACAGCAGTGGCTACGCCCGCAGCGCCCGCGGGTGGGCCGGCCCAGTTCGCTGCAGCGAGTGCTGTTCGTTCGCTTCTTCGTTTTTTCGTTCGTTTCTTCTTTCGCTTTTTTGTTTTGTTTTATCTTTTTTCATTTTTTTTCTTTCTGATTCGTTCCTGTTTTTTCTTTCTGTTTTTTTCGTTCTATTTATTTTCCTTTTTCTTCCATTATTAATACATGTAAAAAACATTTCATCATGTATTTTTTTTATCAATATATTAATACGATGAACAATCTGCGTTTCTTTTGTTGATTTTTACTTTCTTCTTTTTTTTGTGTATTGTACAAGAGTTCGTCGTGTATTTTAAAAATGTTCATCATATATTTAAGAAAATGTTCACCGTATATTAGGAAATGTTCATTGTGTACTTAAAAAAACTTCAGCGTATATTACAAAAATGTTCAATGTGTATTTTTAAAACTGTTCAGCGTATATCACAAAAATGTTCATTTGGATTTGAAAATTGTTCAATGTATATCGCGAAAATGTTCAATGTATATTTAAGGAATGTTCATCGTATATTACAAAAATGTTCAATGCATATTAAAAAATGTTCAATGGTCGAAATGTTTTATGTTTTTGGATCTGTCACTGCATTTAGTTCTTAAGTACGCACGCAGCATATTAATCATTATATCTCAGCAGGTCAAGTGGTAAGCGAGATTTTCTCTCTATCGTGCAGGTTCGATTCCTCAGTTGAACGTTATTTTTTTGGGATTTTCAGTACAGGCTCGCTGTGTTGCCAGGGAATGGGCCGGCCCATTGAGATCGTTCCCTGCGCGAAAGCTCCTCTTCCTGACGCTCGCGAGCGTCAGCTAGGGGCTCCCCTTTTTAAATGTTCATTGTGTATTTCAAAATTGTGCAGCCCATATCACAAAATGTTCAATGCGTATTTAAATATTTGGTCATCATATATCACAAAAATGTTCAATGTGTATTTAAATATTGTTCAGCCTATATAACCAAAATATTCAGTGTGTATTTTAAAAATTGTTCAGAGTATATTATTATTTTTTCAAGATATATTTGATACTTGTTCATCGTATAAAAATTTCAACAAATGTTTGGAATTTAGAAGTTTCTTCATGTTTTCAAATTTTTGTTCACTGTATGTAAAAAAATGTTCACCGCCCATACGAGAATTGTTCAGGTGTGCATTTGAAAAAAAAAGTTCACCGTATATTAAAAAATGTTCAGTGGGTATTTGAATAAAGCTCACCGTATACTAAAATAAGTTCAGTGTGAACTTTTAAATTCATTCTTTACAAAAACTGTTCAAAATTTTGAACTTATTTACATTTTCGCCACTTCTTATAGAACCGCGCTGCTATTTTTACACCGAAAAGGATTAGTTTGAGTGGTTATCCATGCATGCGTGTAACGGGGAGGTGTTCTATTCTTTCCGTCGCGCGCCCTGTTTTTGGGAATTTTTTTCACGTTTAGAACTGTAATGGGCCGGCCCAATCGGGCTGCTTCTGCGCGAAAGCTCTACCATTGGACGCACGCGGGCGTCCAATACGAGCTCTCACCGATGTATTTCAAATTTTTATACGATGAACAAGTTTCAAATATATCTTGAAAAAATAATAATATACTCTGAACAATTTTTAAAATACACACTGAATATTTTGGTTATATAGGCTGAACAATATTTAAATACACATTGAACATTTTTGTGATATATGATGACCAAATATTTAAATACGCATTGAACATTTTGTGATATGGGCTGCACAATTTTGAAATACACAATGAACATTTAAAAAGATATATGTTAAACATTTTCGTAATATAGGATGAACATTCCTTAAATATAAGATGAACATTTTTGTGTATAAACACGGAATGAACTTTGTATAATGCACGAAAAAGGAGATAAAAAGAAATAAAAGAAAAAAGGAAAAACGGAAAAGAAAGGAAATAGAAACAGAAGCAGAAAAAGAAAAAAAGATAAAGATAAAAAAGAAACAGAAAAGAAACGAAACAGCCTCGCGACCTTGGCCCGGCCCAAACTGAGGCGGCTCAAGCTTCAGCGAAGCCGCGCCCTTTTGACGCTCGCGAGCGTCAAATAGGGATTGCCTACATCGGTGCCATAATCTCCGGTGCTGAGTTTGTACACGGGCCTAATGTTCCGTACCTTGTGCATGGACGTGGTGTACCTACTGGGCCATTTTAAATGGCGTACGGGTAGGTGGGCTGTTGGGTGATTAATAATGTTTGGATGGGCCCATGTGAACCTGCAGATTGCTTCTAATTTACTTCGACGGTGAGCAGCTTTTCTGCCTCGCTAGGCTATGCATCGCCTTCTCACGGCAGCTGGGTGTGCGGCAGATCGCCATGGATGGGCTAGAGTTCTTCTTCGAGGAAGCCGACTCAGGGTAAGCTCCATCTGATCTTTCACTTTCTGCTATTTTGTTCCAGAGCTGGGAACAAGTTGCGCCTGTGGAGCATGTTTTCCCGTGGGTAGCTAGCGTTTTTGGTTCCACTGCCCCGTCGTGTTAGATCTGATTTCCTGCGATTCGTTGCAGGTTTGTTCACAGGGTGGATGTCGGTGATCTCTTAGCATCCACAATGTATGCCAAATATCACTGCCAAATTGATTTTTGGCTTTTGGCACCCCCATTACACATTGTGAAGACTAGTGTCATAGCCAAAAAGATGGGAACCGAAGCTCCTTTGAGCTCCGATGCCAAACTACCTTGGGCAATAAAATACTATGCAAATCTCACTGAACTAGTACAAGCAAGGTACGGTGAGCATAGATGTAGCCATTTTCTATTGCATTCTATTCTGTAGTGGGCCCTACTGTACACAAATTGGGAGCCATGCACGTTGTGGAGAAATGCTCCATTTGACATCGGTGCCAAAAGTCTGACCATGTCATAAATTTGGCATCATCACGCTGTGGATGCCCGGGGAGATATAGCTGCTGTGGAATCGGTTGTTGCTTCAAATCCATGAAGCTCGGCCGGACCGCGAGGATTTAATTTCTTCAGACCTCACAACTGGCGTCATAGATGCAGATCACTCTGGCGAGCGGCGGCGCATTGAGGGTGCATCACTGGATGGAGACGATATTGACGCACACAACGATGCTATAGAGATTGTTGCCGATTCAAACGATGTGCCTCCTGAAGGTATCAGCGATGCAACAGTCAGAGAGGATGGGGATGCAGAGGGCGTGTTCGTATCAAACACGAAAGGCTCCTGCTGGACTCGAGGGTAATCAAGATCACAACTTTTCATAAAATTGATTTTTCTGGCTTGTAGATGATAGCTTGTTTTGAAAATATTTAGCCAGCCATCCAAAATTGTGTTTGAGTTTGATTCTCAACATCTATTTTTTTTTGGAGTTTCCCGCACAGGAACATGACGACCGAGTCAATCCCATGTAGCTCACCTGGGACGCATGGATGTGAACATGTGTGAACGTCTGATTACAACTGTGCGCGCGCCGCTACTTGAGCTGACACTTTTGATTTAATATCAATACGGGAGACTGAAAAAGGCCTGTCGCTGAAATACAGCAGATACATGCATGCGTGGCACTGATCAACAAAACGAGCGACGGCACAGATACCGGCCTTCAGGTAGCTCGGCCACCAAAAGGCATTTTCGGTACAATCTATCCCTAAATAGTACTCTAAATTATCCACAAATCTCAATGACCAAGAAAAGAATTCCTAATTAGTCTGCTACGATAAACATCACCACGAAGCCTGCACCGTGATTCCTGATGTTAACCGTGTCACTCTGTTAGTAGTTGTGGAGAGACTAACACTGATTGTGCCAGAAATTTGCTGTGCAGTATAAAATGCACTAGAGATCTTTCATCTCATCATTGAGTTGCATGAAATTGAATTCCTGTTTGCGCGACTCGAATCTGATTATGCTTCAATTTCATGACAAATTTGGATCATGTAAAAAAAATCTTGGGCAAAGGAACATAATTAATAATTCAATACCCAAGTCTTGAAGCACGGGCAATAAACGTTATCGAATTCAAATTCTCGGTGCACCAAAATCCCCATGCGTCTTCTTTCCACATCAAGCCTACAATGCTTGCTTCTCATTCTTTAGCTTAATCGTATCTTTATTAAATCTGCAGGATCCGTTTATAGCATGCATAACTGCATATATTTCCAAGGAAATATGAATGGCAACCAATGAATCCATCGGATACATCCGGAAGTCTGAACAACCAACCAATGCTCGCCTGAAAGTTGCGCAAGTTCAAAATACTGATAAGATTAACTCATTTTTTTAAAATAAAAAAAGAGCTCTCCACTCCCGATTTCAGCTAAGAAACCGGTAAACACGACACAACACACAACCAGCCAAAACCCGCAGGCACGATTCCTGGAATCCTGCAGCCAATCATCCGAAACGAACTGAAGTTCAACACTACAGGACTGAAACCAAAACAAACTCCGACAAACACGGCATTACATCCAACCATGACGGCTCCAAAAGCGCTTAGAACTACTACAAAATAAGGCTCTTTTTCTAGCAGACTCAACCCAAGCCAATACACGCCTGATCATCGGCCTCCAGCCTCTACCACCACTGAATTCATAAGCAACATTACACAGCCACTAAGACTTAACTCATTGAACAGAAGAAACGGAATTCCGAGTCATAGTCACCATTTTGATGCCACATTTCCTAGACATGTCACCAACATAGGTACTGGCACACGACAGTATGAGTCAGCTGACCACCAACAACCATAAACAAAATAACAGCCGGTGACAACAGTAGCTCATCACCATGTCTCGTGCTCATCCATCAGTTCCACGTTGAATCAACCTTTTGCTACTTCAGTCAGTTTTTTTTACCCAGCAGTAACCTGGCAATCAAAGCAAACAGAACCGGAAGTACATCAGCAATGGTAACATCATATATTGACGTAACATGCAAATAGACACTTATTTCACCCCGATCCAAATTAATTGCCACAGCGTTAGTACAACTCTGTACTAAAGTCGTACTAGAGCTGCGACAAGTAATATGGATCAGAGGGAGTATTAACCAATAGCTTACAAGAAACAGCTCTAGTCACTTCGTTCAATACGAGAACAATGCCACATATCCGCGCTAGCTTTTGCATGATGATGCAGGAAAGATGCATAACATTCGGCTAAGATACTGAGTTCCTCACTTTTTGAAGCCGCTACAAATTGATCCACGATCCAATAAGGCACACAGTAATCAAAACTAAAAACTAGGGACCCTGTCAATTTGTGTGAACGATAACTTCCAGAGTTGCTAAAGAAAAACAGGCTTAGACTACATCTCTGCAATGAACCACCCAACACAATTTCAGCCTTTCAGGTATTAAGAACCCATACTTTATTCCCTATGGTCAGAACTTCCAACCGAATTTGCATGTCTGCTGACTTTCAGGAAATCAGCCATTTTTCCGCAAGACATGACATGTCAAATGTCAGACCTCAAAATTAGAGGCCAACATGAACAAAAATGCAACAGTTGTTCTTTCTAGGACACGGAAGGGAAAGCAACAAAAAATGATCTCTAAGAGAGATTCAAATTTCCTGAACCTATGTACCGTTGTCCAAAAGGCAGTGTTACTGAAAAAACGTTGTCAACACGATATTAAATTCACTTAACTAATCAACCATTGTCTTATATAACTTTATAAGTTGCTCGAAAACTGAGACATCAGGTTAAATGTAAGTCATTAAAATAACTACAAACTCTATAGTAACAATCAAAGACACCAGCAGTTTGATCCTGCACAATATTTTGACAGCCACAATACAATAACGGTAATGTTTGATCCTGAACAATATTTTGACAGCCACAATACAATTACAGTAACCGACACTATAATTGCATGAAGATTTACAAGTCTGCAAAAAAAAAAAAACTGTGTATCTAAATACGGTGGAACCATATTTGAATAGAAGCATAAGACATGAGATGCATAATGCATCTCATGTCCCTTGGCCCTTGTTTCAGACTTTCAGTTGCCATGAATTCACAGTGCCTCATTGCCTGCACAAAATTATACTGGATATATGTCCAACCAAACTTCCAACTCACCTGCTTCCGCCTAATCTTTCTAATCTTTCAGCGTGGGTGGAATTTGGTTGCAGATATATAAAGCTAGACTTGAAGTAAACTAGAGAAGTAGGATGCTTCACATTGAGTTATATAAAAATCTTCAATATATAATCACGATAGAACATAATAACACAGGAGTAAGTAGAATGGTATACCGCATAACTGGGTTGACAACAACAGAAGGGTTTAGTCCAGCAATCCTATGAATATGTTGGTCACCTCCTTCTTTGTGTCAGATCGGCGCATCTCCATCCTCAACTCAGCTACTCTTTGCTTCTTGATCTTGGATTCCAAAGCACACGCCTTCTCATCAGGAATGAACTCAAATGCTCTCTTCAGTGTCTCCCCACATGGATGCTGGGCCTGGATGTCCTCCACATAAGAGGTAAGGTTGGGGTACAATTTCTGCAATTCATCAAACCCTTTGTGCGTGCCTCTCACATTAGCATCAGTGTCCATTTTCTCTTCATGAGTTTTCCCTTCCTTCTTAAACAGAGCAAGGGTGTCACCATTTTGAGTGTCGGCCATATCCTCCTTTGGCGTGGGGCTCTCTGCATCTCCATCCGCTTTCTCTTTGTCAGACTTTCCACTCTTGCTCCTCACCGAAGTGCCACCATTTTGAGTGGTAGTATCCACGGTCTCCTTTGTAGTGTCAGTTTTTGCATCGCCTTCCAATTCCTCCTTGTGGTTTCCCCGCTTTCTACTCTTAGCAGGAGTATCAGCAGTGCTAGCCTTCTTTGATGACCTGCCCTTGCTATCTTCGTCTACCTTCTCTTCGGTGGCCTGCCCCTTGTTACGCGCTGTCGAAGTTCCGACATTTTCATCGGCGCTAGCGGTGGCCTCCTTTGCTGTACCACCCTTTGAATGGCCCTCTGTTTTCTCTTTGCTAGTCTGCCCCTTCTTCTTGCTCTTTAAGGAAGCAACCTCATTTTGAGCCATGGTGGCTGCAGCGACCTGCTTTGCATTTTCTCCCCAGACTTGCTCCGAGAGCTTGAACTTGCGGAGGTCATCATCTTTCTCTGGCAGAGCGCCTGTGCTCACTGCTTTCTCATATCGCTGCCTAATATTTCGCACCTTCTCATACATTTCCGTCTTGATACAGTTCTTCCTTTCGAGGCTGCCACCAACCGTGGCAATAAGCTCACCAGCGCCCGGCTGGGTGCCATTGGCCTTGACATGGCGAACAAGAGCCTCCAGGATCTTGAGCTCGTCCTCGGCTGTCCAGCGCCTGGGCTGTCCAGGTTTCTCAAGCTTGCTCCACGGCGCAGTCTTCTCCGGCTGGGCCTTGTGCTTCTTCTTACCCCCACTGGACGGAGTGAGCTCAGAGGGTACCTTCTCAGCCGCGCCGGACTTAGCCTTCTTGGCCTTGCCCGACGGAGCGGGCTCAGGAGCCTCCTTCTCCGCCCCAGACTTAGCCTTCTTCTTGTCCTTGGCCGGCGGAGTGGGCTCACCGGCGTCGGATTCGAGCTTGGAGGAGGCGATCTGGCGCAGCTCGAAGGCCTCGGCGTCGATCTTCCCCGACTCGGAGGACTCCTCGTCGCTTCCATCCGACGAATCGGCGTCGGCGTCGGCGGCCGTGGCGGCGGAAGAGGGTTTGGGGGAATTTTGGGTTGCGGGGGTGGCTTCCGCCGCCTCCTCCTCCTCCTCCTCCTCGGCGGAGCTGGACCCCTCGGAGGAAGACTCGTCCTCCGGAGGCGGAGGCGGCGGCGGCGACGGCTCGCGGCGCTTGCGCCCCATCCTCGCCGCTAGGGTTTCGGGAGCAGGAGCGGCGGAGAGGGTGGCGAGCAGAGGGTGTTGGGTGGAAGCGGAAAAGAGGAGACGACGGCGACGCGGTGGCTGCGCTGTGAATTCCTTAGAGCACTGAGGGCATGAATGGAATTTCGCGTAGGCCTACGCCACGTTGTTTTCTTTTAGGAAATGCTGCCGATTGTGTTTTTTTTAGCTGCGCCGATGGCTTCTCCGATCGGCCCAATAACGCCTGCTCGCTCGCTTGCTTGCTCAACCATATGTTCAACAAAAAAATTGTTTTTTTTTTTCAGATTTGAAAGAAATCGTGAACTAGGAAAATAATCACTGATTAAAAATTGTTGCCATATTAAAAAAAGAGTGTTCGTAAATTTTTGAAACACCGATATAAAAAACTGTTCGGTTATTTATAACATCATGATTATAAAAATGTCTGTGAATTTAAGAATTATCTATGAATTTTAAATATGTTCTAAATTTAAAGAAAACTTCATGAATTTATAAAATGGTTGCAAATTTGAAAACATGTTTGCGGTATTAAAATGCTCAAGAGATGCCTTCTCCACCCCAACCTGGCCCTTCTTGGCCTTGGCCAATAGAGACGGCTCAAGCGTCGTCTTCTTCGCCCCAACCTTAGGCTTCTGAGAAAAGCATGCCTCTCAAAATATTGGGAATTCTCGGTCGTTTTCGTTGACAGGAAAAGCATGCCTCTCAAAATAGTTTTATCTCTCTAATTTAAGCTTTGAGCTCACATTTGCAAATCTCTGCTTCCCTCTGCAAAGGGCCTATCTATTTACTTTTATGAAATTTTTATTTTTATTTTGAGTCTCCATCTTCTCTTACAAAGCACCAACTAGAGAGCACTATTGTCATACTTGTGCATTGTGTGTAGCTAATATTGAGTGTGTTTCATGAATGGATCAATGATTGAGTATAATGGGCTAGGGATAAGTTTCTTTAGCGTTGATATTTTGAAAGATATGATTGCTTGTTAGTATGCTTGAGTATTTATATTTTCATGTCAAACTATAGACTATTGATTTGAATCATTCAAGTCCAAATGTCCATGCTATAAAGAAAAAAGAATATATGATGAATATGATAGGTAGCATTCCACATCAAAAAATATGTTTTTATCATTTATCTACTCGAGAACGAGCAGGAATTAAGCTTGGGGATGCTTGATACGTCTCCAACGTATCTATAATTTTTTATTGTTTCATGCTATTATAGTATCAATCTTGGGACTAACCTATTAACTTAGTGCCCAGTGCCAGTTGCTGTTTTTTGCCTGTTTTTGGTTTTCCAGAATATCAGTACCAAACGAAGTCCAAATGCCACGAAACATTTTGAAGATTTTTTTCTGGACATAAGAGACATTAGAAGCTTCGGGAGGAGGCCAGAAGCCAGAGGAGGTGGCCACGAGCCACCAGGGCGCGCCTAGGGGGGGGGGGGGGGCAGGCGCGCCCTGGTGCCTCGTGGGCCCACCTCTGCCCCTTTTGACCTAATTCCACCAGTATAAATTCTCTAAAATCGGTAAACCAACAGAGAAGTCCACGAAATACTTTTTCCGCCGCCGCAAGCTTCTGTTCTCGAGAGATCCCATCTGGAAGCCTTTTCCGGCACTCCGCCGGAGGGGGATTCGATCACGAAGGGGCTCTCCATCAACCTTGCTGCCCTTCTGATGATGCGTGAGTAGTTTACCACAGACCTTCGGGTCCATAGTTAGTAGCTAGATGGCTTCTTCTCTCTTTTTGATCTTCAATATAATGTTTTCCTCGATGTTCTTAGAGTTCTATCCGATGTAATCACTTTTTGCGGTGTGTTTGTTGGGATCCGATGAATTGTGAGTTTATGATCAGATTATCCATGAATATTATTTGAGTTTTCTCTGAACTCTTTTATGCATGATTATTATAGCTTTGTATTTCTCTCCGATCTATTGATTTGGTTTGGCCAACTAGATTGATTTATCTTGCAATGGGAGAGGTGCTTTGTAATGAGTCCGATCTTGCGGTGCTCAATCCCAGTGACAGAAAGGGACATGACACGTATGTATCGTTGCTATTAAGGGTAAAAAGATGGGGTTTATTAATGCGTAAGTTTACTTTGTCTATATCATGTCATCTTGCTTAAGGCGTTACTCCGTTCTTTATGGACTTAATACACTAGATGCATGCTGGATAGCGGTCGATGTGTGGAGTAATAGTAGTAGATGCAGGCAGGAGTTGGTCTACTTGTCTCGGACGTGATGCCTATATACATGATCATTGCCTTGGATATCGTCATGATTATTTGCTTTTCTATCAATTGCCCAACAGTAATTTGTTCACCCACCGTATGCTATTTTCATGAGAGAAGCCTCTAGTGAAAACTATGGCCCCTGGGCCTACTTCTATCATATATTAAAAATCCTAAAAATACTTTGCTGCACTTTTACTTTATTTATTTTATGTTGTATTTTTGTTCGATCTATTTATCTATCACCATATAATTTAATCTTGCAATTAACCGCCAAGGGATTGACAACCCCTTCTTTGTGTTGGGTGCAAGGATTTGTTATTTTGTGTGCAAGTATTGTTAACGAGGTGTTGCGTGATTCTCCTACTGGATTGATAACCTTGGTTTCATAACTGAGGGAAATACTTATCTCTACTGTACCGCATCATCCCTTTCTCTTCGGGGAAAAACCAACGCAGATCACAAGTAGTAGTAGGTTCTTCACCGTGAAGCTGGAAGAGACCATTGATGTTTGTACGGTACGCAACGACAAGTATTTCATCGTAATTAATCATGACTTGTGATTCTTTGCTTCAACGTGTAATTTTCGTTTTTTTTTCAATTCGACTAGTACATCCCGTGCCATGCAAGACCGTATGTCTTGCAGAAGCTCGGTTTCCAAGACCTTGAGAATATGGAGACGAGGAGGGTTGACCTCAGGACTAAACACGGTTATGCTTTTCGGGTTAAGCTCTACAATGCACTTAATCACTCACATTTCGGCTGCTCTAATTGGGAAGCTTTCTGCAAGGCCTATGGATTTGAGGAGAATATGCAAAT
Source organism: Elymus sibiricus (assembly GCA_039707655.1). Classification (NCBI taxonomy): domain Eukaryota; kingdom Viridiplantae; phylum Streptophyta; class Magnoliopsida; order Poales; family Poaceae; genus Elymus; species Elymus sibiricus. Next base: position 50,567,435 of record CM077668.1, read on the forward strand.
AAATTTTGATATTCGTCCCGAAGATGAAGATATTGAAGATAATATCGACATTTGGGTCGATGTGGATATGCCTCCTGTTTTGCCTAAATGTGAGTTTGTCAAACTAATTTGTTAAGTAATTTATATTTTTTATTTAAAAATATTTGGTGTTCATCACTACTAAACTTGTTTATTTGTAATTATCAGCTTATTTCTTATCTTCAAAAAATACTCGGAAAGCTGTGGACATGACGTACTACAGTTATGGCTCCGAGCTTAATTGTGAGGAGAAAAGATATCTTGTCTCATTTATAGATGATGTTGAGACTTTTAAGACCAATCAGTTTATCAGCCCAAATTATACTGGATACGTGCCACTAGTCCATCAGTTGCTTGATGGTAACCTCATTGCCAAAAACTTGGTATGATTTTGTAAATGATGGTAACTTCGTTGCATACATTCTTCTTAAATAAACTATATTGCTAACTATATATGTTACTATATTGTTCAACAGAAGCTCCCTAGCGAGGTTGTGCCTCACATGATGCTTACTGAAGGGAGTATGTACATGGTTAGCTTACGACCGTTTCCACCGACGGCTTACCAAAGTGCATACTCTATTTCTTTGAAAGATGGAAGGCTCAATATCAAAGAATGGAGCAAAGTAATGAAGGCGCGCACGCAACCGATTGGAGACAACATGCATGTGCGCAAGCCAGAAGTTGGGGACAGGTGGATCTCCATTCTCCATTTTGGAGATGGACCGGTTTACCTGTTTTATGCTATTTTACCTAGGAGAGAGGACTAGGTCCTAGGTAGTAAGAACAAATAGCTAGTGTTGATATGACTATGATGTTGATGATTAGTTATTATGATGATGATGAGTTATGTGCTACAATGTGTTAGCTAGAATGATGAGTTGTTATATGACTCATAGATGATGATCATGAGGAGTTGTTATGATGATGAGTTGTTATGACTATGATGATGATGATGATGAGTTATATATTATGATGATGATGATGATGGGTTGTTATTATGATCATGATGAGTTATTATATCATTGGGTGAAACAAACGCGGATTAGATTCAAGTGGATGGATCCAAAGTGACCAAGTTGGATTAGTAGGATGTCACTGCTAAAGTTTAGCTGTAGCGGTGGCTCAACCCGCGCTACTGCTAAAGTTTAGCTGTAGCGCCGTAGCAGTAGCGCCTGTACTCACGCTACTGATAGGCCATAAACCCGCGCTACTGCTAGAGTTTTCCCTAGTAGTGGCTCCATTGATCCACCATCTCCTCTGCCCTTTTAATTTACCGCTCAATAACCCTAGAACTTGACACCTATGGACAGAGATGTGGACTTATCCATGGAACCGCGTGAACCATTGTCTCCCATCAGAGACGGTGGCCTTTCTCTCGACGGAATTGCATTCACAAAACTCTCATCCCCTCCTCGTCCACTAGTGGAGAAACGGCCTTTAGTCCTGGTTGGGAAGGGCCTTTAATCCCGGGTCACCAACCGGGACTAATAAATCGGGACTAAAGGCCCCCACCCTTTAGTCCCGGTTGGCCACGACCCGGGACTAAATCCCTGCCACGTGGCCGGTAGCGCGCGCCGGGGGCTGGGGACCTTTAGTCCCGGTTGGTGACACCAACCGGGACTAAAGGTTTAGGGGTTTAGGGGTTTAGGGTTTATTGTTTTTTTTTCCTTTTCATTTTGTGTTTTCCATTTAATTCTTTTTCATTTCAAACATATTTTACGCTACTACATACTGTACACGTTATGCATTTATAATAGAATTTCTCGTAGAACCAATCATATATCATAGAATTTCTCGTACGACCATGCATACACACAATTTGGTATATACAATTTCTCCTACAATTTGCAGATCATTACATGCAGGCATTAGGTGAAATGGTATTCTCCATCGGGAGATATGACCCGCTGAAGCAAAAATCCCGCCATTTCCTCTTGAAGTGCTCGTATGCGGTCCTTTGGTAGGAGCCTATCCCGCATCTCCACCATCTTTAAAGAAGGATATCAATATGAGTATATTAGTTGTGTGTATATATATTAGATCATGATAAAAAAATTGTGAATAGTGTTTACGTACCCAAAGATGTCTTGCATCTCCGCTCCTTTCGGTAATAAAGCGAATGTTCTCGCAAACGTAGTATGCACATAAATTAGTCCCCTTTTCCTGCCTCATACACTTTACGAGAATAGAATTCAATCAGATAATAATCAAGCATGATAATGGTATTGAAACTAGAATTAAAGAGATGCGCGGACGTAGCTAGTACTATTTAATTACCTTGGACCGTCGCCATTTCAGCTGTGGTTCCCATTCACCGACAACCTCTTTGATGAACTTTTTCCAAACCCTACCCGGCAAAGAAAATGAATAAAGGAGTTATTAATTACTTGATATCAGGAAATGAACTAAAGAGGCCGACATAGTGCGATAATGATTGAAATTACCTGTCGAGCATCAAAAACAGGCTCCTGTATTCTTCAGGGTCTTTACCTAGTGAGTCCAGTACTTCAACAGTTCCCTCGTCAACTCTAATGATTAGTAGGATCCAGTGGAATCTGCACACACGTTTGTATAAGCGGGCATGCATAACTCATCAACTACACTTAACATTGAGTAAGCAAAAATAGAATTTGTAGTACAAGACAGTAACACTCACCTGAAGTTGTAAGGAAAAAGTATTTCTGGTCTGGTATTTAGTTCCTTCAAAAACATTAGCAAGCTATTCTTTGTGTCTTGTTTGTGGTTATTTAACACATTTTCATTAACGGTATTTGGGTCAATGAACCCAATGCCATAGACTCTATCTCTTTTCAATTCAAAAATCTTCATTCTGCATATATAATACCACACAAAAGAATATAGTGAGGATAATTACAGGCAATGAATGAGCTGAGCTAGAGACTTAAATTACAGAAAGAAATCACTTACAGACAATAGCAACTGACGAGAGATTTGTCGAGTGCGTCTTGATTGAATAACTGAAAAATTTCTGGAAATTCAATCCACACATCTTTTCCATGGAAGTAATGCTCTGGCTTGACTTTCACCATGAGGCTCTCTCGCCCGGTCTTTATTTCTCTCAGGTACCAGTCATGCAATCTGCGCATTTGCGTTGATAGAAGCTCCACCTCGTCAGGCCTGACCAGAGGGTTCCCGGGGACATATTTCCATGCTAGTTCCTTCGGATCCATCGTGGGGACTTCCTCGATGCCTAGGAGTTGTTCAACAGTGATACCCATCTCTCTAGCCATCTTTCTATCAGCGTCGGTTACCGCCTTATCGGTACTCACCTTGAGCGGAGGGATCGATTGCACTGCCTGTTCTCCGAGCTGGGGAACAGTTTTCCCGCTTTTATTACTACCTGTAAGGCTCGACTGCTGATTTTTTTGTTGATAATATGACTTGCTAATAGAGCGTTCATAGTCTGATCGCCTTTTCTCCACAGCCGGTTTAGCAAGATCCACAAAGTGTTGTACGACTTTCTCAGGTATTTTCTCCTTCGGCGGCGAGGGCGGTTTCGGTGCAAAATGGGCCTTCACTTGGGCATCCACGACCTCTTTATTTTCCTCCTCAGTCATCTCGTAAGCTAACTTCTTTTTGGAAGGAGGCTCGGGTTTCTTCTTTGGTGCTCTCTTCCACTTTGGAGTCGGCTCATGCGGCGGAGATCGATATCGCGTACTCGCGCTGGGCTCCGTCTCGAGGTGGGGTGGATTCGGCTGACGCGGCGGAGATCGATATGGCGGACTCGCGCTGCGCTCCGTCTCGAGGTGGGTTGGAGTCGGCTGACGCGGCGGACTTGGAGGAGGAGTCGGTGGCCTTGGCATCGAGTTTGGAAACACGATGCATTCCTTTCTCCATACAATGAGACCACGTATGGCTTCTCCCAGTGTCTGCTCCCCTTGACCTCCAGGAAAGTCAAGCTCTAGTGAGTCATATCCCGACAGAACTTCATCCACCCCGACACGAGCATAGCCAGGTGGAATCGGATTGCCGTGGATGGTTGCTTCAGGTGCATTCGGTAAAGCAAAGCCGTCCGCCACCTTCATGGATATGTTCTTCATTTTCATGTGTAGCTCACAAGTTGTCGTCTCTTGGATATCATCCACGGGGTAGCGAGCCAGCAGTGCATCATCGGCCAGGACCCCCGTGGAACCCACGCTGCTTTTCGGCATAGATGGGATGGTACTATCCAATGCTGGATCTGGTTGCTCCTGCCGCTGAGACGCCCTTTGCTGGCTAATTGTGTCGATCTGCTCCTGCTGCCGCATGAAAGCGCGTTCCAACTCCGTGTTCTTTGATTCTAACTTTTGAAGCCGGTATGTATCCTGCTTCTTCTAGTCTGCATCCTGCTTCTTCTTTCTCGCACGGCTTCTGTAAGTGTCGTTCCACTCCGCAAACCCCTCAACCCACGGAACAACGCCTTTGCCTCGTGTTCGTCCCGGGTGTTCAGGATTCTTGAGGGCGCGTGTAAGCTCATCATTCTCTCTCTCGGGCTGGAACGCCCCAGTTCGAGCCTGTTTTATTGCTTCAAGTAAAGAGTCCGAGGCTTGATTAAGACTTGCCTGTTCAATAATCTCCCCTGTCTTTGGGTCCAACTTTCCCCCATGCGCATAAAACCAAGTCCTGCACCTGTCGGGCCAACCCACTGTTTGTGGAGTGACACTTGCAGCAATCATCTTTTCCTCAGATTCTTCCCACTTAGGCAACCCAGTCTTGTAGCCACCTGGCCCCAGAACACGGTGAAACTTTTTTTTCTCAGCATTTATCTTGTTTTTCCTCGACCGTTCCTTAGCTGCTTCCGATTCCTTGAACTCCACAAATAAGTCCCAGTGATCTTTTACCTTCTCTAGTGGTCCAGTGAATTCTGGAGTCTTCTTTTCTGCGTTGACGTAGTTGGCCCATAATCTTTTCTTCCAAGTCTGGAATTGTGTGGCCATCTTTTTAAGAGCACACTTCTTGACTTTCTCCCGTTGGAGATCTGTGAAACCCTCTGATAGGGTGAAATGTGACATGAGCGTATCCCAAAGCAGATTTTTTGCTCTTTCGTCGACAAAACTAACTCCTCGATCTTCTTTTGGCTTATTCCATTCTTGAACGGTGATCGGGATTTGGTCCCTAACAATAACTCCGCATTGACGTATAAATTTGTCCGCATTCTTTTTAGGAGCAATCGGTTCGCCATCTTCTTTGATTTCATCGATGTTGTACTTTATGCCATTGGGCAACTTTTTGGCCGGGCCTCGTACTACCCTTGTAGAAGATTTGCTCGATCCGGAGGGCTAAAAGAAGAAAGATTCGTTAATATATATATATACAAATCAATTAATACATGTAATGATCACCAGAGGCCTTATATATACAAATCAGTATGTAATGATCACCTCGCCGGACTTTGTTAATTGAAGAACATTTCCTTCGCCATCATTGTTTGTGTGCCCTTCGTCTGTTGGTTCTTCCTCAATTCCCTCACCGGACTCGTTCAGATATTGTTAGCCGTCATCTGGTTCAATCTCTGGGTTTTGGGAGCGTATCATGTCGAACATGATATCCTCTTGATCATGGTCGTCTCTGCCGCTATAGTCCATAGCTTAACTAATCCAGAAGAAAGATAAAACAATTTAATATTCAAATTAGAATGCATTCAATAAGCAAAAAACTAATACATTTCGAATAATCCAGTTAATGCATCATCGAATATTATCGAATATTATCACTAATACATCTCGAATATTATCATATAACATCACTAATACAGCTCGAATATTATCGAATAATCCAGTTGACTCGCGGTTCCTGAGGCGCGGGCGGTGGACACCCAAAGAGGAGGAACCATCACAGGATCATAGCTCGGGTGAGATCCTTGAAGAACCTGCCAGGTATTGGAGAACCTGACGTCCAACGCAACCATGTAGCGACGGACGTGCTCGTCCTCCTCCCTGACACGGCGACGTACCACCTCCTCGGGGGCCGGCTGCCTCCGCACTGATAGTGGCCCACGCGACCGCCACCAAAGAAGCTCCGGGTCGACGACGAGAGCCCGATTCCTCACCAAGCTGCGCGCCCCGGAAGGTAGCACCTCCCAGTGGCAGCCCGGCGGAGCCCAGTCCCGTACATGGCGCCTCTCAAGCAGGTTGTCGCCGCCGAGTCGACGACGAGGATGCGGGCCGGGCATCGTCGACGTCGAGAACAAATTCTTATGAAAACAAATTCCTATGCAATAATTATCATTTTATTATGCTACTCATATTTAATAAACTTTTACAACTATAGTAGATGAGCAAATTTGAACAACATTTTATATCATTGATCCAACCATTCTTTTTAGAGAGAACCCACACTTGAACAACATTTCTATTCATCCATTTAACATCCATCTATCTAACATTTCTATTCATCCATCATTCTAACATACATCAATATAACATCTATCCATCTACATATCCATCTAACATTCATCTACACACAAAAATACATAATAAATCCATCTAATTAACATTCATCTACACACAAAAATTACATACTCCCAAAATCTCATGTCTCATCCACAATGTCGTTATCAAAATTAACCATCTGCTCACACTAATAATTAACATTAACATGACTTGAAAAATACAAGGACATTTTCAATCTCATCGATCATTGGTTGTCCATGGCGGCGGCCGAGCTCGGGGTGTGCGGGGGGGTAGTTAGAGGCCGTGCGCGGGCCAGGGGAGAGCGGGGGAAGACAAGGGGGGCTCACAGCGAGGTCGTCGCGAGCTCGGGGAGGGCTCAGGGAGGTCGTGGACGCGTCGATGCTCGAGGGCGAGGTCGAGGCAGTGGCGGCGACCGGCGAGGAGGAAGACGATGGTGTGGGCGCTGTGGGGCTCTTCGCTCGCTCCCGTGGTCGAGGAAGATGCAGCGGGCTGCGGGCTCGGGGAGGGGCCGGAGCGAGCGGGATGGCGTCGGCGATCTCTGGCGTCGGAGGTTGAAGACGAGCGGCCTGGCGGCGTGTGGTGTTCGATCTGTCTCCTGGGCGGTGGAAAACGCTAAGTGATAGTTATATAGGATCTGTTGGGGAACGTTGCATGGGAAACAAAAATTTTCCTACGCACACACAAGATCTATCCATGGTGATGAGCATCTACGAGAGGGAGAGTGAATCTACATACCCTTGTAGATCGCTAAGCGGAAGCGTTAAGAAACGCGGTTGATGTAGTCGAACGTCTTCGCGATCCAAATCGCAAGTCGTCCCTTGATCCGATCACGAACTAGTGCCGAACGGACGGCACCTCCGCGTTCAACACACGTACGGCTTGATGACGCCTTCACCTCCTCGATCCAGCGAGCGATGGTGAAGTAGTAGATGAGTTCCGGTAGCACGACGGCGTGGTGATGGTGGTGAGGAACAATCTCTGCAGGGCTTCGCCAAGCACTACGGAGATTATGACGGGAGAACTAGAGGGTTAGGGTTGCCGACACACGGCTTGGGAAATCTTAATGTATCCCGTGTGCTAGCCCTGCCCCTCTATTTATATGTTGAGCCTTGAGGTCTAAACTTGGAGTAAAAGCCTCCTCCAGGTCGGTTTTGCCCGCACAAGGTCGGTTTGGCCCGCAGGGAAAGAGTCCAACTCGGATCCCTGCAGTATCGCGCACAAGCGGTAGTACCGCTCACGAGCGGTAGTACCGCTTCACACAAGCGGTAGTACCGCTTATGCAGTAGTACCGCTTAACACAAGCGGTAGTACCGCTTACGCGGTAGTACTGCCTTACCAGCGGTAGTACCGCTTAAGGCAGCAGCAAAACTTCCTTTTGCACTTTCCAATACCTCGTGGGCTTTACCCCTTTGGCTCATATAAAGTGTTGCTGCACCCGAACACTTCGGTAAACATCCGGAACCCCTTCCGGTGAATTCCGGAACTCTTCCGGAGATCAAAACACTATTATCACATATATCAATCTTTACCTCCGGACTATTCCGGAGATCCTCGTCATGTCCGAGATCTTATCCAGGACTCCGAACAACCTTCGGTCACCAACAAAATAACTCAACTATACTAATCGTCACCAAACGTTAAGTGTGTAGACCCTGCAGGTTCGAGAACTATGTAGACATGACCGAGACACCTCTACGATCAATAACCAATAGCGGGACCTGGATGCCCATATTGGCTCCTACATATTCTACGAAGATCTTTATCGGTCGAACCTCTATGTCAAGGATTCAGTTAATCCCGTATGCTGTTCCCTTTGTTCTTCGGTATGTTACTTGCCCGAGATTCGATCGTCGGTATCTCTATACCTAGTTCAATCCCGTTACCGGCAAGTCTCTTTACTCGTTCCGTAATACAAGATCTCGTGGCTAACACTTTAGTCACATTGCTTGCAAGGCTCATTGTGATGTTGTATTACCGAGTGGGCCCTGAGATACCTCTCCGTCACACGGAGTAACAAATCCCAGTCTTGATCCATGCCAACCCAACAGACATCCTCGGAGATACCTGTAGAGCATCTTTATAATCACCCAGTTACGTTGCGACGTTTGATACACACAAGGTACTCCTCCGATGTCAGGGAGTTGCATGATCTCATGGTCATAGGAACAGATACGTGACATGCAGAAAACAATAGCAATAAACTGACACGATCATATGCTACGTTCATAGTTTGGGTCTTGTCCATCACATCATTCTCCTAATGATGTGATCCCGTTATCAAATGACATCTCATGTCAATGGCTAGGAAACCTTAACCATCTTTGATCAACGAGCTAGTCAACTAGAGGCTCACTAGGGACACAGTGTTGTCTATGTACCCACACATGTATTTGAGTTTCCAATCAATACAATTATAGCATGGATAATAAACGATTATCATGAACAAGGAAATATAATAATAACCAATTTATTATTGCCTCTAGGGCATATTTCCAACAGTCTCCCACTTGCACTAGAGTCAATAATCTAGTTCACATCACTATGTGATTTACATTGTAATGAATCGAACACCCATGCAGTTCTGGTGTTGTTCATGTTTAGCCCTTGGAAGAGGTTTAGTCATCGGATCTGCAACATTCAGATCCGTGTGTACTTTGCAAATATTTATGTCGTCCTCCTTGATGTAATCGCGGATGGAATTGAAACGTCACTTTATGTGTCTGGTCCTCTTGTGAAATCTTGGTTCCTTGGCTAGAGCAATGGCACCAGTATTATCACAAAACAGAGTCATTGGGTTAAGCGCACTAGGCACTACTCCAAGATCTGTCATGAACTCCTTCATCCAGACACCTTCCTTCGCCGCCTCCGAGGCTGCGATGTACTCCGCTTCGCATGTAGAATCAGCTACCACGCTTTGCTTGGAACTGCACCAGCTAACCGCACCCCCATTAAGAATAAATACATATCCGGTTTGAGACTTAGAGTCATCCGGATCAGTGTCAAAGCTTGCATCGACGTAACCCTTTACGACGAGCTCTTGATCACCTCCATAAACGAGAAACATGTCCTTAGTCCTTTTCAGGTACTTCAGGATATTCTTGACCGCCGTCCAGTGTTCCATTCCTGGATCACTTTGAAACCTTCCGACCATACTTATGGCAAGGCTGACATCGGGTCTTGTGCACAGCATTGCATACATAATAGAGCCTATGGCTGAAGCATAGGGGATGACACTCATCTTTTCTCTATCTTCTGCAGTCACTGGGCATTGAGTCTTACTCAACTTCACACCTTGCAAAACAGGCAAGAACCCCTTCTTGGACTGATCCATTTTGAACTTCTTCAAAATCTTATCAAGGTATGTGCTTTGTGAAAGTCCTATTAAGCGTCTTGATCTATCTCTATAGATCTTGATGCCTAATATGAAAGCAGCTTCTCCTAGGTCCTTCATTGAAAAACTCTTGTTCAAATATTCCTTCACGCCTTCCAACATTTCTATATTGTTTCCAATCAGTAATATGTCATCCACATATAATATTAGAAACGCTATAGAGCTCCCACTCACTTTCTTGTAAATACAAGCTTCTCCGTAAACTTGTATAAACTCGAACGCTTTGATCACCTCATCAAAGCGAAGATTCCAACTCCGAGATGCTTGCACCAGTCCATAAATGGATCGGTGGAGTTTGCAAACTTTGTCAGCATTCTCTGGATCGACAAAACCTTCTGGTTGCATCATATACAACTCTTCCTTAAGGAAACCGTTAAGGAACGCTGTTTTGACATCCATCTGCCAAATTTCATAATCGAAAAAGGCAGCTATTGCTAACATGATTCGGACGGACTTAAGCATCGCTACGGGTGAGAAGGTCTCATCGTAGTCAACTCCTTGAACTTGTGAAAAACCCTTTGCCACAAGTCGAGCTTTATAGACGGTGATATTACCGTCCGCGTCCGTCTTCCTCTTAAAGATCCATTTGTTCTGAATGGCCTTACGCCCTTCAGGTAATACTTCCAAAGTACACACTTTGTTTTCATACATGGATCCCATCTCGGATTTCATGGCCTCTAACCACTTCTCGGAATCCGGTCCCATCATCGCTTCTCCATAGCTCGTAGGTTCATCGTTGTCCAACAACATGACCTCTAAGACAGGGTTGCCGTACCACTCAGGAGCAGTACGCGTCCTTGTCGACCTACGAGGTTCGATAGCAACTTGATCCAAAGCTTCATGATCATCATCATTAACTTCCTCTTCAGCTGATGTAGGCTCTATAGAAACATCTTTCTGCGCTGCGCTACTTTCAGGTTGAAGTAAAGGTTCAACAACCTCATCAAGTTCTATCTTCCTCCCACTCAATTCTTTCGAGAGAAACTCTTTCTCAAGAAATGTTCCGTTTTTAGCGACAAACACTTTGCCTTCGGATCTGAGGTAGAAGGTATACCCAACTGTCTCTTTTGGGTATCCTATGAAGACGCATTTCTCCGCTTTGGGTTCCAGCTTTTCAGGCTGAAGCTTTTTGACATAAGCATCACATCCCCAAACTTTAAGAAACGACAGCTTTGGCTTCTTGACAAACCAAAGTTCATATGGCGTCGTCTCAACGGATTTCGATGGTGCCCTATTTAAAGTGAATGCAGCTGTCTCTAATGCATAACCCCAAAACGATAGTGGCAAATCGGCAAGAGACATCATAGATCGCACCATATCCAATAAGGTTCGATTACGACGTTCGAACACACCATTACGCTGTGGTGTTCCAGGCGGTGTCAATTGTGAAACAATTCCACATTGTCTTAAGTGACTGCCAAACTCATAACTCAGATATTCTCCTCCTCGATCAGATCGTAGGAATTTAATCTTCTTGTTACGATGATTCTCAACTTCACTCTGAAATTGTTTGAACTTTTCAAACGTTTCAGACTTGTGTTTCATTAAGTAAATATACCCATATCTACTTAAGTCATCAGTGAAGGTGAGAAAGTAATGATAACCACCGCATGCCTCAATGCTCATCGGACCGCACACATCAGTATGTATGATTTCCAACAAGTCACTTGCCCGTTCCATTGTTCCAGAGAACGGCGTTTTAGTCATCTTGCCCATGAGGCATGGCTCGCATGTGTCAAGTGATTCAAAATCAAGTGACTCCAAAAGTCCATCAGTATGGAGCTTCCTCATGCGTTTTACGCCAATATGACCCAAACGGCAGTGCCACAAGAAAGTGGTATTATCATTATCAATTTTACATCTTTTGGCATCAATGTTATGAACATGTGTATCATTACTATCGAGATTCAATAAGAATAAACCCCTTACTTCGGGTGCATGACCATAAAAGATATTACTCATATAAATAGAACAACCATTATTCTCTGATTTAAATGAGTAACCGTCTCGCAATAAACAAGATCCAGATATAATGTTCGTGCTTAACGCAGGCACCAAATAACATTTATTCAGGTTCATCACTAATCCCGATGGTAATCGAAGAGCGAGCGTGCCGACGGCGATCACATCAACCTTGGAACCATTTTCCACGCGCATCGTCACTTCGTCCTTTGCCAGCCTCCGTCTATTCCGTAGTTCCTGTTTTGAGTTGCAAATACGAGCAACCGCACCGGTATCAAATACCCAGGTACTACAACGAGAGTTGGTAAGGTACACATCAATAACATGTATATCATATATACCTTGTTTGTTGTTGGCCGCCTTCTTGTCAGCCAAATACTTGGGGCAGTTCCGCTTCCAGTGTCCAGTTCCCTTGCAATGAAAGCACACCGTTTCTGGTTTGGGTCCAGCCTTGGGTTTCTTCACGAGAGGAGCAACTGCTTTGCCACTCTTCTTGGAGTTACCCTTCTTACCCTTGCCATTTTCTTGAAACTAGTGGTTTTATTGACCATCAACACTTGATGCTCCTTCTGAATTTCAGACTCAGCGGCTTTCAGCATCGCAAACAGCTCGGCGACTGACTTGTTCATCCCGTGCATGTTATAGTTCAACACGAAGCTCTTGTAGCTAGGTGGCAATGATTGAAGAACTCTGTCAGTGATAGCCTCTGGTGGAAGGGGCATCCCCAATTCAGCCAGACGGGTGGAGTACCCAGACATTCTGAGTACGTGATCACTGATAGACCCGTTCTCCTCCATCTTGCAAGCATAGAACTTATCGGAGATCTCATATCTCTCGATCCGGGCATTCTTCTGAAAGATAAACTTCAACTCCTGGAACATCTCATATGCTCCATGACGTTCAAAACGTCTTTGAAGTCCCGGTTCTAAGCCATACAATATTGCACATTGAACTATTGAGTAATCTTCAGAACGAGCCTGCCAGGCGTTCACAACGTCTAGAGACTCAACTGGAGCGGGTGGATCACCAAGCGGTGCATCAAGGACATAAGCCTTCTGGGAAGCCGTAAGGATAATCCTTAGATTACGGGCCCAGTCCACAAAGTTACTTCCATCATCTTTCAACTTAGCTTTCTCTAGGAACGCATTAAAATTCAGGGGTGCTACTGCGCGAGCCATGATCTACAACATAAATATAGCAAAGACAACTTAGACTATTGTTCTAGATAATGAGTTTAGTTAATCATATTACTTAAAAACTCCCACTCAAATTGACATCCCTCCGGTCATTCGAGTGTAACATGATCCAAATCCACCAACTCAAGTCCGATTATCACGTGAGTTGAGGTGGTTTCAATGGTGAACATCTTCATGTTGATCATATCTACTATATGACTCATGTTCGACCTTTCGGTCTCTTGTGTTACGAGGCCATGTCTATACATGCTAGGCTCGTCAAGTTTAACCCGAGTGTTCCGCACGTGCAACATGGCTTACACCCGTTGTATGTGAACGTAGAGTCTATCACACCCGATCATCACGGTGTGTCTCGAAACGACGAACTTTCGCAACGGTGCACACTCGGGGAGAACACAATTTTATCTTGAAATTTAAGTGAGGGATCACCTTATAATGCTATCGTCGTCCTAAGCAAAATAAGATGCATAAAAGGATTAACATCACATGCAAATCATAAGTGACATGATATGGCCATGAACTTGTGCTTTTGATCTCCATCTCCAAATCACCGGCATGATCTCCATCGTCACCGGCATGACACCATGATCTCCATCATCTTGATCTCCATCAACGTGTCGCCATGAGGTTGTCGCGCCGACTGTTGCTTCCACGACTATTGCTAACTCATAGCGATAAAGTAAAGCAAAAACGGCAAAAATAATTAAAGACAACTCTATGGCTCCTGCCAGTTGCCGTACTCATCGACATGCAAGTCGTGATATTCTATACAACACATGATCATCTCATACATCACATATATCTCATCATGTAATTGGCCATATCACATCACAACATACCCTGCAAAAACAAGTTAGACGTCCTCTAATTGTTGTTGCAAATTTTACGTGGCTGCTACGGGTTTGCAAGAACTGTTCTTACCTACGCAAAACCACAACGTGGTGTAGTGATTGCTTTTTGATCTTCTAAAAGAACCCTCTTCATTGAAATCGATTCAACTAAAGTGAGAGAGACAGACACCCGCTAGCCATCTTTATGCAACGAAGTTACATGTCAGTTGAAGGAACCTGTCTCGCGTAAGCGTACGCGTAATGTCGGTCCGGGCCGCTTTATCTCACAATACCACCGAATCAAGTATCAACTAGTAACGGCAAGCAATATGTATACACCCATGCCCACAACTCGTTTGTGTTCTACTCGAGATCTCATCTACGCATAGACCTAGCTCAGATGCCACTGTTGGGGAACGTTGCATGGGAAACAAAAATTTTCCTACGCACACACAAGATCTATCCATGGTGATGAGCATCTACGAGAGGGAGAGTGAATCTACATACCCTTGTAGATCGCTAAGCGGAAGCGTTAAGAAACGCGGTTGATGTAGTCGAACGTCTCCGCGATCCAAATCGCAAGTCGTCCCTCGATCCGATCACGAACTAGTGCCGAACGGACGGCACCTCCGCGTTCAACACACGTACGGCTTGATGACGCCTTCACCTCCTCGATCCAGCGAGCGATGGTGAAGTAGTAGATGAGTTCCGGCAGCACGACGGCGTGGTGATGGTGGTGAGGAACAATCTCTGCAGGGCTTCGCCAAGCACTACGAAGATTATGACGGGAGAACTAGAGGGTTAGGGTTGCCGACACACGGCTTGGGAAATCTTAATGTATCCCGTGTGCTAGCCCTGCCCCTCTATTTATATGTTGAGCCTTGAGGTCTAAACTTGGAGTAAAAGCCTCCTCCAGGTCGGTTTTGCCCGCACAAGGTCGGTTTGGCCCGCAGGGAAAGAGTCCAACTCGGATCCCTGCAGTATCACGCACAAGCGGTAGTACCGCTCACGAGCGGTAGTACCGCTTCACACAAGCGGTAGTACCGCTTATGCGGTAGTACCGCTTAACACAAGCGGTAGTACCGCTTACGCGGTAGTACTGCCTTACCAGCGGTAGTACCGCTTAAGGCAGCAGCAAAACTTCCTTTTGCACTTTCCAATACCTCGTGGGCTTTACCCCTTTGGCTCATATAAAGTGTTGCTGCACCCGAACACTTCGGTAAACATCCGGAACCCCTTCCGGTTAATTCCGGAACTCTTCCGGAGCTCAAAACACTATTATCACATATATCAATCTTTACCTCCGGACTATTCCGGAGATCCTCGTCATGTCCGAGATCTTATCCGGGACTCCGAACAACCTTCGGTCACCAACAAAATAACTCAACTATACTAATCGTCACCAAACGTTATGTGTGTAGACCCTGCGGGTTCGAGAACTATGTAGACATGACCGAGACACCTCTACGATCAATAACCAATAGCGGGACCTAGATGCCCATATTGGCTCCTACATATTCTACGAAGATCTTTATCGGTCGAACCTCTATGTCAAGGATTCAGTTAATCCCGTATGCTGTTCCCTTTGTTCTTCGGTATGTTACTTGCCCGAGATTCGATCGTCGGTATCTCTATACCTAGTTCAATCCCGTTACCGGCAAGTCTCTTTTACTCGTTCCGTAATACAAGATCTCGTGGCTAACACTTTAGTCACATTGCTTGCAAGGCTCATTGTGATGTTGTATTACCGAGTGGGCCCTGAGATACCTCTCCGTCACACGGAGTAACAAATCCCAGTCTTGATCCATGCCAACCCAACAGACATCCTCGGAGATACCTGTAGAGCATCTTTATAATCACCCAGTTACGTTGCGACGTTTGATACACACAAGGTACTCCTCCGATGTCAGGGAGTTGCATGATCTCATGGTCATAGGAACAGATACTTGACATGCAGAAAACAATAGCAATAAACTGACACGATCATATGCTACGTTCGTAGTTTGGGTCTTGTCCATCACATCATTCTCCAAATGATGTGATCCCGTTATCAAATGACATCTCATGTCAATGGCTAGGAAACCTTAACCATCTTTGATCAACGAGCTAGTCAACTAGAGGCTCACTAGGGACACAGTGTTGTCTATGTACCCACACATGTATTTGAGTTTCCAATCAATACAATTATAGCATGGATAATAAACGATTATCATGAACAAGGAAATATAATAATAACCAATTTATTATTGCCTCTAGGGCATATTTCCAACAGGATCGACCTTTAGTCCCGGTTGAATCCACACCCCGGTACTAAAGTACCTTTAGTCCCGGTTCGTGGCTGCAACCGGGACTAAAAGGTTGGCCTTTAGTCCCGGTTACAGCCACGGGCCGGGAGTAAAGGTCTGTTTTCGGGGCCCAAATTAACCACGGGAAGAGGACCTTTAGTCCCGGCTGGTTGTGCCAACCGGGACTAAAGGTTTTTTTTTCATTTTTTCTGTTTTAGCTTTATTTTTTTTCTTTTGTTTCTACTTACAGCCAAATATTTAGAGTTTTTGAGTGAATCTTTTTGCTTTAGGTCACAAAAATTATAAACTTTCTGTTAGTGCCAGTAGTTTTCAAATTTGAATAGTTTAAATTTGAATTCTTTAAAATTTGTGTGAATCACTCGTTTGTGAATAACTTTAGTTTAAAAATAGATTTTTGAGTGATTCTTTTTCCTGCTGTTTAATATTAGTGTGTTTTATCAGTATGTTCAATTTGGTAATTTTTAGGTTATTTTAAATTGGTGTTTTAATCAAAAACAGATTCTGTTTAGCTCTTTTAGTTTTATACCTTCATTTGTTTTAAATATTTTAGTTTATATGTTTTCTTGTTATTCTTTTGCCAAATTATATTATGTTTCTGTTAGTCAGCATGAGGAGTTTTAATTTTCAACCCTTACTTACTTCATTTGTTATTTTTCATGCATTTAATGATTTTTTTGTAAGCTAAATGACCCTGAAATTGAAAAGCACTACAAATGAACTCTGAAAAGGTTGAAACTTGGCATGGTATCATCATTTCACCCACATAGCATGTGCTAAAAAGTTGAGAGGGTTACGGCCAAAACCGGATGCACTTCGTGTACAAACTCGACCATCTCTTTCGAAGTATCAAGGTTTCGGACGAAAACTCATCTGTTACAAAGGCATTTCCTTTTTTTAAACTTATTTCAACTCTAGACTTTTTGTGCATTCAATCTGCACCATTCAAAGCCACATCCTCAAATTTCAACCCTTTCTAACTTCATTTGCTATTTTTCATGCATTTAATGCTTTTTTGAGCTAAATGACCCTGAAATTGAAAAGCACTACAAATGAACTCTGAAAAGGTTGAAACTTGGCATGGTATCATCATTTCACCCACATAGCATGTGCTAAAAAGTTGAGAGGGTTACGGCAAAAACTGGATGCACTTCGTGTACAAAACTGGACCATCTCCTTCGAAGTATCAAGGTTTCGGACGAAAACTCATCTGTTACAAAGGCATTTCATTTTTTTTAAACTTATTTCAACTCCAGAATTTTTGTGCATTTAATATGCACCATTCAAAGCCACATCCTCAAATTTTAACCCTTTCTAACTTCATTTGCTATTTTTCATGCCTTTAATGATTTTTTGAGCTAAATGACCCTGAAATTGAAAAGCACTACAAATGAACTCTGAAAAGGTTGAAACTTGGCATGGTATCATCATTTCACCCACATATCATGCGCTAAAAAGTTGAGAGGGTTACGGCAAAAACTGGATGCACTTCGTGTACAAACTGGACCATCTCCTTCGAAGTATCAAGGTTTCGGACGAAAACTCATCTGTTACAAAGGCATTTCATTTTTTTAAACTTATTTCAACTCCAGACTTTTTGTGCATTCAATATGCACCATTCAAAGCCACATCCTCAAATTTCAACCCTTTCTAACTTCATTTGCTATTTTTCATGCATTTAATGATTTTTTTGAGCTAAATGACCCTGAAATTGAAATGCACTACAAATGAACTCTGAAAAGGTTGAAACTTGGCATGGTATCATCATTTCACCCACATAGCATGTGCTAAAAAGTTGAGAGGGTTACGGCAAAAACTGGATGCACTTCGTGTACAAACTGGCCTATCTCGGCTACTCACTAGAGAAGAAAGTGATGACGATGAAGCCGATCACATCCCAGAGTGGGATATTGGGGTATAAAACTTTTTCTTCGCGTGTGTCCCTTTGCGCCGTAACCATGGACAATCTTCATCATTTAACAGGATGCTTGGGTCAGTCTTCATAGTGAAGGGAGGAATTTCATGAAACTTTTCATAATCTTCTGACATGTCTGTCTTGTCCTCCACTCCCATGATGTTTCTTTTCCCTGAAAGAACTATGTGGCGCTTTGGCTCACCGTATGATGTATTCGCTTCCTTATCTTTCCTTTTTCTCGGTTTGGTAGACATGTCCTTCACATAGAAAACCTGCGCCACATCATTGGCTAGGACGAATGGTTCGTCTGTGTACCCAAGATTGTTGAGATCCACTGTTGTCATTCCGTACTGCGGGTCTACCTTTACCCCGCCTCCTGTCAGATTGACCCATTTGCACCGAAACAAAGGGACCTTAAACTCACGTCCATAGTCAAGCTCCCATATCTCCTCTATGTAACCATAATATGTGTCCTTTTCCCTATTGGTGTTTGTTGCATCAAAGCGGACACCACTGTTTTGGTTGGTGCTCTTTTTATCTTGGGCGATCGTGTAAAATGTATTCCCATTAATCTTGTACCCTTTGAAAGTCAATATAGTCGAAGATGGTGACTTGGCCAACAAGTACAGCTCATCTCCAACATTGTCGTCATTCATGAGATTTGTTTGCAACCAACCGCCGAAAGTCGCCATGTGTGTACGTTTAATCCAGGGGTCAGACTGCTCCGGGTTCTTGGAGCGTACAATATCCATGTGTTCCTCGATATATGGAGCCACCAAGGTGGAATTTTGTAGAACTGTGTAGTGTGCTTGGGCCCAAGAATGCCCGTCCCTACATATTACTGAATCCTTTCCTAGCGTGCCTTTTCCACTCAGTCTCCCCTCATGCCGCGATTCAGGAACACCAATCGGCTTAAGGTCAGGAATAAAGTCAACACAAAACTCAATAACCTCCTCTGTTTCATGGCCCTTGGAGATGCTTCCTTCTGGCCTAGCACGGTTATGAACATATTTCTTTAAGACTCCCATGAACCTCTCAAAGGGGAACATATTGTGTAGAAATACAGGACCCAGAATGGCAATCTCTTCGACTAGGTGAACTAGGACGTGCGTCATGATATTGAAGAAGGATGGTGGGAACACCAACTCGAAACTGACAAGACATTGCACCAAATCATTATGTAACCTTGGTAGGATTTCTGGATCGATTACCTTCTGGGAAATTGCATTGAGGAATGCACATAGCTTCACAATGGCTAATCGAACATTTTCCGGTAGAAGCCCCCTCAATGCAACCGGAAGTAATTACGTCATAATCACGTGGCAGTCATGAGACTTTAGGTTTTGGAATTTTTTCTCTGCCATATTTATTATTCCCTTTATATTCGATGAGAAGCCAGACGGGGCCTTCATACTGAGCAGGCATTCAAAGAAAATTTCCTTCTCTTCTTTGGTAAGAGCGTAGCTGGCAGGACCTTGATACTGCTTTGGATGCATGCCGTCTTTTTCGTGCATACGTTGCTGGTCCTCCCGTGCCTCCGGTGTATCTTTTGTCTTCCCATACACGCCCAAGAAGCCTAGCAGGTTCACGCAAAGATTCTTCGTCACGTGCATCACGTTGATTGCAGAGCGGACCTCTAGGACTTTCCAATAGGGTAGGTCCCAAAATATAGATTTCTTCTTCCACATGGGTGCGTGTCCATCAGCGTCATTCGGAACAGATTATCCGCCAGGACCCTTTCCAAAGATTACTTTTAAATCCTTGACCATATCAAGTATATGATCACCAGTACGGTGGTCAGGCTTCTTCCGGTGATCTGCCTCACCTTTGAAATGCTTGCCTTTCTTTCTTAAGAGATGCTTGATCGGAAGAAATCGACGATGTCCCAGGTACACATTCTTCTTACATTTATCCAAATATATACTTTCGGTCTCATCTAAACAGTGCATGCATGCGTGGTATCCCTTGTTTGTCTGTCCTGAAAGGTTACTAAGAGCAGGCCAATCATTGATGGTTACAAACAGCAACGCTCGTAGGTCAAATTCCTGCTGTTTGTGCTCATCGCACACACGTACACCTTTTATGTCCCATAGCTGTAAAAGTTCTTCAACTAATGGCCTTAGGTACACATCAATGTCATTGCCGGGTTGCTTACGGCCTTGGATGAGCACTGGCATCATAATGAACTTCCGCTTCATGCACAACCAAGGAGGAAGGTTATAGATACATAGAGTCACAGGCCAGGTGCTATGATTGCTGCTCTGCTCCCCAAAAGGATTAATGCCATTTGCACTTATACCAAACCATAAGTTCCTTGCGTCACCTGCAAACTTCGGCCACTTTCTCTCGATTTTTCTCCACTGCGAGCCATCAGCGGGTACTCTCAACTTCCCGTCTTTCTTACGGTCTTCTTTGTGCCATCGCAACAACTTGGCATGCTCTTTGTTTTGGAACAAACGTTTCAACCGTGGTATTATAGGAGCATACCACATCACCTTGGCAAGAATCCTCTTCCTGGGGCGCTCGCCCTCAACATCATCACCAGGGTCATCGCGGCTGATCTTATAGCGCAATGCACCGCATACCGGGCATGCATTCAAATTCTCGTACTCCTCACCGCGGTAGAGGATGCAGTCATTAGGGCATGCATGTATCTTCTGCACCTCTAATCCTATAGGGCAGACAGCCTTCTTTGCTTCGTACGTACTGTCGGGCAATTCGTTGCCCTTTGGAAGCTTCTTCTTCATTATTTTCAGCAACTTTTCAAATCCCTTGTCAGATACACCATTCTCTGCCTTCCATTGCAGCAATTCCAGTGTGGTACCCAGCTTTTTCTTGTCATCTTCGCAATTTGGGTACAACAATTTTTTGTGATCCTCTAACATGCGCTTCAACTTCAACTTCTCCTTTTCACTTTCGCAGTTTCTCTTTGCATCAGCAATGGACCGACCAAGATCATCAGCGAGCTCATCTGATGCCTCTTCTTCAGCTTCTTCTTCTTCTTCATTCTCTTCTCCCATTGTAGTACCATCGTATTCAGGGAACCCAGGATAGTTGTCATCATCCTCTTCTTCTTCATTCTCTTCCATTAGAACCCCTCTTTCTCCATGCTTGGTCCAACAGTTATAGCCGGACATGAAACCGGACGTAAACAGGTGGACGTGAATGACTTTTGAGCTAGAGTAATTCCTATCATTCTTACAGACACCACATGGACAACACATAAAACCATTCTGCTTGTTTGCCTCAGCCGCATGCAGAAAACTATGCACGCCATTAATGAACTGGGGAGAGCATCGGTCATCGTACATCCATTGCCGACTCATCTTCATTACAGAACACCGAAAAGACCAAATTAATACAAGTTCATACACACTTATTCTCATAAAACAACATAAAACTATCTAGCTAAAGCATTTAAATGCAACAACAAATGCGATCAAAATCGCAACTAAGGTAATAATTGATCCAACAGCATAATGATACCAAGCCTCTTTATTAACGCCATATTTTCTAATCTTTCTAATCTTCAAGCGCATTGCATCCATCTTGATCTTGTGATCATCGACGACATCGGCAACATACAACTCCAATTTCATCTTATCTTCTTCAATTCTTTTCAATTTTTCTTTCAAATATTCATTTTCTTTTTCAACTAAATTCAACTTCTCGACAAGCGGGTCGGTTGCAATTTCCGGTTCACATACCTCCTAGATAAAAAATATCTATGTCAACTTGATGGGCATAATTGTCATAAACACGAAATGCAACAAATAGTTATAAAAGAGAATATACCACATCCGAATCATAAACCGGACGAGGGCCGACGGGGACGGATATCAAAACCATGGCACTATGTATAACAAACAATCATACAAGTAAGAAAATTATACAAGTAACTATCTAAATCATACAAATAAGATTTTTTTTATAAAAAGGATAAGAACAAGAGGCTCACCAAGGTGGTGCCGGCAACGGGGCGGTGCGGGCGATCGACGGTGGTTAGGACGGGGACGGGAAGGCACTAAGTAAACTACACATATGCAAACTAAGAAGTTAATTTGAGCTCAAATTGCATATAAATCAAATAAACTCCCACATAATTACTCCCAAACTAAAACCCACAAATCACTATACTTATAGAGCATTGCACGAGCTAATCTAGCAATGAGAGATGAAAGGACAAAGTTGCTAACCTTTGTGAACACTTGGATAGATGGGGTGCCTCAAATCTTGACAGATCTTGGCAAAAATGGAGGATGAGCTCGAGCAAGGGGAAGAGAACAGAGGAGAGAAAGGAGAAAACAGAGAAAGGAGAGCTTGGGCTCGGGCTGGACGTAGCACTATATATAGTGATATCTTTAGTCCCGGTTGGTGATACCAACCGGGACTAAAGGTCCATCTCTAATCCCGGTTGGTGATACCAACCGGGACTAAAGGGGCTCGCAGGGGCCCCAGCCTGACGCCAGCCTGCCACCACCCCTTTAGTCCCGGTTGGTAATACCAACCGGGACTAGAGGTCACAAATGAACCGGGACTAAAGCCTAGCCGTTGGAACCGGGACTAGTGGTCACATTAGTCCCGGTCCAAAACCCGACCGGGACTAATGCTCCGGACGAAAAGCCTGTTTTCTACTAGTGGTCCTTTGTATCTCTTCTCTATGAATTTGTAGGTTTGGGGTTCTTAGTCCATACGGTTCTTGATTTCTTGAGATTGAATAGGGTTCTGGATTGGGCTATATAGTTCTCCAATCTCCCTCTAGCGGAATGGTCTGATATCATCTCAAAGTCTGATGAGCCTGAATCATCAGTTGTTTAAAATGCCATGTTCTTTGGTTCATAAATAGTTTGCTTCACATACAAATATATTGGATGGCATACTAATCGACTCATATGTGACCAGAGTTAGTATGCATATGGTATAGTATGGAAAGTGTTACAAATGACTAACTTTCAATAGACTATCACAATTTGCTTAGGAACAAACTCAATTACCTTTTTGTTCATGATAAAAGGAACGTAATCTCCCATTTTCTGTAACCAAACTAGAGAGTATAGAGGTTCTATCTTGTAAGACTTGTTCATACAGGAAAACTTAACCAAACTAGCGAGTACTTAGTTACTCACATGCATAGGCATAGACAATCTACACGCTACTTGCTTTTTTGCCTGGGTGCAAGCACTAGGGGTCTTATTCCTGCATGAACCTTTATTTATTTTTCCTCCTATATTTCTTTCTGTTTTGGATGTCTCAAGTAAATAAAATTTTAAGCTCCAGTGCATGATAGGGTGTCTTTCCTACAAGAATGCCTAACATTGCATCTTCTTAACTCGATATTGTATATCATTAACTGAAATGTAGCAATTAGTCACCCAACTGAATATTCAAGTACAAAGGCATCAAATATCTACTTATTTGCATCCATATACATGTGTGTAGACAATCGCATCCATATACATGTGTGTAGACAATCACATGAAGGTGGCCATGTTACTCTTAGGAGAAAGATAATCTGTTCAATATTACCAAAGGACTACCATGACGGCGCGGCCCCATCTCCCTCGGATGGCCAGTGTGGCCCTGATAACGTTGCTCCCCTACACTGAGGACTACCCCGACGGTGCGGCCCCGATGGTGCTGCTCCCTTACACCCTCAACTACAACCTTAGATCTTAGAGAAGGTGGAGAATTAACACAAGTGCCAACTCGGAATACATGTATATTCTTGCTTGCACGGTCATGTGGAATGTGTTTTTTTTCTTATGGTCGTTGCTCTTGCATGTGCCTCGGTACAAAGAACTAAATATAGAGTTGTTCAGAGAGGGTTTGATTTGTTGACTGTGTTTCTTTATTCATAGAGGTTTTTTTTTTTGCGGGGATTGTTCATAGAGGGTTTGATTTGTAGGCTGTTGTTCTTCGTTCAGAAAGGAGTTGGTTCTTTTTGCCTCTGTAGTCACATGGATATTACAGTAATGTGCTGCTCATTTAAATGAAAAAACAGGATTTAAAATGATTAGAGTTTTTCTTCTGGAATTTCCAGGGCCTTGTTGCAATTCACACATTAGTGCAACCTAGCGTTTGATTAAGTAGCACTGGAAGCTAAAACATCTGACTAGATGGTGGGTGGTGATGAATAAATAATGTCCCATTCCCTACATGTTCTTTTTTTTTTTTTTTTTGCGAGAAACTTCCAATCTATTCATCTTCAATCATGGCAGTACAAAGAACAACAGAGGTAATAAAAATTACAACCATGTCCGTGGACCACCTAGCGACGACTACAAGCACTGGAGCGAGCCGAAGATTCCCTACATGTTCTACAAGAGACCCACTACCTTTGATAGAAACACACATGAAGATTTCTATGTTCCTCGTCGGGCTGCGAAGGGTTGTCACCCGCCTTTGGTAAGGCATATGTAAAAAATATTTCAGTATTACCAGCCTCATGGTATAGTCACTTGTATTGCCGATCCGACCACTTCCAGTTCTTCAATTGTTTGTAGGAGGACTACAAGCAAGTCAAGCCTTCTCAAGAGCTCCTTGCCATGGACTTGCATGTAGTGGAGATTCCGTCATACTTATAGAGGTGTTGTAACACATCATGTTTACTTGGAGAGCATCTCTAACAGCGACCCGCAAATTTCGTCCCGCATCCGTCCGCAGACAGAGGGACCAGTCCATGGACACGGATGCGGGAGGCCGCCATCCAATCGTGGCCGCATACATCCTGCCAACAATTCGAACTAACCGGACGAAATTCGATCAAACACGGGCGGATTTCATATAAACATGACTGATTTCATATAAACACGACGGATTTCATATAAACATGACGGATTTCATTACATTTAGATCAACTAAGCGGTGCTAGTCCGGTTCTGGAGGTATAATTAATACCTAATCTAAATGGTCGCCGGTGCCCATTCCCCGTGTCCGGCCATGAACCCCGAGAACTGAAACTTCACCTTTTCCAGCTCCGCCTCGGCGCTCTCCAGCTCCACCTCCGTAACCTCCTCCTCCGGAGACCCGGGAATTGAAGTTGCCGCCTCCACGTCGCCGCCAAGTGATTAATCGGCCGCCGTTGCTAAGCCCACCAAGCTTGGCGTCGACGGGAGGGGAGGAGCGGTGGCCTTCTTGGGACCCGAGCGGTGGCGACCTACCGTGCACTACTCTTCATCGCTGCCGGCCACGGACGTGCCGGCTTCGTGGTTGTGGCGGCGGGGCGTGGCCTCGGCGTTGTCCTCCTCCTCGTCATCGGTCTCGCCGAACACCGCCTTGCCCGCCTCATCGTCACACTCCTTGTAGGCGGCTGCCACTTCCGCCGCCCGCTCGTGGTACCGCCAGCGGGCGAGGCGGATCTCGCGGACGGAGCAGTAGGACTCCAGCAGCGCCTCTTGCTCCGCAGGGTCCTCGTCCGGCGCGATCGCCCTACCGGCGGCGATCTGCTCCTCCGCCCGCAGGTGCTCCTGGAGGAAGTGGTGGTTGTAGGCGGCATCGGCCTGCGCCTCCCGGGACTGCTCCTCCCGCATCATGTCCATGTAATGGGCACGGGCCTCGCCGATGGTCATGGTGCAATGCACCGGCGCGGGTGGCACGAAGGAAGAGGAGGGTGGCGCCGGCTCATCGTCGGACATGTCCTCCATTGGGACGTCGTCGTCCTCCAGCTGCCTGCCGGCTAGCCAGCCGGTAGCAATGGCGACCATCTCCTTCTTCTGGTCCGGCATCAGCCTATCCCAGAGAGCTTTGGCGGGGGAGAATCCATGGTGGGAGTGGTGCAGAGATGGATCGGAGGCGGATGACTGCGGCTATGGCCGGGGCAGCAGTTTATATAGCAATGGTGGGTGGCAGAGGGACGGACGGGTGTCGCCGGAGTAGGCGCCTCGACAACCGCATGCCATTAATGTGGGCGGCAGAAGGACGGACGAGCTGCGGTCGTGTCGTTTGAACGCAGAGCAGTCGCCTGCACTAGGTAGCGGCGCGGGCGGCGCTCTCTCGGCCGGCGCGCCGCTTCAATGCCGGCGTCAGTGAGCAGTCACGTCCGCTCTGAGCGGGCATGAATGCGGGCACTGATGCTCTGGAGCGACGCTGGCCGTTTTGGGCGGGACGCGCGCGCGGGAGGGAGGAGGGGTTTGGGTGGGCCAGGGCGGTCAGAAGCGGGCTTGGGAGCGGTCCAGACTCCCGCAAAGCTCCCCACGTTTGTCTCCGGTTTGCGGGAGAAAGTACGTCCGGACCATACCGCGGTCCGATACAGGACCACGTTGGATGACTTTCGCGGTCCGGACAGGGCGGTCCAGACGTATGTGGGCGGTTTGTGGGTCGGCGTTGGAGATGCCCTAAGGCCCCATATGCAGTATTATTCGAAATATACCTTCCGATCCGTATAAGGAATAGAAGCCCATATAGTACCACCGAAACATATGGCTTTATAATATACACACACTATCATATGTCGTGGACTTCACAAATTGAATATCACAACACACTACACATGACAATTTTTTTTGGGCAATTAACTGCCGGGAAAGATCAAGAATTCAAGGCAATAAACTGCCGGCAAAACTTTAAGTGTTGGGCAAAACTTTGTAGGTTATGGAAACTGTCGGAATAATAAAGTTAGAAGGGAAGTCCGTCTGCCGACATGTTTAGGGCGAGCCCAAGTTAGAAGGAGATTTGATCTCTAGGTGGACATTCTACTCGACCCGAGTCTCGGGGGCTACTACACGTCAGATTGATCTAGTTAAGCTCTACGAGGAAGATGTCGATCGTTAGACCGGCTTTTCAAACTGTCGTGAGTCTCGGGGGCTACTGGACATTCAGTTTTAAACTAAACTATCACATGAGGAGATTTTGATCCTCCGTTCGGCCATTTTTCGCCCGACCCGAGTCTCGGGAGACTACTGCACCAACGATTTTCCCCAAAGTCCTAATTTACACGACCAGCAGCCTAGTTTGTGCCAAACCGGACTACAGCTCGGCGGCAAGGATACGCGGAAGTGCAAATTAAGCTAAGGACCTACAGTGGAGACTGGATCTAGAGCCGTGGCTATATAACTCGGCGGAGAATAAATTGCACCGATCAATAAAATTTCCTGAAAAATTGACTAGTGAAAGTCCGCTTGGAGGGAAAACTTTTCCATGGAGGTCGGCTATCTTCATCAACAATTCAAGATCGGAGTAGGTTCATTCGACTTCAGAGCCAGCCCGATGATTGGAGGCCGGTGCGAGCAGATGTTGTTGGGAGGAGCTCTAAAGAACCAGTTTCAACCTCAGTGACCTGAAGACGATGTACAACTCAGTGCTGATCGATGTGCGGCCAAGCTTGAAGAACGGTTCAGGGGCTATTGACGGTGTTATGTCCCAGGGATAGCTCACCATGTCGGTTCCCGACCTGGTGGGCCGGGCTGAGGACCTCCTAGGTCGGTTTTGTCCTGGGCGACATTGGGAGGCCCATGACGTTTATACGGAAGACTTCGAAGACTTGCCATTCAAGACAAAGAGTTCTTATCTGTGGAGGACTCTCCTCCACCACCTTAGTCGACTAGGACTCTTGTAGCCCCGGGCCTCCGGCATCCTTTATGAACCCAGTCCGGACTAGTTGATAGACATCTTAGGTACAATCCCTTGGTACTTTATCTGTACTCTGTACACACCCCTATAGCAATAGACATGAGCAGGAGTAGGCTATTACCTCGACCGCGAGAGCGCGAACCTGGGTAAATCTTGCTCCTTATTTCTCGTCTGACCTAATCGCTACGTCAGAGCACCCTACTGAGGGATCTGCCGTAATCTACTCCGACGATCTTTAAATTCACTACCCCTTAATTTTTGAGCTCTTTCATTAAATTGAGGTGTGCAATTTTATATTTGATTCATGATTTTGACTGGGTCAATGATTTCTCAAATCAATCAGCAGCTACCAGCCTATAAAATTCCATTAGCCCCACACGTCCTCTCACTAACTCGCTAAAAAGAAGCACCAACAAGCGACAATGTCGCACTGATATAGTACACATGGCTAGCATGGCTAGCAATGCAAGAAACTTCCCACATACGAAAGGATTAATTAACAGATAACACGGAATCACACCTCCATGAAGGGTCCACCAAAATACCGTATAATAAAAATAGAAAACACACAAAATCATCTCCCCACGTGCCAAACCAAATAATATTCTTTTTTTTTTGGGTACAATCCCAACAACACCAAAGATGTAGCGAAGCGCCCAACCCTAGCTGGGACATTATATTGAGTACTCTAGCCTAGATCAAAAATACTAATTGACAATCTCATAGAGTACGATATTGTTCGAGTGACATGGCAACAAATTGAGCTGTCTATCCTTCAAAACATACCCCCTTCAACCTAACCTATTTTCCTCTCAGAAGATTAAGTTCAGTAAAAAAGAGCTCCTCACTATCCCTGCTTTCATGGCGCAGCCGCTGGTGTGCTGCTCGATTGGCCGCCCGGGTGCCCCCAAACCCTACCCCGCCACAGTCGCGCCCCATTTATCACCTAATCCAGGTCGATTTGCCCCAGCCCGATGCCCGTGAAGCTTGCTATCGTCGTCGCTATGCCGCGTCGTTGGGTCACCTACTACGGGACGCTGTCGGTAGAGCATCACGTCGAACCCGCCACCGAGGAGTGGACATGGCCACCTACGCAGATCCGAGCTCGGACGATGAGTCAATCTTGGAGGAGAAGGGCGAGGAGGGGGAGATGGAGGAGAAGGGGGCCATTGGCACTGCAGAGGAGCTCGTTGCCGACGGCTTCAAGGTCACTGTTGCGGGAGAGGAGGTCGTCACCGTAGTGGAGGAGTACCACACCGTGCCTGCCGACAAGGCCGAGTACCACGCAATGGATGTGCATCTTGAAGCTGAATGCGTCGCCATCAAGGAGTTTATCAAGGACGAGTGTGTGGTTGATCGCAACTGCCGCGATAAGCTCATTGCCGATGCCGAGCACGAGCAAATGTTTGCCAAACTCGAAGGCGACGACTCCGAGGGTGACATGTCGTGGATTCGCCCCGCCGCCAATGACCATGAGGTAGGCGGCTCCAACAATGCTCCGGTGATAGAGCTCTCCTCCGACGTGGAGTAACTCACCTCGTTTTAGCTCGGCCTAGTAGCAATGTATTGCGATCGTAATGTTTAATTAATCTACTTTTGTGTTTTAATGTGATGTTTATTTTCTAGTGATACAATGAATCTACTCTAAATGTATGTTTGTGATGAGTTTCTGGGCTAAATTGAGTTGTTGATGATATGACTTCTAGGGAAAGGGCTAGATGCAAAACGAAAATCACTCCAATTTTAGGTGATTAATGGATAGGGAGAATTTTAGGAGATTGAAGGATAAAGAAAGGGCTCGATACGCTCTTAATTAGCTTAGTGTGTTACGGGAATATCACTCCCACACCATTAAAACTTGCACACGATATCTACACGGTTTGATACCATCTGTTACTTCATCATAGCAAATCGGAATTCCTAATATGCACTTGCATAACACTCCAGTGCGCAGATGGATATTTTAGTGTCTAGCAACGGTTCGTTGCTAATCTAATGGTTGCTAAGTACAATATGTCTAAGCGGGATCTAATTTTGAAGCACCCGTCGAGGTAAAACCAATAGAAAATGTATCATCATTTGGATTAATGATTTGAGATATCAATATTTTGAAACTTCTAGGTAACTTGTGTCACAGTTAGCCCGCAAAAAAAAAAACTTGTGTCACAGTTAGAATTTCAGATTAATTATTAGTACGTATCCTTCGAAACTCTCTTTCCCTTTATAAGGCATATTTTGATTAACTTTAGAAAAAACATTGACTAACAGTTATCGTATTAGTATGTGATTTATGTGAGACAAAATCGCAATGCCATGTAAACATCTTTTTAAACATGATGAACCTACCGATAACATGGATTTTGTGTCATGCAAATTACATACTCCCTCCATCCCAAAATAAGTGTCTTGGACTGGGACGGAGGGAATACTAAGTGTAGTAATCATTTGCTTAACTACAAACGTCTTATATTTTAATTGAGAAAATAATACATGAAAGCACGATATATCTATCTCCCTTAACTAAAAACAACAATTCTTAGTTCGATCGATAACTCACAGCTGCATGTCCGACAAGATTCAAGTATGATGTTCATTTATTATGAGGATCATATCACAGCCATTGAATATAGTTATGATTTGGTCCATCTGTTCACATGTATAAATATACATACTAAGAACTATATACACATTTATAGAATCGAGGTGATGCGCGACCCTGCTATAGATAGAGCAGGGGTAGAGAATAGTAACCTTGAGGATTGAGAGGTATAAGGAGAAACAGAGTTTTACTACAATTGCATAGGGTGGCCAACACATCAAGATATTGTGAAAATGCTATCGAGTTTGGTTGAGAATTACAAGTTACTCCATGACTTATTGGAGTTCGTAGGCGATCACCTCTCTAAAACTCTCGAGACAGTCTGGGCATATGGTGTAATTCATTGCAATCGGCTCCATGATCAGCCAAGCGTCATGCAAGATTATCCTCTTCACCTGGAGAGGCAATTGTGTCATGCTCTAAGCACCTTGTCAGCTGCTGCCCTGCCTGACGAGCCGACGCGGCAATAGCATGAAACGACACTGGGGTGCAATGGCTTTTGTTGCTACAACATCGGCCCATTGGGCCTTAAGTAGAGTCGACTGTTGGGACCCAAGCCCATTTGAGCGCATATATAAGCTCCTTCTGGTTGGACATCGATAAGGACCGAACGTTCGGTCTGAGCATGCGCCAGATCGAACGAAACGTTCGGTACATGGGGTTCCATCCATCGAACGAAAGCGTTCGGTAGGAAAACCACCCCAGCCCGAACACCCTCCTACAGCTCACGTAAAAAGCCTTTTTGTTGCGACTAAAAAAAAGAATAAATAAAGCCCGGTTTGGCCCAGTTTTTCCTGTGACTAAAAAGCCCCAGTTTTGGCTGTGACTAACAAAGCCTAGATTTTGCCATGCTATAATTTTTTTTGCAAATGTCCAAAAATAAAATGAAAAGGATAATTTTGTCATGATAGGTAGAGTGAAAACAAGATAATACTAAAAAATCCCAATGGTTCAAACCAAAATAAAGCCATCGTCTTTATAAGCAAAATTTGCCATGGTTCAAAAAGATATTTTTTTTATGAAAATAGCAGAGAAAGTTCATTGCAATTTGCATGTATACATGATGCCAACAAAATGGGGATTAAAATTTTGTATGGTATTTTTACTATATACATCAAGAGACAAAAAATGTGGATTAGAGTTTGCCATCATGTAGCAAAACAAAGGGCAAAATTTGCCATCTGTTGTTTAGTAGTAATCGCCATGTTTTTTGTAAGATAAATGTACCATCATAGTCTATAGAAGCAAAATAAAATCCCATGAACGGTGGAAAAGGCAAAGTTTGCCATGGATGTAAGTATTTTTGCCATGGCAAATAAGAGTAAACTTGCCATGCTCCATAGAAGCAAATTTGCCATTAGCGAAAAAAGTAAATTTGCATTGGATAAGAAGTATTTTTGCCATGGCAAATAAAAGTAAATTTGCCATGCTCCATAGAAGTAAATTTGCAATAAGCGAAAAAAGTTGCCATGTTCGTGAAGTTAAAATTGCCATGGCAAATAAAAAGGTTAAAATGTCATGGTAAAAAATAAGAATGTAAAAATTGACATGGCAAAAATTAACCTACATTGACACGGCAAATTTACCTATAACGCCCTGGCAATTTTCTTTTACTTCCTTTTTGCCATGAAATTTTTTACTTTTTAATTTGCCATGGCAAATTTAAACTTTTTTTGCCATGGCAAAATTACATGCATTTTTGCCACGGCAATTTTTTAACCTTTTTACATACATGTCAATATAATCGCAAAAAACATGCCATGGCAATTTATTTTTAAAAACCCATGGAAATTTTAACTCGAAGTCCATGGCAAATTAACTTTAAATCTCACGGTAATTTAACTCCACAACCGATGGCAATTTTCTTACTTTTTGACATGGCAAATTATATTTTTAAAATCCCATGGCAATTTAACTCCACAGCCAATGGCAAATTTACTTTATATTATTTTTACAATGGCAAACCTACCTACTCCACGGCCAATTGCTATACTACTGATGGAGATGATTCATGTGATCCGTTTCGATGTTTTTGACATGATTTTAGGAAAAACAATTTTATTTTTGCCATCATGCGTGCTACTCACATGGCAAAACATGGAATTATTGTCTCTCTACAATTTGCCATGGCAACTTTCCGATAACAATTTAGAATTACTGTCTCTATCTACATTTTGCCATGGCAACTTTTCAGATAACAACTTAGAATTATTTTCTCTCTACATTTTTGCCATGGCAACTTTTTGATAACAGCTTAGAATTATTGTCTCTGTCTACAATTTGCCATGGCAACTTTTCTGAAAACAACTTGGAATTTTTTTCACTCTACAAATTTGCCATGGCAACTTTTCGATAAAAACTTAGAATTATTTGTCTCTCAACAATTTGCCATGGCAACTTTCGATAACAACTTAGAAATATTGTCTCTATCTACAATTTGCCATGCCAGTATAGATAATTTTGCCATGCCAGTATAGATAAGTTTGGTATGGCAATAAACTAAATTTGCCATGCCAGTATAGATAATTTTGCCATGGCGATAGAACTAATTTTGCCTTGACAATAAAACTAAATTTGCCATGCCAATAAAATAGTATAAGAAAACGTAAAGATTGCCATGGCAATAAAAGGTAAAATTTGACATGGCAATATAGCTAAATTTGCCATGTCAATGAAGGTGAATTTGCCATGGCAAAAATAGAAAAGTAAATTTAATTTGCCATGATAGACTAAAATAAAAAAAATTGACTTGTATGTAAAAGTAAATTCTGCCATGGCAGTACAATAAATCTAAATTTTGCCATGGCAAAATAAGTGTGAAGGTGCCATGGAAAATAAGAGTAGAAATTGCCATGGCAAGAAAACTTAAAAATTGCCATGGCGATATAGCTAAATTTGCCATCAATGAAGGTGAATTTGCCATGGCAAAAAACAAAAGTAAATCTAATTAGCCGTGATCGACTATAGTAAAAAATTGACATGTATCTTTAACAAAAAAAATTGCCATGGCAGTATAGATAATTTTGCCATGGCAAAAAAATGCAAAAATTGCCATGAAAAAATAAAGAGTAGAAATTGCCATGGCAATAATAGCTAAAATTTGCCATGGCGATTTAAGTAAAATTGCCATGTCAATAAGGGTAAATCTGCCATGGCAAATAGAAAGGTTAAAATTGCCATGCCCAATAAACTAAAAAATTGACATGATACAAACTAAAAATAGTCATGTTCTTAAATCTAAAAAATTGCACAGATGACATGGCAAGTTTTCCATGGTTCAAACAAAAATATAATGCCATGATCAGAAAAATAACTTTGCCATGGTCTAAATATACAACTTGTGATGGTAAGAATAAAGTTGTCGTGCTCGCAATAAGTTTCCATCGTAGTTAAAGGTAATTTGCCATGGTCCTAAACTAGAATTTGCCAGGACCCATAAACTAAAATTGCCATGGTTCGAAAAAAGCAAAAAAATTGACATAGTACCATAAAAGTAATTTTATCATTCATCTATTTCCTTTGTATTTTTTGTAAAAACAATAAATAAAATTTTCCATGCTCTGTGGGATAATAGAAAATGTGCCCATATGAATTTGCCATGTTATTTTGAAGAAAAGAGTTTGCCATGTGATGCTACACAAATGTGCTATGGTATATAAATTTGAACATTGGATTTCATGAAAAAACTAAATTTGCCATGGCAAAAATTGGAGACATGCCAAATGCT
Organism: Elymus sibiricus; assembly: GCA_039707655.1. Lineage (NCBI taxonomy): Eukaryota > Viridiplantae > Streptophyta > Magnoliopsida > Poales > Poaceae > Elymus > Elymus sibiricus. Next base: position 50,601,359 of record CM077668.1, read on the forward strand.
ATAAAAAAATTAAATTTGCCATGGCAAAAATATTCATTAGCGTGTATTCAGGTTAACTAAGCACCTAACTATCCCCTTGGACTACAGCATGCACACATCCCCCTATTCTAGGACGAGCCGAGGGAGCAGGACTCACCGGCGGGACGGGTGTGGGCTTGAAGGTGGGGAACAAACAGAGCGACACTAGCACCTCGTCCTCAGGTGGCAGGACAAGTTGCTGGCACAGATCCGATGCCGAACGGCAGCGTCATACGTCTCCTCCCCGCGATGGCGCTCCGCCTCCTAGAGCAGCGCCGCATCAGCCAACAGACTTCCACCGCTGCTAATATATCTAAATTGTCATGGTAAATATAGGGAAAATGTATTTTATAAAATAAATAAATCATTACAAATTTGCTTTGTAGGCTATGGCAATACAAACATGTTTTGGACTTAACAAACTGTTACCTCCTAAAAATCATGGCAAATTTGCCATGAGACAAAAAATGTCAAGTTGCAATTGCAAAAATGAATTTGCTGTGGCAAAATTAACTAGACTATTTGTTTTTTCCCTACAAATAATGGCAGTTTTGCCATGGCAAAAATTTGGAGACATGACAAATTTGGAAGGCATAGCAAAATTTGAGGGAGCCATGGCAATTTTGCCAATTTTACTGCAAATGTAAAGGAGCAGAGGAGGTGCTGGACTTACATCAAGAATGCTTCAGCACGGGCACGGGGCTGGCGGCGAGGATGCACTAGAATGCATCAAGCTGCTTCGGGGAGCATCATGCTGTGTTGATCTAAGCACCAAATTTGCGAAAAAGCATGAGGATGAAGCCGTTCTCCATTTTTCGTTCGGTTTAGGTACATCACAATCCAACGATGCAAAAAATGGAACAAATACCATGTCCTTTACTTTACCTTGCACCGTAAGATGCGGCCATTGCCGCTGCTCTCATCGACATAGCAAAACGACATGCGCGTCCTGTGATCTTCGGCCACTCCCCGGCCCGCAGCGCGGCGGCGCGGGCCACAACGAAGGGGATCCGCAGCTGCGCTTCCTACGGCGCTGACACCAGCAGCGTTCTCCAGCCACGCCGCTCAGCCCCGGACATCGACCTCAGCTCCATGACGACACCATCGGGCGTGGCTCCGTGCACGCAGTGACGTTCCCCGGCCATGGCCGGAAGCCTCGGACACATCCTTCGGCGCAGAGCCGCGGCGTAGCACAGCACAACAGTCGCCGCCCACTCCTCACAGTCCGCACACCAACCGCGGCCGAGCCGAATAGTGCACGGCGCCCTCGCGCGCTCAGGCTGGCGACCACGCGACGCCAGACGAATCCCGTAGAGGGCGAGTCCCACTCTCGCCGTCGAGTTGAATGTCGTCGGGGGAGGAGGTGTCGCGTGTCCCCGCCTCCACACCCGAGCTCCTGCGGAAGAGGAGTTCCCGAGTGACGCCCGCATCCTCGAGACCCGCCGTCCTCCTACAGCTCGACTTCTCCGGCAGGACTGCAGGCTCCAGGATCCACCGCTCGAGTTCCTCCAGGCTACGCCGCCGCCCTCTTGCAGGGCCGCAGCCTGGTGCCCGTCGGCCGCCGCCCTCCTGCAGCCTTGCCACCGCACTCGCGCGCCACCCTCGCATCGCTCCGACCGCCGGACGGCCTTCGCTTTTGTCCCCGCCTGCCCAACGCCGGCCGCTCCTCCTCCAAATCTGGGCGGCGAGGAGAGAAAGCAGCGGGGGTGGAGGGAATGGGTGAAGACGAGTGGGTGGTTGCGCGACCGTGCGAGTGGATAAGTCGTTCGGGCGATTCCGACCTTGACCCGAACGAATCCCTGGTGATGACGTGGCATGGGCGGGCGTCAAGATTCGATCGACGGCTACGAGGTCGTTCGGCGCCAGGAGACGGAATATGGCACGTTCGGCACTTATTGATTCCGTTCTGGTTACCTGTCTGTAATAGTCGCTCTCAAATATGAAATGAAACATTGTTCCCTCATCCTCTTCATTTATTCAACTTCTTCTTCTCCCATTTCAAAAAAAAAACTTCTTCTTCTCCAAGTTGAACTTCTTCTACCGCAACCTGAAATCCATTAGCCTATCGTACGACAAGGGTATTACAAGTGGTATTTAGAGCTTTGTCGGTCTAATCCACGCTTCAAAATCTCGAGATCTGCCAGTAACATTGACTGTACGGTTTCTAATTGCTTCATGCAGTCGGCTATAAATCCGAGGTTAGCGTTCGGTTGGGTTTAGAGGAAACTGCGACGACACCATTCAAGCCGACTGCGTGGACCAGGCATTTTATGGAAACCATGGGATCATTGAAGGAGTTTGAGGCGTTGCGTATGATTCAGGTGAAATCGGATGGACTTGAGGAAATTCTGTCAAGGCTCGATGGATTGAATGCGAAATTTGGAGAGCAAGTCTTGCGGCTGGGTCAAGTTCAAACCAAGGTGAATCTATTTGTGAGTTCGATTGGAGAGATACTCCATGAGCAAGTTCAGGTCGCTCGCGTGCTGAAGCAGGTTGATTGGAGAGATACTCCATGAGCAAGATCAGCGTCCTTCACCATGGAGTATCTCTCCTCCATGTGAACTAGGTCTACGAAGAACAACGCCACAAAACCTGCACAGACCCGGTGTTCAACGTGGGCAGCGCACCCCCAATCTAGTTGGCGGTGAGGCGAGGCAGACAATGTTGTGCTTGATGCCGATGGAAAGCCACCAATGTAGCCCCTCATAGGCACCAGACCCTACCACCAAGAGCATCCCTGACCATGTGCATGCCGCTACCCACGCATCGTACGAGAAACGTCCACACTCGACCGCGGCTTCACCCCGGCCGGCGACACCAGCACATCATTGCCGCATGACCACTCCTCTGCATCGGCACGTACAACTGGCACTACCCAGGCATCGATTAGTCTCAGCCCATGCCCGACCACCTCGCAAGTGGACACGGCCCCTCGCCCTGGCCTCCTTGTCAAGGTCGTGAGGCCCGTCGCCACTCCTGCCGAGACCAGCGAAGGCCACCGGCCACCGCCAAGCCTTCCCCTCCAATGATATCCAAGATCCCGCACAACATCTACGGGCATGTTGTGGTAGTACATTCCGATGCGCACGGACATGATGCCGTCGCCGCCAAAAAGTTGTGCGTCTTGCACACACACGTCGAGGTCGAGGTCATCAACGTACCACTCAACCATGCTATTGATGCCGGCCCCAGGTAGGAGGGAAGGGTAGTAGAGGTGTTGCGTGATGCTTTCGCTTCCGCCGTCGAGGGAGAGTTAGAGGGGGCGAATCACCCCTCCGTGATAATAGGAACAATAGGTTTTTTCATGGTCACGTCTAAAACCACCTAAGGTCATAGTTGGTGTGTTGCATGATTATCTGAACATCCCTCCCACACCACGATGGTCTGATACCATCTGTCTTATTTCCTGACAAGTAATCAATACTCCAGGGTATGGACCTACATAAAACTCCACTGTGTAAATGTTATTCCCTTTGTGTATCTATTATCACGGCCGCTTTCCTGGCTATGCGGTCCCAGTTCCCATTGCGGTACCTCGGCGTCCCTCAAACGATGAACCGGCTGCGAAGCGCTGACTTCCAACACCTTCTTGAAAAGATCACAGGGAAGGTTAGGTGAAGAAATGGGAAGTTCATCACGATGGCGAGTAGGCACTACTAGAATCTGCAAATAGCCCTAGGGCTAAAGTGTTTCCCTAGAGCTAAATCAAACACCCTAGGGACAAAAAGGTTTCCTAGGGTGCCCATTGAAAACTCAAAGGAACATATTGTTTCCTTAGGGTTTAATGCCACACCCAAGGGATACTTCTTGCGTGGGACCACACCGAAGCCATGCTGGCCAATTTCCCTAGGGGTTGTCTTATTAACCCTGAGGAAAGGTCTATACCTAGGGTAAATAAATAAAACTCTAGGGACTGAATATATGATGCAGACGATGGCTTCACGGTTCATCTAACGCCGTAAAGTATTCCTAGGGTTTGTAATGTTAACCCTAGGGAGAATTGGCATTGGCACATATTGAGCCCGCGCAGAATTGTACGCCCATATTCGTGACCCGCGTACAGGCGCGAAGTTTCCCAATCTTTCCCCCCGAACGCGCGCGAACCCTCCTATTCCCCAAAGCTCTGCCCTAGACACGCGCGAACATTTTCCCCCAAATCCCACTCCAGCGCTGAGAGCGCCGCCGAAATAGCACCACAGCTGCGGCGGCGCAGCTCATCCGTGTAGCCCGCGCCCTCTTCAAGCCGTCTCCATTGCAGGCCTGGACTCCCACGGCTGCTGCTGCAGAGGGGCCGCCCCCGCCGTCTCTGCTGCATCTGCAACAGACCTGGGCTGCCGCTGTAGAGGGCCCGCCGCCGCCGTCGTCGCCGCCGCCGTCGTCGCCGCCGCCGCCTCTGCTACAGACGTGGGCTCTCACGGCTGCCGCTGTAGAGGGGCCGCAGCCGCCGCTGCAGAGGGTCCGCCGTCGCCGCTGTTGTGGAGCTTGACCGACCTGCCGCCCTCGACAACAGCTTCAGGCAGAGGCCTCCTCGCTGCTGCAATCCTGCCTCCATAGACGACTCCTACCCTGCTGCCCTTGACCAATACGTCATTAGTCTGCAACCTGCTGCAACCATAGGCGTCTTCTTCAATTTCAGAATCAAGGCTCCATTAGGTGAGCTCACATAGCAATGTTCCTCATATTTCTATACGTGTCTGATGCATTCAGTTTAGGGATCGGTAAATGAATGTTTTTTTAGAGATCTTTTGTACTCAATGAAGATGAAGCTCACATCTAGGAAGTTCTAATCCCTAAAAAAACTGTCCATTTGTGTCTATTTGTGTTGTGACTGAAACTGTCTATTTCTTCATCTCATAAAACTGCAAACTGAATTTTTTTTAGAGATCTTTGCTGTACCCCAATGGTTCCCTCATGTTTCTATATGAGCTCACATGAAGTAGATAACAAACTGTCTATTTGTTTTGTGATTAAAGAAAAGATGAAGTTTTGTATCTTTCCATTACTTAATTAAGTGAAGTGAAGTAGTGAACCTATTGGTTGATATAAATACACAATACTCTGATTTGATAATGTGCTTAACATATTTCTGTGGAGAATTATGGCTTTAACCTTGTGTAATGTAACAAAATGAAGGCTGTTGGTCCTTTGACGTCTGCACTGTGCTACCAATTTTTTCAATTATTCAGCCATGTCTCTAGAAGAACAGCGTAGTTGGATGTACAGTGGGTGGAATGAACAGGGGCGCCATTCTGAAGAGTGGGTGCGCAACACAACAGCTTTTCTTGACCATGTTTTTCAGATTATGCCTAATGCTGAATCAGCCAATGCTGCTGAAAATATGGATAATACGTCGCGTGGAGCGGAAAATGGAATGTTTGGTGGCTTCTTTGATGTAGATGGTAATGATGCCAATGGTGTAGCTGTTGGAAATTTCTCCCCGCCGGGTGACGATCTACCTCCATTTTGAGATATCTCTTGCGGTGGTGAAGGAAATGGCATAAACTTTTTCTGATGACTAATTGGAAGCCAATGGTTGTCATTAGGATATGTGTACTTAATTAAGTGCAACCTGACACTTATGTTTTTGGCCATGTATATCCTGATGGTTGTGATCTCTTGGAATATCAGTGACTTACATGATGCATGGTGTATGTGACAATCCTAGTTAGATGACATTTTGTGAAGTGTAGGGTACTTTTGTAAGCTCCTGGATGTTGTAACGATGATGGTTGAATATATAATTTAGGTAATTTGATCTTCAGCTTTGTGTCATGATTATGTATAATTTTTATATATTTCTGCAAATATAATACAAATGTGTTTGGTTTTATTGCAATATCTATTCCCTAGGGTTCGTAAACCCAAGGGATTGTATGTGCTAACGGTCACTGCCGTTATGGCTAGGGGACATAGTAAACCCAAAGGAAACCAACTTTACATGTCAGCGGTGGTGGCCTCCTGTCCCCAGTTTCCCTAGAGTGGAGAACCCAAGGGAAACTAAATGTTGCCTAGGGTGTACTTCGGACACCCAAGGGAAACCTGGGTTCCCCCACCACTAGAGCCCTAGGGCTGTTTCCCTAGGGTATACCCTAGGGATAATACTTTCCCTAGTGTTTTTGCCCTTTTGCTTAGGGTATGAGGCCCTAGGGCTATTTGCAAAATCTAGTAGCGAGGTGTGCTTGGATAGAATCGGTCATCACATCGCAAGCCATCTATCACCTCACGTCACTTCGGCCGCCCAAGGGGATCATGCAAGCTATTGTGAAGCTTCAAAGGGCCTTCTTATGGGGCGGAACAGATAAGGTGCCGCTGGGGAAGTGCAAAATAAAATGGGACCTCATGTGCAGGCCTAAAGAGCCTGGAGGACTGGGCATTCTTGATATGGACAAATTCGCAAGGGCGCTTCACCTGCGATGGCCATGCTAGCTTGGTAGGACCTGTGTCGTGCTTGGGTCAACTTTGGGACACCCTTGTGATGAGGGCAATATGTATCTCTTCTACGATTGCACCACGATAACTATTGGGAAAACTGCACCATTTTTGCAATCTCAAAGTGGAAAAGGCACTCCATTCATCGAGCATTGGAGAATGGCAGCTGGATTCAAAACATCAACATAAGTTCGGGCCTCTCAGTTCAACACCTCATTGAATTCTTTGAGCTATGGGTCGGCCTACAGGAGGTAAACCTCAACGCCGAGGACGAGGATCAAATCGTTTGGAGACTAACCTTGTCTGGGGAGTACACAACCTGTTCTGCCTATTGTGCTCAGCTCGTCAATTTAGTCGCCTACCAGATGAGGCCGGTGGTATGGACCAATTGGGCACTGCCCAAGCACAATTTTTGGCGTGGCTAATTCTGCAAGACCGTATTTGGATGGCTGACCGACTTCAACGTAGGGGATGGCCTAACTGCGGGCTATGCCAGTTGTGCAAGAGAGAGCCAGAGACGGCGGCACACCTTATGTTTCAATGTAGACACACCAAGCACATCTGGGACGGCATCAGGAGTTGGCTAGGACTGACCCATGTGAGTATTGAGTCCTGGACCAACTACACCTCCGTCAAAGATTGGTGGCTGGCCTTGACAATGGCAATATTAGGAAAGGGTTTGCTTCACTTGTCATGTTCACATCATAGGGGGTTTGGAATGAGAGGAATGCCAGGGTTTTTACGAAGGTCGCTTCCAAGCCCAATGTAATAATTGCGAGGATTAGAGCGGAGACCATTTTATGGGGGGTGGTGGGTGGCAAACGCCTGAACTCGTTGATGCCGCGAGAGTGGACATGTCCTGTTGCGGTCGATCCCCGACCGCTTTTGTCCCTATGTACTCTGTTAGAAGGAATAGAGATGATTTGGTGGAATCGATGTTTTATTACTTGAGCCTCGTGGGCATATATATAGGAGTACATGGTCATCTTGGAGTACAAGGCAAGGTAGAATAAATCCTACGCTATCCTATGTTTCCTAAATAAACATTATACTCAACATCCCCCGCAGTCACAACGGTAGCGACGCAGACGGTGAGACTGGAGAAGAATCCGAAGGTAAGCCGACGGACACCCCCCACAGTCGTAACGGTCGATGCATCGCGGAAGTCGTGGCTGGAGTGGAAACCGACGAGGTTGCTCAAGCAAGGCGGTAGCCTTTTGTGCCGTTGTCGAGGTAGCTGAGAGCGTAGGGTGGTGGAGCCGTGGTCGAGGTAGCCGTGCGAAGAATGCCGTGGTCGATGTCGAGTCGGGGTGGCCGGTGTCGAGGAAGTCGCCGTGGAGCCGCGGGCGCAAGGAGGAGCCGAGTTAGTCATGGGCGCAGTGGTGTCGAGGTAGTGGTGCGCCGGGGAGAAGATGATGTTGACGACGCGTCGCGCCGGGGTTGCCAAGCCCGGGGACACATCGTAGACGAAGGCACGCACCGGTGTTGCCAGCACCGGGCATGCGTAGACGGATGAAGACGAAGTTGACGAAGTGCCGACCAGGCTTGCCAGGCCCGGGGACACGTCGTGGACGAAGGCACGCATCGGTGTTGCCAGCACCGGGCATGCGTAGACGAGGAACCTGCACGAGCTGTACGCCATGTCGAGGAATCGGAGGACCAGCAGAGAAGAAGACTCGACGACGGTTGTGGCGCCAATCGGTGTGGGGCCAATGTCACCAACGGTGGTCGGAGTAGACGAAGTGGTCGGGAAAGATGATGGCGACGCTGGCGAAGGGCTGGTGCTGGACGTAGACGAAGGGGGTGGACGGGCGGCGGCGGCGACCGAAGAAGAGCGGCGGCGGCGGCTAGTTAGGAGCGCGGCGGTGGTGCTCGAAGTAGGCGAAGAACCCGAGAGTGTGACGAAGACCGGCGCGGACGGTGGCGTTCCCGCGCCAGGGGAGGCGGCGCGGCGCATACCACGAAAAGTCGACGCGTGGTGACGGCGGAGGTGACCGCCGGTCGCGGCACTACGGCCCGAAGGGGCGACGCAGCAGCGGCGGGCGAGCGGGTCGGGGCGACGACGGGAAGACCTCGGGGCGGTTGCATGGACCGCGTGCCACACTCGCTACGGCCCGACGGGGCGACGCAGTGGCAGCGCGAGGGTCGGTGCAGCCTCGGGGACGGCCTGAAGCGGACGGCCTCGGGGCGGCGGTTGACCGCGGGCCGCAGCACTACGGCCCGAAGAGGCGACGCAGCGGCGGGGACCACATGCCGCGGCGCTACGACCCGAAGGGGCGACGCAGCGGCGGCACGGATCGGTGGAGTCACAGGGAGAACCACTGGGCGACGGCGCTGCGGCCTGACAGGGTGACGCAGCGGCAGCCCGATGCTCGATCGGTGTAGGGGCGCGCTGTACTCGGGACGGTCTTCACGGGACCTGCGGAGGCGCGCGCAACCGACGGGCCAGGTCGGTCGCACAGCGCAAATGAGGCGGATCGCGGCAGCGGGCGGGTGATCAATCCGATCGCGCGCGAGGTCGGGGACGCCGCTCGGTGGAGGCGGGGTGGTGGCAAAGTCCCGGTCGTAGCAGGGCGGCGACAGCCGGCGTAGATCGACGGGCGAGCCGACGCACGAACGACGGCTATGATATGCCGCCGCATGGCGCGAGGCCGCCGGGTCGGGGCGGAGGCCGGGTGGGCGCGCAGGAGTCCCGGTCGGAGTAGGGCGGCGACAGCCGGCGTAGATCGACGGGCGAGCCGACGCGCGAACGGCGGCTGTGATGGGCTGCCGCATCGCGCGAGGCCGCCGGGTCAGGGCGACGGGCGGGCAGACGCACGGATGACGGGCGTGAGAGGCCGCCTGTCGCGCGAGGCCGCTGAGTCGGTGAAGAAGCCGGCGGGTCGCGCCGGTGTTGGAGTAGAGGCGCACGGAGGTCGATGGCGGCGGCGGGCGACGCAATCCGATCTATGATTGGTAAACCAAAAAGTAAACGCCGATTAAGGTGATTGGCGAGAGAGAGAAAAACCCGGATCAAAGGATCGGGAAAAAGACTCTCTAGGGCAGCCGATCAACACGACCAGCGGACGAACCCTAGGTACGGGCGGCGCGGCCCCCGGCAGCGGTCATGGTGGCCGACTGCCCCGGGGGCGGCGCGCAGGGCGGAAGCGGCGGGCGGCGGCTAGGGTTGGATCGATTAGACTGATACCATGTTAGAAGGAATATAGATGATTTGGTGGAATCGATGTTTTATTACTTGAGCCTCGTGGGCATATATATATATATAGGAGTACATGGTCATCTTGGAGTAGAAGGCAAGATAGAATAAATCTTACGCTATCCTATGTTTCCTAAATAAACATTATACTCAACATACTCCGCTCTTGATTAATATGATGAGGCAAATCTTTTGTCTCCTTTCGAGAAAAAAATGTAAGATGTTTTAGAGACTTCACAAGTGTACAGAGGGAGTACTACGTAGTGACTGTTTACTACTAACCTGATGGGCGATGGCTGTTAAGTACAAACGTGATACTAGCATAATGTAATTTGGTAGTTGGTGACGATATAACATGTTGAAGTAGGATAGGTAATCTCGAACCAGTCGTCGAGACAGACCCAATGGTAAACACCATAATTTCAAATTAATACGAATACTTTGAGATGACACTTTTAGACTACACTCTCAGACACAGCACCTCGCCGGGAGGAGCGCACGTGGGCGAAGCAGCCGGAGCAAGACGGCCGGCGACGCGACTGAGAGGTGGCGGGCGCCGTGGCCTTGAGCAGCCAGTCGGGAATGCCGGCAGGAGGAGTTGGCGCGCGCAGGAGAACGCGCGCGTGACTGAGCAGCAGTGGGCGAACGCGGTGAGAAGTAGCTTGCGTACGTACGAGGAGGACGTGTGCAGCGTGTTCTGAAGAGGCGCTCGATCCGCGCATGAACATGAATAGTGGAGCTTCGGTTTCTGGCGGATCCGATGACCGCGAGGCAGGAGCAAGCAGCACAGGGTTCCTCGCCTGTGGGGCAGAAGCAGGAAACCAGAGGTGGTCTAGCCGGTCATGAAGGTTGGCACAAGAGCTCCCTGCCCTGGCTCAGCTCCTTCCTTGGATTGCAACTAGAGGCTGGGGCGCCACCTGGTGGCGCGGGCCTGTGCGCACTTATCTTGTCTCAGCACATTCAGCTGCCATGTTTGATCCTCAGTCTCGCTCGTGTATTAATATGGGTGTATGCTATAACATTAGGATCTCTTGCTCTCTTGGATATAGCCATATAAAATATTCATTATAGCCATTCCTTGATGGATCAATAAAAAGGAAAAACTGTGAATAAGCTTACAATAGAATCAATTTCAGTGTGTATGTATGATAGGTTGCTCTGCGATCTACAAAACAGACAGATTGAAAAGGGAAAGAGAGCTGCCATTAGAAGGAAACCTATCGAAGAAAGAGGGGGAGGGAGGAAGAGGAGTGGGAGCAACGAAGCTGAGTATAGCTGGCTGCTGCTCATGGTAGACTTTGGGGGGGGGGGGGGGGGGGTTGAAGACCTAGGAGTGGGCCAGCTGTTGCTTCCTAGATCGAGCTGCTACTGCTTCCTTCCGTCTTCCTCATCCTCCTCACTCACTACTGGAATTTCCCTATACGCCGAGTGCCACGGACACTCGGCAAAGGGCCAATAACCGCCGGCAAAGCCTTTGCCGAGAGTTGCACTCGGCAAAGGCCACCCGGCGTACACCTCTCAGGCAAACAGGAATTTGCCGAGAGCCAAAACGCGGACACTCGGCAAAGAGTTTGCTGAGTGTCAAACAACCCCTCTCGGCAAAATAAAGTAGCTAATGGACGGAAGACGGGAACGGCGGTTCTTTGCCGAGAGGTGCCCTCGGCAAAGGCGGTCAATAGGAAGGAGCCACGTGTCCAGCTCCTGACATGTGGGTCCCGAAGAATAGACCGAGCGCCATCTTTGCCGAGAGCCACACTCGGCAACAACGGCCAATAGGAAAGAGCCACGTGTCCAGCCCTGACATGTGGGTCCCGAAGAATAGACCGACCGCCATCTTTGCCGAGAGCCACCCTCGGCAAAGACGGCCAATAGAAAAGAGCTACGTGTCCAGCCCTGACATGTGGGTCCCGAAGAATAGACCGAGCGCCATCTTTGCCGAGAGCCACCCTCGGCAAAGACGGCCAATAGAAAAGAGCCACGTGTCCAGCCCTGACATGTGGGCCCCGCAGAATATGCCGAGCGCCATCTTTGCCGAGAGCCGCCCTCGGCAAAGACCACCAATAGGAAAGGGCCACGTGTCCATCTCCTGACATGTGTGTCCCGCAGAATATGCCGAGAGCCGCCCTCGGTAAGGGAAGCCAATAGGAAAGAGCCACGTGTCCAGCTCCTGACATATGGGTCCCACAGAATATGCCGAGCGCCATCTTTGCCGAGAGCCGCCCTCGGTAATGGGAGCCAATAGGAAAGAGCCACGTGGCCTCGACTGACAGCCGAGTCTGTAGTACGCCGAGAGCTGCTCTCGGCAAACCTTATATGTTTACCGAAGAATAGACCGAGCGCCATCTTTGCCGAGAGCCACCCTCGGCAAAGACGGCCAATAGAAAAGAGCCACGTGTCCAGCCCTGACATGTGGGCCCCGCAGAATATGCCGAGCGCCATCTTTGCCGAGAGCCGCCCTCGGCAAAGACCGCCAATAGGAAAGGGCCACGTGTCCATCTCCTGACATGTGTGTCCCGCAGAATATGCCGAGCGCCATCTTTGCCGAGAGCCGCCCTCGGTAAGGGAAGCCAATAGGAAAGAGCCACGTGTCCAGCTCCTGACATATGGGTCCCGCAGAATATGCCGAGCGCCATCTTTGCCGAGAGCCGCCCTCGGTAATGGGAGCCAATAGGAAAGAGCCACGTGGCCTCGACTGACAGCCGAGTCTGTAGTACGCCGAGAGCTGCTCTCGGCAAACCTTATATGTTTACCGAAGAATAGACCGAGCGCCATCTTTGCCGAGAGCCACCCTCGGCAAAGACGGCCAATAGAAAAGAGCCACGTGTCCAGCCCTGACATGTGGGCCCCGCAGAATATGCCGAGCGCCATCTTTGCCGAGAGCCGCCCTCGGCAAAGACCGCCAATAGGAAAGGGCCACGTGTCCATCTCCTGACATGTGTGTCCCGCAGAATATGCCGAGCGCCATCTTTGCCGAGAGCCGCCCTCGGTAAGGGAAGCCAATAGGAAAGAGCCACGTGTCCAGCTCCTGACATATGGGTCCCGCAGAATATGCCGAGCGCCATCTTTGCCGAGAGCCGCCCTCGGTAATGGGAGCCAATAGGAAAGAGCCACGTGGCCTCGACTGACAGCCGAGTCTGTAGTACGCCGAGAGCTGCTCTCGGCAAACCTTATATGTTTACCGAAGAATAGACCGAGCGCCATCTTTGCCGAGAGCCACCCTCGGCAAAGACGGCCAATAGAAAAGAGCCACGTGTCCAGCCCTGACATGTGGGCCCCGCAGAATATGCCGAGCGCCATCTTTGCCGAGAGCCGCCCTCGGCAAAGACCGCCAATAGGAAAGGGCCACGTGTCCATCTCCTGACATGTGTGTCCCGCAGAATATGCCGAGCGCCATCTTTGCCGAGAGCCGCCCTCGGTAAGGGAAGCCAATAGGAAAGAGCCACGTGTCCAGCTCCTGACATATGGGTCCCGCAGAATATGCCGAGCGCCATCTTTGCCGAGAGCCGCCCTCGGTAATGGGAGCCAATAGGAAAGAGCCACGTGGCCTCGACTGACAGCCGAGTCTGTAGTACGCCGAGAGCTGCTCTCGGCAAACCTTATATGTTTACCGAGTGCCGGCAGCTCTCGGTAAAGATGTCAGGCGGCGCTACAGGTTGGTATCCTTTTCCGAGAGGCCTCTCGGTAAAGGTGTCAGGTTCTACAGGTTGGTATCTTGTACCGAGCGTCCCTCTCGGTAAAGGTTGTATCCTGCTCCAGTTTCATAGGCTTTGCCGAGAGCCGCTCTCGGTAATGCTTTGCCCAGCAGTCCTTCTTTTGCGCTTTTGTTTCATTCCTGCAGTAAAACATACCCAGCAGCAACATATAGTGCATAAAAACAATAGTGCATAAAAGGTGCAAAAAAAGCAATGATTCTCAAGAATATCCCACATAAAAGGTGCAATAGTTGTCATGCACACTTGACTACCACAAGTTTACAAGTCTCAAGATCACACAAGATGCAATAGTTCTCAAGCACATACAAGGAACAGTTTCAAACACAACATAACATGAAGTTCACACGGTTTTGGAGATCGGAGTGGGAACATCAACATCAGAAGGCGTCATTCCGTTTGCTTCCCCAACTCCACCAACTTGAGGTGGAACTACCGGAACATTGTTCGACCCTTGTGAGTGATTGAGCTGTGATGGATTGACCCAATAAGATGAATGCATATGGTAATGCCGAAAATGGTGATAGAAATAGTTCGAACGAAACTCACAATGTTCCGCTCTGGCGTCGCTGCCATCTCTGGCACTGCTTTGCCTTGCATAGAATAAAGATTGGCCATCATATGTTGTAAAGACTTGACTAGACCATCTTGTGCCTTCAGCTTAGCCCGGTCTTCATCTCGTTCTTTCTGGGTGTCATTCAGCCGGGTCTACAATATGGCAATGCAAATGTCATTCGTGTTGAAATGCAAACATGCAGGACCGTGAAGGATCAATGAAGAAGCACTGACCTGAATTTCCTCAATAATGGCAACGGTATGTGGTACATGACGCTCTATGGTAGGAGTAGAGCCAGTACTCATAGCACGGAGCGTGTTGACTCTCGGAAGGGAGGAGGTTATGCAAGAATCGACGTGAACCGCCCTGCCGCGGCAATGGCCACAAGAGAGTCAAACGGCACCACGTGAGGATCAACCTCTTGCCCGTACGTCTCCTTCAATTTTTTGGTGTAGTTCTCCCCATATGACCGGGCTTTAGAGCTGATCCAGTCCCTCTCCGGGTGGAGAGGGTCCTTGTCCTTGTCGTCTTTGGTACGTTTGATGGTCCACGCCTCGAAGAAAGAGATATCCTTGCCAGTGTCTTCTCTCTGCAAAAGAAAGCGATCCAAACAATCAAGGGAATGCTCACAAATGAAAGAGAACATGATGAAAAGAAAAGGATGTTGTTGCCTACTGTTGGAAATATGCCATAGAGGCAATAATAAATTAGTTATTATTATATTTCCTTGTTCATGATAATCGTTTATTATCCATGCTATAATTGTATTGATTGGAAACTCAAATACATGTGTGGGTACATAGACAACACTGTGTCCCTAGTAAGCCTCTAGTTGACTAGTTCGTTGATCAAAAGATGGTGAAGGTTTCCTAGCCATGGACATAAGATGTCATTTGATAACGGGATCACATCATTAGGAGAATGATGTGATGGACAAGACCCAAACTATAAACGTAGCATATGATCGTGTCAGTTTATTGCTATTGTTTTCTGCATGTCAAGTATCTGTTCCTATGACCATGAGATCATGCAACTCCCTGACATCGGAGGAGTACCTTGTGTGTATCAAACGTCGCAACGTAACTGGGTGACTATAAAGATGCTCTACAGGTATCTCTGAAGGTGTCTGTTGGGTTGGCATGGATCAAGACTGGGATTTGTTACTCCGTGTGACGGAGAGGTATCTCAGGGCCCACTCGGTAATACAACATCACAATGAGCCTTGCAAGCAATGTGACTAAAGTGTTAGCCACGAGATCTTGTATTACGGAACGAGTAAAGAGACTTGCCAGTAACGAGATTGAACTAGGTATAGAGATACCGACGATCGAATCTTGGGCAAGTAACATACCGAAGAACAAAGGGAACATCATACGGGATTAACTGAATCCTTGACATAGAGGTTCGACCGATATAGATCTTCGTAGAATATGTAGGAACCAATATGGGCATCCAGGTCCCGCTATTGGTTATTGGCCGTAGAGGTGTCTCGGTCATGTCTACATAGTTCTCGAACCCGCAGGGTCTACACACTTAACGTTTGGTGACGATTAGTATAGTTGAGTTATTGTGTTGGTGACCGAAGGTTGTTCGGAGTCCCGGATAAGATCCCGGACATGACGAGGATCTCCGGAAGAGTCCGGAGGTAAAGATTGATATATATGTGATAATGGTGTGTTGATCTCCGGAAGGGTTCCGGAATTCACCGGAAGGGGTTCCGGATGTTTACCGAAGTGTTCGGGTGCAGCAACACTTTATATGAGCCAAAGGGGTAAAGCCCACGAGGTATTGGAAAGTGCAAAAGGAAGTTTTGCTGATGCCTTAAGCGGTACTACCGCTGGTAAGGCAGTACTACCGCGTAAGCGGTACTACCGCTTGTGTGAAGCGGTACTACCGCACAAGCGGTACTACCGCTCGTGAGCGGTACTATCGCTTGTACGCGATACTGTTGGAATCCGAGTTGGACTCTTTCCGTGCGGGCCAAACCGACCTTGTGCGGGCAAAACCGACCTTGTGGAGGTTTTCTCTCCAAGTTTAGACCCCAGGGCTCAACATATAAATAGAGGGGCAGGGCTAGCACACGGGATAGATCAAGATTTCCCAAGCCGTGTGTCGGCGACCCTAACCCTCTAGTTCTCCCGTCATAATTTCCGTAGTGCTTGGCGAAGCCCTGCAGAGATTGTTCCTCACCACCATCACCACGCCGTCGTGCTGCCGGAACTCATCTACTACTTCATCATCGCTCGCTGGATCAAGGAGGTGAAGGCGTCATCAAGCCGTACGTGTGTTGAACGCGGAGGTGCCGTCCGTTCGGCACTAGTTCGTGATCGGATCGAGGGACGACTTGCGATTTGGATCGCGGAGACGTTCGACTACATCAACCGCGTTTCTTAACGCTTCCGCTTAGCGATCTACAAGGGTATGTAGATTCACTCTCCCTCTCGTAGATGCTCATCACCATGGATAGATCTTGTGTGTGCGTAGGAAATTTTTTGTTTCCCATGCAACGTATCCCAACAGTGGTATCAGAGCTAGGTCTATGCGTAGATGAGATCTCGAGTAGAACACAAACGAGTTGTGGGCGTGGGTGTATACATATTGCTTGCCGTTACTAGTTGATACTTGATTCGGCGGTATTGTGAGATGAAGCGGCCCGGACCGACATTACGCGTACGCTTACGCGAGACAGGTTTCACCGCTACGTGCACTCGTTGCATAAAGGTGACTGGCGGGTGTCTGTCTCTCTCACTTTAGTTGAATCGATTTCAATGAAGAGGGTTCTTTTAGAAGATTAAAAAGCAATCACTACACCACGTTGTGGTTTTTCGTAGGTAAGAACGGTTCTTGCAAACCCGTAGCAGCCACGTAAAATTTGCAACAACAATTAGAGGACGTCTAACTTGTTTTTGCAGGGTATGTTGTGATGTGATATGGCCAATTACATGATGAGCTATATGTGATGTATGAGATGATCATGTGTTGTATAGAATATCACGACTTGCATGTCGATGAGTACGGCAACTGGCAGGAGCCATAGAGTTGTCTTTAATTATTTTCGCCGTTTTGTTATCGCTATGAGTTAGCAATAGTCGTGGAAGCAACAGTCGGCTCGACAACCTCATGGCGACACGTTGATGGAGATCAAGATCATGGTGTCATGCCGGTGACGATGGAGATCATGCCGGTGCTTTGGAGATGGAGATCAAAAGCACAAGTTCATGGCCATATCATGTCACTTATGATTTGCATGTGATGTTAATCCTTTTATGCATCTTATTTTGCTTAGGACGATGGTAGCATTATAAGGTGATCCCTCACTTAAATTTCAAGATAAAATTGTGTTCTCTCCGAGTGTGCACCGTTGCGAAAGTTTGTCGTTTCGAGACACCACATGATGATCGGGTGTGATAGACTCTACGTTCACATACAACGGGTGCAAGCCAGTGTTGCACATGCGGAACACTCGGGTTAAACTTGACGAGCCTAGCATGTACAGACATGGCCTCGGAACACAAGAGACCTAAAGGTTGAACATGAGTCATATAGTTGATATGATCAACATGAAGATGTTCACCATTGAAACCACCTCAACTCACGTGATGATCGGACTTGAGTTGGTGGATTTGGATCATGTTACACTCGAATGACCGGAGGGATGTCAATTTGAGTGGGAGTTTTTAAGTAATATGATTAACTAAACTCATTATCTTGAACAATAGTCTAAGTTGTCTTTGCTATATTTATGTTGTAGATCATGGCTCGCGCAGTAGCACCCCTGAATTTTAATGCGTTCCTAGAGAAAGCTAAATTGAAAGATGATGGAAGTAACTTTGTGGACTGGGCCCGTAATCTAAGGATTATCCTTACGGCTTCCCAGAAGGCTTATGTCCTTGATGCACCGCTTGGTGATCCACCCGCTCCAGTTGAGTCTCTAGACGTTGTGAACGCCTGGCAGGCTCGTTCTGAAGATTACTCAATAGTTCAATGTGCAATATTGTATGGCTTAGAACCGGGACTTCAAAGACGTTTTGAACGTCATGGAGCATATGAGATGTTCCAGGAGTTGAAGTTTATCTTTCAGAAGAATGCCCGGATCGAGAGGTATGAGATCTCCGATAAGTTCTATGCTTGCAAGATGGAGGAGAACGGGTCTATCAGTGATCACATACTCAGAATGTCTGGGTACTTCACCCGTCTGGCTGAATTGGGGATGCCCCTTCCGCCAGAGGCTATCACTGACAGAGTTCTTCAATCATTGCCACCTAGCTACAAGAGCTTCGTGTTGAACTATAACATGCACGTGATGAACAAGTCAGTCGCCGAGCTGTTTGCGATGCTGAAAGTCGCTGAGTCTGAAATTCAGAAAGAGCATCAAGTGTTGATGGTCAATAAGACCACTAGTTTCAAGAAAAATGGCAAGGGTAAGAAGGGTAACTCCAAGAGTGGCAAAGCAGTTGCTCCTCCCATGAAGAAACCCAAGGCTGGACCCAAACCAGAAACTGTGTGCTTTTATTGCAAGGGAACTGGACACTGGAAGCGGAACTGCCCCAAGTATTTGGCTGACAAGAAGGCAGCCAACAACAAACAAGGTATATATGATATACATGTTATTGATGTGTACCTTACCAACTCTCGTTGTAGTGCCTGGGTATTTGATACCGGTGCGGTTACTCATATTTGCAACTCAAAATAGGAACTGCGGAATAGACGGAGGCTGGCAAAGGACGAAGGGACGATGCGCGTGGGAAATGGTTCCAAGGTTGATGTGATCGCCGTCGACACGCTCGCTCTTCAATTACCATCGGGATTAGTGATGAACCTGAATAATTGTTATTTAGTGCCTGCGTTAAGCATGAACATTATATCTGGATCTTTTTTATTGCGAGACGGTTACTCATTTAAATCAGAGAATAATGGTTGTTCTATTTATATGAGTAATATCTTTTATGGTCATGCACCCGAAGTAAGGGGTTTATTCTTATTGAATCTCGATAGTAATGATACACATGTTCATAACATTGATGCCAAAAGATGTAGAATTGATAATGATAATACCACTTTCTTGTGGCACTGCCGTTTAGGTCATATTGGCGTAAAACGCATGAGGAAGCTCCATGCTGATGGACTTTTGGAGTCACTTGATTTTGAATCACTTGACACATGCGAGCCATGCCTCATGGGCAAGATGACTAAAACGCCGTTCTCTGGAACAATGGAACGGGCAAGTGACTTGTTGGAAATCATACATGCTGATGTGTGCGGTCCGATGAGTATTGAGGCGCGCGGTGGTTATCGTTACTTTCTCACCTTCACTGATGACTTAAGTAGATATGGGTATATTTACTTAATGAAACACAAGTCTGAAACGTTTGAAAAGTTCAAACAATTTCAGAGTGAAGTTGAGAATCATCGTAACAAGAAGATTAAATTCCTACGATCTGATCGAGGAGGAGAATATCTGAGTTATGAGTTTGGCAGTCACTTAAGACAATGTGGAATTGTTTCACAACTGACACCGCCTGGAACACCACAGCGTAATGGTGTGTCCGAACGTCGTAATCGAACCTTATTGGATATGGTGCGATCTATGATGTCTCTTGCCGATTTGCCACTATCGTTTTGGGGTTATGCATTAGAGACAGCTGCATTCACTTTAAATAGGGCACCATCGAAATCCGTTGAGACAACGCCATATGAACTTTGGTTTGGCAAGAAGCCAAAGCTGTCGTTTCTTAAAGTTTGGGGATGTGATGCTTATGTCAAAAAGCTTCAGCCTAAAAAGCTGGAACCCAAAGCGGAGAAATGCGTCTTCATAGGATATCCAAAAGAGACAGTTGGGTATACCTTCTATCTCAGATCCGAAGGCAAAGTGTTTGTCGCTAAAAACGGAACATTTCTTGAGAAAGAGTTTCTCTCGAAAGAATTGAGTGGGAGGAAGATAGAACTTGATGAGGTTGTTGAACCTTTACTTCAACCTGAGAGTAGCGCAGCGCAGAAAGATGTTTCTGTAGAGCCTACATCAGCTGAAGAGGAAGTTGATGATGATCATAAAGCTTCGGATCAAGTTGCTATCGAACCTCGTAGGTCGACAAGGACGCGTACTGCTCCTGAGTGGTACGGCAACCCTGTCTTAGAAGTCATGTTGTTGGACAACGATGAACCTACGAGCTATAGAGAAGCGATGATGGGCCCGGATTCCGAGAAATGGTTAGAGGCCATGAAATCCGAGATGGGATCCATGTATGAAAACAAAGTGTGGACTTTGTAAGTATTACCTGAAGGGCGTAAGGCAATTCAGAATAAATGGATCTTTAAGAGGAAGACGGACGCGGACGGCAATGTCACCGTCTATAAAGCTCGACTTGTGGCAAAGGGTTTTTCACAAGTTCAAGGAGTTGACTACGATGAGACCTTCTCACCCGTAGCGATGCTTAAGTTCGTCAGAATCATGTTAGCAATAGCTGCCTTTTTCGATTATGAAATTTGGCAGATGGATGTCAAAACAGCGTTCCTTAATGGTTTCCTTAAGGAAGAGTTGTATATGATGCAACCAGAAGGTTTTGTCGATCCAGAGAATGCTGACAAAGTTTGCAAACTTCAGCGATCCATTTATGGACTGGTGCAAGCATCTCGGAGTTGGAATCTTCACTTTGATGAGGTGATCAAAGCGTTCGGGTTTATACAAGTTTACGGAGAAGCTTGTATTTACAAGAAAGTGAGTGGGAGCTCTATAGCGTTTCTAATATTATATGTGGATGACATATTACTGATTGGAAACAATATAGAAATGTTGGAAAGCGTAAAGGAATATTTGAACAAGAGTTTTTCAATGAAGGACCTAGGAGAAGCTGCTTTCATATTAGGCATCAAGATCTATAGAGATAGATCGAGACGCTTAATAGGACTTTCACAAAGCACATACCTTGAAAAAGTTTTGAAGAAGTTCAAAATGGATCAGTCCAAGAAGGGGTTCTTGCCTGTTTTACAAGCTGTGAAGTTGAGTAAGACTCAATGCCCAGTGACTGCAGAAGATAGAGAAAAGATGAGTGTCATCCCCTATGCTTCAGCCATAGGCTCTATCATGTATGCAATGCTGTGCACAAGAACCGATGTCAACCTTGCCATAAGTATGGTCGGAAGGTTTCAAAGTGATCCAGGAATGGAACACTGGACGGCGGTCAAGAATATCCTGAAGTCCCTTAAAAGGACTAAGGACATGTTTCTCGTTTATGGAGGTGATCAAGAGCTCGTCGTAAAGGGTTACGTCGATGCAAGTTTTCACACTGATCCGGATGACTCTAAGTCGCAAACCGGATACGTATTTATTCTTAATGGAGGTGCGGTTAGCTGGTGCAGTTCCAAGCAAAGCGTGGTAGCTGATTCTACATGCGAAGCGGAGTACATCGCTACCTCGGAGGCGGCGAAGGAAGGTGTCTGGATGAAGGAGTTCATGACAGATCTTGGAGTAGTGCCTAGTGCGCTTAACCCAATGACTCTGTTTTGTGATAATACTGGTGCCATTGCTCTAGCCAAGGAACCAAGATTTCACAAGAGGACCAGACACATAAAGCGACGTTTCAATTCCATCCGCGATTATATCAAGGAGGACGACATAAATATTTGCAAAGTACACACGGATCTAAATGTTGCAGATCCGATGACTAAACCTCTTCCAAGGGCTAAACATGAACAACACCAGAACTGCATGGGTGTTCGATTCATTACAATGTAAATCACATACTGATGTGAACTAGATTATTGACTCTAGTGCAAGTGGGAGACTGTTGGAAATATGCCCTAGAGGCAATAATAAATTAGTTATTATTATATTTCCTTGTTCATGATAATCGTTTATTATCCATGCTATAATTGTATTGATTGGAAACTCAAATACATGTGTGGGTACATAGACAACACTGTGTCCCTAGTAAGCCTCTAGTTGACTAGTTCGTTGATCAAAAGATGGTGAAGGTTTCCTAGCCATGGACATAAGATGTCATTTGATAACGGGATCACATCATTAGGAGAATGATGTGATGGACAAGACCCAAACTATAAACGTAGCATATGATCGTGTCAGTTTATTGCTATTGTTTTCTGCATGTCAAGTATCTGTTCCTATGACCATGAGATCATGCAAATCCCTGACATCGGAGGAGTACCTTGTGTGTATCAAACGTCGCAACGTAACTGGGTGACTATAAAGATGCTCTACAGGTATCTCCGAAGGTGTCTGTTGGGTTGGCATGGATCAAGACTGGGATTTGTTACTCCGTGTGACGGAGAGGTATCTCAGGGCCCACTCGGTAATACAACATCACAATGAGCCTTGCAAGCAATGTGACTAAAGTGTTAGCCACGAGATCTTGTATTACTGAACGAGTAAAGAGACTTGCCAGTAACGAGATTAAACTAGGTATAGAGATACCGACGATCGAATCTCGGGCAAGTAACATACCGAAGAACAAAGGGAACATCATACGGGATTAACTGAATCCTTGACATAGAGGTTCGACCGATATAGATCTTCGTAGAATATGTAGGAACCAATATGGGCATCCAGGTCCCGCTATTGGTTATTGGCCGTAGAGGTGTCTCGGTCATGTCTACATAGTTCTCGAACCCGCAGGGTCTACACACTTAACGTTTGGTGACGATTAGTATAGTTGAGTTATTGTGTTGGTGACCGAAGGTTGTTCGGAGTCCCGGATAAGATCCCGGACAGGACGAGGATCTCCGGAAGAGTCCGGAGGTAAAGATTGATATATATGTGATAATGGTGTGTTGATCTCCGGAAGGGTTCCGGAATTCACCGGAAGGGGTTCCGGATGTTTACCGAAGTGTTCGGGTGCAGCAACACTTTATATGAGCCAAAGGGGTAAAGCCCACGAGGTATTGGAAAGTGCAAAAGGAAGTTTTGCTGCTGCCTTAAGCGGTACTACCGCTGGTAAGGCAGTACTACCGCGTAAGCGGTACTACCGCTTGTGTGAAGCGGTACTACCGCACAAGCGGTACTACCGCTCGTGAGCGGTACTACCGCTTGTACGCAATACTGCTGGAATCCAAGTTGGACTCTTTCCGTGCGGGCCAAACCGACCTTGTGCGGGCAAAACCGACCTTGTGGAGGTTTTCTCTCCAAGTTTAGACCCCAGGGCTCAACATATAAATAGAGGGGCAGGGCTAGCACACGGGATAGATCAAGATTTCCCAAGCCGTGTGTCGGCAACCCTAACCCTCTAGTTCTCCCATCATAATCTCCGTAGTGCTTGGCGAAGCCCTACAGAGATTGTTCCTCACCACCATCACCACGCCGTCGTGCTGCCGGAACTGATCTACTACTTCATCATCGCTCGCTGGATCGAGGAGGTGAAGGCGTCATCAAGCCGTACGTGTGTTGAACGCGGAGGTGCCGTCCGTTCGGCACTAGTTCGTGATCGGATCGAGGGACGACTTGCGATTTGGATCGCGGAGACGTTCGACTACATCAACCGCGTTTCTTAACGCTTCCGCTTAGCGATCTACAAGGGTATGTAGATTCACTCTCCCTCTCGTAGATGCTCATCACCATGGATAGATCTTGTGTGTGCGTAGGAAATTTTTTGTTTCCCATGCAACGTACCCCAACACCTACATGTTTGGAGACGACACCTGGGATGGTGAGGTTGCCTTGACGGTGTCCTGGACAACCCATCAACTTACGCCGTTCCCCTATTACCTTGTGTTCATCCTGCCACCCTGGATCTGTCCACCGTTCGACGATCTTCTCCAAGCACAGACGTTTGTCAGCGTACCACCGAGGAATCACCTATAATAAGTAAACAAATGCATCTTAGTAAGGAATCTAATTTGCGGTAATGTAGGGAATAACAAGCATCCATCGTCACTTGCCTTGAAGTATTCGTCTCGTGTAAGATGCTTCCCTCGAGCCTCCTATTTGGAAATCTTCTGGTTGAGATAGTCCGCGTGATACTTGACCACTAACCGGACGCGCTCCTCATAGTGCATGTCGTTGACTAGTTTCTTGGCAATATTCTCAACCACCACATTGGCGCAATCCTTCTCACCATCTACGCATGTAAATAAATCCTACAAACATGCATACATGTGAGAAGGGTAAAATCATGACTATGGCAAATTTAAACCTTTTGGTATTGACATTGCGGTGTTTGAAAGGACTTACCCAGAAATCGTTGACCACTCGCAAGGCTCTGGTATCATAAACCCTCTGACGCATATCCAGGAAATCTGGAGCGTGTTTGTAGTGATCCCATGACCAAGCTGGCTCAATGATACCGTTCGGCAAAGTGACCAGTCCAGGATAATTTAACCTACAAAGACCCCCGATGATGCCACTCGGCGAACGTGGCGGACGCCTCTCACCAGCTTTTATTAAGCTCCTGCATTAAGAAGAGTGAAGTCATATTATATGTGATGAAATGACAAAGGTACAATTTATATGGGATGAGTCAATATAACCACTTACTTCTCTCCCACTGGTTTAATCAACACGTTTCTATGCGCATATGGACATTTCGGAAGCTTGGAAGGACCACGCAGCCACACTTTCCGTGTGGAAGTATTGCTGATAGTCGAACCGCCCGGCTGTGAGCCGCTCACCTCGTGGTGCTCCATCACTCGTGAGGGTCCATCCCCACCCTCAGAAACCTGACGAACAACCAGCCTCCTCTCGGCGGCGTCGTCCTCCAGCACCTCCTCCTCATCCTCCTCATCCTCCTCCTCCTCACTCGCCTCCTCCCCATCCTCTGTTTCCTCCTCCAGCCGTCGTGCATCCTCCTCCTGAGGCTGGCGAAGCAGTGCATCAGAGGGTCCAGGAGAAGAAAGAGGTGCTCTACTCCGGGCTGCTCTACGTAAGGATGCTACTTCTCCACCTCCTCCAGCCGTCTTCCCTCCTACGCGTCTGTCTCCTCCGTCGACCACCACTCCTCCTCCTCCTCATCCTACTCATTCTCCTCGTCCCCCTCCTCGTCCTTCTCCTCCTCCTGCCTCATCTACTCCTCCTCCTCGTCCGCCTCCTCGAGCCGCCTCCTCTCTGCCTCCTCCGCCTCCACCTCGTCCGCCTCCTCCTCCTCCTCCTCCTTCGCCTCCTCCGCCTCCACCTCGTCCGCCTCCTACTCCTCCTCCCCCGCGTCCTACTCGACCTCGTTTCGCCCGTTTTTTCGCAGGGAGGTCTAGACCCACCGATCGTTTGGCCTTCTTGGCGGCTGTGGCAACCGACGCAGGAGCGGGCACCTCTTTCACCGGTCGAGCAAGTTGATCATTGTACAGAGCTGCCACATCTTTCAAACTTTTCTTTGGATTATTGTTGCCACCTGTCATGTTTCAATCACCTGATACGAAGAAGAACAAACCAGTTAGTATAGATGATACAACTTGATGTAAATACATTAAATATATCACATATGAAGAATACATGGAGTTGTCACAATAATGCATATAGTTGTTACACACACGAATACATAGAGTTGTTGCACACACGAATACATATAGTTCTTACACACACGAATACATAGAGTTGTTACACACACGAATACATAAAGTTGTTGCACATACGAATACGAAGAGTGGTTACACGAATACATGGAGTTGTGACACGCATACATAGAGTTCTCACACGATTACATGGAGTTGCTAGAAATAGGGGTCAATATTAGGTGCAACATTTGGATCAGGACTGTCATCATCGCTATCACGCCCGTTCATACATTCATCCTCGAAGTCTTCAGGGGGACCCTCATCATCATCTAGCCCCATTTGCCATCGCAGAAGTAATGCCAAATCTCGAGGGTCAGAAACATCCTCGTATCCGTCCTCCGCATTATCTACTTCCATGTCATCCATGGCCTCATGTTCCATAGCATCATCTTCGTGATGCACGCCATCATCTTCCTCCGCATCATCTTCGTCTTCTTCATTGTCTGCTTCTTGATAGAACTCTCCCTCGTATGTGTCAGGGTTTATGTGGTAATCGTCCTTGTTTGGGGTAGGTACCTTGGTATGCGGGGGTACCTTGTACACAACATCCCATTTCAAGAGATCGATATGTTCGTAGATGTGCACGCGTACGGGAGATAAAACACTTGTGTAGCCTGTTGAGCCATAATATAGACATCATTTCTTGCATATTTTGATGCTCGTTCAACTTTGACCCAGCCAATACTAGGGGTCCTTCTCACTTTCTCTGGATTGAGCCAACTGCATCTGAATACGACAGGCTTCACACCTTGTAGACCACAGTATTGCAGCTCATAAATTTCTTCGATAGTTCTATAGTAGTGACGTCCATCTGTCCCTAAACAATAGACCCCACTATTTATTGCCCTTCGATTGGGCCTCTCACGCATGTGTTTATCAGTGTGGAAGCGATACCCATTCACGTCGTAAGCCTTAAATGACTTGGCCTCGTATTCAAAACCTTTGGCTACTTCTCTCAATTTGGCGTCCATATCAACCTCCGTGTATGCCTACAAGATTAATAGGAGATTGTCTGGTTCATTAGTGGAAGCATTACCGGCAAGTAAGAACAATTTGAAGTGTACATAAAGTTAGGAAAGTTACTTTTCTTGAGAACCAATAAATGAAACCACCATCAGCATTGGTATCTTCAAGAAGGTTTGTTGATTCTTCGTCGCTAGGGGGCCATGGTTGCTTCCAGAATTCGTTCTGGAATTCCCTATAGCAATGAGAAGAATTCGAGTTAGGACTCAAGACTAGTGAGTAGTTGTCAATGAAGGTGTTCTACACTTACTTTATGTATGGCTGCACTTCTTTCATGTTGGTCAAGACATAGATCATAAGAGTCGACCACTCGGTAGGTGAAAAGTTCTTGCGCTTCGAACCACTTGCTTTGCCACCATGGCCTTCGAAAAGGCTAAGGTCGGAAACATTACTGGTGGGTTCTTCATTGTAACGAGGAGCTGGATTTAACCTAGTCTGAATACTGTCATGATAGTACTTTGTCATGGTCGTTGCCACCTCCTCGTTCAGGTATGCCTCGGCTATGGAGGCTTCGATGCGGGCTTTATTGTTACATTTGCCACAAAGATGCTTGAACTCCCGTTCAGGTGCATACTGCCATCGGAACTGCACAGGTCCTCCCATTCTAGCCTCATACGCGAGATGTAAGATCATATGTTGCATCAGATTAAAGAAACCTGGCGGAAATACCTTCTCTAACTTGCATAGCAACTCAGGTGCTTGTTCCTCCAACTTTGCAACCACTTCATAATCTAATTCTTTGGCACAAAGCTGGCGGAACAAGTAGCTCAACTCCGCCAGCACTCGCCAAATATCCTCTTTGACATACCCTTGAATCATTATCCGCTCAAGCCATACATGGTAGTCATGACTCTTGAGCCCCCCTATTCGCTTTGTAGCCATATTCACTCCCCTCATGATATTAGCTGCATATCCATCAGGGAAGTACAACTTGTTCACAATCCATTGGAGAATTTCCTTTCTTTGGGGCATTGAAGGGGTGAAAGGGGCCGGTGGCTTCTTCCAAGAATTACCTTTTGCACGAGGCACCAATTTTAATTTTGGCCTGTTGCATAGCTGGGCTTGATCGATCCTAGCCTGAATGTTATCCTTTGACTTCTTGGTGTCGAGAAATGTGCCGAGTAAGGCCTCCGCAATATTCTTTTCAGTGTGCATTACATCAATGTTGTGTGGAAGGAGAAGATCTTTAAAGTAAGGGAGCCTCCATAAGCTTGGAATGTGAGTCCACTGGTGTGTCTCTCCATATCCCACAAAACCTTTCCCATTGAGATTTTTCTCGAGAGCATCTAACTCATCCTTAAGCTGGGCACCGGTCATAATAGGTGGTGGCGGGTCATCAACAATAACACCTTTCCGGAAGTTCACAGTGTCTTGTCTGTATTGGTGATCAAGACGAAGGAACTGCCGATGTTGGTCAAAGCATACATACTTGCGACCCTTAGCCAGCCAAATGAAAGTCACACGCTGTCGGCACACTGGGCAAGGCCACTTCCCCTTTACACACCAGCCACAAAATATCACACGTGTTGGTAGGTCATGTAGCGATGTGTGGTACCAGATATGCATATTGAAGTGCTTCTTTGAAACGGCATCGTATGTCCTTACCCCATTGTTCCAAGCAACAAGTAAGTCGTCCACCAGTGGCTCCATGTACACACTCATATGCTTCCCCGGATAGTTAGGCCCTGGAATTATCAGCGTCGGGAACATGTGATGTCGTTGCATGCAAACGCCAGGGGGCAGATTCAGGGGGATAACATATACTGGCCAACAGCTGTATATGGCAGCCATCAAACCATATGGATTGAACCCATCGGTTGTTATCCCAACAGCTACACTCTTCCAGTCATCCATTTTTTTATGAATTTGAACAAATTTCTTCCATGCTTCACCATCCCGTGGATGTTGCATCTTTTTTGTATTGTACATCTTCCCTTCGGCGGCCCATCTCATATATTGGGCAGTTTCCTCGGTCATATAAAGCCATTGGATCCTTTCTGTGAATGAAAGATATCGAAGGATATTGACGGCAATTGTGAGCTGCCTCTTGCTACCATCATCATTTCGTACCTCAATATACCTAGATGATTTGCACTTGACACAGTAGTTTGTATCTTTATGTTCATTTCTAAATAACATGCATCCGTTTGGACAAGCATGTATTTGCTCATACGACATCTTAAGTGAACCGAGGATTTTGTTCGACTCGTACATGTTCTTTGGCAATATGTTTTCTTTAGGCAGCAGGCTAGCAATAACGGACAAAAACTCATTGAAGCAAATTATGCTTATGCAATGGTTTGCCTTCAGGGCCATTAGGCGTGCGATGCCATCTAGTTGAGTAACCTCTATATGGGCGTGAAGGGGTTTCTGTGCCGCAAACAAAGCTGCATGATACTCTTTTGGGCTTTCCGCCGGCTCCTCGGAGTCCGGGTCCTCCCACGGATCTGGACGGCGGATGTCATCTAACAGGTTTTCAATCCGAGTATCATATTCGCCGGTGCGCTGTCGCACCACCTCCGCTCTGGACTGTTCTGTCTGACCGTGAAAGATCCACCGGTAATAGCCTGGCGTAAACCCATTTTTGCCTAAGTGTTTACTCATAGTAATCTTATCTCTTTCAACCTGGTTATCGCACTCCGTGCATGGGCACCAAATTCCACGAACTGGGGTTTCTCCAGCAAATACTAATTCCAGGAAATCATTGGTCTTCGACCTCCACTCAGGGGTCATACCCTCCATGCTGGGATGTCCGGTGTACATCCACTCACGATCTTCCATCCTCTGATATAATGTGAAACACACATAATGTTTTTTATGTAACAAGTGGTTTCATCAAGTTTTACGACATGCACTGAGCTATCTAATAGGTAAAGATAGGTCCTAATCCCACCCAAGGATGTGTAGGCTGGGTCCGCTTCCATGACGTACTCCGATCCGAGACAAAATTTCGGCAGCACCTCCCCGCTGTTCTCCAAATACACGTCTCGGCAATAAGCTGAGAGGATGTGTATCCAGAGAACAACAAGGAAACGATGTCGAAATTCTGTCTCAGATCGAAGTACAGCTTGAAAACGACCAGCCTACACATCCACGGGCTGTCCATGGAAAACGTGGACAATTCGAAAGAGTTGAGGTTATAAATATGCAAAGACTTGCATATTTATAAAGACAACCCTTCCGAACGGGAGACGCCTAGGTTATGCGACTATTTAAGTGATCTACAAATAATGGAAACCTACACATGAACGGGAAGAGATTACCCTTGAAGCGTGTGACGGAATTCACTCTCTATTGTCAAAATAGATGCATGTCCTGCACGAAAGAATGAAGTAGTGTCAGTCACATGTTTATCTAAAGTAGTGTCAAGCATATGTCCAACACCCACACACCAATATCACTCACTCACTCACAAAAAAAAATTGCACACACTAACTCACTCACACACACATACACAGCACCCACTCACACACACACACACACACACCAATAGCACTCACTCACACACACACACACACACACATCACACACACACCAATAGCACCACCAATAGCACATCACACACACACACACAGAACACACACTCATCATACACACACACACACACATCACACAATCACACATCACACATCACACAATCACACACATTAATTACTACAAATGCATATATAACATCTAAATGTAAAAAACAAATCTAAAAAAAGGAGATGGAGCAGGGGCTCACCAACGGGGCAGGGGGCGGGCGGGGAGCTCGGTGGAGGTGGGGCGGCGAGGGAGCTCGGTGGAGGTGGGGGAGGTGGGGGAGCTCCCGGCGGCGGCGTCGGAGCTCGGAGCTCGGTGGAGGTGGGGGGGCCGGTGGAGGTGGGGGGTTCGGTGGAGGAGCTCCCGGCGGTGGCGGCGGCGGCGGAGCTCGGTGGACGGCGGCGAACGCCGCGGGGGGGGGGGGGCGGGGGGGGAGGCGACAGAGAAAACAGAGAGCGAGCGCGAAATTTTTGGTTAAGTCCCCGCGGGAAACATTACCGAGTGCCAAGTACGAGGGACTCTCGGTAAAAATCCTAAACCTAGATCTAGGTTTTAGTACCTTTACCGAGAGCAGCTCTCGGAAATGGACGTCGTACCGAGAGGCACTCTCGGCAAAAATGTTTCTTCTCGTGTTGTAGCCGTGCTCGGCAATATGTCTTATATTTTTGTTGTTGTTTTCTTGCATGCTTGGTAAACCGCCTTACCACATTATAGTTGCACTTTGTTTTCTCCTTTTGAGATGGCCCTCGGGCGGTTTCCAGATCGAGCACCCATCTGGTGGCCACGGCGGTCTAGGGCGTTGATTGGCACCAAGAGGGGGTAGGCCACGGTGAATACCTGCTTCTTCGTGTTACGGCAGGTCATCGTGAGATGCCAGGCCAAGTCTAAGGCCGTTCTGTCACAGGATCGCGCACCGTCAGCTCGGTCTCGGGGACGAACGCAGCCGGCCCTCGACGTTCCCGCCCGTCCGTGCGGTTTGTGAGGCATGTGCACGTCAAAGATGTGCGTTGGGTATTCAAACACCACACCTGTGACGGCCCCGACTTAATCGTGCACTAATCATACACGCAAATGCGCACGATCAAGCCCAGGGACTCACGGGAAGATATCACAACAAAACTCTAAACACAAAATAAAATAATACAAGCTTTATATTACAAGCCAGGGGCCTCGAGGGCTCGAATACATAAGCTCGAGTTACACAAGAGTCAGCGGAAGCAACAACAGTATCTGAGTACAGACACAAAGTTAAACAAATCTGCCTTAAGAAGGCAAAAACAAACAACGGCTCTGACCGAAAGAGGCAAGGCCTCCTGCCTGGGAGCCTCCTAAACTACTCCTGGTCGTCGGTCTCCACGTAGCAGCAGGCTCCGTCGGGGTAGTCATAGTCGTCGACGGGGCAACTGGCTCCGGGCCTCCGCCATCTGGTCATAGCAATCGGGTATGGGGAAAAGAGGTAGCAAAGCAACCGTGAGTACTCATCCAAAGTACTCGCAAGACTTACATCAGATCTATGCTAAGCATGCATCAGTATCAAAGGGAAGGGCTGTATCTGTGGACTAAACTGCAGAAATGCCAGAATAGAGGGGAAAGCCTAGCCTATCGAAGACTAGCATCTTCAGCGTCTTGCAGCATTAGAAGAGTGTAGATTATTAGCATAATTAAAGTAGCAAGCATGTTGTAGCAAAGCCTAGGGATCCTTCCTCGGCTCCCTGCAAGAAAGCGATCCCGTAGCTTAAATTTAATTAACAAGTATCCAGTTCAAGTTGTAGCAGATCGGGATACAACACTGAGCGTCCTGTTACCATGGACACAGCTATTCGAATAGATAATCTTCCCTGCAGGGGTGCACTACTGTTACCCAACACGCTCGATTAACTCCGGCCGGACACACTTTCCTGGGTCATGCCCGGCCTCGGCTGATCGACACACCGTAGCCCTACCTAGAGCTCAGCAGCGAGGTCCCCGCCGGTCTACATTCTAAGTGCTCAGGGGTCCTGGGCCCATCACCCTTTGCACTCCGAATCGTTGTGTCGCGGGTCGGAGTCCAAGCACCATCTCAGTCCTGGATGGCCTTGTCCCGACCGGCTCACAATGCTGAACTGGACGTTTGACAGAGCTTTCGGCTGATACATACGGCGCCGATGGCCCCATTAAACCATTATCCCGCGTGGTGGTAGTGCGTATAGGCCAGTGGCCAACTCAGATCAATAGCCAAATCCGTTAGTGCATTATTAGGAGCTCGCGGTGACGATCAGTACTCCTGTCGCCCCGTCTCGAGGAAGTGCAACAAGGGTCAGGCCCATCCCTCTCTAGGGCGGTCTCTGCCTACCCGGCCGCGCCTCATAATTATCTCGCGGGTACCCTCCAAGTCAACCCGTCTTCCCAGGAGACTGTCGGGAACTCAGGTCCACCTCTACCGGGGTGGTACCGCCTGTCCCTTCAGTCCCGCAATAACAGTACAAGGGGAAACAGATAAATGTAACCGTGTCTCTGTAACATCAAGAGGGTAATCCGAGGAATCACCCTCGATGGATTCCCACTTGATGCTACAGTCAAGGTGAACCCGGAGGATTCACCCTCGATGGATTCACACTTGAAAGGTTGCACGACAGGAGCTTCATCGGAGGTGGTGGAAGAGGAATCACCCTCGTATCCCACAACCGACTAGCTATACCACAGAGGCATATTAGGAGTGAGATAAGAGGTATCACCCTCGGCACTCGAGGATAACTCTGTGGAGTCGAACAACTTAGGGCGGTGTGCAGTGATGTGCTGGTCTCAGCCCGTCGATCACATCGACCGGGGCACAGGTAACTAAGCGGGGCAACAAGGACAAGGAAGAGGGACCACAGATGGATTACCAACCAACACTAGGCATTTAGGATATCAGGTAAGGTATCAACAGAAGTTACAATAAACAGGCTATGCAACAGTATAGGATCAATCAAAAGCAGAAGCAAAATCTAATGCAAGCAGGAGGAAGAAAGAATAGGTGATATAGGCATGCGTCAAGGGGGGTTGCTTGCCTGGAAGCTCTGCGGCAAACGAAGGGTCCTCAACAGTGTAGTCGGTCTCCGGAGCGGCGTCGGTCTCAGGGGCTATCGGAAAAGAAGAGGGGGAAGAAACAATAAATAAAAGCAGACAAATGCAACACAGATGCATGGCATGACGATATGCAGTACCGGTGGGGTCCTAATGCAATGCTACATGTCGCAGACGAAGCGGGAAAATATCTGGGATATTTTCCCGGCATTTAGGCAGATTTCGGAATGCTAAAACGGAGGGGAAGGTTCCATGTTCAGGTAGTTAGGTGTGATGGTCAAGCATTTTGACCACATATTCGGATTCGTCTCGTTTTTCTGATCAACTTTCATGTAGAAAGTTTTTCAATCCGAGTTACGGTTTATTTTCTATGAATTTTCAAAGATTTAAACAGTTTTATGAAATTTCTGGAATTATTTAAATTATTTAATTCACATTATCCAGAACAGTAGTTTGATGATGTCAGCATGACATCATAGTGACGTCAGCAAGTCAACCGCAGCTGGCCAGGTCAAACCTGACCAGTGGGTCCCACTGGTCAGTGGCTCTGGGCTAATTAGTAATTAGTTTAAACTAAATAGGGTTATTTAGTGAGGTGGGGCCCTACTGTCAGTGTCTATTTAGTCTAACTAATTAAGTTTTAATTGTAAAATGGTTTAATTAGTTTAATTAACTGTGGGGGCCCATGTGTCAGGGTCAACCGTGCACAGTCAGCACAGTTGACCCGGTCAACT
The DNA here is from genome assembly GCA_039707655.1 of Elymus sibiricus. Taxonomy (NCBI): domain Eukaryota; kingdom Viridiplantae; phylum Streptophyta; class Magnoliopsida; order Poales; family Poaceae; genus Elymus; species Elymus sibiricus. The sequence goes on from CM077668.1 coordinate 50,635,085, forward strand.
GGTCAACTGGGCCCAGCTGCCAGTAACACAGGAGGCGCCACGTGGCGGTTAGGTCATCAGCCGGCGCCGGAGCTGCTCCGGCGAGCTCCAGACGCGGCGGCGAACTCCGGCGAGCTTCGGATTTCGCGTACGGTGGATCATTTTGCGCACGGTTTCTTGCTCTCGATCGGCCACTTCGAGCCGCATCGATCTGTGCAAACGGCGCGAGCTCCGGTGGTCTGTAACGACGGCTACGGCGAGCGCGGGCGGCGGCCGGAATCGGGACTCGGCGCATTCGTCGCTCCGGTATGTTTGCGCGCGAACTAAACCTACAGGGAGCACCAGGAGGCCTCCCTGAGCACGATGGCATGCTTGCTTAGCCACGTCACGGGCTACAACGTCGACGGCGAGCTCGACAGCGGAGCCCAAGCACGGCAATGGCGGCGCGACGAGGACAACGAGCTACGGCAAAAATGCGGGCAACCAGAGGAAGGGAAGAGGGATGGATGCTCACGGTGGGGCGCACGGTGGCCGCTGGTAGCTTAGGAGCGCGGAATCGGAGCAGATCGGCGGCGGCGGAGCGTCGGGGATCCGAGGAAGACGAAGACGGCTCTCCGGCGATGCAGAGCCCCACGGCTCCAGCAGGCTGCACCAGAGGTCGTGGCAGTCCACGGCGAGGCCGACGAGCACGGCCAGGCCGCGTGGAAGGCACGGTGGTTGCGACGAGGACGACGGCGTAGCGACGGCGGCGCTCGGGCAGAGGTGGGGAAAGTGAGCGAGCGCTGGGGAGAGGGGAGGAGGAGTGGCGAGGCGTCCGGGGTCGCGGGGTGATCCTTATCCCCTCCTCCAACCTACTCCAGCGCCGTGGCGGGACGAGGGCGGCGGAGCGCGCGCCGAATGCGGCGGAGTCGACACCGAGGAGGGGAGCAGTGAGGGAGACGAGGGAGGTGGGCTGGGCCTGCTCCTGTGGCCTAAGGCCCAGTGAGCAGTGCCATTTTTCCTTTTCTTTTATTTCTTTTCTGTTTTCCCTTTTTCATTTCTATCTTGGATTATTTAGAGCCACTAATTGAGTTTTGTAAAATATGTAACTGGTCACCTATTTTACCTTGCATTATTAGACAATGCCACAAAAAGTTTGGTAGGTGTTGGACTTTGTTTAAATTTGGGTCAAATGGAAATGCATTAAATGAATTGTTTTAGCTACTATTTTTGGTTGTTATGGTCAATTTGGGATTGTAAATAATGTTGTTTTTATTTTTATAATTACCTTGGGATTATTTGGAATATTATGAACATTTTTATTCTACTGTTTGGATAACTTTTAATTTTGAGTTTATTTTAAATTTGAATTTGAAGTTGGAGTACTCTCTAATGCGATTTACTTAGGATGATCATGATGACATGGATAATTAATTAGCAAAATGGCAGGGTTAAGATCTGGGGATGTTACAACACCACCCTTTCATGCATATCCATGGGCCACACGCATGTAGGGGTGGTTCCCCCCTCCCTCGGGCGGTTTCCAGATCAAGCACCCATCCGGTGGCCCCGGAGGTCTAGGGCGTTGACCGGCACCGAGAGGGGGTAGGCCACGGTGAATACCTGCTTCTTCGTGTTACGGCAGGTCCCCGTTCTCATATTTTTTACTTTACAGTGTTTAAAGTTGAGATTTGAACAAATCTAGCCGAAAACATAAGTCATCATAAGTCATGGCATTTTCAAACTTTAGTCATAAAAAGATACGAAATATCAGATACAAAAAGAGAGTGCCAAACAAAAACACAAATAGAAGGATAATGAAGAAGTGGCACAGTTTTTATCGAGCGTCGACATGCAGCTCTCGGTAATACCTACCTTTACCGAGTGTGACGCTCAGCAATATACCTAAACCTATATCTTGTTTCTTCTCATGTTGTAGCCGTGCTCGGTAATATGTCTTATACTTTTTGTTGTTGTTTTCTTGCATGCTTGGTAAACCACCTTACCACATTATAGTTACACTTTGTTTTCTCCTTTTGAGATGGCCCTCGGGCAGTTTCCAGATCGAGCACCCATCCGGTGGCCCTAGCGGTCTAGGGCGTTGACCGGCACTGAGAGGGGGTAGGCCACGGTGAATACCTATTTCTTCGTGTTACGGCAGGTCATCGTGAGATGCCAGGCCAAGTCTAAGGCAGTTCTGTCACAGGATCGCGCACCGTCGGCTCGGTCTCGTGGACGAACGCAGTCGGCCCTCGACGTTCCCGCCCGTCCGTGCGGTTTGTGAGGAATGTGCACGTCAAAGATGTGCGTTGGGTATTCAAACACCACACCACCCTTTCATGCATATCCATGGGCCACACGCTTGTAGGGGTGGTTCCCCCCTCCCTCCCTCGGGCGGTTTCCAGATCGAGCACCCATCCGGTGGCCCCGGCGGTCTAGGGCGTTGACCGGCACCGAGAGGGGGTAGGCCACGGTGAATACCTGCTTCTTTGTGTTACGGCAGGTCCCCGTTCTCATATTTTTTACTTTACAGTGTTCAAAGTTGAGATTTGAACAAATCTAGCCGAAAACATAAGTCATCATAAGTCATGGCATTTTCAAAGTTTAGTCATAAAAAGATACGAAATATCAGATACAAAAAGAGAGTGCCAAATAAAAACAGAAATAGAAGGATAATGAAGAAGTGGCACAGTTTTTACCGAGAGTCAATATACGGCTCTCGGTAATGCCTACCTTTACCGAGCGCACCTCTCAGTAAAGGTCCTAACCCTAGATCTTAGCGATCCCCTTTCTTTCTCTCACTCACTTTCTTCCCTTCTTTCTGTTCCTCTGGACTGGCTGCGCCACCGACGCCAGCGCCACCGCCAGCACCATCTGCCGCCGCCGCACCCACCATCTGCCGCCGCCTCCACCGCCGTCTTCCTCATGGCCGGCGTCGAGCGTCGCCGTTCGGCATTGCTGGCCATGGACGGCGGCCGCCGGGAAGTGCCTCGCGTGGCGCGGCAGCTGGAGATGCCCTCAGGTACCCCTCCCCTCCCTCTCCCCTCCCAACCCCCTCCCCCTCGTCCCCACCCCACCCCCTGAACCCCCTTCCCCTCCGGTAATTCTCTTCTTTGGCATGTAAGTTATCATGATAAAATGCGTCTGTTGTCATCTTATGAATATGTATTTGATTTCAGACAAGTGTTTGACTGTATGACCTAATTCTAGTATAATACTGTAATAAATAGATGAAAGCTTGCTCTTGTATGATGCTAGCTACAATGTTTGTATGATGCTAGCTACAATGTTTGAAAATCTTATATCTAGAATTCAAGAGAAATTGGTTGTATGATGCTAGCTACAATGTTTGAAAAAAAATGCAATGCCCCTTATATGAAGACACAATAAGCATGAAAATGCCAAGTCATAGAACAGATATAAAAGCAGTTTACATCGATAGGATATGGGCACCAGATATTAAGAAAATGGGCATGGCAGAATTAGTTATAGTTGGTTTCCTTGTAATATATATCTTTCATGTTCCCTCCGTAGAGCGCCATTGAGTAGTTAGCTCATTTTGATGTTTTCGGTGCTATCCTTATTGCTTCACTACTAAAGTATAATTATTGCCTTGGCCAATAGAAGAAGATAATGAGTTGTGGAGGGTACTTTTTAATAGGTCGCTACAAACTAGAATATGAATGGTATCTATATAACATGAGGCAATGCGGTGCAAATTTTTCATAACTAATTTCGATGATGTGATACAGAATGCAATCAATATTTCTGTTTTTATTTTAATTTCAGATTACTCTCTGTTTTAGTTACTCATATATTATATTTTGTTTTCAGATTCTGATGGGAGCCTGAGTAAGTACGTGAGAACCACGAGCGGTAGGGTGACCCACGTCAGGTACTCCGGCGAGACTGAGTCGTCCGGCTCCCATCAGGCGACCCACAATAGCGATGTGGACGACGATGAGTCCACATCGGATGATGATGCCGGAGTGAACATTCCGGATCTGCTCGCTACGGAGTCGGGCGACATTGTGGCCTCGGACGGCTCGGGGTCTACATCGAGCAACACTTCCAAGAGGAAGAAATCTGGGCTTGGTCCGGGGAAGGTCCCGGAGCCAACGGCTACCGGCAGCCGTCCTGTCATATCATTGTCGGGAGATGCATAAGTATTTGATCTTGCAATTACTTTGGTTACCATAATTGAACACTAACTGTCGCCTTTTCTTTTTCATCATGCAGTCAATGGAAATTTGTCCCTACCAGGCCTAAGGGGGCGCTATTGCCGAACCACGTCATCGGCTCACTCTTGAGGAAGTACTTCCCCGGGTTGGCTAAGTCGGGTGATAAAGACCCGTCGTCGCCAGGTTTCTCCTGGGAGCACTACGAGTACACCAAGGATGAGCACGATGTCACCATGGCCCAACGGGTCATCGATGGTTTCTTGTGAGTATCTTTGCCACCTCACTGCTCCATATCCGAAGCCTATTAATTAACTACTTTATGCATTCTTGTAGCAACAATATAATTGCAATGATGGTGAACAAGAGAAGACAAAAGGCCTCATGAAAACAACTCGAAAGATACTCTCCGATATGAAGCACACACTGCGATACAAGGCCGTGATGAAGTGTCGGCCGCTCGATGACGAGGGGCTCAAGATGACGAGAACATCTGCTTGCTAGACCAACTTACAGAGAGAAGAGTACTTGTCGGTGGTAAGTGACGACAGTGCAATCTAACACTTTGAGTCATCCTCTGCTTTTTACTCAATGACTTGATTATGTTTGACTAGGCGAGGGAAACCTGGATGAAGGCCGATTGTTGGGAGGCGCTGGTTGACATGTGGTGTGACCCAGCATGGCAGGCGCAGCATGTGGAGAAAGGCGCAGACCGCGCGAAAATGCCAGGCCCGACACATGTCCAGGGGAGCCACAACCTATCCATTCTGATGCAACACATGGTATGTGGAATATGATGTTTACTTTTTCGCACGGTGCATCTCCGTTCATTAAGCTTGATGGTTACTTTTGCAGGAGGCAGAGCTTGGTTGCCCGGTCCACATCCTGGAGGTCTGGAGAGAAGGTCACAAGGGGAAGGATGGCGCCGAGTTCTGTAGCGAGTCGACGGAGGAGAGGTATACGACCTTCAGACAGGTCTTCCAGGAGGTGCACGGGGAGGACGCCGAACCGACGTCCCAGGCACTTGATCCTGAGCTGATGGTCATTGCTGGCGAGGGGAAGAGCCATGTCCGCCACCTCCTTTGCAACGGGGCGATCGCCACGTCCTCGCATCGCAAGCTCCATGAGATACGCGCGTCGAGCACAAGCTCAACTCCGTCCATACGGAGTCGCCCAACCGCCGCGACGCGTGAGATCACGCGTCTCAAGGTTAGCAGCATAACCATTCATTTATGTCGATGCCTCGAATTTGCATCCTTGCAACCTATATGAGCCTAATACCATATTATAGGCTTTAATTGAGAAGCGGAATGCTGAGGAGGAGCAACGGCGGCAGGCCGAGGAGGCGGAAAGGCAGAAGGAAAGAGCAGAAAATGACAAAAGGTTCAAGCTACTCGAGGAAAGACTAGAGGTAGAAAATTCTCTAAATTTGGCCCATTCATTATATAGCCCTAGATCAATGCTCACAAAACTCTACTCTTATAGGCTCTCATGCAATCTAAAGGCGGTGGAAATGATGCCTCTCCTCCTCCAGCAGCTTAACCCTATGGAAATGATGCCCCCCTCCTCCACAACGCGGTGTCTGAAGATGTGAACTTGGTTGTGATGTCCATGTGTTTTGCAATATGAACTTGTATGAAGTTGTATGAAACATTGGCCTATGTAAACTACTTTGACTTATGCTAATGCTTATGTGAATTTCTAGTTTGAATTATGTTTATGTGTGTGATGTGCTTCTAGGCATTCATTTGATATGGTAATATTTTCTGCACTGAAGATATGGCAAGAAATCTATTTAGTTCATTTCAGTTGCAGGGATAAGACAAGAAGGGGATCAACAGAAGAGCTGTGGGACACATTTCCGAGAGCAACACACGGAAAACCTCACTTTGCAGAGTGTAGCTCTCGAAAAAGGGGTCGCCTGACACTGACAAATGTAGTGCCATTCTTTTCCGAGGGCCACTCTCGGTAAAGAATGGGACTCCAGCAGTGGCAGTCTAAAACTTAGGTAATGGCATTTTGAAACTTTAGTCATTAAAATACATGAAATATCAGACAAAAAAAGAGAGTGGCAATGAAACACACACAAATAAAAGGAAAATATGACGTGGCTTCCTCAGTACCGAGGGTCGATAAGTGGCTCTCGGTAATAGTTGACTTTACCGAGCGTGCTCTCGGTAAAGGTCCTAACCCTAGGTCTACACATCCTCACCATTCGTAGTCGTGCTCGGCATTTTGAAACTATGGTCATTAAAAAATATGAAATATCAGACCCAACAATAGAGGGCCAAAGAACACACAAAAAAGAAATAGGAAAATAGGATGTGGCATATTCTGTACCGAGCGTCCACGACCGGCTCTCGGTAATATGGAAAGAAATTGACGGAGCCGTCAGGTGCGAACGGGCATGCCACGTGGCTACTCTTTGCCGTGTGTTGCTCTCGGCGTCTGTACCGTTTGCCGGGTGTAGTCGCTTCGCCGTGACTGTGTGTCGGCAACATGGGCTAGTTGCCGTGAACCCATTGTTGCCGAGCGCGGCTCTCGGCGTACCGAAGTTTGTCGAGTGCCCGTGGTTTGGCTCTCGGCGAAGAGCCTGGCACCCGGTGTATAGGGAAATTCCAGTAGTGACTCCAGACCACCTTATTGTTGAAATATGGGGGTGGGCCTTGGGCCCATCTAACAATTTCAAAAAATCTACAAGGGCCCATGTGGGTATATGGCACTAGGTGTGGTGGGAAATTTAGTTCCATACCGCTAGTGGAGAAGGAGTTGGACCTCCTTATAAGGGAAACTCTTCCACATGCTATTGGAGCTTGAGAAGAGAAGTGGTTCCCGCGTGCTCCTCCTCCGTCGCCCGCCTCGCCACGCCACGCCTCGTCACGGGATTTAGCCAAGCAGAGCCGAGCTCACACCTATGCGCTTCTTTTTGCCGCTCAGGAACGGACTCTTTGACAGATGGGGCCACGATCTGAGACGTCAGATCGTGGGCTGTTACCGACTTGGACGTGGGTTCAGCCCACATCTCTCCATGCGGCCGCGCCTATATATGTGAGGCGCTGGGAACCCTAGCCGCCACGCGAAACAGATCGCATCTCTGCCTCCACGCCCACTGCCGTTCCATAGCTGCTGCTGCCGCCGACGACTCCATCCCATTCACCGCGTACACGGTTGACGGGAGAGCAGGCCTCCGAAACCGACCGTCATCCCATTCTACGTCTGCATCACCTTCGTCATCACCATGTCCACCGCCGCCGACCGTGCCGCCGCTGAGAAGCTGGAAGCCGACAAGAAGGCCGCCGAGGACACTGCTGCTGCCGCCGCCTCGGCCTCTGCCTGGCCGATTGGAGGGTATAACATGTTTATCCCTCTCCTGTTAATTTTTGTCTTAGCAGTACTAGCTATGTGCGTAGATGTTTCTACTATATGCGTAATACATGCTAGTCTGGTTCATAATCAGTATGTCAGTAATTTAGTCAATGCCATGCTAGTGATTTATTCATGAATTAAATTAATCAAAAAATTGCCTATTTACTCAGCAATCCAAAAACCTAATTTGTGTAGGAATTTTTCGAATCATGGTTTTGCTGCTGCACTGAAACCGGATAAGTTTACCGGTACATATTTTAAGCGTTGGCAGACCAAAACCATCTTATGGCTCATGGCAATGAACGTGATTTGGGTTGCCGGTGTGACTCCCATTGGAACGATTACTCCTGAACAGGAGAAGGCGTTCAGGGAGGCCACCGTCATCTTTCTCGGAGCAGTTCTGAGCGTGATCGGAGATAAGTTGGTTGACGCATATTTACATTCGCGGGTTGCCAAGGACTTGTGGGAGGTGCTCAAATCTAAATTCGGGGCCACCGATGCTGGGAGCGAGATGTATGTTATAGAGGAGTTCCACGATTACAAAATGGTCGAGAACCGTTCTATATTGGAACAGACTCATGAGATAATATGCATCGCTAAGGAGCTTGAGCTTCTGAAGTGCGATTTACCGGGCAAATTTGTCGCGGGTTGTATAATCGCTAAGCTCCCTAATTCCTGGAGAAACTTTGCTACCACTCTTAAACATCAGAGGTGTGAATTCTCAGTGTTGAGCAGAAATCGAGAGCAAATGACTCGCACGGAAAAGGGGTCGAAGGAACTTCTGTAGCCAATATGGTGCATCAGAAGAACTTCAATTCCCACAAGCCCAAGGGAAAGAACGGTGTCCAACAAAATACCAACTTTAAGAAGAAGGGTAAGAAGACCTTCAAGAAGAACAAGAAGGGGGATGGCTGCTTCACTTGTGGTTCAGATGAACATTGGGCCAACAAGTGCCCTAACAAGTACAAGAAGCCAGGGCAGGACTCCAAGTTCGCCAATATGATTGTGGGCAACAATGAAAGTGGTGCATCTGGGTACGGTAATTTATTTACTGTATTTTCAGTTTGTCAGTCCACCGATTGGTGGGTGGACACAGGTGCAGGTGTTCATGTGTGTGCTGACATTTCATTATTTTCTTCTTACCAGGCCACAGGTCACGGGTTCGTATTGATGGGGAATGGCGCGAGTGCTTCTGTTCATGGTGTTGGCACGGTCGATCTGAAGTTTACTTCGGGAAGGATCGTGCAGCTGAAGAACGTGCAGCATGTCCCCGCCATCAAGAAGAACCTTGTTAGTGGCTCCCTTCTGTGTAGAGAAGGGTTTAAGTTGGTCTTCGAGTCTAATAAAGTAGTTGTTACGAAATATGGACTATTTGTTGGAAAGGGTTATGAATGCGGAGGAATGTTCCGCCTTTCTCTCGCTGATTTTTGTAATAAAGTCGTGAACAATATTCATTCGAGTGTTAATGAATCTGAAGTTTGGCATTCACGTCTTTGTCACATTAGTTTCGGTGTTATGACGTGGCTAGCAAAACTGTATTTAATCCCGAGTTTCACTTTAGCCAAAGGTTCTAAGTGCCTTACGTGTGTGCAAGCTAAGCAACCTCGCAAGCCTCACAAGGCTGCAGAGGAGAGACACTTGGCGCCATTAGAACTCATACATTCTGATCTTTGTAAGATGAATGGTGTGTTGACTAAAGGTGGAAAGAAATACTTCATGACATTGATAGATGATTCCACTAGATATTGCTATGTGTATCTGTTAAATACTAAAGATGAGGCTCTACACTACTTTAAAATCTATAAGGCAGAAGTTGAGAATCAACTTGAAAAGAAAATTAAACGAGTCCGGTCAAATCGTGGTGGAGAGTACTTCTCGAGTGAGTTTGGTTCTTTTTGTGCGGAACATGGTACTATTCATGAGAGGACGCCTCCCTATTCACCCCAGTCTAACGGGGTTGCCGAACGGAAAAACCGTACTCTAACTGATTTGGTTAACGCCATGTTAGATACATCGGGTTTATCCAAGGCATGGTGGGGGGAGGCTATATTGACATCATGTCATGTCCTGAATAAAGTTCCGACAAAGGATAATGAGATCACTCCCTATGAGAAATGGGCGAAGAGAAGGACAACACTCTCGTACTTGCGTACTTGGGGCTGTTTGGCGAGAGTCAACATGCCGATCCCCAAAAAGCGTAAGCTTGGACCAAAGACCGTGGACTGCGTTAATTTGGGCTACGCTAAGAATAGCGTTGGCTATAGATTTCTAGTAGTGAAATCTGAGGTACCTGACCAGAAGGTCGGTACAATTATGGAGTCTAAGGATGCTACATTCTTCGAGGATATTTTTCCTATGAGAGATATGCAAAGCACTTCTAGACAGGAATCTGAAGAGACTCCTGAACCTGCCATTCCGATGGAATATTATGAACAAACACATGATGAAAATCCCGAGGAGGATGATGAGGAAACCCTTGGTAGGGGCAAGAGACAAAGGACTGTAAAGACCTTTGGTGATGATTTCCTTGTATACCTCGTGGATGATACTCCCACTTCTATTTCAGAAGCGTATGCATCTCCAGAAGCTGACTACTGGAAGGATGCGGTCCGTAGCGAGATGGATTCCATCATGGCTAACGGGACTTGGGAGATTACTGAACGTCCCTATGGTTGCAAACCATTGGGATGTAAGTGGGTGTTCAAGAAGAAGCTTAGGCCCGACGGTACTATTGAAAAGTACAAGGCTAGGCTTGTGGCCAAGGGTTATGCCCAGAAAGAAGAAGAAGATTTCTTCGACACTTATTCACCTGTAGCCAGACTGACCACCATTTGAGTATTACTCTCGTTAGCGGCCTCGCATGGTCTTCTCATCCACCAGATGGATGTTAAGACGGCTTTCCTGAACAGAGAACTAGAGGAGGAAATCTATATGCAACAGCCTGATGGCTTCATAATAGATGGCCAGGAAGGAAAGGTGTGTAAGTTGTTGAAATCTCTATATGGCCTGAGACAAGCACCTAAGTAGTGGCATGAGAAATTTAATACAACTTTGACATCTGTTGGCTTCTTTGTTAATGAAGCTGACACATGTGTATACTATCGCTATGGTGGGGGCGAAGGAGTTATAATGTGCTTGTATGTTGATGACATACTGATATTTGGAACCAGCCTCAAAGTGATTGAGGATGCTAAGTCCTTTTTATCTTAGAACTTTGAGATGAAGGATCTTGGTGTGGCTGATGTTATCTTGAACATAAAGCTACTAAGAGATGATGAGGGTGGGATTACACTTCTACAATCCCATTATGTTGAGAAGGCGTTGAGTCGTTTTGGATATTCGGACTACAAACCATCTCAAACACCATATGATCCTAGTGTGCTGATTCGCAAGTTCGAAGGCATACCAAAAGATCAATTGAGATACTCTCAAATTATTGGTTCACTCATGTATCTAGCGAGCGCAACGAGGCCTGACATCGCGTTTGCTGTGAGCAAACTGAGCCGGTTTGCTTCCAAGCCGGGCGATGTACATTGGCATGCTATTGAAAGAGTTATGCGCTATCTGAAAGGTACTATGAACTATGGACTTCACTATACCGGATACCCGTCGGTACTTGAAGGGTATAGTGATGCGAATTGGATCTCTGATGCTTATGAGATGAAGGCCACAACTGGGTATATGTTTACTCTTGGAGGTGGTGCTGTTTCCTGGAAGTCTTGCAAGCAAACGATCTTAACGAGATCGACAATGAAAGCAGATTGGCTTCGAGGTCTTTTGATGGACTTGCCAATGGTTGAGAAGCCGGTTCCGGCCATCCTTATGAACTGTGACAATCAAACAATTATTGTCAAGGTGAAGAGTTCAAAGGACAACATGAAGTCCAACAAACACATAAGAATGAGATTGAAAGCTGTCAGAAAATTAAGAAACTCCGGAGTGATAGCGTTGGATTATATCCAAACGGCTAAGAATCTGGCAGATCCCTTTACTAAAGGGCTATCACGTGTTGTGATAGATAATGCATCGAGGGAGATGGGTATGAGACCCACATGAGTTTCCATGGTAGTAACCCAACCTATGTGATCGGAGATCCCGTGAAGTAGGACCTAGGAAAACAAGCCAGTGGTGAACTGAGGAGAGTAACTTTACTAACCCACTCCGTTGGAGATGCAATACTCTCGGAAACTGTATGGTAGGTTGACTACTGTCTTAATGTGTTCTAAGGCTTATATATATAAGCAAGATGCTGCCCTATAGAGCGATCTTTGGAGGAACACACCTATATGAGCCCGATTGCTGGTCACAGTCTATGAGATTGGGGTGATCTCTAGCAAGCTCATGAATAGGCCAGGAGTGTGACTAATAAGCTCCACCCGAGGGGTCAGCCTTCGGCAGTCTAGTACTAGTAAGACATGTGGTGAAACTTCTTTACGCCAAACTAACAATTCCAGGCATAGTCCATTGTTCAGTTGTGAAGGAGTGTAGCTACTTGCTCTAGGTGAATTTTAAACCTTAACCGGTCTTCACTGAAATACTGGTATATCAAAACAATGTTTGGAACAAAGGACAAAATGGGCCCTTGAGATCTGGTGGGGGATTGTTGAAATATGGGGGTGGGCCTTGGGCCCATCTAACAATTTCAGAAAATCTACAAGGGCCCATGTGGGTATATGGCACTAGGTGTGGTGGGAAGTTTAGTCCCATACCGCTAGTGGAGAAGGAGTTGGACCTCCTTATAAGGGAAACTCTTCCACATGGTATTGGAGCTTGAGAAGAGAAGTGGTTCCCGCGCGCTCCTCCTCCGCCGCCCGCCTCGCCACGCCACGCCACGCCACGCCACGCCAGAATCTTTTTGCCGGTCAGGAACGAAGAATCTTTGACAGATGGGGCCACGATCTGAGACGTCAGATCGTGGGCTGTTACCGACTTGGACGTGGGTTCAGCCCACGTCTCTCCACGCGGCCGCGCCTATATATGTGAGGCGCTGCGAACCCTAGCCGCCACGCGAAACAGATCGCATCTCTGCCTCCACGCCCACTGCCGTTCCATTGCTGTTGCTGCCGCCGGCGACTCCATCCCGTTCGCCGCGTACACGGTTGACGGGAGAGCAGGCCTCCGAAACCCCGCCTCTCCGGATCCTGTACGGGAGAGGGGCGATTAGGTTTTTGGGGAGCGACTACGTGACTGCTCGCCTCCGTTCGTCTGCTTCCTCTACGTCCGCATCGCCTTCGTCATCACCATGTTCACCGACGCCGACCGTGCCGCCGCTGAGAAGCTGGAAGCCGACAAGAAGGCCGCCGAGGACGCTGCTGCCGCCGCCGCCGCGGCCTCTGCCTGGCCGATTGGAGGGTATAACATGTTTATCCATCTCCTGTTAATTTCTGCCTTAGCAATATTAGCTATGTGCGTAGATGTTTCTACTATATGCGTAGTACATGCTAGTTTGGTTCATAATCAGTATGTCAGTAATTTAGTCAATGCCATGCTAGTGATTTATTCATGGATTAAATTAATCGAAAAATTGCCTATTTACTCAGCACTTGTTAGTGACCTTTTTAGAGAGATTTACAGGAATTGAGATGGAATCCAGTTGACGTAAGATGTTCAGCAACAACATAGTCCCTCATCACCAGGTTTATATGTGTAATATGAAATAACCAAGAGAATGAAATGATACACGTAACACGTGGTCTGCAACATAGATGCCAAAATCCAGCAGCAAGATCCAGAATATGTCATTGACTTCGTAAGCTCCAACCCGGACATCAAATCTGATAACATGTCCAAAGAAAAGAAAAACCACTCGCAGAACAATTCACACTACCGCAGTATGCTTACGTCTTAGGGGCAAGAAAGAATATGGCGGCTCACCCGAGCGCCGCATTCCGCAGTGGAGCAGGTCACGGCAGGTGGCGGCGATTCCCACGGCTGCTAGGCGTGTGGCGGAGACGGATCGGGTTATCTGACTAACATCCTAATTCCACAAGTATTTAGGATTTCCATGTGTAAGTCCGGCATCACAAGCAATGTCAAGTTCAGGAATAGCTCACCCACCTGGGTTCTGTGATAATGGATTCTCCACAACAAGATTAGGAAGACCGTCTTCATTGTTGGAGAGATGGGGATCTATCAGCCGCCCCCGGCGGCGGGGCAAATTAGCGTATCTACAACAACAAACACCAATTGGAACTAGGAGTCAAAACCCTCGATGCCAACAATCTTGCATATCCACTCAAAAAAATTGTTAAGCAAATGAATATTCGGACAAATGTACCTCCCAAAATTTTGCAATTAGATGGATGGTATTTGACTATGTAATAAAGACATTTTTTATTAGTACTTTCCTTACAAAACCATTAATTATTCATGTCACTAGCAAAACATCAGGACCAGAGGTACTCCAAGGAAGAGCTAATTGATTGAAAATACACTCCAACGGAATTATGTTCTAGTTAATGAATATAAAGGGCAATACCTCACAAAACATAAAGATGCCACGGATAATAAGCACACGTATAGATTGGTTAAGTGGAAGATCATGTGCAGGCCTAAAAACCTTGGGGGGTAGGGCATCTTAAACACCGCTATCATGAACAAGTATCTTATTATTAAATGGTGGTGGAGGATTATGACGTCCGGCCTGATACTATTTGGTCCAGGTTACTCAAAGCTAAATATTTCCCGCTGGGCAGCCCCATGTTTGCGTCGGCCAATCTTGGTTCGCGGTTTTGGAAAAATCTAGTTAAACTGCGGGATGTGTTCAGGGAAAATGTTAAGTTTATTGTGGGGAATGGAGGTTCCGCAGGCTTTTGGTTAGACTGGTGGTGTGGTGATTCTACCTTAGCGGTCGTGTTTCCTGTTTTATTCTCCTTTTGTCCTAATCTTGAGATCTCAATCTCTGAGCTCTCCCACAATAACTGGGACCTTGACTTCAGACGTTCTCTTTCTCCTGAAGAGTTGGGAGACTGGCATCGCCTCACTGCCTTGTTCCCGGTGCTCTCGGAGGAGGAGGACACTGTTGTCTGGCCCCACTCGGCTTCTGGAAGGTTCTCGGTTAAATCACTGTATTCAAGGCTCATTTCGGGCAACCCCACTTCTAAGTTTAATTCGGTCTGGAAGGCCAGGGTGCCACCCAAGATCAAAAATTTCTTGTGGCAAGCTATTAGAGGGCGGCTACCCACGGCTGATCAGATTCGCAAGAGAAACGGGTCTGGCTCTGATCGCTGTGCTCTGTGCTTTGATTTGGAAGACACCAATCATATTTTCTTTGGCTGCGTGCTGGCCAAGCTAGCCTGGTGTTGTGTTCAGTCCTGGTTAGGCGTGGCGTGGGCCCCCAATTCTTTCTCAGAGCTTTGCTTGCTCTCCTTGGGCCTCCAAGGCCAGCCCAAACGGTTGTTCTCGGTGGGCTTTGCTGCATTATGCTGGGTGCTTTGGACTACTAGGAACAAGTTCATTATTGAACATGTCTCCCTAACAAGCCTGCTGATGTCCTTTTTAAAATGACTATCTTCTTCCAGCAGTGGAAATTTTTGACTAAGGTTGCGGAGCGAGATGCGTTGGAGGGGCTGATTGTCAAAGTCCGGGTGACTGCTTCTTCCTTGTCTTCTCCAATGCGCGATGCCCGGGTTTAATCTCTTCGTCCTACGCAGCTGTAGGGGTAGGTTGTTGGCCTACGCGGCTATTTTGATGTTGATTTGTGGACCTGCGTGTCCTGGACTGATTTGGCCTGCGTGCCGTGGTTGTTGGCCCTGATATAGTCTTTCTGCCGTGATGTGTGCTATGTTGGCTTGTCGTACTCTGCCTGGTGGCTTTATCTATAAAGTCGGGCGAATGCCTTTCCTCTAAAAACTACCTCACGAAGTGCATCTGCATATGAACTCATATCTGTCAAGATGACAAGAACGTGCTTTCCACATTCATATGCCAAATATTCCGTTGTTGTTAGGGCAATTCGAGGGGTGATGATACGTTCGATCGTGGGATCATTTTCCTAAAAGACAAACAAGAGCAGAGTGTTAAATTATATTCTCTTTGACATTGACCAACTCAAATCTTTATTTGGAGACAGCTAAAACATTATCACATAAATTATAGCAACATAAGCAATTAATTAAGCAGCAACACTTTTTGTCTTGCAGCAGGAAAAAGTTTGTTTAACAAGAAGAATGTAAATACCAAGTTCAGGAAGAGGGTGACCCTCTCCATGGTGACCCTCTCCATGGAACCATTCTCTTCAAAATCAATTTTGAAGAATTGGGTTGTTTCCATGTTCACTCCCACAGCAGCAAACACAATAGCAAAAATGCCATCTTCATGACCATCCTGGTATGTCAAAGAAATCAGATCAATCAGCAAGCAATGATTTCCCTATGATTGAAAAAAATGGTCTATTTCAAACAGATGGTTACGTCTGCATGTTTTCCTTTCTCCAGCCTCTTGAAAAGACCAGCCTGACGACAAATCTGAGCAGCAATTTCATTATGAGGATTCCCAGCAGCAGAAAAGAGAGGAATCTCTTGCCCTCAGCAATGGAGTTCATGACATCAATTGTAGATATCCCTGCTTGAATCATCTCCTCTGGGTATGTTATGGATCTGGGACATGGGCACCTCATATCCAAAAAAATCAAATCCAGTTTGGATCTGCCTAATCAAATAAATCCTAAAGAAATCATGAACACTGCAGAGATTAGAGAGGGGGCAGAAGTGTGATTTTTAACCTGCGGATCAAGATAAGCTGTTGCCGTCAGCAGGAGGGTCACAAGGCAGTGGTAGAGGGTGGCCAACCTGATGAAGAGAGGGTGGCCAACCTGATGTCTGATGAAGAGAGGGTGGCCGTCGATGGCGAGCAACAATGCCGTCGCCGAGCAAAGCCGAACCGTGACGCCATCGATTGGACCACCATCTTCCTCCAGCGACACTAGCTCCCTCTGCCCTGGGATGGTCGTCGCCCCTCAGCCATAAGGCAGCCCAGGTCTATGGCCCCCATGCCAGCTACCTCCACAGACCTAGAGTTGGATGTCCGCCGCTTAGTTCAGGCTTGAGAGGAAGAAGGGAGAAATAAGGCAATAGACGGGATAGGTGGTGCTGTGTCCACCTACGAATCTGGGAGAGGGAAGGGAAGATGGGGAGGTAGGCGGCCGGCAAGCCAGTGGTGCCTCCGACGGCGGCAACCCTAGCCGCCACTCGAGGGTGGAAAGAGCGAGGGAGAGGGGAAGTTGCATGGGATAGGAAGGAAACACTCTTCTCTCTCTCTCTCTCTCTCTCTCTCTCTCTCTCTCTCTCTCTCTTAATCCCACATGTTTTCACTTTTTTATGTTCGTATTCACCGCGCGAACAGTGCACCGCTGCCGACGTGGCTATCGCGAGCGAGACCGCTGCGTCTCGCTTTTGTCGGATGTAATTAGCAATGTTTGCAAAGGAAAGGAAACGATGAACACTTCGGTCTGCCTCCTCTTAATCAGTTGCCGGCGAGGAAGCGTAAGTGTGCGGACGACATGCTCGTGGGACTTGCGTGAACCAAATGTCCATCATAGGGAATTCAGTTTTGGAGGACCGGCTAGATGAACAGAAGTTAATTCCAAAAGGATAAAGAATTACATGATGGAGGATAAGACGAGGAAATAAGTTTTGGGGAATCCGCTAGAAATGCGTTTACTCCCCACGAGAGAAAACATCGTTCTTTCTTCTATCTATGAGCCTAGCGGCCCACAACAATATTGTCAACCAAGCCGAGCGTGGAGGTTTTGTCGAGCCACGTGTCCATACTGTGAAGCCCCGTCCCAGCCAACCACCTTGTTGGCTTGTTCAAGCTGTCCAGACTAGCAGTGTGGAGGTGCAATTCTATTCCCTTGCACCAGTTTTGATGGCCAAGGGAGAAATGTTTTGGCCAACAACTAGTATGGAATTCTCATTGCCTCCCAATCCTACATTATCGGTGACTATGATGCGATCGATGCCCCCATGAATAATCTGCGTCATCAACCATGTAGTATGTGTGTTCTAGTGCAACAACAACTGCATACCTCTACAACACAACTGTGCACCATAAGCTCTCGGGATATAATGCGCTACCTTCTTGGGGCCTCCAGAGAGAAATGAGTAAAAGAAAATTGTTTGATATATATTGACCTTGATTGTGTGATCTTTATGATGGATTGGAAAAGGAAGTTGCCAGCTATAAGATTAAAGTGGCTTACAAATTCATTAGTACTAGAAATCTATCACATTATTTTATCGTGCTACGCTGCACCTACCACACTCCAAGTAATATTTTTTTGCGGAAACATTTCAAGTAATATTATCTCTTAACATGTGAGGGGAGAAGCAATGAACCAGGGTATTGTCGTCTTAACATGGGTGGGACCGATCAACTTGCTATTATGCACTTGTGATTATGTGTCTTTTGTTTTTATGTCGCTAGCTTGTCACATATATCATTTTGTTTTTGGCTCTGGCACACGATTTCATACTAATATCTGGTTGTATGCATCCTTTTCTTTAAAAAAATGTGTTTTTGGTTCTCCTCTGATATTGATATAAGATTTTTTTTGCCATTAGTTTGTTTGACACAGACAAAATACTTGTCAACTTTTTGCACGGTAGTATAGCATCATGTGGCGCTCAACAAAACAAGACGTATCATTTTTTTAACTATATATAGAACTGAATCACATTTAAATCGTGTAATTGCAGTGTGTTGCGTAATCCAAATTCTCTAGGGACATAGCTGAATTCGCTGGTGTAGCCCTAGTCTTGGTAAGACTAGTTAGGTAGCCTAGCATAAAAACATGTGGCGACAGTCCAAATGTTAGAGATCAACTTAATTCCTGGAGAAGAAGTGATAGTTGTATTGTTGGTCATGGAATATGAATGCCTATTGGTCATTGAATACAATGATAAAAGGGGTGTGTTTTCTGACCGATCTG
Source organism: Elymus sibiricus (assembly GCA_039707655.1). NCBI lineage: Eukaryota > Viridiplantae > Streptophyta > Magnoliopsida > Poales > Poaceae > Elymus > Elymus sibiricus. The sequence continues at coordinate 50,653,517 of CM077668.1, forward strand.
CATATTGTAGGTGGAGGCCGGGACCCTGTCCAGGCAGGATTATAGGCCAACATTGGTTATGGGCATTTCGACCTGATCCAGGCTAAGCATGAAGCCCTTTTTTTTACGCGGGGCTGGCCTGATGTCAATGAGCTGAATTGAGGTGCTCCAAATTACAATAATGCTACACACACGGGGTTTCACGGGTGTTTTACGGGGCTGACTAGGAAACAATCCGACGTGGGTTGCGCCACAAACAGAACGTGCCGCTGTTTACGCGAGCAAGAAAACAGAACGCAATAAGAAAAAAGCAGAACGACAGCTCGGTTACCCTCGTTCCAGATTACTGATCGCGCCGCCTCGGACGGCCTCGGCGTGTCCCGTCGCCTTGGACAGTCTCGGCGTGTCCCGCCGCCTAGAGCACGTTGACGCTTGCTGGGCCGATCTGTTCAGCCTTGGGCGTGCCTGTTCCTTCGCCTCGGCATTAGCAGGTAAACTCAAGGCCATACATACTCTGTAAGATCAAAGCTGTGTAGTATGCCACAAGCAGAGTATCTGTAGATCAAAGCCATGTACGTGATTTGTCCGTCTGGATGAAGCACTGACGCTCCTTGTCAATATAGTTAGCTATAGTTTGACATATACAGTTAATTTCAGTAAACCTTGAAGTTAAAAGATAAGTCTAATCACACTTATGAGAGATGAAGGCTACAAATGGTTTGTACATAACTGTAGCACACCACATCAGCATGGCAAAAATTCTTATGTTTGTTTCTGAGTGTATACATCTTTTAAAGTTCAACATAAAGTTTCAAAGTTCAGTTTTAACATGCCAATCTTTAGGTCAATTTGTTACTACCATTCAGTTTAGTTATATTGCCTTCGAACAATAATGATTAAAATTTTCATGGTTTACAGGAATGGACGATGGAACTTGTGGTGTTCAAGAATCCAGTGACATGTCTATATCAAGCGATGATGACGGCATTAAGGAACGAAAGGAAGGCAATGTGGAACTCGAACATCCCAATGGTGAAGCTCAGCCACATGCAGTACTTGGAGAACCTGAACTGGGGATGACCTTTGATAATGAGAAGGACGTGCGAGAGTACTACACCAAATATGCTAAAGCAAAAGGTTTTGGTGTGATGAGAAGAAGCTCAAATACTGATGCTAATGGACAATTGCGGTACCTTACACTTTCCTGCACTCGCAATGGTAAGACTCAGTCCAAATCAAAAAATATGTTGAAGCCAAATCCCTCAGCAGGGTTAGGATGCAAAGCTAAAATTAATATTGCTCGTGGTCCTGATGGAAAGCTTTATCTTTCAACGGTCATTTTGGATCATAATCATCCATTAAGTCCACATAAATCTCGGTTATTCAGATGCAACAAAAGATTAGATTTCCATGTCAAGCGAAAGCTTGAGTTGAATGACAGGGCTGGGATTCGAGTAAACAAGAATTTCAATTCTTTTGTTGTGGCAGCAGATGGTCATGACAACCTAACTTTTGGTGAGAAAGATTCTCACAATTATCTAGAGAAAATAAGAAGGTTGAAACTTGGCAGTGGTGATGCTGAAGCAGTTCGTGATTATTTCATCAAAATGCAATCTGACAACCCAAACTTTTTTAGTGTCATGGATCTTGATGATGAATCCCGACTTAGGAATGTATTTTGGGCTGATGCTAGAAGATACTGCAACATTTGTTTGGTTATTTGAAGCATGGCTCACATGTATGTCAAATCGTCAACCAAAAGCTGTTGTTACTGATCAAGCAAAAGCAATTCAGAATGCTGTGGAAATAGTTTTTTCAGAATCTCGATACAGATGGTGCTTATGGCATATAATGAAAAAGATACCAGAGAAGTTAGGTGGATACGATGACTATGATCACATCAAAGTTGATGTTGGGAAGGCAGTTTATGATTCATTGACAATTACAGATTTTGAAGTTGCTTGGATACATATGCTTGAGAAGTATGATATTGGTGATAATGAATGGCTTAAAGGGCTTTATGAGCATCGGCACCGTTGGGTTCCAGCATTTGTGAAAGACGCCTTTTGGGCAGGTATGTCTACTACACAACGTAGTGAAAGTATGAATGCCTTCTTTGATGGGTATGTTAATGCAAAAACTACATTGAAGCATTTTGTTAGCCAATACGAGAATGCTCTACGTGATAAAGTTGAGAAGGAGAATATTGCTGATTTCAATTCTTTCAATTCAACCATACCTTCTATCACACGATTTGACATCGAGAAGCAATTTCAATCAATCTATACAAATTCAAAGTTCAAAGAATTTCAAGAAGAGCTAACAGATATTATGTACTATGAGCGGAAGTTAATACAAAAAGAAGGGGCAATAGAAACGCATGAGATAACCGAGGATGTGCTAATTGACGAAGAAAAAGGATGGAGAAAAGATATTGTGTACCATGTATATTTCAATGAGGAAGAGTTTGAAGTTAAGTGTTCATGTCGCCACTTCGAGTTTAGAGGTATTCTCTGCAGGCATGTGTTATGTGTGCTCACTCAGAAAAAAATAAAGGAGGTTCCTCAAAAATACATCCTTGATCGATGGAAAAAAAATGTGAAAAGAAAACATAACTTTATCAGATGCACATACGGCGGCATGGAAGACACTCCTGTTGCAAAACGTTTTGATAGTTTGTGCAATTATTTCTACCCAACTGCGGAGATAGGCGCCATGTCAGATGATTCGTTCAATTCCTTGACTGAAGATCTCCGCACCTTACAAATTAAGTACACTAGCAACTCAAGTTCTGAAAATAATAAGGATAAGGGTGCTACACAGGAAGATCAATTGCAGGAAGATGCTCCTTCTAATGGGGCAGCAACAAGTAAAACTATTCTAAGTCCAATAGCTGTTAGATGTGCTGGTCGTCCTCCGTCATTGAGAAAAGAATCTAAGGTTGATAAGCTTATTCGGCAAGCAAAGGAAAAGAAGAAGAAAGCTGAACTAAAGGAGCAGAAAAAGGTTGCACAGAAGGAGAAGAAGGAAGCTGAACAAAAGGTATTGTTGCTTATATTACATTTTTCTTTTGTGAAAAATAAGCACCCAAATTCTCGCCTGTTGAGCTCACTAAATTTTTGTTTATTTCAGGCTCGCTCCATAAATTTGAAAAAGAAAAGGTCCAGTAAAAAAAGAAAATCTTCGGAAGATGATATTCTAGAACAAAATGTTATGGAACATACGGTATCTATTTCGTGCTCTCGGTTTCTTATTAATATTTGTTTCATGTACTTTTCCGAGTTAACAGTCTTGCAATCTAAAACAGAGTTCACAAGCTTTTTATTTGGATGACCAAGCTTGTAGTGGTACAGCGCAGGTATCTTTGTTTCTTATGTTTTTACCTCTACTAATCCCTTGAGCATCCATGTCATTCTATAACGTTCTTTGCTGCAGGAACCATTTGACTTGGGCATTACCACTGTCAACATAAATCCACCTCAAGGATCGGCTGCAGTATCATTTGGAGGTTCATCGACAATGCTTATGCCTCCAATTTTAGGAGAATATACAAGTATGTTGTTTCAAGTTCAGCAAGGATCGACTATATTGCCAAGTTCTGCAGAGCTACACTCTCATGGAATTGGAGGGCTCAACAATACGACCGATCAGAGCTAGCCATGATTTATGTAATCTGAAGATTTTAGATGCAGTATTTTCTATGCACTTGGCAACTTTAATGTAATAGATGAAAGGCACCAGGGCACTAGAAATTAAACAATTTTATGTTTTATCATTTTGTTTTTCTCTAAAGTACCAGAACTGCTACCAAATTATTATACAATCGCAGTTATCCATGGATATGTGTGTGTGTATTGCCCGCTGGCTAATTCCCATGATTGAGAGCTTTTTGTCTTACACATTTGCAATTTGCCATGCATATGCCATATTTGCACACATTACTGCCTGCTTTCATGAGCTTCAGGATTATGTAGTTCAAGATGTCTTCCATGTCTATCTTATCTAAATTGACAGCAACAATGTACAACTATCCCCAGTCCGATACTCTTTGTCTATTCTTAAAAATCTCAACAATCATAGCCAGAACAACAATACATAAGGATGTTTCCATCAGAAGAATTTTTATTCATTATTCTAATTGGAACATTATGATCACAACATACAAGTCGCACAACAGGAACTTCCTTAACAATTCTGAGAAGTACATGTTACACTCAACAGGAACTACATGAGCAATTCTATTCGGAACATTTAAGTTATCTTCTCTTCCGCACGCATAATCTGCAATCTTATGTGGCCTTTGATTTTGATCTCTTCATTTGGTGAAACAACACTTCCTGTTTCTTGTCGCATTGCACAGAGAATACCATTTATGCTGAAGTCCCTATAGTCTTCTCCCTGCAAAGCAGAAGTAAATTCAGAACTTGCACAAACTTCAGAGTTTGCACAAAAGTTCAGAATCCGCAAGGAACAAAATTGAGCGCTGCAGCTTGTCGATCTGGCCCAGCTGCGTGGGTTGAGATCGTCGATATTGCCCAAAGGCACGCTCAGGAGCAGGTGGTCCAGCGTCATCGGCCGCGGCGGCCGCCAGTACGCCGCGACGGGCTGCAGGGGGCTCGCCCAAGGTGCCGCCAGCATCTATACGAGGAGGCCGCCTCACTGCGAGTCCGCCGTCACGCTTAAGAAGAGGACGAGATCGCTTCGGCAGCCTGTAGGAACCCGGATCCTGCCGACGAGGACGAGATCGAATCGCCGCATCGGAAGAGCCAGCCATGGCGCATCTAACGAGGAGGAGGTCGCCTCGCCGCCTCGGATTAGCCCGCCGTCTCGCGTCGGGCCGCCGAACGAGGAGTCGCCGCATCGCAGCGCCACCGCACCGCAGCGCCATGAGGGAACTGCAGCTCGCTCCGCCGATCTGGGCGAGCCGGCGATTTTTCAGTTGGGAGAGAAAGGAAAAGGGCAAATGATTTTTTTAACTTAACTTGGTTCAGCTAGTTCAGCGCGCGCCCACAGCCACGTCGGATCGTTTCCTAGTCAGCCCCGTAAACGCCCGTGAAACCCCGTGTGTGTAGCATTATTGTCCAAATTATGGCCCTTGGAAATTGGGGGCTGTTTCGGTGCAAGATCTGCCTGCCCATGGGCCTAGCCCTGAACATAAGTGCATATTACCCTCGTTTACTTTATCTGAATTTGTCAATAAAAACTTCTGCCCGAGTTTAATTTCCAGTCATGACTTAAATACTAGTTAGAAACACACCTCAATTCTAAAGACCATTAACTTTATGTCTTGCTATTGTGCCTCCTCAAATGGAGGTGGTTTTGGCTGTGTGGCGCTTAGATGCACTACCGGAATCTATGCCGACGCCGACGGCCTCGTCTATGCCGACGGCCACCGTCGGCATAGACGGTAGTATGCCGATGGCCTAGAGCCAACCGTCGGCGTATCCAGGCCGTCGGCATATCTCCCTCTATGCCGACGGTGGCCGTCGGCGTAGCTAGGCCGTCGGCATACCTCCGTCTATGCCGACGGTGGCCGTCGGCGTAGCATAACCGTCGGCATATGTGCGGGCCCGGCCGCCCCGGTTTTAACAGCCGGTTGACGCCGTCAAACGTATGCCGACGGCCCTAACGTCGGCCGTCGGCATACCTCTCTGCGCCACGTCATCGATCCGCGGCACCGTGGGCCCGGGGCTATGCCGACGGTTATGCCGTCGGCATAGCTCTGGGCCCGCTGTGCCGCGGATCGATGACGTGGCAGGAAGCCATAACCGTCGGCATATCTACGTTCATTTTTTTTAAAACTTTTTTTTCGTTTTTTTATAATTTTTTTAAAAAAAATTAATTAATTAAATTGAGCTATGCCGACAGCATAGCCGTCGGTATAGCTACGTTCAATTTTGTTTTTAAATTTTTTTTGTTTTTTTTAATAATTTTTTTTTAAAAAAATAACAATATTGAGCTATGCCGGCATATCTACGTTAAAAAAAAATTTAACCTTTTTTTTATATATAATTTTTTTTCAAAAAAAAAATTCATTAATTAAGTTGTGCCTTATCTATACATAAACACACATAGATACACCACGCGTGTCTCTTGGGCCCAGTTTACCGCCCCGTCAACTCTCGCAGGGTTAGGCGGGATGGGTGTTGTTTGGGGGGTAGCTATGCCGCCAGGTCTTTCTCTAGGCCCTCCTACACGTTCGGAAGTGCGGTGGCGGGTGCAAGCACGGGCTCCGTGGTGTGACCCCCCTCACCGACGTCGCCGCCGCCGTCGCACGGAGGGGGGGACGACCACGTCGGCCAGTAATGGAGGGAATCTTGCGGTGGGTTGTGCCCGGACCTTGATCCGAAGTGTACCTATGTGCTTGGCTATCACACCCAGGTGAAAATGTCCATCGGTCAAACCCCATCCGGCGAAAGTCAAAGGCGTAGCTATGCCCGGTCAACGGTGCCAGGGTTAGACGGGACGGGTGTAGTTTGGGGGGGTAGCTATGCCGCCAGGTCTTTCGCTGGGCCCTCCTACACGTCCGGAAGTGCGGTGGCGGGTGCAAGCAGCCGGCACGGGGCTCCGTGGTGTGACCCCCCTCACCGACATCGCCGCCGCCGTCGCACGGAGGGGGGGAACGGCCACGTCGGGCAGTAACGGAGGGAATCTTGCGGTGGGTTGTGCCCGGACCTTGATCCGAAGTGTACCTATGTGCTTGGCTATCACACCCAGATGAAAATGTCCATCGGTCAAACCCCGTCCGGCGAAAGTCAAAGGCGTAGCTATGCCCGGTCAACTCTCGCAGGGTTAGACGGGACGGGTGTAGTTTGGGGGGTAGCTATGCCGCCAGGTCTTTCGCTGGGCCCTCCTACACGTCCGGAAGTGCGGTGGCGGGTGCAAGCACCCGACACGGGTCCGTGGTGTGACCCCCCTCACCGACATCGCCGCCACCGTCGCACGGAGGGGGGTAACGGCCACGTCGGGCAGTAACGGAGGGAATCTTGCATCAAAAAGTTTCAAGGATTTCAAAATTCATGTGTTTAGTTTAAAATGTTTAATTATTACTTTGATGCTTTGCTGCAATGGAGAAAGCTACCCCCCTAGATTTCTGGGTCAACCGGCCCAGGGTTAGGCCGCTCGGGGGGCTTCGGAGGTTAGCTATGCCACCAAAACTTGCATTGGGTCCTCATACATGTGTAAAAGTGTGGTGGTAGGTTTAAACACCCAACACGCAGCTCCGGAGTGTTACCCCCTTCACGGACGGCACTACCGCCAGCACTTAGAGGGGGAAACTTCGACGAAGGTTCGACCCGGAGAGAATCTTGTGATAGGTTGGGCCCAAACTTTGTTTTAGAATGTTTCTATGGGCAACCTAGCACAACCAGGTAGAAAATTCCATTGGTCAAAGGAGGCCATCACATGACACATGGTCCTCATACATGTCTTAAAGTGTGGTAGTAGGATCAGACACGCATCACCCAGATCTGTAGGGTGTGGTAAAAGTTTGGGCGCCACGAGGGAGGGGCAGGCCCCGCCAACGGTTTATGAAAGAAGTGCGGGTCCTATTGCTCCATTGGCCTCGAAACTTCTCATGCCCTCAAAGGAGGCCATCGCATGACACGTGCCAGGCCCCCGCATTTTTCGGACCCGCATGCAATATTTGAGACATTATTACACTGCTAGGGTTTCAGCGCCGGAAATTGCAGATCTGCAATGCGGCACATGAAATCATTCCCAGAAGCTGAATGGAAAATCCTATGTGATGTCTTTGCGACATTCGTAGGCCTTGTGCAGATGAGGGAGGGGCAGGCCCGGCCAACGGGGGTTGAAATTACCTCGGCTGCATGCATGATCCAATCGTATAAATCCTCGAAAAATCGTACGATGCCGGAAATCCTCGGGATCTGGCACGGCGTCATCACATGGCCCCTGTAGGGTTTGGTAAAAGTTTGGACGCGTTTCGAATAAGTCTCACCTGAGGCCGCTTGTAAACTACAACATCTCCGAGCTAGTCTCTGGGTATCGAGAGGGAACGTGTCCAGTTTGTGAAGGAAGTGCGGGTCCTGTTGCTCCGTTGGCCTACTTGGCCTGTCAGGCCCAGCCGGCTGAGGAGATAGCCTCAGCCCGGCCAGCCCCTCTCCTCACTCTCCCCCTCTCTCTTCTCCCGATCCCCTTCTCTCTCTCTCGATCTCCACTATCGCCGCCACTGCCACCGGCCTTCCCGGCTAGCTCCGGCGCCATGTAGCACACCCACAGCTCCCCCTCGATGTGCTCTACCTCCTCCACCCCTTCGATTCACTTTCCTCAGCTTCATGTGGGCGCCCCCATCGATTTTATCCGCCTAGGGTTTCGGTGGTGTGGAGGGTTTGGTCACCGGCGTGCTCTGGCGCCGTGGTCCGGTCAGCTATGGTCTCTGGTTGATACCTAAGGCGGCGGTGGTTCCTGGTGATCCCCTCCTTCCTCCTGTGCCCGCGTGCATCGGCGGGACGGTGCTGCACCGGCGCAACCCCGGCGCATGGCCGTTGGCGCGGTGGTGCTGGTTGGCTCCTCGTCGCAGGGACGGCGACGGAGGCCGGCGTCAGAAGGCTGGTGCAAGAGCAAGATCGCTTTTCTCTGCCCCTGGCGGCGCGAGGGGAAAGAAAACGACGGACGCAAGTTCAACACATGAATGCGAAGCTGTACACGCCAACATGCAATGCCTCTTGCACGTACATGAGAAAAATGGATCCGGAGTACATGCACGTACGTCTTGATGTTGCAAGTGTGGTAATTTTTCACGCACTGGGCCACCTCTTGCACGCACGTACACCTAAATTTTTTGCATGCTCTAAAAAAAAAACCTAAATTTTTGCATGATCCGGGTGAGTGGTTTTGCAGCCAATGAGACGCAAGAACTGGCTGCCCACGGATCAAACCATCTGCACAAGATCTGAACCGTCCATTTCCACCGTCCAAACCATCTGTTGAGGAGCACGCACAGCACGCACGCACCCAATCCTACCCAACCCTAAGCCAAACGCGCACGCGTCTCTCTCCCTCGATCCCCTTCTGCGCCGCCACCCTCGCGATCCCTTTTCTCGCCCCCGCCGCCACGCTCGATCCACCCGCCGGCGCACCTCCTCCGGCCGTCCTCGCCCGCTCCGGCTGGCCTCCGGCTGCGCCGCCGCTCGTAGCCGTCCCCGACCCCGCCATGGACGGCTTCTACCATTTCCAGGGAGCTGCTGCATGCGGCGGCGATCTGGAGACGCACCGCATAGACCGTCCCCCTCCCCGTCCCTCCACTCCCGCGAGCAGATCAAGGGGAGGCGCGGTTGGGCCTGCTAGCCGGCGCGCGCGTCCGTGCGTGAACCCACGGGCGTCGCTCCGTCGATCTCGCCTGCCCGCGTCACCGACGGCGGCTGCTGCACGCCGGCAACCAGGGCGCGCTGCCTTTGTCCGCCACGCTGCTGCAGCTTCAGGTGGTTCCCATCCTCGTTCTTCACCGCCGGAAACGAAGCAGGGGAGGGCGGCATGCTGCCGCTGCACTAGGCGCAGCTCCGGGACGAGCCTCAGCATCGACCTCTCCCGCGCGCAACGAGCTCTCATCCACCGGCCGTGCAGGTGAGGACCCCGTCTCTGTTTCAAGAATTTGGTTCCCTGTGCAACGCCCAAGATTAGCTAGATAAATTACCTAGATGTAGATTGTTTAGAGACCTAAATATTTAGGAAACATTGACATTGTGTGCAAAATTAGGTAGCTGCAGCTGTTTGAATCCACCGTCCTCGAATGGCTGTGCAATAATAATGGTCCTAGCTAATTACTAGTTGATGCTACTAGCTGGTTGATGCTCATGCTGTAGTAAATTTAGCAAACTAGTGGAGCAACACCTCCATTTGTGTGGTACAAGAAATGGTCTTAATTAATTTGGCTATGGATCACAAAATTGTACAAGTTAAGTATTAAAGACTAGTCACTGTTCAGGATATCGGTAACTGGTACCATATCGGTGGGGGGCTGATAAGGGATTAATCGGCTAATCGGCCATTTAACTGAATATATCGGTAACCCATTTATCGGTACGTTAACTAGGGCCATATCTATATATCCAAGGCTACATAGCAACATGCGTTGTACTGAATGTCTAAATATGCAATCCTAGGCTACATAGCAACAAGGAAGAGTGTTACCTTGATGTTCTAATGATATCTAGATCTACACAGAAGAGCAGAAACATAGTACCAGTAATTGTACATCACTTTCTAACATCAAAGGAGAGCAGCACAACAACAATAGTACTTGTACATCACATAAGAGAACAGCACAACAGCAGCAGCAGTACATCAGCATTTACAGAACACAACATAGGAGAGCAGTGCTTCTGTTCTTGGCATGGGGGAGTAGTTTTGGGCCAAAATATACTGCCCAGTTAATCGGCCCAGCCGATAGTTCGGCCTGACAACCGATAAATCGGCTTGTCAGACCGATTAACTGGGCTCCCAGTTAATGGGGCCGAATAGGTCTTTCTCGTATCGGAGGGTGGCCGAATAGCAGTTAACTGCAGTTAACTACAGTTAATCGGCCGATATTTGTAACAATGAGACTAGTAAAGCTTCTGCTCAATCAAATGGTATTGCTATGCTCTGGTCCTTTTTTTCTCAAAACATATGTGTATGCATGGCATAGATAACTTGTTCCTTTTGAACATATAGGAAATAATTGCTGTTTATACTTGTTCCTTCTGATTTTTCTTATCTTGGGCAGATTTCCATGGTTAATCTTGCTTGGTGATATATGTATAGATAATACACAAGAGCTGATTATGATGTTCTGGTATGTATGCATGACATAGATAACTCCTACACATGTTTGCTTGCTGCGATTTAATTTTTGGTTATATCTATGGTGTTCCTGGGGTCATATGGTCACCCAAGTGGATGTTATATAGTTTTAGATCATGTGTATGCCTTCCTAGCTTATATCTAGTGCTTGTAATGTGCTTGGGTGATCTTAGTCTAGCTTATGATGAATTCAAATATGAGGCATAGTTTTCTTGCTTTTGACAATTAATGGTGGCTGAAACTAATTGTGGGCTTTAAGCATTTACTTGATTGATACATGCTTGATCTAAACAAGATCATATGTGGGCTTTATCCATGTGGCTTAGTTCATCCGTGGATTTGCTCATGATTTAGTTTTCAGGTTGTCATGTATGAATGTGGTGTTTTGATGTTCAACCTGTTATCTGTTCCTGGAGGTGACAAATTGATACACCTGAACTTATTTTCTGTTTGAACATGGTGCCCTTTTGTGCAGGATTTTTTCCTAGTTAGTTTATTCTTTGCTTTATGTGGTTTAATCTATTTGTTATATCTACCAGTACTACTGTATATGCTCTTGGTGATCATGCCTTGTATATACTACAGCTAGACACTAGCCCAAGTGATGTGGGAGCTGGGTGTCCTATATACTGAAAGGTACCAAGTGCTAGTGGGTGCAGATGTGTTCTGCATATAGCAGATAGTTTATAGATGTGCTACCATGGCCTACTTTCTTCTACTGGTTATGGACTATATCTTTCCTTACCAATCTTCCCTCTCCTCTCAACTGATCTGAACAGATACTATATTTGTCTTAGTCTCTTCTCCTCCCTTTCTTCTTTCTCTCCTAAAATTTGATAAGAACACTAATGCATTTCCTTTCATTTCCCAAAAGGAAATGCAACATTTTAACAATAATCCAAATTCTTCTTTCTTTGTTATTCCTTTTGCAGGTTTTGAAGCTCAAGAAGAAGACAAAGAAGATTTAGTATAGGTTTAGTTTAGGTTTTATTTTCCTTTATTTTTATTTCTTTTATCCAATGTAATTCAGAATCCTTTGTAATTATATTTATATGAATAAAGCTTATTGTTTCTTGGGAAAAAGCGAAGAAGGAGGGCGTTATATATGACTTCGTTTGGACTATGCGATGGATTTGATGTTGATGTTATATGTATTTGTGCTGTGAATTTGAATATATGTATCTGTGCTGTGAAATTGGAACGAAATAAAACAGAAAAAAGAAAAAAAAAATTGATCCCAGCCGCCGCCACGTGGCATATATGTCGACGGCTAAGCCGTCGGCATAGGTGTGGGCCTATGCCGACGGCTAAGCCGTCGGCATAGGTGTGGGCCTATGCCGACGGCTTAGCCCTCGGCATAGTTGCCACGTGCCGGCAGCTGGGAGCTCTGGCGCAGAGCTATGCCGACGGCATAGCTACGTTTCATTTTTTTATTTTTTTTAAAATATTTTTTTTTAAAATTAATTAATTAAATTGAGCTATGCCGACGGCTTAACCGTCGGCATAGTAATGCCACGTGGCACTCGCTGGTTGGCCGCAGTTTGACGACGGCGCAGTCTGCCACCGTCAAACGGAAAACTTTGCCGACGGGGAAACTATGCCGACGGCCGTACGGACACCGTCGGCATATAGACCTATGCCGACGGCCGTACGGACACCGTCGGCATATAGACCTATGCCGACGGCTTTTCTATGCCGACGGTCAGGCCTGGTATGCCGACGTATACTACGCCGACGGGGCTATGCCGACGGAGGCCGTCGGCATAGGCCTATGCCAACGGCAAATGGGCCTATGCCGACGGCATGGGCCGTCGACGTAGCCCCAGATTCCAGTAGTGATGTCAGTTATGCCCTGTGGATAAAAATATCCAAAGTAAGCTCTTTGAAACTTCAAACCAAAACTTAAGCACGCCAAATATAAGTCTTCACTTGATGCATTGTAAATTTCTATTGGTATGCCGCCTAGTATTAAATATGGAGTAGCACACAATCGAAAAAAGCATTGAAACGCATGCACCTAAATAGGTCATGATTTTGAGGATCATATCACGATCATTGAATATAGGTGCAATTTGGTCCGTTTGTTCACGTGTATAATATTACATGCTAAGAACTGTAAGCACATTTTGAAATTGAGGTCATGCGAGACGCCACTATGGATAGAGGGAGGGGCAGTAATCTTGAGGCCTGGGAGGTATCAGGAAAACTATTTATTTATTACAGTTGCATAGCGGGAGAGACTCCCAGGACTCTGGTTGAGAATTACATGTCAATTCTTAATTGTTAGCAGTCGGTAGGCCATTCTTTCTTGAAAACTCTTGAGCCAGTCAGGGCATATGTTCGCTATCACCATGTTCATTAAGTTGATTCAATGGACCTAGAGAAAAGCCCAGGTATTTTGCAACCGCTCATTGCTCCGCCACCATCCTCCTACAAACAATCAAGGAGCCAAACCTTTGTGTAATTGCGAGTGGAGAACACTTAGGAAGAAGCATGATTGGAGAGTAATGACTTTGTTGTAACATCTAAAAACTCTTCTTATCCTTCTTAATTGATAAATGAAGTAAATCTCTAGCATCTGTTTCATAAAGGAAAACCGTCTCCATGGCTAGTCAAGCATTACGCATGATGAATCTCTTGTGCTGGAAAGGCACACGCGTCGTCCTCTAGGCATCTATAAGGAGATCATTGCCACAACTCACTGCTGAAGAGATTGCAGAGTTAATATGTTTTAACGATTCTTGGAGGCCCCGATAATGCGTTGATCACTTCGCATATGCCTCATATCTAAATGTGTCGGTCCAACATGTTCCTTCGTATGTGAGCACGGATGAAAAGAGACGTCCAAACTTGATCGTTGAGGATAAGCCCAAACTTGGACTAACTAAGACGGTGGAGGCAGCCACGTTGGTGTGTTGCATGAATATCTGAACATCCCTCCCACACCACGATGGTCTGATGGAAAAAATATTGGAACTAAACTTATGTATGTGGGCAAGGAAAAGATAGGTAGGATTTGAAATGGGCGACCCGTTAGCTGTATGGGCTGGCGACTGCGGGGGCGATGAGCCGCAGGCGCCGCGGCCGGCCGATGGAGAGGGCTGGACGCTGGTCCGCTGGGGCTCGGGGAGCTCGCCGGTGCGGGGGCTGCCTGCCCCAAGTCCGGGGACTGGGGTGGCGCCTAGCGGCAGCCGTTTCTGGTCGCTCGCGGACGGTGCATCAGAGGACGATGGCGACGAGGTTTCGGAGGAGCTGAGGGTGGCGCCGGCAGGGCCAACGGTGAGTGATTTCATCGCGTTTGTGGCAGCGTCGGGGAGTGCCTCTTCTGGTCGGAGCCGGTGTTTCGCGCCGGGCGGCAGGGGCTCGAGGGCCATGGCCTCCCGCATCTGGCGCCGACGTCGCCTGGGAGTAGGGGCTCGCGGCGGTGGCGGCCTCTGCGATTCGCGCCCGGGCGGCGGCGGATCTGGTGGCTCCCTGCGCTGTCTCGGAGTCCACCATGGAATGGTCGTGTCTCCCCCCCTTCCCCAAGGCCGCCGGCGGCGACGCCGGTGGGCGCGCAGGGGCCGGTGGTCGCGGAGACGGAGCCGGTGCCTAGGGTTGGTGCTGGTGGGCCGATGGCCGAGGGTTCTGGTCTTGGGCCGGCCGCGGGGACTGGGCCGAGTGTCGCCGTTTCCCCGTGTGTGCCGGTGGGCCAGGGCTCGTGTGATGGGCTGGCGGCTGGGGGGTCGGTTGGGCCCATTAGCCTTAGCCCGTCGCCGCGGCCCGTCTCTGGCTATATATGGCTGAGGCGGGGCTGTCTGAATCCTTGTTTAGGGTTTCCCGCATCCATCAGTGAGGTGCGGCGGCTGGCTCACACCGCCCGCACCATCCACATCTCTCCTCCCCCTCCTCCCCTCCTCATTTCCTACGCGGTGGCAGTGATGGGCGACCGACGGGCTGACAAGAGGCTGATGGAGTCGTCGGATCTGGAGGCGGAGAGGCGGCGGGAGCGGGAGCTCCGCGAGAAGGCAAAGAGATCGATGCGTGGTCGTCAGGGGGGGCCGCGACGAGCGGGAGCAGTGCGGCTACTCCCAAGAGCAAGATGGGCGCGAGGGGGATTGGGGTCCTCCTCCCGCATGGTGGATCCAGCAGCAGGAGCGCAAAAGGAAGAAGAAGGCTGGGCAGCGCCGGCGTGAGCTGGAACGCAAGCCGATGGAGCACCCGAACTGTGGTGGTGGTCACAGTGACCCTCTGGCCAAGAAGCCCCACGCGTTTGCAGAGCCACTTGCGATGGCACTCCCTTCCTCTTTTAAAGGTACGGCGGGCGAGCCCATCCCGGTGGAAGATGCCCCGGAGGTGGAGTGCTTCAAGTCTGGTCGCTTGGGGCACTTCCAATCCAAGTTCAAGTACCAGCCTCTATGTGTGCTCTGCAAGGAGGAGGGGCACGCATCTACCAACTGTCCGTCGCGTGGGCGGCAGCTGAACCTCCAGATTATGGGGAGTGCCATTGCGGGTGAGGCCTTTTTCTGTCTGCAGTTTGAGGAGGATGAGGAGGCTGATGTGTTCTCGGACCTGAAGTTTGAAAATGCCGCCATCCTCTCAGCGGACCCTGGCAAGCTCAACATGCGCATTCTCAAGCAAGAACTCAAGCACATGGTGGCCGGGGACTGGGTTTGGCAGATCTCCCAAGTAGGCGATAATGACTTCATGGTGATCTTCCCTTCCGCAGATCTGCTGCACATGGCCAAGTCCAGTGGTAAGCTGTTCTTGTCTATCAACGACATCACCGCGAGGGTGCGTGACTTTGTCCATGACACTAGTAGAAAAAGACCTTTCGTCCAACCCTTTAGTCCCGGTTTGATTACGGCCCGGGACTAATGTGACCATTAGTCCCGGTTCCAACGGCTAGGAGCGGTCTGGGGCACGGGCATCATTAGTCCCGGTTCATTTTCTACCTATAGTCCCGGTTTGTGATACAAACCGGGACTAAAGGGGTGGGAGCCTGCTACCACCCCTCTAGTCCCACCTATAGTCCCGGTTTGTGATACAAACCGGGACTAAAGGGGTGGTGGCAGGCTGGTGTCAGGCTGGGGCCCCACGAGCCCCTTTAGTCCCGGTTTGTATCACAAACCGGGACTAGAGGTGTACCTTTAGTCCCGGTTTGTATAACCAACCGGGACTAAAGACTTCCCTATATAAACCCTTTTTCTTCCAGCCCGAGCCCATTCTCTTCGTTTTCCCCTTTCTCTCCTCTATTCTTCCCCTTGCTCGAGCTCATCCTCCATTTTTGCCAAAGATTTGTCAAGATTTGAAGGCACCCCATCTATCCAAGTGTTCACAAAGGTTAGCAACTTTGTCCTTTCATCTCTCATTGCTAGATTAGCTCGTGCAATGCTCTATAATTAAGTATAGTGATTTGTGGGTTTTAGTTTGGGAGTAATTATGTGGGAGTTAATTTAATTTATATGCAATTTGAGCTCAAATTAACTTCTTAGTTTGCATATGTGTAGGTGTGGTTTACTTAGTGCCTTCCCGTCCCCGTCCTAACCACCGTCGATCGCCCGCACCGTCCCGTCACCGGCACCACCTTGGTGAGCCTCTTGTTCTTATCCTTTTTATAAAAAAAAATCTTATTTGTATGATTTAGATAGTTACTTGTATTATTTTCTTACTTGTATGATTGTTTGTTATACATAGTGCCATGACTTTGATATCCGTCCCCGTCGGCCCTCGTCCGGTTTATGATTCGGATGTGGTATATTCTCTTTTATAACTATTTGTTGCATTTTGTGTTTATGACAATTATGCCCATCAAGTTGACATAGATATTTTTATCTAGGAGGTATGTGAACCGGAAATTGCAACCGACCCTCTTGTCGAGAAGTTAAATTTAGTTGAAAAAGAAAACGAGTATTTGAAAGAAAAATTGAAAAGAATTGAAGAAAAGAAGATGAAATTGGAGTTGTATGTTGCCGATGTAGTCGATGATCACAAGATCAAGATGGATGCAATGCGGTTGAAGATTAGAAAGATTAGAAAATATGCCGTTAATAAAGAGGCTTGGTATCATTATGCTGTTGGATCAATTATTACCTTAGTTGCGATTTTGATCGCATTTGTTGTTGCATTTAAATGCTTTAGCTAGATAGTTTTATATTGTTTTATGAGAATAAGTGTGTATGAACTTTATGTATGAACTTGTATTAATTTGGTCTTTTCGGTGTTGTGTAATGAAGATGAGTCGGCAATGGATGTACGATGACCGATGCTCTCCCCCGTTCATTAATGGCGTGCATAGTTTTCTGCGTGCGGCTGAGGCAAACAAGCGGAATGGTTTTATGTGTTGTCCATGTGGTGTCTGTAAGAATGATAGGAATTACTCTAGCTCAAATGTCATTCACGTCCACCTGTTTACGTCCGGTTTCATGTCCGGCTATAACTGTTGGACCAAGCACGGAGAAAGAGGGGTTCTAATGGAAAAGAATGAAGAAGAAGAGGATGATGACAACTATCCTGAGTTCCCTGAATACGATGGTACTACAATGGGGGAAGAGAATGAAGAAGAAGAAGCTGAAGAAGAGGCATCAGATGAGCCCGCTGATGATCTTGGTCGGGCCATTGCTGATGCAAAGAGAAACTACGAAAGTGAAAAGGAGAAGTTGAAGTTGCAGCGCATGTTAGAGGATCACAAAAAATTGTTGTACCCAAATTGCGAAGATGACAAGAAAAAGCTGGGTACCACACTGGAATTGCTGCAATGGAAGGCAGAGAATGGTGTAGCTGACAAGGGATTTGAAAAGTTGCTAAAAATGTTAAAGAAGATGCTTCCAAAGGACAACGAATTGCCCGACAGTACGTACGAAGCAAAGAAGGCTGTCTGCCCTCTAGGATTAGAGGTGCAGAAGATACATGCATGCCCTAAGGACTGCATCCTCTACCGCGGTGAGGAGTACGAGAATCTGAATGCATGCCCGGTATGCGGTGCATTGCGCTATAAGATCAGCCGCGATGACCCTGGTGATGATGTTGAGGGCGAGCGCCCCAGGAAGAGGATTCCTGCCAAGGTGATGTGGTATGCTCCTATAATACCACGGTTGAAACGTTTGTTCCAAAACAAAGAGCATGCCAAGTTGATGCGATGGCACAAAGAAGACCGTAAGAAAGACGGGAAGTTGAGAGTACCCGCTGACGGGTCACAGTGGAGAAAAATCGAGAGAAAGTGGCGGAACTTTGCAGATGACGTAAGGAACGTATGGTTTGGTTTAAGTGCAGATGGCATTAATCCTTTTGGGGAGCAGAGCAGCAATCATAGCACCTGGCCTGTGACTCTATGTATCTATAACCTTCCTCCTTGGTTGTGCATGAAGCGGAAGTTCATTAGAATGACAGTGCTCATCCAAGGCCCCAAGCAACCCGGCAACGACATTGATGTGTACCTAAGGCCATTAGTTGAAGAACTTTTATAGCTATGGGACATAAAAGGTGTACGTGTGTGGGATGAGCACAAACAATAGGAATTTGACCTACGAGCGTTGCTGTTTGTAACCATCAATGATTGGCCTGCTCTTAGTAACCTTTCAGGACAGACAAACAAGGGATACCACGCATGCACGCACTGTTTAGATGAGACCGAAAGTATATATTTGGATAAATGTAAGAAGAATGTGTACCTGGGACATCGTCGATTTCTTCCGATCAAGCATCTCTTAAGAAAGAAAGGCAAGCATTTCAAAGGTGAGGCAGATCACCAGAAGAAGCCTCGCCACCGTACTGGTGTTGATATACTTGATATGGTCAAGGATTTAAAAGTAATCTTTGGAAAGGGTCCTGACGGACAATCTATTCCGAATGACGCTGACGGACACGCACCCATGTGGAAGAAGAAATCTATATTTTGGGACCTACCCTATTGGAAAGACCTAGAGGTCCGCTCTGCAATCGACGTGATGCATGTGACGAAGAATCTTTGCGTGAACCTGCTAGGCTTCTTGGGCATGTATGGGAAGACAAAAGATACACCGGAGGCACGGGAGGACCAGCAACGTATGCACGGAAAAGACGGCATGCATCCAAAGCAGTATCAAGGTCCTGCCAGCTACGCTCTTACCAAAGAAGAGAAGGAAATCTTCTTTGAATGCCTGCTCAGTATGAAGGTCCCATCTGGCTTCTCGTCGAATATAAAGGGAATAATAAATATGGCAGAGAAAAAGTTCCAGAACCTAAAGTCTCGTGACTGCCACGTGATTATGACGCAATTGCTTCCGGTTGCATTGAGGGGGCTTCTACCGGACAACGTTCGATTAGCCATTGTGAAGCTATGTGCATTCATCAATGCAATCTCTCAGAAGGCAATCGATCCAGAAATCCTATAAAGGATACAGAATGATTTGGTGCAATGTCTTGTCAGTTTCGAGTTGGTGTTCCCACCATCCTTCTTCAATATCATGACGTACGTCCTAGTTCACCTAGTCGACGAGATTTTCATTCTGGGTCCTGTATTTCTACACAATATGTTCCCCTTTGAGAGGTTCATGGGAGTCTTAAAGAAATATGTTCATAACCGTGCTAGGCCAGAAGGAAGCATCTCCAAGGGCCATGAAACAGAGGAGGTCCTTGAGTTTTGTGTTGACTTTATTCCTGACCTTAAGACGATTGGTGTTCCCGAATAGCGGCATGAGGGCAGACTAGGTGGAAAAGGCACGCTAGGAAAGGATTCAGTAATATGTATGGGCGGGCATTCTTGGGCGCAAGCACACTACACAGTTCTACAAAATTCCAGCTTGGTGGCTCCGTATATCGAGGAACACCTGGATAGTGTACGCTCCAAGAACCCGGAGCAGTCTGAGCCCTGGATCAAACGTACACACATGGCGTCATTCGGCGGTTGGTTGCAAACACGTCTCATGCATGACGACACTGTTGGAGATGAGCTGTACTTGCTGGCCAAGTCACCATCTTCGACTATATCGACTTTCGAAGGGTACGAGATAAATGGGAATACATTTTACACGATCGCCCAAGATAAAAAGAGCACCAACCAAAACAGTGGTGTCCGCTTTGATGCAGCAAACACCAATATGCCAAAGGACACATATTATGGTTACATAGAGGAGATATGGGAACTTGACTATGGACGTGATTTGAAGGTCCCTTTGTTTCAGTGCAAATGGGTCAATCTGACTGGAGGCGGGGTAAAGGAAGACCCGCGGTACGGAATGACAACAGTGGATCTCAACAATCTTGGGTACACAGACGAACTATTCGTCCTAGCCAATGATGTGGCGCAGGTTTTCTATGTGAAGGACATGTCTACCAAGCCGAGAAAAAGAAAATATAAGGAAGCGAATACATCATACGATGAGCCAAAGCGCTACATAGTTCTTTCAGGGAAAAGAAACATCGTGGGAGTGGAGGACAAGACAGACATGTCAGAAGATTATGAAAAGTTTCATGAAATTGCTCCCTTCACAGTGAAGACTGACCCAAGCATCCTGTTAAATGATGAAGATTGTCCATGGTTACGGCGCAAAGGGACACACACGAAGAAATAATTTTGTACCCCAATATCCCACTCTGGGATGTGACCGGCTTCACCGTCATCACTTTCTTCTCTAGTGAGTTTCCGGACTTATCTGGAAAGTCCCACTTCGGACAAACCGGAGGGAATCTTTGTAATAGTTAGGGTATATATATGTGTTTTGGCATTTGAAACGCGAAGGAACGCTATTTTTCATGCATTTATTTATTTTTTTGAGCTAAATGACCCTGAAATTGAAAAGCACTACAAATGAACTCTGAAAAGGTTGAAACTTGGCATGGTATCATCATTTCACCCACATAGCATGTGCTAAAAATTTGAGAGGGTTACGGCAAAAACTGGATGCACTTCGTGTACAAACTGGACAATCTCTTTCGAAGTATCAGGGTTTCGAACGAAAACTCATGTGTTACAAAGGCATTTTATTTTTTTAAACTTATTTTAACTCCAGACTTTTTGTGCGTTCAATATGCACCATTCAAAGCCACGTCATCAATTTTCAACCCTTTCTGACTTCATTCGCTATTTTTCATGCATTTAATGATTTTTTTGAGCTATAAAACTAAAAGAGCTAAACAAAATCTGTTTTTGATTAAAACACCTATTTAAATAACCTGAAAATAACCAAATGAAACATACTGATAAAACACACTAATATTAAATAGCAGGAAAAAGAATCACTCAAAAATCTATTTTTAAAGTAAAGTTATTCACAAACTAGTGATTCACACAAATTTCAAAGAATTCAAATTTAAACTATTCAAATTTGAAAACTACTGTCACTAACAGAAAGTTTATAATTTTTGTGACCTAAACCAAAAAGATTCAGTCAAAAACTCTAAATATTTGGCTGTAAGTAGAAACAAAAGAAAAAAAATAAAGCAAAAAACAAAAAAATGTGGAAAAGACCTTTAGTCCCGGTTGGAGCCACCAACCGGGACTAAAATATTTGCAAAAAATAAAATAAAATGCCCGCCTACTAGGCCACCACGTCCTGCATACGACTAGAAACCCAACTTTATATGGGCCAGGATGCAGGCCCGCAGGGCAAGCAGGGCCCACAGGGCAGGGCGAACGTTAGGCATGTACTGCCTGCTTTAGAGAGGAGCTCGAGACGGCTATCGCAGCGGGGCTTATAAACAGGTGCGAGTGCCTCTCGCTTGGCGAGGTGGGACTAAACTTCCCAAGTTCTCTCGCTTGGCAAGGTGGGACTAAACTTCCCATTTGAATGAAACTTGAAATTTTTGAACTAGTGGACAGATTATTTTTGGAGAAATGAAGTGTGGGTACTAGCATCTAGCTGAGATAGTTTTTGCTGGACTAGAAATGTTAGGGGGAATATAGTTCCTTTGCAAAACCAAAGGAGGTCATGAATTGATAGAATTTGGTTTTGTAATTGTTTGAATATTAATAAAAGAAGTTTTAATGAAAGAAATGATGTTGGGTACTGTCCTAAGATAGAAGAAATGCTTGATGGAATTTTGTGAATGGCAATTGTGTTTTGAGAAGATCCTAGGTTCTCTTTTTTTGAAAGAAATGTTAATTAGATGGATTTATTATGTATTTTTGTGTGTAGATGAATGTTAATTAGATGAATGTTAATTAGATGGATTTCTTATGTATTTTTGTGTGTAGATGAATGTTAATTAGATGAATGTTAGATGGATCAATGCTATAAAATGTTGTTCAAATTTGCACATCTACTATAGTTGTAAAAGTTTATTAAATATGAGTAGCATAATAAAATGATAATTATTGCATAGGAATTTGTTTTCATAAGAATTTGTTCTCGACGTCGACGATGCCCGGCCCGCATCCTCGTCGTCCACTCGGTGGCGACAACCTGCTTGAGAGGCGCCATGTCCAGGACTGGGCTCCGCTGGGCAGGCACTGGGAGGTGCTACCTTCCGGGGCGCGCAGCTTGGTGAGGAACCGGGCTCCCGTCGTTGACCCGGAGCTTCTTTGGTGGCGGTCGCGTGGGCCACTATCGGTGCGGAGGCAGCCGGGCCCCGAGGAGGTGGTACGTCGCCGTGTCAGGGAGGAGGACGAGCACGTCTGTCGCTACATGGTTGCGTTGGACGTCAGGTTCTCCAATACCTGGCAGGTTCTTCAGGGATCTCACCCGAGCTATGATCTTGTGATGGTTCCTTCTCTTTGGGTGTCCACCGCCCGCGCCTCAGGAACCGCGAGTCAACTGGATTATTCGATAGTATTCGATCTGTATTAGCTAGTGATGTTATATGATAATATTCGAGATGTATTAGTGATAATACTTGAGATGTATTCGAGATTATATTCGATAATATTTGATGATGCATTAGTGATAATATTCGAGATGTATCGAGATAATATTCGAGATGTATTAGTGATAATATTCGAGATGTATTCGTGATAATATTCGAGATTATATTCGATAATATTCGATGATGCATTAACTGGATTATTCGAGATGTATTAGTGATAGTATTCGAGATGCATTCTAATTTGAATACTAAATTGTTTTATCTTTCTTATGTATTAGTTAAGCTATGGACGCTAGCGGCAGAGACGACCATGATCAAGAGCATATCATGTTCGACATGATCCGAAACCCAGAGGGTGAACCTCAAGATGACGGCTCACAATATCTGAATGACGCCGGTGAGGGAATATTTGAGGAAGAACCAACAGACGAAGGGCACACAAACAATGATGGCGAAGGAAATGATCTTCAATTAACAAAGACCGGCGAGGTATATATAAGGCCTCTGGTGATCATTACATGTATTAATTGATTTGTATATATATATATATATATTAACGAATCTTTCTTCTTTTAGCCCTCCGGATCGAGCAAATCTTCTACAAGCAGGGCAGTACGAGGCCCGGCCAAAAAGTTGCCGCCTGGCATAAAGTACAACATCGATGAGATCAAACCAAATGGCGAACCGCTTGCTCCTAAAAAGAATGCAGACAAATTTACTCGTCAGTGCGGAGTTATTGTCAGGGACCAAATCCCGATCTTCGTTCAAGAATGGAATAAGCCAAAGGGAGATCGAGAAGTTAGTTTTGTCGACGAAAGAGCAAAAGATCTGCTTTGGGAAATGCTCATGTCACATTTCACCCTACCAGAGCATTTAACAGATGCAGAACGGGAGAAAGTCAAGAAGAGTGCTCTTCAGAAGATGGCCACACAATTCCGCAACCACAAGAAAAGATTATGGGCCTGGTACGTCGAAGCAGGAAAGCCGACTCCAGAATTCACTGGAGCACTGGAGAAGGCAAAAGATCACTGGGACTTATTTGTGGAGTTCAAGGAATCGGAAGCAGCTAAGGAACGGTCGAGGATAAACAAGATCAATGCTGAGAAGAAACAGTTTCACCATGTTCTGGGGCCAGGTGGCTACAAGACTGGCCGGCCTAAGTGGGATGAATCTGAGGAAAAGATGATTGCTGCAGGGGTCACTCCAGCAACATTGGGTTGGCCCGACAGGTGCAGGACTTGGTTTTATGCGCATGGGGGAAAGTTGGACCCAAAGACAGGGGAGATTATGGTGCAGGCAAGTCTTAAAGAAGACTCGGACAATTTACTTGCTGCAATAGAAGCAACTCGAACGGGGGTGTTCCAGCCCGAGAGAGAGCACGATGAGCTTACACGCGCCCTCGGAAATCCTGAACACCCGGGACGAACACGAGGCAAAGGCGTTGTTCTGTGGGTTGAGGGGTTTGCCGACTGGAACGTCAGTTACATAAGCCGTGCGAGAAAGAAGAAGCAGGAGGAAAACAAGAAGAAGCAGGATGCATACCGGCTTCGACAGCTAGAAGCAAAGCACGCGGAGTTCGAACGCGCTTTCATGCGGCAGCAGGAGCAGATCGACACACTTAGCCTGGAAAGGGCGTCTCAGCGGCAGCAGCAAGCAGATCCAGCATTGGATAGCACCGTCCCATCTATGCCGAAAAGCAGCGTGGGTTCCACGGGGGTCCCGGCCGATGATGCACTGCTGGCTCGCTACCCCGTGGATGATATCCAAGAGACGACAAGTTGTGAGCTACACCTTCCACTGAAGAACATATCCATGAAGGTGGCGGACGGCTATGCTTTACCAAATCCCCCTGAAGCAGCCTTCCATGGCAATCCGATTCCACTTGGCTATGCTCGTGTCGGGGTGGATGAAGTTCTGTCGGCATATGACTCACTACAGCTTGACTTTCCTGGAGGTCAAGGGGAGCAGACACTGGGAGAAGCCAAATGTGGTATCATTGTATGGAGGAAGGATTGCATCGTCTTTCCAAACTCGACGCCAAGGGCACCGACTCCTCCTCCAAGTCCGCCGCGTCAGCCGACTCCTCCTCCAAGTCCGCCGCGTCAGCCGACTCCTCCTCCAAATCCGCCGCGTCAGCCGACTCCAGCCCACCCCGAGACGGAGCCCAGCGCGAGTTCGCAATATCGAACTCTGCAGCGTCAGCGGACTCCCAAGCGGAAGAGAGCACCAAACAAGAAACCCGAGCCTCCTGCCAAAAAGAAGTTAGCTTACGAGATGACTGAGGAGGAAAACAAACGGGTCGTGGATGCCCAAGTGAAGGCCCATTTTGCACCGAAATCACCCCCGCCGCCGAAGGAGAAAATACCTGAGAAAGTCATGCAACACTTTGTGGATCTTGCTAAACCGGCTGTGGAGAAAAGTGATTCAGACTATGAGCGCTCTATTAAGAAGTCATATCATGCACAAAAAGATAAGGAGTCGAGCCTTACAACAGGTAGTAATAAAAGCGGGGAAACTGTTCCCCAGCTGGGAGAACATGCAGTGCAATCGATCCCCCCGCTCAAGGTGAGTACCACCGATAAGCCGGTAATAACCGACGCTGCTAGACAGATGGCTAGAGAGGCCGGTGTCACTGTTGAACAACTCCTAGGCATCGAGGATCTTCCCACGAATATTGATGAGAAGGATCTAGCATGGAAATACGTCCACGGGAACCCTCTGGTCAGGCCTGAGGAGGTCGAGCTTCTACCAATGCAGATGCGCAGATTGCATGACTGGTACCTGAGAGAAGTAAAGGCCGGGCGAGAGAGCCTCATGGTGAAAGTCAAGCCAGAGCATTACTACCATGGAAAAGATGTGTGGATTGAATTGCCAGAACTTTTTCAGTTATACAATCAAGACGCACTGGACAAATCTCTCGTCAGTTGCTATTGTCTGTAAGTGATTTCTTTCTGTAATTTAAGTCTCTAGCTCAGCTCGTTCATTGCCTGTAATTATCCTCACTATATTATTTTGTGTGGTATTATGCAGATTGAAGATTTCTGAAATGAAAATAGATGGAGTCTATGGCATTGGGTTCATTGACCCAAATACCATTTATGAACAAGTGTTAAAAAAAGAACCCAAAGACACAGAGGCCAACTTGCTAATGTTTTTGAAGAAACTAAATGCCAGACCAGAGATAGTATTTCCTTACAACTTCAAGTGAGTGTTACTGTCTTGTACTACAAATTCTATTTTGCTTACTCGATGTTAAGTGTAGTTGATGAGTTATGCATGCCCGCTTATACAAACGTGTGCGCAGTTTTCACTGGATCCTGCTAATCATTAGAGTTGACGAGGGAAAAGTTGAAGTAGTGGACTCACTAACTAGAGACCCTAAAGAATACTACGACCTGAAGTTGATGCTCGACAGGTAATTTCAATCATTATCGCACTATGTCGGCCTCTTTAGTTCATTTCCTGATATCAAGTAATTAATAACTCATTTATTCATTTTTTTTGCCGGGCAGGGTTTGGAAAACGTTCATCAAAGAGGTTGTCGGTCAATGGAAACCAAGCCTGAAATGGTGGCGACCAATGGTAATTAGGTAGTACTAGCTAGCTAGCTACGTCCGCGCATCTCTTTAATTCTAGTTTCAATACCATTATCATGCTTGATTATTATCTGATTGAATTCTATTCTCGTAAAGTGCTTGAGGCAAGGCACCGGGGAATAATTTATGTGTATACTACGTTTGCGAGAACATTCGCATTATGATCAACGAAAGGAGCAGAGATGCAAGAAATCTTTGGGTACGTAAATACTATTCACAGTTCTTTTTATCATTATCTAATATATATACACATAACTAATATATTCATATTGATCTCCTTCTTTAAAGATGAAAGAGATGCGGGATCAGCTCCTACCAACGGACCGCATACGAGCACTTCAAGAGGAAATGGTTGGATTTTTGCTTAAGCAGGTCATATCTCCCGATGGAGAATACCATTTCACCTAATGCCTGCATGTAATGATCTGCAAGTTGTAGGAGAAACTGTATATACCAAATTGTACATACCAAATTGTATATATATATATATATATATATATATATATATATATATGTGTGTGTATGCATGGTCGTATGAGAAATTCTATGATATATGATTGGTTCTACGAGAAATTCTATTATATATGCATAACGTGTATAGTACGTAGTAGCGTAAAATATGTTTGAAATGAAAAAGAATTAAATGGAAAACACAAAATGAAAAGGAAAAATAAACAATAAACCCTAAACCCCTAAACCCCTAAACCTTTAGTCCCGGTTGGTGTCACCAACCGGGACTAAAGTGGCAGGGATTTAGTCCCGGTTGGTGTCACCAACCGGGACTAAAGGTCCCCAGCCCCAGCGCACAAGCGCGGCCACGTGGAGGACCTTTAGTCCCGGTTTGTGACCAACCAGGACTAAAGGTGGGGGGCCTTTAGTCCCGATTGGGCTGTCCCGGTTGGAAAACCGGGACTACAGACCCTTCCCAACTGGGACTAAAGGCCAATTTTCTACTAGTGTGAAGAGATTCAGCCTATGGCTATGCCTGAGGCATGGGTGCGGCCGCATGGTATCCCTAAGAAACATCGTAGGGTTTAGCGCCTCATGGAAGGGCTGAAGATGTTGGGCCGTCCGATTGTGGTCGACGAGCTCTTCCTCATCAGGTTGGGGCCGGTGAGGATGAAAATTGCCTGCAAGTCGCCGGAGAAGCTCAATGGGGTGGTTGAGGTGTGGTTTAACCACGAGGGCTACCAGGTCAAGGTGGAGCTCGAGCGCCTGCCCAAGCGCACGGGCGACAGTGGTGCGCACGGGTCCGGCCCCTCTGACAAACCCCCGCCAAACCCCTCTGACAAAGACGGGCGTTCTCATCCCTCGGGCAATTCCAGCAAGCACAGTGGGGGTGCGAAGGGCAAAGACAAGGCAGTTTCGGGTGGGAATCCTGGTTTTGCCACGGCTAAGGATGTGGTGATGGAGGGGCAAGCAGATGAGCTCGAGGATAGCATCCAAGACACCTCCATCGACACCGAGATGTGGGACAAGCTGGGAGCTACATGCGGGGGGGCCATGGTGGTGGCAACGTAGGACACGGCGGTCAGTGTCCCCCCCTTGCTCGCTCCCTGGAGATTGCCTTCGATGAGTACGGTTCCAACCTTTCTGCGCCGGTCCTGGAGCTCATCTCGACTCCAATGGAGGTGGAAGTGCCCCCTGGTGTGGAGGAAGGGGCTTTCCAGCCGTCCTCACTGGCTGCGATGGGAGTGGACTCCGGATGCGTGCTGAACGAGGGGTCTGATCCCACTCCTTCGTCCGGGCATCGTGGCTCGAGCGGCTTGGGAAGGCAGCCCAAGGAGACTGCAGGGAGGAAGCCGACGCCCAAGGCGGTGGTGCCCCCGGCCTCGCCCACGGCGGCGCTGTGGGGAGATCTGGGGCTGGCGCTGGTGGCGGCAGGTACGGGCGTCAAGGCCAGACGTTCCAGGGCGACTACGATGGTGCAGCGTGCTCCCAGCGCTCAGGCCAAGGCCAAGCTGGGCGACATGTTGTCCATGGAGAGTGCCAAGCTTCGCCTCGCCGACAAAAACATGGAAACCTCAGGTAATCCGTTGCCCTCATACAAGATTTTGAATGCGTTCTTGGACGAACATCTGGCTAGGATTCTATATGATAGCGGCGTAGCGGTAGAGGTCTCTAACGGGGACATTATTTCCCTGGTGCATGCGAGGGAGGAGGCGCAGGCCGCTCTCGCCGCGGCTGCCATGAAATGTGCTGCAGCTGTGGAGCAGACCTTGGCACCAGTAGGTGCTGGTGTCGGTCTCGTTGCCCGATGAGGGAGCAGAAGCTAGGAATGCTTCTGCTATACCTTCTTCTAGCCGCGCCCCGGCTAGGAAGCGTGTGGCCAAAGCGGTGAGCTCACGGGGAGTTCGCCTTCACAACCGAATAATATACTGCGATATTTATTTTGGAATATTCGTGGTTGTGGCCACGGTGGTCGTAGGACGCAACTCAAAGAGTACATGGCAAAAGATCGTATTGATGTTGTGGCGCTGCAGGAAACGATTAAAGCCGATTTCACCTTCAGAGATTTGCTAGCTTTTGATCCCTTGCAACGCTATGACTGGCATTGGGTGCTGTCCTCCGGCCACTCGGGTGGCCTCCTCATGGGTTGTAATCGTGATATCTGTGATGTAATTTTGTGGGAGACTAGTGTGTTTTTTATTTCTGCGACCATTCGACATCGAGTTTCTGGGTTGTCGTGGGTGATAGTGTGCGTTTACGGGCCTGCAGATCATACGAGATCGGTAGAATTTTTAGGGGAGATCACGGCTCTGGTTGGGGCCAAAAGAGCTGCTAACATCCCGCTCGTTGTTGGCGGCGATTTTAATCTGATTCGCTCGGGGGCAGACAAAAACAATGGCAATGTTGACTGGGCTAGGGTGTCTCTGTTCAACAATGCCATCACGGCTGCAGCGTTGCGTGAAGCTGCCAGGACGGGTGCCAGGTTCACCTGGACTAACAAGCAATTGGTGCCAGTTCGTAGTGTCCTAGATCATGTGTTCTTCACTTCAGAGTGGGAGGTCCTTTTCCCCCTGTGCTCTTTGGTGGCAGAGACGTATAGGTTCTGATCACGTCCCTTTAATTTTGTCCTCAGGGGAGGATAATATCCGCCGTAGCAGTCAGTTTTACTTCGAAACGGCGTGGTTTGAGGCGGAGGGTTTCGTGCAGTTGGTCAATGACCGCTGGGAGCAGATAGTGTCTCAGATGGGGTGCCAACGCGATCCAGCTGAGTTCTGGACCTCCGCGGCCGCCGTCCTGCGGGCTTTCCTCCGTGGGTGGGGGGCCAATCATGGTAGCAAGTCCAAACGTGAGAGGGCTAGGTTGGTCGAAGAGACTGCGTCGCTGGACGCACAGGCCGATTTGCGTATCTTCTCGGAAGAGGAGTGGGCTCACAGATATGCCCTGGAGCACCAGGTGCTTGCGATTCTTCGTGCGGAAGAAGAATATTGGCGCCGTAGGGGTGGCGTCAAGTGGGTTACTAAGGGGGACGCCAACACTGGCTACTTTCACGCATTTGCTAATGGCCGGAAGCGCAAATGCTCGATTTTGCGCCTCCAATCCGACTCCGGCCTCCTGGTAACCCAGAACGAAATTGTTAATCACATTTACGAGTTTTTCATTGGTCTGTTGGGGACGGCTGACGAAAAACTGCTCTGCCTCCGTGAGGATTTGTGGGATCCAACGGAGAGGGTGTCGCAGCAGGAGAACGATGGACTTGCTCTGTCCTTCCTGCCGCAAGAGATTGACGAGGCTCTTACTGACATGAAGACTGACACGGCCCCTGGCCCCGACAGCTGGCCCGTGGAGTTCTTTAAAAGGTTTTGGCCGAGCCTTAGACACCTGTTCTATGCGATAGTTAATGGCTTTGCCCT
Organism: Elymus sibiricus; assembly: GCA_039707655.1. NCBI lineage: Eukaryota > Viridiplantae > Streptophyta > Magnoliopsida > Poales > Poaceae > Elymus > Elymus sibiricus. The sequence continues at coordinate 50,683,515 of CM077668.1, forward strand.
CGGCACGGTAGATTTGTCTCGCCTGAACTACGGCGCCATTAGCCTGATCCCTAAGGCTAAAGGTGCGGACAATATCAAACTGTTCCGGCCTATTACCCTTATCAATGTCCCGTTCAAACTTTGTGCCAAAGTGTATGCCACTCGTCTTGCGCCTGTCACGCAACGAGTGATTCTAAAGAGCCAAACTGCCTTCATCAAGGGACGCAACATTCTTGAGGGCCCGATCGCGCTTTTAGAGATTGTCCACGAGCTAAAGCGCACCAAGCAGAAGGGTGTTCTTCTTAAGCTAGACTTCGAAAAAGCCTATGACCGTGTGAACTGGGAGTTCATACGGGAAGTCCTCCTCAAAAAGGGTTTTGGGGCAGGTTTTGTCCACCGCATCATGCACTTAATTAGTGGAGGGCACACGGCAGTAACTATTAATGGCGAGATGGGCAAGTTTTTCCGCAACAAAAGGGGTTTGCGTCAGGGTGATCCTATTTCGCCGCTGATATTTAATTTTGTTGCGGATGCCTTGTCGGCCATGCTTGCCAAGGCTAGGGCGGCTGGTCACATCAAAGGGCTGGTGCCACACCTCATTCCTGGAGGGGTGACCCACCTGTAGTACGCAGACGATACGATGCTGCTGTTCGAACCTGATGACCATAGTATTGCCTCTATCAAGCTCCTGCTGCTATCTTTTGAAATCCTGTCAGGGTTGAAAATCAACTTTCTGAAGAGCGAGGTCATTACCATGGGGATGGATGACCAAGATAGCGTGCGGGTGGCTAATCTTCTTAATTGCAAGCTTGGGGGCTTTCCGATTAAGTATCTCGGCCTCCCGATCTCCCACCGAAAACTTACGATCCACGAGTGGGAGCCGCTTTACGGCAAAGTGACGAGTAGGGTGAGCCCGTGGCGAGGGAGATTTATGTCTTCTGCAGCCAGGCTGATTCTCACAAATTCGAGCCTTTCCTCCCTCCCGCTGTTCACTATGGGTATGTTTCTTCTCGCTGATGGGGTTCATGCGAAGTTAGGCACTCCCCGATCCCGGTTCTTTTGGGAAGGAACTGGTTTTAAGCGCAAATACCACCTCGTCAAGTGGGCGGCTGTTTGTAGACCCAAAAAATTCGGAGGCTTGGGTATTCTTAACTCTAAGCTTATGAACGTGGCTTTGCTCACAAAATGGTGGTGGCGCCTTGCCCAAAATGAGTCGGGACTCTGGGCGGACTCCGTGCGAAATACTTCCCTGACGGGAATCTTTTTACGGCTAAATCTTCGGGATCCCCTTTTTGGAACGGGATCCAAGCGGTTAGGCTAGCTTTTACGGTAGGGGCCAGTTTTCAGGTTAATAACGGCAAGTCTACGCGTTTTTGGCTTGACTGTTGGTTGGGGCCGGTTCCGTTGTGGCAGAGTCACCCTACGATTTTCCAACTTGCCACTGACACGGGCATTTTGGTTGCCGAGGCCCTGCGTTCCTCTCCACCCGCAGTCCACTTTATGCGCGCCCTCTCCCCGGCCGAAGGGGCGTGTTGGGATGATTTGGTCGCCAGGATCTGTGGGAGGACGCTCAGCTTGGGGGCTGATTCTGTTTCTTGGAGTTTGTCTGCTTCCGGGAAATTTTCGGTCAAATCCCTGTACAGTAAGTTGACCGAGGGGAACTCGCTGGACATAGCTAGGGGGCTATGGAAAGGCCGGGCTCCCGCTCAAGATAAAAAATTTCTTGTGGCAAATGTTCCGAAACCGTCTCCCGACGTCTGATAATGTGGCTAAACGTAACGGTCCGTCCGACGGGTCTTGTGTGGTGTGTGGACTCGGGGAGGACGCAAACCATGTTTTCTTTCTCTGCCATCTAGTCCGGTTTGTGTGGAGTGCCGTTAGGGAGGCTTTTGAGCAGAACTGGAATCCATCGTCGGGTGCGGATCTGCTCACCTTGCTTCGAACCCAGAGGGGGATTAATGCAAGGATAGTTTGGCGTTGCGTAGGGGCGCTGCTGTGGTCCATTTGGACTATCCGTAACAAAATTACGATTGAGAAGAAGCTCCCTGCTCATCCGGTTGACGTTATTTTCAAATGTGATCTTTTCCTTCAGACGTGGACACCGCTGGGAAACAGCGCGATGCTGAGCGCATGCACGAGGTCATGGAGCGGATCAGATGCACCCAAGTGTTGGCACGTCAAGCCGCGACGCACGACTGATCTTTTTTTGGAGCTTCTTCTCGCCGTTTGGAGGCTGGACTTGTGGACTGTTGTCTAGTTATGTTTTATGTTTCAGCCTTCGTGCTTTTGGACTTGTGCCTCAATGATGTACCATTTGGTCTGTTGGTTTGTACGTTGTGAACCTTGTTGGATGCTGCCTTGTGGCTTTATTAATTTAAAGCCGGACGCTCCTAGCGTCTTCGTTCCAAAAAAAACCACGATGGTCTGATACCATCTGTCTTATTTCTTGATAAGTAATCAATACTCCGGGGCTAGGTATGGACTTGCATAACACTCCAATTCGTAAATTTTACTCCCTTTGTGTAAGGCGTTTTAGAGATTTCATAAGTGTACAGAGGGAGTACTACCTAGTGACTGTTTACTACTAACCTGATGGGCGATGGCTGTTAAGTACAAACCTGATAACTAGCATAATGTAATTTGGTAGTTGGTGACGATATAACATGTCGAAGTAGGATAGGTAATTTCGAACTAGTCGTCGAGACAGACCCAATGGTAAACACCATAATTCAATTAGTACGAGTACTTTGAGATGACACTTTTGGACTACACTTTCAGACATAGCACCTCGCCAGGAGGAGCGCACGCGGGTGGAGCAGCCGGAGCAAGACGGCCGGCGAGACGACCTGGAGGTGGCGGGCGGCGTGGCCTTGAGCAGTGCAGGAGGACGCGCGCGTGGCTGAGTAGCAGCGGGCGCACGCGGTGAGTAGCTTGCGTACGTACGAGGAGGACGTGTGCAGAGCGTTCTGAAAAGACGCTCGATTCGCGCATGAACATCAATAGTGGAGCTTCGGTTTCTGGCGGATCCGATCACCGCGAGGGGGGACCGAGCAGCACACGGCTCCTCGCCTGCGAGGCAGAAGCAGGAAACCAGAGGTGGTCCAGCCGGTCATGGAGGCCGGCAGAAGAGCTCCGCGCCGTGGCTCAGCTCCTCCCTTCTGATTTTGATGTGAATTAAGCAATGCTTGCAAAGGAAGGAAAACAATGAACACTTCAGTCTCCCTCCTCTCAATCAGTTGCCGGCGAGAGAGCGTAAGTGCGTGGACGGCGTGCTCGCGGGCTAAATGTTCGATGAAATGCATGAACCAAATGTCAATCATAGGGAATGGAGATTTGGAGGACCCGCTAGATGAACAAAAGTCTAATTCCACAAGGATGAGGAATTAAGTTTTTTTTAATGTATTTTCTTGGATCTTATGTCCAAATCAGTGTGGAGGTGGATAAGATGAGGAAACAAGTTTTGGGGAATCGGCTAAAAATGCTTTTACTCGAGAGAAAACATGGTTCCTTTCTTCTATCTATAAGCCCAGCAGACCACAAAAATATTGCTGAGTGTGGAGGTCTAGTCAACCCGCGCGTCCATACTGTGAAGCCCCATCCCAGCCCACCACAATGTTGGCTTAGTCAGGCTGCCCAGTCTACCAATCAGGAGGTGCACTTCTATTCTCTTGCACCAGGTTTGATGGATAAGGGAGAAATGGTTTGGCCAACTAACAGCATGGAATTCTCGCTGCCTCCCAATCCTATATTATCAGTGACTTTGTTGCGACGGTCCCATGAATAATCTGTTTCATCAACCATATAGTATGTGTGTGTTCTAGTGCAACAACAACTGCATATCTCTACAACAAGCTGTGCACCATAAGCTCTTGGGATATAATATGCTAGCTTCTTGGGGCCTCTGGAGAGAAATGAGACAAGAAAAATGGTTTCATATACATTGACCGGGATTGTGTGATCTTTATGATGAACGGGAAAAGGAAGTTGCCAGCTATAAGATTAAAGTGGCTTACGAATTCATTACTAGAAATCTATCACATTATTTTCTCTGACTACGCTGCACCTACCACATTTCAAGTAATATTATGTCAGCTTGCTATTATGCGCGCACTTGAATTATGTTTATTTTGGTTTTATGTCGCTAGCTCGTAACATATATCATTTAATTTTCGGCTCTACCAAATGATTTCATACTAATATCTGGTTGTAAGCATCTTTTCATTAAAAAAAAGTGTTTTTGGGTCTCCTTTGATATTGATATAAGATTTATTGCCATCAGTTTACTTGACACAGGCAAAATAGTTGTCATCTAGTAAACATATGCAAGGTTTTTGCTTTAAGCTAGACTATGAAAAAGCTCATGACATGATAAATAGGGAGTTTCTTTTGAACATGCTCAGGGAGAGGGGTTTTGGTCCTAAATGGATGTATAAACTTAAAACCCTCCTGCATAATGGCTCTGTTGGTGTCAGAATCAATGACACCAATAGTGATTTCTTTATTGCTGGAAAAGGGGCCAGGCAAGGAGATCCTGCCTCCCCTTTACTTTTTAATTTAGCAGCTGATGTATTCACTAGAATGCTGGGTAAAGCTGCTGATATGCAACTTATTTCTGGGGTTTTCCCTCCTACTAACCCTGCTGGTGTCATCAGTATGCAGTATGCTGATGACACCCTGCTTTTTCTTGACAAGAATTTAGATCATGCCAGAAATTTGAAATGGTTACTTTCTTGCTTTGAGCAACTGTCAGGCATGAGAATTAATTTTCATAAATGTGACCTAGTGCCCATTAATATTGATAGAGATGAGGCTGTAGTTTTTGCTCAAATACTAGGCTGTAAATTGGGTACTTTTCCTATTAAGTACCTTGGAGTCCCTCTCCATCACGGTAAGCTTAGTAGGGAGGACCTGCAACCTTTAGTTGATAAGATCATCAAAAAAGGAGCAGGTTGGAGAGGGAGGCTACATTCTTTTGGTAAGAGACTTATCTTAGTGCAGGCTTGTCTTGCTAGTATTCCATCATACCTGATGGGATATATCAAATTCCCCAAATGGGCTATTAAGCTCATCAACTCTCAGTTAGCCCACTACTTCTGGGATGATTATGAAGGCCATCACAAATATCATTTGGCTAACTGGGGTTCTGTTACCTTAAAAAAGGAATTTGGGGGCTTGGGGATTACTGACCTAGCTGATATGAACCTGTGCTTATTAGCTACTTGGGTCAGTAGATACCACAGGGACGAAGGGAAGATTTGGAAAAGCATCATTGATGCTAAGTACAACACCCGAAGTCCTAATATCTTCACCTGCTCCCCTTTGGGTGCTTCCCCCTTTTGGAAAAGTGTAATCTGGGCCGCCAAAGCTGCTAAATTTGGCTACTCTTGGAGTATAGGTAATGGTAAGAGTGTGAGATTCTGGGAGGATCATTGGTTTGGCACTGCTCCCCTTGTCACTCTATATTGGGAGATCTACATTCTTGCTAATGAGCATAACATTACTATCGACAGGGTGTGGGATGGCTTTGAGCTGATGATCTCTTTCAGGAGATGTTTTACAGAGGAACAGCTGGTTCTTTGGTTTGAACTAATTGAGATAGCTAACACTATTGTTTTCTCTGATGCTGATGACTCTTTAGTTTGGAATCTTAATTCTAGTGGGGTTTACACTGTTAAATCTCTCTATAAAGTGATTAATTTTAGAGGAGTTCTACCTAGTAATACTCCTGTTGTCTGGGCTATTAAAATCCCTTCTAGGAACCACATTTTTATGTGGCTGTTGGCTAATAACAAAATATTGACTAGAGACAACCTGAGTAAAAGGCAGAATGTCCCTGACTTTTCCTGCCCTTTTTGTGCAGAAAATGAGTCTTGTCATCATCTTTTTTTTGGTAGTACCATTTCGATTGAGTTCTGGAAGAATATCTCTATTATTTCTAGCTACAGGGGGGAGGCAAATATGCTTTCCTTTTCTGATTGTTGGGCTAGAGGAGATAAATTTGCTGCTATTAATATTATTAATGCAGCTGGTCTGTGGGCCATCTGGAACATTCGAAATGCCTTAATTTTCAACCGCACTATGTGGTCCAACATGCAGGTCTTTTGGCGCAGAACTGCCGCATACATTGTGTTGTGGGAGCCGCTGTCCTCAGATCCTGTCAAAACCCAACTCCGTACGGCGGTGCGAAGACTGGACCAACTTGCAAGAAACCCTCCGCCGTTGATGTGGCCAGACCCAGGTTGAGGAGCGCGGTCTACCTGGATGAAAACTAGTAGACATGCACTAAGACAGAGTGGAGCAGTGGGTGGATGGAGAAAAAACAGGGGGATGGATATTTGGTAATTTGTCTTCGTGACGCCCTGGTTTTACTAGATGTTTGCTGTCTGCTGCTCTAGCTGGATTGTTATAGCTTATTTTTTAGTCTTGTAAGTGTGATGGTTACTGCCTGCTGGCTGGATTGTACTAGATCTTGTATGACTTTGGTTTCTTTGCAATGCAATGGAGCCGGGGCTTTGCCCTTTTCCTCGAAAAAAAATAGTTGTCAATTTTTTGCACAGTAGTGTACAATCATGTGGCACTCAACAAAACAAGGCGTGTCATTTTTAAAATTATATATAGAACTGAATCACATTTAAATCGTGCAGTTGCAGTGTGTTGTGTATCCCAAGTTCTCCGGGGATGACGACGAATTCGTTAGTGCAACCCTAGTCTTGGTAAGACTAGTTAGGTCGCCTAGCATAAAATATGTGGAGACAGTCCAAATGATAGAGATCAACTTAATTCCTTGAGAAGAAGAATGTCACGCCCAATATGCGATCCTATTCTCGAGGAACTCGGAGGCCCCACCAAGAGTAGAAACGCATATTGGAGACGCTTGCAAGGTGGATATCATTACATCGTACCACATACATAATAGGTGGGGATACAGACAAATACATACAATCATCACATGAATACATCAATACATAACCAACATCATACAGAAGGGCAGCATCCGACTACGGATGAAATCAAACGAAAAGAAGAACGACATCCACCCTACTAGACCAGGCTGCCGACCAGGAACCTATCCCCAGATCGACGAAGAAGAAGAAGCAGAAGAAGAACTCCAAAAGCAAACAAGCATCGCTCTCACGTCAAGACATCGCATTACCTGTACCTGCAAATGTTGTTGTAGTAATCTGTGAGCCACGAGTTCTCAGCAATCCCATAACCATGGGTAGCAAGACTATCAAAGCTTAAATGGGTATGGAAGGGTAAGGTGGTGAGGTTGCAGCAAGCACTAAACATTATATGGTGGCTAACTTACGAGTACAAGAATAAGAAGAGCATCTACGCAAAACGGTCGCAAACTACAAATGATCACTAAGTGATCCTGAACACCTACTTACGAGTAAAACATAACCCCCACCATGTTCTCTTCTCGAACTTCCTCGAAAAGAGACGGTCACGGTTACGCACACGGTTGGTGTATTTTTATTAGGATTTAGTGTCAAGTTCTCTACAATCGGAGGTTATAAATATCCATGTGCCACATAACCGCGGGCGCGGCTTCGCGTAAGATTTAACCCTGCAGGGGTGTTCCAACCTGGCCCATCATAAGCCTACACAAGCTGCGGTGGAAATACCTCAACCTCGAGATAGCCCGAAGTATCCTCGGAATCCCGGTGCACAAGACATTTCTACAATGGTAAAACAAATCCAGCAAGACCACCCAGTGTGTCGATACCCCGATAGGAGCCGCGTATCTCGTTCTCAGGACACAACCGTCTATGCAAAGGCTACGGTTAGCTGATACCCAAGTTTCCAAGGGGGCGCCGCAGGCTGCTAGGTAGGTGGACCAACACTCATGAGGAGCACTGGCCCGGTTTGTTGATTAAAAATCCTCGAGGTCCGGAAAGTCCCTATGCAAGTTTTAGTTGTTATTAGGCAAATGGTAAAACCAATGTTGGGTCCTGCTGGAAGAGTTTTATTCAAAGCGAACTGTCAAGAGGGTCCCATTCCCCTGAGCATGTTAGGAACGCTAATCAAGGATCATAACACCGATATTACGGAAACTAGGGCGGCATGAGTGGAACAAAACACTAGGCAAAAGGCCGAGCCTTCCACCCATTATCAAGTATATAGATGCATTAATTAAATAAGAGATATTGTGATATCCCTTGATATCCATGTCCCAACATGGAACAACCTGCAGTGCACCTGCAACTAGCAACGCTATAAGAGGGGCCGAGCAAGCGGTAACATAGCCAAACAACGGTTTGCTGGGTAAGGGTGGTTAGAGGCTGTATCATGGCATATGGGAGGCTGACATATATGTGGTAGGAAGCGCGACATAGCGGTAGCACCGAGACAACTAGCAAGCAAAGATAGTAAAGATATCCAAGGTCATGATCATCTTGCCTGAAATCCCGCTCGGAAGAAGATCGAGTCCATGAAGAAGGCGAACCAACGTAGTCGAACGAATCCTCACAAGCGCAACAAAACCGGAACTATCGAGAAGAAGCATAACCGGAAAGAGGCAAACAACATGATAAACAACCAAGCATAAACATGGCATGATGCACAACCAAACATGATGCATGACAAGATTAAATGTTGTTAAACATGGCAAGAGATGAAGCATAAACAAACCATACAACTAGGCAAGTTTAAATGAGGCCGGAAACACAAATAACAATTCCGGAAAATCCCCATATGCAAATTTCGAAATTGGTACTGATCTGAATTAAACACAATGTTGAAGTGGTTAAACAGCAAGCTAACATGCACCATGATGATCTACACGATTTTCTAATCAAGTTACATGTGTAGAACATTTAATTCGGAGCTACGGCCTAGAAGATATGAGCTAAACAAGTTTAACATGGCAATAATGCAAAATGCATGCAAACATCATCCACAAGCACTCAAATCAAGGATGCAACATGACATTATGAAACTACACACAAATCTAAGCAAGTTTCATGTAGGACATGAACAAAACGGAGCAACGGTTCAACTATTACAACTAACACGAGTTATAATAACAACCTGCCCAAAACAGCAACATGGCACTTTGTAAGCATCGAAACAGCAAGCTACAGTAACATGATGGGCACAAACTGGATATGCACTTAACGTAGACATGACAATCTTCAAATCACTCCATTGGCAAAAGTTCATAGGATTCACTGATTAATTACTATGATTATTACAAAATGGAACATTATGTCAACAGGCTGACAGTTATATCATGATGGCAACTTGAGAGCAACAAATAGACAAGCTACAGCAAGATTACATAGCAACCAAGGGCATGTCATCAAATTACACATTGCATAGACCAAATCACATGAAGGAATCATATGCATATGAGCTATAGATTAGTGGCAATCATCAAGCAAAGTTGGCAAGTTTTATCACAGACAGCTTTACTCAGAACAGCAACATTAACTAGGCATGTTTACAAGCTCATGGCACTCACAGCAAGGCATATCATGGCATGAAATAAATACTAGCAGCAAGAAGACATGAAAATGCTCCAAAGTCATATTGACAAGTTGCTCATATGGTGCATGCATTAAATCACACAAAAATGACAAAATGACAAATATTAACAGTTTTCAGCAGTAACATTAGGATGCACTTTTGCAACAGAGATTATGACATGAATATGAACTCTAACATGAATGCAAATGGCACCATCATGTAGAGCACAAAGAGTAGAACAATTTACATATATAAATCATCATCATAGGACGAACATGCACAAAGATATAGCCAATACAAAATGCCTATATGCTGTTGAAATCATCACCTGCGGAAATCGGGACGGGGGGGATACTGGGACGAGGCGGATCAGGACGGCGCGGTGCGGGCGAGTGTTTGGATCGGGGTCGCCGTCGACCCGGGACGGAGATGTGCAGATCGGCGGCGGCAGAGGGCAGATGGCCGGCGGCGGCGCGGGCGCGGCTCCGGCGAGCAGAGGAGGCCCGGGGACGGGCGGATCCGGCTGCAGGAGGTCACCGGGGTACCGTTCCCCGCCGGATCGAGGCGGAGGCGGGCCAGCGGCGAGCTGCGGGGTGCGGCGGAGGCGGTGGTGCAGCGGGGAGGCGAGCACGCGGTGCAGCGGAGCTTGGCGGCGGCACGGCAGCAGCGGCGGCGAGCTGCGGCGCGGTGGCGCAGTGCGGCGAGGGGAGCGGGCGAGCGCTGGTGCGGCGGCGCGCAGGCGGGCGGCGGCGTGAGGAGCCGGGCGGCGCGAGAGGGCGGGCGGCTCGGGGCCCGGTTGCGGCCCAGGGCGGGCCCGATCTGGGCCTGGCAGCCCTGGCGCGGTGAGAGGCTGGCTGGGTGCGACGTGGCGGCGCGGGAGAGGTTGCGGGCGGCGGCTGGAGGCGGCGCTGGCGATTGGCGGAGAGCCAAGTGGCGGCGGGGCAGAGGGCCGACGCGGAAACCGAGGGAGGAGGCTAGGGTTTCCAAAACAGGAGGGCTAGCCTTCCTTATATAGGCAGGGATGCTAGGGTTTGGGGGTTGGGTGTGTTTTCGGACCGTTTGATCTCGATCGGGCGGTCCGAAACGGAGGGGGTAGCTAGGAGGGTTATGTGGGCTGTGTAGAGGGGATTGGGCTGAGGAGAGAGAGAGGATGGCAGCCCAGCACGGTTTTCGGAACACCGAAAATGTCCGACGTTTGACCGGCTATAGTGACGCTATAGTTATCCGTTGGGGCATCAAACGACCTCCAAATGGACCGAAATTTGGCACGCGGTCTACCTACAACATAATAAGAACGCACGCCAACTTTCAACCTATTCCGAGAACATTTTTATCCCACTTAAAAAATAATATTTCAGAGGTGCCACGGGCGCGTGCGAGTGTGTCGGGACTCGAGACGGACAACGGAAGGAACGTGGAGAAAGACAACTACGAACGGATGCAAGTTTTGAAAAACATGCGGATGAAATGCACATGATGACATGGACAAGTGCAACACGCAAGCGAATGACATGGCAACGACGACGAATAAATGGAAGACATCTGGGGCATTGGTCTCGGGGCTTCACAACTCTCCTCCACTAACAGAAGATCTCGACCCGAGATCTTATGAAGGGACCGGAAGATTGAAGACGAAGAGGAAAAAGGAAGAGGTAAAACAAAGTTGCTTCTTGGACAAACGAGTGAAACCAACAAACCTCGAAGGTTGCAAAGAGTTGAAGAATGGCTTGAGGAACAAGCAAGAATTCGAAACCACTCTGGTTGAAACGAGATAGATAAGGAATGAGAACAAAAAAGAATTTGGGCAGCACTCCGATAGAAAAGAGAAGGAAAACTTGATAAGATGAAAAGAACTTGAAAAGAGAACATAACACTCCGGTAAAATGGATAAGCAAGGAAGAACACGATCTTGGCGAAACGAGATAATGGGTCGAAGAGAGAAACACCACAATGCCTTCGAAATGAAAGAATAGAAGCTAGATCGTTGGAAAGAAAAGAACAGAGAAGAAAAATGACAACTTATCCCACAATGAATTTGAAAAGCATCCTCACAAGAAGGATTGAACGGAGTTGTTGGAAAATCAACAACGAAAAGAATAAGCTTGTTGTGGGCTTATGGAAAACATCTCAACATTTTTTGAGGTGAAAACCTGCCACTAACGGAAACAATTGATTGCTTGAGATCTCGAAGAGATGATAACCTCTTTCACCGAGAAGAGAAGGCGAAACTTGGATCATTGATAAGCACCACAATAGCACCAATCCTTAGGATAGGCTTTAGGTGAAATCTATACAAAGACAACTCCAACGAAGAGATTGATGGGTTGAAAAGATCTCCTGGGCAAAGAGAAAATTATGGGCTCAACATATCTCATTCCTAACAATTTATGAATCATGAACCACGAAGGGAAATTGTCAAAAATGACATAACACCACCAAAAAGATAAGGAAGAACGAATTGCACTTTGAAATGCAAGAGAAGAATACTTGAGCTCCTCCAACAAGAATATTGACAAACGCTTCGAGACTGAAAGAAATCTTTGATGAACCACCATGTAGAAACTCTTGAAGAACTCCGGATGGATAACAAGATGATAAAAACGAAAGGGAGGTTGCAAAGAACAAGATGAAGCCTTGTGATGATTTAGATGGAGCTTCATGACGAGATAACCGAGAAAAGTTGGAACTCCGGACAAGAAAGATGAACAAATTGGAACCAAGAATTTATTCATCAAGAACAAACTCCGGAAGAAGGAATTAAACCACCTCCATTAAACAAGAATAAGAATTATGATATGTCTATCCTTCATCAAAATAAATTGATGAAAAGCAATGGATTTGCATACTACTTATTCTTCTTGAAAAGATTAAAGAGAGATATAGCGCCAACTTGAAGAAGTCTTCAACGAACCATCGGAACGATTTTGGAAAGAAACGAATGAATTGATACGATAACAAAGAAAGAGGAATCTTGAATGTGTTGGGGAACGTTGCATGGGAAACAAAAATTTTCCTACGCACACACAAGATCTATCCATGGTGATGAGCATCTACGAGAGGAAGAGTAAATCTACATACCCTTGTAGATCGCTAAGCGGAAGCGTTTAAGAAACGCGGTTGATGTAGTCGAACGTCTCCGCGATCCAAATCGCAAGTCGTCCCTCGATCCGATCACGAACTAGCGCCGAACGGACGTCACCTCCGCGTTCAACACACGTACGGCTTGATGACGCCTTCACCTCCTCGATCCAGCGAGCGATGGTGAAGTAGTGGTTGAGTTCCAGCAGCACGACGGCGTGGTGATGGTGGTGAGGAATAATCTCTGCAGGGCTTCGCCAAGCGCTACGGAGATTATGACGGAGGAACTAGAGGGTTAGGGTTGCCGCACACGGCTTGGGGAAATCTTGATGTGTCCCGTGTGCTAGCCCTGCCCCTCTATTTATATGTTGAGCCTTGGGGTCTAAACTTGGAGTAAAAGCCTCCTCCAGGTCGGTTTTGCCCGCACAAGGTCGGTTTGGCCCGCAGGGAAAGAGTCCAACTCAGATCCCTGCCGAACCGTGCACAGCCGCACACAAGCGGTAGTACCGCTTCACACAAGCGGTAGTACCGTTTGGGCGGTAGTACCGCTTCACACAAGCGGTAGTACCGCTCGGGCGGTAGTACCGCTTCACCAAGCGGTAGTACCGCTTACGCGGCAGCAAAACTACTTTTGCACTTTCCAATACCTCGTGGGCTTTATCCCTTTGGCCCATATAAAGTGTTGCTGCACCCGAACACTTCGGTAAACATCCGGAACCCATTCCGGTGAACTCCGGAACTCTTCCGGAGATCAAAACACTATTATCACATATATCAATCTTTACCTCCGGACTATTCTGGAGATCCTCGTCATGTCCGGGATCTTATCCGGGACTCCGAACAACCTTCGGTCACCAACATAATAACTCAACTATACTAATCGTCACCAAACGTTTAAGTGTGTAGACCCTGCGGGTTCGAGAACTATGTAGACATGACCGAGACACCTCTACGGCCAATAACCAATAGCGGGACCTGGATGCCCATATTGGCTCCTACATATTCTACGAAGATCTTTTATCGGTCGAACCTCTATGTCAAGGATTCAGTTAATCCCGTATGCTGTTCCCTTTGTTCTTCGGTATGTTACTTGCCCGAGATTCGATCGTCGGTATCTCTATACCTAGTTCAATCTCGTTACCGGCAAGTCTCTTTACTCGTTCCGTAATACAAGATCTCGTGGCTAACACTTTAGTCACATTGCTTGCAAGGCTCATTGTGATGTTGTATTACCGAGTGGGCCCTGAGATACCTCTCCGTCATACGGAGTAACAAATCCCAGTCTTGATCCATGCCAACCCAACAGACACCCTCGGAGATACCTGTAGAGCACCTTTATAGTCACCCAGTTACGTTGTGACGTTTGATACACACAAGGTATTCCTCCGGTGTCAGTGAGTTGCATGATCTCATGGTCAAAGGAACAGATACTTGACATGCAGAAAACAATAGCAATAAACTGACACGATCATATGCTATGTTCGTAGTTTGGGTCTTGTCCATCACATCATTCTCCTAATGATGTGATCCCGTTATCAAATGACATCTCATGTCAATGGCTAGGAAACCTTAACCATCTTTGATCAACGAGCTAGTCAACTAGAGGCTTACTAGGGACACAGTGTTGTCTATGTACCCACACATGTATTTGAGTTTCCAATCAATACAATTATAGCATGGATAATAAACGATTATCATGAACAAGGAAATATAATAATAACCAATTTATTATTGCCTCTAGGGCATATTTCCAACAGTCTCCCACTTGCACTAGAGTCAATAATCTAGTTCACATCACTATGTGATTTACATTGTAATGAATCGAACACCCATGCAGTTCTGGTGTTGTTCATGCTTAGCCCTTGGAAGAGGTTTAGTCATCGGATCTGCAACATTTAGATCCGTGTGTACTTTGCAAATATTTATGTCGTCCTCCTTGATGTAATCGCGGATGGAATTGAAACGTCGCTTTATATGTCTGGTCCTCTTGTGAAATCTTGGTTCCTTGGCTAGAGCAATGGCACCAGTATTATCACAAAACAGAGTCATTGGGTTAAGTGCACTAGGCACTACTCCAAGATCTGTCATGAACTCCTTCATCCAGACACCTTCCTTCGCCGCCTCCGAGGCAGCGATGTACTCCGCTTCGCATGTAGAATCTGCTACCACGCTTTGCTTGGAACTGCACCAGCTAACCGCACCCCCATTAAGAATAAATACGTATCCGGTTTGCGACTTTGAGTCATCCGGATCAGTGTCAAAGCTTGCATCGACGTAACCCTTTACGACGAGCTCTTGATCACCTCCATAAACGAGAAACATATCCTTAGTCCTTTTCAGGTATTTCAGGATATTCTTGACCGCCGTCCAGTGTTCCATTCCTAGATCACTTTGAAACCTTCCGACCATACTTATGGCAAGGCTGACATCGGGTCTTGTGCACAGCATTGCATACATGATAGAGCCTATGGCCGAAGCATAGGGGATGACACTCATCTTTTCTCTATCTTCTGCAGTCACTGGGCATTGAGTCTTACTCAACTTCACACCTTGCAATACAGGCAAGAACCCCTTCTTGGACTGATCCATTTTGAACTTCTTCAAAACTTTGTCAAGGTATGTGCTTTGTGAAAGTCCTATTAAGCGTCTCGATCTATCTCTATAGATCTTGATGCCTAATATGAAAGCAGCTTCTCCTAGGTCCTTCATTGAAAAACTCTTGTTCAAATATTCCTTCACGCTTTCCAGCATTTCTATATTGTTTCCAATCAGTAATATGTCATCCACATATAATATTAGAAACGCTATAGAGCTCCCACTCACTTTCTTGTAAATACAAGCTTCTCCGTAAACTTGTATAGACTCGAACGCTTTGATCACCTCATCAAAACGAAGATTCCAACTCCGAGATGCTTGCACCAGTCCATAAATGGATCGCTGGAGTTTGCAAACTTTGTCAGCATTCTCTGGATCGACAAAACCTTCTGGTTGCATCATATACAACTCTTCCTTAAGGTAACCGTTAAGGAACGCTGTTTTGACATCCATCTGCCAAATTTCATAATCGAAAAAGGCAGCTATTGCTAACATGATTCTGACGGACTTAAGCATCGCTACGGGTGAGAAGGTCTCATCGTAGTCAACTCCTTGAACTTGTGAAAAACCCTTTGCCACAAGTCGAGCTTTATAGACGGTGACATTACCGTCTGCGTCCGTCTTCCTCTTAAAGATCCATTTGTTCTGAATGGCCTTACGCCCTTCAGGTAATACTTCCAAAGTCCATACTTTGTTTTCATACATGGATCCCATCTCGGACTTCATGGCCTCTAACCATTTCTCGGAATCCGGGCCCATCATCGCTTCTCCATAGCTCGTAGGTTCATCGTTGTCCAACAACATGACCTCTAAGACAGGGTTGCCGTACCACTCAGGAGCAGTACGCGTCCTTGTCGACCTACGAGGTTCGATAGCAACTTGATCCAAAGCTTCATGATCATCATCATTAACTTCCTCTTCAGCTAATGTAGGCTCCACAGAAACAACTTTCTGCGTTGCGCTACTCTTAGGTTGAAGTAAAGGTTCAACAACCTCATCAAGTTCTATCTTCCTCCCACTCAATTCTTTCGAGAGAAACTCTTTCTCAAGAAATGTTCCGTTTTTAGCGACAAACACTTTGCCTTCGGATCTGAGATAGAAGGTATACCCAACTGTCTCTTTTGGGTATCCTATGAAGACGCATTTCTCCGCTTTGGGTTCCAGCTTTTCAGGCTGAAGCTTTTTGACATAAGCATCACATCCCCAAATTTTAAGAAACGACAGTTTTGGCTTCTTGCCAAACCAAAGTTCATATGGCGTCGTCTCAACGGATTTCGATGGTGCCCTATTTAAAGTGAATGCAGCTGTCTCTAATGCATAACCCCAAAACGATAGTGGCAAATCGGCAAGAGACATCATAGATCGCACCATATCCAATAAGGTTCGATTACGACGTTCGGACACACCATTACGCTGTGGTGTTCCAGGCGGTGTCAATTGTGAAACAATTCCACACTGTCTTAAGTGACTGCCAAACTCATAACTCAGATATTCTCCTCCTCGATCAGATCGTAGGAATTTAATCTTCTTGTTACGATGATTCTCAACTTCACTCTGAAATTGTTTGAACTTTTCAAATGTTTCAGACTTATGTTTCATTAAGTAAATATACCCATATCTACTTAAGTCATCAGTGAAGGTGAGAAAGTAACGATAACCACCGCGCGCCTCAATACTCATCGGACCGCACACATCAGTATGTATGATTTCCAATAAGTCACTTGCCCGTTCCATTGTTCCAGAGAACGGCGTTTTAGTCATCTTGCCCATGAGGCATGGCTCACATGTGTCAAGTGATTCAAAATCAAGTGACTCCAAAAGTCCATCAGCATGGAGCTTCTTCATGCGTTTTACGCCAATATGACCTAAACGGCAGTGCCACAAGAAAGTGGTATTATCATTATCAATTCTACATCTTTTGGCATCAATGTTATGAACATGTGTATCATTACTATCGAGATTCAATAAGAATAAACCCCTCACATTGGGTGCATGACCATAAAAGATATTACTCATATAAATAGAACAACCATTATTCTCTGATTTAAATGAGTAACCGTCTCGCAATAAACAAGATCCAGATATAATGTTCATGCTTAACGCAGGCACCAAATAACACTTATTTAGGTTCATCACTAATCACGACGGTAATCGAAGAGCGAGCGTGCCGACGGCGATCACATCAACCTTGGAACCATTTCCCACGCGCATCGTCACTTCGTCCTTTGCCAGCCTCCGTCTATTCCGCAGTTCCTGTTTAGAGTTGCAAATATGAGCAACCGCACCGGTATCAAATACCCAGGCACTACAACGAGGGTTGGTAAGGTACACATCAATAACATGTATATCATATATACCTTGTCTGTTGTTGGCCGCCTTCTTGTCAGCCAAATACTTGGGGCAGTTCCGCTTCCAGTGTCCAGTTCCCTTGCAATGAAAACACACAGTTTCTGGTTTGGGTCCAGCCTTGGGTTTCTTCACGAGAGGAGCAACTGTTTTGCCACTCTTCTTGGAGTTACCCTTCTTACCCTTGCCATTTTTCTTGAAACTAGTGGTTTTATTGACCATCAACACTTGATGCTCCTTCTGAATTTCAGACTCAGCGGCTTTCAGCATCGCAAACAGCTCGGCGACTGACTTGTTCATCCCGTGCATGTTATAGTTCAACACGAAGCTCTTGTAGCTAGGTGGTAATGATTGAAGAACTCTGTCAGTGATAGCCTCTGGCGGAAGGGGCATCCCCAATTCAGCCAGACGGGTGGAGTACCCAGACATTCTGAGCACGTGATCACTGATAGACCCGTTCTCTTCCATCTTGCAAGCATAGAACTTATCGGAGATCTCATATCTCTCGATCCGGCCATTCTTCTGAAAGATAAACTTCAACTCCTGGAACATCTCATATGCTCCATGACGTTCAAAACGTCTTTGAAGTCCCGGTTCTAAGCCATACAACATTGCACATTGAACTATTGAGTAATCATCAGAACGAGCCTGCCAGGCGTTCACAACGTCTAGAGACTCAACTGGAGCGGGTGGATCACCAAGCGGTGCATCAAGGACATAAGCTTTCTGGGAAGCCGTAAGGATAATCCCTAGATTACGGGCCTAGTCCACAAAGTTACTTCCATCATCTTTCAACTTAGCTTTCTCTAGGAACGCATTAAAATTCAGGGGTGCTACTGCGCGAGCCATGATCTACAACATAAATATAGCAAAGACAACTTAGACTATTGTTCAAGATAATGAGTTTAGTTAATCATATTTAAAAAACTCCCACTCAAATTGACATCCCTCCGGTCATTCGAGTGTAACATGATCCAAATCCACCAACTCAAGTCCGATCATCACGTGAGTTGAGGTGGTTTCAATGGTGAACATCTTCATGTTGATCATATCTACTATATGACTCATGTTCGACCTTTCGGTCTCTTGTGTTCCGAGGCCATGTCTGTACATGCTAGGCTCGTCAAGTTTAACCCGAGTGTTCCGCGTGTGCAACATGGCTTGCACCCGTTGTATGTGAACGTGGAGTCTATCACACCCGATCATCACGGCGTGTCTCGAAACGACGAACTTTCGCAACGGTGCACACTCGGGGAGAACACAATTTATCTTGAAATTTAAGTGAGGGATCACCTTATAATGCTACCGTCGTCCTAAGAAAAATAAGATGCATAAAAGGATTAACATCACATGCAAATCATAAGTGACATGATATGGCCATGAACTTGTGCTTTTGATCTCCATCTCCAAAGCACCGGCATGATCTCCATCGTCACCGGCATGACACCATGATCTCCATCATCTTGATCTCCATCAACGTGTCGCCATAAGGTTGTCGCGCCGACTGTTGCTTCCACGACTATTGCTAACGTTTAGCGATAAAGTAAAGCATTACATAGCGTTTAATGATTGACACGCAGGTCATACAATAATTAAAGACAACTCTATGGCTCCTGCCAGTTGCCGTACTCATCGACATGCAAGTCGTGATATTCTATACAACACATGATCATCTCAAACATCACATATATCTCATCATGTAATTGGCCATATCATATCACATCATACCCTGCAAAAACAAGTTAGACGTCCTCTAATTGTTGTTGCAAATTTTACGTGGCTGCTACGGGTTTGCAAGAACCGTTCTTACCTATGCAAAACCACAACGTGGTGTAGTGATTGCTTTTTGATCTTCTAAAAGAACCCTCTTCATTGAAATCGATTCAACTAAAGTGAGAGAGGCAGACACCCACTAGCCATCTTTATGCAACGAAGTTACATGTCAGTTGAAGGAACCTGTCTCGCGTAAGTGTACGCGTAATGTCGGTCCGGGCCGCTTCATCTCACAGTACCGCCGAATCAAATATCAACTAGTAACGGCAAGCAATATGTATACACCCACGCCCACAACTCGTTTGTGTTCTACTCGAGATCTCATCTACGCATAGACCTGGCTCATGATGCTACTGTTGGGGAACGTTGCATGGGAAACAAAAATTTTCCTACGCACACACAAGATCTATCCATGGTGATGAGCATCTACGAGAGGAAGAGTAAATCTACATACCCTTGTAGAT
Organism: Elymus sibiricus; assembly: GCA_039707655.1. NCBI lineage: Eukaryota > Viridiplantae > Streptophyta > Magnoliopsida > Poales > Poaceae > Elymus > Elymus sibiricus. Next base: position 50,703,221 of record CM077668.1, read on the forward strand.
CGCTAAGCGGAAGCGTTTAAGAAACGCGGTTGATGTAGTCGAACGTCTCCGCGATCCAAATCGCAAGTCGTCCCTCGATCCGATCACGAACTAGCGCCGAACGGACGGCACCTCCGCGTTCAACACACGTACGGCTTGATGACGCCTTCACCTCCTCGATCCAGCGAGCGATGGTGAAGTAGTGGTTGAGTTCCAGCAGCACGACGGCGTGGTGATGGTGGTGAGGAATAATCTCTGCAGGGCTTCGCCAAGCGCTACGGAGATTATGACGGAGGAACTAGAGGGTTAGGGTTGCCGCACACGGCTTGGGGAAATCTTGATGTGTCCCGTGTGCTAGCCCTGCCCCTCTATTTATATGTTGAGCCTTGGGGTCTAAACTTGGAGTAAAAGCCTCCTCCAGGTCGGTTTTGCCCGCACAAGGTCGGTTTGGCCCGCAGGGAAAGAGTCCAACTCGGATCCCTGCCGAACCGTGCACAGCCGCACACAAGCGGTAGTACCGCTTCACACAAGCGGTAGTACCGTTTGGGCGGTAGTACCGCTTCACACAAGCGGTAGTACCGCTCGGGCGGTAGTACCGCTTCACCAAGCGGTAGTACCGCTTACGCGGCAGCAAAACTACTTTTGCACTTTCCAATACCTCGTGGGCTTTATCCCTTTGGCCCATATAAAGTGTTGCTGCACCCGAACACTTCGGTAAACATCCGGAACCCATTCCGGTGAACTCCGGAACTCTTCCGGAGATCAAAACACTATTATCACATATATCAATCTTTACCTCCGGACTATTCTGGAGATCCTCGTCATGTCCGGGATCTTATCCGGGACTCCGAACAACCTTCGGTCACCAACATAATAACTCAACTATACTAATCGTCACCAAACGTTTAAGTGTGTAGACCCTGCGGGTTCGAGAACTATGTAGACATGACCGAGACACCTCTACGGCCAATAACCAATAGCGGGACCTGGATGCCCATATTGGCTCCTACATATTCTACGAAGATCTTTTATCGGTCGAACCTCTATGTCAAGGATTCAGTTAATCCCGTATGCTGTTCCCTTTGTTCTTCGGTATGTTACTTGCCCGAGATTCGATCGTCGGTATCTCTATACCTAGTTCAATCTCGTTACCGGCAAGTCTCTTTACTCGTTCCGTAATACAAGATCTCGTGGCTAACACTTTAGTCACATTGCTTGCAAGGCTCATTGTGATGTTGTATTACCGAGTGGGCCCTGAGATACCTCTCCGTCATACGGAGTAACAAATCCCAGTCTTGATCCATGCCAACCCAACAGACACCCTCGGAGATACCTGTAGAGCACCTTTATAGTCACCCAGTTACGTTGTGACGTTTGATACACACAAGGTATTCCTCCGGTGTCAGTGAGTTGCATGATCTCATGGTCAAAGGAACAGATACTTGACATGCAGAAAACAATAGCAATAAACTGACATGATCATATGCTATGTTCGTAGTTTGGGTCTTGTCCATCACATCATTCTCCTAATGATGTGATCCCGTTATCAAATGACATCTCATGTCAATGGCTAGGAAACCTTAACCATCTTTGATCAACGAGCTAGTCAACTAGAGGCTTACTAGGGACACAGTGTTGTCTATGTACCCACACATGTATTTGAGTTTCCAATCAATACAATTATAGCATGGATAATAAACGATTATCATGAACAAGGAAATATAATAATAACCAATTTATTATTGCCTCTAGGGCATATTTCCAACAGAATGAACCACTGTAACAATTAAAAACGAACGAAGAACAGAGAACGAATCGCCGGGAAGAATTGGAGACCAAATGAAGATACTTGAGGGAATTAGATAGAAGAGAACGAAGAGATCACGAGCTGATAAGAGGATACTTTGAACGATGCACCGAAAGAATTTGAGAACAAGAGATGAGCGTTGAGAATGAATAATTCTTCTACAATGACGGCCTTCGGAGAATCGAAAATGGAAAAGGACTCATGAAATGCTCCGGGTGGTTATGAAAAGAGTTTCTCACAATTGAAAACAATTGTGAGGATGGCATGAAGCTAGAACCACGAATCTTCAAGAGAACGGATGAGGATTTAAGAGAAACTCTTCTTCTGCCTTCAAATGCTGAGAATGACAACGAGGAAGACCACCAAAATTGTTGAGACACTCCGGAACAATGAAGAATAGAAAGGTTGAGCCAAAGGTGAAAATAATTAGAAAGCGATCTTGGAGAAGGCAATTGACTGATGGAATCCATTCTTACGTCAAACTTAGCAAGAATTCGAGAATAACTCTGGGAAAATTAGAAGAGTCAGGTAAGATCCTGGAAAAAGACCTGTGGGTTATGGGCCCACTCAAAAGAAACACCGTTGGAATGATTGCTTGAAAGAGAGAAAAAGCACCGGTTGGATTAAATGGCTTGAGAGAAATAACAACCTCGAAATGTGTCGAACGGATCTTGAATGGAAAGATGAATCTTCTGAGATAACTTCTGCACTCCGGATATGAATAGAGAGAGGTGAATAAACAAGAGAGGCTTGGGTAAGAATTTCCAACATGGGAAAACATGTGAACAAAAGAAAAGGATATGATCAACAACGAGAGCTTGAATTACATCCACCGGAGAAGAAACGAGAATGAAGAATGATGAACTTGAAGCGCCTGAGCATCTTCACGAGAAATCACCGGTTAAGAACATTGAAGGAAAAGAATGGACAGACTTCTCTCGAATAAAATGGATACTTGATTTGGGAATTTTGACTCCGCAAGGAAAAGGGTGGGAGGGTGGGAAAAATAAAGACAACTTGGGACGGGTGAAACAAACAAACTCTCAGGTTTCTCAACGGCGCTCGTATGGAATAACTTGAAGAGAAGCACGTCGGTTGAAAAGAATTTACATGAAGGATTAGCAATCCCATAGAAACATGAGAACGCCGTTTAGGAAAGGTATGGAATCCACACTTGACTTCGAAGCAACTCGAATACCACAACTCAAAACAAAACAAAGGATTTGGCTTGCAAAATAAGCCGGAACAAACATATGATAGAGATTTCGTTCGAAATTTTCATGGTGGGGCCCACACGGGCTCGATCGTACAACGACCATCACGTACAAGGCAGTGTACATGACTTACGAAGCGTCCCCGAACCGTAGCAAAGCTACAAGGGCTCTTTAAGACACAACGAGACCCACTATAAAAACGACCGTGATCAGGCGGACTACTAGACGTCGAACCCCAATCTCATATCATGCATCTGTCGGAAAGATATCCTGGGTATCTACTTGAATTCCCACCTAAGAACTACCGAAACTTCTTGGTTATGCAATCAGGTTGCGGGTCCAGGAACCTACTCATATCAAACAACAACCTAATCAGCTGCAACTGCATCCGCAACCCTTAACACACAACCAAGAAACTTCGCAAATACGTTTACCTCAGACCTTCGAAAACACAGTGATACTAGTCATGGTGGATCATCCGAGCTATCTCCTCCAGTACTGGGGAAAAGTCACGGCACTATTTGCTACCACAAAAATTATAGAAGCGTTTCGATGTCGGCGTCCTCTGGTATTCAGAAACCGAAACGATAGCGAATGTGACAAGAACCCCTTGGATCTCAACTCCCCGGGTCCAATCCATACGGTCAAGAGGCACCAAGAACAGAATTCTGTCACACCGATATCGCAACGATTCCTACAATACCCGCGTGATCCTAAAAAGACATTTGAGTGAGAAGAGATAGTAGAATCAAAACACCTACGTCACAATTCCTCACCAGAGTGACGAAGGGGATAAGGAGTAAAAAGAATTCCTACTCTCCGATATATAACTAGAATCAAAATAGTTTTTCTTCTAGACTCGCCAACGGTTCGATCAATCAAGGGGGCTCCTATGGTCGGTCGAGGCTCTGATACCAACTTGTCACGCCCAATATGCGATCCTATTCTCGAGGAACTCGGAGGCCCCACCAAGAGTAGAAACGCATATTGGAGACGCTTGCAAGGTGGATATCATTACATCGTACCACATACATAATAGGTGGGGATACAGACAAATACATAAAATCATCACATGAATACATCAATACATAACGAACATCATACAGAAGGGCGGCATCCGACTACGGATGAAATCAAATGAAAAGAAGAACGACATCCACCCTGCTAGCCCAGGCTGCCGACCAGGAACCTATCCCCAGATCGATGAAGAAGAAGAAGCAGAAGAAGAACTCCAAAAGCAAACAAGCATCGCTCTCACGTCAAGACATCGCATTACTTGTACCTGCAACGGTTATTGTAGTAATCTGTGAGCCACGAGGACTCAGCAATCCCATAACCATGGGTAGCAAGACTATCAAAGCTTAAATGGGTATGGAAGGGTAAGGTGGTGAGGTTGCAGCAAGCACTAAGCATTATATGGTGGCTAACTTACGAGTACAAGAATAAGAAGAGCATCTATGCAAAACGGTCGCAAACTACAAATGATCACTAAGTGATCCTGAACACCTACTTACGAGTCAAACATAACCCCACCGTGTTCTCTTCTCGAACTTCCTCAAAAAGAGACGGTCACGGTTACGCACACGGTTGGTGTATTTTAATTAGGATTTAGTGTCAAGTTCTCTACAACCGGAGGTTATAAATATCCAAGTGCCACATAACCGCGGGCGCGGCTTCGCGTAAGATTAAACCCTGCAGGGGTGTTCCAACCTGGCCCATCATAAGCCTACACAAGCTGCGGTGGTAATACCTCAACCTCGAGATAGCCCGAAGTATCCTCGGAATCCCGGTGCACAAGACATTTCGACAATGGTAAAACAAATCCAGCAAGACCACCCGGTGTGTCGATACCCCGATAGGAGCCGCGTATCTCGTTCTCAGGACACAACCGTCTATGCAAAGGCTATGGTTAGCTGATAACCAAGTTTCCAAGGGGACGCCGCATGCTGCTAGGTAGGTGGACCAACACTCATGAGGAGCACTGGCCCGGTTTGTTGATTAAAAATCCTCGGGGTTCGGAAAGTCCCTATGCAAGTTTTAGTTGTTATTAGGCAAATGGTAAAACCAATGTTGGGTCCTGCTGGAAGAGTTTTATTCAAAGTGAACTGTCAAGAGGGTCCCATTCCCCTGAGCATGTTAGGAACGCTAATCAAGGATCATAACACCGATATTACGGAAACTAGGGCGGCATGAGTGGAACAAAACACTAGGCAAAAGGCCGAGCCTTCCACCCATTACCAAGTATATAGATGCATTAATTAAATAAGAGATATTGTGATATCCCTTGATATCCATGTCCCAACATGGAACAACCTGCAGTGCACCTGCAACTAGCAACGCTATAAGAGGGGCCGAGCAAGCGGTAACATAGCCAAACAACGGTTTGCTGGGTAAGGGTGGTTAGAGGCTGTATCATGGCATATGGGAGGCTGACATATATGTGGTAGGAAGCGCGACATAGCGATAGCATCGAGACAATTAGCAAGCAAAGATAGTAAAGATATCCAAGGTCATGATCATCTTGCCTGAAATCCCGCTCGGAAGAAGATCGAGTCCATGAAGAAGGCGAACCAACGTAGTCGAACGAATCCTCACAAGCGCAATGAAACCAGAATTATCGAGAAGAAGCATAACCGGAAAGAAGCAAACAACATGATAAACAACCAAGCATAAACATGGCATGATGCACAACCAAACATGATGCATGACAAGATTAAATGTTGTTAAACATGGCAAGAGATGAAGCATAATCAAACCATACAACTAGGCAAGTTTAAATGAGGCCGGAAACACAAATAACAATTCCGGAAAATCCCCATATGTAAATTTCAAAATTGGTACTGATCTGAGTTAAACACAATGTTGAAGTGGTTAAACAGCAAGTTAACATGCACCATGATGATCTACACGATTTTCTAATCAAGTTACATGTGTAGAACATTTAATTCGGAGCTACGGCCTAGAAGATATGAGCTAAACAAGTTTAACATGGCAATAATGCAAAATGCATGCAAACATAATCCACAAGCACTCAAATCAAGGATGCAACATGACATTATGAAACTACACACAAATCTAAGCAAGTTTCATGTTGGACATGAACAAAACGGAGCAACGGTTCAACTATTACAACCAACACGAGTTATAATAACAACCTGCCCAAAACAGCAACATGGCACTTTGCAACCATCGAAATAGCAAGCTACAGTAACATGATGGGCACAAACTTGATATGCACTTAAAGTAGACATGAAAATTTTCAAATCACTCCATTGGCAAAAGTTCATAGGATTCACAGATTAATTACTATGATTATTACAAAATGGAACATTCTGTCAACAGGCTGATAGTTATATCATGATGGCAACTTGAGAGCAACAAATAGACAAGCTACAGCAAGATTACATAGCAACCAAGGGCATGGCATCAAAATACACATTGCATAGACCAAATCACATGAAGGAATCATATGCATATGAGCTATAGATTAGTGGCAATCATCAAGCAAAGTTGGCAAGTTTTATCACAGACAGCTTTACTCAGAACAGCAACATTAACTTGGCATGTTTACAAGCTCATGGCACTCACATCAAGGCATATCATGACATGAAATAAATACTAGCAGCAATAAGACATGAAAATGCTCCAAAGTCATGTTGACAAGTTGCTCATATGGTGCATGCATTAAATCACACAAAAATGACAAAATGACAAATATTAACAGATTTCAGCAGTAACATTAGGATGCACTTTTGCAACAGAGATTATGACATGAATATGAACTCTAACATGAATGCAAATGGCACCATCATGTAGAGCACAAAGAGTAGAACAATTTACATATATAAATCATCATCATAGGACGAACATGCACAAAGATATAGCCAATACAAAATGCCTATATGATGTTGAAATCATCACCTCGCGGAAATCGGGACGGGGGGATACTGGGACGAGGCGGATCGGGACGGCGCGGTGCGGGCGAGTGTTTGGATCGGGGTCGCCGTCGACCCGGGACAGAGATGTGCAGATTGGCAGCGGCAGAGGGCAGATGGCCGGCGGTGGCGCGGGCGCGGCTCCGGCGAGCGAAGGAGGCCCGGGGACGGGCGGATCCGGCTGCGGGAGGTCGCCAGGGTACCGTTCTCCGCCGGATCGAGGCGGAGGCGGGCCGGCGGCGAGTTGCGGGGCGCGTCGGAGGCGGTGGTGCAGCGGGGAGACGAGCACGCGGTGCAGCGGAGCTTGGCGGCGGCACGGCAGCAGCGGCGAGCTGCAGCGCGGTGGCGCAGTGCGGCGAGGGGAGCGGGCGAGCGCGGGTGCGGCGGCGCACAGGCGGGCGGCGGCGCGAGGAGCCGGGCGGCGCGAGCAGGCAAGCGGCTCGGGGCCCGGTTGCGGCCCAGGGCGGGCCCGATCTGGGCCTGTCGGCCCTGGCACGGTGGGAGGCTGGCTGGGGGCGACGTGGCGGCGCGGGAGAGGCCGCGGGCGGCGGCTGGAGGCGGCGCTGGCAATTGGCGAAGCGCTAAGAGGCGGCGGGGCAGAGGGCCGGCGCGGAAACCGAGGGAGGAGGCTAGGGTTTCCAAAACAGGAGGGCTAGCCTTCCTTATATAGGCAGGGATGCTAGGGTTTGGGGGTTGGGGGTGTTTTCGGACCGTTTGATCTCGATCGGGCGGTCCGAAACGGAGGGGGTAGCTAGGAGGGTTAAGTGGGCTGTGTAGAGGGGATTGGGCTGAGGAGAGAGAGAGGATGGCAGCCCAGCACAGTTTTCGGAACACCGAAAACGTCCGACGTTTGACCGGCTATAGTGCCGCTATAGTTATCCGTTGGGGCATCAAACGACCTCCAAATGGACCGAAATTTGGCACGCGGTCTACCTACAACATAATAAGACCGCACGCCAACTTTCAACCTATTCCGAGAACATTTTGTAATTATTAAAATTTATGTGAATTTGTCAATGAAAAACTTTTGAGTTTAATTTCCCTTGTTAACTTTATGTGAATGCCCATGAGCCTGGCCCCGAACATATGTGCATATTACCCTCGTTAACTTTATGTGAATTTGTCAATGAAAAACTTTTGAGTTTAATTTCCAGTCATGAACTTCAATACTAGTTAGAAACACACCTCAATCCTAAATACCGTTAACTTTATGTCTTGCTTCTATGCCTGCTCAAATGGAGGTGGTTTTGGCTGACATGGCGCCTAGAGGTCAGTTATGCCCTATGGATAAAAATAGCCAAGTAAGCTCATCAAAACTTCAAACCAAAACTTAGGCACACCAAATATAAGGCTTCGCTTGATGCATTATTAAAATTTTGTTCGTATGCCACCTAGTATTAAATATGGAGCAACATACAATGAAAAAAAAGCATTGAAATGCATGCACATAAATAGGTAATGATATTATTTTTTTGAACTATAATAGGTCATGATATTGAGGATCATATCACGATCATTGAATATAGTTGCGATTTGGTCCGTTTGTTCACATGTATAAATATACATGCTAAGAAATATATACACATTTTGAAGATTGAGGCCATGTGAGATGCCACTATGAATAGAGGTGGGGGGGGGGGGGGGGGGGGGGCATTAATCTCGAGGCTTGAGAGGTACCAGGAAAACTCTTCCTTTATTATAGTTGCATAGCGGGAGACACTTCGAGCAATCTGGTTGAGAATTTCAAGTCAATTCATAATTGCTAACAGTCCGCAGGCTATTCTCCCTCGAAAACTCTTGAGCCAGGCCAGTATGTCCACTATCACCATGTTCATTATGTCGATCACTTGGAACTAGAGAAACGCCCTGGTATTTTGCAACCGCTCATTGCTCCGCGCCGATCCTCGTACAAACAATCAAGGAGCCAAACCTTTGTGTAATCGGGGGGGGGGGGGGGGGGGGGGGGGAGAACACTTGGAAGAAGCATGACGGGAGAGTAATGACCTTTTTGTAACATTTCTCCTTTTTTCTTCTAAAAACACTTCTTATCCTACTTAATTAATAAATGAGATAAATCTCTTGCATCTGTTTCATTAAGGAAAACTGGCTCCATGTCTAGTCAAGCATTACGCATGGCGAATCTCTTGTGCTGGAAAGGCACACACATCGTGCTCTAAGCATCTTTACAGGGATCATTGCCACAGCTCGCTGCTGAAGAGATTGAAGAGTTAATTTGTTTTTACGATTCTTGCTGGCCCCGATATGCATATCAGTTCGCATATGCCTCAATTACTGGAATTTCACTCTACACCGAGTGCCAGAAACACTTGGCATACAAAGCCTTTGCCGAGTTTCTTCTATTTGCCAAGTATGTTTTACATTTTGTCTCGGTAAATGCATGTCTTTGTCGTGCTCCATCTGTTGGCGAGTTAGGCTCTAGGCTTACGTCGCTTTGCCGAGAGCCCGTGGTTTAGCTCTCGGCGTAGCGCCAAACACTCTGCGTACAACGATTTTTCAGTAGTGCTCATATCTAAATGTGTCATTCCAACATCTTCCTTTATATGTGAGCACAGATGAAAAGAGACGTCCAAACTTGATCATTGAGGATATGCCTAAACTCGGACTAACTAAGACGGTGGAGGCAGTCAAGAAGGGACTCCATCCAGGATGGATTACATTTTTTTAGGGGTGAAGCCAAGTTTATTAATTAAAAACCGCAGTTTGTGAGATACAATTTGGATCATGGGGTTGTACAAGCCACACATGGCGCCCTGACCAAGGGAGTGCGAAAACTTGGCTAAATTGTGCGCTTCTTCATTAGCGGCACGACCTGCGAAGGTAAACCTACAATTAAATGTTGAAGCATGCAGCTTTATCTCAGTGATCACCGAACCATAGCGTCCGTTATTGCCCTTGATAGTGTATCCCACCACCTGTTTTGAATCGGATGCAACAATGAAGTTCTGTAGGAGGAGATCCTCAGCTAATGCAAGTGCCTCTCGGCAAGCAATCACCTCCAGAATGGCTGCGTCGTTGACACCATGGTTAACAAGTGAAGAGCTTCCAAGGTAATTTCCATTGTTGTCGCGACATACAGCAGCCGCCGTTCCGACCCTTGCCACTCTTGATACGCCCGCGTCCACCGGACCGATTACATGCCAGTGCTGTTAATGGGCATGTCGACCTAATGATGCAGGCCTGGCCTGACGACCTTTTTAATGCAAGACTGGCCTGATGTCTGTGGGCTGGACTGAGGTGCTCCAAATTAGGGCCATGAAAACTGGGTGGCTGTTTCGGCGCACGGGCTGCACACCCATGGGCCAGGTGCTGAACATAAGTGTATATTACCCTTGTTAACTATAGTGTGAATTTGTCAAAATAAAACTATTGCCCGAGTTTCATTTCCATCACGAACTTAAATACCAATTGGAAGACACGCCTCAGTTCCAAAGACCATTAACTTCATGTCTTGCTTCTATGTCTATTCAAATGGAGTTCGTTTTAGCTGAGAATGTGCTTAGATGTTAATTATGCCCTATGGACAACAATAGCCGAGTAAGCTCACCAAAGCTTTAGAGTAAAACTTAAGCATGCCAAGGCTCTGTTTGATGCATTAATAAAAAATTCCGTAGTATGTTGCTTGGTATTAAATACGGAGTAGCCAACCAAGCATTGAAATGCATGCATGTATAGATATGTTGTGATGTTCATTGATTATTAGGACCACAATTCATGATTATTGAATACAGTTATGATTTGGTCCATTCGTTGACACGTATAAACATACATGCTAAGAACCGTGTAAGCAATTGTAGAATCGAGTCCATGGCCCATGCGAGACGCCACTGTGGATCGAGAAGGGCGAGAAACCATAACCTTGAGGCTTGAGAGGTATCAGGAGAAATACTGATTTATTACAATTGCATAGGGTGGGCAACGCATCAACCGATTGAACAAATGCTATGGAGTTTGGTTGAGGATTACAAGTCAGTTGATGTTTGCTAGGAGTCTGTACGCTATTGTCACCTCGAATGTCTCGGGCAATTCAGGGCATTTGGCCTAGCTCACCACGAACAAGTCCATGGCCAGCAAGCGCGTTACTCCATGTGCCAGGTGTTGGCTGCACAAGACTTTCAAAACTAGATCCTTGTTAATATATTTTGACCACTATTTTTTAAGTACCAGGTCATAGTTGGTGTTTTACAGGAACTTCGCTTGCACACCTTTAAAACTTGCACACAGTACCTCGTATGGTCTGATACCATCGCTTACTTCTTTATAAGAAATTAATACTCCTAATATGCACTTGCATACCACTGGAATGCATAATGGCGGATATGTTAGTGTCTAGCAAACGTTCTCTACTAAGCTGGTGGTTGTTAACTACAAGCCTTTTATTACAACCCTAATAATTAGCATATTATTATTTGGCAGCTGATGACATAAAATATGTTCAAGTAGGATCTAATTTCAAAGCACTCGTCAAGGCAGACCCAATGAAAAATGCATCATAATTCAGATTAATGATTTGAGAGGTCGATTATTTTGATACCTTTACATAACATGTGCCTCAGTTAGAAGTTTTGGTTTATTATTAGTAAATCTCCTTCTTGTTCTGAAGGGTTCAGTACATCTACAGCGGGACCTAGCTAATCCGGCCCACTAAACGTCCGCAGACAGTTATTGGTCACACCTCAAATGTTCTCCTCCACAACCGGATACCTCATTAGCAAATCCTCAAATTCATACAATGTAACGTCAACTTAACTCACGTAAATAAATCTCGATCCCACACATAGCGTCCGACTACTTCATCATGCATGCCATCAGACTACCAAAAAATTGGCATACTCTACTACATCATATACATGTTAACGGACTACCAAAAATTGGCATGTTCTACATACTAAAGCTAAGGAAGAAGTTCATCCATGGCTGCCCTTACCGTCGTTATCGCGGAAGTAGAGGCCAAAGACGCAAATTGGATCGAGCCGGATCTGCTCACTGCCACAGTTGTCCGACCCGTCACTGCCTTCCTCCTCCTCTTTCGAGGGCAGTCCATCCATGTTACAGACCGCCTGGTTCCTTTGCCGCTTCTCGAGGATGCGGGCACGGACGGCTTCCTCGTCCAAGGCGGCTTGCGTTCCGCCTCTGCATGCTCGGCTGTGAGTAAGGGTGGACACGATCCAAGTCGTTATTTGGACCGGCTGCCGGCGGTCTGGTCCGGACCGGACCGAGCAGCGTGGCGGTTCTATTTTCAGAAACCGGACCGGAAATGGCGAAGCTCGGCCGGGCCAAGAGGACCGATAGGACCGGCCAAGAGACAAGGGCAGAGCGCACACTGGAGCTCCGGCGACGGCTGCTCATCGGGGATGCACCGCTAGAGGAAGCGCAGATCATCGCCGAGATGTCCGGAAGCTTCAGAACAACCAGAGGTTGCTAGGGGAACCAAGAAGATCACCAGAGGGAGCTCATCGGCGACGAATTTGGCACGACGGCCGGTGGAGTGACATGAAAGGGACGATGGCCGATGCGGCGATATAGAACCTCCCACGTCGATTTCTTTGGCGGAGACGATGAATCCGAGTGGGTCGCGTCCAGTGGACATGGTTTCCGGGGCCAGAGAGTCCAGTGGTCGCGCGGACGACGTCCCCGCGGCGGCGGTGGTAGATGACGACAGTTTCTTGCGCCCCCGCCACACCTGGGCTGCCACGCCCCCGCCACGGCCCCGCCACGCCGCCGGCCGCCCACGGACAAGCTCGCGATCATCAAAAACAAAAAAGGGCTGTTCTTCGGCCCGCTCTGTCGGACCGAGGTTTAACCGGACTGGACCGAACATTTTTCGGTCCATATTTTAGGGACCAGGCCGGCGTTTTTTTAGCGTGCCTGGACCGAGCGGGCCACGAGCTGGACCGGCAGACCAGACCGTTTCGTCCACCCTTAGCTACGAGGGCTGTCGTGGCCTCCCGCACCCTCTGCCTCGCACGGTGGCACGTCGCATCTCCACAATGGACGAGCCGTGAGTCATGCCGGCGTTGACCTCCAACAAGGAGCCCGATGCCATAGGGACGAGGCACCAACGGAGGGGTTGCGCCGCCTCCCAATCATTGTGGCGCCAGGCGGCAGTCACTGCGTCCGGCGAGGCCATGTTCATCGTGCCTCAAGCCCCCAGCCCTGGCAGATCCAAGCACCATTTGCATGGACACAATGGATTCCCGCTGGATCGAGTCCGATCGCGGTTGGGCGCGCACTCCTCCCGTGAGCGGCGGAGAGCCATGCGGACGACCATCTCCCCCTCATCCCCGCATGGTACGAGATCCCAGCCGACGGATCTGGAGACCTCATAGTCGGATCCTGCCCGCCATGCCGAAGAATGTCAGGGATTGCCATAACGGAGCTTGGGGCAGAGTGGAGTCGACTGGCTAGGGTTTCATCCGAGATGCGGATAGGAACGATTATATGTGGGGTCGGGGTAGGCCAGCGTGGGCCAGATCCGACGTGGCGGATGCGCCTGGGCGCGTCTGGGATTCCCCATATCCACCCCAGATATGGGCTGGATATGAGGGGTGCCAGTCGGCCCGGACGTAAAGGGCCAGTATGAGGGGTCTGCCTGACTCGGGATTATATGACCGGTCAGTGGCCGGTCCATCCGCCCGGGCGTATAAGGGGCGTTTGAGGAGTCCGTGTGAAGATGCTCTTAGAGAATTTTCAAGGAGACTCCTCAAAGCTCCACCATATGTTTGGGCACTGTCTGGACAAAAAACATCAATGGGCTTCCCCATACCATCCCCATCTGTCTGGACAGTCCTAACTGCCCTAAACCCGGCCCATATGTGGGGTGGAAATGAGGTTGTCCAAATATGTCTACAATGTTGGACAAGAAAATCCGACCCCACCCAAACCTATTCCACTCCTTGCTAAGAAACACAACTCTCAGTCTCCCCCACATTCATGGCGTACCGCCCGATGCGCCTCCTCCTGTCGACAAAAGCCGGCCGTTGACCCCCCAAACCCTAGCCCAGTCGCGCCGCCACACAGCCCCTTCCACACTGATTTGCGTTGTCAGCCCCTTCCACTTGTGGTCGCCGCCACCCACGCTCCACTCGATGCAATAATAAAATTTCCTTGTTATGCGGCTTGGTATTAAATACAGAGTAGCATACAGTGCTAACCAAGCATTGAAGTGTGTGCACACAAATAGATTGTGATGTTCATTGAGTATCATTATCATATCACAATCACTGAATATAGTTGCGATCCGGTCCATCCGTTTCACATGTATAAATATACATGCTAAGAACCGTATACGCATTTTTGAGAACCGAGGCCATGTGAGATGCCACTATAGATAGAGCAGGGGGAGAAATAAACAGTAACCTTGAGGATTGAGAGGTATCAGGAGAAACATTGCTTCAGTACAATTGCATAGGGAAATCAAAGCATCAACAAGTGGACCAGATGCTATTGAGTCTGGCTGAGAAGTATAAGTCACTCCATGACCACCAGGAGTGCGTTGGCCTTTGATTTTCCGAAGCTCTCAGGCCAGTCAGGGCATAACGTAAAATTCGTTACATTCGGCTCCAGGCCCAGGCAAGCGATCCGCATGGTGAGTCTGTTCCACTGGAGAGGCGCACGTGTCACGCTCTAAGCATCAGCAATGTACGGGTATTGGTGCCGCAGCTCGCTGCTGAAAAAATCGCAAAGTTAATCTGTTGTTGATTCCTGATGTACTTAGTAATACTACGTTGGTTAGTTAGTAATACTAAGTAGGATTTGCTGCATTAAACTTACGAACTAGATCCAATATTGATATATTTTGATGACTTAATCGGGCTACAGTTGGTGTGTTGCATGAATGTCTGAACATCCTCCCACACATCTATGGTCTGGTACCATCTCTAAGTTCTTGATAACTAATCGATACATACACTCCAGTGCGTAACGAGGGATATACCTAGTGATCGTTTACTACTAACCTGATGGCTGTTAAGTACAAACCTGATAACTAGCCTGTAAAAATTTGGTAGTTGATGACGATATAACATGTTGAAGTAAGATATAATTTCGAAGCAGTGGCCGAGACAGACACGATGGTCAACACATATTATATAGAGAAAAGTCTATTTTTCGTCTCTCAATTCTTCGGTCTGCTCACTTTTGGTCCCTCAACTCTAAAACCGACAGATTGCACCACGAACTCTCGAAACCAGCCATTTTTCGTCCCTGCGGGGTTTCGCTGCCGAGTCAACCCGGTTTTGACCACGGCCTGAACAATGCACCGATGAACAGTAAAATAAAAAAAATAGCAAATTTTTTTTAAAAAATCTGAAATTTTTTTACGTCGAAGATACTCAGGTACGCAAGGTGCGTGCCAATTTTCGTCATGTTTGGACGTTCGAGGAGCTCGCAGCAAAAAAAAACAAAACTAAATCTACTCTATGATGAACAGTAAATTCAAAAAAATAGCAAAAAATCTGAAATTTTTTGGCATCGAAGATTCTCAGGTGTGCAAGGTGCGTGCAAATTTTTGTGCTGAAATGACATCCGAGGGTTTGAAAACCACCCGAAGCGGCACGCACACGTACGCTATATTTTTTTTTGCCATGAGCTCCTCGCATGTCATTTCAACACGAAAATTTGCACGCACCTTGCACACCTGAGAATCTTTGATGCCAAAAAATTTCAGATTTTTTTGAATGTTTTTGCTATTTTTTGAATTTACTGTTCATCATAGAGTAGATTTAGTTTTTTTTTTGCTGCGAGCTCCTCGTACGTCC
The DNA here is from genome assembly GCA_039707655.1 of Elymus sibiricus. Taxonomy (NCBI): domain Eukaryota; kingdom Viridiplantae; phylum Streptophyta; class Magnoliopsida; order Poales; family Poaceae; genus Elymus; species Elymus sibiricus. The sequence goes on from CM077668.1 coordinate 50,718,933, forward strand.
AAACATGACGAAAATTGGCACGCACCTTGCGTACCTGAGTATCTTCGACGTAAAAAAATTTCAGATTTTTTAAAAAAATTTCGCTATTTTTTTTCGATTTTACTGTTCATCGGTGCACTGTTCATGCCGTGGTCAAAACCGGCTTGACTCAGCAGCGAAACCCCGCAGGGACGAAAAATGGCTGGTTTCGAGAGTTTGTGGTGCAATCTGTCTGGCTTTAGAGTTGAGGGACCAAAAGTGAGCAGAGCGAAGAATTGAGGGACGAAAAATATACTTTTCTCTATTATATAATACTTTGAGAACTTTTGGACTACACATGCCCCTGTTAGAATTTTTGATTAATTATTTGTAAGACTTCTTTGACTAACAGTCACCATATTAGTATGTGATTTATGTGAGACAAAAACATAGTACCGGAAAAGGCTTTCGCCCCGTTTTATATATAAAGCAACATGGCCGAATCGATACAAGATGATGGGAAAAATCCTCTTACAAAGCATATGAAAGATAAAACAACACAAGATTACAAGAATGCTAGCTGACACCCTAACACGAAGCACCCGAGGCTACTGACAAGAAGAGAACCTCGCGCCTCCAAGAGAGACCTGCACACCGGACTTAAATGGAACACACATACCAAGTTGTCGCCAGAGAGGACCCACTGCCCTCTCGCTCCGCACTGTGGAGTGCCGATCCTACCTACAAACACCAAGGATCGAGAGAGATGTCGCCAATGTCACATGTTAACGATAAGAAGCTGCCAGGGACCCCTCCTGCCTGAGCCGAGGGGGCATCGAGAAAGGATCCGAGCTTGCCCGCCGATGCCAAAGAGATGTAACCGAAGGCTACCTGAGCTCCACGGCGACGCCCCCAAGAAGGTTCACTCTTAACACAGTGATTCACTCTTAATCTCTTTGTAGTACTAACTCATTTGTCTTTCAAATGGTTCAAGGACTGCAGATTAGTTCTCATCATAGTGTTGTCTCAAGAAGACTTTCAAAACTAGATTCATGTTGATATAGTTTGACCACTATTTTTCTTGCAACGTCCGGAATTACAGAGTTACTTGTCTCTCAAATGGATGTATCTAGCACTAAATATGTCTATATACATCCGTTTGAGCGACAAGTAATTCCGGACGGAGGAAGTCTTAGGTTATAGTTAGTAAGTTACAGTAAATTCAGTTGCACACCTTTAAAACTTGCACACAATATCTCATATGGTCAGATACCATGCTTACTTCTTTATAAGAAATCAATACTCCTAATATGCACTTGCATACCACTCGAATGCATAATGGCGGATATGTTTGTGTTTAGCAAACTTTCCTACTAGGTTGTTAACTACAAGCCCTTTATTACAACCCTAATAAGTATCTCCACTACTAGGAAATACCTTATAGGTAGAATCTTAGCAGTAGCGATGGTTAACGGGCCAGCGCTACTGCTAATTAGCAGTTGCGTTGGGGCTTCCCCAACGCTACAAGTAAGGTCGTAGCAGTGGCGTGTGACACCTAGGCCGCGCTGCTGCTAAGGGGGCCACAAGGCCACCCCCGGGTCTAGCCTTAGTAGCAGCGTGGGCTAGGGAACCCGCGCTACTGCTAATATTTTAGCTGTAGCGCTAGCCCCGAAGCCCACACTGCTACTAATGCTAGACCCGGGGGTGGCCTTGTGGCCCACTTAGCAGTAGCGTTGTCCCTCTACCCCGCGCTACTACTAAGCTTATCTTATCCCCTCCGATGGAGCCGTCTGTTTCCTCTCTCTCTCATCACTCTCTCGCGGTCTCTCCTCTCCTCGCCGCCGTCGCATGCCGCCGCCGACGCTCCCGCTCCTCCTCCGCCGAGGTAGCTCTTCCCTCCTCCCTCTTTCCATCCCTCCTCCCTCCACCTCCCTCCCTCCTCCGAGCTCCCTCCCCCTCCCTCCCTCCCTTCCTCCAACCTCCCTCCTTCCCTCCCTCCTCCCTCCCTCCTCCGAGCTCCCTCCACCTCCCTCCCTCCCTTGCTCCTCTCTCCCTCCTTCCCTCCCTCCTCCCTCCACCTCCCTCCCTCCCTTGCTCCTCTTCCTCCCTCCTTCCCTCCCTCCTCCCTCTGTTCTTGTAGAATGTAGGTTTTTTGAATAGAATAGAAAATCTAGGTTTTCTGAATAGAATGTAGGTATTTTGAATACAATAGAATAGAAAATATAGGTAGAACATAGGTTTTTTAAATAGAATAAATAGTTAGAATGGTAGTAGGCAGTAGTGTGGATTTGCTTAGGTTATTTATGTCATAGGTAGAATGGTCTTTTGAATAGAATAGAAAACTAGTAATCGCATAGGTTTTTTGAATATAAAAATGTTTTAGGTATTGAATAAAATGTTTTAGGTATAGAATAGAAATTTTTAGTAATTATTTTTTTAATAAAGAAAAATATTTGACAATTTAATTATTTTTATGTCATTATCACTTTGTCATCAAAGAATGCTATATGACATTTGGTGATCTAAAATTTTCACTCGGTGGAATATGCAAGCTTTGTAGTGTCGCGTCGTGATCGTCGTCGGAGCTTCCTCTACTTCCTCTACAGCCTAGTCGGTGAGCTAAAAGTCCACCTCCTCCTTGTCTTCTCCTCGGACATGTGTATGATGATATTTGTACATGTATTGGTTGTTCCTTTGGACATGTGTATGATTTTGCAGGGAACACCTCCGAGTGGCCTATGTTTTGCCGGAATGTTGATTCATTTCCATTCCGTCAAATTTCAGGCGCTCGATATGTCCTATTTTAGCAAAGGTCTTGCCCTAATTTTTACTCTTTGAATTACGAACATAGGAAATGTCTGACGACGATAGGATCCCCGAGTGCGATGACTGCACCGACGACGGGGGTATGTGCGACAGACCGCACCTAGATAACGGTACATGCTTCTCCCTCACGCTTAAGGAGGGCTTCAAAGTTTTTACGGTATGTAACTTCAGTGGCACGTGTTTCTTCTTACTTAAGCATGGCTTAAGATTTTTGCTTTAACGTGTAATTTCCATTTTTTATAATTTGACTAGTGCATACCCTGCTATGCAAGACCATATGTCCTTGAGAAGCTATCTTTCGAAGAGATGTACAAGGTGGACACGAAGATAGCTCACCTTAAAACGAAACATGGTTTTGATTTCGAGGTTAAGATCATAAATGAAGTAGGTCACACTCATTTTGGATGTTCAAATTGGGAAGGATTATGCAAGGCCTATGGATTTGAGGAGGATATGAAAATAACATTCGATATTGGCAATCCTGAAGATGAAAACATTTGGCTGGATCCGAACATGATTCCGATTCTGCCTCCGTGTGAGTTTGTTAAACAAATTTGTTAAATGATCTATATTTCTTATCTAAAATACTTGTTATTCATACCTGCTGAACTTGTTTTTTTAATAATTGACAGCTTATTTTCTCTCTTCCAAAGAAACACAAAAGATAATAGACGACACCTACTACAGTCATGGCTCAGAGCTAACTTGGGAGGAGAAGAATTATCTTATCTCCTTTGTTAATGATGTTCTAAAATTTAAGATCCTCCTTGGAGTTGGCAAAAATTATAGTAGATACATGCCACTAGTCCACGAGTTGTGCGATGCTAACATTCGTGCAAGTATCATGGTAAGATTTTTACTATTGTGTCACTACTTAGTCCATCTTTTTCATACATTCTTCTGAAATAAACTACATTGCTAACTATATATGTTACTATTATGTTCTTCAACAGAAGCTCCCGGATGTGGTTGTGCCTCCGTTTATGGTTGTCGAAGGTGAGATGACAGTTGTTTGCGTACGACCATGGTCGGAGGGTGTCAAATATGCATACTCGACTTCTAAAACAGATGGAGGCCTCAAAATCAAGGCTTGGAGAAAAATTGTGGCTGAGCGAAGGCCACAAAATGGAGACAGTTGGATCTCTATGCTCCATAACGGAGAAGGAGGGTTTTTTCTGTTTTATGCTATGCTACCCGAGAGAGAGTAGTAGGTCCTGCTAGTACTTGTCATGTATACTACTAGGAAAAGGCCTGCTAGTGGCGCACCTGTTTTGGCTACTAATGGCGCACTACAGGTGCGCCACTAGCATCACGCCATTAGAATATTTTACTAATGGCGCACCACGGGTGCGCCATTAGTATCTGGTATACTAATGGCGCACCACGCAGTGCGCCATTAGTATATCCCACGGTGCGCCATTAGTATGCCTCCCAGGGGGCCATATTTACCCATTTTTTTTTATTTTTTTTGAATTTGGAAGGCGGGAAAATAGTAATGGCGCATATTCTAACCTCCACGGTGCGCCATTACTATTTTGAATTTTGAATCTGGATCTGGATCGTGATTTTTTTGCTCGTTTTTTTTGCTCTTTTTTTGCCTAGTTTTTGCTCGATATTTTTTCAAATTTCGTTCTCATTTTTGGATCTTGTACGTTCTTTTTGCCGAGCTCCACATGTGGCCGGAGAGGAGCTCGCCGGAGAGGAGCTCGCCGGAGAGGAGTTCACCGGAGAGGAGTTCGCCGGAGAGCATTTCGCCGGAGAGGAGGAAGGAGAGACCGTGTGGAGGAGAGGAGGGAGGAGGGAGGAGGAGCTCACCGGAGAGGAGGAGAAACCGTGAGGGGAGGAGAGGAGAGGAGGGAGGAGGAGAAGGTCACCGGAGAGGAGCTCACCTACATCGCCGGAGAGGAATGGTAGGTCGCCGGAGAGGAGGAGGAGGTCGCCGGAGAGGAGTGGGAGGAGGTCACCGAAGAGGAGGAGGTCGCCGGAGAGGAGGCAGCCGGAGAGGAGGAGGGGAGTATGGTGGAGGAGATGGAGTGGGGGAGAGGAGGAGGTGGAGTGGAGGAGAAAAATGAAGAAGAGAGGAGGAGAGAGGCCGGCCAGCCCTATATATACGGCATAGTAATGGCGCACCGTGGGCTGGTGCGCCATTACTAACTTTTTTTTATTTTTTTGATTTGTTTTGAATTTGGAAGGCGGGAAGATAGTAATGGCGCACCGTGGGCTGGTGCGCCATTACTAACTTTTTTTTTTATTTTTTTTACTTATTTTGAATTTGGAAGGCGGGAAGATAGTAATGGCGCACCTAGCAAACCGTGCGCCATTACTAAGTTTGATATTTTTTTGAATTTTTTTGCCTCCAGATCTTGAAAGCCCCGTAACTTTTTTTTCTGTTAGGTTTTTGAGGATTCTAAAAATCTTCAACGGGGTTCCCCCGGTTGAATTCGGATAGAACTTTTCGAGTAGATGATTTTTCATATAAAAAACTTTTTCATCGGAGTTCGTATGCAAAAGTTATGCCCATTTTACAAATTCTCGAGAGATTTTGCAAAAAAAGTCGAAATTCATGTTTGTAAATTTTGCTAACAACTAGACCACAAATCATATGAGAATCTTATTATTTTTTATCTTTTTGACATTTCTATCATTTTCTTTTATTTTTTTTAAAACTGAAAAGGCGGTCCACGGGGGGGGGGGGGGGGTGCATTTGGTGAAAACTAGGTAAAACTGAAAAGGCGGTTACTAATGGCGCACCACCCACAAATGCGCCATTAGTAACCCTGGTTACTAATGGCGCACCAGCTTGAGGTGCGCCATTAGTAGTTTTGTAAAAAAAAATTATATATATATATATAGTAGATATATAGTAGTGACACACTGTGTTGGAGGTGCGCCATTACTAGTTAAACTAGTAATGGCGCACTCTGCCATGGTGCGCCATTAGTATTTTTGGAAAATTAAAAAAAAAAACATTTGTTACTAATGGCGCACCGTGGGTCCGGTGCGCCATTAGTGTCTACCACACTAATGGCGCACCAACTCATGGTGCGCCATTACTATATAGTAGTGGCGCACCAAGTGTCTGGTGCGCCATTAGTGGCCATATCATCTATAGCCCTTTTCCTAGTAGTGATAAACTTATGATGATCATTATGGTGAGATTGTTATATCACTAGCACTTACCTAGTAGTGGTTAACTTATGATGATCATAATGGTGAGATTGTTATATCACTATGATCAAGATGAGTTGTATGACTACGATGATGATGAGTTGTTATATATATATATATCATTATGATGATGATATGAGTTGTATATCATTGGGGGTGGAAGAAACACATATTAGATTAAAGTGGATGTATCCAAGTGACCAAGTTGAATATTCGACACTTGTGTGCCGTCCCACCATCATATCTTCCTACATATTCAACTTGGTCACTTGGATCCATCCACTTTAATCTAATTCGTGTTTCTTCCACAACCTCTTCATTGCCACTGTATAAAAATTTGTGTATGATATGATGAGACTAGTGTATAAAACCTGTACAAATATGGCGTAAATATGCAGAAAAAAAGGAAATTTTAGCAGTAGCGTGGGTTAACTACTAGGAGCAGCGCGGGCTTATCAGCAGCGCTGGCTAAATAGCCGCGCTACAGGTAGTTATCAGTAGCGCTGGCTTAACCCACGCTACTGCTAGGTTGGGTACCAGTAGCGCTGGAAAACACACGCTACTGCTAAGACTTAGCTGTAGCACCGTAGCAGTAGCGTGGGCCCCAGCGCTACTGCTAGGCCTTTTACCCGCGCTATTGCTAGGGTTTTCCCTAGTAGTGCTCTTTCCTCCTCCACAAGAAAAGCTCTTCTCCTCCCGTCGGCGCCGCCGCCGGTCCACCCCATCTCTGATGGCCTCTAGGCCATGGAGGTGCGGAGGATCTCGGCCCCCCGCCGGCGGGAGGGACCCTGTTCTCGTTCTTATTAGATTCAGCGTCTTGGTTGGGGTTGTGTGGCGGCGGCGATGTCCCTTAGTAGGAATAAGGTCTTCCACGTTCTATCCCCATCCAGATGGTGCGTCTAGCATCGTCGGAGGGCGTGTGGAGGTTTGTCTCCGTTGGATCTCACGGGATTCGGTCGGTGCTGGTCTTCGGTGGATCTGTTTGGATCCGGTCTTTGTTCGTCTTCGTTTGGGTGTTTCTAGGTTTGATCCTTCCGATCTACGACTTTCTTCATCGGCGATGGTTGCTACTCTAGTGCGCTGGTCCTATGGGTCCTTAGCACGACGACTTCCCGACTGTCTACTACAACAAGGTTTGCCCGGCTCCAGTGAGGAAGGGCGATGACGGCGGCGTGCCTTCGGCTCGCTCCAGTGCTTGTAGTCGTCGCTAGGTTGTCCACGGACATGGTTGTAATTTTTATTACCTCTGTTGTTCTTTGTACTGCCATGATTGAAGAGGAATAGATTGGAAGTTTCTCGCGAAAAAAAAATTACAACCCTAATAAACAGCATACCATAATTTGGTAGCTGATGACATAAAATATGTTCAATTAGGATATAATTTTCAAGCAATTGTCGAAGCAGACCCAATGAAAAATGTATCATAATTCAGATTAATGATTTGAGAGGTCGATTATTTTGATACTTTCGCAGAACCATTGTTCAGGAAATCGGTAACTGGTAGCTGTTCGGCCGGCTTGGGAGTAGCAATTAATCGGTTCATCGACCAATTAACTGAATTAATTGGTCAACCACTAATCAATAGATTAAATAGGAACTTACCAACATATATCTAGTTTTTTTATGTATTATACCATACTCTCATGCCCTCGGCTATGTAATATACCAAAATATGCTACTGTTTGGTCGAACCCTAGATATTGAGGAGAAGAGGGGGATGGGAGGGGTTACAGGCCAAAAAATTTGGGCTTTGTTTGCCAACAAGTTAATGGGCCAGGAGCGATTAATCGGCCTAACAACCGATTAATCGGTCTGATAGGCCAATTAATCGGCCTAATAAGTTAACACGATGAATAGGTGCTATTCGATTCGGCCACCTTACGAGTAGCGAATAACTGGCCCGTTAACAGATTAATTGGACGAGTTCTTGAACAGTGCAAAGAACATGTGCCACAATTAGAATTTTTGGTTAATTATTAGTAAATGTCCATCTTATCTCTCTATTTCTTTGTCAGGCAATTTTTTGAAGGGTTTAGAGCATCTCCAAGGAGACTCCTCAAACCTCCTCTATATTTTTGGACATTGTCTGAATAAAATAATAATTCCAATGGGCCTCCTCAAACCATCCCCATTTGTCCGGACGGCCCAAACCACCCTAAACCCGACTCATATGTGGAGCGGAAATGAGGTTGTCCAAACATGTCAACCATGCCGGACCTAACAATCCGACCCCACCCAAACCCAATCCACTTATTGCTGAGAAACACAACTCACTGCCTCCCCTACATTCATGGCGTACGGCCCAATAGCCCCCCCCCCTCCCCGACAAAAGCCGGTTGGCGACCACCTCAAACCGAAGCTCACTCACGCCGCCACCCACCCCCCCTTCCCCATCAATTTGAGTTGTCGCTGCTGCTAAGGAGCTGCAACCCTAACCCGTGGTCGCCGGCACCCACGCTCCACTTGATGCAATAATAAAATTTCCTTGGTATGCACCTTGGGAGTGTGGATTTTTTGTACTACAATACCACCGTACCCTCTATCTAGACCATTCAATTTGTGTCAAGATTCATGCTATCCTTATATAAAAATTTCTCTTTTTTGTTTCCAAGAGAACATTTGATTTCGAAACTTTGCAGGTCAACTATACACAAGTGCCACTCATTGCAAAAAATGTTTTCAATTTTTTGATGAAAGATAAATTTGTCAAATTTCAATTTTTTTAATGAGTTGTATCATTTAAAAAAAAAACCAAAATCCGGAAAATGGCTGCACATGGTAGTACATGTGTGATGTTGATCGGCGAAGTTTCGAGTTCAATTTTTTTTATTTGAGAATCAAAAAGGAGAAGTTTGCTTGCACGAACTTTGAAGCAAAAATGAACGGCGAGGAAAGAGGTTACGATGGTTGGCAGTATAGAATTATCACTGCACCTTGGTATTAAATATAGAGTAGCATACATTGCTAACCAAGCATTGAAGTGCGTGCACACATATAGGTTGTGTTGTTCATTGAGCATCATGATCATATCACATTCATTGAATATAGTTGCGATTCAGTCCGTCCATTTCACATGTATAAATATACATGCTAAGAACCGTATACACATTTTTTAGAACAGTGGCCATGTGAGACGCCACTATAGATAGAGCAGGGGGAGAAAGAAACAGTAACCTTTGAGGAATGAGAGGCATCAGGAGAAACATTGCTTCAGTGCAATTGCATAGGGAGAATCTCATCGACAAGCAGACCAGTTGCGATGGAGTCTGGCTGAGAATTACGAGTCACTCCATGACCGCCCGCAGTTCATAGGCCATCGCCTCTCTGAAACTCTCAGGCCGGGGCATAAGGTGTAGTTCAGTACAACCGACTCCATGGCCATGCAAGCGCGTTACGTACCTTGAAGTTCTGCTGCTGTGGTGGTGCACATGTTGCGTCACGTCCTGCTCTTAGCATCTGTACAGGGATCACACCGCAGCTCGCTGGAGAAATTGCAGAGTTAATTTGCTTGTCGATTCTTGTTGTCCTCAGTGTGATCGATCTAGTTTAGGCATCAATCTGACATGTACCTCTACATGTGACCACAGTGGACCTAACGTGCACTGAAAATAAACCATCTCTCATGGTGGAGATGCCATATCGGGATATTATATTGGGTACTATTAGAAATTTGCCTTGTTTGAGTGACATGGCAATTAATTACCGCTAATGAGATCTAGCCCCATAACTTAATTCTGGATGGTCGGATACCATCGCTTACTTTTTTTATAACTAAATTGATCGATAATCTTGGTATGGGCTTGAATAACACTCCCACGTGTAATGACGGATATGTTACTTACCTATTACGTAGTAATTGTTCACTACTAACCTGATGGCTTTTAAGTATAAACCTGATGCAGAGGCTGGGTGTTACTCATCAAGTTTTGTATCCACTTGCTCTAAAAAAAAGTTTTGTATTCGCTTGATGCTATATCTTGATTAATCAAAGCACTCTTTATCGGAAAAAAAGTACAAACCTGATAACTAGCATACTATAACTTGGTAGCTAGTTCTAAAATGAAAACCCTTGGTAGCCGGTGACGATAAAACATGTAGTAGTAGGATCAATACATGGTGGTAAGAACATACGTATTATAATTCAGATTAATACTTCGAGAGATCAATTATTTTGACACTTTCAAACTACATGTCACGCAAATTACCTACTAAGTGAAATCATTTGTTAAAATCCCGTCTTAACCAATCAAAATACATTGTATATTTCAACAGGGAAATAATACATAAAAGCATAAAATATCTAGATCCCTTCAACAAGAAAACTAAATCCTTTTTTTTTTGGACGAAAAAAAAGCGAACTCTTAGTTCAATTGACAGCTCACAGCTGCATGCCCGGCAAGATTCAAGAATCTCTGGCTAAAAGAGATGCACGATCAAACACTCCCATGTTCACAACAGAGAACCGTAGCAGTGGGAAGAGAATTATTCACAGCCTATCTCGAACTTTTTACTTCATGAAGCAATATAATTACCGTGAATAGAGCAACCATGCAGAACATATATATAGAACAAGGATGAATCATGAACCTGTACAAATTAAAACAGTATTGCGCGCCCAATCTGCTGAGCCGGCACGTCAAAACAGAGCTCTTTGCTGTTCTGTGGTCTCTATCTAGCTACAGCTCGAAGTATCGACCCTACCTACCTGTTGTGGAGGGCGTCGGGGCAGCTCGGGACCGGCCGCTTGTTGTCGGCGAACCCCACGGCCGAAGGCGTCGACGACGGCGACGGCGAGCTCGCCAGAGCTTCTTCAGGCACCGGCCGTGAGCCGACGTCGTACGCTGCGGACGCCCCCGCTCCCAGACGGCGCACATGTGCTGGCACCGCGGCGGCTAGAAGAAGAACATCGCCGCCGCCAACCAGGTACACGATGACGACGAGCACGAGCAGCCGGTGGTGGTTACAGCGCGGGAGTGGCGCCGCCCGTGCAGCCGGGGCTCCTCTCCCTCTGCGCCTGCCACGCGGAGCCTGCGCCGGTTGCATCGATCGACACCGGCCGAGCGTGAGAGAGGGGCACGGACACGGACGCGGACGCGGACAGAGCGGGGGTCTTCTTGGTTTGGTTGTGTGGTTGATTGACGAAGCAGAGCAGGTTAAGTTAGCCGTCCCGTGTTTCCGCGCCGGAACAAATAGTGGGCGTAGTAACGGGAAGCCATAGCGGGAATCAAGGAGCCCTGCCTCTGAAAGTTGAACAAACCTTGACACGGTCGCGCCTCGCGCGCCGAACAGAAAATACGCTTACACCACTGCTACGTCTACGTGCATGGTAGTGAGTGGAAAACTGCGTGCTCCATTTCTACTTGATCGAGGTAGAAGAATCTGTCTACAAGAGGTGAAGACATTTCGCTACCATGGACTGGTGTGCGTACTTGTTAATTAGTCTCTGACGGTACTACTACTACGTATGACCTATTTAGATGCAGTTAAGTAATCACCGGCGTTTTCCCGAAAAAAAAAAGTAATCACCGGCGTGATACGAATTTTTGTCGAAAGAGACCACCTGCCCAACAGAATTGCCAGAAAAGACCCCCTCCGGATGAAATTGTCAAAAAAGACCCCCTCGGCTGTGGCGGCAGGCGCGCCAGGCGACACGTGGCACCTGACGCCACACCCGTTGGCGTCCGCACTGTTCACGTCACTGTTCACACGCAGTGGAACGGAAACGGGCACAAGTGAACAGTGTTGATGCCTACCGGCGTGGCGGCAACACTGTTCATCATGGGTGAACAGTGTTTTGGAAAAAACAAAACAATTAGCAAAAAAACTGAATTTTTTTGGCAGCAAAGACGATCGAGTGTTCTAAGTGGGTGCAAAATTTCAGATTTTTTTGAATTTTTCTGCTATTTTTTTGATTTTTTTTTTAAAATTACTGTTCACCCATGATGAACAGTGCTGCCAACACACCGTAGGCGGCAGCACTGTTCGCTAGCGTCCGTTTCCGTTATGCTGTGCGAAAAACGTCCCCCGTGTGAACAGTGGCGTGAACAATGCTACCGCCAACGGGTGTGGTGGCATGTGCCACGTGTCGCCTGGCGCGCCTGCCGCCACGGCCGAGGGGATCTTTTTTGACAATTTCATCCGGAGGGGGTCTTTTCTAGCAATTCCGTTGGGCAGGTAGTCCTTTTGGACAAAAACTCGCGTGATACGGCATGACGCGCGTGTAGGGAACGTGACAGAAAACAAAAAAATTCGGTACAGCGAGCACGCCCAGGATCACAATGGAGACTGCATACAAGGTTTGATCTGATCCATACCGACTCGAAGCGCAGCGGAAGAAGAGTCGGTGTAGATCGTCGGTGCAGATCCCTGCAGCTAGGATTTACAACCCCCAACCGCAAGGATGTACTCCCTCGCCGGACAGCCCTCCGGGAGACGGTCGGACAGTCCATCGGACGATGTCGCGAACAGCCCTTCGGGAGGACACTCGAAACTCGAACCGAAACTCGGACAGCCCTTCCAGAGGACACTCGAACAGCCCCTCGGGCAAAAGATCGAAACTACGAACTCTCTACGGGGTTGCACACATACGGTGTCAGCTATCCGGCAGGGCTTCGCCGTCCAGAACTAGTTCCTGCCGGAACCCAGACAGCCTTTCGGCTCTACGAAACTATTTCGTGTGAGGGAGAGAGAAGCCAGACAAGTCAAATGGCATGTGTATGAGAGCAAGGATGAGCTTTGGGGCTGCCTCCTCACCTCTATTTATAGGATAGCCAAGGGGTAAAAGTGGTATTCAAAATTACCAAAAGTACCCCAACTTTATGCCTTTTCAAAAAAGAATAAAGCAAAGAAGGGTGGCAAGTGGAGCTCCAAGGAGCCCCACCTCCCTTGGCCGGCCACATCTTGGGGGCCCCCCATGGGGGGCTTCCTTGGCCACCAAGTCCATCTAGAAGCCTTTTTGAAAATATCCAAAAAGTTGCTTTCCCAAAAATATCCAAAAAGCACTTTCACTATTCACGAATTATTTCTGTGTGCCTAGAATAATTCCAGTACCCACAAAAACAATTTTGAACGCATTCCGAAACAATTTCGGAACATGTTTTTCTTCAGCGAAAAGCTATCATAGCGGTTCCGGCTGCTCCGGAACATTTTCGGTTTTCTCTCCGGAAAAATTCCAGAATTTACCAGAACGATTCTGGCACCCTCCAAGAATTTCCAGATATGTGCCGGAACCAATTTGACTTAATGGAATACCCTGAAACAACTTTTCAGTTTCACCGGAACTATTCCGGTGTTCTCTCCGGAACGTTTCCGTTTCGTCCGAAACTTTTTCGGTGATTTTCTCTCAGACTCCCCGTCTAGTATTCAGCAGATAGATGACCCTTAAGCGTGTGACCCTATAGGTTCGGTGAAGTATAGACATGACCCGGAACACTTTCCGATCAATGATCAACATCGGAGCCGTGGACACCCATATTGACCCCTATACCCACACGAATGAATATTCGATTGAACCTCCAGTTGCCGTGTGCTATTCCTGTTGCTTCATGATATATTACAAATACCCGAGGTGAGATTTATTGCATCCTCGTGGATCAACAACTTGTCCATTATGCAAGTTACCTCGTTACCGGTTTTGTTCTCTTTACTCGTTTTCGTGTTCCGGCATCCCAGTGATCAAATCACAATGTGTCTGGCCAGACGATGATGGATACCGTAACACCGAGAGGGCCCGAGAATATCTCTCCATCGTCGGAGGAGCAAATCCCAATCTTGAGCTATCTTGTTTCTTGTCATACTTTTCCGTGAACCCGTAAGCCGTCGTAATAGCCACGTGGTTATTGTAGACTCGAGAATCATTGCAGTTATAGCATGGAACATAAACATTCATTACAAACTCGAAGATACAAAGTAACTTTTATTACTGCCTCTAGGGCAAATCTCCTACAGACTCCCACTTGCACTAGAGTCATAATCTAGTTACATGGCTTCCCTAACACCAATGGATGTCCGGTGCTGCTCATGCTTTGCTCGTGGTAGAGGCTTCGTCATCGGGTCTGACACGTTCAGATCCGTGTGAAATTTGCGTACTTTCACTAAACCCGCTTCGACATGATGTCGAATGAGTTTATATTTGCGTTCAATATGTCTTGTCTTATGGTGCGAACTTGGCTCCCTTGCCTGAGCCACGGCGCACTATTATCACAATAGATCTCCACCGGGTCCAAAGCACTTGGAACCACACCAAGGTCTTCAAGAAATTGCTTGATCCATACCGCCTCCTTGGAGGCTTCTGAAGCAGCAACATATTCCTCCTGCATCATAGAATCCGCTACAGTCTTTTGTTTAGAACTTTTCCAATCAACTGCGTCGCCGTTCAATATGAAAACATAGCTTGATTGAGATTTGAAGTCATCTGGGTCAGTCATGAAGCCTGCATCAGTGTAACCATTTACAATGAGCTCTTCATCACCTCCGTACACAAGGAGTAAATCCTTGGTCCTTCTGAGGTACTTAAGAATACCCTTGACTGCGGCCCAGTGTTCCAATCCTGGATCACTTTGGTACTGGCTGCTAACACTTAGCGCATAGGAAACGTCCGGTCTTGTACATAGCATGGCATACATAATAGAACCAACTGCCGAGGCATATGGAACATCATTCATCTGTACTCGCTCATCGAGAGTCCGAGGACACAGATTCTTGCAAAGCACTGTGCCAGGTGACATGGGGAGTAGACCTTTCTTGGAGTTCTCCATGTTGAACCTCTTCAACACCTTGTCAATGTACGTGCTTTGGCTAAGCGCTATTAGGCGTCTTGATCTATCTCTATAGATCCTGATGCCCAATACATATGCCTCTTCGCCTAAGTCTTTCATTGAAAAACTCTTTTTCAATGAGTCTTTTATCTCGTTAAGAAAATTCACGTCATTTCCAATCAATAATATGTCATCCACATACAAGATTAGAAATGCTTTTGCGCTCCCACTAAACTTCTTGTAAACACAAGATTCTTCATCATTCCTGATGAAGCCAAACTGTTTGACTACTTCATCAAAACGAATGTTCCAGCTCCTTGACGCTTGCTTCAGACCATAAATGGCATTCTGAAGTTTGCATACCTTTCCAGCATCCTTATGGACGACAAAACCTTCTGGCTGTATCATGTATACATCCACTTTGAGGTTTCCATTTAGGAAAGCCATTTTGACGTCCATCTGCCATATTTCATAATCGAAATAAGCAGCAATTGCTAGTAATATCCGAGCAGACCTAAGCATAGCTACGGGCGAGAGAGTCTCGTCGTAGTCCACTCCTGGAACTTGTGTGAACCCTTTCGCGACAAGTCTAGCTTTGTGGATAGTAATGTTACCATCCGCGTCCGTCTTTCTTTTGAAAATCCATTTACAACCAATGGGCTTTACGACTTTTGGAAGTTCTTCCAAGTTCCAAACTTGGTTTTCGTACATGGATTCCATCTCGGATTTCATGGCCTTGTGCCATTCCTTTGAGCTGGGCCCCGCCATTGCTTCCTTGTTGTGCGCAGGTTCATCGTCTTCAAGAATGAAGATTTCGTTATGAAACCATTCAGGTGGCTGGATAGCCCTACATGATCTGTGCGGTTCAGTTACAACATGGTCTGAAGTTTCCTTATCACATGCGACAACTTCCGGCTCGGTTGTAGGGATAATTAGCGGAATTTCTTCCGGTTCCTTAGCCATATCAACGGTTGCCGAAGATTCACTAATCTCATTAAGTTGTACTGTCCTCCCACTTACTTCTTTAGCGAGAAACTCTTTCTCGAGAAAGACTCCATTTCTAGCGACAAACACTTTGTGCTCGCAGGGAAGATAGAAGGAATACCCAATAGTCTCATTGGGATAACCTACAAAGTAGCATTTATCTGCTTTGGGATCGAGTTTGCTAGGTTGTAAACGTTTTACATAAGCTTCTCAACCCCAAATTTTGAGATGCGACACAATGGGTTTCTTCCCATACCATAATTCAAATGGCGTCGTCTCAACAGATTTAGACGGTGTTCTGTTTAATGTATAAGCGGCAGTTTGTAGTGCATGACCGCAAAAAGATATCGGCAGATCTGTAAGAGACATCATCGACCTAACCATGTCTAACAGGGTTCGGTTACGTCTTTCCGATACTCCGTTTCTCTGTGGAGTTCCGGGAGGCGTAAGCTGTGAAACGATTCCACGATCACTCAGATGTTGGCTAAACTCATGACTAAGATATTCGCCCCCGCGATCAGACCGCAGAAACTTAATCTTTTTGTTACTATGATTTTCTACCTCATTCTGGAATTCTTTGAACTTTTCAAAAGTTTCCGACTTATGCTTCATCAAGTAGATATATCCATACCTACTTAAATCATTAGTAAAAGTCCCGAAGTAGAAATAACCACTCCGTGCGGCCGTGCTCATTGGACCACATACATCACTATGTATTATTTCCAACAATTCACCCGCCCGTTCAGGGTGACCCGTGAACGGCGTCTTGGTCATTTTCCCCATCAAGCAAGCTTCACATGTGTCAAATGATTCAAAATCAAAGGACGGTAAAACTCCATCTTTATGGAGTCTTTGCATGCGTTTCTTTCCGATGTGGCCAAGCCGACAGTGCCACAAGAAAGTGGTGGTGGTATCAGCCTTCTTAAGGCGTTTAGCATTCACGTTAAAGACATCATTTCCACATTCAAGATTTAATATGAAAAGGCCCCCAACAATGGGTGCAAATCCATAAAACATATCCTTACAATAAAGTGAACAACCATTGTTCTCAGACTTGTACGAATACCCATCGTGTACTAAACATGATTCGGAGATAATGTTTCTACACAATGCCGGAACAAAATAACAGTTATTTAGTTCTAAGGTAAATCCTGAAGGGAGACGTAGAGGCCTAATGTCGACGGCTTGAGCGGCGATCCCAGCGCCGTTCCCGACGCGCATCATGACTTCATTCCTTGCTAGCTTGCGCACCTTCTGAAGTCCCTGTATCGAGTTGCAAATGTGAGCAACCGATCCGGTATCAAATACCCAAGACTTAGAATTTTTGCTAGCAAGCAAAACGTCAATGACATTAACTTGTATAACAATTATACCTTTTCCGGTTTTCCCGGACTTCTTATCTTCCAGATACTTCTTGCAGTTTCTCTTCCAGTGTCCTGTGCCCTTGCAGTAGAAGCACTCAGTTTTGTTCTTGGCTCCGCCCTTAGAGTTGCTTTGGGAGCCGGTCTTACCGGCGCCCTTGCCTTTCTTTGGCTTGCCTTTCTTTTTGAAACTGGCGGTTTTATTCACAAGCAACACTTGCTTGCGATTTTTCCGCAGTCCTCCTTCCGTAGTTTTTAGCATGGCAAGCACCTCTTCCGGTGTCTTCTCCATCCCACTCATGTTGTAGTTCATGATAAAACCGTCGTAAGACGGGAGGAGTGAAGAAAGCAGCATGTCCATCATATGGTCAGGTGGAAGTGGAAACTCCAGGGTTTTAAGCCTTTCAGCATAGCCAATCATTTTGACTACGTGTTCGCCAACTGAACTACCCTCAGCCATCTTGCAATCCATCAAGGCCTTCATGACATCAAATCGTTCAGACCTTGCGGTTTCTTTGTACAGGGCATCCAAATCCCGGATCATATCGCGGGGTTTATGGAATTCAAAACGTTTTTGAAGCCCTGCACTCATGCAAGCTAACATGAGGCACTGCACTAAGTTGTGATCATCATCCTTAGTGGCCTAGACATTCTGCTCAACTTCCGGGGCATCTGCCGCCGGTTTAGCTGGAAGAGCAGTTTCAAGCACATACATTTTCCTAGCGCTCCAGAGGACAATCCTCAGGTTACGGACCCAGTCCGCATAGTTGTTTCCAGTCGCAGCTAACTTCTCTTTCTCTAACATCGGGCCTAAGTTGAACGCGGTGTTGCGAGCCATTTGATCTACAACGGAAAACACAAGTTTCACTTAGACTTTGTTTATAATGATTTTGGCACTAATGAATAAACAATTTTATTCTAAAGTGCGCTCTCACTCAAATCAATATCTCTCAAAATTGATTATGAGTGATTCAAGATCCAAATTGTAATTCAACGTCATTGTTCGAGATGAACACTGATGGCGCTAACTATAATTGGTAGGCAAACTTGACGATCACATCTCTATGTGACTCTTGTTCATCTTTCGATGCGTGTGTTCCGAGCTCAGGACGATCCTGCCATGAACGTCAAGACAACCAAGTGATCTTGCTGCGAGGTCTGACCTCACCCGCCTTACATCCGTACAATCGTTCGTACCCATGTAGATCATGGCGCACCCCGAAAGGAAAGATGCTGTGACGGTGCTACACTTGGGAGAACACTAACTACTTGATATTTTTAGTGAGAGATCACCCTAATAAAAAGCGACTACCGCGCAATCAAGAAGGGTGCATCATAAGGGATAAACATCTCAGGCAATTCATAATTAGCATGATATGGTATAGCCCTTTCTGACGGAGAAGTCAAGTATTTCTTCGTCTTCGTCATTTGCGTCGGTGTTCACCTTCGCGAAGATTGCCACCACCTTGTCGATGCACCAGATAATATTGCTATCTCTATAGCTAATAAATTAAGTGCATTACATAAGGTTGACACGCAGGTCATTAAAGTGACAATCATATGGCTCCAGTCATAATGCCGAATCATGACACGTAGGTCATGTTAATAAATTTACATCATATAGTCATCTCATACATAATCGAATTAATATGAGCATTACTATACCACATCACATGCACATCCTGCAAAACCAAGTTAGACGCCTCTAATCGGTTTATGCAAAATTTTATTTTACGTGGCTTCTAAGGTTTTGACTTAAACCGCAGCTACCAACGTATTATCATCAAGTATGATTATTCAAGTCGCTAGATTAACATCTCGGGGTGTATGAAACACGAGATAATTAAATCTCGAGCCCCATACTAAACTTCGTCATATGCATGACCCCCGTGGAGATCATATCTGCAATGCCCTTTCATCTGCGAATTTCATCTTTCTTTTGACTATGGCGGAACCCAAAGAACTGTTAGCACTTCGTTGATCAACCAGGATCGCGGATTGCCAGAACTTTGTGAAATTCCACCATGCTGTCTCGAGATTGAGCAAACGCAAATTCTAGGGAAGCAACAAGAACATCGGGAAATCTGTTACCCGCATAAATAATTTTCAGCAATAGATCTCATCTACTCCGGTGTTCTCTCCGGAACGTTTCCGTTTCGTCCGAAACTTTTTCGATGATTTTCTCTCAGACTCCCCGTCTAGTATTCAGCAGATAGATGACCCTTAAGCGTGTGACCCGGCCTATAGGTTCGGTGAAGTATAGACATGACCCGGAACACTTTCCGATCAATGATCAACATCGGAGCCGTGGACACCCATATTGACCCCTATACCCACACGAATGAATATTCGAGTGAACCTCCAGTTGCCGTGTGCTAATCCTGTTGCTTCACGATATATTACAAATACCCGAGGTGAGATTTATTGCATCCTCGTGGATCAACAACTTGTCCATTATGCAAGTTACCTCGTTACCGGTTTTGTTCTCTTTACTCGTTTTCGTGTTCCGGCATCCCAGTGATCAAATCACAATGTGTCTGGCCAGACGATGATGGATACCGTAACACCGAGAGGGCCCGAGAATATCTCTCCATCGTCGGAGGAGCAAATCCCAATCTTGAGCTTTCTCGTTTCTTGTCATACTTTTCCGTGAACCCGTAAGCCGCCATAATAGCCACCCATTTACGGATGACGTTTAACAAACCCCAAAGTTCACGAAACAAGCACGAAGGAACTCGATACTCTCATGGTCTAAGGAATTATGCAAACATTAACTATCTCTGTGTTATTAACCATTAACTGTGACGAATGTATCTCATAGCATAACATCAATTCGGGTCGATTCAACACAAGTGTTCTACTAACATTGTGCCCTCAAAATTGCCGGCATAGCCATGCCCATGATCAGGAAAACAGAATCATCATGCAATACTTGAGCCAGTCTTAGAGGCAAGACTAGGAATACATTTTACCGTTTATTATACCACACGTGCACATGAGTTTCCCTCCGAGCCTCGTGGTTATTGTAGACTCGAGAATCATTGCAGTTATAGCATGGAACATAAACATTCATTACAAACTCGGAGATACAAAGTAACTTTTATTACTGCCTCTAGGGCATATCTCCTACAGCGCGCGGTACACAACGCCGGATTTGGGGCTGACGCTCGCGTACGGCCTCCGCGCAAGCCAGGGGTTTGCTCTTGCAGCGTACGCTTCCCACCGGCGAGCTGGCTGTCGTCTATGACGTGTTTGGTTGCCTACATATAGCCCAACCAGACCCGTTGAATCCAGCTTTTTTTTAGTTGGGCTGTTTGGTTATACGTAGACACTGTTAGGCCTGCATGGCACGATTCTTAAAGCACCAGTTTGCTTGTATCGCTGGAAACGCTCGAATCGGCATTTTCCAGCGAGCCAGGCCGTGCGATGCTCCGGAGTGCACATGGGTTGCTCTGGAAGTACATGCCTGCACATGGTAAGTGGTAATCACCTCCTTAGTGCATCTCCAGCCGCAACCCCAATAGGCCCCCCAGGGCGCCATTTTTTCCGCCGGCGACAAAAAAAAACCCCAGTCGCCCCCCCAGGACGCCGAATTCCGCCGGTTCGGCCCATTTTTTGGGCCGGCGATCCCAGGCCGAACCCAGCGCACTAGGGGGCACTTGGGGGCTCCGGCGGAAGGAAAAGTGGCGCATGGGGGGGCCACTGTCAGGCGAGAAACGCCTTTTCCACGCCCAGAATCGACCCGCGCGCCACAGGACGCCACTTCCCCGATCGCCGCCATGCCGATCCCGGCGCCGCCCACCTGCCCACAGCCGCTTCTCTGCCGCTAGAAAGGCCATTTCGCTGCCGGAAAGAGAGGGTTTCGCCCCGACAACCTCCATCCCGCTCCTGGGCGAGCTTTCCAGGGCTCCGACAGCCACGCAGGCGGGGATACCGGCGGCTGCCCACCCACCACGCCCGCCAGGTGTTCGGCGATTTGCCTGTTCGGCAATGGACTCCGACGACGAGGAGGCGTTCGCCGCTCTGATGGAGGAGGAAGCCGAGGCCGACACCGACGACGAAGAGCACCTCATGATCCTCACCGCTCTAGCCGGCCTGTTCGCGAACAATGCAAAGCCGCGGCGAGGTGGCTCGGCGCCGGGCCGCCGCAAGAGCAAGCAAAGGCATCGAATGGAGGGCTATTGCATGCTCTACGCCGACTACTTCGCCGACTCTCCTCTGCACGGCGAGAAAGTATTTCGGCGCCGTTATCGGATGAGCCGGAAGCTCTTCCTCAGAATTGTGAATGCCATCCTGGAGTTCGACAGCTATTTCATTTGCAAGAAGGATTGCACCGGCACATTTGGATTCTCCTCACTCCAGAAGTGCACGACAGCTATGAGGATGCTTGCATATGGAGCTCCCGGTGATATACAGGAAGACTATGGACGCATGGCCGAGTCCACCACCATTGAGTGTTTGTACAAGTTCTGCAGGGCAGTGGTGGCAGTGTTTGGACCACAATACTTGCGATCACCCAATGCTGAAGACACTGCTCGAATCCTAGCACAGAATGCAGCAAGAGGATTTCCTGGGATGCTTGGAAGCATCGACTCTATGCATTGGGCATGAAAAAACTGTCCATTTTCTTGGCAGGGGATGTACAATTGCGCCAAAGGAGCTTGCAGTGTGGTACTTGAGGCAGTGGCCACACAGGACCTCTGGATTTGGCACTCCTTCTTTGGTATGCCAGGAACTCACAATGACATCAACGTACAGCAGTGCTCGAATGTCTTTGCCAAGCTTGTTGAAGGTCATGCTCCTCCGGTGAACTTCGAGGTCAATGGGCGCCACTAGAACAAGGGATACTATCTAGCAGATGGCATCTATCCAAGATGGTCCACATTTGTGAAGACTATCTCAAACCCTATGGTAGGAGGCAAGAACTCCTACTTTGCTAAGTGTCAGGAGGCTTGCAGGAAGGATGTCGAGCGGGCATTTGGTGTGCTCCAATCTCGATTTGCTGTTGTCCGGTACCCCGCTCTGACCTGGTCGAAATCTCAAATGTGGGAGGTGATGAATTGCTGTGTCATCTTGCACAACATGATCATTGAGAGCGAGCAGGAAGAGCCAGTGTTTGACACTGAACCATATTTTAGGCAGGGTCCTCTTGCAACTGTTGATCACCAGATACCGGCAACATGGGCTGCCTTCCTCAATATGCGTCAGGAGATCCGAGACCCACAGGTGCATCAAGAACTGCAGCACGATCTGGTGGAGCACCTATGGAGGCTCAAGGGCAACGCCTAGTTCGATGTGTTTTAATTTGTGTTTGAATTATGAGTTTGCTTCGTTGAACTATTTGATTTGTATTGATTTCTGTGATGAACTATGTGATAAAAGTTAGTTTTTGTTGAATTTGGGCCGAATTTGGGCCGAATTTGCGCCGAATTTGGACCGAACTCGGCGGCTGGGGGGGCGAACTTGGGGGGTCGGCTGGGAACCCGAGCCCTCCCCCCCCCCACACGCCGAATATATCGCCGGCAAACCCCAAGCGGCGCTATTTCAAGCCCTTGGGGGGCCGAACGGCTGGAGATGCTCTTAATCTGGCACTACGAGATAAGAGCATCTCCAGCCGTTCGCCCCCCTAGGGGCGTGAAATAGCGCCGCCTGGGGGCCAACCGGTGGTAAATTCGGCGTGGGGGGGGGGGGCTATGGTTCCCAGTCGCCGACCCAAGATCGCCCCCCAGCCGCGGATTTCGGCCCACTTTCGGCGCAAATTGGCCCAATTTCGGCGTGCTTCGGCACAAATTCAACACAAACTAATTTATATCACATAGTTCATCACAGAAATCAATACAAATCAAATAGTTCGACAAATCAAACTCATATTTCATCACACGTCGAGCTAGGCGTTGCCTTTGAGCCTCCATAGGTGCTCCACCAGATCGTGTTGCGGTTCTTGATGCACCTGTGGGTCTCGGATCTCCTGACGCATATTGAGGAAGGCAGTCCAGGTTGCCGGTAGCTGGTGATCAAGTTGGGCAAGAAGACCCTGCCTGTAATATGGTTCAGTGTCAAACACTGGCTCTTCCTACTCGCTCTCAATGATCATGTTGTGCAAGATGACACAGCAAGTCATGACTTCCCACATTTGATCTTTCGACCAGGTCAGAGCGGGGTACCGGACAACAGCAAATCGAGATTGGAGCACACCAAATGCCCGCTCGACATCCTTCCTGCAAGCCTCCTGACACTTGGCAAAGTAGGAGTTCTTGCCTCCTGGCACAGGGTTTGAGATAGTCTTCACAAATGTGGACCATCTCGGATAGATGCCATCTGCTAGGTAGTATCCCTTGTTATAGTGGCGCCCATTGACCTCGAAGTTCATCGGAGGAGCATGACCTTCAACAAGCTTGGCAAAGACATTCGAGCACTGCAATACGTTGATGTCATTGTGAGTTCCTGGCATACCAAAGAAGGAGTGCCAAATCCAGAGGTCATGTGTGGCTACTGCCTCAAGTACCACACTGCAAGCTCCTTTGACGCCATTGTACATCTCCTGCCAAGCAAATGGACAGTTTTTCCATGCCCAATGCAAGCAGTCGATGCTTCCAAGCATCCCAGGAAATCCTCTTGCTGCATTCTGTGCTAGGATCCGAGCAGTGTCTTGAGCATTGGGTGATCGCAAGTATTGTGGTCCAAACACTGCCACCACTGCCCTGCAGAACTTGTACAAACACTCAATGGTGGTGGACTCGGCCATGCGTCCATAGTCTTCCAGTATATCACCGGGAGCTCCGTATGCAAGCATCCTCATAGCTGTCGTGCACTTCTGGAGTGAGGTGAATCCAAGTGTGCCGGTGCAATCCTTCTTGCACTTGAAGTAGCTGTCGAACTCATGGATGGAATTCACAATCCTGAGGAAGAGCTTTCAGCTCATCCGATAACGGCGTCGAAATACTTTCTCGCCGTGCAGTGGAGCGTCGGCGAAGTAGTCGGCGTAGAGCAAGCAATAGCCCTCCAGCCGATGCCTCTGCTTTGCCTTCTGCCGGCCCGGCGCCGAGCCACCTCGCCGCGGCTTTGCATTACTTGCGAACAGGCCGGCCAGAGCGGCGAGGACAATGAGGTGCTCTTCGTCCTGGGCGTCGGCATCGGCTTCCTCCTCCAGCAGCGCCGCGAACGCCTCCTCGTCGTCCGAGTCCATCGCCGAGCAGACAAATCGCCGAACACCTGGCGGGCGTGGTAGGCGCGCAGCCGCCGCCGGTATCCCCGCTTGCGTGGCCGGAGCGCCAGAAAAGCTCGCCCAGGAGCGGGGTTGAGGCTGCCGCGGCGAACCCTCTCTTTCTCGACAGGGAAATGGCCTTTCTAGCGGCGGTGGGCAGGTGGGCGGCGCCGGGATCGGCACGACGGCGGAAGGGGTAGCGCGCACAGGGGGCGAATCTGGACGTGGAAAAAAAGGTTTCCGCCTGACAGTGGTGGCCCATGCCCCGTTTTCCCTTCCGCCAGAGCCCCCAAGCGCCCCCCCAGTGCACTGGGTTCGGTCTGGGATCGCCGGGCCAAAAAATGGGCTGAACCGGCGGAAATCGGCGTCCTGTGGGCGCGACTGGGGGGATTTTTCGACGCCGGCGGTAAAAAACACGCCCTGGGGCCTGTTGGGGGGCGCGAGTGGAGATGCTCTAAGCTGTACATCAGATTGGGGAAAATGGTGAGGATGGCCGGCGCTGCGCGCGCTCCTCGCGCTCGAGGCCGGCGCCGACGACCTGCTCGCAGGCGACCCTAGCCGCGCTCGTCCCGCTGCGGAGGGGCAGTGGCCGCGGATGCGTGGCCGTTCCTAGCCGGGCTCCCAGCCCCCCCGCGTCGCCGGACGAGGAGGACGCGGTCGCCGCCGGCGGCATGCCGAGCTCGTCGTCCAAGGCCTCGAGCAGGAAGCGGAGCTCCATCTGCGGCGGCGCCAGGTCGCCGGCGCATATCTCCTCCTCCAGGCTTCGCATGACGGAGGCCAGGTCGCCGGCCGCCGCGGCGTCGGTGTCGTCGTCGAGCAGGTCCAGCAGGTCCTCCGGCCTCATCCTCTTGGCGGCAGACGGCGCGGCTCCTGCTGCCTTCCTGGACCACGCTGCCGCGGCCGGGCGCGCCGTCGCGCTCGAGGACGCGTGGTCACCGGTGGAATAGAGCGCCTCGAACGAAGATGCCAGTACTGTTAAGCACATCGTGAGCGCCACACTATGAGCTTTGGGAGTGTTATTAGTCAAGTCCCGAGCTCACACGTGATCAATCAATTATCTGGAGTGCTAGCTGGTCCGTGGAGTGGTCTGCCATGGAGTACCTGGAACATGCGGTGGTGCGGGAGGATTCCTCAAATAGCCGGGGGAGGAGTTGCAGCGGGTATCAAGCACATTCAGCTCGTAGTTCACCTGGGCAATGGGGTAGCTGCCGGCTGCTGCGTTCCACCGCTCGCTCTCAGCCGCCGAGGCCGTCCGCCTGCTCGGCCCACTCTGCCTCGAGAAGCTCGACGCGCTCAACCGCGTCGCCGCCGCCATCGCCGCGCTCCTCGGCCGCCGTTGCGCTGCCCCGGCGCTCCAGGGGTTCGCTCCCCTGGATCGGTCTGCCCCTTCTTCATCCCCGTGTCTCAGTCCGAGGCGGCGCTCGTTTGGCAGCTCGACCGCCTCGCGTCCGCCACGGCGGCGCTCCACGGCCGTGTTCTACACCGAGCTGGACGCGCTCGCCGACCTTGCTCTGGGGCTGGACCTACGACAAGGCTGTGCTAAGTGTAGTTGTTAACTCCTAATCGTCATGCAGGTATGCAACCAAACGCCGGGTAAAAATTGCATCTCGATGACAAGACCCCTTATGCAGGCAATCAAACAACACCCAAACGTCGTATTTTACCCTATCTTCTCTCAACCAAGCCCTGCTCAGCCTGTCCCGTTTTACTCCTCTCAACCAAGCCCGGCTCACAGGGCAACCAAACACGTCCCTACCGTCTCTCTCTCAGGATGAACCGCGCAACACGCTACGGGCTTACCCAGATGGGTTTCTTCGGCAGCTAGCTACTCCTGACCCAAGGCCATGGGTGTGCTGTGTCTCCAATGATCTGGTGTTGCGTTTCTTGGCTCTTCCTCTGGCTGCTCACCCATTTTTGAGTAGTCCAACGCTTGGATCCTATCGTAGTGTCTTTCCTCGTCTCTGTCCCACGTAACAGCCAGTTGCTAGACACGGCTGTTATGTTATATGATTGCGTACGATTTGTTATACCTTGTCTTGTATTTCGAGAAGGTTCATGTACTCGCCCACGAGGCTCATCAATAACACATCAACAATTCCACCAACTCTATTCTCTTACACTTTCAGATCAGAATTAATTGCTATACAGCTGCCTACCAGCTAGTTCTTCACAGCAAAGGTTGAAAGTGAAAACATGGCAAAAGAACATTTCAGAGAACGTACGATGATACGAGAATACTTAGTTAACATGAATATGCACATAAATTCTTCTTCTACACGTCGGCCTTGTGCTGGGATCGGTGGGTGAACTCAAAGTCGACGTTGACAAATGTGTGTTCACGCATGCCCGGAATATATTCAAAGTTCTTACCGAGTATGCATTAAACTATGAAAAATCTTAAATGCATATAAATATAGCCTTAGATTTCAAATTTCATACCCGTGTTTCCCAAACTATTCTATTTTGATATCAAGTACGAAGAGCTGAGTGTGTGTGATACCATCAGTGACAGATGTTCTACGTGACCACCTCCCATCAGAGACGGCGTGGTTATCAAGCAAATGATTTTGGCGATGGGTATGTCCTCTTTGTGGTGTCCTGGAGACTGGTACTCAATCTTCTTTGCTTTCCCTGATGTCCAGTTTCTTTAGCGCTTTGTCCGTGAAGCTCTGGGGCCTGAATGGGAGGCACTAGACATGACTGAATTTCTGGAAACTCGGGCCAACTGACCGGGAGGAGGAGACACCTCTTCTGGTTAGTGTTTGCAGTGATGATATGGACTATGTGGACGATGCGTAACAAGATGGTTACTGAGCGAGTGTTTTTACGGCGGGCCACTAATTCCATTTTCAAATTTCTGGTGTTTTAAAAACATCGTCACCCGCTCTCTAGGGAGAGGAACCTGGACCGTCTTGTCGGCATGATGGACACGTTGACTTCGGCAGCACGCCATCTTGCTCCTTCAGCAAACCACTAATCTACCGGCCCTTTGTGGCCTATCTCTTTTATTTGGGCATGTTTAAGTTGTTGCCCCAACAGAATTATATTTACCTTTCTCTTATTTGAACTTGGTGTATGGATTTGGTGGTTGCTTTCGAGAGAGTGTGTGATACCAGCCGGTTATTGAACCTCGGAATTATGATGGGTGCATTTAATCAGAAATTCAACGATACCAAGGATCCATAGACGTCCCACTCTACAATTTTGATTATTTTCTTGTGTTGAAGACAAGCAGCTACACTCTAGAAACTTTTCATCAAGATATTTGCTAGATAAGTATAACGTAGATATTAATTCATGAAAGGATGCAATTTTTTTTATTGTACATACATCTAAGGCGGAGGCGGGGGGGGGGGGGGGGGGGGGATGGGGCTCAATTGACCAGCAGATTTTCTTAAGCATCACTATCTCAAACTAAATTGTGGGAACACCAACATAAAACTTATGATGCAAACTACAAGTTAAATTCCTAGAGAAATGTATTTCCAATGAAAAAAATATTGTAAAAAGAAACTATTTAAAATTTAGCAATATTGATATAAAATATGATGGATAAGAAATTATATAATTTTTATTTTTAAAATTTAATATGAAAACATACCGGATAAAAAATTGTTGTCATGCAACTGGTAAAAGAACATAAGTAAAATTGTTCAGTATAAATTAGTAAATTTTTGCGCCGTTTTGGCAGAGCTCTTTAAGCGTTTTTTAGTTTTGTCATGGTCAAATTAAAATATCCAAATGAAATGAGAAAATTCATCTATAATGGCAAAATTAAAAGCGTAAATCAATGTTTTTATAGTTATATAGAGACCGAAGATGTCCATATAGACAGGGCCGTACCCATTAAATTGCGGACCCGGTGCAAAATCTCAAATTAGGTCATATATAAAAGAATAAAATTGATGAAAATTATTAAATTAAATTGATTCTTATTGGTTTAACTTTTGCTCAGATTTTTGTTAAATGTGTCACATTTCTTGTCTATTTAATTACTAATTCTTCAATTTTATATATTCATTGAAATCTTTTCTGAAATATCATATATCATTTCCGGTTACTATCGTAGCCAATTCACAAATTTGTACGATAATATCTATATTTTGAGCATTTTAATTTTCTGCATAGTTCTAATGATTACACAAACTAGTTTCTACGCACACCCTCGAAAGAAAAAAAATCAAGCAACCCTGCACTTTTGCAACATAATTATATCTATCATTTCTTTAGACCAGTTGATCTAATCATTTTATTGTACGGATATTCTTGCTGACAAGTCTCTCTATAAAACAATGGTCCTAACTAAATAGTACTATTTCAACTAAGCAATCAAAATAGCCAAGTTTATTTTTTGTAAATGAAATTTAAAATGAACTTGGGTCATTTTTTAAAGGTTTACATCTTTAACACAATCATAATGGAGTTTATTTTTCATGGAAAACTTGTATTCCCTACGGTCCAAAATAAGTATTCACGGTCTTAGTTCAAATTGTAGTAAAACCACGACACTTATTTTTTATCGGAGAGAGTAGTAGTTATGTGAAACAGTGTTTGATTTATTTGGGGCATGTGACTAAATGAAAATTAGTGGGAAAGAGGGAGGGGGAGAGAGGAAGGAAACTTACTCGATAAATTCGTTGTTTGATACTATTCTCACAAAATTAGTACTAGTGCTATCTTTTTTGGGAGAATTACTAGTTTACTTATCTAACACTTAGACAATTTGTTCAAGTGCACAGGTTGCACACCCTCACATACAGGCCTGCATATAGAGTGGTGGCTCAAGTGTTCTTAAACCAGTCATGACATTATTGGCGGGATGATGAAATCCAAATTACTTCTCAC
Source organism: Elymus sibiricus (assembly GCA_039707655.1). Taxonomy (NCBI): domain Eukaryota; kingdom Viridiplantae; phylum Streptophyta; class Magnoliopsida; order Poales; family Poaceae; genus Elymus; species Elymus sibiricus. The sequence continues at coordinate 50,748,035 of CM077668.1, forward strand.
CTTAATAGGTACCACAAACTTGATTTTTAAAAATAACATTCTTAAAGTTGAAAAATATGTTATACTTTGTTGAGTTTGTCAAGATTTAGATTTGTACATCATCCCAAAGCAGATGCTTATTTTAGGTGTAGCTTGAAAATAAATATAAAAAAGTCCCCTTATATGTCACACTTGTTTGTAACAAAAACATTATTAATATTAATAAAGTTGAAATTTATAAACAAATATAAAATTTTGTTGCATTTGGCTCTTTTAGATTTTTATTCCTCTTCTTTATTAGAAGAAAAAAAAATCATCTAAAATATCTCCAACATAACAGCTGCAGCTAAATCATCTAAAATATTTCCAAAATAATGGTTAGTTCGATCGACAGCTAACAGCTGCATGCCCGGCAAGATTGAAGAATCTCTGGCTAGGAACAGACACACGATCGGACAATCCCATGTTCACAACCGACGCAGTAGCAGAAGAAATGCAGAACAGGCATCTCAAACTTTTTACTTCAAGGCACGAGAGAATATAATTACCGTTAAACGAGTAACCATTCAGAATCACTATAAGAACAAGTGAACAAGGATGAATCATGACACTGTACAAATGGGAGTGCCCAATCTGGTAATAAGCCGGCAACTCAACATGGCTCTTTGCTGTATACTATGGTCTCTAGCTATCCTACCTGTTGTGTAGTGCGTCGGGGCAGCTCGGGACCGGCCGCTTGTCGTCGGCGAACCCCACGGCGGAAGGCGTCGACGACGGCGAGCTCGGCACAGCAACCACTTCCGGTACCGGCCGTGAGCCGACGTCGTACGCCACGGATTCCGCTGCTCCCAGACGGCGGGCCGGCGCCGCAGCAGCGGCTAGAAGAAGAACGTCGCTGCCGCCGACCAGGTACACGATGACGACGAGCACGAGCAGCCGGTGGTGGTTGCAACGTGGGAGTGGCGCCGCCCGCGACGGGGCTCCTCTCGCTCCTCTCCAGCTGCCACACGGAGGCTGCGCCGCTTGCATCGACGTGTGCTGGACGTACGCCGGCGGGTTGCTGGCGGAGGGGCGCGGAACGCGAGAGCGGGGGGTGGTCTTCTTGTTTGTGTGCTTGAGCATGACTGACGAAGCAGAGCAGGTTAAGTTAGCGTCCCGTGTTTCCGCGCCGGAACAAATAATGCGAGTGGGAGCGGGAAGCTAGCGGGAATCATGGTGTGCTGCCTCTCTGAGAGTTCAACGACAGTAGAGTCCCCAGTGACCCAACCGCGCGTCAAACAGAAAATACACCACGTGAATGGTAGTGAGTGGAAAACAGCGTGTTGTTTCTACTGGATCGAGGTAGAAGAATCTGTCTACAAAAGGAGAAGGAACACATCGCTACCGTGGACTGCCCTACGTACTTGTTAATTCAGTCTCTGGCAATCCGACTACTACGTATGACTAGTCAAATCCTGTTAAGTAATCACCGCCGTGGCACGGATCCACCGTCTATGTGCATGCATGGCTGACGGCGCGGTACACGGCGTCGCGTCCGGGGCTGACGCTCGCGTACGGCCTCCGCCCAAGCCGGGGGTCTGCCCTCCCCTTGCTTCGTACGCCTCCCACGGGCGAGCTGGCTGTCGTGTACCGTCTCAGGACGCGCCGCCCAACACGCTAGCCGAGGTGTTTCTTCAGCAGCAGTAGGTACGACTGCTGACCGACCAATGATCTGCTTTACAGGCTGATTTTCTTGGCTCTTCCCCTGGCTGCACATCCATTACATGTCGCGTTTCTTGGCTCTTTTTTTTTTTTGAGAAAACCACTGATTATATTAAAGCCCAGACATTACAGAAAGACACCCCACAAAGAAAGAAATAACACACAGGTCCTTCTGTAACGCAGTGACGCCGGCGAGGAACCAGACGTGCCGACGACGCGCCGCCCGCTGCATCTTCCAAACCTTGGAACGAAGATGATCCCCTACGGACGGGAAGTTGTCGAACCTCGAACTCCAGAGAGCCTCCATCCTTCGCCAAGCCAGCAGCACCGCCGGTCTTCAACATCAGCAGCTTCGATTTCTTGATCTGGATCCGCCGCTCCGAGATCCAGCCGGGGAAGGAACGCGCACGGCGGTCACCCAGGACCGCGAGCACGGGGGGAAGTCGCCTGCTTGATGCCGAAGCTCCAAAGAACGCCGACACCAGAGAGGAAGAAGACGACCCCAAAACGCCGACCACCGACGCCTCCGCCTCCAAGACGCCGCCGGTAAGCAACCTACTCAAGCCTACGCTATGAACACGACGAGATCCGGGGTTCCCCCACCCTCCCGCCGCCGGAGCGGCCGGCGGAGGGAAGGGGAACCAGCGAATCGCCGCCGGCGAGGTGGATTGACTAGGTGGTTTCAAGAATTCGCCCTCCGGCACTGTAGCGGGGGAGGAGATGAGTCCAAGGTCTCTTGTTTGCGTTTCTTGGCTCTTCCCCTGGCTGCACACCCATTTTATATAGCTCCAACGCTTTTATGCTTGGGTAACGTCCATTCTTTTGCCTGTCGTGTCGTGTCACTGCTCCCACATAACACCCAGTGCGCATCACGCCCAACGCGTCGCAACAACTTGTACCACATGCACACGCCCATCTTCTTTTTTCCTTATTCATTTTCTCTTTGAATACTAAAATACTTAAAGATAAATATAACAATGTAATTGTAATTGAAATATAAAAATTATAATCCAAATATATAGTTTTCGAATAATATAGCTCAAATTTAAATTTAATTTATTCGGTCACGTGTTCCAATTGTTTACAAAAAAAACATTCACAAATGCTCCACTAAATCATTTGGAAGCTTTTGTCAGTTTCTCGATTGTGAATCTGATGATGCATTTCGATAAAAATTCAAACGTTGCCACCTCTTGCTCTTGAAGCTAGACAGCTTTACCCATCCAATCAAAATCATAAATATTGCGAACTTCTCACCCCCCATCCTTCAAAATCACGTTCTGCATGATCACACAACATGTTATCACCTCACATAATGTCTCTGGATCTCATTGTTTAGCAGGTGCAAAAATTGCAAAACATGCTTGGAAAACACCAAATTCCATTTCCACATTCTTTCTAGCACCTTCTTGTCTTTGAGCAAGGTGTATTTTTTTACTACCTATAGGATTGAAGATGGTTTTAACCAACGTTGCCCACAGAGTATAGATATCATCGACAAGGAAGTAACCCATGTTGTAGTCAGGTCTATTGATAGTATAATTGCATTCCAGAGCATTGCCCTCACAAATCCTTACAAATAATGGAGGCCGATGGAGCACATTGATGTCATTGTGAGAGCTTGGCATGCCCAAATTCATCATCGATTAGACCGAATTAGTAGTCCTACATCTCCTACGACAGACCCCTACTTGTCACCGAAGGGTAGTGCGACATAGTGAGTGGTAATCGGAATCTGTTGATCCGACTTCATTCGTGGGCACATTGTCTACATGCCCAGGCAGTGGCTGTTGGACCATCGTCACACAATGAGCACATGCGATAGAGAGTGGTCCACCAATTGTGCCACCTCCAAAGAAGGAAAGCTCCCCTGCCACCGACAACAACGAGCATCAGATCTGACCATGCTAACATACATGTGCACCTAAATAATTCCTCTACACATCGGCCTAGCGCTCTTGTCAGTGGGTGAAATCAAAGTCGATGTTGACGAATGTGGTTGCGTGCACGCTCTAAATTTATCCACAATTTCTTACAAATTATGCACTAAACTATGAAAAATCATGCATGTAGATATAATCCTAGATTATTCATATTTCTTACATGGGTTCTCAAACTATTCAATTTTGATACCAAGTTCAAAAAGTGTGTGTTTTATGCATCGATTATTAAACATTGGTAAATTTAAAGGGCGCATCCTATATACCTAAGAGAGTCATCCCCACTAATGTATTTATCTCAACATGCAAGTATGCCACATGACCATACAATTATGGATGACATAAGGCCCACCTCAACATGCAACCATTCATGAGAAAAGACCCACCACCAATGTAACCATGCATGAGAAAATATTTTTTATTTTATTATTCTATTTACATTCAATAAATATTTTATAACTATACATAATCAAATATAAATATAAGAAGTCGTATGTGTTTTAAATTTTGGTCCACATGATATTTATTAAAATATTTATATTCCACACAATCAAATCTTCATTGAGATATATTGCAAGTTTGCAACCGATTCCCGCAGCAACGCGCGGGGTATCATCTAGTTTAACCAAAAACTAGCCACAAAATAAACATTGATGATGGTCTATAGACACCTCACTCTACAATTTCGAAATTGTTTGTGCCTAACATAAGCAGTCATACACTCTAGAAGCCTTCACCAAGATATCTGTTAGATATGTATAACATATAGATTTCTTTTGAGAATAGTGAAAGATAATAAAAGTGGTGCAAACACATGACATACAGTATATTAATAAGATTAGTAGCATAAATAATTCATCAAAGGATGCAAAATTCCCATTTTATTATACTTAGATATGGGGTGGATGGGTTAATTAACCAAAATATTTTTGTATACTAACAAAATTGTAGGTGGGCGGGGGGGGGGGGGGGGGGGAACTAACATGGAACTTCTATTGCAAACCACAATTTAAATTTCTAGAGAAATGTATTTGAAATAAAATAAAAGTTATATACTTTTAAAAACATTCCTATACGATTTTTAAAGTCTAATATCAAAGTGTATTAGTTAAGATATTATGGTTATACAATGAGTTAAATATAAGTAAAATAGTTTATTATAAATAAGTGAATTTTTGTGCCCTTGACAGATACAATGAGTTATTGAGTTTTGCCCTTGTCTACAAGAAAATACCATCGGGGATACCATCAGGAATCAGAAATGTCAACAACAATGACAAAACCCAAACTGTTATCATAAATGTTTTTATTCAGTGATATCGAATTAGTCATGGTGTTTTTACGGAATGACGAGATATAATTTAATTACTAGCTTGACATGCACCACATAGCTGTTTAAGGATGTTATCCTTGACACTTTAAATGTCTTTCTTTTGTTACGCTTGTCAATGGTATTCATGTCTACATGACCAACTCTCTAGTCTCAAAGTCAGTCTAAAATTTTTCATTGTGTTTATAGTTCTTTGGGAAGTTGATGTCCCTTTTAGGTGTAGCATGAGGATAAAAATGAAAAACATCACATAATATGTCACACCCTATTTGTATTGAAAAATCATTAATATTAACAAAGATTGTATTTTGGAACCAGAAGAAACTTTTTTATTGCATTAGGCTCTTGTTGAATTTTATTATTGTTATTGGGATTTTATCACATTTTAATTTGCAACTAAAATATTCTCAACATAAATACATGATAAAAAATCTGCCCTAAGGCCCTAATAACCTTAATGGTCTTGTCTTCTGATGTCAACCTGGGAGCACCTTGCGTGTTCGATCTTTGGATCAGATGCACTCCTTCATTTATGTGGGAAGCGAAGATCTGAGTATATCGAACATTAGAAGGTGTGCGTTAGAAATCGCTAGATGAATCCTGTAGAGGATGTCAACCTGACCACAAAGGATTAATGATGTGTCATGCTCTAGCTGGAGTGCCCTTCATTAGTTGGGCAAGGAATGAGTGAGGAACAAGAAGACCTCATAAACAAGCGGGAATAGACAAGGGAATGTAAGGAACACACAATATTCACAACCAACTACAAATCTCATAGCCAAAAGTCATATAAGCAGTATCATTGTTCCGACAACATCCAAGGGAAAAGGTAAAAAAATAAACTTTATCTCCAAATCCTAGGAGATGGTGTTCTCGATTCCAAGAGGAATCTTCTCCACAAGATGATGTCTTGATACTCCAATGAATTCTTCCTCACAAGAGGGAGGCCCTGATTGCACCTAGGGAGATCCCCTTGGGAAGTAGATGAGGAAGATCTCTTTCTTCCAGGATCTAATGCTTTGCTAACACTACAAATTCATAGGAGTACAATTTATATTGGTTCTACTTGAAGAGTTGAGGAAAGGACGAACATACATGGGCCTAGCACGCAACTCTTGCTCATAGGAAGTACAAAAATCCAGGGCAAGCACAGGCTTAAAATTTGGGATTTTGAGAGGAGAAAAGTTATCGAAATGTCAAGTTAAGAATTCCGGGCTTAATATCTAGGGCATCCAGAAGGTGTGTGGTTGCCGCATTTACCTTGAAGACCCCACCCTCATGCGCTTACCATTCCATTGCGCTTTTTCCCTTTGCTTCCATGCTTCCCTCTTGGATGCACAATAGCTCTTGCGCCTATGACCCCCTCCTTTGCAAGCACATCGTTCAACTCAAAACTAAATGTGAACAAGGTAGGAGTGTCAAGTAGTGTACAATCCTTGCATGTAGCAAGTGGACACGTGTAATGGAGAAGGTTCACCTTTGTAAGCAATGTATGTGTGTCACTTGGCGCTGGAGCACTTACATGGTGATGTCAGTGAAACCTGACATATCATCTTTCCCTCTTAAAAGAGAGTCATCCTCGACATCACCATGGGCAAGAAATAGAGCGGTGAAGGTAAACTTGACGATCCGGACACACCTTGGTCGGCTGTGCCGGGTTCGCACCACACGTCATAACTTCCATCGGTAATAAAAACAAGTGCCCAAAACCCATTGGATTGGTTGGCTCGCCTGTCTAATCCGGATGCGAAGGGGCTTCCCATGTACTCAGCATGATACTCTATGTGTCCATTCTACAGCGTTGCTCCTTATCCATGAGGAGTATCATGCAAACACTAAGGAGACAACAATGAAAGTGTAGCCAACTGACCAAGCTCATATCAAGATCGCTTAAAGGAATGGAGTCACCCTGAAAAGATTTCTCTGAGTCGCCTCGCAAGATCTTGGCAAGTAGAGGTGTGGGGGTACAAAAACTCCCATTGTAGTTACATGACTAACATGTTTCCCTTTTTTATGTGGCATGACTGCACTAATAACAAAAAATAGGTAGTGAATTACAACTATGTAGGAATAGAGAACGAGGACTATTGTTTTGCAGGATTTGTAAGGCATTTTCTGATTATATAAGAGAAGACTTTGACCAACACTTACTATAATAATATGTGGTTTATCCAAGCTAAAAAAGTGATCTATTCATGTAATAAGTATTAAAAAGATGAATCTGGCAATATTAATTGTGTTTTACGTACCTCAGTCTCAACCAAACAAAATAATTCGTATATTTCAACTGAGAAAATAATGCATCAAAGCATGATATATCTAGCTCCCTTTAATAAAAAATTACTCTTAGTACGAATCAACAGCTCACAGATGCATGTCAGGCAAGATACAAGAATCTCTTGGCTAAAAACAGGCACATGCTCACACAATCCCATGTTCACAACCGAGAACTGAAGCAGTGGAACCATATTTGTTCAGAACCTATCTCAAACATTTTACGTCAAGGCACAATATAATTACCGGCGAATTCAGTGACTACTCAGAATCATATACTCCCTCCGTCCCAATATAATACGTTTTTGCAAGCTAAGTTAGCTTGCAAAAACGTTATATATTATGGGACGGAGTAGTAGTATAGTAGTATAAGAACAAGATGAATCATGAACCTGTACAAATCGAGACAGTATTGTGCGCCGGCAAGTCGAAACATGGCTCTTTGCCGTACCGTAGTCTCTGGGTTTTGTCTAACTATCTTGAAGTATCGTATCGATCCTACCTGTTGTGGAGGGCGTCGGGGCTGCTCGGGACCGGCCGCTTGTCCTCGGTAAACCCCACGGCGGAAGGCGTGGACGACGGCGAGCTCGCCGCAGCAACCACTTCCGGTACCGGCCGTGAGCCGACGTCGTACGCCACGGCGGCAGCTCCCAGACGGCGGGCCGGCGCCGCAGCAGCGGCTAGAAGAAGAACGTCGCTGCCGCCCACCAGGTACACGATGACGACGAGCACGAGCAGCCGGTGGTTGTTGAGTGGCGCCGCCCGCGTTGGGGCTCCTCTCCCTCCTCTCCGGCTGCCACACGGAGGCTGCGCCGGTTGCATCGACGGATGGCTGGAGATGGGTGGGCGTACGTGGGAGAAGCGGACGCGGAGAAAGCGGGGGTCTTCTTGGTTTGGCTGTGTGGTTGATTGACAAAGCAGAGCAGGTTAAGTTAGCCGTCCCGTGTTTCCGAGCCGGAACAAATAGTGGGCGTGGGAGCCGGAAGCCATAGCGGGAATCAAGAAGCCCTGCCTCTCTGAACGTTCAACATGCCTAGATCGAGTCTCCACTCACTCAGTCGTCAAACAGAAAATACTCGTAATTATATTGTGCCTTCAAATAAAAAGTTCGAGATAGGTTCTCTACAATCCTATATAGTAGCACTGAACATGAGTGTTAGTGACTAGTGAGTGGACCTAGCGTTAGACGGACCTAGTGATGGTAGTGAGTGGAAAACAGCGACTCTGTTTCCACTGGATCGAGGTAGAAGAATCTATCAACAAGAGGCGATGAAGAAACGCATCGCTACCGCTTGTTAATTACTCTCTGGCAGCAGTATAGTACGTAGTAGTACTACGTATGACTAGTCAAGCGCAGTTAAGTAATCACCGCCGTGGCACGGATCTATACTCCGTAGCGTGCATGTGCATGCATGGCGCGGTACACCGCGCCGCGTCCGGGGCTGACGCTCGCGTACGGCCTCCGCCCAAGCCGGGGGTCTGCCCTCCCTTGCTTCGTACTACGCCTCCGTGATTTGCTGCGATCACCCACCGGCGAGCTGGCTGTCGCGTACCGTCTCGAGAAGCGCCGCCCAACACGCTAGCCTGGCCAGATGGGTGTGCATCGACGCCAAGTCCAAGGTGTTTCTTCAGAGCAAATACAAAAGTGGACTTATAGCCTGTTTACATGACATTTTTGACTAGCTAAGGAGAGAGATGTGAAAAATTAAGGGAAGTGGCTCTCATGCAAGAGCCTAACTATATGCGTATTACAAGACAAATACAATAAATGTGAAGAAAGAGAAAGAGAGAAGATAGAAAAAAGTACTAGTACACTAGCCAACCTTATAGCCTGCACTATTGTATGAGTGACTACAAATAATGACTATAGATAACATGTCAGTTCATATAGCCAGTAGCTGGCTATATTATCAACCATGTTCTTAGCAGGTAGAAGTGGTAGCTAAGCTACTGCTGACCGACCAATGATCTGCGTTACAGGTCGTGTTTCTTGGCTCTTCCCCTGGCTGCACATCCGTTACAGGTTGCGTCTCTTGGCTCTTCTCCCGGCTGCACACCCATTTTATATAGGTCTGTCGAACGCTTGGATCCTAGCGTAACGTCCTTTCTTTTCCTTTGTGTCTTGTCTCTGCCACCACATAACACCCAGTTGCCTGCATGCAGCATGCCCAACACGTCGCAACAACTTGTGCCACATGCACACATACACCTTGATTGGGTAGGCCCGGGAGTGGGGTGTGTGTACATCTACATCCATGGAGTTGATGTGTCTGAGCTGGGGATGTCGTTATACTCGTGGTAAATCCGTAGACACACGACTACGACGTTTCAGGTCAGATGGTCACACAACTGCCTACTAGGGACGAAAGTGAAAAGTGATGCATCCCATTGTTAGAGTCTGGAGCAAAATGAAGCCTTCTCAGGACACTTGCTCTCTAAGCCGTTGGATTGCGTTTCCAAAGAAAATCTGACTGTTGGATTTCTTGATGGATCGATCTCAGCCGTTGGATCGGAACTGATGTGACTAGCAATGAATAGTGCTGCTTCTTTCTTACTTCGCTTTTTTTGCTTATCTCGCTGACTGGTGGGCCGCGTGGTGGGTGGACCGCTGCTGTCAGTGACTGTGGAGGCCTGCGAGACTGGTGCCGGTTCATATGGGCGTGCAGTCGTGCCACCGCCTGTAAAACTGAGTGGCCGCTGAGGGCAATCTCGACATTTCATGTTATTGCCCTTCCGTGGCTCTCCGTGGGTGGCTGCTGTGTGTGTAAAGGCAAGAGAGCGAGCCGAAGCGAGCCACTGCTCCTCCCACACTCACGCGTCCCACCTCCTTCTCTCCCTCTCTCGATCTCCTCTAAAAACCCTAACCCTGCGCCCGCACACTCCCTGTCGGGCCGCCACCTCCGCTCGCCCTCACGCCGGCCCCATCGTCTCCTCCTTCCCACCCCGTCGGTGCTCAGCAAGAGGAGCGTGGCTCGCCGCCGGCCCTCACAAGAGAGGTCACCACCTCGGTCAACTCTGGCCGCCTCCACCACCAACCACTGGAAGGAGGCCACCCTGCTACTCCTCCTTCTCCTCCATCACGTGTTCATCACCGAGAGGAGCATCGGCTCTTCCTGGAGGCGTCGCCATCGGCTGAAGGAGTGGTGGACCGTCGTCCTCGCGTCCATGCACCTCTAGGAAGAAGACGACCCGAGGTGAGCAGTTTCCAATCCGCCGTGCGAAGTCAGCGGTGAGCGCCCTCTCCATGTTCCCCCATCCCCCCTCTCCCTCTCGCGCGGATTTACCAGTTCATCCGCTCGTGATTTGATATGTCGATTTGTTTTAATTCATTTGCAGGGGAGTTGGATCCTAAGGGGCAGAGATGCAGTCCTCCATAGCTGTTGGGAAGAAGAAGAAGATGGGTAAGCTCCTATTTCTCTTCTATGTTGATTTAGCAAACAAAAAAAAGGTAGATAATCTGCAGATCTATGTTTACTCGAAAAAGTTAGGTATACTAGATAGCTAACTGGTGCTCTCAGTCTCATTATTTATCCTGTACCTAAGTCTCTTTCATGTGAATACCCTATGTTAGTGAATCACCTGCTAGCTGCTGATTTACTCTTTGTTGTTAATTGGTTAGAAAAATACTACATGATCATGGTTTTGATTGTGCACCTTTTTGGCTTAGAAAAATAGAACAATTTCTGGTTACTTCTGAAGTTTGGTTATCTCCATGGGGAGTCCTTGTTGCATTATGGCCCGACTGTGCTGCCCTGCGTCCTAGAGAAGGAGGAACTGATTACTGCTTTCGGTCTTGGGTTCACGCAACGACTCAATGATCGATTATTTTCATTTTTTTATTACTTCTTAAGTTCGGTTATCTCCGTGCAACTAATCAAAGATCAAAACCTTCCATGTTTTGCTTAGGCAAGAGCAAGAGGAAGGAGTAGCTCGATGCGCTCGGTCGTGCTCGCAGGTTCCTCTCTCTCTCTCTCTCTCTCTCTCTCTCTCTCTCTCTCTCTCTCTCTCTCTCGGTTCTGATCCATTTTACTGAGCTCATGCCAATTTTTTTGTTGAACAGCTTGCCTCAAGTATATTGGGACTCAATTGTGATCTGTATCAGGTGAGAAAATCATGCTCAGTAATATAATTATGTTGTAAACTTGAGAAAGATGGTGATGTTTTAGTTATTGAGGTTGTTGTAGGAGATATGCCCTAGAGGCAATAATAAATGTTATTATTTATCCCCATGTTCATAATTATGTTTATGTTCCATGCTATAACTGCTATGGTTCTCGAGTCTGCAATAACCACGAGGCTCGGAGGAAGACTCATATGCACGCGTGGAATAATAACTGGTAAAATGTATTCCTAGTCTGGCCTCTAAGACTAGATCAAGTGTTGCATGATGGTTCTGTTTTCCTGATAATGGGCATGACTATGCCGGCAACTTTGAGGGCACAATGTTAGGAGAACACTTGTGCTGAATCAACCCGATTGATGTTATGCTATGAGATACATTCGTCACAAGTTAATGGCTAATAACACAGAGGAAGTTAATGTTTGCATAATTCCTTAGACCATGAGAGTATCGAGTTTCTTCATGCTTGCTTCATGAACTTTGGGGTTTGTTAAACGTCATCCGTAAATGGGTGGCTATTACGGCGGCTTACGGGTTCATGGAAAAGTATGTCAAGGGACTTGATAGCTAAAGATTGGGATTTGCTCCTCCGACGATGGAGAGATATCTCTGGGCCCTCTCGGTGTTACGGTATCCATCATCGTCTGGCCAGACACAATGTGATTTGATCACAGGGATGCCGGAACACGGGAACGAGAAAAGAGAACAAAACCGGTAACGAGGTAACTGGCATTGTGGACAAGTGTTGATCCACGGGGATGCCAATAAATCTTACCTCGGGTATTTGTAACATATCGCGAAGCAACAGGAATAGCACACGGCAACTGGAGGTTCACTCGAATATTTATTCGTGTGGGTATAGGGGTCAATATGGGTGTCCACGGCTCCGATGTTGATCATTTATCGGAAAGTGTTCCGGTCATGTCTATACTTCACCGAACCTATAGGGTCACATGCTTAAGGGTCATCTATCTGCTGAATACTAGACAGGGAGTCTGAGAGAAAGTCACCGGAAAAGTTTTGGAGACAACGGAAAAGTTCCGGAGAAAGAACACCGGAATAGTTTCGGTAAAACCGAAAATTTGTTTCGGAGTATACCATTGAGTCAAATTGGTTTCGGCACACGTCTGGAAATTCTTGGAGGGTGCCAGAATTGTTCTGGAAACTTCTGGGATTTTTCCGGGATAAAAACCGGAAATGTTCCGGAGCTGCCGGAACCGGTTTGCTTGCTTTTCGCAGATGAAAATCACTAATCCGGAATTGTTTCAGAACGCGTCCAAAATCATTTTAGTGGGTACTGGAATTATTCTAAGACCCACAGAAATATTTTCGGATTTAACGGTCGCGGAAAAATGTTTCCGTGAATAGTGAAAGTGCTTTTTGGGTGGCTTCTTGGAGAAGCCACCTTGAGGGCCTTTTGGTATTTCCCCCCTTGGCTTCTTGGAGAAGCCACCCTTGGGCTTGGCCTATAAATAGGGGTGGAGGGGGCTGCCCAAACATACTCTTTCTCACATACACATGCCATTGCAATGATCTGGCTTCTTCTCTCCCTCCCCGCGTAATAGTTTCGTAGAGCCGAAAGGCTGTCTGGGTTCCGGTGGGAACTAGTTCTGGACGGCGAAGCCCTGCCGGATAGATGACACCGTATGTGTGCAACCCCGTAGAGAGGTCGTAGGTTCGATCTTTTTGCCCGAGGGGCTGTTCGAGAGTGCCTCCCGAAGGGCTGTCCGAGTTACCGTCCGAGTTCGAGAGTGCCTCCTGAAGGGCTGTCCGTGACACCGTCCGGGGGACTGTCTGACCGCCTCCCGGAGGGCTGTCCGAGGGACTGTCCGAGGGGCAGATGAGGGAGTACATCCTTGCGGTTGGGAGGTTGTAAATCCTAGTTGCGGGGATCTGCACCGCCGATCGTCATCGACTCTACTTCCGTTGCGCTACGAGTCGGTAACGAAAAGATCAAACCTTGTATGCAGTCTCCATAGTGGTCCTGGGCTGGTGCATAGGTCGGAAATTTTTTGTTTTCTGCTGCGTTCCCCTACAGTGGCATCATGAGCCGTGCTATGCGTAGATGCAGGTTGCGATCTGGAATACATTGAGATGTATGGGTGTTGCACAATATAATTTGTAGTAGATGAGTTCTATTACTGAAAATTATTTGTGCGGGTAGCAGATGAAATCTGTTACCCGATGTTCTTGTTGCTTCCCTGAAATTTGCGTATTTCTGATCTTGATAACGGCATGGTGGAGTTTCAAAGTTCTGGCAATCCGCGATCCTGATTGATCAACGAAGTGCTAACAGTTCATTGAATTCCACCACAGTTAAAAAGAAAGATGAAATTTCGCAGACGAAAGGGCAATGCAGATATGATCTGCACGGGGGTCATGCGTATGACGAAGTTCAGTATGGGGCTCGAGATTTTATTATCTCGTGTTTCATACACCCCGCAAAGTTAATCTAGCGACTTGAATAATCATACTTGATGATGGACGTTGGTAGCTTCGGTTTGTTTCGAAACCTTAGAAGCCACGTAAAATAAAATCTTGTATGAACCGATTGGAGGCGTCTAACTTGGTTTTGCAGGATGTGCATGTGATGTGGTATCGCAGTTCTTATATTAATTTGATTATGTATGAGATGACTATATAATGTAAATTAACATGACCTGCGTGTCATGATTCGGCATGATGGCTGGAGCCATATGATTGTCACTTTAATGACCTGCGTGTCAACCTTAAGTAATGCACTTATTTTATTAGCTATAGAGATAGCAATATCATCTAGTGCATCGACAAGGTGGTGACAATCTTCGCGAAGGTGAACACCGACGCGAATGCCGAAGACGAAGAAATGAAAGACTTCTCCGTCAGAAAGGGCTATACCATATCATGCTATTATGAATTGCCTGAGATGTTTGTCCCTTTGATGCACCCTTCTTGATTGCGCGGTAGTCGCTTTTTATTAGGGTGATCTCTCACAAAAATATCAAGTAGTTAGTGTTCTCCCAAGTTTAACACCGTCACGGCACCTATCTCTTCGAGGTATCACATGGATGCATGGGTACGAACGATTAGAGAAGTGTGAGGCGGGTGAGTTGAGACCTCGCAGCGAGATCACTTGGTTGTCTTGACGTTCTGGCTTGATCGTCCTGAGCTCGGAACACGCCCATCAAAAGATGAACAAGAGTCACATAGAGATGTGATTGGCAAGTTGGCCTACCGATTGCAATTCTCGTCACTTGAGATGGATGCATCCTTGGCGTTGAATTGTAATATGGGTCTTGTATCACTCACAATCAATTATGAGAGATATTGATTTGAGTGGGAGCGCATTGTAGAATTAACTTGTTTAATTCTCAGTGCAAATTAATTATGGACACTGTAGTGTTATTTGCATAATAGTTATAGAATAATGGCTCGTGTTTCCACCTTCCCTATTAAAATTGAATAAGCTATTAAATATCTGGTTAAATCTTTACAGTTGGTAACGTAATGTGAGGATTGTCCTCAAGAGTGATGAGAAGGACTTTGTCCTATCGCATGCTTTCGGTATTCTCCCGCTAAATGCTATGGATGATGTGACTCTCGTCCTTTGATCCAAAAGCTAGAATTTCATTACGGTCAAGTGCAATATGTTTGCTTCCATGAGACCCGAACTTCAAAAGTTTGGGATAGCTATGTGATATTCATGGAACTAAAAATTAGTTTCAGATACAAACAAAGGTTAAAATATATGAGATATCCAAAGCAATGTTTGTTTGCAAACTATTAGTAAAAGTGTTTACTATGCATTTGACTAATACAAGAGGGATCCAGAAGAACGCCTATCATATGATGAAGGTGAATAAAACAACAACTTAAAGAGAAAGAAAATGTCCAAAGGGTGTTAGTGTGACTTACACACCTACGAAGTCCGGGGCTAACGCCACTCTTAAATTGAGTGCTTCTTCTGAGAGTAGGAGAAATACTGAAATTTAAACTGTTAGGAGTATAAAGGCAAAAGAGAGAAGACTGGAATGTCCAGCTCATGTATGAAAGTCATACAAGCTATTGATGTATAGAAGGCTGGTCAAAGAAATAGTTCTTGGGAATTGTGATTAAATTGTTAGTCACTAATTCTTAGGTATTGTGAGTTGATCACAAAGATACCTGCTCGATTGCATTCTGCTGCGACTCGATGCAAGAACTACTACGGCCTAAAAGACTTGCCGGAGTGAGGTTTAGATATGCGCTGGGAACAAAGTAAAAGTTGCTATTCTTGGTACATTACCTATGTATTTATTTTCATAATTCATTTTAGAGTTTTTATACACTCTAGCCCATTGCATAAAGTATCTTGCAAGAAGGTTGTTCATAAGAGAACTTTTGATGTTTGGTGTTATGAATAACATAAGGGCCATGCTTCCATCATGGATGGGATGTATGTTATGAATATTGATAATAATATATTACCTACATATTTACTTTCATAATTCATTTTAGAGTTTTACACACTCTAGCCCATTGCATAATGTTTGTTGCAAAAGGGTTGTTCATAAAAGAACAATTGTTGTTCAGTGTTATGAATAACATAAGGGCCATACTTCCATCATGAATGGGATGTATGTTATGAATATTGTTGGTACTATGATACACCCATAACACTGACACTAAATTTCGCAAGACTAAAAGAATACCACACATGTGTGACACTGCATTTGGTCACATTGGAGAAACCCGCATGGGGAAATTCCATAATGATGGATTTTGAAGTCGTTTGATTATGAATCATCTGACACTCGCAACTTTCCTCCGAAAAATGAAGTGACTGAAATACCGTTCACAGGCCATAAGGAACGAGCAACGAACTTATTGGTGATCATACATTTTGATGTATGTAGTCCGATAAATGTTGTTGCTAGCAGTGGATTTATCTATCTTTAGAAATGACTCAAGTAGATATATGGATATTTACTTGATGAGGCGTAAGTCTGGATCTTTTGAAATCATTCATAAGGTTTTCAAAAATGAAGTAGAAATTATTGTAACAAGAAAATTATGTTTCTGCAAACTAGATTGCCGAAAGGAATATTTGAGTTACAAGTTTAGCGAATGTCTGATGAGTTGTGAAAAGAGTTTCATAACTTACACCTCACGAAGCACCACTGTGAGTGGAATATCCGTAAAGATATAATCAAACCATTTATGACATGGTAAGATCAAACATGACATAAATCAATTTTCCATTATCCCTTTTAAAAGTAATGCTTTTGAGACTGCGGCTTTTACACTGAAAAGAGCGCCATCAGATCTGTTGAAATGACTCCATGGTATGGTACACCTAACCATGTTATGTCTTTTCTTAACATTTGGAATATGGGGCTTGTGTAAAATATTTACAAACCTATTCCAAATCAGACAAATGCTACTTTGTAGGTTATCCCAAGTTATTGGGTATTCCCCCACCACTGTACCGAGGCAAAAGGTTTGCCACAAAGAACGGTATGCTTTTGAAGAAAATGGTTCTTGCAAAAAGGTGAGTGGGAGGACAGTGCGACTCGACGATATAACAGTATCTTCGTCATCAGATCAAAGGAAAGAAACCTTGAAAGTAATTCCAGAGTTTCCTACTACAACTGATACGGAAGCCTCTACATGAGATGTATGGACTTCGGTCGAACTTGCAACTAAACCACGTAGGCAAAACTCGCGCAAACCTCTCAGGTGCGCAAGCGAGATATTGTTGTTAGACAACAGTATACCTACGATACACAAGGAAGCGTTGATGGGCCCTGACTCCAAAATTGGCTAAATGCCAATATAATCCGAGATAGTTTCCATATAAATGATTCAAGATTATATCTTGATAAACTTTTTGGAAGATTTAAGAGTCTAACGAATGTTTATGGAACTATAAACTGATACGGATAAAAATGTTTTATCCATAAAGCTCGACTTGTTGCAAAAACAAATTCAAGGAGTTGACTATGATGAGATTGTCTCACCGTAGCGATGCTTAAAGTCAGATCGGGTTAAACTAGCAATTAATACATATTTCAATCATGAGATATGAAACATGGATGCCAAAAGGATTTCCATGAAATGGAAATACTACCTCGGACTTGCATGTGATACAGTCGAAGGTATTTTGTCTATCCAGAGGATGCTAGTGAGTATGCAAACTTCAGAGTTCCAGCAATGGACAGAAGAAAGCAAAATGGAGTTGGAATCTTCGTTTTGATGAAATAGTCAAAAGAGTTTGATTTCATCAATGGATAATGAAGATGCTTGTGGTTACAAGAAAGTAAGTGGGAGCATAATAATATTTCTAAAAACTTTGTGTGCTTGACACATTGTTGATTGGAAATAATATAAATTTCTTGACACGAATTAGGACTTCATTGAAAATAGTTTTTCGATGAAGTGCTTGGACTAAATAGCCTTGATATTAGGCATATTTATCTACGAGATAGAATTGCCTAATAGGCTAAGCCAAAAATACAAATTGACAAAATGTTAAAACAGTTTAGCATAAAAACGCCAAGGAGTGTTTCTTGCCGAAGTCACATGGAAAGAGTTTTGCAAGACTCGGTGTCCCAAAACACTGATGAGCAAAATACATGATGAATTTTCCACACACCTTTGTGTTTGGATTAATCATGTATTCCATGGTATGTAATGCAACCAGATATGTCCAATACTCCTAAGTTGTTGCGAGTATAGATACCATAGTGATCAAAGTACTGATCATGGGACAACAGTGAAAAAGGGTCATTAAGTACTAAAGTAGCACTGATGACATGTTTTCTCGCAAGCGGAGATCATGAAGAGTTCGTTGTAAAAGGTTGCATCGATACAGTCTTCATCAATGCTTCAAGCGATTTTCGATTTATATTAAGGGTTTTGTGTAATACACGATATGGTGGCACGGTAAGTTGGAAATTGTTCCAAACAGGTTACTGTGGCGAATTCTATAACTAATGGCTAAGTCTGTTGACGCTTTGGAAGCGACAAAGAAGATGTTGAATCATATAGTTCATTCATGAACATAGTATGGTTTCAAGATGGCTTTGGTCAATGGGACACTATTGCAGATAGTTGCTCCATAGCTCAGTCTGAGGAATCAACGTTTGACCTGTGATTCACATATATACAAAGCCAAGTCCACACAAAATATGAATTTTGTGAAAGCGGAAAACGCGAGGAGATAGAAAGATACACACGGAACTGAAGTTGTCAGATCTGTTGGACATCAGGCTATACCACAAGCGAAGCATTTTTTACACCGGTATGCCATAGGTGTAAAGTCCATTAGCATTGACTAGATTATTGACTCTAGTGCAAGTGGGAGTCTGTAGGAGATATGCCCTAGAGGCAATAATAAATGTTATTATTTATCCCCATGTTCATAATTATGTTTATGTTCCATACTATAACTGCTATGGTTCTCGAGTCTGCAATAACCACGAGGCTCGGAGGAAGACTCATATGCACGTGTGGAATAATAAATGGTAAAATGTATTCCTAGTCTGGCCTCTAAGACTAGCTCAAGTGTTGCATGATGATTCTGTTTTCCTGATCATGGGCATGACTATGCCGGCAACTTTGAGGGCACAATGTTAGGAGAACACTTGTGTTGAATCGACCCGATTGATGTTATGCTATGAGATACATTCGTCACAAGTTAATGGCTAATAACACAGATGAAGTTAATGTTTGCATAATTCCTTAGACCATGAGAGTATCGAGTTTCTTCATGCTTGCTTCATGAACTTTGCGGTTTGTTAAACGTCATCCGTAAATGTATGGCTAT
Source organism: Elymus sibiricus (assembly GCA_039707655.1). NCBI lineage: Eukaryota > Viridiplantae > Streptophyta > Magnoliopsida > Poales > Poaceae > Elymus > Elymus sibiricus. The sequence goes on from CM077668.1 coordinate 50,767,165, forward strand.
TACGTCGGCTTACGGGTTCATGGAAAAGTATGTAAAGGGACTTGATAGCTCAAGATTGGGATTTGCTCCTCCGACGATGGAGGGATATCTCTGGGCCCTCTCGGTGTTACGGTATCCATCATCGTCTGGCCAGACACAATGTGATTTGATCACAGGGATGCCGGAACACGGGAACGAGAAAAGAGAACAAAACCGGTAATGAGGTAACTGGCATTGTGGACATGTGTTGATCCACGGGGATGCCAATAAATCTCACCTCGGGTATTTGTAACATATCGCGAAGCAACAGGAATAGCACACGGCAACTGGAGGTTCACTCGAATATTTATTCGTGTGGGTATAGGGGTCAATATGGGTGTCCACGGCTCCGATGTTGATCATTTATCGGAAAGTGTTCCGGTCATGTCTATACTTCACCGAACCTATAGGGTCACATACTTAAGGGTCATCTATCTGCTGAATACTAGACAGGGAGTCTGAGAGAAAGTCACCGGAAAAGTTTCGGAGACAACGGAAAAGTTCCGGAGAAAGAACACCGGAATAGTTTCGGTAAAACTGAAAAGTTGTTTCGGAGTATACCATTGAGTCAAATTGGTTTCTGCACACGTCTGAAAATTCTTGGAGGGTGCCAGAATTGTTCTGGAAACTTCTGAGATTTTTCCGGGATAAAAACCGGAAATGTTTCGGAGCTGCCGGAACCGGTTTGGTTGCTTTTCGCAGATGAAAATCACTAATCCGGAATTGTTTCGGAACGCGTCCAAAATCATTTTAGTGGGTACTGGAATTAATCTAAGACCCACAGAAATATTTTCGGATTTAACGGTCGCGGAAAAATGTTTCCGTGAATAGTGAAAGTGCTTTTTGGGTGGCTTCTTGGAGAAGCCACCTTGAAGGCCTTTTGGTATTTTCCCCTCTTGGCTTCTTGGAGAAGCCACCCTTGGGCTTGGCCTATAAATAGGGGTGGAGGGGGCTGCCCAAACATACTCTTTCTCACATACACATGCCATTGCAATGATCTGGCTTCTTCTCTCCCTCTCCGCGAAATAGTTTCGTAGAGCCGAAAGGTTGTCTGGGTTCCGGTGGGAACTAGTTCTGGACGGCGAAGCCCTGCAGGATTGATGACACCGTATGTGTGCAACCTCGTAGAGATGTCGTAGGTTCGATCTTTTAGGCCGAGGGGCTGTTCGAGAGTGTCTCCCGAAGGGCTGTCCGAGTTACCGTCCGAGTTCGAGAGTGCCTCCCGAAGGGCTGTCCGTGACACCGTCCGGGGGACTGTCCGACCGCCTCCCGGAGGGCTGTCCGAGGGACTGTCCGAGGGGCAGATGAAGGAGTACATCCTCGCGGTTGGGAGGTTGTAAATCCTAGCTGCGGGGATCTGCAACGCCGATCATCATCGACTCTACTTCCGCTGCGCTACGAGTCGGTAACGAAAAGATCAAACCTTGTATGCAGTCTCCATAGTGGTCCTGGGCTGGTGTGTAGGTCGAATTTTTTTTGTTTTCTGCTGCGTTCCCCTACAGTTGTGCACCTGTATAGCCGATGCTGGTGTATTCTTATGTTCGTTAAAATTGCTTCAGTTGTGTAGTTCGTCTAGCCAGATTTGTAGGGAGATAAAAACATAGAACCTGAGATTTTCAGAGGGAAGTTCAAGTAAATACTATACATGAGCGGGTAGAAAACGACATGCTCATAATACAATATTCAATTAGGCACAAGTATATACTCTTGCTATGGTTTAGTAAAAAGGGAAAGAGACTTTTCCTTGGTTTCTACAGGAGGGAATCAAGATATTATTTGTTTATTTTCATGCCCAATAGATTGTGTTTGTTAGCACTAATTTTTGTAGCATGTCTGCAAGGCTGTTTTTTTTTTCTCAGCAAGGTATGCACTATGGAAACAGGTTCACTAATCTACTCTGCATATTTAGTTATTGGATGCTCATATGGAGAGTACAGATTAGTGAATTCACAAGTATCTTGCATAATATGCTTATTCAACTATGTATGCCCTTATGATTTCAGTACCCTGCGTATACATGACAATCCCTTGTCTGTCTTACAAATTAGGTCTTTTTAAGTTGAAAAAAAGTTGTTTCGGGCTTTGATTATTTATTTTGCCTCGAAGTTTTTAGTTGCCATATGTTTATACAATTTCAGTTGATGTGCCTTAAGCCCATATGCCTCTGTGTGTGTGTGTGTGTGTGTGTGTGTGTGTGTGTGTGTGTTCTGATCCATGTTTTATGTGGCTCAAGATACATGTATGTGTGTGTGTGCAGTAGCTCGGGAGGGACAAAAGAGGAGGTCACCGGGAGATGACGAAAGATCAAAGGAGGGCGGAAGAGTGCATCACTACATTGATGGCAGCGCTGACTCGACTTTGCACAACGCTATTTCCATAGGTTTCAGTATTTTCAGCCTCCTGCAAGTTATCATTTTGTTAATGACGTGGTTTTGATGAGAACTGAAACCTTTCACTTCGAGTTCGTATGAAGCAAAAGAAAGTCATGCAGTACCTTGCAATTATATTGTGATGCTCAAAACCTGAAAAAACATGGGACTGAATGTCAAATAAATCTGTTGCTTCATCATATGCTTATACATCATGCTTTGTTGTCTCAAAACATTTTATCTAGGACAACAAATCTTTCAGATAACCTGCTTTGTCTTATCCAGCCTTAACTTGGCAGGAAAGTGAAGGACACTATTCTTGCTTCATAACTTTTCACTAGATGAACTACTCCAAAAGAACTCCCACTACGATTACTGAAGTATTGACATATGCCATTTTAGCTTTTATATCATTTGTAACCGAAGCCCAATTCAGTTTTAAGTAGATATGATGGCCGCCATCATCGGGGAAATACAACGGACTGCTCCCAACCATTCTGTCGCCCTCCTCTCCCATCATTAAAGCTAGGAGACAGTTCCGCGATCAGCGACGTGAGGCGCCTCTAACAGTAACACTTGGCATTCAGTGGCCAGTGATGCACAATGACCAGTAGAATAATCCAAATATACCTGGAGTGTTTGTAACATCTGCATATACTTCAGCTCAAAATAAGCATGTGCTTCCTTTTACTTGCTCTATTTTAAAAATGAGACCAACCCAAGGGCTAACCCTCGTTGGCATTTTTTTATAGGAGAAACTCTGCGAGCACCGTGCGTCCGAGCCGAGGCTCGAACTCGGGTGGGCTGGCAGCTACCCAAGCTGCCCAGCCAACGGGTTGACGCCCCGTCCTCACTTGCTCTATTTTGATAATGTACATTCATCGGTTGGGATATATAATTGGTAGTAAATAGATAATATTACTTATCCATTGAGAATAATTTCAGACTATGCCATGGAAGCATTTTCTCCTTATGCGATTTTATTACATGAAATGAGTTAATATGACTGTCGTGATATATTTCTTCTCTGAGTATTTTTTACCATCGGACTTGACTATCCAGTGTGTGTAGTGGTCTACGTCCTATTTAGAAAATAAAACCTCTTGAGTAACCATTATACATGAATGGACAATTACTACTATGTACTGATCAGGGTGTGTAGCTTCAGACCTACACCTTACAGAAAACAGAAAACACCCTGGGTAGTGGTGCTTAAATATTTTGGTTTGAGCTGGAGACTTGGTAAATCTACACCTTATAGAAAATAGAAAACACCATGGGTAGTGATGTTAAAATATTTTGGTTTGAACTGGAGAATTGTGTTGGCTCAGACCCGACGCCGAGTACTTTCCAATGACGGCGACGATCAACGACGAACGGCAAACCCGCTCCTGCCGATGCAATCACGACGAAGTCCCTTTACGCCGGATGCACCGCACCACAGAAAGCTGACCTGGATGCACACGTACTTGAACGCAAGCAGGCACACAGGCTGGTGGATTGATTCTGGGAAGCTAGCTTGTACGTACCAGCGAACACGCACGTACAGCAGCCACTTATTTGATCGATCCGATCCGCCGGAACAACGCACGCGAGAACTGCACGAGGACACGCCGAGTTGATCGCCACGGGAGCATGTCGCTCCCGTCAATATTTTTGTATTGATTTTTCTGGTACAGATTACAGGGGTACACGTCTGTATATATAGTACCTAGGACTAACCCAACCTAACCTAGCCGGTTACAAAGTCCTAATCCTAGTAGGCTAGTACTATTAGATGATTGTTGTCCGTGTACAAGCTGGACACGTACCACTCGTCGTGGTTATTTCCAACAATCACCCCCCTAAACACGACGTCGTCACGTCACAGCTACGATGCCGATCCTTCTTCGCTTTTTCAAGAACTTCTCTTGATCCAAAGCTTTGGTTAGAATGTCCGCCGGCTGATCATCAGTGCAATCGTAGTTGACCTTCATCTTACCTTCTTCCACACAATCCTTTATGTAATGATACATCGTATCAATGTGCCTGCTCCTGACATGCCGCACTGGATTCTCGGGTAGAAAAGTTATAGACTCGCTGTCAACATTGAGCACCACCTTTTCCGGATCTCGATCCATGAGATCACCGTGTAGCCTCCTTAGCCACACACCTTGACACGCTGCTTCACTTGAAGTCGATGTCACCACTTTCTGCTTTCGTGATAGCCAGCTTACTTCGCTTCCACCAAGAAAATATGCCACGCCCGAAGTACTCTTACAGTCATTGTCAATTCCTCCCTTGTCACTACCACTGTAGCCGAGTAGTTTCACCATCTCCTTCTTGCTCAGCTCAAGACGAGGTTCCATTGAAGCGTCAATTGGATTGCAATATTTCATGCCACAACTTTCAAGTACCTTCCTTGCGTATGCCTCCTGGCATAGTGTGAACCCCTCCGTCTTTTGATGTACCTCTATTCCAGGGGAGTAGCTCAAAAGACCTCGATCATCCATCTTGAAAAACTCTTTCATCTGTAGCTTGAAATTTGCAACCACCTCTTCATCTGCTCCGGTAATTAATAGGTCGTCGACGTAGATGCCAACTAGTAGACGATCATTTCCTTCACCTCGCTTGTACATTGCATGCTCTAGTGGGGCTTTCTCAAATCCAAGAGAAATCATCGTCTGATCAAGTTTGATGTTCCACGCCTGAGGGCCTTGCCGTAGCCCGTACAAGACTTTGTGTATCTTCAGTACCTTGTGTTCTTCTCCCTCTTTGATGAATCCTGGTGGTTGGTTCACGTAAACATCTCCTTCTAACTCTCCGTTCAAAAACGCGGATTTTACATCCATGTGATGTATCTTCCATGATTCCTGAGCCGCAAGAGCTATGAGTAGTCTCACCGACTCCATCCTTGCAACGGGAACGAACACTTCTTCCATCCTTGCAACGGGAACGAACACTTCTTCGAAGTCCACACTTTTCTCTTGCACGTACTCTTTGGCTACTAGCCTTTCTTTGTGCTTCACACACCCTTCGGCATCATTCTTGATCTTAAATTCCCACTTGAGCTCTATTGCTTTATGATTGTTGGGAAGATCGACGAGCTCCCATGCATTGTTGTCGTTGATCGACCCCAACTCTTCTTCCATAGACTCACGCCAATACTCCTTCGTATTTGCGTTCTTGAATTCCGCCGGTTCCTCGGCGCTTGCTAGACACCATCGCCCACTCCTTTTCACCTGTACCGGGTCAAGTGTCCGAAGAGTCCTCTCCGGATATGGGTGTAACACCGGCTGTAGCTGTACGGGTGTAGGTGATGGTGCCCTTTCCTCCATTGTTGTCGGAGACGATGTTGCCTGTGCAGCTCCTTGTACATTTAGGAGCGACGCCTCGCCTTTTGCTTTGCACGTTGCTATTGGCAAAGCTAGCTTTTCAACCGCGGGAACGGAGGCAGTACTTCGCCTTCACCTATGTGAACATTTGTAGACGACACTGACAATATAGGGCTGTCAGACGCGTTTTCTTCTGATGCTGGACTGCCACCCGCGTTGCTGCTCAGTAAACCAACGTCTGTGCACTCTCCTGCATTGTTCCATGCATCACACGATGCTCCAATGCTTCCTGGTGGGCGGCTGTTACAGGAGCCTTTAGGCCTCCACGCTGCAGCTCTGCATGGGCCACGGCCTGCTGGTTTGGGCCAGCGTGAGGTGCCCTCTTCATGGCCTACTGGCGGCCGAGCCATCTTTTTCGGGCTGATTCCTGGTTCGGACAGCGCTCGCGCAGGCTACCGGACGTAGCTCTCCTAGCTTGGTTCACTGGGAGACCGAGCGCTCCTGTTCCTAGGGCGCCTTGGCTGCCTTTTGCCACTAACGTAACAGTCCTGACAACCGTGCCTTGGTCTTCTTTTGACGCACATGCAGCCGCCTTTGTGTCTATAACTTTGACACGTGTTTCAGAATTACGCCTCGCGTCAGTAGCTTCGACACGAGTTCCGGAATCACCTTCTGTGTCGCTTTTGTGGCCACCTACGGGCCTGTCCGCCAGTCGACTAGCACAAAGACTGCTTCTCCATGGACGAGCACACGCAGCTTTCGCTGCCTCCGCTCCAGCAAAGATAGCACCTATGTCGTTCATAGCATTAACGTAAGTTTCGGAATCACCCCCCGCATCTGTAACATCGACGCGAGTTTCCGAACCATGATCATGATGGCAAACTTTTTCTTCCGCAAACGTGACAATTTCATTAGTCAACGCCTGAGGAACCGGATCCTCCTCGTCCATTAGCTTGCACATCAACATCATGTCTCCATCATCGCCTTCCTCGGCCATGAGCGCCCTTTGCTTCGATGCTTCCTCGCAGTCAGCCTTGAAGTGACCGAGGAGGCCACATTTATGACACCTCACTTTCCTGATGTCAAACTTTCTCAGTGGTGGTGCAGCCTCGTCGTCTGAGTCGTCATCCGAGTCGGCTAAATTCTTTCGCGCCGAACGATGCTTCCACTTCTTCTTGCTGCTGCTTTGGGATCCGCCTTGCTTTTCTTTCGACAGGGCCATCCATTGCGCCTTTGTGAGCATCACAAGCTCGTCGTTCCTCCCGTTCCCGAGACTGTACCGCATACGCTCATCGTGAGCCTTGTACCGTCCGACGAGATCATCAATGGAGAGGGTCGCGAGATCGACGCACTGCTCGATCGCCGTGACAATTTGCAGGTACCGGGGAGGGGCCGCGCGCAAGAACCAACGGACAACCGAGGTCTCCTCGAGGTTTTCTCCAAGTGCGTGTATCCGATTGACGAGAGTAGCTACCCGTGAAGCGAACGCGTCCACGGACTCATCGTCGCCCATGACCAAAGTCTCATAGTTCCTAAGGAGAGTTTGGAGATTGGCTTGCTTGACGCGGGTGTGTCCCTCGAACATGAGCTTCAGCGTATCCCACACCTCCTTCGCCGTTTCTTTGGCGATCAGGAGTTGGAGGACATCCATCGGCATCACCGAGTAAATCGCCGACGCCGCCTGCCGATCCTTCCGGTGCTCGGCTCCCTCCTTCTTGAACGCGTCGCCTCCTGGATCGACTGCATCCCATAGCTCGTTCGCGCGGAGACCACACTCCATGAGGGCCTTCCAGACCCCGAAGTTCTCGCGATCAAACCGTGGGTATGACGAACCGGCCACGGCAAGTACTTTAGCCGCCCCGGACGCTTCCACGATCTCCTTGCCTGCTTCTTTCGACATGATCCTTCGAGTTCTTTCGGCACACGTCTGGAAATTCTTGGAGGGTGCCAGAATTGGTCTGCGAACTTCTGGGATTTTTCGGAGAAAAAACCCGGAAATGTTCCGGAGCTGCCGGAACCGGTTTGGTTGCTTTTCGCAGATGAAAATCACTAATCCGGAATTGTTTTGGAACGCGTCCAAAATCATTTTAGTTTGTGCTGGAATTATTCTAAGACCCATAGAAATATTTTTGGATTTAACGGTCGCGGAAAAATGTTTCCGTGAATAGTAAAAGTGCTTTTTGGGTGGCTTCTTGGAGAAGCCACCTTGAGGGCCTTTTGGTATTTTTCCCCTTGGCTTCGTGGAGAAGCCACCCTTGGGCTTGGCCTATAAATAGGGGTGGAGGGGGCTGCCTAAAGACACACTCTTTCTCAACATACACAAGACATGCATGATCTGGCCTTCTCACTCCCTCCCCGCGAAATAGTTTCGTAGAGCCGAAAGGCTGTCTGGGTTCCGGCAGGAACTAGTTCTGGACGGCGAAGCCCTACCGGATAGATGACACCGTATGTGTGCAACCCCGTAGAGAGGTCGTAGTTTCGATCCTTTGCCCGAGGGGCTGTTCGAGTACCTGCCCGGAGGGCTGTCCGAGTGACCCGCCCGAAGGGCTGTCCGTGAGGCCTCCCGGAGGGCTGTCCGAGGATCCGTCTGATGGGACTATCCGAGGGACTGTCCAGAGGTATCCCGGAGGGCTGTCCGAGGATCCGTCCGGTGGGACTATCCGAGGGACTGTCCAGAGGCCTCCCGAAGGGCTGTCCGAGGATCCGTCCGGTGGGACTATCCGAGGGACTGTCCCGAGGCCTCCCGAAGGGCTGCCCGGAGATCCGTCCGGTGAGCTGACGAGGGAGTACATCCTCGCGGTTGGGAGGTTTTAAATCCTAGCTGCGGGGATCTGCACCGCCGATCGTCATCGAGTCTACTTCCGCTGCGCTACGAGTCGGTAACGAAAAGATCAAACCTTGTATGCAGTCTCCATAGTGGTCCTGGGCTGGTGCGTAGGTCGGATAATTTTTGTTTTCTGCTGCGTTCCCTTATAGTGGCATCATGAGCCGTGCTATGCGTAGATGCAGGTTACGATCTAGAATACATAGAGATGTATGGGTGTTGCACAATATAATTTATAGTAGATGAGTTCTACTGCTGATAATTATTTGTGCGGATAGCAGATGAAATCGGTTACCCGATGTTCTTGTTGCTTCCCTGGAATTTGCATATTTCTGATCTTGATAATAGCATGGTGGAGTTTCAAAGTTCTGGCAATCCGCGATCTTGATTGATCAACGAAGTGCTAACAGTTCATTGAATTCCACCATAGTTAGACAGAAAGATGAAATTTTGCAGACAAAAAGGCAATGCAGATATGATCTGCACGGGGGTCATATGTATGACGAAGTTCAGTATGGGGCTCGATATTTTATTATCTCGTGTTTCATACACCCCGCAAAGTTAATCTAGCGACTTGAATAATCATACTTGATGTGGACGTTGGTAGATTCGGTTTGCTTCGAAACCTTAGAAGCCACGTAAAATGAAATTTTTATGAACCGATTAGAGGCGTCTAACTTGGTTTTGCAGGATGTGCATGTGATGTGGTATAGCAGTTCTCATATTAATTCGATTATGTATGAGATGACTATACAATGTAAATTAACATGACCTGCGTGTCATGATTCGGCATGATGGCTGGAGCCATATGATTGTCACTTTAATGACCTGCGTGTCAACCTTAAGTAATGCACTTATTTTATTAGCTATAGAGATAGCAATATTATCTGGTGCATCGACAAGGTGGTGGCAATCTTCGCAAAGGTGAACACCGACGCGAATGCCGAAGACAAAGAAATACAAGACTTCTCCGTCAGAAAGGGCCATACCATATCATGCTATTATGAATTGCCTGAGATGTTTATCCCTCTTGATGCACCCTTCTTGATTGCGCGGTAGTCGCTTTTTATTAGGCTGATCTCTCACTTAAAAATATCAAAGTAGTTAGTGTTCACCCAAGTGGAGCACCGTCTGAAATTCGTATCTTTTCGGGGTGCGCCATGTCCACATGGGTACGAACAAATCGAGAGGAATGAGGCGGGTGAGGCCAGACCTCGCAGCAAGATCACTTGGTTGTCTTTGACGTTCAGGCAGGATAGTCCTGAGCTCGGAACACACCCATCGAAAGATGAACAAGAATCACATAGAGATGTGATTGGCAAGTTGGCCTACCGATTAAAATTCTCATCATCAGTGATGTCCACATCAATGGCGTTGAATTAAAATGCGGATCTTGAATCACTCAAAATCAATTATGAGAGATATTGATTTGAGTGGGAGCGCATTGTAGAATTAACTTGTTTAATTCTCAGTGCAATTAATTATGGACTTTGTCTAAAGTGAAATTTGCATAATAGTTGTAGAATAATGGCTCGCGTTTCCACCTTCCCTGTTAAAATTGAATAAGCTGTTAAATATCTGGTTAAAACTTTACGGTTGGTAACGTAATGTGAGGATTGTCCTCAAAAGTGCCAAGAAGGACTTTGTCCTATCGCATGCTTTTGGTATTCTCCCGCTAATGCTATGGATAATGTGACTCTCGTCCTTCGATCCAAAAGTTAGAATTCCGTTACGGTCAAGTGCAATATGTTTGCTTCCATGAGACCCGAACTTCAAAAGTTTGGGATAGCTATGTGATATTCATGGAACTGGAAATCATTTTCAGACACAAACAAAGGCTAAAAGATATGTGATATCCAAAGCAATGTTTGTTTTGCAAACTATTAGTAAAAGTGTTTACTATGCATTTGACTAATAACAGAGGGATCCAGTAGAACGCATGTCATATGATGATGGTGAATAAAACAACAACTTAAGAGAAAGGAAATGTCCGAAGGGTGTTAGTATGACTTACACACCTAGGAAGTCCAGGGCTGACGCCACTCTTCAAGTTGGTGCTTCTTCTGAGAGTAGGAGAATTATTGGAAGTAAAACTGTTAGAAGTATAAAGGCAAGAAGAGAGAAGACTGGAATATCCAGCTCATGTATGAAAGTCATACAAGCTATTGATGTATAGAAGGCTGGTCAAAGAAATAGTTCTTGGGAATTGTGATTAAACATGTTAATCACTGATTCTTGGGTATTGTGAGTTAATCACAGAGATACCCGCTCAATTGCTTTCCGTTGCAATTCGATGCAAGAACTACTACGGCCTAAAAGACTGGCCGGAGTGAGGTTCAGATACGCGCTGGGAACATAGTAAATGTTACTATACATTCCATCAGTGTATTACCTATGTATTTATTTTCATAATTCATTTTAGAGTTTTACACACTCTAGCCCATTGCATAAGGTATCTTGCAAGAAGGTTATTCATAAGAGAACTTTTGATGTTCGGTGTTATGAATAACATAAGGGCCATACTTTCATTATGAATGAGATGTATGTTATGAATATTGATAATAATACATTACCTCCGTATTTACTTTCATAATTCATTTTAGAGTTTTACACACTCTAACCCATTTGCAAAATGATTGTTGCAAGAGTCACTACTAGAAAAACGGCTATAGATAATATCACTATTAGTGGCGCACCAGAGATGTGGTGCGCCACTACTATATAGCAGTGGCGCACCATAAACAGGTGCTCCACTAATAGTGACATTACTAGTGGCGCACCTGGGGTGGGGTGCGCCACTACTATTTTTTTGGGCAGTAACCAGCCCTGCCCAGGCTTACCAGTGGCGCACCAGGTCCAGGTGCGCCACTACTATTTTTGATAGTAGTGGCGCACCTGGACCTGGTGCGCCACTGGTAATCCTGGGCAGGGTGGTCCAAAAAAAAAAATAGCAGTGGCGCACCTCTTCACTGGTGCGCCACTAGTATGCCTGGCTACTAGTGGCGCACCAGTGAAGGGGTGCGCCACTGGTAACCTGGGCAGGGTGGTCCAAAAAAAATAGCAGTGGCGCACCTCTTCACTGGTGCGCCACTAGTAAGCCTTGCTACGAGTGGCGCACCAGTGAAGGGGTGCGCCACTGGTAACCTGGGAGCAGTAGCTATAATTGGGCAGCCACACCTACCACACACTCACTTTCCCCCTCCACCAAAACAGATCTGGTCGTCTTGCTCCTCCTCCTCACCTCATTTGCACCATAGATTCACCCATGCTTCGACGAGAACATGTCATTCTGGCACGCTTCGACGAGAACATGTCATTCTGGCACGAACGTCTTCCCAAGGGGAACAAGTGCACGAAATACCATGTGTGCATGAACGATTGCATCATTTATCGGGACGAGCACGCGGAGTCTACCATATGTCCGGTGTGCGGCGTCACTCGATACAAGAAGAGGAAGAAAGCTCCTCGAAAAGTGGTGTGGTACTTCCGATCACTCCTCGTCTGCAGAGGTATTTCGCGGACCCTAAGCTAGCAAAGCTCCTGCGTTGGCACGCGGATAGGGAGGAGAAGAAGCGAGAAGATGACGGAAATGATCCGGAGATAAATAAAAAAGACAAGATGCTGAGTCACCCTAAGGATGCGAGCCAGTGGCAAGCGTTGAACTTCGAAGACCCAGAATTTGGGGACGATCCAAGGAACATCGTGCTGGGCGCGAGCACCGATGGAGTCAATCCGTTTGGCAGCCAGAGAAGCACACATAGCACCTGGCCTGTGTTTGTGTGGATGTACAACCTTCCCCCTGGATGTGCATGAAGAGCACAAAACCTTTATTGAGAAGACGTACAATGACCGAGGCCAACAGAGGACGGACGGAGATACAATCAGAGAGCACAACTCATGTTTCACGCGTTGGTTCAAGGAGAAGCTTCTGTCGTACCCTTTACATGAGGATTCTTCCGCGGAAGAAAAATTATTACATGCAACTAAGATCGAATCACGACGTGTCACGACGTGTCGGCCGCGTGTGTGTGTGTCAGTGGCAAGCTCAATTATTACATGCAACTAAATTATTACATGTATCACTTGATTTCAACCATGTCATCTAATTCTAAATCTTTGCACAATGGTTTTATCACTCCATTTGCATTTTCCTTTTCTTTTATCTCAAATCTTAAATTATCACAATGATTCAAATCTTAAATCTAAACACATAAGCCCACGTATATTGTCCTAAAAGATGTCCATATATTTAATAGGAAATATTCAAATACATTAAAATGTATGTTGTTTAACAATATTTACATGCAGAAGTGTGCAAAAGGATACAAGGGAGAAACATAAATAAACAAAGAAATCCGGTGAAAATCAAAGAAAGAACAAACAAAAAATAAAAATAAAAACCTAAGAAAACTAAAAAAGAACTGACAAAAACAGTAAAGAAAAAACACAGAAAAAGGTAAAAAATGTTTAAAGACCGGACTAGTGCAACCAATAGACATATATACATCAAAAACATTTTTTTTAAAAAGATGCAAAAAATGGGGCCGCCAGGAATCGAACCCTGGCTGGCTGGCTAATATATCAAGGGTCCAACCACTAGGCCATGTAAGTACTTCTTCTCATAACCAGACGCGGACTCTTTTAACCTATTACTACTAGTAGTAATGGCGCACTAGCTGGAGATGCGCCATTGAAATACACTGTTTATGGCGCAACCCTCACAGGTGCGCCATTGTTACCGCGGCCCTCCCCTGCTTCTCCTCCCCGCGCGCCTCCCTCTCCTCACTCCCCCGCACTTTGGAGCGCTGTCCGGATTTCTTCGTCTCCCGAGTCCCACATCGCCGCCGCCCCCACACACCGGCGACCTCGTTCCCGGGGCTCGGCCCTCTCCCCCACCCCTCCTCCTCCCCTCACCTTCTCTCCCAGATCGAGCAGCAGGTCAGGCGGCGGCCAGATCCGCCACGGCGCTTGAGGATCTGCGCCCTCGTCACGCCAGGAGGGGAGGAGGTGGCGGCCACTGCTTCCCTTCTCGGTCTGACGCCGCTCTTCCGCGTGAGGAGAGAGCTCGCTGCGGCTCGGCTGCTCCGACCCTAGTGTCGTCAACAAGGTCCTCCTCTCTCTCTCGATTCGGTTCATCTAGTACGCTTGCTTGTTCATCTCCTCTGAAGCGAATGCAGTGTTCTGTTACTTTGTACAGTCAGTAGAGGAAACACCCATCTGAATTATCACGTTCTCTCTAATTCTGTGTGCAACCCTACTCTGAATTTCTGAATTATGTGTTTGCCTGTTAATTCGGCTGTTTTCTGAATTTCTGACCCAAGTGCTACCATGTCCCCTGATAATTTTCTTACTCTGAATTTTTGTGTGGTGCCATGTTCTGTACATGACATGCACTCTCAAATTCATAGTATCTTGTGCTGTCAGTATTGGGTGTATACTCTTGACTTCTGAAGTGCCACTTGATGTAAAAATTCATATGCCCAATGCTGCATACAAGCTCCTGGGAAGGAGTGGCTAAAGGTGGATCTTGATTGATCTTTTTACGATCCTATATATGCGTACTGGTGGATGGGGCCGTGTTTTTATTGGTAATTGCTGCCGGAGCAAGCAGGGAGCTTGGCTCTGTACATAATGGGTTAACCGTTCTTGATCAGTTGTCGTGCGTTAATTGATTAGGACAGCCTTACATTAAGCAGATTAATGATCTCTATTGATTTGCACCATGTAGTTTTGATTTCCTGATCATCCACAGACTTCGATGTAGAGACGGAGTCGGAGTCCATTGCTTCAAAGTACAACAGCCACAGATATCGAGGAAGTATGCTAAAAATCAAACACCATCATTCGCTGTAGCACTCAAGTTCGAAAGGCTTTGGTTTAGTAGTACCTGATGTGCAGTGCTAGTTCAAAATTCAGGATAGGGTTAGCTGATACCTTGGCATGTTTGGTGCTGTAGATTAACCTTTGTGGGTAATTTCATGGATCTGCCTTGTATGTACCGTTGGTTCCTCAACTTTGTTACTGCTGCGGTGCAGATTCTGCAACTTTTCATGCACATTGCTGCCAATGCAGGGTTGGATTTTTTTCCGTTGACACACTCTGAACTGAACTGAACCCAACACAGAACCGCTGTTGTACAACAAAATAGAAGTACCAGCAGTTTTTTGATGCCATCATCACAAAACTTTGGCAAAATTAGAACTTCCTACATTTTCCCATGTTGCAAGAGGATAAGGAAAAAACAATCAAGATATCTTTTCATACTGTGCTTGTTTTCATACTCAGTTTGTATCGCCAATTTTTGCGAGAATCATACTGTATCCGGGAGGGCTTTTAATTTTTGTGTTATTTTTTCTAAGAGGGGCTGTAATAAAAGAAGTCTGACGGTGGAGTAGCATCAACAGAATTATCAGCTACTCCTACAGTAGCCATGTTTGCTTCATTTGTTTGTACTCCATTTGCATCTAGTAATACAAGGACAAGTTTAGTCTCCATTGGTTTGCATCAACAGAAATTTACTCCTTGAAGGAGCATTTGTTTGCATCAAGAGAAATTTACTCCTTGAAGGAGCATTTGTTTGCATCAACAAAAATCTTCAAACAGAGGTGGAGATTTCTGATTTTTTTCTGCTGCTCCCTGAATTACTGTTGGAGTAGTAGATGTTCATTTCTTGTACGACTACTGTAGGAGTAGTAGATGTTCATTTCCTCCTCTCCTCACCACTCTTCCTCTGTGCTTGGACAGGGCCCCACTTCCCTCTCTGAGCATCTAGAGAGACAGTATCCAGAGTGTTAAAGACCTCATCCTCTTCATCATCAACACAGGTACGACGACTGGGAGGAGTGTCGGAGACAGGTTCACCGTTTCAGCGGTAACAGTTACAAAGGGTACACCACTAGGGCGGAGGCGGAAGCTAGATACGCGCGCTATCTAGCGGGAGAGAGGAGGGAGCGGAGGAGGAACCGGATGAAGACCAGTTTCATCGCGATGATGCTCATCGTGACCGCAGCTCTCTTCTATGTGATGGTAGTTTAGATGATATCAACTTTGTAATGTGACGGCAAACTCGCTACTCGGTCTGTAGACCTAAACTTGTCTAATATTTGAACTTTGTTCGCTATTTCGAATTCGGAGACTAATGTGATGAATTGTATTATGTGCTGTTTATATTTGACTGATGGTAATTTATACTGTAATGCAAACTGTATATTATGTGCTTTATTGTATTATGTAACCCGTGCAAATAAGAGAAAAGCAAAAAAATAAAAAAAATACTGGAATTAATAGTAGTGGCGCACCATATATATATATATTAGTGGCGCACCCATATTTTATACCAGTGGCGCACCTATAGAGTTAGTTGTGGCGCACCAGTAGCCCCCCCCCCCCCAAACTGTATATTAGTGGCGCACCCAAACTGCCTATTAGTGGCGCACCCAAACTGCCTATTAGTGGCGCACTGGGAGGGATAGTAGTGGCGCACCAGGTGGTGCGCCACTGTTATGTACATTAACAGTGGCGCACCAGGGGTGCGCCATTACTACTTATTAGTAGTGGCGTGATAATAGTGGCGCACCTATAGTGCGCCACTAATAGGGAAATTAGGTGCGCCACTAATATGCATTTTTCTAGTAGTATTGTTGTTCATAAAAGAACAATTGTTGTTCAGTATTATGAATAACATAAGGGCCATACTTCCATCATGGATGGGATGTATGTTATGAATATTGATGGTAATATGATACATCCATAACACTGACGCTAAATGTCGCAAGACTAAAAGAATACCACACATGTGTGGCACTGCATTTGGTCACATTGGAGAAACCCGCATGGAGAAGTTCCATAATGATGGATTTTGAAGTCGTTTGATTGTGAATCATCTGACACTTGCAACTTTCCTCTGAAAAGTGAAGTGACTAAAATACCGTTCACAGGCCATAAGGAACGAGCAACGAACTTATTGGTGATCATACATTTTGATGTATGTAGTCCGATAAATGTTGTTGCTAGCAGTGGATTTATCTATCTTCAGAAATGACTCAAGTAGATATATGGATATTTACTTGATGAGACGTAAGTCTGGATCTTTTGAAATCATTCATAAGGTTTTCAATATGAAGTAGAAATTATTGTAACAAGAAAATTATGTTTCTGCAATTTGATTGCGGAAAGGAATATTTGAGTTAGAAGTTTAGCGAATGTCTGATGAGTTGAGTTGTGAAAAGAGTTTCATAACTTACACCTCACGGAGCACCACTGTGAGTGGAATATCTGTGAAGATGTAAATCAAACCATTTATGACATGGTAAGATCAAAGATGACATAAATCAATTTGCCATTATCCCTTTTAAAAGTAATGCTTTTGAGACTGCGGCTTTTACATTGAAAAGAGCGCCATCAGGTCTGTTGAAATGACGCCATGGTATGGTACGCCCAACCATGCTTTGTCTTTTCTTAACATTTGGAATATGGGGCTTGTGTAAAATATTTACAAACCTATTCCAAATCAGACAAGTGCTACTTTGTAGGTTATCCCAAGTAATTGGGAATTCCTCCACCACTATACCGAGGCAAAAAGGTTTGCCACCAAGAACGGTATCCTTTTAAAGAGAATGGTTCTTGCAAAAAGGTGAGTGGGAGAACAGTGCAACTCGACGAGATAACAGTATCTTCATCATCAGATCAAAGGAAAGAAACCTTGGAAGTAATTCCAGAGTTTCCTACTGCGACTGATACGGAATCCTCTACATGAGATGTATGGACTTCGGTCGAACTTGCAACCGAACCACGTTGGCAAAACTCGTGCAAACCTCTCAGGTGCGCAAGCGAGATATTGTTGTTATACAACAGTATACCTACGATACACAAGGAAGCGTTGATGGGCCCTGACTCCAGAATTGGCTAAATGCCAATATAATCCGAGATAGTTTCCATAAATGATCCAAGATTATATCTTGATAAACCCTTCGGAAGACTTAGAGTCTAACGAACATTAATGGAACTATAAACTGATATGGATAAAATGTTTTATCTATAAAGCTCGACTTGTTGCAATAACAAATTGAAGGAGTTGACTACGATGAGATTCTCTCACCGTATCGATGCTTAAATTCAGATCGGGTTAAACTAGCAATTAATACATATTTCAATCTTGAGATATGATACATGGATGCCAAAAGGATTTCCATGTGATGGAAATGCAACCTAGGACTTGCGTGTGATACAGTCCAAGGTATTTTGTCAATCCAGAGGATGCTAGTAAGTATGCAAACTTCAGAGTTCCAGCAATGGACAGAAGAGAGCAAAATGGAGTTGGAATCTTCGTTTTTGATGAAATAGTCAAAAGAGTTTGATTTCATCAATGGATGACGAAGATGCTTGTGGTTACAAGAAAGTAAGTGGGAGCATAATAATATTTCTTAAAACATTGTGTGCTTGACACATTGTTGATTGGAAATAATATAAATTTCTTGACACAAATTAGGACTTCATTGAAAATAGTTTTCGATGAAGTGCTTGGGCTAAATAGCCTTGACATTAGGCATATTTATCTATGAGATAGAATTGCCTAATAGGCTAAAGCCAAAAATACATATTGACAAGATGCTAAAACAGTTTAGCATAAGAACGCCAAGGAGTGATTCTTGCCGAAGTCACATGGAAAGAGTTTTGCAAAACTCAGTGTCCCAAAACACTGATGAGCAAAATACATAATGGATTTTCCACACACCTTTGTGTTTGGATTAATCATGTATTCCATGGTATGTAAAACAACCAGATATGTCCGATACTCCCAAGCTGTTGCGAGTATAGATACCAAAGTGATCAAAGTACTGATCATGGGACAACAGTGAAAAATGTCATTGAGTACTAAAGTAGCACTAATGACATGTTTTCTCGCAAGCAGAGATTATGAAGTGCTCGTTGTAAGTAATTACATCGATACAGTCTTCATTAATGCTCCTTGCGATTTTCGATTTAAGTTAAGGGTTTTGTGTAATACACAATATGGTGGCACGGTGTTTGGGAATCGTTCCAAACAGGTTACTGTGGCGAATTCTATAACAAAGGCTAAGTATGTTGCCGCTTTCAAAGCGACGTAGAAGATGTTGAATCGTACAGTTCGTTCATGAACTTAGTATGATTCCAAGATGGCTTTGGTCAATGGAACACTATTGAAGATAGTTGCTCCATAGCTCAGTCTGAGAAATCAAGGTTTGACCAGTGATTCACATATATACGAAGCCAAGTCCACACAAAATATGAATTTTGTGAAAGCGTGAAAGCGCGAGGATATGCAGAGATACACACGGAACTGAAGTTGTCAGATCCGTTGGACATCAGACTATACCACAAGCGAAGCATGATTTACACCGGCATGCCCTAGGTGTAAAGTGCATCAGCATTGACTAGATTATTGACTCTAGTGCAAGTGGCAGTCTGTAGGAGATATGCCCTAGAGGCAATAATAAATGTTATTATTTATCTCCATGTTTGTAGTTAAGTTTATATTCCGTGCTATAACTGCTATGGTTCTCGAGTCTACAATAACCACGAGGCTCGGAGGAAGACTCATATGCATGTGTGGAATAATAAACGGTAAAAAGTATTCCTAGTCTGGCCTCTAAGACTAGCTCAAGTGTTGCATGATGGTTCTGTTTTCCTGATCATGGGCATGACTATGCTGGCAACTTTGAGGGCACAATGTTAGGAGAACACTTGTGTTGAATCGACCCGAATTGATGTTATGCTATGAGATACATTCATCACAAGTTAATGGTTAATAACACAGAGATGGTTTACGTTTGCATAATTCCTTGGACCATGAGAGTATCGAGTTTCTTCATGCTTGCTTCATGAACTTTGGGGTTTGTTAAACGTCATCCGTAAATGGGTGGCTATTACGGCGGCTTACGGGTTCATGGAAAAGTATGTCAAGTAACTTGATAGCTCAAGATTGGGATTTGCTCCTCCGACGATGGAGAGATATCTCTGGGCCCTCTCGGTGTTACGGTATCCACCATCGGTTGGCCAGACACATTGTGATTTGATCACAGGGATGCCGGAACACAGAAACGAGAAAAGAGAACAAAACCGGTAACGAGGTAACTGGCATTGTGGACAAGTGTTGATCCACGGGGATGCCGATGATTCTCACCTCGGGTATTTGTAACATATCATGAAGCAACAGGAATAGCACACGGCAACTGGAGGTTCACTCGAATATTCATTCGTTTGGGTATAGAGGTCAATATGGGTGTCCACGGCTCCGATGTTGATCATTGATCGGAAAGAGTTCCGGTCATGTCTATACTTCACCGAACCTATAGGGTCACACGCTTAAGGGTCATCTATCTGCTGAATACAAGACAGGGAGTCTGAGAGAAAGTCACCGGAAAAGTTTCGGAGACTGCGGAAAAGTTCCGGAGAGAGAACAACGGAATAGTTTCGGTAAAACTGAAAAGTTGTTTCAGGGTATACCATTAAGTCAAATTGGTTTCGGCACACGTCTGGAAATTCTTGGAGGGTGCCAGAATTGGTCTGGGAACTTCTGGGATTTTTCGGAGAAAAAACCCGGAAATGTTCCGGAGCTGCCGGAACCGGTTTGGTTGCTTTTCGCAGATGAAAATCACTAATCCGGAATTGTTTCGGAACATGTCCAAAATCATTTTAGTGGGAGCTGGAATTATTCTAAGACCCACAAAAATATTTTCGGATTTAACGGTCGCGGAAAAATGTTTCCGTGAATAGTGAAAGTGCTTTTTGGGTGGCTTCTTGGAGAAGCCACCTTGTGGGCCTTTTGGTATTTTTCCCCTTGGCTTCTTGGAGAAGCCACCCTTGGGCTTGGCCTATAAATAGGGGTGGAGGGAGCTTCCTAAAGACACACTCTTTCTCAACATGCACAAGCCATGCATGATCTGGCCTTCTCTCTCCCTCCCCGCGAAATAGTTTCGTAGAGCAGAAAGGCTGTCTGGGTTCCGGTAGGAACTAGTTCTGGACGGCGAAGCCCTGCCGGATAGATGACACCATATGTGTGCAACCCCGTAGAGAGGTCGTAGTTTCGATCCTTTGCCCGAGGGGCTGTTCGAGTACCTGCCCGCAGGGCTGTCCGAGTGACCCGCCCGAAGGGCTGTCCGTGGGGCCTCCCGGAGGGCTGTCCGAGGATCCGTCCGGTGGGACTATCCGAGGGACTGTCCAGAGGCCTCCCGGAGGGCTGTCCAATGATCCGTCCGGTGGGACTATCCGAGGGACTGTCCAGAGGCCTTCCGAAGGGCTGTCCAAGGATCCGTCCGGTGGGACTATCCGAGGGACTGTCCAGAGGCCTCCCGGAGGGCTGTCCATGGATCCGTCCGGTGGGACTATCCGAGGGACTGTCCAGAGGCCTCCCGAACGGCTGTCCGAGGATCCGTCCGGTGGGACTATCCGAGGGACTGTCCCGAGGCCTCCCGAAGGGCTGCCCAGAGATCCATCCGGTGAGCTGATGAGGGAGTACATCCTCGCGGTTTGGAGGTTTTAAATCCTAGCTCCAGGGATCTGCACCGCCGATCATCATCGACTCTACTCCCGCTGCGCTACGAGTCGGTAACGAAAAGATCAAACTTTGTATGCAGTCTCCATAGTGGTCCTGGGCTGGTGCGTAGGTCAGAATTTTTTTGTTTTCTGCTACGTTCCCTTACACCTCTGCCAGTATAGTCGTTTCTTTATTTCATTACCAGTCTTTGTTGACTACAATGTAACCATGCATGAGCAACTTAAATGGTAGATGTTCTTAATTAGATAGAAAAAGGCAACCCGATTAATCTTGCTTTAGATTATGTTTGTACTGCTATTGTCTGCTCTTCAGTTGCGTTGTTACTGTTGTTTGAACATGCCTGGAACAGGTAACAGGCAGCAATCCGCTCTTCAACATTGTCGATAATAGCTAGAGAGCTTCTGAATATGAACATTGTCGATAACAAGATAGCTAACTATCTATAGTAAAATTCGGCTACATGTGTTCAGTTGGTCCATTAGTTACTTCCTTGGTCCTCCTGTTTGCCATTGAATAGATTATTGTATCTTTTTTTTCTGCTCAGGCCTTATTGCTCAAGCCGTAGTAATATCTTTGCGATTCACTTCAGTTACATTGATTTTAATGCATGCCTTATTTTTATTGTCAGTAATGCAACTTATACTTCGACTAAGTGAAAAATAATTCTTGAGCACTTCCTTCCATTGTGTACATGGACTCCTTATTGTCATTGATTAACAAAGGGAAAATTAAATGCCACGAATGTTTAGAAAATATTTTTTAGAGTAGGATTTTTTGTTAGTACTCTAGGCGTTGCTTATCAAATTGTAATTGTTTGTGGTGCTTTTTTATAATATATGTTTCTGTGATATAATCTCTTTGTGCTGAATTAATTGTTGTGGTCACACGTTAATCTTTTTGCACATTTTCACTGAAGGGGGCTTGCAGGTTTGTCTTAAGCATCTTCTCGTAAACAAGGGTCAACATTAACTATTCAGTTAATCACCCATTAGAGGTTTGCCCATCATTGTATCAAAGAGTTTACTATTTCCACTTGCTCGGCAAATTTTTGAGACATTCCATCATAAGCATCTAATTGTAATGCTTTTAAGATGCAGGAATAATAGCTTGTGATGTGGCTTTCTTGCATCCCATTTGCCCTGGTCCTTACAGAGATACATTTTGGTGGTGTTTACTGGTTAATACTTTTGCATATGTTTCGGATGGATACAACATTGTTAGATATTTATGTTGTGTTTAGTTGTGTCTGCTTGATGCGCTTGGTTCAAACCGTTGCTGATACTTGCCTTCTCTTGCTGATTTCCCCAAATCATGCACACAGTTATTTTAGTATGTGTTAGGCAAGCTCCCTTTGTAAAAAGTATATATGTATGTACCCTTTTATGTGACAGAAATATCCATCAGCATTGTACTGGACCATATGTTGCTTCGCACTAAATTTGATGCTTTCTACTGAACCATATTCTGCTCTGTAATGGATTTTGATTCTTTGTAATGACTAATGCTTCCCTGAGAAACAGCAGACGCTGGATCATTGCCTTAGATAGTCACCATGTGCCTGAGAAATCCAAATGCTGGATCAGTGGTCTCAATGTTTCCTTTTATATCTTTTTGCCTCCACTCTACCTCTATCTTTTTGTACCACCTTCACTGCAGTTACATATACAAAGTTTGGTCTCTTAGGGGTTAATAAAATTTTCAGACATAAGGTTGGTCTGCTTTGAGTTGTTTACTGGGTTGGATTTGAGTTGTTCTCTTTCTGATAAAAATGTCCATTGGATTGTTGCTTCCTGATGTTCTTACACCTTTAATTTAATAGCTTCATTACGGTTGGATATGACCGCACCCGGCAGGGGTGCGGCAAGCCGCACTTTCCATCTAGTAGAACAGAGCGGAGCATAGCACATACCCGCGTGAGAGCATCTTCAATAGGTGATGTAAAAATACATCACTTAATGTAAAAACTGTTTTTTGCATCATCATGTCCAAAAAGCAAGCTCTAACAAATGATGTATATGTAAAATAGTGTGGTCCCATTACAAGGCTTGATGTAAAATCAGTTGTAAGTGATGTATTTGCATCACCTAACCGCCTGCCGAAGCGCAAAAATGGCCGCAGCCACGCGCACCGTGAAACTTCCCCCCCCCCCACCCCACACCCGCCCGCGTGTCATCATAGATCCAACCTCCCCCCCACCTGCCCGCGTGTCATCGCAGATCCGGCCTCCCTCTCCTCATCCCTCCCCCCCTCCGCGCCTCCTCGCCCCTTTCCGCTGCCGAAGCCGCCGGCGCCACCAAATCCGCCCGTCGGAGCCGCCGCCGCCACCGAATCCGTTGACGTCGCGCCACACCGACACGGAACCGCCCTTGTAACATCCCCAGATCTTAACCCTGTCATTAAGCTAATTAATTAGCCATGTCATCATGATCATCCTAAATAAATTGCATCTAGGAAATAATCAATGTCAAATTCAAATTTAAAATGCAAGTCAAATATTTACATCTTCAAACATGCAAACAAAATAGTTCATAATATTGCATAAATTCCCAAAACAATTATAAAATAGAAAACAACATTATTTGAATTATTTAAATGGCCCTAACCTATTTAAAACAGTGCCAAAACAGCACCATTTAATCCATTTTCAATTATGCAAAATCCAAATGAATTCATTTAACTCCCAAACTTTTTGTGGCAGTACCAGACATTACCTAGTATTTGATTTGGCAAGTCCCATATTTTACAAAATACATTTGCTGCTAAAAATAAAATGCAACAGAAAAGAATGAAAGAGAATAGAAAATAAAAGGAAAAAGGCCTAGGCGCTACTGTGATGCTGGGCCGCAAGTGCACAGTGTGCCTGGCCCAGCCCAGCTCCCCCTATCGTCTCCCTCCTCCCCGTGTCGGGCCGCCGAGGGGATAAGAACGCGCCCCTCGGCCGCGTCATCGTCCTCGGTCACTCCTTCCCCTCTCTCCCTCGCTCATCCGCTCTCTCTCTCACTCGCCCGAGAGCCTCCGCCACCGCACGCCGTCGTCCCCGAGCCGCGCCACCATGTCCAGCCGCTCCGCCGAGCTCCGCTACGTCGTCCACGCCGTCTAGCGCAAGCCGGGGAGCTCCACCGCGCGGATCCACGCCGTCCACCTCTTCCTCGGGTCGCCGGTGAGCCTCGCCGATTCCGGCCGCGCTGCAGCTCCTAATCCGTCACCGAGCCATCTTGCGCCTCCCTGGTGAGCTTCTCCTCCTCTCTCCTCTCTTCTCTGCCTTCTCCGCACCCGTAGCGGCCGATCTCGCCGTGGCCGTATGCATCGCCGCCGTCGAGCTCGTCGCCGTCAATGTCGTCGCCGTCGAGCTCGTCCGAGCACGCTGCCGTGCTCAGCGCAGCCGTAGGAGTCGAACGCCGTCGCCCGCGTAGCTTGCCGTGCACCGCGTCGCCGTTTCCGCCCGTGCCCGAACTCCGGTGCCGCCCGCGAGCTCGCCGCCGTCAACTTCGGCCGACTCCGGCGACGCCACGGCCACCAATCGACGCGGCTCACTCCGCACGTTCGAACGCGGGGTCGCGCGCGCCAAATGGTCGCCGGAGCGCGTTTTCCGGCGAGGTCCGAGCCGCGCCGCCGCGTTTTACGTCGCCGCCGACTCACCGCCGGCCACCGCCGACATGGCAGCCACGCTGGCACCCCTGGGTCACTGCCAGTGGGCCCAGGGGCCCCAGTTGACCGAGTTGACTTGGTCAACTTGGCTGACTGGGCTCGCAGTGCCACTGACATGCGGGCCACACCATTTAATCACGGTTTAAACTAAATAAAATTAATTAGTTAAACTAATCAGACACTGACAATGGGGCCCCACCTGCTAATTACCCTAATTAGTTTAAATTAACTCTAATTTAGCCCAGAGTCACTGACGTGTGGGACCCAGCTGTCAGGTTTGACCTGGAACAGCTGGGGTTGACCACTGACGTCATGCTGACGTCATCAGCCACTGTTCTGGATAATGCAAATTTAGTAATTAAAAATAATTCCAGAAATTTCAGAAAAGATTTAAATCTTTGAAAAATCATAGAAAATAAATCGTAGCTCGGATCGAAAAGTTTTCTACATGAAAGTTGATCAGAAAAACGAGACGAATCCAAATATGTGGTCAAAATGCTTGACCATCACTCCTAGCTATCTGAACATGGAACCTTCCCCTCCAGTTCAGTATACCGAAAACTGCCTAAGGCTCAGATATTTACCCGCTTCGTCTGCAACGTGTAGCATTGCAATAGGTCACCACCAACAGTGCATTTTGCCATGCCATGCACAATGTTGTATTTGATTGCTTTTATTTATTGTTTCTTCCCCCTCTTCTCTTGTTGGAAATATGCCCTAGAGGCAATAATAAAATGGTTATTATTATATTTCCTTGTTCATGATAATCGTTTATTATCCATGCTATAATTGTATTGGTTGGAAACACAAATACATGTGTGGATACGTAGACAACAACATGTCCCTAGTGAGCCTCTACCGGACTAGCTCGTTGATCAAAGATGGCCATGGTTTCCTGGTCATAGACATGAGTTGTCATTTGATAACGGGATCACATCATTAGGAGAATGATGTGATGGACAAGACCCAAACTATAAACGTAGCATATGATCGTGTCAAGTTTATTGCTATCGTTTTCGCATGTCGAGTAGCTGTTCCTATGACCATGAGATCATGCAACTCACTGACACCGGAGGAGTACCTTGTGTGTATCAAACGTCGCAACGTAACTGGGTGACTATAAAGATGCTCTACAGGTATCTCCGAGGGTGTTTGTTGAGTTCGCATGGATCAAGACTGGGAATTTGTCACTCCGTATGACGGAAAGGTATCTCAGGGCCCACTCGGTAATACAGCATCACGATAATCTTGCAAGCAATGTGACTAAAGAGTTAGTCATGGGATCTTGTATTACGGAATGAGTAAAGAGACTTTCCGATAACGAGATTGAACTAGGTATGGAGATACCGACGATCGAATCTCGAGCAAGTAACATACCGATGGACAAAGGAAACTGCATACGGGATTGACTGAATCCTTGACATCGAGGTTCGACCGATAAAGATCTTCGTAGAATATGTAGGAACCAATATGGGCATCCAGGTCCCGCTATTGGTTATTGACCGTGGAGGTGTCTCGGTCATGTCTGCATAGTTCTCGAACCCGCAGAGTCTACACACTTAACGTTTGGTGACGATATAAGTATAGTCGAGTTATTATGTTGGTGACCGAAGGTTGTTCGGAGTCTCGGATGAGATCCCAGACATGGTGAGGAACTCCAGAATGGTCCGGAGGTGAAGATTGATATATAGGACGAAGGGTATCGGAGTCCGGAAGTGTTCCGGGGGTACCGGGGTTTTCGACGGAGTGCCGAAAAGGGTTTCGGGGGGCCCCCGCCAAGTGTTGGGGGGGCCTCATGCGCCAAGGGAGGGGGCACACCAGCCCACAAGGGGCTGGGCTCCTCCCCTCACCCAAGCCCACTCGGCCAGGGAGGTGGCGCACCCCCTAGGGCAGCCGCCCCCTATACTTCGGAGGCAAGGCGCCTGGGGGGGCCACCCAAACCCTGGCCGCCCCCATCTGTGGCTACCGGCACCCCTAGGGGAAACCCTAGGGCGCCTCCACCCCTCCCTTCCCCCTATATATATAGAGGTAGAGAGAGGGCGGCAGGAGCCATCTATGCCACGGCGCTGCCCTCCCTCTCCCTCGTAGTTCCTCTCTCTCTCTCCGCGTAGCTTAGCGAAGCTCTGCTGAGATTGCTCCACCACCACCGCCGCCACGCCGTCGTGCTGCCAGAGGACTCGAGCTACTACTTCACCATCGCTCGCTGGATCGAGGAGGTGAAGGCGTCATCAAGCCGTACGTGTGTTGAACGCGGAGGTGCCGTCCGTTCGGCACTTGATCGGGAGTTCGCGGGACGGATCGTGATTGGATCGCGAAGACGTTCGACTACATCAACCCCGTTTCTTAACGCTTCCGCTTAGCGATCTACAAGGGTATGTAGATGCAATCTCTCCTCTCATAGATGTTCATCTCCTAGATCGATCTTGGTGAGCGTAGGAAATTTTTTGTTTCCCATGCAACGTTCCCCAACAGTGGCATCATGAGCTAGGTCTTTGCGTAGATGACATCACGAGTAGAACACAAAGGAGTTTGTGGGCGTTGAAATTCAGATTGCTTCCTTCCTTGGTCTTTTCTTGATTCAGCGGTATTGTGGGATGAAGCGGCCCAGACCAACTTTACATGTCCACGTACATGAGACCGGTTCCATCGACTGACATGCGACTTTGTTGCATAAGATGGCTGGCGGGTGTCTGTCTCTCCCACCTTAGTTGAATCGGATTCGACGAAGGCGGTCCTTGTAGAAGGTTAAATAGCAACTTGCATATCACCATTGTGGTTTTGCGTAGGTAAGAATCGTTCTTGCTAGATACCCATAGCAGCCACGTAAAACATGCAACAACAAATTAGAGGACGTCTAACTTGTTTTTGCAGGGTATGTTGTGATATGATATGGCCAAAGACATGATGAAATATATTTGATGTATGAGATGATCATATTTTGTAATAGTTTATCTCGGCTTGCATGTCGATGAATATGGCAACCGGCAGGAGCCATAGGGTTGTCTTTAATTATTGTATGACATGCGTGTCAACCATTAAGCGTTATGTAATGCTTTACTTTATCGCTAAACGGTAGCAATAGTAGTAGAAGCATGGTTGGCGTGACAAACCCCATGGCGACATGATGATGGAGATCATGATGATGGAGATCATGGTGTCATGCCGGTGATGATGGAGATCATGCCGGTGCTTTGGAGATGGAGATCATGCCGGTGCTTTGGAGATGGAGATCAAAAGCACAAGTTCATGGCCATATCATGTCACTTATGATTTGCATGTGATGTTAATCTTTTTATGCATCTTATTTTGCTTAGGACGACGGTAGCATTATAAGGTGATTCCTCTTTAAAATTTCAAGATAAAATTGTGTTCTCCCCAAGTGTGCACCGTTGTGAAAGTTTGTCGTTTCGAAGCACCACGTGATGATCGGGTGTGATAGACTCTACGTTCACATACAACGGGTGCAAGCCAGTTTTGCACATGCGGAACACTTGGGTTAAACTTGACAAGCCTAGCATGTACAGATATGGCCTCGGAACACAAGAGACCGAAAGGTCAAACATGAGTCATATAGTATATATGATCAACATGGAGATGTTCACCATTGAAACCACCTCATCTCACGTGATGATCGGACCTGGGTTGGTGAATTTGGATCATGTTACACTCGGACGACCGGAGGGATGTCGATTTGAGTGGGAGTTTTTTAAGTAAACTAAACTCATTATCTTGAACAATAGTCTGAGTTGTCTTTGCAAATTTATGTTGTAGATCAATGGCTCGCGCAGTAGCTTTCCTGAATTTCAATGCGTTCCTAGAGAAAACCAAGCTGAAAGATGATGGAAGTAACTTTGTAGACTGGGCCCGTAATCTGAGGATTATCCTCATGGCTGCCCAAAAGGCTTATGTCCTTGATGCACCGCTTGGTGAGCAACCCCCTCCAGCGTCTGTGGACGTTATGAACGCCTGGCAGGCGCGTGTTTATGACAACTCAATAGTTCAGTGCGCCATGTTGTATGGTTTAGAACCGGGACTTCAAAGGTGTTTTGAACGTCATGGAGCATATGAGATGTTCCAGGAGTTGAAGTTTATTTTTGAGAAGAATGCCCGGATCGAGAGGTATGTGACCTCCGATAAGTTCTATGCTTGCAAGATGGAGGAGAACGGGTCAGTCAGTGAACACATACTCAAAATGTCTGGGTATTACAACCGTCTGGCTGAGTTGGGAGTTGTGCTCCCGCCAGAGGCGATCACTGACAGAGTTCTTCAATCGCTACCACCTAGCTACAAGAGCTTTGTGTTGAACTATAACATGCAAGGGATGAACAAGTCAGTCGCCGAGCTATTTGCGATGCTGAAAGTCGCTGAGTCAGACATCCAGAAGGAGCATCAAGTGTTGATGGTCAATAAAACCACTAGTTTCAAGAAGAATGGCAAGGGCAAGAAGGGAAACTCTGCAGTTGCTCACATTTGCAACTCAAAGCAGGAACTGCGGAATAGACGGAGGCTGGCGAAGGACGAAGTGACGATGCGCGTGGGAAATGGTTCCAAGGTGGATGTGATCGTTGTCGGCACGCTCACTCTTCGATTACCATTGGGATTAGTGATGAACCTGAATAATTGTTATTTAGTGCCTGCGTTGAGCATGAACATTATATCTGGATCTTGTTTAATGCGAGACGGTTACTCATTTAAATCAGAGAATTATGGTTGTTCTATTTATATGGGTAATATCTTTTATGGTCATGCACCCATTGTGAGAGGTTTATTCTTATTGAATCTCGATAGTGATGATACACATGTTCATAACATTGATGCCAAAAGATGTAGAGTTGATAATGATAGTACCACTTTCTTGTGGCACAGCCGCTTAGGTCATATTGGTGTAAAACGCATGAAGAAACTCCATGCTGATGGACATTTGGAGTCACTTGATTTTGAATCACTTGATACATGCGAACCATGCCTCATGGGCAAGATGACTAAGACCCCATACTCCGGAACAATGGAACGAGCAAGTGACTTGTTGGAAATCATACATACTGATGTGTGCGGTCCGATGAGCATTGAGGCGCGCGGTGGAT
Organism: Elymus sibiricus; assembly: GCA_039707655.1. Lineage (NCBI taxonomy): Eukaryota > Viridiplantae > Streptophyta > Magnoliopsida > Poales > Poaceae > Elymus > Elymus sibiricus. Next base: position 50,796,957 of record CM077668.1, read on the forward strand.
ATCGTTATTTTCTCACCTTCACCGACGATTTGAGTAGATATGGGTATATTTACTTAATGAAACACAAGTCTGAAACGTTTGAAACGTTCAAGCAATTTCAGAGTGAAGTTGAGAATCATCGTAACAAGAAGATCAAATTCCTACGATCTGATCGAGGGGGAGAATATCTGAGTTATGAGTTTGGCAGTCACTTAAGACAATGTGGAATTGTTTCACAGTTGACGCCACCTGGAACACCACAGCATAATGGTGTGTCCGAACGTCGTAATCGAACCTTATTGGATATGGTGCGTTCCATGATGTCTCTTACCGATCTGCCACTATCATTTTGGGGTTATGCGTTAGAGACAACTGCATTCACTTTAAATAGGGCACCATCTAAGTCCGTTGAGACGACACCGTATGAACTGTGGTTTGGCAAGAAACCAAAGTTGTCGTTTCTTAAAGTTTGGGGATGCGATGCTTATGTCAAAAGGCTTCAGCCAGAAAAGCTTGAACCCAAAGCGGACAAATGCGTCTTCATAGGATACCCAAAAGAGACGGTTGGGTATACCTTCTATCTCAGATCCGAAGGCAAGTGTTTGTCGCTAAGAATGGGTCATTTCTCGAGAAAGAGTTTCTCTCGAAAGAATTGAGTTGGAGGAAGATAGAACTTGATGAGGTTGTTAAACCTTTACTTCAACTAGAGAGTAGCACTGCGCAGAAAGATGTTTCTGTGGAACCTACGTCAGTTGAAGAGGAAGCTGATGATGGTGATCATGAAGCTTCGGATCAAGTTACTATCGAACCTCGTAGGTCGACAAGGATACGTACTGCTCCTGAGTGGTACGGTAACCCTGTCTTAAAGGTCATGTTGTTGGACAACGATGAACCTACGAGCTGTGGAGAAGCGATGGTGGGCCCGGATTCCGACAAATGGTTAGAGGCCATGAAATCCGAGATGGGATCCATGTATGAAAACAAAGTATGGACTTTGGAAGTATTACCTGAAGGGCGAAAGGCCATTCAGAATAAATGGATCTTCAAGAAGAAGACGGCCGCAGACGGTAATGTCACCGTCTATAAAGCTTGACTTGTGGCAAAGGTTTTTCACAAGTTCAAGGAGTTGACTACGATGAGACTTTCTCACCTGTAGCGATGCTTAAGCCCGTCAGAATCATGTTAGCAATAGCTGCATTTTTCGATTATGAAATTTGGTAGATGGATGTCAAAACAGCGTTCCTTAACGGTTTTCTTAAGGAAGAGTTGTATATGATGCAACCAGAAGGTTTTGTCGATCTAGAGAATGCTAACAAAGTTTGCAAACTCCAGCGTTCCATTTATGGACTGGTGCAAGCGTCTCGGAGTTGGAATCTTTGCTTTGATGAGGTGATCAAAGCGTTTGGGTTTATACAAGTTTACGGAGAAGCTTGTATTTAGAAGAAAGTGAGTGGGAGCTCTATAGCGTTTCTAATATTATATGTGGATGACATATTGCTGATTGGAAACAATATAGAACTTTTGGGAAGCGTGAAGGCGTATTTGAACAAAGAGTTTTTTAATGAAGGACCTAGGAGAAGCTGCTTTCATATTAGGCATCCAGATCTATAGAGATAGATCGAGACGCTTAATAGGACTTTCACAGAGCACATACCTTGATAAAGTTTTGAAGAAGTTCAAAATGGATCAGTCCAAGAAGGGGTTCTTGCCTGTTTTGCAAGGTGTGAAGTTGAGTAAGACTCAATGCCCAGCGACTACAGAGGATAGAGAAAAGATGAGGGTCATCCCCTATGCTTCTGCCATAGGCTCTATCATGTATGCGATGCTGTGCACAAGACCAGATGTCAGCCTTGCCATAAGTATGGCCGGAAGGTTTCAAAGTGATCCAGGAGTGGAACACTGGACAACGGTCAAGAATATCCTTAAGTACCTGAAAAGGACTAAGGAAATGTTTCTCGTTTATGGAGGTGATCAAGAATATCCTTAAGTACCTGAAAAGGACTAAGGACAGGGTTACGTCGATGCAAGCTTTGACACTGATCCAGATGACTCTAAGTCTCAAACCGGATACGTATATATTCTAAATGGGGGAGCGGTAAGCTGGTGCAGTTCCAAGCAAAGCGTTGTAGCTGATTCTACATGCAAAGCGGAGTACGTAGCTGCCTCGGAGGCGGCGATGGAAGGTGTCTGGATGAAGCAGTTCATGACAGATCTTGGAGTTGTGCCCAGTTGTGACGCCCCTGCTCGACCGTGCACTAATCATACACGCAAATGCACACGATCGAGATCAGAGACTCGCGGGAAGATATCACAACACAACTCTAAACACAAATTAAAATAATACAAGCTTTATATTACAAGCCAGGGGCCTCGAGGGCTCGAATACATAAGCTCGAGTCATACAAGCATCAGCGGAAGCAAAAGTATCTGAGTACAAACACAAAGTTAAACAAGATGCCTTAAGAGGTAGAGAGAGGGCAGCAGGAGCCATCTATGCCATGGCGCTGCCCTCCCTCTCCCTCGTAGTTCCTCTCTCTCTCCGCGTAGCTTAGCGAAGCTCTGCTGAGATTGCTCCACCACCACCGCCGCCACGCCGTTGTGCTGCCGGAGGACTCGAGCTACTACTTCACCATCGCTCGCTGGATCGAGGAGGTGAAGGCGTCATCAAGCCGTACGTGTGTTGAACGCGGAGGTGTCGTTTGTTCGGCACTTGATCGGGAGTTCGCGGGACGGATCGTGATTGGATCGCGAAGACGTTCGACTACATCAACCGCGTTTCTTAACGCTTCCGCTTAGCGATCTACAAGGGTATGTAGATGCAATCTCTCCTCTCGTAAATGTTCATCTCCTAGATCGATCTTGGTGAGCATAGGAAAAATTTTGTTTCCCATGCAACGTTCCCCAACATCTCTTCCGTTAGACCCCGAGACCGACGCTGCCTCGGAGGACTGCTACTCCGTCGATGACCCCTCTTTTGCCGCAGAGCTTCCAGGCAAGCAAACCCCCTTGGGCATGCCTATATCACCTATTCTTTCTCCCTCCTACTTGCATTAGAATTTGCTACTGATTTTGATTGATCCTATTCTGATGCATAGCCTGTTTTTGTAAACTGCTATTGATACCTTACCTGCTATCCTAAATGCTTAGTATAGGTTGGTTGGTAAACCATCTGTGCCCCTCTTCCTTGTCCTAGTTGCCCCGCTTAGTTACCAGTGCCCCGATCGATGTGATCGACGGGCTGAGACCAGCACATCACCACACACCCCCCCTAAGTTGCTCGACTCTGCAGAGCTAATGTCGAGTGCCGAGGGTGATACCTCTTATCTCACTCCTGATGTTGCCTCTGTGATACAGCTAGTTGGTTGTGGGTTACCAAGGGTAATTCCTCTTTCACCACCTCCGACGAATCTTCTATCATGCAACCCCGCAAGTGTGAATACCATCGAGGGTGATTCCTCCGGGTTCACCTTGACGGGTACATCGAGTGGGAATCCAACGAGGGTGATTCCTCGGATTCCATCTTGATGTTATGGACACACGGTTACCTGGATTTTACTACAGCTACTGTATAAAGACGGGTCGACCCTGAGGGGTACCCGCGAGAGATGTAGAGTCGGGTTGACCATGAGGGTACCCGCGAGATAATTACGTGGCACGGCCGAACATTCCTAGCCCTTGCCGTAAGTCCAAGAGACGGGGCGACGGGGTCACATGATCGTGGATCTCTGCTCGTCTCCGCGAGCTCCTAATAATGCACTAACGGATTTGGTTATTTGATCTGAGTTTACCACTGGCCTATACGCACTACCACCACACGGGATAATGGTTTAATGGGGCCCTCGGCGCCGTATGTATCAGCCGAAAGCTCTGTCAGACGTCCAGTTCAGCATTGCGGCACGGACGGGTCGGCACCCCAGAGGTGGTGCCTGGATCGCCCTGCTCGCAACGACCCGGAGTGCAAAGGGCGATTTGCCCAAGACCCCTGAGCACTTAGGATGTAGACCGGCGGGGACCTCTCTGCTGAGCCTAGGTAGGACTACGTCGTGTCGATCAGCCGAGGCCGGGCATGACCCAGAAAAGTGTGTCCGGCTGGAGTTAATCGAGCGTGTTGGGTAACAGTAGTGCACCCCTGCAGGGAAGATTATCTATTTGAATAGCCGTGTCCACGGTAACAGGACGCTCAGTGTAGTATCCCGATCTACTACAACTTGAACTGGTTACATGCTACTTTAATTGGAAGCTCCGGGATCGCTTTCTCGCAGGGAGTCGAGGAAGGATCTCTAGGCTTTGTTACAACAAGATTATTACTTTATTATATGATACTAATCTGCACTCTTCTAATGCTGCAAGACGTTGAAGATGCTAGTCTTCGATAGGCTAGGCCCTTTCTCTATTCTGGCATTCTGCAGTCTAGTCCACAAATACAGCCTTCCCTTGATACCGATGCATATGTAGAATAGATCTGATGTAAGTCTTGCGAGTACTTTTGATGAGTACTCACGGTTGCTTTGCTTCCCTTTTCCCCATACCCGATTGCTGAGACCAGATGATGGAGCCCCGGAGCCAGCCGCCCCAGTCGACGACTACTACTACCCCTCTGGTGGAGCCTACTACTACGTGGAGACCGCCGACGGCCAGAAGTAGTTTAGGAGGCTCCCAGGCAGGAGGCATGCGCCTTTTTGATCGTTGTCGTTGTTTTGCCTCGCCTTTTTAAGGCATCCTTGTTTAACTTTTATGTCTGTACTCAGATATTTGTTGCTTCCGCTAACGCTTGTGCTCAAGCTTATGTATTCGAGCCCTCGAGGCCCCTGACTTGTAATATAAAGCTTGTATTATTTTATTTTGTGTCTAGAGTCGTGTTGTGATATCTTCCCGTGAGTCCCTGGGCTTGATCATGCGCATTTGCGTGTATGATTAGTGCACGGTCGGGTCGGGGCGTCACAGCCCTTCCCCCGCCTCCCCAAGCTTCTCTCCGCCAGGTTCGGCCGCTGTCGCGATGCCACCGCGCCGTCGCCAGAGGAGCTCCACCGGCTTCCACGGCGTGCGTCGGCATGCAACCATCCGTTAATCAATCGAGATCACACAGGATGGTGTGCACTACTGGCTCGGCACGTGGGACGAGACAAACATCGCCGCCCGCGCCTTCGACAAGGATTTGGGGCGCCTCGGGTTGCCAAAGTCCCACTTGAACTTCCCAGAGATTGACAACCAGGCCGATGCAGAGTTCGTCGGTCCCGACATCGAGATGACGACAGTCGCGGAGAAGAACGAGACACGAGTCGTTCTTGATCAGTGCGACGCTCGCCAGCGGGATGAGGCCACGATGGCAAGGTTTGCGGCGGAAAATCCCCACCTCGTGTAGGCGAAGTACGAGTGCTATGCGTCGCAGAACAAGGCGAAGAAGGAGGTGAAGGAGGAGAAGAAGAGGAAGGAGGAGGAGGTTGGCCCCTCGACGGTGGTCGTGCTCGATAGTTAGGACTCAGTGAAGAACGAGGTCGATGAGTCGGGCTCTGAGATCGACTGGAACAACCTCTCCGATGAGTAGTCTGCATTACTTTGTAGTCGAATAATCTTTCTATCAGAACTACTTTTAGATTGTATCAGAACTATGATTTTAGTTTGTATTGAAACTATGTTTGAAATTTGCATATTTTATCTAAATTTTCAATGTTTCGATGTTTTCGTGCCCAATGTGCACCGATTGTTGGAGCAAAATAGTGCATTATTTTACATCATTTGTTGAAGCAAACATATTTTAGGTGATGCAAAATTCACTTTTTGGTGATTTAAAACTATTTTTTAGGTGCCCAAAATACATCACCTGTTGGAGGTGCTCTGAGTTCCCCCTTTACACGACGTCGGATTTGTGTTCGGGTTCAGGGGCGGAGCAAGCTCGTTGGGTTCCCAACGGTTTTTCCTCACGGGGTATTACATATACATTTGTTTTCAAAAAAAAAAAGTTAAAATCCATGGTCTTTGCATCATTGATGCATACTATATCCATTCTTACTAATTATTAAGCAGAGTATAAAACAAAGAAAATCACTGTCGAATCATTACGAAATATGGAATTAAAATCTACGACTAAGTCCCTGCTTGGCCCGGGAACTCGGCCTTGACGCGGTTGATGAAGCTCCAAGGGATAGTCACGTCCATGTAGGCGAACTCGACGTGCTTGAAGTCCAAGGATGGCCCAACGGCAGCGAACAGCTGCGGGATCTCCGAGAGCGTCGCGTCGCGCCTGACTGGAACGACGGACGGCGGGGAAAGCCCGCTCGCAAGCTCGTCGACGGCTCTTAGGAACTGGGCCACCCCAAAGGCATCAGCGGCGGCATGGTTCCACGTCATCCCAACGACGCAGTCACATTAAATACTTCGAATGCACGTCCACGAAAAAACTGATAGCAAAAGGTATACCCTTATTTTTTCGGCAATGATAAATCCCGAACGTTTGGATTTTAAGCATGGCAACCCTAATGTTTTTCATGGCAACTTTTAGTTCACGCGAGGTTGGCAAACATGGCAATTTTCTGACAAAAAAAGAACTGGGACAAAGTTGCCATGTCTTAACAACTAAAGTTGCCACCTCGCTTCAACTAAAGTTGCCATGTAAAAACGTTCGGGATGAAATGCTTAAAATCCGAACGTTCGGATTTTATCGGGGTCCTATTTTTTTTTCTACTTTTTCTCACCGTGGTACAACTTCCATGATATGTTATAAGGTTTTTTTTTGTTACAACTTCCACGATGTGTTACAAGGTTGCAGCCCATGTGCGTGCATAAATATATACTAGCAAAAGGGCCTGTGCGTTGCAACGGGAGAAAAAAATTCATAATCTTCAATGGCCATGACCACATTTTACTGCATCACCGAGATACACTATCACTCTCAATTTCATGAAATTGTGAATAATTTTTAAAATCATAAACATTTTTTTAAACTCATGAACATATTTGAAATTGTGAACATTTTTCAAATTCATGAACACTTTTACAAATTTTCGAACATTTTCTAAAATTAAGAACATTTTTTGAATTCATGAACATTTTATACTATTTGCAAACATTTTTTAAAAGTGTGAAAAAAAATTAAAACAATTTTCTTGAATTAACGAACATTTTTTGATTCAACGAACATTTTTTTGGAAATTGGTGGAACAATTTTTTATATTAACGAATATTTTTTGATTTAACGAACATTTTTTTGATTTAACAAACATTTTTTGAAATGCATGAATATTTTTTGAATCAGCAAACATTTGTGAATGAATAAACTATTTTGTAAGAAGCCGGTACGGCCCCTAATCAGCCGACATGCGATTTCCCATCCCTTTCTACAAAGTAAGAAATCATCCCTACCCAAATGAGCGTTTAGCAAAAAAGAGTCGGGATAGTCCAGGATTAGAGGTGCCAGTTTCATGGATTTTGAGTTCAGGGTTAATTTGATATAGACTCGAAGTACGCATTCAAGGTTCATTTTACCTTTCTCTCAGCTATGCGGAACAGATGGACAAGAACAGAAGATTCACACCGCCCGTGTTACCCCACGTCATGTACCTCTAGTCACCGCTCCAAAGAAGGCATGAGCGCTCCCCCTCCTCGGCCGTCAGTGAGTTCGCTGAGAAGTACAATACGGGATTGCTTTGTCTCTGTTCACGGATGGTGGGCAGAGGAAGGCAACTGAGAGCCAGTTTGTACTGCGTCGACTCCCGGGTCCCCATGCATTCTTCCATTAATGTGTCGCCTCGAGCAACAGATGACAGCGGATCGGGAGACGAGACAACGCGGAGTGAAATGCATCTAAAGTCCTCGTACTTGCTGGCATGGTTCAAAACGGTCCTCGGGCTTGCAAATTTCTTCACTATGGTCCTCATACTCGAAAATACGGTCCATCTACGGTCCTGGGGCGAGTCCCTTTTACGTACTCCAGGCCACATGTAGAGATAATGTGTGGGTCCCACCTGTTAGCATGTGGTGGGAGAAAGAAAAGAGTATTGCGAAATATAGGATGCGAGCGGCGGGGATCGAACCTGGAGCTCTGAGACGAGTGGGACGCGGTGACGCTCAACTACATCTTTGACACCACGTCGGCATACGAGGTGCATGATCTTCACGACCGTCAATGGAAAGGTCGTGGCCTCGCAACCCATGTAGTCGGCGACCGTGTGTGTCGTGCCATCATGGGGCACGAGGTGCTACCGCCGCCTGGGGTGTTAAGGGAGTGGCGATGGCTGGTGTTGCCGGTCGTCGTCGCCACCATCGCTGCGCCCGGAACTTATCGTCGAGCAAGATCCAGCTCAGTACAGTTACAAGGTTTTCGAAAGTGGGCCCGGTTGACAGGGAAATATGGCGCTGGCAACCGACTTGCTTTAACACGGAGGGATGCGGAACGATTTGAGAGCCTCTACACCGGATGTGCTACAGCCATGTGGGCTCAACTTCCCATCTCCTCAGCCCAACTCTGCCGCTTCTCTAAATAAAAAATCTCCTTGTTGTGGCTGCAGCGGCGCCGCCCCTCTTCCTCCCTGTAGTGGTGAAATCACAGCAGATGCCATGAGATGGCTAAACATGGGGGGCTGTGTGAGGACGCCGGTGGGTTCCGGAAGCGAGGTTGGCACGCGCGAGCGGGAGACACAAGACGTACCCAGGTTCAGGGCCCTCCGGGGAGGTAACACCCCTAGTCCTGCCGAATCGATTGATAGGCTCAGAGGCCGCAATGGTTACAATGGTGCTCCTGGAGCTGTTTGGGAGGAGGAAGAAGGAGCTAGCTCTCCCTCGGCCTCTCCTGTGAGTGTGTGTGTGTGTGTGTGTGTGTGTGTGTGTGTGTGTTGCTACTGGGTTCGAATGGGTGCCAACCCCTCTGCTTGGAGGCCTCCTGGGGGGTCTTATAGCCCGACCCCCCAAGGTTACATGGGTAAATCCGAGAGAGGCGGGAACGAGCGTCCGCGAGCATGCTGCTGCGAGAGGTCACCCGGGGTCTTTTATCAACAGATGCCCAGGGGACAAGATACACTGTGGATGATGGAGATGCACTGTAGATGAACAACGCGCTGACAAGCGAACAGTGCACCACTCTTCACCAATAGTGCGCTGCCGCCGGGTACGGCCGTCGCGTCTGCGTGTGTCCAATGGGACGTCGTAGTTGACTTCGGGCAGCCGGCTGGCTGGGGCAGCCGGCCGCGGGCGCGAGCCGGAGCAGCCGGCTGGCTGGAGAAGCCGGCTGTCTGGAGCAGCCGGCCGCGGGCGCGAGCCGGAGCAGCCGGCCCGGGCGGGCAGGCACCCCGTCCGACTCACCGTCTTGGGACCACCCAGGGGTCATCCCCCCGACACTCCCCATTCCTCTCCTCGCCCCTCTTCTGCCCATCTGAGCCGTCGCTGCCACCCCTCCTCAACGCCTCACGAGCCCCTTCTCCCTTCCTCTTTCTGAGCGGCGACGATTGGTGGGATTGGAGGCGGCAGCTCGCGCAATGGGGGAGATGCAGGCGCGCGTCTGGAAAGGATGTTGCGGAGGTCGGTGACATGGAGAGAGGCGGTGGCCGGCTGGAAGGGAGGTAATGACCATCGATGGTGACACAATCACGCCGCTCTGTTGGGAAGGCCTCATGTACGACCTCGACAACGGTCTTGTTGCCGCCGCCCAACCTAGGGTTTGGCCATGGCGACCTCTGCTCATGACAACGTTGGTAGGAGGTGATTTGGTGACTCCTATAGTGTTGTATTTGTCTTGTTTCCTTAATTTGGCATATTACTTTGAACAGATCCAGTGGAGGGCTCGAGGTGGTTGCTTATTCCGATGTTTCCTTCGTAAACAATGCAATGTTACACACAAAGAGGTGAATCCGGGGTGTCAAATGCAGGCTAATCAAGGTTGCATTAGAGCTGCAGTGGATGCTATCCGTTTTGAAAGGCATGAAGATAGACTGAGCTTCTCATTTCATCATAGATTTTTACAGGAACTTCTTTTGGACATAATCATTGCTAAGCAGTTGCTCAATCAGTGGACAATTTTTTTGGAGGAAGGATTATGGTCAAACTACTCACATTCACATATAGACCCTCACAGTACCAGATAGTTTGCTTGGCAATGGTAAGAAACTCAAAGATTGCTCGATCATTTCTTTGCAAATTTATTTGGGAACACTAGGACTAACAATCATGCTAACTAACCTTTACCAAGGGACACATTGAAACATAGTCCATATGAATGTTGTTGAAGAAACAAATGCATTTCCATGTGAAGTTCTGTCAAAGTGTTCATATGTTGGTGAGCAAATGTACTCTGAAAGCTAATGGGTTGGGAGCATGCCATTGAGGCGCTTCGCGGCAGGCGTTTGTTGACTGGGAGCTCACCGGCTGGGAGCAGTGCTTGTCCATCCTCCTTCCTTCGTTGACTTCCCATATTCTGGTGGTTAGTTCCTCTCCCTTTTAATTTGATTTAGCTTATGATTTCTTCTCGCACAACCTGTATTTCTTTCGGAGTGTTCTACTTCTTTGTCCTTTGTTGGTCGCCTCCCTGTCTTCTAACATAGGTTTGTTCCCCTCTCTCAAATTTTTCTGTTCCGTGTTGTATTTTTTTAATCCCTCCCATAAGCTCACCGGATGTCCTCCTCTGCGTACCTCAATGCGTTGGTACCTAGGTCACCAGCACCGGCAGGTCCGCCAAGGATGAGCACATGTCTCCTATTCTCTTATCACTGGCGTCTCTTCTGTCGGTCGCTGCCGGTAGGTTCTCCCCTATTTGCCTCCATCCTCCACGGTCCCTAAGGCAGACCGAGTAGCCACCACTTTCGCAAATCGACGCCGCATACCATGTTCAAGGCCTCGAAGCCTTGCCCACCCCAATAGCCCAACCCCAATCTACCTGGGCACAATCATCATCGTCCGTGCAGGTTGGCTCCTCCCGACGCCCTACGACCATCAGCACAAGGACATTGTGTTGCCACGCTAAGTTGTCATCAGAGAGTTCCCGTCCTCGATTTGTGCCTGATAAAATGTGTCACCCCAGAGACCTCCCTACTGGTTTCCCACACTTGCCGCCACCGGGCTTTTCCACCCCTTAAGCTTGGTGATGTTATTGTGCTTTCCATTTCAGTTGTGATGATGTTCTACGCTTGATGTTTGTCTAAGAAATTTAGCACCTAGCATTAACCCAGCCTTTCATTCTTTCATATGTGGGAGCATCGAGGGTAATTTTCTTATTGATTTAGCAGGTTTAAGCCATAATTTGGTTGCTTCCATCGCTGAAATTGAACATTGAGTCTAGAATTTGGTTGCTTCATTCCATCGCTGAAACTGAACATTGAGAAGCTGTTAGGTGTTTTTTTTAAGAAATATGGATCTGGAAATATTTTACAGTAACTTATAAGGTATTGCCTTATATCTGTGGGCTCTTGTTAGGATCAATGGACAGTGGGAGAGCCTCCCACTGACGGATTATATCTGTGGTCATTTGTGCACAGATGATATTATGCTCTAGCCTCATTTGTTTTGTGTGCTTAGGTTGAACAATGTGCAACATGAAAAATAACAAATCTTGTTTTATGGTAACTTACATGATAGTTCTTATATCTGCAGTTATCTATAGTTCTATACACACATGATATGGTGCTTCTAGCCTAATTTGTTTTTGTTGTCAGGTTAAGCAATATGCAGAAAGTTTAACAAAGCAGTGGTCGCCTCCCTATGTTGTTAAATATATATTTGAGACCATCACCATACACATTAAATTGAAACCATATTACAACACTTTGACCTTAACATAAGTGAAATAAATGTATTTACTTCCTCACACTGTTCATTGAACTTTACTTTTTTTTGTATAGTTCATTTGATTAATAATTTTTGTAGTCGTAAGATAATTTTATTAATACTCTTATTCAGTTAAACTTTCAAAACTAAGGATTAAAGGGGAGGTACTTTTTCCTTAGAAAAAAGGGAGGTACTAAAAGAGGAAGTTTATGTAGAAAGAACGCCCTCACGGATGAAAGAAATATAGTATGTATCTTACATTCATTCCTGTCATTAGCTAGGATCACATCCAGTAAGTAATATCTCAAAACATACAAACCATGCAATAGTATAATAATGCCTATTTGGAATCTTGATATTCCAGTAGTCTAGAAAGTTTTTACAATCAGCTTGCTTCTTTTTTTCCTGTAGTTCTTTCTCATGGCTTCTGTCGTCCCTTCTATTTTGAATGTTGTCCTTTTTCCAAAACTGGCTCATGTTTGATGCCTACTGATGTGGTAAGTCATATCTTTTGTTAACAGAGTGTGCTTTAAAATTCACATCATTTGCACTTATAGGTTTTTTTCCTGCTACAAGAACAGACAATGAGATGTACAACCAGAGGAAATTTTATATCGTGGTTTCGTTTCTTGATTAAAAGAGCGACAACCTACAGACAGCTTGCTAACAGTTGTTTTGTACTCCTTCCGTTCGAAATAGTTTTCTGGTTTTAGTTCAAATTTGAACTAAAACCATGACACCTATTTTGGAACAGAGGGAGTACCTCATATATAGATGATTTTTTAATCATAGATCATCCATTTTCTAGGACTTATCCATCTGATTCATGATTTTCTTAACCATTTTTTATTTCAGGTACACATAAAGCCACATGAGGTATCAAGTTATGATGTTTAATTTCTTCAACCAATAGGATGGGATACCTGTGAAGTTGGTTAAAAAGCTAAATGCTTGTGTTTTACCGATGCATTCCTCTCAAGCTTAAAAGAATCAGGTTTCGCAATGAAGGCAAGCACATAAAGCACCGCTAGCTGATTCCTTTGTAGTAATGAATAAATTCAATGCAGGAATTAGGTCAAACGGAGCTCCGTATTTCTTCTCCGATCTATTGATTTGGTTTGGCCAACTAGATTGATTTATCTTTCCATGGGAAGAGGTGCTTTGTAATGGGTTTGATCTTGCGGTGCTCAATCCCAGTGACAGAAAGGGACATGACACGTATGTATCATTGCTATTAAGGGTAAAAAGATGGGGTTTATTCATACGTGAGTTTATCTTGTCTACATCATGTCATCGTTCTTAAGGCGTTACTCCGTTCTTTATGGACTTACTACACTAGATGCATGCTAGATAGCGGTCGATGTGTGGAGTAATAGTAGTAGATGCAGGCAGGAGTCGGTCTACTTGTCTCGGACGTGATGCCTATATACATGATCATTGCCTTGGATATCGTCATGATTATTTGCTTTTCTATCAATTGCCCAACAGTAATTTGTCTACCCACCGTATGCTATTTTCTCGAGAGAAGCCTATAGTGAAAACTATGGCCCCCGGGTCTATCTAAATCATATTACTAAAACCCTAAAAATATTGCTGCCATTTTCTTTTATTTATTTTATTTTGTTTTTTTGTTTCAATCTATCTATCTATCATATACAATTTAATCTTGCAATTGACCGCCGAGGGATTGACAACCCCTCGTTTGCGTTGGGTGCAAGGATTTGTTGTTTGTGTGCAGGTACTGCTAACGAGGTGTTGCGTGATTCTCCTACTGGTTCGATAACCTTGGTTTCATAACTGAGGGAAATACTTATCTCTACGGTGCTGCATCATCCCTTCCTATTTGGGGATAATACCAACGCAAGCTACAAGTAGCAGGAAGAATTTCTGGCATCGTTGCCGGGGAGACATCATCAACATCTATCAAGTACCTTTGCATAAACCCTCATCTCCTTGCATTTACTTTATTTGCCTCTCGTTTTCATCTCCCCCACTTCTAAAACGTTTTTACAAAAATACAAAAATATTTTCCGTTTGCCTTTTTCTTGTTTGCTTATTCGTTTACTTGAAATTTGTTATCATGAGTGATTTTGGCATGGCGGAAACCGATGATGGTAAAACTCCTAAAAAGGGGAGTTCTACCAATCTTGATGCTAAAACTTTTGTGTTAAGACATGGTAATGTTATAGGAAAAAGTGCCATCCAAGAATTCTTTAATTGCATTAGGACCTTGGCTTTTGATGATGCACCTATACTTAAAGAAACTAATAATTATGCCGATGCTATTTCTGCACTTGTTCTTAAACTTGAAAGAAGATTTATTCTCAGCCATCCTACTTTGAAAAGATTGTTTTATGAGTTACCGGTTATAAAAGATCCTAGAGCTAAGAAAATAGCTACCCTTGTTCTCATGAATGAATTTGATCATATAGTGCAAGAAGCTAGGGAGATCTTTGATTTCTATTGTATGAACTGTGAAAAACCGGTAATAGACGAGATCCTTTATAATAATGATCACTTGCTGAGATATTTGTTCCGCGATGACCACATCTTTGATGAGAATATTAAAAAGGAAGTTCCTCCTTTGAATATAATCCAACAAGTTTTCAATAGCGTCAATAGACAATACTCTTGGATTGTAGCTGGTAATCAAGAGGGATTTAAAGATGGATAACTTGCTAATGCTTAAATTTCTATGGGTGATCTATTTCATATTACCTTTGAAAAACCCCTTGATAAAAGTGCACCTTTGGATAAGAAGAAGAAAGATGACAATACTTGAAACTATCACTAGTAGAAAACAGGGCTTTGGTCCTCGCCAGATCATAGCATTAGTCCCGGTCGTGTTACGAACCGGGACTAATGGGAGCATCAGTCCCGGTTCGAGAGGCTAGGACGCCGGCCGGGCCTTGGCAGGCATCAGTCCCGGTTCGGCTGGGACCTTTAGTCCCAGTTCCATCCACCAACCGGGACTAAAGGGGTTGCTGCCCTTTAGTCCCGGTTGGTGTCTGGAACCGGGACTAAAGGGTAGGCCATTAGTCCCGGTTTAGACACAAACCGGGACTAAAGTTTTTCCTATATATATCCACGCCCCCCCCATCTCCTCTGTTTTTTGGCCGTGGAAGGGTGGAGGTGTGGGCTACTCTGTTTTTTGCCTATATATGCACATGAGGTGTTCGATGAAATGCCGGAGCCACACTTAAGCTTTCTCCTCTGTTCTTCCTCCAAGCTCGACCTCCAAGCTCCATTTTCCCCAAGATTTGTCTAGGTTTGGCGGTGTACCAACTATCCAAGTGTTCTAAAAAGGTTAGCAACTTCATCCTTTCATCTCTCACTGCTAGTTTAGCTCATTTCAAATGCTCTAGAAGTAGTGTGGTTTGTGGGTTTTAGTGGAGGAGTGTATGTGTAAGTTTATTTGATTTAGATGCACAATTTGGGCTCAAATTAACTTCTTAGTTTGCACATGTGTAGGGTGCCGTCCCGTCCCCGTCCCCGTCCTCACCGCCGTCGATTGCCCGCGCCGATCTCGTCGCCGGCACCACCGTGGTGAGCCTCTTGTTCTTATCTTTTTTGTAAAGAAAAAATTCTTACTTGTATGTTCTGTAATGGTTTTTGATATACTTAATTATATAATGCACGCAGATGAACCGGCAATGGATGTACGGTGACCGACGCACCTCCGACTACATTACGGGCCTGCATAATTTTCTCGATGTGGCTGAGGCAAACAAGCAGAATGGTTTTATGTATTGTCCATGTACTATCTGTGAGAATATGAAGGATTACTCTGACTCGAAAACCCTTCACTTCCACCTGCTTTCGATGGGTTTCATGCCACACTATAATGTTTGGACCAAGCAAGGAGAAAGAGGGGTTATGATGGAAGACAACGAAGAATAAGAGGATGATGACAACTATCCTATGTTCCCTGAATATGGTGATACTGCAACGGGGGAAGCTGAAGATCAAGAGGCACCAGATGTGCCCGATGATGATCTTCTCCGGGTCATTGTTGATGCACATAGAGGATGCGAAAGTGAAAGGGAGAAGTTGAAGTTCGATCGCATGTTAGAGGATCACAAAAAAGGGTTGTACCCAAATTGCGAAGATGGCAACACAAAGCTTGGTACCGCACTAGAATTGCTGCAATGGAAGGCAGAGAATGGTGTATCTGACAAGGGATTTGGGAAGCTACTGAAAATAATGAAGAAGAAGCTTCCAAAGGATAACGAATTGCCTAACAGTACGTACGAAGCAAAGAAGGTTCTCTGCCCTCTAGGATTAGAGGTGCAGAAGATACATGCATGCCCTAATGACTGCATCCTCTACCACGGTGAGGAGTACGAGAATTTGAATGCATGCCCGGTATGCGGTGCATTGCGGTATAAGATCAGACGAGATGACCCTGGTGATGTTGAGGGCGATCGCCCCAGGAAGAGGGTTCCTGCGAAGGTGATGTGGTATGCTCCTATAATACCAAGGTTGAAACGTCTGTTCAGAAACAAACAGCATGCCAAGTTGTTGCGATGGCACAAAGAAGACCGTAAGAAAGACGAGAAGTTGAGAGTACCCGCTGATGGGTCGCAGTGGAGAAAAATCGAGAGAAAGTGGCCGGACTTTGCAGGTGACGCAAGGAACTTATGGTTTGGTATAAGTGCAGATGGCATTAATCCTTTTGGGGAGCAAAGCAGCAATCATAGCACCTGGCCTGTGACTCTATGTATCTATAACCTTCCTCCTTGGTTGTGCATGAAGCGAAAGTTCATTATGATGCCAGTGCTCATCCAAGGCCCTAAGCAACCCGGCAACGACATTGATGTGTACCTAAGGCCATTAGTTGAAGAACTTTTACAGCTGTGGGACATAAAAGGTGTACGTGTGTGGGATGAGCACAAACAGCAGGAATTTGACCTACGAGCGTTGCTGTTTGTAACCATCAATGATTGGCCTGCTCTTAGTAACCTTTCAGGACAGACAAACAACGGATACCACGCATGCACGCACTGTTTAGATCAGACCGAAAGTATATATTTGGATAAATGTAAGAAGAATGTGTACCTGGGACATCGTCGATTTCTTCCGACCAAGCATGCCTTAAGAAAGAAAGGCAAGCATTTCAAAGGTGAGGCAGATCACCGAAAGAAGCCTGTCCTCCGTACTGGTGATGATATACTTGATATGGTCAAGGATTTACAAGTAATCTTTGGAAAGGGTCCTGGCGGACAATCTGTTCCGAATGACACTGACGGACACGCACCCATGTGGAAGAAGAAATCTATATTTTGGTACCTACCCTATTGGAAAGACCGAGAGGTCCGCCCTGCAATCGACGTGATGCACGTGACGAAGAATCTTTGCGTGAACCTACTAGGCTTCTTGGGCGTGTATGGGAAGACCAAAGATACACCGGAGGTACGGGAGGACCAGCAATGTATGAACGTAAAAGACGGCATGCATCCAAAGCAGTATCAAGGTCCTGCCAGCTACACTCTTACCAAAGCAGAGAAGGAAATCTTTTTTGAATGCCTGCTCAGTATCAAGGTCCCGTCTGGCTTCTCGTCTAATATAAAGGGAATAATAAATATGGCAGAGAAAAAATTCCAGAACCTAAAGTCTCATGACTGCCACGTGATTATGACGCAACTGCTTCCGGTTGCATTGAGGGGGCTTCTACCAGAAAATGTTCGAATAGCCATTGTGAAGCTATGTGCATTCCTCAATGCAATTTCTCAGAAGGTAATCGATCCAGAAATCCTACCAAGGTTACAGAATGATTTGGTCCAATGTCTTGTCAGTTTTGAGTTGGTGTTCCCACCATCCTTCTTCAATATTATGACGCACGTCCTAGTTCACCTAGTCGACGAGATTGCAATTCTGGGTCCTGTATTTCTACACAATATGTTCCCCTTTGAGAGGTTCATGGGAGTCTTAAAGAAATATGTCCGTAACCGTGCTAGGCCAGAAGGAAGCATCTCCATGGGCCATCAAACAGAGGAAGTCATTGAGTTTTGTGTTGACTTTATTCCTGACCTTAAGCCGATTGGTGTTCCTGAATCGCGGCATGAGGGGAGACTGGGTGGAAAAGGCACGCTAGGACCGAACTCAATAATATGTAGGGACGGGCATTCTTGGGCGCAAGCATACTACACAGTTCTACAGAATTCTACCTTGGTGGCCCCGTATATCAATGAACTCAAGAATATTCTACGCTCCAAACACCCGGAGCAGTCTGACGACTGGATTACACGTGAACACATGGGGACTTTCGGTGGTTGGTTGCAAACACATCTCATGGGTAACACCACTGTTGGAGATGAGATGTACTTGTTGGCCAGGACACCATCTTTGACTGTATTGACTTTCCAAGGGTACGAGATAAATGGGAATACATTTTACATGATCGCCCAAGATAAAAAGAGCACTAACCAAAACAGTGGTGTCTGCTTTGATGCAGCAAACACCAATAGGGCAAAGGACACATATTATGGTTACATAGAGGACATATGGGAACTTGACTATGGACGTGATTTTAAGGTCCCTTTGTTTCGGTGCAAATGGGTCAATCTGTCAGGAGGCGGGGTACAGGTAGACCCGCAGTACGGAATGACAACAGTGGATCTCAACAATCTTGGGTACACAGACGAACTATTCTTCCTAGCCAATGATGTGGCGCAGCTTTTCTATGTGAAGGACATGTCTACCAAACCGAGAAAAAGAAAAGATAAGGAAGCGAATACATCATACGATGAGCCAAAGCGCCACATAGTTCTTTCAGGGAAAAGAAACATCGTGGGAGTGGAGGACAAGACAGACATGTCAGAAGATTATGAAAAGTTTCATGAAATTTCTCCCTTCAGAGTGAAGACTGACCCAAGCATCCTGTTAAATGATGAAGATTATCCATGGTTACGGCGCAATAAGCAAGGGACACACGCGAAGAAATAGTTTTATACCCCAAGATCCCACTCTGGGATGTGACCAGCTTCACCGCCATCACTTTCTCTCTAGTGTGAGTTTCCGGACTTATAGCTGGAAAGTGCCACTTCGGACAAACCGGAGGGAATCTTTGTAAGAGCTAGCTAGGGCATTTTGACATTTGAAACATGATTTTAGAATAATTATTTATTAAGTTATGAAATTTCAATTATTCCTATCCTTTTAGTATTTTAATTATACAGAGGAGTTAATCAATGCAATTATGTCCAAACAAAATATGAATGTCTTCTGAGCACCGGTTGGTTGCTCAATATTTTCAAAAACATATTGACAAACCAACACCTGATGTGTCAAAGAATAAAGTTATATAAAATTCTAGTTATGATCAACTAAAACAAAACTATAATATTCTTCAATAGCAAAAAGAATCAACTAAAAAGCTTTTATAAAACTCTAGTTATGATCAAAATAATATTAACTTAAAATTATATAAAAATGAGGTACATACCTCCGACTTTACCTCAAGCCCGCTCATCTCTATAAAATTGACATAACATATGCAAAAAATAACATAAAAAATAAAAAGACATAACATGTGCCATATATTTTATAGTGGTTATGAAAGAATATTAAAATTGACATAACATATGCAAAAAAATAACATAAAAAATAAAAAAACATAACATATGCAACAAATTAAAATTGCCATAACATAAAAAGTAACATAAAAATTAAAAAGACATAACATGTGCCATATATTTTATAGTGGTTATGAAAGAATATTAAAATTGACATAACATATGCAAAAAATAACATAAAAAATAAAAAAACATAACATACGCAAAAAATAACATAAAAAATAAAAAAAATACCCGCCTACTAGCAGACACCACGGCCTGCATACGACTAGAAACCCAACTATATATGGGCCAGGATGCAGGCCCGCGGGGCTAGTAGGCCCAACAGGGCAGAGGTTAGGCAATTAACTGCCTGCTTTAGAGAAGAGCTTGGGAGAGAGATCGCAGCCGCGTATATAAACCGGTGCGATCTCCTCTCGCTTGGCGAGGTGGGACTAAACTTTCACCACCCCACGGCTGTGCCACCCTTTAGTCCCGGTTGGTGGCTAGGACCGGGACTAAAGGCCCCCCTTTAGTCCCGGTCCGAGCCACCAACCGGGACTAAAGGCCTGGGTTTCCCGCCCTTTGGGCTGGTGAAATTCACCTTTAGTCCCGGTTGGTGGCTCGGACCGGGACTAAAGGGGGGCATTTAGTCCCGGTTGGAGCCACCAACCGGGACTAAAGCTCGGGCTATATAAACCGCGCGCTGCCTTCTTCCTCCCCAATCTTCTTTCTCTCTCGCTCCTCTGCCCCGATGCCGAACCACCGCACGCCGCCGCCAGGCTGCCGCGACGCCCTGCCCCGAGCCATCCCCGAGCCCGCTGACCGTTGCCGGACCTCCTCGCCGTCCTCCCCGAGCATCGCCGCCCCCGATCGAGCCCTCCTCGTTGTCACCGCCCCACGGTGAGCACCCTTTCCCCCTCCCCCCCTCTTCCCCAAATGGATGGATGGATGGATTCATGGATGGATGTATTGATAGATTGTAGTAGGTGAACCCTCTTCCCCAAATGGATGGATTCATGGATGGCAGTAGGTGAACCCTAGTTCATCACTTTGTTTGAAATTATGTGATGTTAAATTTGTTTAGTATGGATATGAGGTAGTAATAGAGGTGTGTTGATGAATGTATGGATAGATTGTATGGATATGTTGTAGTTAATTTTTTTAATTTGTATGGATGAATAAATTGTATGGATATGTTGGACTTGGTTTTTTCTCAATGTGTATGGATAGATGCGTATTGCAATTAGTGGATGAATGCATATGTACGCATATATATAGATTGCAATGTGTGTGCAATGTGTATGGATATATATAGATTGCAATTAGTGAGCATATAAACAAATTGAAGAACAAAATTTTTGCATTAGAGTTCATTTTGTCTTTTTTGTATGTTTTAATGCAAGCATCTTTTGGGCAATCTTTGAACATGAAGTAGGAGCATTTTGATGTCATCTTGCTGGTACATTTTAGTTCATGCCATGTTAGGACCTGTAGTGAGTGCTACAAGCTTGTAAACTTGCTATCTATTCATTTCTGCCATATATGCCATGCTATTTTTCTCTAAGTCTGAAACTGGCAGTATTAATACTTTGCATTTTGCCTTGAGGTTTTCAACAAATCTGTGCATCTTTGGATCATGATCAGTAAGGGTGTTTTGTTGAGGGTAATTAGTACATGCTTTCCATGCTCTTTGTTGCCATGAAAAACTGCTGTAGCATATATTTTACTTGCCTCAAAGGTTGCATCATGAATCTGTTTTCTGCCACTAAGTCTGAAAATCTGTTAATACTTGTCAACTTGATCATGATGATTGCCATTGATCTAGGGGGTCATTTGAATTAGTTCAGTAAGCATGTTTTGCCATGTGTTACATCTCCGTGGAATTACAGGTTGTGGTGTTGCATCTCCGTGGAGTTGGTCCCTGATCGTCCCTCCGCTGTTCGACAAAAGGTGTCCATTTGTTGTATATTGAGTTTTGTTCATAGGATGATGGTTGGTTCATTTGTTGAGTTGTGTATTTATCTTGTGTATAAATCTTGTATTCATTTTGTATTCATCTTGTGTATAAATCTTGTGTATAAATCTTGTATTCATCTTGAACAAATATTGTCGTAACTTCGACATGAGGGGGGGGGGTCGGTAAAACATAACCCCGATAACTTTGATTTTGAGGAATATGAAAACCTGATTTGCACGTCGGACAGGCATGAGAGAGGTGGTCCGCAAAGTATCCTCTCCCGAAAGATAGGACGACTCATCAGATATGATTCTAGATAATGTCCAATGCCTCATATCGCGAACATAGTTATATTGGATAATTGATCTTCATATAAATGAAGCATAAAAGTTTAGCAATCACTTACAAATTTTCATCTTGTTCATTGACTTCGACATGAGGGGGGGGTCATTAAAACATAACCCCGATAATTTTGGTATAACTTCGACATGAGGGGGGAGGGGGTCGTTAAAACATAACCCGGTAATCCACTAATCCATTGCTCATATGCATATGATTCCTTGTTGTGATTAGGTCTATGTTTGCCACTAATCCAACTCTCATGCATGGTTGTATATTGCCATGTTGTAATATTTGCAGAAACTATGGAACACGACAAAGACTTAGAACAAGAAGAGGCGTTCGAGGAAATAATCCGCGACGGAGATGATGATATCATCACCTCATAGTTTCTCAACGACTCCGATGGTGAGGGAAGAGAAGATGACGGCTCCGCCAGTGTTGGAGCCTTAACTGTTGCAAAGTCCGGTGAGGTATATATATTAATTAAGCCTCTACTGACTAGATGCATTAATTGTTTTGTATGTACATATATTAACGCTTCTTTCTTCTTTTAGCCCTCCGGATCGAGCCAAACTTCTATAAGGAGACGAGGCCCGAAGAAAAGGTTGGGCGAGAATGAAAGGTTCACGATCGAAGAAGTCAATCCAGATAGTAGACCGACTGTTCCCAAGCGGACCCAAGACCGATTTATACATCAGTGCGGAGTTGTTGTTAGGGACAGCGTCCCGATCAGCATCCAAGAATGGAATAAGAAGAAGGACGATGGAGTTTCTTATGTCGACGATAGATGCAAATATCAGCTTTGGAACTCGCTCATGATAAATTTCAGCCTACCGCCAGAGGAGGATCCAAATAACCCAGTTATACAGCGAAAAGTCAAAAAATGGGCTCTTAAGAAGATGGCAGAACAATTCAAGAACTGGAAGAAAATATTGAATGAACAGTTTGTCGAGAAAGACGAGACTCCAGAATTCACCGGTCAATATGCGAAGATAAAAGATCACTGGCCCGCATTTGTGGCGTTCAAGAAATCGGAGAAAGCTAAGAACAAGTCACAGACAAATAAGCTAAATGCTGCAAAGAAGCTGTATCACCATGTTACGGGGTCAGGTGGCTACAAGGTTGCCCGGCCTACGAGGGACAAAGCTGAGAACGACCTACTTGCTAAAGGGATCCAACCAGCGACATTGAACTGGCCCGAATGGGCAAGGACTTGGTTCTTCGGGCATGGGGGAACTTTGGACCCAGAAACAGGGAAGTGTGTTTACACGAAAGAACAACTTCAAACACCCGTCATAAAGATTCAGGAAGCAATCAAGGACGTGCGGGAAGGGAGATTCCATCCCGACAGAGAGAAGGACGTGCTGTCACGCGCCCTCGGGAATCCTGAACACCCTGGACGAACACGAGGCACATCAGGCTCCATTCCGTGGGTGCATGGGTTTCCTGACAGCACTGGTTATAGAAACCAAGGGAGAAAGAAGAAAGAGGAAGCAGACCGAATGCAGAATGTAGAACAAAGATTAGCGTTGCAGGAGAAGAAACTAGAGGCACTTACCAGTCAGCGAGCTACCAGCCCACCATCTCAGCAGCACGAAGATCCTTCATTCGATACTGCCCACGAAGCTACCCCACCATCTCAGCGGAAAAGCAGCGTGGCTTCCACGGAGCTCGTTAGACCTGATATCACGGCTCCTCGCTACCCCGTGGATGATATCACGGAGAGGGAACATTGTGAGCTAATGGTGAAATGCATCAACCTAACCTTGAAGGTGGCGGTCGGCTATGTCTTACCTCCTAGACCTGATGGAACTTTCCATTGCAATCCGATTCCAGATGGCTTTGCTATTGTCGGGGTGGATGAAGTTACCAACGGATTCGAGGGGCTGGAGCTTGAGTACCCTACAGGTGAAGGGGAGACTCATCTGGTAGATGCCGTAAGTACTACCATTCTATGGAGAAAGGAATACATCGTGCTTCCACAATGGACGCCGTGTCAGCAGACTCAGCCGGAGGAGGCCCCTCAGCAGACTCCTCACAGTCCAGCTCTATCTCCGCTGCCTCAGTCGTCTCCGTCGCGTCACAACACTCCGCCGCGTCAGCGGACTCCGCGGAGGAGGCCCCTCAGCAGAATCCTCCGCCGCCTCAGTTGTCTCCGCCGCCTCAGCGGACTTCGCCTCCTCCGCCGCGTCAGCTGACTCCGCCTCCTCAGCAACGGCGGAAGAGACCCGCCGCCGCTCCGGCGGCTAGCAGTACAACAACGAAGAAATCCAGAGCAGGTCCAAGCGTCAAGAAGGCTCCTGCCAAGTTACCATACGACATGACTAAGGAGGAAAACAATGAGTTCGTGGTTGCCGATGTGAAACGCCAGCTTGCACCGAAACATCCAGATCCAAAGGAGAAAATAGATTCGGTAAAAGCGAAGCGCTGTCTGTATGCCCTTAAGCGACCACCACCGCCTCCGCCGCTATCACACTATGACCGTTGTATTGTAAAGACATTTCTGGGAGTGAAAAGGTCGGGAAGTAGCAGAAGTAGCAGTGCTGCAAGAAGTGGGAATACAATTCCCCAGCTCGGCGAACAGGAAAATAATCGTGCCCCCCGCTCAAGGTGTTTCCCGATATCGCTAATGATCCGGGGGTAGTGGCCGCTCATCCTGGTTACACTCTTGGTGATTACTTAGGCGATGAGGTACAGTTCAAAATGGCTGAGGTAGCCTTTAGATACGAGCACGGGAAGCCTCTCGTTAGACCTGAGCAGCTCCCGCGTCTATCAACGATGATGCGAAGATTGCATGACTAGTACTTGAAAGCCTGCAAGGAAGGGACCGACAGTATCTACGTGGGAATTAAAGATGAGCACTACTTCAATGGAGTCGAGGCGTTGTGCATTGAATTTGAAGAATTATTTCAGTTATACAATCAAGACGCCCTCGACAAAACTATCGTCAGTTGCTATTGCCTGTAAGTATTTTTTCTGTAATTAAGTCTCTAGCTCAGCTCGTTCATTGCATGTATAATTATCCTCACACTATATTATGCAGATTGAAGATCCGCGAATGCAGAGGAAAAATCTATGACATTGGGTTCATTAACCCAAATACCGTAAATGAATATACGGTACAAAAAAAACCCGATGATACTGAGAAAAACTTGCTAAACGCGTTACTTGGACAACAAAACAAAAGGGAAATACTATTTCCTTACAAGTTCCAGTGAGTGTTACTGTCTTGTGCACATTCTGTTTCGCTTACTCGAGGTTAAGTGTAATTGATGAGTTATGTGTGCGCAGGTTCCACTATATTCTGCTAGCCATTCAGCTTGACGCGGGACTAGTAATTGTCTTGGACTCGAGACGTAAAGAGCCTAAGGAGTGGGCGGACCTGAGTCAAATGCTCCAGAAGTAAGTTCAATCATTATCGCACCATATCGGCAACTTTCATTTATTTCCTGATATCAAGTAATCATTTTCTTTGCCAGGCAGGGTTTGGAAAAAGTTCACCAACCAGGTTAGGGGTGAATGGAAAAAGGAGCTGCGATTTTCACACCCCAAAGTAAGTACTACTAGCTAGCTAGTTCCGCGCATCTCTCATTGATTCTAGTTTCAATACCATTATCATGCTTGATTATCATTTTGATTGAACTCTATTCTCGTAAAGTTCTTGTGGCAGGAACCCAGGAATAATTTATGTGGATACTACGTTTGCGAGTACATTCGCCACAAGACCTCTGAGCGGGGCAGATATGAAGAACAATTTGAAGTACGTAAACAATATTCACATTTTTATTTTATTACCATCAATTGTGTTGAGTTTCATTCATATATATATATATATATATATATATATATATATATATATATATATATATATTGACCCCCTTCTTTAAATTAGATCTCGCGGAAGCGGGACGAACTCCTACCAACTGATCGCATACGAGCAATTCAAGAGGAATTGGCGGGATTCTTTGTTGAGCATGTCATACCTACAGACGGAGAATACCATCGGGATTTGCAATGCGATATTGGTAATTAGATATTAGGGATCGTAAGAGATGTTATATTGTATATATGCATGAACATGTACTATATGTAGTAGCGTCGAATAGATATACAAAAACTTGTTGTTCGACCAAGCACGGAGAAAGAGAGGTCACTTCTCTCTATATATTGATCATGACGATGTTGTGTAATGGTTCCTTCATTGCTATATGTAGTAGCTAGCGTCGAGTTGAATGAAAAGCATAAAATAAAAATGAAAACCCTAAATGTAAAGGAATTGAATGGTAAACACAAAAAGAAAAGGGGAAACACAATATGAAACCCCTAAACCCTCCAAAACCCCTAAACCCCTCCTTTCAAAAAAAAACCCCAGCGCCTGGCAGTCGCTGACGCGTGGCTGCCTTCTAGTCCCGGTTGGTGTTACCAACCGGGACTAGAGGTCCTCCTGCCTAGGCGCCCACAGCGGCCACGTGGAGCTCCTTTAGTCCCGGTTCGTAACCCAACCGGGACTAAAAGTGGGGGCCTTTAGTCCTGATTGTTTTGTCCCGGTTGCAGAACCGGGACTAAAGGCCCTCTGGAACCGGGACTGATGCCCTGTTTTCTACTAGTGTATGCATTATGCCTAGCTAGGAGCATAAAACAATAGCGCTTGTTGGGAGGCAACCCAATGAATAAAATAAATTTTTTCTGTTATTGTGTGTTCTCACAATTATGCTACTGGTATGATTGTGTTTTTGTGTTCTTAATTAGTGTTTGTGCCAAGTAAAGCCTTTAGAATGATTTGGAAGATTGTATAATTGATGCTGTTTGGAAAACAGAAAGTTTTGCATCCAGTTCCCGAATTTTGTTTCTGTACTGGACCATCAGAAAAATCTGAAATTTTTACACAGTATTGGTATATGAATTTCCCACGTTTTACTAATTTTTCAGAATTTTTGGAGGTACAGAAGTATGGTTTTTAAATAGATTTCTACAGACTGTTCTGTTTTTGACATATTCTGTTTTTGATGCACTACTTGCTTGTTTTGATGAATCTATGGATTGTATCGGGGGGTATAAGCCATGGTGAAGTTAGAGTACAGTAGGTATAATGCAAAAATAAAATATGAATGGGTTTGCAACAGTACTTAAAGTAGTAATTTATTTTGTTATACTAACGGATCTCACGAAGGTTTTGTTGAGTTTTGTGTGATTGAAGTTTTCAAGTTTTGGGTGAGATCACGATGGATGAAGGAATAAGGAGTAGTAAGAACCTAAGCTTGGGGATGCCCGAGGCACCCCAAGGTAATATTCTAGGAAGACTCAAGCGTCTAAGCTTGGGGATGCCCCGGAAGGCATCCCCTCTTTCTTCTACCAACCATCGGTAATTTTACTTGGAGCTATATTTTTATTCGTCACATGATATGTGTTTTGCTTGGAGCGTCTTATATTAGATGAATCTCTGCTTTGTTTGCTTTTTAGTTTGTCACAATCATCATTTCTGAACACACCTATCTTGAGAGAGCCACACGTTTATCATCATTTGTTAGAATACTCTATGTGCTTAACTTAAATTTTTTGAGCTAGGCAGTTGCTCTAGTGCTTCACTTAAATCTTTTTGAGCACGGTGATGGCTAAATTTTGAAGAAATAAATTATCGTTCTTCACTTATATTATTTTGAGAATTGATAATATTGAAATTTTGAAGAAATATTTGCACTCTCATACTTCACTTAAATCTTTTTGAGAGTTGATGATAGTAATGGTAATTTGCACAAGATATGAATTTGGTCCCAAAGTGATGAATTTTCAAGAGGGATATAAATAAAAAAATTCATATAGATCATTGGATATGATAAGTGTGATTCCTTGCAATAGTTTTGCGATATGGAAATGATAATATGTGAGTCATGTTAGTGAGTAATTGTGATTCAGTAAGAATATTAGTGTTAAGGTTTGTGATTCCCTATGCATGCACATCAAGTCAATAGTTATGCAATAAAATTATATCCTACGTATGGTGCATTATTCGGTGTTAGTTGTGTTCAATGCATGTTTATGACCATTTTCGTTTTTCCGGTTGGTTGCTTCTCAATCTATTTGCTAGCCTTCATTTGTACTAAGCGGAAATACTGCTTGTGCATCCAAAATCCTTAAACCCAAGTTGTGCCAAATGAGTCCACTATACCTACCTATATGCGGTATTTCAATGCCGTTCTAAGTAAATTTGTGTGTGCCAACTCTAATTTTCAAAATAATTTTTCCGTTTTGTGTGCCCGTACCGCTCATGAAGCAGCAGGGGGTGGCCATTATTTTCCATGCTAGGTGTGTTATTCTCACGATGAGTGTTTATTCACTTGTCATTGCACGAGAGAGTGGCTGGTAATAGGGATGCCCAGTCCCACAATGAATCAAAAATTAATAACAACAAAATTCCTTGGAAAGTGTTGGTATGGAGGGCACCCATGGATACGGCTAGCCATGGATTGTGAAAGAATGGTGGAAAGGAAATAAACTTTATTTTCTGTTTGGAACCGCCTATGATGTGTCTAGCATGGAAAATATTGGGAATTCTCGGTCGTTTTCGTTGACAGGAAAAGCATGCCTCTCAAAATATTTTTATCTCTTTAATTTCAGCTTTGAGCTCTGGCACATTTGACAAATCTCTGCTTCCCTCTGCGAAGGGCCTATCTATTTACTTTTATGCAAAAAAAATTTGAGTCTCCATCTTCTCTTACAAAAGCACCAACTAGAGAGCACTATTGTCATACTTGTGCATTAGATGTAGCTAATATTTGAGTGTGTTTCATGAATGGATCAATGATTGAGCATAATGGGCTAGGGATAACTTTCTTTAGCGTTGATATTTTGAAAGACATGGTTGCTTGTTAGCATGCTTGAGTATTTATATCTTCATGTCAAATTATAGACTATTGCTTTGAATCATTCAAGTCCAATGTCCATGCTATAAAAGAAAAGAATATGTGATGAATATGATAGGCAGCATTCCACATCAAAAATTCTGTTTTTATCATTTACCTACTCGAGGACGAGCAGGAATTATGCTTGGGGATGCTGATACGTCTCCAACGTATCTATAATTTTTGATTGTTCCATGCGATTATATTATCAATCTTGGATGTTTTTATATACATTTATAGCAATTATATATCATTTTTTGGAGACTAACCTATTAACCTAGTGCCCAGTGCCAGTTGCTGTTTTCTGCCCTGTTTTTGTTTTACAGAAAATCAATACCAAACGAAGTCCAAATGCCACGAAACTTTTTGGAGATTTTTTTCTGGACAAGATAAACACTAAAAGCTTCGGGAGGAGGCCAGAAGCCCCAGTAGGTGCCCACGAGGCACCAGGGCGAGCATGGGGGGGCAGGCGCGCCCTGGTACCTCGTGGGGCCCACAGAGCTCCGTTTGACCTAATTCCTCCACTATAAATTCCCAAAAAATCAGAAACCTTCAGGGGAGTCCATGAAATACTTTTTCCGCCACCGCAAGTTTCTGTTCTTGAGAGATCCCATCTGGAGGCCTTCTCCGGTACTCCGCCGGAGGGGGAATCGATCACGGAGGGGCTCTACATCAACCTTGCTGCCCTTCCGATGATGCGTGAGTAGTTTACCACAGACCTTCGGGTCCATAGTTCGTAGCTAGATGGCTTCTTCTCTCTTTTTGATCTTCAATACAATGTTCTCCTCGATGTTCTTGGAGTTCTATCCGATGTAATCACTTTTTGCGGTGTGTTTGTTGGGATCCGATGAATTGTGAGTTTATAATCAGATTATCCATGAATATTATTTGAGTCTTCTCTGATCTCTTTTATGCATGATTATTATAGCTTCGTATTTCTTCTCCGATCTATTGATTTGATTTGGCCAACTCGATTGATTTATCTTGCCATGGGAAGAGGTGCTTTGTAATGGGTTCGATCTTGCGGTGCTCAATCCCAGTGACAGAAAGGGACATGACACGTATGTTTCGTTGCTATTAAGGGTAAAAAGATGGGGTTTATTCATATGTGAGTTTATCTTGTCTACATCATGTCATCGTTCTTAAGGCGTTACTCCGTTCTTTATGGACTTAATACACTAGATGCATGCTGGATAGTGGTCGATGTGTGGAGTAATAGTAGAAAATGCAGGCAGGAGTCGGTCTACTTGTCTCGGACGTGATGCCTATATACATGATCATTGCCTTGGATATCGTCATGATTATTTGTTTTTCTATCAATTGCCCAACAGTAATTTGTCTACCCACCGTATGCTATTTTCTCGAGAGAAGCCTCTAGTGAAAACTATGGCCCCCGGGTCTATCTAAATCATATTACTAAAACCCTAAAAATATTGCTGCCATTTTTATTTATTTATTTTATTTTGTATTTTTGTTTCAATCTATCTATCTATCATATACAATTTAATCTTGCAATTGACCGCCGAGGGATTGACAACCCCTCGTTTGCGTTGGGCGCAAGGATTTGTTGTTTGTGTGCAGGTACTGCTAACGAGGTGTTGCGTGATTCTCCTACTGGTTCGATAACCTTGGTTTCATAACTGAGAGAAAACCTTTCCTCCGCCGCAAGCCTCTGTTCTTCCGCGATCCCATCTGGAGGCCTTTTCCGGTACTCTGCCGGAGGGGGAATCGATCACGGAGGGCTTCTACATCAACCTTGCAGCCCTTCCGATGATGTGTGAGTAGTTTACCACAGACCTACGGGTCCATAGCTAGTAGCTAGATGGCTTCTTCTCTCTCTTTGATCTTCAATACAATGTTCTCCTCGATGTTCTTGGAGTTCTATCCGATGTAATCTTCTTTTGCGGTGTGTTTGTTGGGATCTGATGAATTATGAGTGTATGATCAGATTATTCATAAGAAATATTTGAGTCTTCTCTGAACTCTTTTATGCATGATTGTTATAGCTTTGTATTTCTCTCCGATCTATCGATTTGGTTTGGCCTACTAGATTGATTTATCTTGCAATGGGAGAGGTGCTTTGTGATGGGTTCAATCTTGCGGTGCTCAATCGCAGTGACAGAAGGGGACATGACACGTATTTGTATTGTTGCCATTAAGGATAAAAAGATGGGGTTTATTCATATTGCTTGAATTTTCTTCTCTACATCATGTCATCTTGCTTAAGGTGTTACTCTGTTTTTATTAACTTAATACTCTAGATGCATGCTGGATAGCGGTAGATGAGTGGAGTGATAGTAGTAGATGCAGGCAGGAGTCGGTCTACTTGTCTCGGACGTGATGCCTATATACATGATCATTGCCATGACTCCGTCATAATTATTTGCTTTTCTATCAATTGCCCAGCAGTAATTTGTTTACCCACCGTATGTTTCTGTGCTCGAGAGAGAAGCCTCTAGTGAAAACTATGGCCCCCGGGTCTATCTTTATCATATAAAAAACCTAAAAATACCTTGCTGCAATTTATTTACTTTTATGTTAATTAGTGTTTGATTTTATCTATTTACCTCGATAAGATTTAATCCTTGCAAATAACCGCTAAGAGGATTGACAACCCTCTTTTTTGCGTTGGGTGCAAGCGTTTGCTCTTGTGTGTGCAGGTGCGCTTAACGGATTTTGCTTGGTTCTCCTACTGGATTGATAACCTTGGCTCTTAACTAAGGGAAATACTTATCTCTGTTGTACTACATCATCCTCTCCTCTTCGGGGAAATACCAACGCAGACTACAAGTAGCAGGAAGAATTTCTGGCGCCGTTGCCGGGGAGACATCATCAAAATTAACAAGTACCTTCGCACAAATTATCATTCACTTGCATTTACCTTATTTGCCTTTTATTTGCATTTGTCTCTTGTTTTCATCTCCCCCACTTCTAATTTTTTTTTTACAAAAACACAAAAATATTTTATTTGCTTGTTTCCTAGTTTGCTTGCTTTGTCGCGATGTCTCAAAAAAATACAAAATTGTGTGACTTTTCCAATACTAATAATAATGATTTTATTAGAACTCCTATTGCTCCTCCCGCCACTTGTGCGGAGTCATGTGACATTAATGCTGCCTTGCTTAATCTTGTTATGAAAGAACAATTTTCTGGTAGTCCTAATGAAGATGCTGCATCCCATCTAAATACTTTCGTTGAACTTTGTGATATGCAAAAGAAGAAAGATGTGGATAATTATATTGTCAAATTAAAATTATTTCCGTTCTCACTACGAGATCGTGCTAGAACTTGGTTTTCATCCTTGCCTAGAAATAGTATTGATTCTTGGGATAAGTGTAAGGATGCTTTTATCACCAAGTATTTTCCTCCCGCTAAGATTATTTCTTTAAGAAATCAAATTATGAATTTTAAGCAACTTGAGCATGAACATGTTGCACAATCTTGGGAGAGAATGAAATTAATGATAAGAAATTGCCCAACTCATGGTTTGAATTTATGGATGATCATACAAAAAAATTATGCGGGACTAAACTTTGTCTCTAGAAATTTCCTAGACTCTGCCGCAGGTGGTACTTTTATGGAAATTACATTGGGAGAAGCTACAAAACTTCTTGATAATATTATGGCAAATTATTCTCAATGGCACGCTGAACAAACTCCAACTGGTAAGAAGGTAAATTCTGTTGAAGAAATTAATACTTTGAGTGATAAGATGGATGCTCTACTGAAATTGGTTGCTTATAAGAATGCTCATATTGATCCTAATGATGTGCCATTATCTACTGATTGAGAAAAATAATAATGTTATTGATGTGAATTTTGTCTCTAGAAATAAATTCAACAACAATGCTTATAGGGGTAATTTCAACCCTAAACTGTTTCCTGCAAATTCCTCTAATAATTATGGCAATCCTTATGGTAATTCTTATAATAACAATAATAATAATAATAATAATAATAGGATGTCCTCTGATCTTGAAACTAATATTAAAGAATTTATTAGTTCGCAAAAGAATTTCAATGCTATGATAGAAGAATAGAGTTGATGAATTGGCTAGGAACATGGATAGAATTGCTCATGATGTGGAAAATCTCAAAACTAAAATTTTTCCATCCAAGCATGATATAAATGAGTCTATTAAGGCTATCTATGTTTCCATTAATGAAAGTAAAGAAAGGACCGCTAGATTGAGAGCTAAGCGAGAATTTCTAGAAAAAGTGATTCCACCCGGTTTCTATCGTAATAATGATGAAGATATTAAAATGATTAGTGTCACTCCTATTGAATCATTATTTAGTAACATAAAACTTGATGAAAAAGGGATTGAAGAAGATTTAACTTTAGATAGAAGGAGTCCCACTTGCTTGGAGGGTGATAATCTTGATCATAAAAATGAAAAAGTGGGTTTGGAGAGGTTAAAACTTTAAATAGTAATGCACCCACTATTTTGGATTACAAGGACTTTAATTATGATAGTTGTTCTTTAATTCAGTGCATTTCCTTGTTGCAATCCATGATTAATTCACCAAATGCATATGAACAAAATAAGGCTTTCACTAAAGACATTGTAGAAGCCATGATGAAAGCACATGAAGAAAAACTTGAGTTCGAAGTATCAATTCCTAGAAAATTACAAGATGAATGGGAACCTACTATTAAAGTAAAAATTAAAGATTATGAATGTAATGCTCTTTGTGATCTTGGTGCTAGCGTTTCCACTATACCAAAGTCTTTGTGTGATGTGCTAGGTCTCACCGACTTGGATCCTTGTTCCCTTAATTTGCATCTTGCGGATTCCACTATTAAAAAGCCATTGGGTAGAATAAATGATGTGCTTATTTTTGAAAATATAAATTATGTGCCCGTGGACTTTATTGTTCTTGACATTGAATGCAATCCTTCTTGCCCCATAATACTTGGTAGGCCTTTTCTTCGAACTATTGGTGCTATTATTGATATGAAAGAAGGTAATATAAGATTTCAATTTACACTAAAGAAAGGGATGAAACACTTTCCTAGGAAAAGAATTAAAGCACCCTATGAATCCATTATGAGAGCCACTTGCGGAATTAACTTGAAGGATGACAACACTTGAAACTATGCATTATGCCTAGCTAGGGGCATAAAACAATAGCGCTTGTTGGGAGGCAACCCAATGAATAAAATAAATTTTTGCTTTTACCTACTGTTTTTGAGTGCTTGCATAATTATAGCTTCTGTTATGATTGTGTTTTTCTGTTTTAATTAGTGTTTGTGCCAAGTAATGCCTTTGGGATGATTTGGAAGATAGTATAATTGATGATGTTTGGAAAACAGAAAGTTTTGCGTCCAGTGCTGGAATTTTAGTTCTGTACTGGAGAGTCAGAAAAATCTGAAATTTTTACACAGTATTGGTATATGAATTTCCCACGTTTCCAAATGTTTCAGAATTTTTGGAGTTACAGAAGTATGGCTTTTAAATAGATCTTTACAGACTGTTCTGTTTTAGACAGATTCTGTTTTTGTTGCATAGTTTGCTTATTTTGATGAATCTATGGATCGTATCGGGGGGTATGAGTCATGGAGAAGTTGGAGTACAGTAGCATTATGCCAATATTAAATAAGAATCAATTTACTACAGTACCTAAAGTTAAAGATTTGTTTGTTATACTAACGGATCTCACGAGGTTTCTGTTGAGTTTTGTGTGCTGAAGTTTTCAAGTTTTGGGTGAGACTACGATGGATAAAGGAATAAGGACCGGCAAGAGCCTAAGCTTGGGGATGTCCAAGGCACCCCAAGGTAATATTCAAGGAAGACTCAACCGTCTAAGCTTGAGGATGCCCCGGAAGGCATCCCCTCTTTCGTCTACAATCTATCGGTAACTCACTTGGAGCTATATTTTTATTCATCACATCATGTGTTTTACTTGGAGTGTCTTGTGATATAGTTTGTTTGCTTTTTAGTTTGTCACAATCATCTTTGTTGAACACACCTTTTTGAGAGGGACACACATTATTCATGATTTGGTAGAATACTCTATGTGCTTCACTTATATCTTTTGAGCTAGGCAGTTGCTCTACTGCTTCACTTATATCTTTTAGAGCACGGCGTCGATGATATTTTAAAGAAATAGTTGCACTCTCATGCTTCACTTATATCTTTTCGAGAGTCTTATGATAGCAATGGTAATATGCACGGGTTATGAATTTGGTCCTGATATGATAGGTATTCAAGAGGGATATAATAAAAACTTTCATGTAGATCACTGAATATGATAAATTTGATTCCTTGCAATAGTTTTGCGATATTAAGATGGTAATATGGGGGAGATATTAGTAGATAATTGTGGTTTAGTAAGAATAATTGTGTTAAGGTTTGTGATTCCCGAAGCATGCATGTATGATCTGTCGTTATGCTAAGAAGTTGGAGCATGATTTATTGTTGATTGTCTACCTTATGAGTGGAGGTCTGTAGCACCCTGGTTTTCGCTCCTCGATTTTTCCTTCGCGGGATTTGACTCCCGTCTTTTTTTCGGTGTTATTGGATTTTCTCTCGCTCTTGGGTATATCAAGATGGTCATTTAGCCTTGCCTTTCCTTTCCAACCAGAGGTTCTCCCCAGACCAACCTTGCCACCCACGATATATTCTCGATGTTTTGCCACCGAAACCCTACCTTCCGAGTTGCCGGAAGGGAAACCCTAATTCTTCCCGTTACAAAGGAACCCCAATTTCCTTTGATCTTTTGCCTCCCAAACTTTTCCCAGGGATCATCCTATCTTTTTAAGCCCTGGATATGCAAAAATATTGCCAAGTCATTTGCAATATTTTTCATTTAGAATTAATTCCTTTTTCTGCCAGTTAAAGGAATTAAATCCAAGAAAATATCTATCCATCTCCAAAGTTCATGAAAACTTGTGGAGATATTCTTTGTGATCATACTGAGCTCCAATAAAAATATTGGCCATAATTAAATAAGGGAAATTGTCTTTTCCTATTTAAAGCCAATATTGCAATTTGGGCACTTTCTAAAGGAGCTACCATTTTGGTAGCCAGGAAAAATCCCAAATAATTTGTGGAGCTTCTCCTACCCATATCTTCACCATTTCCATCAAGAACCCAAGTTTCCCAGTTCAACTTTTGAGCACATCTTCCAATTCTTGTTTCTGGATTTATTTTGGGGTTGTGAAGCAACTATATTTTATATTGCTTCAAAAATTCTCAAATTAATCCAGGACCTCACATTCCCTACATGATGTGAGTATGAAAAAATTCACATCATTTTATCTAGCCAATGTTTCCCAAAAACTCCATCTAGTTTCTGTCCAGATTCTAGCTCTGTGAAGGAAGTACCATTTTGGTATATCCAAATGAGCTGAAATTTTCCCAGTACCTCCATATTTCCAAATAACCTCTCTCCACAAAAATTCAGCTCATTTAACCTAGCCAGTTAAGCACAACATCAAAATCCATTTTCTGGACCAAATTCTGCATTACAAAGGAAGTATATGCAAAACTTGTCCAAATGGGCTCAAATTCTGCAAGCACCTAGTCCTTCCTACCACATTTCCCTGTGACAACTTGGCCATCTCATTGGCATCTCTGTCTGACCACAACTTCCTCCCCAAGTTTCTATCCAGAAACTATTCTGGATCACCCCGGCCACTCTAGAGCAATCCTGGTCCATCCAATGACCCATCTCATCTATATGATCAATGGCTTCCGTGTTTGACAAGATTTGGCACCCAGAGGAGGGACAGAACACGACATGCCCGTGGTGATCGCGTGAGCTGCACGCAGAAACTGTGCACCGCGTGTTCGTCGCGTCGGGCAGAACTGACTCCCCGTCGTCCACTTCCTCCTCTCGGGTCATTTCCCCCTCCGTTCTCTTCCTCCTCGCACCGCGACGAACCTCGCCATGGCACTGCTCCGCCCGTGAATTGCCGTCGTCGCCTTCCCCTCTGTCCTCTTCTCCCCCGAGCTCTCTCGAGCGCTCCCGAGCTCTCCCCCCTCCCCGCGAAGCCGCTCGACGCCGCAACCCGCCAGCCACGCGGTCTGCAAGCTCCAGTACGCCGGCCAGCCGCCAGTGGCCGTGCTCATCCACTCCCTTCGCCGCGGCTTGGATATAAATAGCCAGCCCCAAGTCCCCTCGAGCTCGCACCTCACTCTCCCTTCCCCTCCAGAGCTCTCCCGCAGCCTCGCCCGATCAAACCCCTCGCCGTAGCGCCGGAATTTAACCACGGCCGCCGCCCACGGCCGCCACCGTAGCCCCACAGCCAGCCCACCCCGATGCCAGTGGAGCTGCCCACGATAAGTGCTGCACGTCGGAGAGCCCTCCCATGCCCTCGCCGAACCCATTCCCCCACCCGAACCCCTCCTCTGGCCGGAGCCACCGCCCTCTGTCGTCGCGCGCCGCCGCACCACCAGTCCTCCCCGGGGCCCGCGCCACCCTCCCCTGGATGCGGCCTTCGCCGGCGATCCCAACCGCGTCGTCTCCCATCTCGGAGGACCACCAGGTCGCCGGGACGCCACCGGAGCCGAACCTTCTGTGAGGGCGTCGGGGAAAGCAGAGGAGGAGGAGGAAGAAGGAGAGGGAGGAGAGAGAGAGAGAGGACATGGGGCCCAGCCGTCAGCGGCTGGGGGGCCGCCACGTCAGATTAAGTGGAAGCGCACTCCGGTGAGTACGGTTTCCCCTCTAGAAAGCATACTCCCAGCAGAGGCGCCACCGTCCTGACGGCCATGGGCCGGCCCAGCATCAACAGCGGCAGCCGTAGCAGTTTCGGCCCGGGCAGCCCAAAGGCACAGTGCACTTTCCCCTTTTTCGGCAGAAAATCAGCCAGGGACCCAAAAGTAAATAGTTTATTTATAGAAAGGTCCCTCCCTCTTCAACACCTCATATCTTTTCGCTCGTGACTCCGAATCAGGTGAATCCAAAGCCCACTTCTTCAGTTCGTCGACTCCGTTCCGATGCCATCACTTTCACCATGTTGACACTTTCTAAAAATGCCCATTTTTCCCCTGCCCTAAATTCAGCCCCTCCGAGAGGGAATCTTTTCTGGCGAATTCTTCCGCGAGGTGGTCGCACTTCTCCCGGAGTATTCCTTCACCCCCAGGCAAGCCGACCATCTGATATATGCCCTAAAGCATTGCTCTGAGTTATTCTTGCATGTTTAAATTAATGTGCTTATGCCCGTGTGCATAGTGGTGAGCTGCATGTGACGCTGATGAACCCTTGCTTGCCTTTCTTTGATGACGGCACCATGCCTGTGTTCTGGGCTGCTTTCGGCCGTCTGGGGTGGATGCCGACTTTATGTTTCTCTTTTCAACAACTGGCCCGTGTTCTGAGCTGCTTTTCGGCCGTCTCGGACAGTTGTTGAATTTCTTTCTGTAGCGGTGACCCTATGCTCTGAGCAGTTCCTCGACCGTCTTAGGGAACGGCTACACTCTTTTTATCAACACCGTCTCATGCTCTGAGCAGCTTTTCAGCCGTCTTGAGCCAGGGTTGGGTTATTCCAGTAACGTCCCAGATCTGAGTTGTAAAGACCGTTCTGGTGGCTACTGGTTTATTTGCCGGTTTCATGCGAGGGTTCAGATGGTTGTCACTTATAGCTAAGACTTGTAAAGTAATTAAACTCCTGCTAGGTTGAACTTGCTATTTACATTACTCGTTAATGTTCGTCTTGTTATTGCACTAGTGACTCGTATGTAACAATCTGGAGCTATGTTGTTATGTTTTCATCGTGCATTATTGTGGTTATCGCAATGATTAAGAAATGTGACTTAATAATGACAACCTCCTCCGTCGGTTGGATCGAGTCATAGTGTCACCTATCCGGACTTATCCGTCCAGCCACATTTGCCGGTATGGGACGGCCTTGACTTGGTATAACCTCATGCTCTTTTATCGGTACCACCAATTAGGGAAGGTTATGCGTGCGTGCAACCCTGGCCCGGTAGGCGGCGATAACCTTGTGAGCCTAGTTGTTTGTTTGCGCGCGGTCCCCGTTTGGGACAGTTTCGTTTGGCCACGACGGTGGCAGGTGTCACAGGGTGACACAGGGGCCACCCAGGACATGACCCTGGGAGGGTATGATTGTCGGTGGTACGGTAGAGGAGTCACGGGTTAGGCAAGTTTCGTTGGAGCATCACCGGTCCACCCGAATGGGAACATGTACTAAAGTACGAGGCCAGGAGCTCTATGGTGTGGGTAAAGTGTGCAACCTCTGCAGAGTGTAAATCTATTCGAATAGCCGCGTCCTCGGTCATGGACAGTTCGTACTAGGCCACTATTTGGTATGTGTCGAGTCTGGAGGAACAAACTATATAATGTTATTGTTAATAATGAACCAGAGGAAGGGAAGGCTTGTCAGACTTGCAGTTCAGATGCATGGACATCGGATGATGTCAGGAATAT
The DNA here is from genome assembly GCA_039707655.1 of Elymus sibiricus. Taxonomy (NCBI): domain Eukaryota; kingdom Viridiplantae; phylum Streptophyta; class Magnoliopsida; order Poales; family Poaceae; genus Elymus; species Elymus sibiricus. The sequence continues at coordinate 50,835,830 of CM077668.1, forward strand.
GAGATGTTAGCCATGGGATGGCTAAGAGAGAAACGGTCGTATAACCGAAAGAGTTGGATTGGATCATAAGGTTATTCGGAGTATGGATTATTTACTGGATATGCTTTATCTTCGTCATACTGTATTTACTTTAGTAGTTATCTTGCTGATAATCGTGTTATGGCATAATGATTACTGCTGCTAGATGTTTAATCTTGCTAGATAATCTTGTTATAACATAATAGTTAATCCTGTTAAGATAACAAATGCATGCTTGAATGCCATGGATTGCATTGCTTGGTGTATATGTTGGTTTGGTTTGCTTGCGAGTACATTCAAAAGTACTCAGCGGCCTTCAATGTGGCCAGGTTCACCTAAGGATTCGACGATCCCTAGCGAGGAGCCGGAGTGTTCGCGGGCTAGAAGAGTAACCCAGTCAGATCCCTGTGGATTGGAGCCGCACCAAGACCAAGCTGCCTTAGATAGAGCCTTTCCGCTGCCATCACCCTTGTAATATATCATGTAAGACTGATATATTTCATTAATAGAAATGTCTGTGTTCACGATACTTGTTGTAAAAGCGCATGCCAGAGTGATTCTCCTGGGCTGGTATGTGCGGCGACCGTCTGGCTACAGTGGTATTCAGGCGGGGCGCCACAACGGATGGTATCAGAGCCAGGCTGACCGTAGGTTACCCTAGCCAGATTTCATTGCTTTTTGATCAGTAGAAAGCCCCGATGGATTTCAGCCATCTTTGCCAAACTGGCACGGCTACTATTGATCATAAGGCCATCCCCTAGGCTTTTAGCTCCATCAGACCCCCAACTCTCGTGGCCTTTGCCTCCGGTGGTAAATGTCCACACCAGGCAACGACCCGTAAGCCCTGAACCCCTAGGTAAACCAGATATCCCTACCTTGCTTGCTAGCCATGGCATTCCTCTTCTCAAAATACCAGTTTCCTTTGGGAAACGCCTATAAACTCCAACTTTTCCCCGGCAACCCTAGGATCGCTGATTAAGCCACTTTGGCTATGGTCGTGCATCGAGTTTAATGTTCCCTAAGGAAGTAGTAGGAGCTTGACACCAATTGCTACCAGGGGCATTGTGTGGTTTTGCTTCTAAATTCTTAGAGGTACATCGAGCGCGCTATAATAGTTATACTAGTGAATCTTTGGCCACATGTGTAAGGTCCGCAAAATTTGAGTTTTATTTGCTTTTTGGTTTTTCGCGGTTCCTGTTTCTTTCCTCGATTCCGTTCTGTCGCTCCGACTGGATCCATCCGCAAGAGCTACCAAGAAGACCAACACACAACTTCGATAATACCCAATAATCCAAATTCAGTAAGAGTCAAGCAAAGTCAACTGCCCAATATTCAGAACGTCATCACCAGTCCTGTCAAGAATAAAGGATGGGTCAGAGGCAGAATCTGCGTGCAACAGACAAGGCCAGAATATACCTGAGGGAATTTGCCTCGGAACGTGTGACATCTAAGGAACAGGCAGATGAACAAATGATTCCGCCCTCGACACAGGGATTATTTCAGTCAGCGGGGTGAACCTTGAGTTTTTCCCAATGGACTCAGGAATCATTTATTATCCACAGAAGACATATTTCAAGAATGCGAATGAGCAGACAGCAACGACAAAACTCTGGTATGTTAATACAAATTTCAGAATACTTTGGAATTTACCGATGCATACATAAGATTCTGAGCATGGTGAACAAGGTCTGCGAGAAATATGGATGAGTTCACGGTTGCCCAGAATCAATGAGAATTTCACATGCTTGGAAGCTCAGCTGAACCGAATGGAATTATTCGTCAACTACTTACTACCGGCAATACTTGGTTCGAATGAAAAAGGTATTTCGGACTAATGGCCAACATGAAGTCTGCATCAGTTGTGCAACCTCTACAGCAATAATGATCAGACCAGCAGAAGGACGAGTATCTTCAGTCAAGGTGTGGCCTATATCAAGTTTTGGCTCCGCTATGGATAAATTATGGATATCTTAGAAAGAAGCCAGAACCGGCCACAGGACCGACTGCATACCACAGTAACAGGGCTTCTGGTACAAGGAACCCAGCCTTCCTCCGCAAGCTATTGGAAAGAGCTTACGACGCAAGACTCCCAGTCCTCCTCGCCACGTCACTTGGTGGGAAAGAATCTTCTGGAGTACGACACTCCAATCTTCCTCTGCCCGCTACCGCAGAAAGCTTCTGGCATAAGGCACCTGACCTTCCGCAGTAAGCCACATGAGGGAAAGCTTCCGAGGCACGACACCCAGCCTTCTTCGGCACGCTACCCTGGCAGAAGCTTCGAGCATAAGGAATTCAACCTTCTTCAGCACGCCAACGTGCCCACAACAATCTTGTCAGAAGCACGAACTAGTTCAGACACACGTCCGCCTCTGAACTCAGTGGATATGAAAGGATTTATCCTACCCCTGCATATGTTGTGAGCATGCAGTCCAGTGGATCAGTTCATGCGAGCCACTCGTACACGGGAATGAATGTGTTCAGAGAAACATCGGCTCCATACTTCAAAGAAGGATATGAACACGGCAATCCCTACGAGATATGCAAGAGTAAGTTGTGAGTACAAGCCCAGCAAGCAGGATATGACCAAGGAGCCGTCTTGGCAGGTCATGACAAGTTCCCCAAAAGGAACCCCCAAGAACAATGAAGTTTCAGACAAACCACCTTCACGATGGTCAATAAAATAAGGCTCCACAGACAAGGTAATATTACTAATTCTTGTCAGACTCTTGCATATACGGCCACAACAATGCAGCCAGCATGTCATACTCATCATGAACCTGGGCCATCAACCAAGATAAGAGGCTATGCTCCGAAAGATACACCAGATGATAGCCATACTATGTCAGCAAGGACCCCAGAGGCTATATATGGCAGAGCCACCTCAGAGATTACCGTCTATGATTACTTTGTGATTATGCCTGACATTTCAGTTGGAGATATAGCAGCAGTAGCTCGGTCATGTTGTTCCTTGAATTATGGATCACCTAGGGACGAAGTCTGAATGCCTGAGACAGAAGGAAACACCTTGTACGGAACCCAGAGCCAGACTGAGCATTCTAACAAGATAGAAAGAAAGCCACCCCTAGTCACCCAAGGCCATACGAGCACGTGAGCCCTATACCCAGAGAGGATGTCTCGCCCTTGGCAGTCAGTGTACGAAGTATCGCAATAAAACCCGAAGTAGCTAGCTCCAGGCCATGGAAACCAAGCTATTTGTCGATGCTACTTGCTACCCGTCAACCCCAGGCAACAAACCACCAGAACAAAGGGTTTGCCTGACAGGAAAGAGAAGGATTCTATGCAGCTGTGTAAAAAGACAGCACCTGAGGCATCAGAGGAGACAGTTGAAAGGTCAGTAAACAAATGAAGACAAGACAGTTGATGGATCCAAGTCGCACACAGGTAAGTCCCCTTCACCGGGAGGTAAGCCCGAAAATCTCGAGGACGAGATTTTCTTCAGGGGGGTAGGTTTGTAACACCCTGGTTTTCGCTCCTCGATTTTTCCTTCGCGGGATTTGACTCCCGTCTTTTTTTCGGTGTTATTGGATTTTCTCTCGCTCTTGGGTATATCAAGATGGTCATTTAGCCTTGCCTTTCCTATCCAACCAGAGGTTCTCCCCAGACCAACCTGTCCACCCACGATATATTCTCGATGTTTTGCCACCGAAATCCTACCTTCCGAGTTGCCGGAAGGGAAACCCTAATTCTTCCCGTTACAAAGGAACCCCAATTTCCTTTGATCTTTTGCCTCCCAAACTTTTCCCAGTGATCATCCTATCTTTTTAAGCCCTGGATATGCAAAAATATTGCCAAGTCATTTGCAATATTTTTCATTTAGAATTAATTCCTTTTTCTGCCAGTTAAAGGAATTAAATCCAGGAAAATATCTATCCATCTTCAAAGTTCATGAAAACTTGTGGAGATATTCTTTGTGATCATATTGAGCTCCAATAAAAATATTGGCCATAATTAAATAAGGGAAATTGCCTTTTCCTATTTAAAGCCAATATTCCAATTTGGGCACTTTCTAAAGGAGCTACCATTTTGGTAGCCAGGAAAAATCCCAAATAATTTGTGGTACTTATCCTACCCATATCTTCACCATTTCCATCAAGAACCCAAGTTTCCTGGTTCAACTTTTGAGCACATCTTCCAATTCTTGTTTCTGGATTTATTTTGAGGTTGTGAAGCAACTATATTTTATATTGCTTCAAAAATTCTCAAATTAATCCAGGACCTCAAATTCCCTATATGATGTGAGTATGACAAAATTCACATCATTTTATCTAGCCAATTTTTCCCAAAAACTCCATCTAGTTTCTGTCCAGATTCTAGCTCTGTGAAGGAAGTACCATTTTGGTATATCCAAATGAGCTGAAATTTTCCCAGTACCTCCATATTTCCAAATAACCTCTCTCCACAAAAATTCAGCTCATTTAACCTAGCCAGTTAAGCACAACATCAAAATCCATTTTCTGGACCAAATTCTGCATTACAAAGCAAGTATATGCAAAACTTGTCCAAATGGGCTCAAATTCTGCACGAACCTAGTCCTCCCTACCACATTTCCTTGTGACAACTTGTCCAGCTCATTGGCATCTCTGTCTGACCACAACTTCCTCCCCAAGTTTCTATCCAGAAACTATTCTGGATCACCCCGGCCACTCTAGAGCAATCCTGGTCCATACAATGACCCAGCTCATCTACATGATCAATGCCTTCCGTGTTTGACAAAATTTGGCACCCAGAGGAGGGCCAGAACACGACATGCCCGTGGTGACCGCGTGAGCTACACGCAGAAACTGTGCACGGCGTGTTCGTCGCGTCGGGCAGAACAGCTCAGGCCGCCGTAGCTTGTCCATTCGTGCCGAACTGACTCCCCGTCGTCCACTTCCTCCTCTCGGGTCATTTCCCCCTCCGTTCTCTTCCTCCTCGCACCGCGACGAACCTCGCCATGGCACTGCTCCGCCCGTGACTTGCCGTCGTCGCCTTCCCCTCTGTCCTCTTCTCCCCCGAGCTCTCCCCCCTCCCCGCGAAGCCGCTTGACGCCGCAACCCGCCAGCCACGCGGTCTGCAAGCTCCAGTACGCCGGCCAGCCGCCAGTGGCCGTGCTCATCCACTCCCTTCGCCGCGGCTTGGCTATAAATAGCCAGCCCCAAGTCCCCTCGAGCTCGCACCTCACTCTCCCTTCCCCTCCAGAGCTCTCCCGCAGCCTCGCCCGGTCGAACCCCTCGCCGGAGCGCCGGAATTTAACCACGGCCGCCGCCCACGGCCGCCACCGTAGCCCCACAGCCAGCCCACCCCGATGCCAGTGGAGCTGCCCACGATAAGCGCTGCACGTCGGAGAGCCCTCCCATGCCCTCGCCGAACCCATTCCCCCACCCGAACCCCTCCTCTGGCCGGAGCCACCGCCCTCTGTCGTCGCGCGCCGCCGCACCACCAGTCCTCCCCGGGGCCCGCGCCACCCTCCCCTGGATGCGGCCTTCGCCGGAGATCCCAACCGTGCCGTCTCCCATCTCGGAGGACCACCAGGTCGCCGGGACGCCACCGGAGCCGAACCTTCTGTGAGGGCGTCGGGGAAAGCAGAGGAGGAGGAGGAGGAAGAGGAAGAAGGAGAGGGAGGAGAGAGAGAGGACGTAGGGCCCAGCCGTCAGCGGCTGGGGGGCCGCCACGTCAGATTAAGTGGAAGCGCACTCACGTGGATACGCTTTCCCCTCTAGAAAGCATACTCCCAGCAGAGGCGCCACCGTCCTGACGGCCATGGGCCGGCCCAGCATCAACAGCGGCAGCCGTAGCAGTTTCGGCCCGGGCAGCCCAAAGGCACAGTGCACTTTCCCCTTTTTCGGCAGAAAATCAGCCAGGGACCCGAAAGTAAATAGTTTATTTACAGAAAGGTCCCTCCCTCTTCAAATCCTCATATCTTTTCGCTCGTGACTCCGAATCAGGTGAATCCAAAGCCCACTTCTTCAGTTCGTCGAGCCCGTTCCGATGCCATCACTTTCACCATGTTGACACTTTCTTAAAATGCCCATTTTGCCCCTGCCCTAAATTCAGCCCCTCCGAGAGGGAATCTTTTCCGACGAATTCTTCCACGAGGTGATCGCACTTCTCCCGGAGTATTCCTTCACCCCCAGGCAAGCCGACCATCTGATATATGCCCTAAAGTATTGCTCTGAGTTATTCTTGCGTGTTTAAATTAATGTGCTTATGCTCGTGTGCATAGTGGTGAGCTGCATGTGACGCTGATGAACCCTTGCTTGCCTTTCTTTGATGACGGCACCACGCCTGTGTTCTAGGCTGCTTTTGGCCGTCCGGGGTGGATGCCGACTTTATGTTTCTCTTTTCAACAACTGGCCCGTATTCTGAGCTGCTTTTCGGCCGTCTCGGACAGTTGTTGAATTTCTTTCTGTAGCGGTGACCCTATGCTTTGAGCTGTTCCTCGGCCGTCTTAGGGAACGGCTACACTCTTTTTATCAACACCGTCTCATGCTTTGAGCTGCTTTTTAGCCGTCTTGAGCCGGGGTTGAGTTATTCCAATAACTTCCCAGATCTGAGTTGTAAAGACCGTTCTGGTGGCTACTGGTTTATTTGTCGGTTTCATGCGAGGGTTCAGATGGTTGTCACTTACAGCTAAGACTTGTAAAGTAATTAAACTCCTGCTAGGTTGAATTTGCTATTTACATTACTCGTTAATGCTCGTCTTGTTATTGCACTAGTGACTCGTATGTAACAATATAGAGCTAGGTTGTTAGGTTTTCATCGTGCATTATTGTGGTTATCGCAATGATTAAGAAATGTGACTTAATAATGACAACCTCCTCCGTCGGCTGGATCGAGTAATAGTGTCACCTATCCGGACTTATCCGTGCAACCACATTTGCCGGTATGGGACGGCCTTGACTTGGTCTAACCTCGTGCTCTTTTATCGGTACCACCAATTAGGGAAGGTTATGCGTGCGCGCTACCCTGGCCCGGTAGGCGGCGATAACCTTGTGAGCCTAGTTGTTTGTTTGCGCGCGGTCCCCGTTTGGGAAAGTTTCGTTTGGCCACGGCGGTGGCAGGTGTCACGGGGTGACACAGGGGCCACCCAGGACATGACCCTGGGAGGGTATGATTGTCGGTGGTACGGTAGAGGAGTCACAGTTTAGGCAAGTTTCGTTGGAGCATCACCGGTCCACCCGAATGGGAACATGTACTAAAGTACGAGGCCAGGAGCTCCATGGTGTGGGTAAAGTGCGCAACCTCTGCAGAGTGTAAATCTATTCGAATAGCCGCGTCCTCGGTCATGGACAGTTCGTACTAGGCCACTATTTGGTATGTGTCGAGTCTGGAGGAACAAACTATATAATGTTATTGTTAATAATGAACCAGAGGAAGGGAAGGCTTGTCAGACTTGCAGTTCAGATGCATGGACATCGGATGATGTCAGGAATATGAGATGTTAGCCATGGGATGGCTAAGAGAGAAACGGTCGTATAACCAAAAGAGTTGGATTGGATCATAAGGTTATTCGGAGTATGGATTATTTACTGGATATGCTTTATCTTCGTCATACTGTATTTACTTTAGTAGTTATCTTGCTGATAATCGTGTTATGGCATAATGATTACTGCTGCTAGATGTTTAATCTTGCTAGATAATCTTGTTATAACATAATAGTTAATCCTGTTAAGATAACAAATGCATGCTTGAATGCCATGGATTGCATTGCTTGGTGTATATGTTGGTTTGGTTTGCTTGCGAGTACATTCAAAAGTACTCAGCAGCCTTCAATGTGGCCAGGTTCACCTAAGGATTCGACGATCCCTAGCGAGGAGCCGGAGTGTTCGCGGGCTAGAAGAGTAACCCAGTCAGATCCCTGTGGATTGGAGCCGCACCAAGACCATGCTGCCTTAGATAGAGCCTTTCCGCTGCCATCACCCTTGTAATATATCATGTAAGACTGATATATTTCATTAATAGAAATGTCTGTGTTCATGTTACTTGTTGTAAAAGCGCATGCCAGAGTGATTCTCCTGGGCTGGTATGTGCGGCGACCGTCTGGCTACAGTGGTATTCAGGCGGGGTGCCACACGGTCGAGGACGAGCGATCGACCTTGTCCTACCAATCTATCCCTCTTGGGGCATGCGTAGTAGTACTTTGCTTCGAGGGCTAATAAACTTTCGCAACAAGTATATGAGTTCTTTATGACTAATGTGACTCCATGGATTATACGCACTCTCACCCTTCCGCAATTTGCTAGCCTCTTCAGTACCGTGCATTGCCCTTTCTCACATCGAGAGTTGGTGCAAACTTCGCCGGTGCATCCAAACCCCGTGATATGATACGCTCTATCACACATAAGCCTCCTTATATCTTCATCAAAACAGCCACCATACCTACCTATCTGTTGGAAATATGCCCTAGAGGCAATAATAAATTGGTTATTATTATATTTCCTTGTTCATGATAATCGTTTATTATCCATGCTATAATTGTATTGATTGGAAACTCAAATACATGTGTGGGTACATAGACAACACTGTGTCCCTAGTAAGCCTCTAGTTAACTAGCTCGTTGATCAAAAGATGGTGAAGGTTTCCTAGCCATGGACATGAGATGTCATTTGATAACGGGATCACATCATTAGGAGAATGATGTGATGGACAAGACCCAAACTATAAACGTAGCCTATGATCGTGTCAGTTTATTGCTATTGTTTTCTGCATGTCAAGTATCTGTTCCTATGACCATGAGATCATGCAACTCACTGACACCGGAGGAATACCTTGTGTGTATCAAACGTCGCAACGTTACTGGGTGACTATAAAGATACTCTACAGGTATCTCCGAGGGTGTCTGTTGGGTTGGCATGGATCAAGACTGGGATTTGTTACTCCGTGTGACGGAGAGGTATCTCAGGGCCTACTCGGTAATACAACATCACAATGAGCCTTGCAAGCAATGTGACTAAAGTGTTAGCCACGAGATCTTGTATTACGGACCGAGTAAATAGACTTGCCGATAACGAGATTGAACTAGGTATAGAGATACCAACGATCGAATCTCGGGCAAGTAACATGCCGAAGAACAAAGGGAACAGCATACGGGATTAACTGAATCCTTGACATAAAGGTTCGACCGATATAGATCTTCATAGAATATGTAGGAACCAATATGGGCATCCAGGTCCCGCTATTGGTTATTGACCGTAGAGGTGTCTTGGTCATGTCTACATAGTTCTCGAACCCGCAGGGTCTACACACTTAACGTTTGGTGACGATTAGTATAGTTGAGTTCTTGTGTTGGTGACCGAAGGTTGTTCGGAGTCCCGGATAAAATCCCGGACATGACGAGGATCTCCGGAAGAGTCCGGAGGTAAAGATTGATATATGTGATAATAGTGTTTTGATCTCCGGAAAGGGTTACGGAATTCACCGGAAGGGGTTCCGGATGTTTACCGAAGTGTTCGGGTGCAGCAACACTTTATATGGACCAAAGGGGTAAAGCCCACGAGGTATTGGAAAGTGCAAAAGGAAGTTTTGCTGCTGCCTTAAGCGGTATTACCGCTGGTAAGGCAGTACTACCGCGTAAGCGGTACTACCGCTTGTGTGAAGCGGTACTACCGCTTGTACGCGATACTGCTGGAATCCGAGTGGGACTCTTTCCGTGCGGGCCAAACCGACCTTATGCGGGCAAAACCGACCTTGTGGAGGCTTTCTCTCCAAGTTTAGACCCCAGGGCTCAACATATAAATAGAGGGGCAGGGCTAGCACACGGATACATCAAGATTTCCCAAGCCGTGTGCCGGCAACCCTAACCCTCTAGTTCCTCCCGTCACAATCTCCGTAGTGCTTGGCGAAGCCCTGCAGAGATTGTTCCTCACCACCATCACCACGCCGTCGTGCTGCCGGAACTCATCCACTACTTCACCATCGCTCGCTGGATCGAGGAGATGAAGGCGTCATCAAGCCATACGTGTGTTGAACGCGGAGGTGCCGTCCGTTCGGCGCTATATCGTGTTTGGATCGAGGGACGACTTGCGATTTGGATCGCGAAGACGTTAGACTACATCAACCGCGTTTCTTAACGCTTCCGCTTAGCGATCTACAAGGGTATCTAGATTCACTCTCCCTCTCGTAGATACTCATCACCATGGATAGATCTTGCGTGTGCGTAGGAAAAATTTTGTTTCCCATGCGACATTCCCCAGCACTATCATGGCATTTTCATAGCCATTCTGAGATATATTGCCATGCAACTTCCACCGTTCCGTTTTTATGACATACATCATCATTGTCATATTGCTTTGCATGATTATATAGCTGACATAGTATTTGTGGCTCAGCCACCGTTCATCATTGCTATACATGTTACGCTAGCATCATTGCACATCCTGGTACACTGCCAGAGGCATTCATATAGAGTCATATTTTGTTGTAATATCGAGTTGTAATATTGAGTTGTAAGTAAATAGAGGTGTGATGATCATCATTATTAGAGCATTGTCCCAGTGAGGTAAGAATGATGGAGACTAATGAGTCCTCGAAAAAGTGGGGATGAGGTCCATGAGATCATTCTAAAAAAAAGAAGAAAAAAAGAGAGAAAAAAAAGAAAAAGAAAAGAGGGGGAAAAAGAGCCATAAAAAAATAAAAATTAAATGAGAGAAAAAGGGAGAAGGGGCAATGTTACTATCTTTTTCCACACTTGTGCTTGAGAGTAGCACCATGTTTTTCATATAGAGAGTCTCCTATTTTGTCACTTTCATATACTAGTGGAAAATTTTCATTATAGAACTTGGCTTGTATATTCCGATGACGGGCTTCCTCAAATGCCCGAGGTCTTCATGAGCAAGCAAGTTGGATGCACACCCACTTAGTTTTCATGTTGAGCTTTCATTCTTAGTGCATCTGTTGCATGGCAATCCCTACTCCTCGCATTGACATCAATTGATGGGCATCTCCATAGCCCGTTGATTAGCCTCGTTGATGTGATACTTTCTCCATTTTTTGACTTCTCCTATTTATCTCTACCACCATACTCTATTCCACCCATAGTGCTATATCCATGGTTTGCGCTCATGTATTGAGTGGGAGTTGAAAAAGCTGAAGCGCGTTCAAAAGTATGAACCAATTGCTCGGCTTGTCATCGGGGTAGTGCATGATAAATACTTTGTGTGAAGAAGATGGAGCATGATAGGATTATATGATTTTGTAGGGATAACGTTCTTTAGCATTTTTATTTTAAAAGACATGATTGTTTATTAGTATGCCTGAGTATTGATGTCTTTATATCAAATTATAGACTATTGCTTTGAATCATTTGGATCTTATTATTCATACCGTAAGAGAAAGATTACATGATGAAACATGATAGGTAGCATTCCACATCAAAAATTCTGTTTTTATCATTTACCTACTCGAGGATGAGCAGCAATTAAGCTTGGGGATGCTTGATATGTCTCCAACGTATCTACAATTTTTAATTGTTCCATGCTATTATAGTATCAATCTTGGATGTTTTTATATGCAATTATATATCATTTTTTGGGTCTAACCTATTAACCTAGTGCCCAGTGCCAGTTGTTGTTTTCTGCTTGTTTTTGGCTTTTCCGAGAAACAGTACCAAATGAAGTCCAAATGCCACGAAACTTTTTGGAGATTTTTTTCTGGACAAAAGAAACCTTGGAAGCTTCGGGAGGAGGCCAGAAGCCTCACGGAGGCTTCACAAGGCAACAGGGCGCGCCCCGAGGGGGGCGCGTCGTGTTGCCTTGTGGGGCCCACGTGACTCCGTTTGACCTAATTCCACTTCTATAAATTCACAAATATTGGGAAACCATCAGAGAGCCAGAAGAGAAAACGTTTCCGCCGCCGCAAGCCTCTGTTCTTCCGCGATCCCATCTGGTGGCCTTTTCCGGTACTCTGCCGAAGGGGGAATCGATCACGGAGGGCTTCTACATCAACCTTGCTGCCCTTCCGATGATGTGTGAGTAGTTTACCATAGACCTACGGGTCCATAGCTAGTAGCTAGATGGCTTCTTCTCTCTCTTTGATCTTCAATACAATGTTCTCCTCGATGTTCTTGGAGTTCTATCCGATGTAATCTTCTTTTGCGGTGTGTTTGTTGGGATCCGATGAATTGTGAGTTTATAATCAGATTATTCATGAGAAATATTTGAGTCTTCTCTGAACTCTTTTATGCATGATTGTTATAGCTTTGTATTTCTCTCCGATCTATCAATTTGGTTTGGCCTACTAGATTGATTTATCTTGCAATGGGAGAGGTGCTTTGTGATGGGTTCAATCTTGCGGTGCTCAATCCCAGTGACAGAAGGGGACATGACACGTATTTGTATTGTTGCCATTAAGGATAAAAAGATGGGGTTTATTCATATTGCTTGAATTTGCTTCTCTACATCATGTCATCTTGCTTAAGGCGTTACTCTGTTTTTATTAACTTAATACTCTAGATGCATGCTGGATAGCGGTCGATGAGTGAAGTAATAGTAGTAGATGCAGGCAGGAGTCGGTCTACTTGTCTCGGACGTGATGCCTATATACAAGATCATTGCCATGAATCCGTCATAATTATTTGCTTTTCTATCAATTGCCCAACAGTAATTTGTTTACCCATCGTATGTTTCTGTGCTCAAGAGAGAAGCCTCTAGTGAAAACTATGGCCCTCGGGTCTATCTTTATCATATAAAAAACCTAAAAATACCGTGTTGTAATTTATTTACTTTTATTTTAATTAGTGTTTTAGTTTATCTATTTACCTTGATAAGATTTAATCCTTGCAAATAACCGCTAAGAGGTGATGACCCACAAGTATAGGGGATCAATCGTAGTCCTTTCGATAAGTAAGAGTGTCGAACCCAACGAGGAGCAGAAGGAAATGACAAGCGGTTTTCAGCACTGAAATTATCGGTAAAGAGTAGTTTGATAGCAAGATAATTTATAACAGTGACAAGTAGCAATAGTAACAAAGAGTGCAGCAAGGTGGCCCAATCCTTTTTGTAGCAAAGGACAAGCCGGAACGATCTCTTATAATAAGCAAAGCGTTCTTGAGGACACATGGGAATTTCATCTAGTCACTTTCATCATGTTTGTTTGATTCGTGTTCGCTACTTTGATAATTTGATATGTGGGTGGACCGGTGCTTGGGTGCTGTTCTTACTTGAACAAACCTCCCACTTATGATTAACCCCTCTCGCAAGCATCCGCAACTACGAAAGAAGAATTAAGATAAATCTAACCATAGCATTAAACATATGGATCCAAATCAGCCCCTTACGGAATAGCGCATAAACTAGGGTTTAAGCTTCTGTCACTCTAGCAACCCATTATCTAATTACTACTCCACAATGCATTCCCTTAGGCCCAAAGATGGTGAAGTGTCATGTAGTCGACGTTCACATGACACCACTAAGAGAAACAACAACATACATATTGTCGTGGTTTTGTCACGGTAGATGCCCGAAGGCTTAGGTTCGGAATCAACGCCATGGAAGTGGACTCAAAGGGGTTAAGCGGGACAAGGGACACGGTTTTACCCAGGTTCGGCCCCTCACGGTGGAGGTGAAAGCCTACGTCCTGCTTAAGCTGTATTAACTGGTATATCGAGTACAAGGGGCGGCTTGCTTGCCCTAACTCTCAATTGCTTGATCTCTCTCGCCGTAAGGCTTGTCTGTCTTTCTTAACTCCCCTTCACCCACCGCAGGGGCTCACCTTTATATACATAGGTATAGGCCCTGGGCTTACAAGAGTCCGGGTCGGGTTACACAACGTAACCGACCCAGGTTCTACTTTCCTAGTCTTACAAGATAAGTCTTCACATGGCGGTTTACCCTTTCGGGCCTTGAGTCGCCACCAGGCTTTAGGCCTTCGACTAGCCCATCTGTAAGTCGTCGTCTTCACGCCTTACCTTCCTGGGCCGGCTTAGGCTCTTGCACTATGAATCGCCAACATGGTTAACCGCGGGGTTATATCTCCAACATTAGGCCCCAAATTGATTTGAACCTGTTCATGTCAATTTAAATTCTTCAGTTGGCGAGTCTTCTGCGGGTCTTCTGGAACTGCAACTTTGACTGGTCTTCCCTAACCCGCCATATCCAACAGTGACGTCACAATGAATCTTTCATTTACCCGCCATCCGAGAAACGAGGCGCCATCTCAGCCATGATAACTATATCGCCTCCTGGATCTCCGGGCCTGCTGTTTCACTACCCCACCTACCCTTATAAATGGGCACAGGGTCGCTCCTACGAGCCCTCCACGAACTGACTTCCAAACGCCGAGCTCTCCAGCTACCAAAAACGTCGCTCTTACTGGGGCGGGTTATCAATCGACCTCTCATGTGCTGACAAGACACACCGGCGAGGCTAAAGAGAACTCGCCAGAAAGATTCGACTTTGCATTGCCCTTGTTGGAAAAGATGTCTACAGATGATCTTCATGCCGGCTATTTAAATCGCCTCAGCGCAAGCCACAACATGGAGCGAAAACTTGTTAGCCTTATGAAGTCCAAATTTGAGGTACTGCTCCTTTCTTGCTTTCCTTATACCCTTATGTAGCCCCCAAGATCCGGTTTAGTCTTGCAAAATAGTAGACCGGGTCTTATACTTCTTGTCATACTTCAAATTATAATACATGTAGCCCCCAAGTATCGGGTTAATACTGATATTGAGCCGGTACTTAGTTGAAAGGGTTGATCCAAGTGTAGCCCCCGAGTTCGGGTCATGACGATGAGCCAGAACTCCATTGTAAACTTTGGAGAGCTCTGTGTAGCCCCCAAGTGCCGGCTTAACTTTAACAAAGATGAGCCGGGACTGCCATGTAGACTTAGAGAAAAACATAGGCATTAGCCCCCAAGTGTCAAGTATATTGCTTGCAATCTGCTTGAGACTTATAACACAATAGTTTCACCAATGTACGAATCATATCCTGACTGAAAACCTTTGAAACTGTCTTTTGCGTAACGCAGGAAGCTTTAGCAACTGCTGAGTCGAATTTCATTGTGCAACAAGCCGCCAGGGCTGAGGCGGACAATAAATGGCGAGTTGCCGTGACAGAGCTGGAGAAAACCCGGGCTGAACTCGCTGCTTATCAGAAGACGGCTGAGGCAGAAAAAGCTGCTATAACCCAACGAGCCAACGACACTGAAAGCCGGCTTAAGGTTGTGTCCGATGAGCTACAAACTCTCAAAGACCATATCTCCAGAATGACCTCTGCGATCTTCGGTAAGTGCCAAGCACTTGAAAATTACCTTGTCTTGTTGAATAACTCATACAGGCGGCTTATAATACTTGACTATCTTGCAGGTGAACGGAGCCGCCAACTCGCTTCTGACAGCGTGATTAAGCTGAAAGCTATCTACTCCTTAACCGAACAGTTATATTGCGGGACCCTCTGCACCATGAGGGCGATGCTGACCGAGAAATGCATCCCAAAGCATATGAAGGGGGTGATAGAACTTCTATCCACCCTGCCCAAACAGGTTGGAGAACTCAAACGGTCAGCCGCCCGGCAGGGAGCCATGGCTGCTTTAAGCCGGTGTCTTGCTTTTGCCCCGGAGTTAACTACAGCGGAAATGACGGACGTGTTCCCAGCCAAAAAGGTCGACGGCTCAGATTTCACAGAAGCCGACTACGTCAAATGTATGAAAGATTCCCGGGTGCTGGCCTCAAGTCTTGCCAATGAGTTAGACCTTTCCACATACCAGGCGGCTTATGACGCGAAAAACAAACGCGTGCGCGGCCCAACCTTTGAATCGAGGAGCCTGACTCCCGCACGTCGTAAGCAGCTCTTCGCACCTGACCTTGATGCATCTTGTAGGAGATATGCCCTAGAGGCAATAATAAATGTTATTGATAATCTCCCTGTTCATAATTAGGTTTATGTTCCATGCTATAACTGCTATGGTTCTCGAGTCTGCAATAACCACGAGGCTCGGAGGAAGACTCATATGCACGTGTGGAATAATAAACGGTAAAATGTATTCCTAGTCTGGCCTCTAAGACTGGCTCAAGTATTGCATGATGATCCTGTTTTCCTGATCATGGGCATGGCTATGCCGGCAATTTTGAGGGCGCAATGTTGGTAGAACACTTGTGTTGAATAGACCCGAATTGATGTTATGCTATGAGATACATTCATCACTAGTTAATGGTTTATAACACAGAGATAGTTAATGTTTGCATAATTCCTTAGACCATGAGAGTATCGAGTTCCTTCGTGCTTGCTTCGTGAACTTTGGGTTTGTTAAACGTCATCCGTTACTGGGTGGCTATTACGGCGGCTTACGGGTTCACGGAAAAGTATGTCAAGTAACTTGATAGCTCAAGATTTGGATATGCTCCTCCGACGATGGAGAGATATCTCTAGGCCCTCTCGGTGTTACGGTATCCATCATCGTCTGGCCAGACACTTTGTGATTTGATCACAGGGATGCCGGAACACGGGAACGAGAAAAGAGAACAATACCGGTAACGAGGTAACTGGCATAGTGGACAAGTTGTTGATCCACGGGGATGCCAACATGTCTCACCTCGGGTATTTGTAACATATCGCGAAGCAACAGGAATAGCACACGGCAACTGGAGGTTCACTCGAATATTCATTCGTGTGGGTATAGGGGTCAATATGGGTGTCCACGGCTCCGATGTTGATCATTGATCGGAAGGGGTTCCGGGTCATGTCTATACTTCACCGAACCTATAGGGTCACACGCTTAAGGGTCATCTATCTGCTGAATACTAGACGGGGAGTCTGAGAGAAAATCACCGAAAAAGTTTCGGACGAAACGGAAACGTTCCGGAGAGGATATCGGAATAGTTCCGGTGAAACTGAAAAGTTGTTTCAGGGTATTCCATAAAGTCAAATTGGTTTCGGCACATGCCTGGAAATTATTGGAAGGTACCAGAATTGTTCCGGTAACTTCTGAGATTTTTCAGAGACAAAAACCGGAAATGTTCCGGACTGCCGGAACCGCTTTAGTTGCTTTTCACAGATGAAAATCACTAAACCGAAAAGTTGTTTCGGAGTACACCATAAAGTCAAAATGGTTTCGGCACATGCCTAATAATTCTTGGAGGGTGCCAGAATCGTTCTGGAAACTTTCAGGAATTTTCCGGGATGAAAACCGGAAATGTTCCGGAGCTGCCGGAACCGCTTCAGATGCTTTTCGCAGATGAAAATCACTAAACCGGAATTGTTTCGGATCGCATTGAAAATTATTATAGTGGGTACTGGAAATGTTCTAAGCCCACATGAATATTTTCAGTTCGAACGGACGCTGAAATATGTCGTCGTGAATAGTGAAAGTGCTTTTTGGATTACTTTTTGGAAAGCCACCTTTTTGGGCTTTTGCTCCAAAATATCTTGGAGATGACATGGATGGATGTGGCTGAAATTTCAGCCCCTCCACCCCTCCTTCTCCTATAAATAGAGGTGGAGGGGGCAGCCCAAATCTGATCCTTGCTCTCATACACATGCCATAGACTTGTCTGGCTTCTCTCTCCCTCCCAGCGAAATAGTTTCGTAGAGCCGAAAGGCTGTCTGGGTTCCGGCAGGAACTAGTTCTGGACGGCGAAGCCCTGCCGGATAGTTTAGACCGTATGTGTGCAACTCTGTAGAGAGATCGTAGTTTCGGTCTTAGTTTGAGAGTGCCTCCCGAACGATTAGAGAAGTGTGAGGCGGGTGAGTTGAGACCTCGCAGCGAGATCACTTGGTTGTCTTGACGTTCAGGCATGACCGTCATGAGCTCGGAACACACGCATCGAAAGATGAACAAGAGTCACATAGAGATGTGATTGGCAAGTTGGCCTACCGGTTGAGATTTTCGTCATCAGTGGTGTTACACCAATGGCGAACAATTTAAATGCGGGTCTTGTATCACTCACAATCAATTATGAGAGATATTGATTTGAGTGGGAGCGCAATGTAGAATTAATTCTTTTAATTCTCAGTGCAATTAATTCTGAACACTGTCTAAGTGTTATTTGCATAATAGTTGTAGAATAATGGCTCGCGTTTCCACCTTCCCAATTAAAATTGAATAGCTGTTAAATATCTGGTTAAAACGTTTCGGTTGGTAACGTAATGAGAGGATTGTCCTCTAGAGTGCCGAGAAGGACTTGTCCTATCGCATGCTTTCGGTATTCTCCCGCTAATGCTATGGATCATGTGACTCTCGTCCATCGATCCAAAAGCTAGAATTCCGTTTCAGTCAAGTGCAATATGTTTGCTTCCATGTGACCCGAACTTTGAAAGTTTGGATAGTTATGTGATATTCATGGAATCTGAAAATCATTTTCAGAGACAGACAAAGGCTAAAAGATATGAGATATCCAAAGCAATGTTTGTTTGCAAACTATTAGTAAAGGAGTTTACTATGCATTAGACTAATAAGAGAGGGATCCAGAAGAACGCCTGTCATATGATGATGGTGAATAAAACAAACAACTTCAAGACAAAAGGAAGTGTCCGAAGGGTGTTAGTGAAACTTTCACGCCTAGGAAGTCCGGGGCTATCGTCACTCTTAAGTTGGGTGCTTCTTCTGAGAGTAGGAGAAATACTAAAAGTTAAACTGTTAGAAGTATAAAGGCAAAAGGAAAGAAGACTGGAATATCCAGCTCATGTATGAATGTCATACAGGTTTTTGATGTATAGAAGGCTGGTCAAAGATATAGTTCTTGGGAATTATGGTTAAACATGTTAATCACTAATTCTTGGGCATTGTGAGTTAATCACAAAGATACCCGCTCGATTGCATTCTGTTGCAAATCGATGTAAGAACTACTATGGCCTGAAAGACTAGCCAGGAATGAGGTTTAGATACACGCAGGGAACATAGTAAATGTTACTATGCCTTCCATAGGTGTATTCCCTATGTATTTACTTTCATAAATCATTTTAGAGTTTTACACACTCTAGCCCATTGCATAAAGTATCTTGCAAGAAGGTTGTTCATAAGAGAACTTTTAATGTTCGGAGTTATGAATAACAAAAGGGCCATACTTTCATTATGAATGAGAAGTATGTTATGAATATTGATAATAATACATTACCTCTGTATTTACTTTCATAATTCATTTAGTGTTTCATACACTCTAGCCCTTTGCATAAGGTATCTTGCAAGGAGGTTATTCCTAAGAGAACTTTTGATGTTCGGTGTTATGAATAACATGAAGGGCCATGCTTCCATCCAGGATGGGATGTATGTTATGAATATTGATGGTAATATGATACATCCATAACACTGACGCTAAATGTCGCAAGACTAAAAGAATACCACATATGTGTGGCACTGCATTTGGTCACATTGGAGAAACCCGCATGGAAAATTCCATTATGATGGATTTTAAAGTCATTTGATTTTGAATCATCTGACACTTGCAACTTTCCTCCGAAAAGTGAAGTGACTGAAATACCGTTCACAGGCCATAAGGAACGAGTAACAAACTTATTGGTGATCATACATTTTGATGTGTGTAGTTCAATAAATGTTGTTGCAAGTAGTGGATTTATCTATCTTCAGAAATGACTCAAGTAGATATATTGATATTTACTTGATGAGACGTAAGTCTGGATCTTTTGAATTCATTCATAAGGTTTTCAAAAATGAAGTAGAAGTTGTTGTAACAAGAAAATTATGTTTCTACAATTCGATTGCAGAAAGGAATATTTGAGTTACAAGTTTAGCGAATGTCTGATGAGTTGTGAAAGGGGTTTCATAACTTGCACCTCCCGGAGCACCACTGCAAGTGGAGAGTCCGTGTAGATGTAATCGAACCATTCATGACATGGTAAGATCAAAGATGACATAAATAAATTTGCCATTATCCCTTTTAAAGTGATGCTTTAGATACTGCGGCTTTTACACTGAAAAGAGCTCCATCGGGTCTGTTGAAATGACGCCATGGTATGGTACGCCCAACCATGTTATATCTTTTCTTAACATTTGGAATATGGGGCTTGTGTAAAAGGTTACAAACCTATTCCAAATCATACAAGTGCTACTTTGTAGGTTATCCCAAGTCATTGGGTATTTCCCCACCACAATACCGAGGCAAATAGGTTTGCCACAAAGAACGGTATGCTTTTTTGAAGAAAATGGTTCTTTCAAAAAGGTGAGTGGGAGAACAGTGCAACTCGACGAGATAAACAGTATCATCGTCATCAGATCAAAGGAAAGAGACCTTGGAAGTAATTCCGAAGTTTCCTACTGCGACTGATACGGAAGTCTCTACAAAAAAAATGTATGGACTTCGGTCGAACTTGCAGCTGAACCACGTAGGCAAAGCTCGTGCAAACCTATCAGGTGCGCAAATGAGATATTGTTGTTAGACAACAGTATACCTACGATTCACAAGGAAGCGTTGATGGCCTTGACTCCGGAATTGGCTAAATGCCAATACAATCCGAGATAGTTTCCATATAAGTGATTCAAGATTAAGATCTTGATACACCTTTCGGAAGACTTAGAGTCTAACGAATATTTATGGAACTAAAAATTGATACGGATAAAATGTTTTATCCATAAAGCTCGACTTGTTGCAATAACAAGTTCAAGGAGTTGACTACGATGAGATTGTCTCACCGTAGCGATGCTTAAAGTCGGTTCGGGTTGAACTAGCAATTAATACATACTTCAATCATGAGATATGAAACATGGATGACAAAAGGATTTCCATGTGATGGAAATGAAACCTAGGACTTGTATGTGATACAGTCCAAAGTAATTTGTCGATCCAGAGGATGCTAGTAAGTATGCAAACTTCAGAGTTCCAGCGATGGACAGAAGAGAGCAAAGTGGAGTTGGAATCTTCGTTTTTGATGGAATGGTCAAAAGGGTTTTGACTTCATCAAATGGGTATCGAAGATGCTTGTGATTCAAGAAAGTAAGTGAGAGCATAATAATATTTCTAAAAACCTTGTGTACTTGACACATTGTTAATTGGAAATAAATTTCTTGACATGAATTAGGACTTCATTTGAAAATAGTTTTTCCGATGAAGTGCTTGGGCTAAATAGCCTCAATATTAGGCATGATGATCTATGGAGATAGATTTACCTAATGAGGCTAAGCAATGAATACATATTGACAAGATGCTAAAACTTTTTAGCATTTAAAACGCCAAGGAGTGATTCTTGCCGAAGTCACATGGAAAGAGTTTTTGCAAGACTCGGTGTCCCAAAACACTGATGAGTAAAATACATGATGGAGATTCCACACACTCTTGTGTTTGGATTAATCATGTATTCCATGGTATGTAAAACAACCAGATATGTCCGATACTCCAAAAGTTGTTGCGAGTATGGATACCAAAGTGATCAAAGTACTGATCATAGGACAAAAGTGAAAGATGTCATTGAGTACTAGAGTAGTAGTGATGACATGTTTTCTCGCAAGCAGAGATTATGAAGTGCTCGTTGTAAGTAATTACATCGATACAGTCTTCATCAATGCTCCATGCGATTTTTGATTTAAGTTAAGGGTTTTGTGTAATACACAATATGATGGCACGGTAGTTGGAAATTGTTCCAAACAAGATACTGTGGCGAATTCTATAACAAAGGCTAAGTATGTTGATCCTTAAGAAGCGACAAAGAAGTTGTTGAATCATATAGTTCAGTCATGAACTTAGTATGGTTCCAAGATGGCTTTGGTATATGGGACACTATTGCAGATAGTTGCTCCATAGCTCAGTCTGAGGAATCAGGTTTCGACCAATGATTCACACATATGCAAAGCCAAGTCCACACAAAATATGAATTTTGTGAAAGTGTGAAAACGCGAGGATATGCAAAGTTACACACGGAGCTGAAGTCGTCAGATCCGTTGGACATCAGGCTATACCACATGCGAAGCATTTTTTACACCAGTATGCCATAGGTGTAAAGTGCATTAGCATTGACTAGATTATTGACTCTAGTGCAAGTGGGAGTCTGTAGGAGATATGCCCTAGAGGCAATAATAAATGTTATTGATAATCTCCCTGTTCATAATTAGGTTTATGTTTCATGCTATAACTGCTATGGTTCTCGAGTCTGCAATAACCACGAGGCTCAGAGGAAGACTCATATGCACGTGTGGAATAATAAACGGTAAAATGTATTCCTAGTCTGGCCTCTAAGACTGGCTCAAGTATTGCATGATGATCCTGTTTTCCTGATCATGGGCATGGCTATGCCGGCAATTTTGAGGGCGCAATGTTGGTAGAACACTTGTGTTGAATAGACCCGAATTGATGTTATGCTATGAGATACATTCGTCACTAGTTAATGGTTTATAACACAGAGATAGTTAATGTTTGCATAATTCCTTAGACCATGAGAGTATCGAGTTCCTTCATGCTTGCTTCGTGAACTTTGGGGTTTGTTAAATGTCATCCGTTACTGGGTGGCTATTACGGCGGCTTACGGGTTCACGGAAAAGTATGTCAAGTAACTTGATAGCTCAAGATTGGGATTTGCTCCTCCGACGATGGAGAGATATCTCTAGGCCCTCTCGGTGTTACGGTATCCATCATCGTCTGGCCAGACACTTTGTGATTTGATCACAGGGATGCCGGAACACGGGAACGAGAAAAGAGAACAATACCGGTAACGAGGTAACTGGCATAGTGGACAAGTTGTTGATCCACGGGGATGCCAACATGTCTCACCTCGGGTATTTGTAACATATCGCGAAGCAACAGGAATAGCACACGGCAACTGGAGGTTCACTCGAATATTCATTCGTGTGGGTATAGGGGTCAATATGGGTGTCCACGGCTCCGATGTTGATCATTGATCGGAAGGGGTTCCGGGTCATGTCTATACTTCACCGAACCTATAGGGTCACACGCTTAAGGGTCATCTATCTGCTGAATACTAGACGGGGAGTCTGAGAGAAAATCACCGAAAAAGTTTCGGACGAAACGGAAACGTTCCGGAGAGGATATCGGAATAGTTCCGGTGAAACTAAAAAGTTGTTTCAGGGTATTCCATAAAGTCAAATTGGTTTCGGCACATGCCTGGAAATTATTGGAAGGTACCAGAATTGTTCCGGTAACTTCTGAGATTTTTCAGAGACAAAAACCGGAAATGTTCCGGACTGCCGGAACCGCTTTAGTTGCTTTTCACAGATGAAAATCACTAAACCGAAAAGTTGTTTCGGAGTACACCATAAAGTCAAAATGGTTTCCGCACATGCCTGATAATTCTTGGAGGGTGCCAGAATCGTTCTGGAAACTTTCTGGAATTTTCCGGGATGAAAACCGGAAATGTTCCGGAGCTGCCGGAACCGCTTCAGATGCTTTTCGCAGATGAAAATCACTAAACCGGAATTGTTTCGGATCGCGTTGAAAATTATTATAGTGGGTACTGAAAATGTTCTAAGCCCACATGAATATTTTCAGTTCGAACGGACGCGGAAATATGTCGTCGTGAATAGTGAAAGTGCTTTTTGGATTACTTTTTGGAAAGCCACCTTTTTGGGCTTTTGCTCCAAAATATCTTGGAGATGACATGGATGGATGTGGCTGAAATTTCAGCCCCTCCACCCCTTCTTCTCCTATAAATAGAGGTGGAGGGGGCAGCCCAAATCTGATCCTTGCTCTCATACACATGCCATAGACTTGTCTGGCTTCTCTCTCCCTCCCAGCGAAATAGTTTCGTAGAGCCGAAAGGTTGTCTGGGTTCCGGCAGGAACTAGTTCTGGACGGCGAAGCCCTGCCGGATAGTTGAGACCGTATGTGTGCAACTCTGTAGAGAGATCGTAGTTTCGGTCTTAGTTTGAGAGTGCCTCCCGAAGGGCTGTCCGAGTGACTGTCTGAGTTTCGATGGTCCTCCCGAAGGGCTGTCCGAGTGACTGTCCGAGTTTCGATGGTCCTCCCGAAGGGCTGTCCGTGACACCGTCCGAGGGACCGTCCGACCGCCTCCCGGAGGGCTGTCCGGGGGCGGATGAGGGTATACATCCTCGCGGTTGGGAAGTTGTAAATCCTAGCTGCGGGGATCTGCACCGCCGATCGTCATCGACTCTACTTCCGCTGCGCTACGAGTCGGTAACGAAACAGATCAAACCTTGTATGCAGTCTCCATAGTGATCCTGGGCTGGTACGTAGGTCGGAAAATTTTTGTTTTCTGCCGCGTTACCCTACACATCTCCCTTCTTCGACCAGACCCAATTTGAGGCCTTAACACGCTGCAACTGGGATGTCGACAATCTTCAGATCGAAGAGGTCGAAGACCCGGCGAAGGATGACTAGCCAGCGAGCTGTACTTTCGGCTGAAACTGATAACTCGGCCTGTCTGAGCCGCCAAGGCTGTCTTTTGTAAAAAACTTTAATCTTGCCTTGTCTTGTACTCCATGGGGAGCTTTTGTAATAGCTGTAGAGACATCTGAAATGCCTGAGTCGTGCCTTCGTGCGCGTATAACCCTTTTTGAATAGTCTTGCTGCAATGATATCTTTCATATGCTCTTACTCTCAACCATGCTTTCAAGGTCCATGGCGGCTTATCAAAAAGATAAAACCTGCAAAATAAACAAGACAGAAAACTTCTGTATTGTTGTAAGGGCGGCTTATAACAGCACAACCCGGAGATGTCTTTCATGGTCTTGCGTCTTGTTTCATAATCTTTCCTTGACCCGGCTTGTCAAAACCGGAATGATATGTAAGTGTGATGTATGATGCAATGCATGACGTATGATGCAATGCACGATGCATGATGCAATGCATGATGTATGATGTTCTCTGCTCTTACAAGTCATCCAAAAAGGGGGTAAGTGGCCAACTCGCTGCACCCCAATATTGGAGAGGTTATCAAATGAGGGGGTGAGTAGCTAACTCGCTGCACCCCAATTTTGAAAAAAGGTCATCAAAGAGGGGGTAAGTATTCAACTCGTTGCACCCCAATTTGGAAAAAATCATCAAAAGAGGGGGTAAGTTCTCAACTCGCTGCACCCCAATTTTGGAATAAGTCATCAAAGAGGGGGTAAGTATTCAACTCGCTGCACCCCAATTTGGAAAAAATCATCAAAAGAGGGGGTAAGTTCTCAACTCGCTGCACCCCAATTTTGGAATAAGTCATCAAAGAGGGGGTAAGTATTCAACTCGCTGCACCCCAATTTGGAAAAAATCATCAAAAGAGGGGGTAAGTTCTCAACTCGCTGCACCCCAATTTTGGAATAAGTCATCAAAGAGGGGGTAAGTATTCAACTCGCTGCACCCCAATTTGGAAAAAATCATCAAAATAGGGGGTAAGTTCTCAACTCGCTGCACCCCAATTTTGGAATAAGTCATCAAAGAGGGGGTAAGTATTCAACTCGCTGCACCCCAATTTGGAAAAAATCATCAAAAGAGGGGGTAAGTTCTCAACTCGCTGCACCCCAATTTTGGAATAAGTCATCAAAGATTTTGAGCCGGCATGATGACCATAGTCGCCAGCGTGAATTTCATTTAAAATCTCCTTACCCTCTTCTGGTGAAACACACCGCTGAAAGACGCCGGTGACGCTGCGTCTATGTAACTCGCCATTGAGGATAGTCATAGATTTAGACCGCCTTATGATTTGTCTGGCCAAGATCTCATCCTCTCGTAACTCGCCGCGCGTCGGATATGCCAAGTAAGGCAACGTCCAGTCAGGAGTAGCATGTAGAGCCGCCACCAATGGCCCCTCCGGGTCAGGGACAGCCAGGTCTTCTTCTGAAGGCAGCTTGACAGACGGGTGGTGTAACACGTCCAAGAAGACGTTAGGCGGCACCAGCTTACGCTGTGAGCCGAGTCTTGCCAACGCGTCAGCCGCCTCGTTCTTGCGACGGTCAATATGGTCCACCTGATAGCCTTTGAAGTGACCAGCAATTTCATCCACCGCCTGACGATAAGCCGCCATCCTTGGGTCTTTGGAGTCCCAAGTGCCTGAAACCTGCTGAGCCACGAGGTCTGAATCGCCAAGGCATCGAACCCGGCTCAGGCTCATCTCTTTCGCCACGCGGAGACCATGAAGCAAGGCCTCGTACTCAGCTGCATTGTTAGTACAGGTAAACATTAGTCTGAGCACATAACAGAACTTATCACCTTTAGGGGAGGTTAAGACAACCCCAACCCCCGAGCCTTCTAGCTGTCTAGACCCGTCAAAGTGAATCGTCCAATAAGTGTTATCCGGCTTTTCCTCGGGCGCATGCAGCTCTGTCCAGTCGTTAATGAAATCCACCAAAGCTTGAGACTTGACAGCCGTATGAGGCACGTACGTAAGGTTGAGAGGCCCAAGTTCCAATGCCCACTTTGCAATCCGACAAGTGGCCTCCCTGTTCTGAATTATGTCCCCCAACGGGGCAGAGCTCACCAGAGTAATCGGGTGGCCCAAGAAATAGTGCTTCAGCTTGCGATTCGCCATGAACACCCCATACACCAGCTTCTGCCAATGGGGGTACCTCTGCTTAGACTCACTCAACACCTCACTGATGTAGTAAACCGGCCTCTGAACCGGATATTCCTTCCCTGCCTCCTTTCGCTCCACAATCACTGCGGCACTGACTGCTCTATTATTAGCCGCCACGTAGAGGAGCAAAGGTTCCTTCTCAATCGGAGCAGCCAAGACGGGCGGCTCAGACAGCTGCCTCTTAAGAGCTTCAAACGCCTCACCCGCCTCCTTACTCCAGATGAAGTTGTCTGTCTTCTTCATCATCTGATACAGGGGGATAGCTTTCTCGCCCAGGCGGCTTATGAACCGGCTTAACGCAGCGATTCGACCCGCCAGGCGCTGAACATCGTTAACACACTTCGGTTCTGACAGGGAGGTAATAGCTTTTATCTTGTCCGGGTTGGCTTCAATGCCTCGCTCTGAAACTAGAAACCCCAAGAGTTTTCCTGCTGGAACTCCAAAAACACACTTGGCCGGGTTAAGCATCATTTTGTAAACCCGTAGATTATCAAACGTCTCCTTCAGGTCTTCGAGCAGAGTCTTCTTCTTCCGAGACTTAACCACAATATCATCCACATAAGCATGAACATTGCGCCCAATTTGATTGTGAAGACAGTTCTGCACACAGCGCTGATAAGTCGCCTGGGCACTCTTGAGCCCAAAAGGCATAGACACATAGCAGAAAGCACCAAAAGGCGTTATGAAAGCCGTCTTCTCTTGGTCCTTAACCGCCATCTTGATCTGATGATACCCGGAGTAAGCATCCAGGAAACATAGGCTCTCGCAACCCGCCGTGGCATCAATGATTTGATCAATGCGGGGGAGGGCAAAAGGATCAATCGGGCACGCCTTGTTGAGATCCGTGTAATCCACACACATGCGCCACGTGCCGTTCTTCTTAAGTACCAACACCGGGTTAGCAAGCCACTCCGGGTGAAACACTTCGACGATGAACCCTGCAGCCAAGAGCCGGGCCACCTCTTCTCCAATGGCTTTACGTCTCTCTTCGTTAAACCGCCGGAGGAACTGTTTAACCGGCTTAAACTTAGGATCCACATTAAGATGGTGCTCAGCGAATTCTCTCGGTACACCCGGCGTGTCAGAAGGCTTCCATGCAAAGATGTCCCGATTCTCACGGATGAATTCGATGAGCGCGCTTTCCTATTGGGGGTCCATATTGGCCCCAATAGTGAACTGCTGTGATGAGTCGCCCGGTTTAAAGTCCACCAACTTAGTATCTTCTGCCAAAAACTTGAGGGGCGGCTCAGATTCCGTGTTGGGTTTCTTCAGAGAGGTCATATCTGCCGGGTCAACATTCTGCTTATAGAAATTAAGTTCTGCCTCTGCACAGCTTGTCTCTGCGTAAGCCGCATCACCTTCCTCACATTCCATAGCCGTCTTCCGATCACCATGTACAGTAATCGTTCCCTCCAAGCCGGGCATCTTGAGCTGCAAATACACATAACAGGGTCTGGCCATGAACTTCGCGTAAGCCGGCCGTCCAAAAATAGCGTGGTATGGGCTCTTGATCTTAACCACCTCAAACCATAGAGATTCCACCCTGTAGTTGTGTTCATCACCAAAAGCCACTTCCAAAGAGATCTTCCCGACTGGGTAAGCCGACTTTCCTGGTACCACACCATGAAAAACTGTTGAAGAAGGCTTAAGATCCTTGTCAAGTAAGTTCATCGGGCGAAAGGTGTCATAGTACAAGATGTTGATGCTGCTGCCGCCATCCATAAGTACTTTAGTGAACTTGTATCCTCCCACTTGGGGGGCAACTACTAAGGCTAGCTGCCCCGTGTTATCAACACGTGGCGGGTGATCCGCCCTGCTCCAAGTGATGTCATACTCAGACCACTTGAGATACTGTGGGAGAGCCGGCATGACCGCGTTAACCGCCCATTTGCGTACCTTCCGTTCCCGCTTGTCAAGGCTGGTTGTGAAGACGTGGTACTGACCCCCGCTGAGCTGCTTCGGGTTACTATGATACCCTGACTGGTTATTCTGCTGCTGGCCTCCGCCACCAGACTGTTGGTTATGACCTCCTTGGTTGCCTTGACCCTGGCCGCCCGGCCCTGAGCCACCCGACGGGCCATTACCGTTGTTACGATGCTGCTGAATGCTGTAGTTCCGGAAATCCCGCATAACGCTGCAATTTCCCCATGTATGATCTGCTTGCTTGCCATTCCGGCTGTGCTCTGGACAAGGTCTATTAAGCATCTCCTCTAGAGGAATCTTACCCCTGTTAAAAGGCTGTCTATAATTCCCATTGTCCTTAGCACGGTTATTCCTAGTGTTGGTATTAGCCACTAGCTCTGACCCGCCTTCCGGGTGTTTCCGCTTTCCAGCGTTGTTACTTCCAGCCGTACCCGGCTGTTGACCCTTGCCATTGTTACCCTTCTTCCCCTGACCTGATTTCTCCTCATCAGAGCCCGGGTCCTTCGCATTGTCAGAATCCGCATACTTGGTGAGAGCCGCCATGAGCTCCCCCATGTCTTGACATGACCGCTTGAGCCGGCCAAGCTTCTGCTTCAGAGGCGTGAAGTGACAGTTCTTCTCAAGAATTAAAACCGCCTGAGCCCCCGTAATCTGCTCCGAAGAGTGGATGATAGTAGAGACCCGCCGGACCTAGTGATGAGCCGACTCGTCCTCACGCTGTACACAATGGTCCAAATCCACAATCGTCATGGGCTGCTTGCATGTTCCTTTAAAAATTTTGATGAATTTCGCCCTTAACTCGGCCCAGGAGTTAATGGTGTTGGGTGCCAAACCCTTCAACCATGTGCGAGCCGGCCCTTCCAGCATCATGATGAAATACTTGGCGCAGACCGCATCGCTAACGTCCAACATCTCCATGGCTAGATCATAACTTTCAACCCAGGCCTCTGGAGGTAAATCAGCAGTGTAATTGGGCACCTTACGAGGACCCTTGAAATCCTTCGGCAGACGCTCATTCCACAGAGCCGGTACCAGACACGGCACCCCCACAGCCCTGGAAGTCAACCCCGCTCCTCCTGAAACGGAAGGGGCGACTGTGTGTTCCTGAGACGCCGCCGCTGCCTGAGCCGCCCCTTCTCGCCGTGCTCTCACCTGATCCACCAATGTCTGAGCATCCAGAGCTGCCCGATCCGCTTGCGGCGGGTTACGATGTCGTTCGCTGCTAGAAACCGCCGGCGATTCATAACGCCGGCTGTAGCTACGGCTGTGGATGGGCGTTGAGTGCACGCGACTCCGGCTGTAATTATACTTCTCTTGCTGGGCCATCGCCGTGCGCAGGTATCCGATGGCGTTCTGCACCTCTTCTGCATAAGGCGCCTCATCGGGGATCGGAATTGTATCAAGCCTGGTTGCTGCTGCCACCATGTTCTCCGCCGGGTTAGAATAATGACCCGGCGGTGTCGGATAAAGCGGTGGCGGGTTTTGGCCCCGTCGTGGCGGGTCTTGACGCTGAACCGCCGCCCGGCTCCCAGGTATTTCCGCCGTCCGGGTTATGGCCAAAGGCACACTTCGTCCCGTTCCTGGCGTGTTGAAGAGATTCCTAGCTTCATACTGCTCCGGCAAGCGGGACTGATGTCTCATCCGCTGAACCGCCGCGGCCGACTGTTGCTCTATCTCGAGGCGAAGAGCGTCTGCCTTAAGGCGCTCCGCCTCAGCATCCATCTGAGCCTTCAGCTCGTTAACTTCCTGCTGGACCGCGGCCATCCGATCCTTCAACCTAGTGATTTCTGCATTGCGGGCCGCTTGGTTCGCAACAGTGACCTCAGTTGCCATCAAGGTTGTAAGCTCGTTCATCAGATCCAGGAGAACTTGAGCCGGGGGCGCGCCTGACCCGGACACGGCCGCACCAGGTGTACTGCCCTGAGCCGCCGCTGAACCGGCCATGAAGACGGCTGCATGACTTGGCGGCTCATAACCCTCCGGCTCATGGTATTCTGACTCGGGGTAAGGCTCGTCGTAGCCCCCAAGCCCTCCATCCTGAAGCTGATAGATCGATTCCGTCTCCCCACATGAAGATTCCTCCCCGGAGTAGTCGTGAGTTTCTTCCTCGGACACAGAACCCTCAAGTTCTACGCCCTGAGTGAAGCCGACGAAGACATGCTTCCTGCCCGGGTCAGAACGGGCGGGTTGCATGCTCCGGGCGGGTTGCTTGCGCCGGGCCGGCTCGACGATGTTGGTGCAGATGTCCGGCCCGGGTTCAGATCCGCCAATCTTGCCGATGAAGACATGGATTCCACCGAAGGGGACCCGGAAGCCGTACTCGATTGAGTCAGCCTCAGGACCCCAGCTGGCGTCGTCGATGTAAAGCTTTCCGCAGCGGCTCTTAGTCATCTCGCCGACCACGTACCCCTCGCCCCCGAGGAGAGCACCCTTTGAGAACTCAACACCACCGAGCGCTAACTCAACATCAAAATATCGAACGAATACCAAATTCACATGATTACTTATGACAAGACTTCTCCCATGTCCTCAAGAACAAAAGTAACTACTCACAAATCATATTCATGTCCAAGATCAGAGGGGTATTAAATAGCATAATGGATCTGAACATATAATCTTTCACCAAATAAACCAACAAGCATCAACTACAAGATGTAATCAACACTACTAGCAACCCACAGGTACCAATCTGAGGCTTTGAGACAAAGATTGAATACAAGAGATGAACTAGGGTTTGAGATGAGATGGTGTTGGTGAAGATGTTGATGAAGATTGATCCTCCCACGATGAGAGGATCGTTGGTGATGACGATGGCTCCGATTTCCCCCTCCCGGAGGGAAGTATCCCCGGCGGAATCGCTCCGCCGGAGAGCAAAAGTGCTCCTGCCCAAGTTCCGCCTCGAGACGGCAGCGCACCGTCCCAAAAGTCTTCTCCTTATTTTTTTCTAGGGCAAATGGGCTTATATACCAGAAAATGGGCACCGAAGGCTGGCCAGGGGCCCCACAAGCCACCAGGGCGCGCCTGGGGGGGTGGCGCGCCCTGGTGCCTCGTGGGCACCTGGGTGGCCCCCTCTGGTACTTCTTTCTTCCAATATTTTTTATTTATTCCAAAATAAATCTCCGTGAAATTTCAGCTCATTTGGAGATGTGCAGAATAGGTATCTCTGACATAGCTTTTTCAGGTCCAGAATTCCAACTGCCGGCAATCTCCCTCCTTGTGTAAATCTTGCATATTAAGAGAGAAAAGGCATTAGAATTGCTCTACAAAGTGTTATATTGATTAAAAACACTATAAATAACAGTAGTAAAATATGATGCAAAATGGACGTATCAAGAGGATTGACAACCCTCTTATTTGCGTTGGGTGCAAGCGTTTGCTCTTGTGTGTGCAGGTGCGCTTAACGGAATTTTGCTTGGTTCTCCTACTGGATTGATAACATTGATTCTTAACTGAGGGAAATACTTATCTCTACTGTACTGCATCATTCTCTCCTGTTCGGGGAAATACCAACGCATACAAGTAGCAGGCACCCCCACAAAAGAACACAAAATACAACCTACACATGAGCAATGATGTAAACAGATGTAAATTTATGATCGCTGCAAGAAAATCACTCTGAAAATAACTTGAATGGAATATTGTGGCGACCCTAAGGTGTTGAACCATAGAATGGAAGTTACAACTGCTCATGTACCTACTTTTTTTACATGAGCATTACTTATATGGATTACAAAAGAAATATTGTTGTAGAAAACGGTCTACTGGGAACTGCTACTAAACTTCAGACATCTTTACTACACCATGAATCTTGCACACAAAACACTGCAGGACATAGAACAAGCACGCCATCTTGTAATTCTTTAGTTGCAGAGGTGCATGCATGATTAGCCAGCATATATAAAGTCTGCAGGCCATCAAATGTAATGAATTGTGCTCAATGGTGAAGAAACTTGCAGCAAAGTGTTTCCTACTCATATCAAATGACCTATCAAATCCAATGTTGGTGGGTCCGCTCGACTAAGGTGTGCTATGTCAATTAAAAAATATACTTGTTTTATCCATGGCAATCATCAAAGGTAAACTGTTTTTTTTTGCGGGTAAAAGGTGAAATGATTTTCAAATATAAGTTGATCTAAAGATTATGTCGTGTTCTCAACTTCTCCCTTATGGCTCCTTTCTCTTTCTTCCCTTTGCTCCGTTGAGTCCCTTCTTGAAAATCACAATGAGTAGCAAGAAAAAAATTAGTACATTGGAGAAGCTTATCTTGAGAGAAAATTTATACAAGTCAAAATTTAGTAGCTTGAGAAAAACTTGCAATCGATATAAAAGACTGATTTCTGCATAAGAACAATACAAATTATAAATTTTCTTAAAAAACTGACGAAAACACCTTTATTGTATCTCAATGCCCGATGTAAGTCTAAAAGAGTGGCAACAAATAGAAAAGAGGTTGGTCACTTCATGAACTGAAAGCTCTTAAGACAGTATATCCTTTCTCAATATCATAATAATTCCAGCGCTCATCTCCTAAACTCTCAAGCAAGCATTTTCTCCTAAAGAAAAATTGGTGAAGAATTTCATACTACAGGTAAATTAGAGAATAGATGAAAGTATCATACGAGAATTACATGTGTGTTTTTAATCCACAAAACCAACTCTAGATGGTTTATGCCTGCAGCTGCTCCTTCGATGCCAGCAGCAGGCTAAAACATTTACCTTCTTTTGGTTTCTCTTATTCCTTTGATGTATATATATCAAAGACCCCAGGGCTAAATTTCCTTATAAATTTTTTACACAGACATAAGCAAAAAACACATGTCGGAGCAAAGAGAGATAATAGAGAGAGGACAGAAAAATGATCAGTACAAAATACGTGCATAGGCTTGGCATACAATAGGAAAACAGAATGCAAAGGACTGTTTGCAGGGGCATGAAAAGGCTAATAATTCTGCTGTGACATATCTCAAATAGCTTTGCTGGTACATCCGTACAAGCCCTAAATAGAGCAGAATGCTTACAATTTTGAGCATACAACCAAATTACAACAATTCAGTATCATTAGTTGTGGTTGGTTCAATCAGCAATTCGGTATCATTATGTATTATTGAAGGTGGTAGTACACACAATTTCCTTTGTAAAATTCTGAATATCTGCACTAATTCAGTTGCACTACTCGACATCCATTGGTTCTGCAAACAGGGTAGTATTTCTTGCATGCAACAGCAGCCGGTTCCCATGAACTCCTGGACTGTTCTAAAAGCCTCTTTTGTGCTTCCTCTGAAGAATTCAACGGGACAACAACAATTAAAATAAAAAGGCACAGAAAAAAAAAAGGAAAATCATGTCTGTTGTCCACGGAAGAAAGTGGACCGCGCTAGGAGAGCTCCGGCAGAAGATTAAGATTTTCGCTAGCCGCGGAGAAAAACGGAGATGTGATGGGGCTGCTGGCGGAGGTCGTGGTCGGAGAGATGGGGTTAGGTTTGAGGGAGGTGGCGTGGCTTGATGCATTGCTCACACGCGCGCTGCTTGGGCTCGCAGCGCACACTGACTTGGACCCCAGCAGCCATGGCTTGGCCTCTGTCAAGAGGAAGTCACAAAGTTGCTGCTCGTGCTGTAGGCAGCCGTGGTTCAATCGGGGGAGCAGGCACCGGTGGATGACTTGGGTGCCCCTTTCCTTGTGGAGGTTGTGGATCCCTTCAGATCGGGGTCTCCGTGGTCGATCTAGGAAGGATCGCAGGTTGGGGCTGGACGGCTGCGCCCCGTGCCGGGAGCTTGTTGTGGTGGTGTTTGGCGGGGGCCGCCACAGCGAGGCGATAGGAATGTCGTAGGGGCGAGGCCGCGGATGGGAACCCTACCCGGATAGGGAGGAGGCCGATCTACCCTGTAGCTCACGAGATCAGAAGAGGAGGGGGAGGGCGACGCCGGATTCGGTGGCGACGACCATGGGAGGGGTAGCGCCAGGGGAACGGATTGGTGCGAGACCGTGGGTTCGGGAGCGAGAGAGAGAGAGCCGTGGATTCAGTTTGAGGTTTTTTTTTCAGTGGAAAACTAACGTGGGAGGACGCGATCGGGTGGAGGGATCGACGAAAGGTAAGAAGTAAGAGGGGAGAGGGAACCTTATGTTTTTTTAAAGTAGTAGAGATAGAGATTGCTATTTCATTCTCCCCGTTTCCACATAATTGGGACCCACATGTCATTTATTCGACAATGTGGCACTGAGGGTAGCCACGTACGTAGTGGACACCGACCCCAGGACTGTAGATGGATTGTATTTTTTTAGTATGAGAACCGTAGTGAAGCGTCTTTTTTTTTGCATGATAATACGTGTCTCAATTATAGAATAAAGATCAAGTTACAAGGCGTATTTTTAGTATGAGAACCGTAGTGAAGCACCTTCTTTTTTTTTGAACCGTAGTGAAGCACCTTTTTTTTTGCATGGTAATACGTGTCTCAATTATAGAATAAAGATCAAGTTATAAGACACATAAGCACCGACCTTACATGACTGTAAGCCGGAGAAACATTGTAGACCTTACCAGCAAGTAGAAGACCGTAGAAGAATTTCACTCGACGATGAGCGAAGGAAACCGAGAGCTTTCGCAGAACACATGTTATTTTTTTAGAATCAAATCACATGATTTTTTTTTTCTAGCCACATGATTTTTTTTTCTAGCCATCGGTCTGCTGAAAGACTTAGTAGACCGAAAACTCGGCCCACCTCACGGCACCGAGCCCGATCGATCGCTCACACAGATATGGGCCGGCACTTGTTCGAAATTTCACGTGCCTTTCTCCCACCGGTTTTTTTCTAGAACCTTCTCAGAACCAGTTTTACTTTTTTATGTGTTTTCCTTTTTCATTTCTTCGGCTTTCTTTTTTTTGTTTTCCTTTTTTTTTCTCTGTTCTTTTACTTTTCCATTTCTTTCCATTTGAAAATTCAGAAAATTTTATTGATTTGGGGAAAAAATTAAAAGTTCCATTTTTTGAAATTTGGGGAGAATTTTTGATTATGTGGAAATTTTTAGAATCATTGGACATTTTTTAAATTCATGACGAATTATCGAATCGGCAAACATTTTTCGAAATTCATGATATATTTCCTATTCGCGATTTTTTGAAACCGCAAACATTTATTGAATTCAAGAACATTTTTTTAATTCATGAACATTTTTGTAACGTATGTGGAAGAAACAGGGAACAGGAAGAAATACAGGGAACGAGCGGGAATTGGGCCAGCTCAACTACCAACGGCGTACTCCTACACTGTGTGTGTTTGATCACTTTCCAGCTTGCGGATCGTTAAATAGGAGGAGGGGGGCGCGGAAAATGCCAACGGTGACCGAGCTCCAGGGAGCTCAGTAATAAAGAAATAAATGGCATATTTCAAAGTTTCAAGGAAATCTAAAAACAATTCCATTGAAACTTATACGTGTTCCGCATGAATGTGTGTAATATCGTTTGTGCGCTGTACAAATAAACAAAATTCCCGCCCAACAAAAAAACGGCCCATTTTAGAACTTTTGCGCGTGTGAAAGTATACTGTTATGAAATTTTTGCGCACACATAATATACATGTGTATGAGTGTTTACAAACAAATAAAAAATTTAACCCTAAAAAAACAAATTCAAATATTTTTCATGCTGTAAAAAGTTCTTTTTTGAAAACGAGCTCCCTGGAGCTCGTTCTACAAAAGTTCGTACTCGAGGGGGCGCACCTATGCCTCGCCTATAGCGAGATATAGGGAAGCCTCGCTGAAGGTGAGGGCGACATGGGACGGCCTAAGAGAGCGGGATGCCACTGCCTCATTTTTTCCCACGTTTTATATACATATTTTTTGCTTTTTTCATTTTGTTTACTTGAAACTAGTCTAAATAATTACATTATAAAAAAAATCTTTACATAAAACATTGAAAAAAATGTTGACCAAAACATTTGAAAAATGATAAATGTATATAGAGTACATGTTTCTCATGTATGCGAAAATGTATAAAAAAATACAATGTGTGTAAAAAAAGTTGACCATGTATTTAAATAAGTAAATCAACCATTTAATAAATTGTTAAAAAATATTTAAAAAATGTTAATCAAGCATTTGAAAAATGCTAACTATGTATAGAAAAAATCTTGACCTTGTATTTAAAAAATATTAATCTTGTATTTGAAAAATGTTAATCAAGCATTTGAAAAAAAAAATGTTCATAGAAAAAATGTTGACTACTCCCTCCGTCCTTGAAACAGTGTACTTTCAACTTTGTTGGAGGGTGAAACTATCTCAAAATTTGACCGAGTTTGTGCAAAAATATATCAATGTTTGTGAAACAAAATAGGTATATGATGAAAATATATTTTATCATGAATCTAATGGTACTAATTTGATGGCATAAATGTTGGTGTATTATTGTAAAAATACGGTCAAACATAAAAAAGTTTGACTTTCCAACAAAGTTGGAAGTACACTCTTTCAATGACGGAGGGAGTATGTATTTAAAAATCTTGTATTTGAAAAATGTTAATCAAGCATTTGAAAAATTTGTTAAATGTGTGTAGAAAAAATGTTGCCATGTATTCAAAAAATGGTAATCTTGTATTTGAATAATATTTACCATGTGTTAGAAAAACATATTAGATATATACCAAAAATATACAATGTGTATGAGAAAAAGTGGGCATATAAAATATATATTCTAAAAATGTTAATCATGTATTTCGAGAGTGTTAACCATATATATATAAAATGTTTTCAAATGTATATGAAAAATGTTGAATGTGTACTGAAAAAAGTTAACATGTGTTGAACAAAAAATAAACCGACGAAAAAGAGAAAAACTAATAAAAACTGAAGAAAACCCAATAAAACCCAAAGAGAAAAACAAAGACAATGAAAAACTTGAAGAAACCAATTCAATAGAATCGAAATAGAGAAACCCCGAGAAATAAACACAGAAAACAAAAAACAACGAAAACCAAGAAAGAAATAAAAACACAAAAAAATAGAAAACAGCAAAAAAAAACAAAGAAACCGAGAAAGAAACAAATAAAATGATGGGAAAAAGGAAAAACATGTGGACGCGAGAAAGAAACGAAGAAAACCAATGGAAAAACAAAGAAAGTTGAAAACCCCCAAAAAAGTGAAGAAACAAAGAAAAAAAAGGGCGATGCGAGCGAACCAGCGAACTCAGTCAATGAAACAAAACCAGCGAAGAAAGAAAACAGACGAAAACGGGCCGGCCGAGTAACTACAGTGCAGCCCACGGATTCCGGGGTCCAGGCGGAGTTGATTGTGTAGTACACAACATCCGAACGATCCAGGCTCCAATCTTTGCCACGAGAAAAAGAAAAACCCCATGAGAAATGCTCCCTCCGTATAATAACGTAAGACGTTTCTTTACACTAGAAAGTGTCAAAAACGTCTTATATTATGTTACGGAGCTAGTATGTATTCTGATCGAATATATGTACTACCCGAACAAAACTTTTTCCGACACATCGATGGCCAGGAGACGTGAGCGGACCGTGACTTCTTTCCTGCTCTTGCTCCCCATCGTTTTCGTGTGCGTTATCAATCCATTAAATCGCGTCGGTTTCATGCCAGATTCCATTGATATGCATGCATTTGCACAAGAATGTAATAAAAAAAATTAATCTGCAAGATGTAAATACACAAGAATCTGGGCATAACAACATCCAAAGATGGAGAGCCCGTGTTGAAATCATGGAAAGCTAAGCATCCATGCACTGGTTATCATTCATCCTTTTTAGACCACATATCAGATGGATATTACAGTGATACATCTCATTTGTACATGTCACTGTCAATTAGCACTTCTATACAGAAATTTTCTGCAAGTGGACGATCCAGAGAGAATTTTGCCGCATGCATTCCTTTGTTCATTGTTCTCACAAAACTGCAGAAATATATTTTTTTCAGAAAAGAAAGATTAATTCAATTTGTATCTGATCCACAACAATATCCTGTAACAACATACTTGAGTTGCAGGTTTAACTTCTAACTGGAAATGCACACTAAAAAATGAATTGTATAGCAAACAAAAAAAAAATCTGAGCACACGCACATTTTAATGTATCGGTACAAATTCAGACTCGAGTTGTAGCCTGTACATAGACTTTGCTGGGCTCCAGGTGACTCCTGACCATCCACATCTTGACTGACTAATTCACAAGGTGGAGGCTGAAACTACTTCTACACATATGGTGTATATTCAGTGGCGGAGCTTCATGGGGGCCAAAGAGGGCCATTGCCCCCCCCCCCCACCCCCCACCCCCCACCCCCCTACTCTTAGAAAAACTCTTTAAGTGTACCCCTAATTATTAGGCTTGAATATCAAAGATTTCTCAGAGTTTATGCATAATTTATCTTCTTGGCCCCTCAACTCTGATCAGCCCCCTCAACAATCTTCATGAAGCTCCGCCATTGTGTATATTATCACTCTGTTGCTATCGCTATCGAGATCAAGCTCTGTGTTAGCAAAATATATCGTTGAGATAAGGTCTTGACACTCTAGAGATATGTGAACATAGTCTGGAATCGAGTACTGAACACCCAATGTTTTCAACAATTCGAGCTCAGAATTAAGTTGTTTGGCTAGAAATACAACTTATAGAATTGCTAAGATGCCAGAGTATGTAAGAGAGAGTTTAAAGCACAAAGATGCTGGATCATACCTTTCCACCATATTCTTTCTACAGGAGAACTTCTGGAGCTATATATGCCGGAGTTCCAATTTCAGAATGATGAATCGACGACGTATAGTAGAAGACAATAGGACTGCAAATCAGTTAAAATTTAGTATCCATCAAATAAGTTGTTGTCGTAAGATGGTTCAGTTTTGTTGTCGAGATTCTAGAGATGATATCCAAGAACACCCATCAAATAAGCAAGCAATCAGGCACCACCATTAATAGCATGAAGTATCTTCAAATAACCAAAGTCGCATATCTTCAGGCAAGGAAACTACATAGAAAGGTAGCCATATGCCCATATCATGCCTGCTTGACAAATAAAACATATTAATGTAAATTGCATAGGAAACTACATAGAAAGGTAAAACCAAGTAGTACAATCTGGTATAGAAAATGATGCCCTTTAGAATATGTAGATGGAACAGAAAATGGAACATAAGTTTTCATGACCAATTTTACAAAAAACACCACGAACATTAAAGCAAGTATGCAAGTTGCTTCTCTAAGAATCCTTTGCACAAACTTCATTCCACAAGAAGATTCGGGAAGAGATATTGAAACCAAATATTGTTGCATCGGACACTGCTACCGATACAGTAGCACCTCCATATTATCGATCAGACCCGAACAGGCCATCGAGCGCGTCAGCAGGGAAGAGGAAGTAGACAAATAGTAGTAGGTGGTGGGGCCGCTGTCGAAGTTGAGCAGGGCATAGCTGACGGCGAACTTGCGGAGATAGACGTTGGAGCAGACAGAGGAGGGCATGGAGGGGGCGACTACGAGGAGGGGAAGGTGGTGCCGGTAGTGGGAGGTCGGGCTGCTGGGAGGAGGCGACTATGAGGAGGGGAAGGTGGTGCTGGTGGTGGGAGGTCGGGTTGCTGGGAGGTGGCAGCGGAGGCATTGGCACATCCATGGCGCCGGATGGGACTGTGTCGGCGGCGTCCTTGCCAAGGTTGATGACGGGGGTATTAGGAAGGGGGCGGGGGAGATGGCGAGGAGGAGGGGGTCGTGGTGGTAGTCGCCGGTGGGGCGTGAGAGAAGGCATGAGAAGCATTGGGGGCGGACCGGGCGGCGCCAACAGCAGCCCCTCTCTGGATCATTCCACCGCCTTCTTTTCTGAGATGGGATGCGATAGAGATGGACTGAATGGAAGAGACAATGGGTGATCAGCAAACGAGGAGTGGAGTGGGGCGCCTTTTGCAAAATTGCCACAACTTGTCTCATACACGTTGGATGCAAATCGGATGGTCGTAATGGAAGGATGGCAGGCACACCATCATCACCAACTCGATTTTTTATAGGAGAGAAACTAGTGGCAGGGGCGCGCCCTGGCGCGCCTCCTCTGCGTGACTGGGCGCACTAATCCAGCTGGTGCATTTGTGAACGTGTTTATACAGTACAGATAAGCGACAGTTGTTAAAAAAATGCACGGAATAGAACTGCAGCAGCAAAGTCTTCAGTCATAATGCAAAGCAGCTAATAGGTTCTCCCTCCATCCCATAATATAAGATGTTTTGGCAAGCTATGTTATGGGACGAAGGGAGTATATATTAGCAGATAGGTGACAGTCTTACAAGGTGGATGATTGATCACAGAGACACGGACATCAGTTGAAATCAAAGTTTAACATGCTCCAAAAGGTGGGTGATCTTCAAATGCAACGTACATTTTTTAATGGGAACAAACATTTTAACCTTCACAAACATTTTTCTACATTGTGTAAGCTTTTGTTTTCTAATGTCATGAACATTTGTTTGTAACGTGCAAATATTTCTTTAAATATTAAACTGTCACGTACATTTTTTTCTAATGGCATGAAACATTTTTTTCACATTGTATAAACAGTTTTAAAAAAAATCATGTATATATATTTTGAAATACGTGAACAGTTTTTGAAAGGTCAAGTACATTTTTTAATGGTATGAAACATTTCTTTTGCATTAAAAAAACATATATTTTACATTGTATTTTAAAATTTCACATACATTTTCTTGAAACGTGGGCACATTTTTTAA
Organism: Elymus sibiricus; assembly: GCA_039707655.1. Classification (NCBI taxonomy): domain Eukaryota; kingdom Viridiplantae; phylum Streptophyta; class Magnoliopsida; order Poales; family Poaceae; genus Elymus; species Elymus sibiricus. The sequence continues at coordinate 50,876,890 of CM077668.1, forward strand.
TTGTCAGGAACAGCATTGTTTGAAAGTTGCTGGAACATTTTTTTAGCACCATATTAGAAATTTTGGAAACGTTTTTAACATTTAACCTACATTTTTTGTTTCGATTTTAGAAATATAAATAAAAGTAATAATACAAAAAACCCAAAAAAAAAGAGCGTTAGGGAGCCAGTGCTCCTCCCGCACCCTGGGCCGGCCCATTAATGGACTACTGCAGGCGACGGCTAGCTCTGTATCGCAGCAAGCGATAGATAGCCCCTCCCGAGATAAACTTGAGTGGCTCCAATCTTTGCCTCGCGAAAAAAAAAGGGCGGCTGCTACGCGTAAGCCGGCTGATTTTTTGAAAGATCAGCCGCCCACACAGCCGTCTGATACAGGCGTGTGTGGCCGTTAGATCGTAGTCTAGCACCAGCGTGTTTTCCTCGTCTCTCTTCGCATCCTCCTCTCGCGTCACATCTCAGCAGGCGCGATGAAGGCTCCCTCCCGACCTTGTATCGCAGTGCCCAGTCGTGCGAGCAACAGCTCCTCCTCGGCGGCCCGGACGGTAGTGAAGTGTCGTTGCGGGAGTGTCGTTTTGGTCACAGCAGCTCCTCCCCGGCCGGTAGTGGCAGGTAGTGTAGTGTCGTCGTTCGCCGGAGTGTTGTTTTGGTCGCAGCAGCCTCGCCATCATACCATGGACGATGCTCCCACGCAGCATCCGGCAGCCCGTTTCGATGCTCCAGCTGCAGCACCGGCGGCCCAACGATGCTCCATCGCAGCTCCATAGCAGCACCGACAACTCGTGGAGATGCTCCATTGCAACCTCATCACAGCACGGCGCGGTGCTCCGTCGCAACTACACTGCCCCCGTCGTCGGTGCCTCCATGGAAGCTGCATTGCAGCTACGCCGCCCCCATCGATGGTGCAGCGAAGCAATGTTGCACCCACCGTGGCGCTGCTGCCGGCGACCTCGAGCACCGGAGCCAGCGAAGAGCTCCAACGGAGCAGCACCAAAGCCGATGAAAAAAAAGCTTTGCAACGCCGACGACACCCCGGGGAAGCTCCACTACAGCTCCATGGCAGCACCGCGGCGCGTAAAAAGCTCCGACACGGCACCGTCGACGCCCGGCGAAGCTCCATTGCAGCCCCGGTCGTGCTCCAATGCAGCTCTGGCGAAGCTCCATTGCAGGCGTGGGGGAGCTCCAATGACCCTGGGCGAGCTCCATTGCAGCCCTTACGACGGCGAAAGCTGCGATGCAGCTCCGGTAGTGCTTCAACTTCAATGCAGCCACGGCGGAGCTTCAACAAGCTCGCTCGGCACTCTACTGCAGCCCAGCAGCGTGAGGATGAGTCAGGCGACGCCCGACTGGCGTCCCCTCCTCCGCTGCGGTGGTGCCTCTCCTCTGCCGCTTGACGAACGCATCAACTCGTTTGATGAGCGCTCCATTGCCGCTCCGCCGCCGGCGACTTGCAGCACCAATAGCGCCGACGAGGTTGCATCGCAGCACGGCGGCCATGGATGAGTTGTTGCGTCGAAGCCCGGCGGCCCTGGACGTGTTGCTGCGTTGCAGCACCAACGGTCGTCGACGAGCGCCGTATTACATCGCCGGCAACACCTCCCGATTTCCCAGCTGCCGTGGTGGTGCTCGCCATGGCTCCCCTCCATGGACGCTTGCTGCAGCTATGCCACCTCCAATGATGCAGTGGAGGAGCACCGGCTGCCGACAGCCAACGGCAACCGTTTTCGATTTCCCAGCTGATGTGGTGGTCTCGCCATGGCTCCTCTACTCTGGCCGTTAATGAATGAGATGGCAGGGGAAGAAAGAGATATGTGGAGGAGGCTGCTTCCCTAGAGATAAGGTTGGGAAAGCGGTGGGCAGCTTCACACGGGACACGTGGCGCGTGGAGAGAGAGGTTTACGAAACGAAAAATCAGTCGGATGAATTAGAGACTTTTCCAAAAAAAAAAAGGCATCAGAAATAAGTTTTTTCTTTTTGCGAAAGAAATATGTATTTTTGGTCGAGTCTGTACTACTACCCAAACAAAACTTCTCCCGACACATCGATGGCCAGGAGCCGTGAGCGGAGCGTGACATCTTTGGTGCTCTTGCTCCCCATCGTTTTCCTGTGGCTGTGTGTTTTCAATCCATTAAATCACGTCGGTCTCATGCCAAATCTCTTCTACAGCGAACCTTCCATTAATCCACAATTACTAGGACGTTGGCTCGATTTTTCTGGGGGCATGAACATTCTGGTCTGGATGATATGTGCGTAGGACGACGGTGCACCGCACACGCACATGGAGTGTGAAATCCCAGGACGGGAACGGTGTCATGTCATTTTCTTCTGAGACGACGACGACGTCGACGGCACACGGAGAAATCACTGTTACCGTCGCGGAAGCATCGCGCGCAGAGGAGGTGATGAGCTGTCGAGGCAGGGAGAGACAGGGCGAACGTCAAGCATGTTTTGTGGAAGGGCCCATATATACGCCGACAATACTTGCAAATATCTTGATCCGAGACACTGATTTTTTTTGTTGAACAGGACCGATCTCAACTCAAAGAGACATGTAGCACGTGAGGTGTAAGGGCATCTCCAACGCTGACCCGCAAATTCTCTCTCGCATCTATCCGCGGACCGAGAGATCAATCCGCGGACACGGATGTGGGAGCCGACCATCCAATGCTATCCGCATACATTTCAAGCCGGGTTTCAACTCAGCGGACGGAATTCATGCATACCGGATGATTTTCATATAAACCGGACGAGACATTCCAAACAATTTTTAAGTAAATCCTACTCTAAACCTAATCTAAATGATCCCGGGCGCCCGTTCCCCATGTCCAGTCGTGAGCACCGCAAAGTGAAGCTCCGGCACTTGCCTTAGCCTTCTCCAGTTCCGCCTCGGCGTCCCAGCTCTGCCTCCGCAGCCTCCGCCTCCGCAGCTCCAGCTCTGCCTCGGTGGTCTCCAGCTCTGCCTCCGCAACCTTCGCATCTGGCGCCGGAGTAGGTTCATCGGCAACCGCATATCATTAATGTAGGGCGACGGACCAACGGGGTGTCGTTTGAACGCAGAGCAATCGCCTGCACTGGGAAGCGGCGCTCTCTCGGTCGGCGCGCCGCTTCAATGCCGGCAACAGTGAGAGGTCACGTCCGCTCTGGCCGGGCATGAATGCGGCACTGACGCTCTGGAGCGGCGCTGACCGTTTCGGGCGGGGAGCACGCGCGGGCGAGGAAAGGGGTTAATGGTGGGCCAATACAGTTAGAAGCAGACGCGGCAGCGGTCCGGTCGCCCACAAAGCCCTCCCTAGGTTGTCTCCGGTTTGCGTGGAAAAGTGCGTCTGGACCGTCGAGCGGATCGATACAGGATCGCGTTGGGTGGCAAAACACGTTCGGATCACGTGGTCCGGACAGTTGCGGGTGGTTTGAGGGTCGACGTTGGAGATGCCCTAAGCCTTTGAAGGTCAATTTAATTCATAAATAGATGATGGACATCACATTAACAGTATTAAATGTATATTGACATTTAAGCATGTGAGCATGTACTACGAATATATAGTGTTGACATTAACAGTATTAAACGTATATGCGATCTGATCTGGGCAAGGGCTAGCGTTTCCGACGCCTCCAGTATATAGGCGGTCATGGGAGGGAGATGTGACGCCCCTGCTCGACCGTGCACTAATCATACACACAAACATGCACGATCGAGATCAGAGACTCACGGTAAGATATCACAACACAAATTTAAATATAAATCTTCATATTACAAGCCAGGGGTCACGAGGACCCGAATACATAAGTCATACAACCAAATATTATCTGGGTACAGACATAGTTAGTCAAGTTTGCCTTAAGAAGGCTAGCATAACAGCGACACTGATCGAAAAGGCGAAGGCCTCCTGCCTAGGGCCTCTGAACTACTCCTGGTCGGCGGGCTCAACGTAGTAGTAGGTGCCTCCGGGGATCTCCTACTCCTGGGCTCCGTCGTCTGATCGCAGCAATCGGGTATGGGGAAAAAGAGATAGCAAAGAAACCGTGAGTACTCATCCAAAGTACTCGTAAGACTTATATCAGAACTATACTAAGTATGCAACGGTATCAAAGGAACGGGGCTATATCTTTGAACTGAACTGCAGAATTGCTGGAGCAGAGGGGGAAAGGCCTAGCCTATCGAAGACTAGCATCTTGAAGTAATCTTGCAGCATCAGAAGAGAGTAGAACAAGATAATATATAATCAATCATATTTTAGTAATGCCTTGGGATCCTTCCTCAACTACCCTGTGAGAAAGTGATCCCGAGAGCAGTAGTAACAGTTTAACATTGTAACAGTATCCATTTGTAGTTGTAGCAGATCAGGATACAACTCTGAGCGTCCTGTTACCGTGGACACGGCTATTCGAATAGATAACTTCCCTGCAGGGGTGCACTATTGTTACCCAACACGCTCGATTACATCTGGCCGGACACACTTGCTGGGTAATGCCCGGCCTCGGGTAATCGACACTCCGTAGACCAACCTAGACTCTCCAGAAAGGTCAACGCGCCGGTCTAAATCCTAAGTGCGAAGGGGTCTTGGGCCCATCGCCCTATGCACTCTTGCACGTTGCGTGGGTGGTCGGGGCCCAGGTGCAACACTGTATACACAAGTGACGTAACCAGCCCACCCCAACAATCAGCCCGCATCTCTGAACTGTGACATCTGGATCGCTTTCGGAGGGAACGTACGTCGTAGAGGGTCCCATAACCATTATCCCGTGTGGTGGTAGTGCGTATATGGCCAGCAGCCAACTCAGATCAAATACGCAAATCAGTTAGGCATCTTTAGTAACTCGCAGAGACGAACAGGATCTCTGTCGCTCCGACTTGGTAATCCATGGACTACGACCAAGGACCAAGCCCACCTCTCTACTAGGTGGTCTCCGCCTGCCCTGTCGTTCCGCCATAATATCACTCGCGGGTGCTCTTGGAGCCGACCCGTCTTTAATATTATTCTCTCGCGGGCACTCTTGGAGCCGGCCTGACTTTATCAGTTTAAAAGTATTGCATTAATGTAACCTTTCCGTAATCATCACCCAGAGTGATCACGGCCCGATAACAAGCATGGCAAATGGACAAGGGTGAAGGGACAGCTGATGAAACATAGCATTCCTAACTAAGCATCATAGGATAGCAGGTAGAGTATCAATAGTAGGCGACGAAATCAGGCTATGCATCAGAATAGGAGCTATCGGAGCAACAACAGAAGCAATTCTAATGCAAGCATAAGAGAGAAAGAATGAGCGATATCTGATGATCAAGGGGGTTTTGCTTGCCTGGAAGCTCTGCTGAAGGGGTCTGGTCGTCAACGTCGTAGTCGTACTCAGCAGTGTCGTCGGCAGTCTCGGGGTCTATCGGGAGAGAAGGACGAGGGAGAAACAATAAATACACGGCAAACAATGCAATAGGGATGCATGACATGGCAATATGCAGTGCTAGGGGTGTTCTAATGCAGTGCTAGGTAGTTTGGTCGGAGCGGAAAATTATCCGGGTGTGTTCTCCCAGCTCCAGGTGATTATCGGTATATTAAACCGGAGGGGACGGTTCCATGTTCAGTAGGTTAGACGGGTGTGGCAGGTATGTAGGTGGCATATTCGGATTCGTCATATTTTTCTGATCGTTTTTCATATATAAATTATTTTCATCCGAGTTACGTTTATTTTATATGATTTTTCAAAGTTTTAGTCATTTTCTGGAATTTCTGGAATTTATATTAATTATTAAATTCGAATTATAACAGTGAAATACTTTTATTACACAGACTCAGCCAGCCACAGTCAATGACATGTAGGGCCAGTCAACTGCTGACTCGGCAGTCAACATTGACCAGGTCAAAGGGTGAACAATGATGGTAGGGCCCAGGTGTCATTGACCCAGAGGTTAATTAACCTATTTAATTTAGTTTAATTAGTGGTGGGGCCCCACTGTCAGTGTCACAGGGATTTAATTAGAGTTAATTAAGCGCTACAGTACATGGGACCCACATGTCAGCGTCACATGTACTAACTGAAGGGTTATTTGCGGTGGGGCCCGTTGTCAGTGGCTATTAGGGTCAGTGGGTTAGTACTAATTAGGGGTTAGGCCCTAATCTAACCAACTGACGGCCGAGGCCCACCTACAGTGACCCGGGTCGGTTTGACTTGGCCGCGCGCGCACCGGCGATGACGTACAGAGGCGGCGGCGATGGGCTGGAGCTCGCTAGGGGCGGCGGCTGGACGAACCAGAGGCAACAGCGGGGCGCCCGCGCTCGTGCGCATCCAGGGGTGGCCGCGGGAGGCCGTGGGGTGGTCGGGGTGAGCTAGCGGCGGGGCTAGGCGGCGGCCGGAGCGCGGTGAGGTGTGACAGCGGTGCGGGAGCGAGTTACGGATGGCCAAACGGAGCGGCGCGAGCTCCTACGGAACCAGCGTGACGCGCTGCATCGAGCCACGCCACTGGTGTGAGCTGAGGCGGACCAAAACGGCGGCTACGACGAGCCCGACAGTGGACGGAGCACGCGAGCTCGGCTACGGCGTTTACGGCATCAAAACGCGCGCGCGCGAGAGAGAGAGAGAGGTAGCGAGGCGGCGCTCACAGCGATTTAGAGGAGGGCTCGGGGAGGCCCGAGGAGCTCGGAGGGAGCAGATCGACGGCGAGGTTAGTGGCGGCATCCGACGAGGGGAATCGACGCGGGCGATGACGGTGGGGGTCCCCGGCTTCGATCCGGTGGCGAGGGAGAAGTAGCGGTCCGTTGCGGACCTCCTGGACGGCTTGGAACGAAGAGGGGAGGCCGTTGGCCGCACGATTCACGGCGCCGTGGCCATGGCAGCGCCCGGACTCGAAGAAATTGGAGGGGGCGACGAGGGGAAAAGGGGAAAGGGATTTAGGTTTTGTCTAGCGTCTCGGGCGGGTCCTTATCTAGCGCGGGGCACCGCTGGATGATCGACAACGGCTCATCTGGAGCGTGGACGGCTGCGCGCGCGTTCGGCCAGCGCCATGGCTGGCCCTGGCGAGAGGTTAGGGAAAAGGCCAGCCGTGGTGGGCTAGGCCTCCCTGTTGGGTTGACTGGGCCAAGTGCACAGTGGCTTTTCCATTTTCTCTTTTTCTTTTTCCAATTTCCCCTAATAGCTTCTGTTTGCATTTTCTTTAGCAAGCAATTGACTTTTATAAAATATGCCATTGGTCAATTTAAATACTCTGCAATATATAGTACTGCCACAAAAAGTTTGGAGGCAATATCATTTCATTTGAATTTTGTATTAAAAGAAAAGGGATTTAATGAGCTACTTTGGGTACTGTTTTAATTAATTAAGGTCATCTAAATATTTCAATTAATGTTGGTTTCTATTTTACAATTACTTAATGATTATTTGCAAAATTATGAACACTTTAGTTTTGCAGTTTGAAGAAATATTAATTTGACTTATATTTGAATTTAAATTTAAGTTTGATTTGAGACTAGTGGCATTTTGGTTTAGTAAAATTAGATGACATGGCATGATTAGCATGTGGTTACTGTAGTTAACCCCTGGGGGTGTTACAGGAGACGTGGGGCTGGACCCATGCCCGAGTCGGCCCATGATCTGACGTCTCGACCGAGTCGGTAACAACTCATGTTGTCTTTGTACTTTTTTATTACAGTGTCTCATCTGACTATCATTAGCAGGGTAGGTATCTAATAGGAAATAATTAGATCCCTGACATACCAAATGGAGGCGGTTATTCGTGCGAAACCACATGTGGCATGTACAACATTTGAAGTTGTTACGCGTTTGAAACTGCCTATTGTCCACGACACTAGAGGCGGTTTCTACAACCGTCAAGTCGTGTGGTGTATTAGCGCCGCAGGCTTTGAGGCGGATTTGGAAACTGCCGCTGGTCCATGTAACGAAATCGCCTCCAAAGCCCCAATCTGTACCAGTGCCCGAGGACGCCGAGTAGGCGGATTTACTATCCCTGCCGTTTAGATCCTCTTTCGTGAAGAGGGAGAAGGTGCACCGACGAGTGGAGGCGCAACGCAAGGCCAAGGCTAGCGATGAGTTCTATGTGGCGAAGCTAGGTCAGTCTAAAGCTCCTCGCGAAGAACATTGCATTATTAGACGAGAAGGAGACTGTTAACCAAGAAATTGCAATAGGAGGAGGATGAGTTATTCGACCAGCTCGAGATGGAGCCCTCCGACGAGAAAGAGGAGGAGGAGGTGAAGCCGCGGAGTAGGTTTACTGCCAATGACCATGAGGCAGGCCCCTTCGACGAAGGGGCGATGGACATATACGATGACGACGATGACTTTGACTCGTACCTCCTGCATAATGCTCCGCCAAAGAGCTAGGTCTATCATAGTAGTGTTTAAAAGTTACGAAGTTTCATATTTAATGTGCAACATTTTATATTAAAGTCCAAAATGGGCAATGAATTTATGTGTTCTTAGTCCATGTTTCAAATTTTAAGGCACCAGTTTTAGGGTTGCTCGGAAAACAAAGTTTTCTCATGCCATAAAACCTTCCCTTTCCTCACCTAAAACCATTTTTAGGGCACCAAATTTCTCTGCAGTTGCTGGAGATGCTCTAACGTATCCTCATCGTGACCATATGCAAGATATTCAGAGGTGCCTTTAAGAAGGGAAACAACGTTTGAGGACGCTGCCGTCAGTGGCATGGAGTCACGTTGATCAAGAAACTTGGGCTCAAAGCGACACACAACTGCCCCACCGAACTTGGGATATGTCCGGCCTTGCCAACAACCTCCAACGTCGCTTCCCCTCCAACCGGCCTCGACCTAGTAAGAAATACTCTGCGACTATGCCTCCACGGAACATCACCAGCCACGGCCGCCATCAAAGAACAAGGCTTTTGCCTAGAGCCCTACGCTCAGACCCTTGGGAGGAGCCAGGCCGCTGTGAACCGAATTCATCGGCGGCGAACAAGACCAAAACAAAAAGAACGATGTTCACAACCAACACATCGCCATTGTGGACCCAATTGTCGGCAATCTTTTTCCTTTTGTTCTTTTTTCTACTCTTCTTCTCATGTCTGGCGGGAACATTTCGCTGTTAACGCAAAAAATGTGTCCCATGCGAGGTATTTACCCAAAACCACCACAGTTGGGGCTAGGGTAACAACTTGGTACCACATTTGAGCCAGGGCACAAGAAACCACCAACTTTGTGCCTAACGAATAACACATAGCATTGATCGACTGATAAGCTCACCAAAACAGCGGATCTGACCGGTTGGTCTCTTCTGTCCGGCTCACGTGGTGTGTCTACATGAACAGATTGCTGAGGTGGACAAGGGACCCATCTATTAATGACTAGAGTGTTTTATCATTTTTCTATTTACTTCTTCCTCTATTTTTCCTATGCATTTCAACAAGCAAGATGTGGGCGGCGTGCCACCGAGGTTGGCCAGCACCAAGCCTGGTGAACCACCGCACCACTGTGTGCGCTCGCGAGCCTAGGCATTCGTGCACTGTGTTGTCGTGCCGCTCGCAGCCCTCACTGGTCCTCGGTCAGCCGTGCGGCCTTCCTGGGTCATCATGCGCCACCGTGTGCACCGAGCGCCCTTGCGCCGCCCACGCGCGTTGCATGCCCACCATGGGCCCGCGGCCTCCCTGTCGTAGATGACCGAGCCCGAAGGTGCCCTCCACCGCGCGTTCCAGCATGGGCACGGCCATGGCCTCCATGAGCACCGCCCCGGCGCCACCGGACGCCCTGCACAGCAGCTCCAGCGCGCGCTCCGCCGTGGCGCCTACGGGGCCCGACGCCGCCACTAGCCCGAGCAGGAGGCAAGCACACACAGGAGATTTCGCGTAGGAGATCTCGCTCCGGCCCGGTACTTCTCCGCTTCGCCCCGAGTCTCGAATCCACCTGCTACAGATCGTGCGGGAGAAGCGGTGATGTCTACTACGCAACTTTTATTATTGTAAACGTTGTTGGGCCTCCAAGTGCAGAGTTTTGTAGGACAGTAGCAAATTTCCCTCAAGTGGATGACCTAATGTTTATCAATCCATGGGAGGCGTAGGGTGAAGATGGTCTCTCTCAAACAACCCTGCAATTAAATACAAGAAATCTCTTGTGTCCCCAACACACCCAATACAATGGTAAATTGTATAGGTGCACTAGTTCGGCGAAGAGATGGTGATACAAGTGTAGTATGGATAGTAGATATAGGTTTTTGTAATCTGAAAATATAAAAACAGCAAGGTAGCAAGTGATAAAACAGAGCACAAACGGTATTGCAATGCTTGAAAACAAGGCCTAGGGTTCATACTTTCACTAGTGCAATCTCTCAACAGTGCTAACATAATTGAATCATATAACAATCCCTCAACGTGCGATAAAGAATCACTCCAAAGTTTCTATTAGCGGAGAACATAAGATGAAATTGTTGTAGGGTATGAAACCACCTCAAAGTTATCCTTTCCGATCAATCTATTGAGCCATCCCTATAAGTGTCACAAACAGCCCTAGAGTTCGTACTAAAATAACACCATATGATATGCATCAACCAACTCTAATGTCACCTAGATACTCCAATGTCACCACAAGTATCTGTGAGTTGATTATTCGATATGCATCAAACAACTTCAAATTCATAATATTCAATCCACACAAAGAACTTCAAAGAGCTCCCCAAAGTTTCTATCAGAGAAAAGAAGATGAAAACGTGCAATCAACCCCCATGCCTAGATCACCCCAAGGTCACGGGAATCCGCGAGTTGATCACCAAAACATACATCAAGTGAACCAATAGAATACCCCATTGTCACCACGGGTATCCACATGCAAGACATACATCAAGTGTTCTCAAATCTGAAATATTCAATCCGACAATAACGAAATCTCAAAGGGAAAGACTCAATTCATCACAAGAAGATAGAGAGGGAAGAAAGACCATATGATCCAACTATATTAACAAAGCTCGCGATACATCAAGATCGTGCCAAATCAAGAACACGAGAGAGAAAGATCAAACACATAGCTACTAGTACATACCCTCAGCCCCGAGGGTGAACGACTCCCTCCTTGTCATGGAGACCGCCGGGATGATGAAGATGGCCTCCGGTGATGATTTCCCCCTCCGGTAGGGTGCCGAAACAGGGCTCCAGATGGTATTTCTTCGGTACAGAGGTGTGTGGCAGCGGCGTCGAAGTTCTAGGTTTATTTCTGGGGGTTTCTCTATTTATAGGATTTTTCAGCGTTGTAATCACGCAAAAAGGAGCTACGAGGGCCCCACAAGGCAGCACGGCGCGACCCCCCCCCCCAGGCCGCGCCGTGGTGCCTTGTGAGCACCTCGTGAGGCTTCTGGTCCTTCCACAAAGCTTCGGGGGTCTCTTTTGGTCCCAAAAAAATCGTCAAAAAGTTTCGTCCAATTCCGAAAACTTTTATTTCTCCACAAAAAATAACACCACGGTAGTTCTGCTGAAAACAGCGTTAGTCCGGGTTAGTTCTAATCAAATCATACCAAAACCATATAAAATTGTTATAAACATGGGATGAATACTTCATAAATTATATATACGTTGGAGACATATCAAGCGGTATGTCGTTCGTTGACGTGTGCCATGGTGCCGCTGCTGTTGTCTAGGGGCGCGGCGGAGCTGAGCAGGATGGCAGAGCTACACGCCCAAATGGAGTGGTTGGTGTGGGAGGAGCGGCGTACCATCCATGGACGGAGCAGAGGCGTGGAGGCGGTCCCGCGGAAGGCAACATGGCTAGAGATTCGGCTGGAGGACCAGGTCGCGGCGCTAGCATCGCACAGAGGAGGTTGTGACCTGGGAGAGCTGGATGCGCAACTCCCATGGCGCGGCAGGTCAACCGAGGGCGCTCGCCTCCGGATGAGCCGTTGCTGGGAAGAGATGAGGAGCAAGAATAAAAAAGGAAAAGAAGATGAGTGGCTGACGGGAAGGTCCGCCGTCCACCTCAGCAGGTCAAATATTGACTTGGATTAGTCTTTGCCACATCGTCCCGACAGGTGGGCCCAACCGGCCAGATCCGTTGTGTTCGCGAGCTTATCAGCCGATCAGTGCTACGTGTTTTTTGTAGGCGCAGAGTTGTTGATTTCTTGCGCCCTAACTCAAATGTGGTACCAAGTTGGCAAGTTGTTACTCTAGCCCCAACTGTCATGGTTTTGGGTAAATATCACGTCCCATGCAACAAGGGCTTCTAATCTATACAGTTAGAAATACTCCCATAAAAGTTGGTCCCCGCAGGAAAAAAATAAGTGGTTAGAGAAAGAAGCGTGGTTGTTTTTTGGTGGGGAAAAAAGGTGTGCAGAACTGTATGCAAGTCTCCATTTGTTAAGGGCATCTCCAACGGCGACCCGCAAATTTGCTTCGGCATCCGTCCGTGGACAGGGGGGCAGTCCGCGGACACGGATGCGGGAACCGGCCATCCAACCGCGGACACGTGATCAATGGCAGAGACAGGGGGACCAGCAGGGGCCCTAGCCCCCCCTAACATCTGTGATTTGCTACTAATTTGCTGATGAATAGTACATATTTAGTGAATATTTGCTGCTAAAAGCTCATTTTTTTTCAATGTCGATGAAAAAGGGTTTCCTCCCGCTTTATATATAAAGCAACCATCACCGCATACAACCGAGACACCGATACAAACACATGCCAACACCACACAAGACACACACACCCAAGGCAAGATACAAAGGTGCCAGGCACCGCCACACTACCCCACCGACAACCAAGCAAACAACAGATGAGCAAAGAAGACCGCTAGGAGCCGACGGGGAACTCCACCATGGGCAATCCGCAATGGAGAGGTGAGGCGGACAACAGCGAAGTTAGGACTCCAAAACGGTGCCTCCTAGAAGGGTACGACCACAAATAGCCGCCACCGCCCGATCCAGAGATCAGGTTTTCACCCGGAGCAAGACGGAGGGAGAGGGAACACCGCGACGGAGCCTTCAGGAAGGATGCAACGTCACCCGACGCCGCCACCGTCGGCTAGAACACGGCTGGACAGGTGATATACCCCAGCAATCACCTCCCTCCGTCGCACCCTAGCTTCACCAACCGCCCGCAACCAAGCCACCCGCGTGGCCATGGCTGCTCGCCCGCACCTGAGACGCATGTTCCGCCCATGAACGTCGCGCCTCCCGCCACCCGGGCTGCCGCCCGACATACAGACATCCCAAAGACCCGCCAAAGTGACCAGCTTTGGTCCGAGGGGACGCCCACGACCGACGCAACCGCAGCCCGCGTCCCGCCTTGAACTTCGCCGGAGCTGCCACCGCGCACAAACGGATGGGGAGGAGCGGACGCATCCATGACCGGCACATCCCCGTGCCGGCGAAGGGCAACCCGAGCGTCGGCGCCGCCCATCCCTCCCACCAACCTCCCCACCGGACACCTACAGTGCCGCCCCACCGCGGCGGTCGAAACAGATCCGCACAAGGCCACCAACGCAGGCCCGTCCACCGGCAAGGGGACCCCGAAGACTGCCACCTACCACCAAGACCGCTCGCCGGGAAGCCTAACCACGCCACTCGTCGACGTCCAGCCACCGGAGCCGGCTGGAATCCGGCCAACACGTCTGCCAAGACCGCCGCTGCTGCGCCGCCAACCCTGCCAGCCACAAGCCGAGGTAAGGGCGGCCGCCCGCAGCCCAGGTCACCCTGGACCCGCACCGCTGCCGAAGACGGACCTGGGGCAGCCGCCGCTGCCCGGAGCAGCCACTGCCGCCGTCCCACCAGCGTGCACCACCAGCCATCCGCGCCAAGAGCCGCCCGAGGAGATCCAGGTCGGGCCGCGACCTAGCCCTCCGCCGCCAGCGCTGCAGGACGCCTGCCACCTCCCAGCCGCCGGATCCGCGCGTCACTTAAACCGGGGACCCCGCGCCCCCACGAGCAGCGTCGCCCGCGCCGCCGGAATCCCGAACAAGGGAGGGAGGGAGAGGCCCCGCCGCCGCTCGCGACGCACGGGCTTCGCCCGGCGACGACGAGGGGAAGGAGGAGCCGAGAGGGGGAGCTCGTGCCGGCGGCGGATCTAGGGCTCCCCGGACGCACGCGCGGGGCGCGTCGGGGGAGCGGGGGGAAGAAAGGTGTTGATCCAGTAGGACGGTTCACCGTCATTTTTTGGCCCTCCCCAATCTGTTTTAAGGTCACTTGGCCCCCCTAATCAACATTTTCTGGCTCCGCCACTGCACGTGATGTGCTTTGGAGCTTCCGCCATTCAAAGAGCAAAGCAAAGGAGCTTCAGCCATTCACTTCTATGTGATTACTAGTGATTAGGAACTTCCAGATGAAACATCGAAACCATCGAAACATGCAAAAACGCAAAGACACATTCACTTCTATGTATTACTAGAATTGAGCATCGAAAACATCGAAACATGCAAAAACGCAAAGATACATGACCCCTTGTTTTACATGTACAACTTGGCCTTGGATTTGTCATGGAATGACTTTAGTTGGCACAAAGGGAAAGTAGTTTTGTTCTTCTCATTGTACGAGCCGAAGATGCTCCAGATGCTCGTCATGCCATGTCAAAAGATCACTATGGGTGGCATGTCAGCATACCTTTGCTGATTGATGCAAAGCTAGAAATTCTGCTGCTTTTTTTTATGCTTGTTGACAGAGCAACAATTACTTGTTTATTTTCAAAATAAAACACATAGGCACGTGTACCTGCATCATACATCGCCTACTGATTAATGGAGTCGTTGATCAATTATTCCTAGCTATTGCGTCACGGAACACATCTCCAATAATGTGACGTTTGTTAGTTGTCAACTTTGCCATGTCGTATTCATGCACGAAGGAGAAAGAAGAGTCAAAAAGATAACACGCACAATTAATCAATTTATTATCAGAGATAAGTGGGACTTTGATATTTGCCCTTAGAGCATCTACAGCCGGACTCCCCAAACCTCCCTCAAACGCCCGGGCGGGCCGCCCGGTCACTGACCGGTCACGATTCTTCGACCCAGCCGGGCGCCTCATACGGGCCTTAAACGCCCGGGCTGACCGGCACCCCCCATATCCAGCCCAAATATGGGGCGGATATGGGGGCGCCCGGGCGCGCCCGGGCACGCCCGCCACGTCGGCCTGGCCCGCGCTGGCCCGCCTCGACCCCACATATATTCCTCCCGATCCAGCCGTCGGAGTAAACCCTAGCCACTTCACACTCCTCTCCCCTCCACTCCCTCCGCCACCCGAGCTCAGCTCCGTCGATTTCCGGCCGGCTCCGGCATGTCGGGCAGCGGATCTGACTCCGACCAGTCCGGATCCGTCGACTGGGGTGTCATCCCGTGCGGGTTGGAGGAGGCAATGGCGGTCCGCATTGCACTCCGCCGCTCCCGGGAGGACAGCGCCCGGCCGATGGACGGATCTGTCCGGCGCGACTCCATAGCGTCGGCTCAACGTGCGCTAGGGTCCTCTGGGGCTGGATCATCGCGGTCCCGGCAGCCGAAAAATCTCTCCTTCCCCATCACCGGTCGGGCAGACTATGAGTCCAACCGGGAACGGGCAGCCCGCCGTGGGAAGGAGAGGATGAGGGCCGCCGAGGCCCGTGTCGCAGCCGAAATGGCGGCCGCGGAGGCGGCTGATGCGGCGGCGCGGGCGGACGCAGAGGAGGAAGCCATCCGCGCCCGCATTCTCAAGAAACGGCAGCAGAGGAACACGCGCGCCCTCGCCCGAGAGCAGAATCGGGCGGTCCGTGCCATGGCCGGACTGCCACCGAGGGAGGAGAAAGAGGACAGCGACGGCGAGGACAGCTCCGGCGACGAGCAGATCCGGCTCGATCCCTACTGCGTCTTCGACCGGTACTTCCGCGAGAAGGACGGCAAGGGCGCCGGGAAGGGCAAGGGCAGCTGTGGATGACCTCCACCATAGCCAAACATGCCAAATTTTGGTAGTCCGATGGCATGTAGTAGTGATAGATTAGCCGGACGGAGTACCGGCCGATGTGTGTAATATGCATCAACGTAGTTGCATGATTTGTATGGATTTGAGATATGATAATTGAGGTGCCCAGATGTGGATTGCATTATTTGAGGGGTGCCCGGTCAGTGTCCGCGGATGCGCCTGAACGCGTCCGCGGGCGTTAGAGGGTCCGGATTTGCAAAGTCCGACTGTATCTATACCTAATCTCTACCTAATAATAAAGGGGCTATTGCTTCTTACTCCCTGATTTTCGTCCGTCGGTACGTTATAAATCTGTTTTCGTCCGTCGTCGTACGTTAATGTGTTTTTCTTCCATCCGTAAGCCCACCTGGGCCTCAGCCTCGACCGTACGCCCACCTGGGCCTCAGCCCCGTCGGTCCATCCACTGCGTCGTGACCAAACCCAGTATAAAAATAATTAAATAGATAGTCCCACATCGTGTTTTTTTACACAATCCCACCAGTTCAAATATGTTCGCGAGTTGAGGACAGCAAGCGGCCTCGAAGGAGTTGGTCAAAGAGGAAATTATTGGGAGAGAGATCCAAGCTCGATGAGAGGCGGTCGATGCCGCAGCTGAACGTAGCTCGTCCACTGAAAGGCAGTTCCAAAGGAGCCCGAGGCTAGACATGGCCGGCAGGTCTAGCAGAGAATAGAGAGGGCGAGGAGAGAGAGGAGACCGGGGGAGTAGAAGCACCGACGGCGCGCCCTCACGACTACGGCCGGCCGGTTCACATCAATCACCCTTGTGCATCCTCCGGCAACATCAACGCGGGCGCTCGGGCACTGGAGAGTTGGAGACGGAAGGGCGCGACGCGCAGCTCATCAAGCTGGAGGTGGCCACGGAGGTCTGTGCAGGGCCGGCAACGACGAGGTGGACGAGCTGCTGCTCGCGTCCATGGCAGAGAGAGGGGCTGGCCGAGCTCCTGCAGTCCTGCCCCTTGCCATGGCGGGGCTGGTTGAGCCCGAAGGAAGGGGCTTGGTCGCTTAGGGGAGGGAAGGAAGGCACGGAGGGGAGGAGCTCGCCGGCGGGGTAAGCCTTGCTTGCCGGAGGCGCGGGAGCAGGGTGGTGAGCAGATTGGGTATGGGGCACCTCACCTGCGTGTGTGGGTGTGGCGGCGCAGAAGAGATCGAGAGAAAAGAAGAGGAATTGGGGATCGGTAGGCATAGGATATCTAGGGTTAAAGGGGAAAGAGGAGATGGGCCTCGGCTAGGAAAGAGTGGGCTGCTTTTCCAAACTCTCTTTGCTAGGCCGGCTACGCAAGTGCGCCGCGGCTGGCTTCGCTGTTCCTGCTAACTTTTTCTTTTCTTTTTCAATTTACAAATAAATAGAGAACTAAAAGAAAATCACAGGGAGTTTGGAAAATAGTTTTGAAGTGAGGAAAAAATCCCCCTGGATTACTTTAAATGTGCTTAATCCAGGAACATAGAGTTTGTTCATGATGGAATAATTTTAATTCAAACTCATTAGAACTTAAGTCAAATGGATTTGGACTAGGAATTGGATTTAAGATTTCCAAAAAAATGAACGCTAGCTTCAGAGGATAGGAATAAGAATACTCCACGACCAATTTGTCAAGAAGCGTGGCTGGCGGCGAGTGGGAGCCAAGACCACCACACCATGCACACATACCACCATCCATGTCAGCAATTGCAAACGGCTACGAGCATGCGCAGGAACATGAACATATGATGATGGGGATGGGACCCGAGCCGATAACACACAAAAAGCACACATACCACCATCCATGTCAGCAATTGCAAACGGCTACGAGCATGCGCAGGAACATGAACATATGATGATGGGGATGGGACCCGAGCCGATAACACACAAAAAAATGTATAAGGACGCTCACAAAATTGCCTCATGCGGATGAGAAAATTAAATACACATTTGACTTTTTTTCTCTTACTGAAAAATAAAATTAGGTGCAAACAATCAAAACATGTATGCTCTACATGAAAAAAGAACTACACATTTGAGTTTTTGTCAAACATAGTCATATTTTGGGTACAATGAGCAAGGAAGACCATGTAAAAAATAAGACTTCATTTCAGAAAATTAAATAAACTAACAATGAGATTTTGAATATTTCTAAGAAAAAATGAATATGGGGTCACCTAAAACATCAATTTAAAATTATTCTATGCACGAAATTTTGTTATAAAGGTCATGAAACGAGATTTTGCATAGTAAAAATCTCTTATTCTATGCACGAAAGGTACAACTACAAGCTAGAAAATCCACACTAGCAGTAGGTACTCTATAACTATCAATCTATATACAAAACAATGCATGTCTTTGTAACTATTTTTGGCACTATTGAACTTGAATTGGGAAATTAAGCTTTAGTAATATATCATATTCACGGTTTATGCTATTAGTGCTTCTCCGCCGTTTTGAAATGGTGGGCGTGTACCTGTGTGGGGTCTTGAACCATTTCTTATTAAGACCGAGACATTTTTTTCTCCCGTTGCAACGCACGGGCATAAAGCACGGAGTGCTTCCGTCGGGTTCACCGTCATCATTGATTTTTTAAGATATTTTTTTCTATTCGAGGTGGTACTATTTTTTTTATCCGAGGTGGTAAAGATTTTTGGTCCGGTCTGTGGTCGAGCGAGCCAACACGGGAAAAAAACTAGAATTAGCTAATCTAGGATTCGAACCTAGGTTGTTTGGAAAGAACAGTAGCCCGCTAGCCACCACAACCAGCCGATCTTTTTTGCCTTAGTGGAAGAATTCTTATTGTTGATCTGTGCAGGAGCTGCTTCGTGGGCCAGTTTTTCTAGGCCACGTGCACACTTTTAGTTGGGCTTGGGAAGGTGCAGCCGGAATTTATTTTTGTGGGCAACAAACCCTGTATGGGCCTTCATAGAATCAGCTAAAAAAAATCAGCCGTATCACCATCTACAATTTAATATTTCTCAAAAAAAAAACCATCTACAATTTAATAGTCCCACCTCGCCCCTTAAAATGAAATTTCACCAGTTTTTATACTTTACGAGTTGACATATCAACAAGCCGCCTAGAAATCAATAAAAAGAGGGTGATGTGTGGGTCCCGGACATGCTGGCTGGTTGGCGGTGGGACCGTGAAGGAGGCTTTGTTGGAAATAAATATACATGTGGCTGTGCTAATGAAAAAAAGTTGCTATACACAAAGAGGAAACAGATTAGAGATTGTGGGACATGTGGCTGTGCCGGTGAATATACATGTGGCTGTGGTGATGAAAAAGAGTTGCTGCACAAAAGGAGACAGATTAGAGAGTGGGTGATACATGATCTAAAACTATTTGAGATGTTCGCTACGTCGTTAATCATCAAGCGTCCGGCTCCTGACGTTTTTATTCGGGATCCACGCCTAGCACCCGAACACCGTGCTCAGTTACATTGTGATGTCCGGTATATGGCTACATGATCAAATCGCGTCCATGGACGATGCATGGTCCACTAAGTGCACTAACGACAACGGGCAAGTATACTACGAGTACGAGGTGGCGGGCATCGACTCGCACAACCTCATCTCCGCAACGTCTGATTTTTTTTCTCCCGTTGCAACGGCGGGCATCGACTCGCACAACCTCATCTCCGCAACGTCTGATTTTTTTTCTCCCGTTGCAACGCACGGGCACGTTTGCTAGTAATATTAAACGGCCGATTGTTTCTCCACTTTTTTTGGTCTAGCCAAAATTTCGTACGTCAAGTACGTCGTTCCTCAGTTTGTTTTAAAAAAAAAACTGAACCCAAAAATGCAGGCGCAGGACAGGATCGAACACGAGACCTCATGGTTTCAGGCAAACGCGGTAACCACTGGATCAGCTGGCGTTGGGTGACAAAATGTAGCTCTGGTCTCTACATATAGACTGATTAGTCCTGAGATTTTTTTTGTTTCGAGAAAAAAAGGCAAAACTTGGTGCACGAGGGATGGGTCGAACACAGGACATTCCTATTTCAGATGAATGTAGTAGCCACAATACCAGATGGTGTTTGATGAGTACAAGAAGCGTCAATCTATAAATATACACTGAACAATGTTTTAGTATACGATGAATATTTTAAAAATGTATTTGTTTTAACTGGCAACAAAATTCTAAACATTCTTATAAAAATATGAAGAATTTCTGAAAAAGTTGATTTGAAAATACACACTTAGTTTTTTTAGTATACGGGAATATTTGTCAAATACACACTTAGCATTATTTAATATGTGATGATTATTTTAAATGCACATTGAACAGATTTCCTATACACGATGAAGATTTTTAATATACAGTGAAGAGTTTTCATGTGTACGATGAACCTTTTTCTTCTATACGGTGAACTTTGTCTTGATTACGTGAACTATTTTGAAAACATGAATAAAATTTGGATTTTCGATCTTTTTTTAAAAGAAGCGAACATTTTCTAAAAGTTGGACAAATTTAGAAATTCCGAACATTGTTGAAGAATTCGAATTTACGAAAAAATATAAAAACAAGGAAAGGAGAAAATAAGCCAAAAAACATAAATAAACGAAACAGAAGGTCTGAATAAGTCGGACATCTAAACTTTGCCTTCAGCGAAGCGATGACGTTATGTGTCTCACAAGCGTCAAAATAGGATCAGCAGAGTTTCGTAAGTCGAGTCACGATTTCGATACGTCATTCCTTCTACCCACAGGCCTTCGCAAATGCTCTTCTCTCAAGAGCCTGGGCCTACTTGAGTTTCGTTTAATTGGAAAAATCAGCAAAAAAGTTGTGCATTAGTGGGATTTGAACCGGTGAAATAAGGCGCAAATCCCACCACATTAACCAACTACAACAGTCGAGTCTCGTGGAATAAAATTGGCTACATCGTATTTATACATTACAATAGACAACATTATTTTCGTCCCAATCCCAATCGTTTGCACTCACACTTGTGCTAGCTTGCATTACTACATTTTTTGTTATTTTCTTTAAGTAATCGTAGGCTCAACTCAGATTGCAACCTGGGAGTACTATGAAATCTAACTACAGCGTCACCAATCAACCATTACTAATGAGATTCAAACAACAATGTTCGAACGTCATATCCAAATCAAGACAAGAGCAAACACAAGGTGATAGTCTGCCGATTCATTTATTGAATCTTGTACAGTCTAAGTTCCTATATTTTTCAGTGGCCGAGCCAGAAGAGAATTAGGCAACTCTAGGTTTGGCAGACCCAGTCAAGGCAAGCATGTGCGGTTTCCACGCAACTAGCAAACTACAGATCTTGCGGTAGCTGTGGGCGCATGCAGCAAAGCGACACATGTCGTGACAGTGGGCGCATCCTCCGGAATCGTTAATTGATATTAGTCGCTTGGAGCTGTAAGCGAGTTGCCTTGGTAGCGACCGCCTGGCATGTGGCCGAGTTAGCACTCAATGTGGTAGCAGACAAGTGTCCAACATTATCGTTAGCCGCACACTATCATGACCAATGTTCTGAACTGACCACCTAAAAAACCCTACCACGAAGTTTCCAGTCGTATTTTTCAATAGCCACATCTGTCCCGTAGCCCAGCTCCTCGATCCGGACAAGGCTGCTATAGGGCCACAGATGTTAGCTCTGTAATGAAGTACGAGGGCTGTGCATGAGGCATTGTATGGAGCATGTGCCGGACGGACATAGAGGGCAGCCCTGACACCCAGCTCAAGAGATTAGTTTTAACATTCCCTTGCACTCGCACGCTTCAATACCTTGGGCTGGTGCGATTCAATGACAGGTGTGCCATCTGATGGTCAAGCTCATGGCCTTGGGATTGATCACGTCTAGATGCGTAATGATCAGGTGGACACCAGGGCGTCGTCGGTAAGGTTGAAAAAAGGTTGGGCGGTGATAGATGGATGTCATGTTGAAATAGAGAACATGAACTTACACGGTATACAAGGTGGAGTATTTGAGCCACCGTCAGTAAGGTTGGAAAGAGGTTGGGTGGTGATAGATGGATGTCGTGTTGAAATAGAGAACATGGACTTGCACGGCGCACAAGGTGGAGTTTTTGAGTCGTGCTTATTAGGCTCGACAAGTGTCACATTATAATTTTCTCCCGTTGCAACGCACGGGCATATGTGCTAGTATGCTCTTATGTATGGTAATTGTCATAGGCACAACCAGGACGGGCTGCACAAGGCTAGGCAGCGGTAAGGACGGGTGCTAGGGATCAGAATACTGGTCGTTTTGCTTGTTCGAAGGAAAATTCCTAGCGCTCTAGTTGACGAGTGTCTAGTTTTACGTGAGAGAATTAGGGCCCCCGCAGTGTCTCCTACATTAAAGAGTGAGGCTGTTACGAAAAACTTAGGTAATATTTTTAAATTGTCAATCCTTAAGCTTGTACACAACCGCCTATGCAATAGACGTGGCCTAGTTGGGTTTGCACCGGTAACAACATAGGAACAAAATCCTAGTAAACTCAGAAAAAGAAATCAAATATATCATAAGTCTATCCCTACGAGCATCTCTGATATATACGAACATTGTTAGTAATCCTAAAATAAATCTAGAAAAATATGAGCACCAGCTCGCGGAGAAGTTATCTCTTTTAACACATGGTCTTCCACTTGGCGATCCACAGCGCAACACAAAAGAACAGCAAAACATAGAGGTCACTACTCCCTACTTGACGACCCATCAAGATAACTATTGTGTCCACTGCTCAAGATGCCCAAATCGCTGCAGCTACAGTGTCATCAATCAAATTGGTACCCCCGTGCCGGATGCTGCAGAAAGAAAGATGCTGCCAGTACTAATAGTGCTCTGTACTCCGAATAATGCTCCAAATCGATCGATTGCTAATGCTGTGTCGTTAGTTAAGCCACGGACCCACGGTTGTTAAAAGAATCATTTTTTTAGCTGTTAAAAGCGACCTTCTTGACCTGGCTAACCGAGTCATGGTCACATGTTCATGCGCCAGCCGTGGCCCACCATTCCAGTGATGCCAGCCATGACCTGTTACACCAAAGCGCGCTGACATCAGCGCATGAAGAGAGCGCGTGATGTCACACATGGCGACCCTGGCTCTTGATTGTTGAACGTCTGCCCGTTCTCCTATTCTTTTTTTTTGCGAGAAACTTCCAATCTATTCATCTTCAATCATGGCAGTACAACGAACACTAGAAATAATTAAAATTACATCCATATTCGTAGACCACCTAGCGACGACTACAAGCACTGAAGCGAGCCGAAGGCGCGCCGCCGTCATCGCCCCTCCATCGCCGGAGCCGGGCACAACTTGTTGTAGTAGACAGTCGGGAAGTCGTCGTGCTAAGGCCCCATGGGACCAACACACCAGAACAGCAACCGTCGCCGATGAAGATAAGTTTAGATCGGAAGGATCCAACCTGAAGACACAAGAACAAAGACGAACAAAGACTGGATCCGAGCAGATCCACCAAAGAGAACCACCGACCGAATCCCGTGAGATCCGCCGGAGACACACCTCCACACGCCCTCCGACGATGCTAGACGCACCACCGGGGCGGGGGCTAGACGGGGAGGACCTTATTCCATCTTCAAGAAGCCGCCGCCGTCTCGTCTTCTTGAGCCGGACACAAACCTTAACAAAACTTGAAGAAGCACAAAAAAACGGAGCCCTCCCATCGGCAAGGGCCGAGATCCACCACGCACCCATGGCCCTAAGGCCACAGGAGACGTGGCAGATCGGCGGCACCGCCGACGGGAGGCAGAAACCCTATTCGAATTGTGTGGCCTAGTCCTTGCCCTAGGTCTCACTCAGACTTCCACACGCTTGTCTTCCTGTCGCTCGCCCTTCTTTATTATCTCATATTCATTTTCGTGAATACACAAAGCTTGTGTATCATTTCACTGATAGAAAAAGTTAAGAGTGAATACACGAGGTGATACAACACATGGCACGGACGCACCGATGCAACTCCTCTTCTTTTGAAATATGCTTTCATCTCGCTTATGAAAAAAGCTACACGGTGGAATAAAACAAGGTAGTGCTTTCGACGGTTTTGGGATTTTTATCTGCAAGGTAGTGAAGAATGTTATTTTTTATCTGCAGTGCACCTCCTGTTGTTGCAAGAGCTTTGGAGAGGTTGACTTGGTTGGATATACAACCTGCTTTCGACGGTCTTGGGATTTGGCGCCCTTGTATCCGGCTTGGTCAACGTCCCTTGATAGATAGATAAAAAACCAGTTTTCCTTAATTAATTGTGCCATGTATGGTTATTGGGTCAGGTTTCGCTCATTAACTGGGCCATTTTCTTCTTTATGCAATGCAGGAGCTCCCCGCTCGCTAACAAGGTTTCGTTAAAAATATTTAGGGTCCTCATCACATATTTAGAAAAATAGTGTGTTATAATAACATCTTAATTAGATCAATTAAATTTTGGCTAGGCTTGCACATCTCCTTTATCATCCTTGGTCGGTGGTGTGATGTGTCTTCGTAGCAACTCACCCCACCTTCACTTGGCTATGAAATTGATCCAACCATCAACATGGAATTGGCATAATCGTGAAACTTTGTATGCTCTCGCACACCTCACCTCTTACGCTCATTCGACTCCATCCTTCCAAGCGAGCACAGAGAAAGAGATAGAGGGAGGAGAGTGTGTAACTTTGTCTGGGGCCATTCAAGAATGTGTGGGACCATAACTGGTTCATCAGTGTTATGCGTAGTTAAAATATTAAGCAAATTTTCTTGAAACTGGATATATGGAATATGCACACAACAAATTTGGAAAAGCATCGAGCATATTTGTACATGAAAGACACCATCTCAATCTAACCTGCCAAATATGGCGAGGCTTCTGCATCACCTCTATCGCCCTTGGCTAGCAGCACGTTGTGTCTCTGTTGTCATTTTCCTAATATTCATTGGGTGTAACATTGATCCGCCAACAGTTGAAACCCTTTGCCACACACCTCGGATCTTATATTTCATGTCACCTCGTAAGCTCTTAAATGTCTCACCTCCTAACATGTTGCCACTCCCTCCCTCCAAGCTACCACTGAAAGAAGATGGCGGGGGGGGGGGGGGGGGGGGGGGCATTCGAGGATGGGTGGGATCATAATCCCTGTCAATACAATCGTGTAGCAGATTTTTAAAATTTATTTTCTTGACACAAAACATATGGAATATGCCTACAAGTAAAGTCAACAAAGCGTCGAGAAAATCTGTAGAAACATGATTTAACATGCATGCGCCATGAACAGGACATGTAGTCGTCAAGTCGTGTAAAAAGAGAGCACGATTTCGACACTTACCAAACTATAATGTTCACTGAAAGAACTAACGACATTGACTTTAACCAATCTAGTGTGTCTAACCTTTTGCCGAATGATGCCTTTAAGCAATCTAGTTGTCTAAGAATTTGCATGTTGGTGCTTACGAAAATATATACAAGGAAGTTTTATAGAAATGTATTTGCATTCCAACGAAACATAAAAAACAAAATGATAATAATCATGTAAGCAGGTCCATCATCGTGAAGATATCCCCTAAAAATATCATCAGTGAAAGATATCCCCTAAAAAATTCATCGTGAAAGATAAAAGCATGGGTATGAAGGGGAGAGGATTTGTGGCACGCACGTGCACGGGCAGCGAGTCCCTCGCATGTGCTTTTTCCTTTTGGCTTCCGATTTTCAATCTTTCATATCTTTTGAACTAAAAGCCCAAATTAAATTATGTTTTCATATTCATGTTTCTCGCGACGAGGGCTTTCAAATAAGATCCATTTTGAATACATTTTTAGGAGTTTTAAAAAAATTCGTTAAATTTCAACCTTTGAAACTTAGTACAAGCGCCAACAAAATCACAACTTTTGTACAAAAAAATCACTTAAAGTTTCAATTTTGAAATTTGGTACGTGCAACCGAGAAAATCATAAGTCTCAGTTGGAAAATCATAAGCTTCAAAGATTAATACTTAAAACTTATTGTTCCCTCGTGCGGGATCCAACTATTTTACAGATCGCAAGGCAATCGGGTGGCCAGGAAGGGCTGGACAGCTGCATGCCCTGTGAATTCCAAGGTATGAAATATACAGTTTATCTAATGCGTCATTTGGTGAACAGATTTTACTTTTGGTTGTTTGTGAAACGTTTATAGTTTAAGAGATGATCTCAGTGTAACTCTTGGTCTTATAAAAAAAATTCATTTCGCCGGTGTTTGCCTCAGTTTCTTCTTTTATGTTGTGATGACTTGATTCCATCAATAAAGCCTGTCAACGGCTAGACAAAAAATGGAAATCACCCCCTAAAAAAAGGAAATCACGAGAAGGGCATTTCGTTTTCATAAGTGCAAGGCGAGCTGGGAATCATTCGCCAGATTTTTCTAATCTTTCCACATCACCCATGATGAGATATAGCCAGAAGGAAGATGGTGGGATTCCCGCGAACCAAGTGCCCAACTTGAGAATGGTTTTTACCGTACCAAACGACCAACTTGTCCATTGTTTAGTTGCTTTGTCGATTATCACACTGTCACGAGTGCGTTCCATAAGAAATTGGGCGATGACCACCATCTAAACTAAGACGACCGTTGCTGTGGGTCTCGGTTTTATAGGGCCGGCTAATGGAGAGTCTCCACCAGCTTAAGTTAGTCCGTGATTTCCGTCGCACCATACATCAGCTTGATGACGTGGGCCCCTAATCAGGATAAAATGTAAAATGAATATACAATGACAACTACATGAAGGTGACAATTTTCTACCCTTTTTTCTGCGAGCGGATGGGTGGATGTACATTTTGCAGTGTCCTTAGTAGTGCCGGCACTAACTACGTACTACTGTGATCTATTATTTACTTTCGAAGGACTACTCGTGTAACACGCAGTTGGTGGTGAGGTGAGCTTGTGTCGGTGGCTTGCTTCCCGTGATGTCTTGTCCTAGAAAACTCGCAAATTGCAGACGACCGTGTGTGCGAGGGTTTAGCCAAGCCTGCGCGTGAATCTAGCAGGTAACTGTCGTCCTACATTGCATAGCGTGTTGATCAGATACCGAAACGGATATCGATCGGGTTACGTTTCCCTGACGTTTGCTTCGAGATATTTTTCCTTCTGAATTTGTTCAAGGTTTGGGGAAAATCTGTTGACACACACATATATTTTCCCGCCAAAAAACGCACGCACATATTTGACGTACCACTCCACTAGATGATGACTAGATTGACAGTCCTCGGTGCCCTCGAATCGGTCGAATCAGACCCCGAGTCAAGCTACCATCGGGGCATCTCCAACAACGCCCGTAAACGTCCAGACGGACATGTCCAGGCCATTTTTGTCATCCGTCGCAGTGTTGCATACATCTGTGGACACATCCGCACATCTAAATTCCCGCAAACCGAAAGCAAAGTTTGTGCGAGGTCCAGGGAAAGAAGTGGGAGGAGAAGGAGAAACGAGAAGGGCGACGGCCAAGATGATGGAGAAATTTGATGACATCATGATGAAGAAGGAGGAGGCATGCGTCAAGCGCAATGGCATCAAGGAGGAAAAGAAGACGGGGAGATTTGACATCTTCATGACGGCGACGGGGAAGAAAATCTACCTCGAAGAGAAGAAGACCAAACTCGAAGAGAAGAAGACCAAGTGTGAAGAGAGGAGGGTTGAGCTCGCGGCCGCTGCGGAGAAAACCAAAATGGGGACTATGAAAATGGACGTTTTGAATATGTGGTTGAATGACCGGCTCAACTCCAACATGGTGATCCAAACGGACGTGCCTTTTGCCCGTTTTTTGTCCGTTTGGGCCGGCCAAGCGGACGGGCGCGTCCGCTTTTTGATTTGGGTCGGCCGGTGTGCCCAACGGGTGGCGGATTCATATGTCCGCGCGTAAAAAATAATAATAATTTCGAAAACACGTGGTCGAAATAAACATAATTAAACATAAAATGGCTGGTCAACCGCCGGCCAAAGTCCACTTAAACATTAAAAAAAATCTGCGGCCGCATGATGCTCTAGGCCTCGCCTTTGCCCTTGCCACTACTAGGGAAAAGCCTAGCAGTAGCGCTGGGTTTGTAGCTATCAGTAGCGCGGGCGGCCGCGCTACTGGTAAGGCACTACAGCTAAGTTTTATCAGTAGCGCTTGTTGGACCAGCGCTACTGCTAAGTATACATAGCAGTAGCGCGGTTCAATCAAGCGCTACTGATACATATCTGCAGCGCTGTCTCTCCACCAACGCTACTGATAAGACAGCGCTGCTGCTATCCTCCAACCAGCGCTACTGCTATTTATTTTATTTTCAGTATTATTTTTTCCTCTATGTATTTCTGCTGTATTTGTACAGGTTTCACACAGTTGTCTCATCATATCATAAACATATAATATTGTCATCATATCATACACATACAGTAGTCTCGTCATATCATCATCATCATCATCACCATCCAACACAAAATATCATCATCTCGAAAATAGCGGTACACAAGTTATGACATGTCTCGAATAAATGCAACTGCATGGTCATGACACACACACAAGTTTCATCATCTCTATCTAAACCATGATGTAGAAGAGAAGAGCGATCAGTATGAGCAAGAGCGCGACTATGTAGTACTTCTTGAGGCGCCGGTTTCGCTCCCTCTCTTGCCGGAGCGTCCACCTCAAGTAACTTTTTTCCGCTTCGGCTCTGCTGTTGAACCCTCTGTGGCTAGCGCCCGGGTACCTGTCCACCTGGGCCTGAGCGTCTGGCCAGTGGTCGTAGACTCCTGAAACCCTCCCAATGAATACGGCGTAGCAGTCCTTCGCCATCTCTGATCTATGTACCTGCATCGTCAGTTGATGAATTCATCGATAATATGCAACATAATGTACTTGAGAAACACGAAGAGACAGAGTTAGCAAAATACAAGCAACCTATAGTAAACATAAATAACGAAGTTCCTCGTAACCAAACTAATTAACTAGAGCGATCTACGCTAGTTCAGGAGGACGGTTTAATTACATCATAGAGTTTCGTCGTGCATAAATTCAAAGTTTTGTCATAGGAAGACAGTAGTGACTAAACAGACACATTGTCATCGTCAATCACTCGTCCATGTCGGCGCTCCAATCTTCATAGTCAGGGAGGAAGCACCCGAGCTTCGTGAAAGGCTTCGGGTCCAGACACTGAGCGACTAGTAGTGCTCGGACATCATCCCGCGTCATTGGCCCATGGTAGAACATCCCTGTTTGTTCGAGGACCTCCTTCATGATCACTTGGGCAAGTTCACACTGTACATGATAAAACTCAGCTCGGATTCGATGATCCGGTGTCCTTCCTATGCTTGTGGCCCAGTTGACAATCTCGGCATCGTTGGAAGTAGGTGACATGCGAAGGCGTTGATTATCCCTTCTGTAGTCCAGCATGTGATGCATGAGGTAGAATCCATCAGCCTTACTATCCATCGGTTGCTGGATGCAGCAGAAGTCGGTCTTATGGCCGAAACCCAGCCCGTTCTTCCTGTACTTTTTCACCTTGATATATCCACCAGACAGGCTGAAGGTTATCATGGCACTATCGAGAACACTCCTTATGTGCGTGTAATCCTTTTTCTTGATGTTCTTCGATGAGTCCAAGTACAGAGCATGGGAGTATTGTGGGTACAGAATGATGAGGACGGCGCCCCCCCCCCCCCCCCCCCGCTGCGCAAAATAAGTACACCTCAAATTAGCCTCCATGCGTGCAAAGGAATGATTAAAACTTACGGAAGGATATCCGCGGATGACTTACGTGGGATGATAAGGCAGGAGAATCGTTTCCTTGTCCTTATTGGCGACCATGAACTCGCCGATGTACTTGCTCGCATAGTCACGGTGCTCTTTGCAGACTGCCAAGAATCTCTCGTGCATATAGTACGGGTCCGCGACGCAGATATATTTTATGTTCTCGCGCCTGATGATGTAGTTCAGATACAGCGCATACATGCGGATGAACTGAAAATCCAGCTTGGTCATGTGGAACATGTCGTAGATGTAGTCAAATCGCAGGATGAACTTATCCGCAGGCCATTTCTCGACGTACAACTTCCCACCCGGCACTTGAGCCGCGTAAAGCGGGTATCCTGGATTTTTCGAGAGGAGAAGGCTTTTCTCTCTCGCCAGCACATCTTCATGAAGTCTCCTTAGATCATTGTTCAGTATGTCCTCTAGCGCTTTCCGAGGTAGGATCGGGTGGCCGGCGACATGGAACTGCTCCGCACCTTGGACAGGTATTCTGTCTACCTTCCGGGGCTGCAGAGGCGGCTGGCTGCTTGAAGCAGCTCTGGCGCCTTTAGAGCCTTTCCTGTCCGGTCTCCTCCTTTGCTTCTTGGCGGGTGGCGGTAGTGAGCCCACCATACCTTCCCTCACCACCACCCCCAGTGTCGTCGGGCTCATCAGTGGACGGCCCTCACGTTGTTGTTGCTGGGTAGAGGCGGCATCAGGAGGCGTCTCCTGCGAGGATCGCATGAAGAGAGACTTCTTGCAATCAGCCTTAGGACGTTCCGGCTCCGGCAAATCAGGCAGCATCAAGTCATCTCCACGCTCATAGCCTGAGTCATAGTCCCGAGCCATCAATCCTCCATCGTCATAGCCGGTATTGATATACTTGAGAGGGTCATCATCATCCTCCTTCATGACATCATCAGCATTTGCTTCTTCAACGGGGGTGACGTCGTCAGGCAATAATGGAGGCTCTCCCTCGCGTCGTCCGCTATCACCCGGCACGACATGTGCAAGTAATTGGGTAGGTGGGGTGGTGTTCATACCTTGTTGAGGCGTTGTCGTTGGTGTGCTCCCGGGTGCCTCCACACAAAGAAGAGTCTTCGGCCAAGGCAAGAACCAACTCTTGCATGCGACAATCCATTTAGGGGTCTCGTCGTCTCCCTCGAGTGGTACCGGAGGAGGCAAATCCTCGAAGCCCGCTTTGACACTGGCCACGCAAACCTTGAAGACGCCATCGGGCATCTGTCGGTTGTGCAACATGCGGTCCTTCGGCTTCACGATCGTTGCCTTTCCCACGTCCACCTTCTGGCCGTTGATGTCGTACAGTATGGTGCACGGGGTTTCGTCGGCCTGCGAAGACATGTCTGCGACGTCAGACATCGGAAAGGCAACTGAAACGGAAGACTATAGATATGCTCGTGAAGAGGGTATGACGCGTAATTACCGTGAGGGCGTCGAGCTCAGCCAAAGACGAAGCCCCGCCGAGCACGCCAGAGACGGAGGACGGGCTGCTATGAACAGGAGCGGGACCAGGTACAGGAGCAAGTGCGGTTGCGTGAGCAGGTCCTGGTGGTGCGATGTTCACCGAATTGCTCCCGACGTAGCTGGGAAGGGGAAAGTCCGCTGGCCCTTTATCTGGATTGTTCTTCGACCAATCGATAACTGCCGGAATCAAGCTGCTAATGGAAGATGCAAAGTCAGCCCTGACGCCAGCTACCGCTGCACTGACCGCTGCATCGACTACCTTGACCAACTCTTCTTTGGTCTCAACTTTGGTCTTATCGACCGCAAGTGCGACCTTCTTGTCGATGGTCTGTTGAGTAAGCATCCGTCTCTGCCTTTTTTCCTCCGGCTTCTCGTGGTAGCACGTCTTCCACGAGGCGCCATCTCCGACGACGTGCACACGTCCATACGACGGCGGTTTGTCCTCCGAGACCCTTTTCAGTATGTTCAGGGCCCGGTTGAAAGGGGTGTCCCACTTGGGCCTCGCCGACGACTGAGACGACTCGTCACTTTCGGCCGCCTTTTGGTGCTGCTCTTTCTGCAAAAGGAACGTGGATGGTTTACAAATGTGACAAAACTTGTAGTCGAATTGATTAGAAGCTAATATAAGGTGGTAATATAACAATTACCAGTAGTCTCATGAACTCCCTCGTGTTTGGGTCCGTGTAAAAGATCTTATTGACGGGGTCCCACTTGTACCGGGCCCTGATCCAGTCATGCTCCTGCGGATCGGTGAACTCCGCCAAGGGGTCTGGGATTCCGTGACTTTCACGTTTGGCGTCCTCCTTGGCCCATACGTGCCTCTTCTCCTCGTAACCACGGCTTCCGAGGCGGTGGGCAGGCGTGTTCCTGGCCTGGAGTGCCTTCATTTTCTCCGACTTTTCCTTGACTTCATCTTTAGCGCAAGTCTCCTTGAATTTTTCGAAGTCCTTTTCCTTTAGTGTCGGATTGTCAGCATGAATCTTGGACCACGGTTCAGTCTTCGCAATCGCTTTTTTCACCCTTACTTTCCAGGCGGCCAAGTCGTTGCTGAACGTCCCCATCGCCTTGTTGTTTATCTTTATCATGGGTTCGTCCTGCCACGGAAGTTTGCTTTCATCCCGGCCGGGGAACAGGAACCTATTGTGCAACTTCGTTAGGAGCATGTGCTCCATATGTGGTATCTTCCTTAACTTTTTGTCGTTGATGTTGGCGGTTTCCCTGAGGATGCATCCTAGTTGATTGCCGTAGCACGCGCGCGCTTCCTCCGGCGCCGTTGGCTCTAATTTAACGGAGTGCATCGTCGTGACCACAATTTTTCCGATGCCGAGCTCGTTTGGTTTTCATGCCCTCTTCGGCTTCGGTCCTTTACCGGCTTCGCCAGCATCGTTGCCGGTCTCGGGGGTGGTGTCGGTGCCGGTGCCGTTGTCGGGGTTGGTGCCACTGTCACCCTGCACCCGCAACCGGTGTTCGTCCAGGTATTCGAAATAATGATTTGCTGCCTCGACGAGGTCTTGTTCGGGGTGACCAGAACCCCCGGCTTCCTCGTGGCTAGACATGTTTCCTACGATTAATTAAGTATGCTAGTTTAATTCTAGACCGAATAAAATGAATAATGAAGAAAAAAAAAGGGCCTATGTTTTGCCGGAATGTTGATTCATTCCCCTTCCGGCAAATCCCGGGCACTCGATATGTCCTAGTTTCTAGCACAAGTCATGCCGAAATTCACGGAAATTTTCGGCATGACCTTTGCTAAAAAGTGGACATATGGAGCGCCTGAAATTTGCCAGAACGGAAATGAATCAACATTCCGGCAAAACATAGGCCACTCGGATATTCTTTGACAATTGTCCATTCAACCAACATTAATCATATCATATTCAACAATTGTAAATAAAAAGATATAATCAACAATAATGGAATATGCAAATGAACATCAATGACATATATCATATAACATCAATCTTGTTTTTTGTTTATATAGCAACAATTACTTTAACCAAGTTTTTGAAAAGAAAAACAATTCTGTTTTTTGTTTATAGCTAAATGCCATAGCTACTGTTTTTTGTTTATAGCTAAATGCTACTGTTTTTTGTTTAAAGCTAAATGCTACTGTTTTTTGTTTATAACTACTAGCTACTAGGGTTCAAATATAAAACAGCTACTGTCCTAATAAAAAAACCTAGCTAAATACCTAGCTACTATCCAACATAAAACTTCTATGAATTATCTGAATTTTCTGTCCTACTTCTAATTTTGCATCTTTTTCCCCAATCTTAAAAAAGCCATGGGTTCAAATTTTATTCTAGCACTAGGGTTCAAATTTTAATCTAGCACTAGGGTTCAAATTCTAATCTAGCACTAGGGTTCAAAATTCTGCCTAGGGTTCATACTACTGCCTCCTAGGGTTCATATGAGATAGAGAGCAGAGAGAGAGAGAGAGAGAGAGAGAGAGAGAGGGAAGAGGGGAGGGGGGAGGAGGGAAGAGGGGAGGGGAGAGGCTTACGGGGCGGCGGCGACGATGGTGGAGTAGGGGCTCGGGCGGTGGCGGTGAGATCGAGGGCGGACGGCGGTGACGATGGACCGGGCGGCCGTGAAGCAGGGGCTCCGGCGACGGCGACGGAGGGTGGGCGGAGGGTGACGGCGACGGAGGGCAGGCGGTGGGCGACGGACGGGGCCGGTGAGGGAGGGTGCGCGGAGGGCGACGGAGGGCGTGCGACGTCGTGAGGAGACGGGGGTTTGGGACGAATGGGGAATTGGGGGGGAACCGCGCGAGAGTTAACTCAAAATAGCAGTAGCGCGGATCCAGGACCCGCGCTATAGCTAAGTTATCTATAGCGCGGGTACTAAAAGCCGCGCTACTACTATCCTCAGTAGTTGTAGCGCTGGTTTACCAAACCCGCGCTACTGATAAGTTAGCTATAACGCGGGTTACAGACCCGCGCTACTGCTATTCCTTTCTCCTTTTCATTTTTTTATTCTTTTCATTTTATTTTCTATTCCTTTAATTTTTATTTTTATTTTCTTTTTCTTTTTTCCTTTCTCCTTTTTCTTTTTCTTTTCCGAAAGAGGACCGAGCCGAAAACATGCACATATATATATATATATGGTGGGAAGAAGGCATACAATGTATATATATTACATCATTAATTTGACCGATAATAAATGCGTACACAAAATAGATACATATATATATATATATATAAATGATGGTTTCTCAGCTGCGTCGACGACGTTTCACATTGAGCTTCTTTCCTTTCTTGTTCGTTGTCGAATAATTGAGCCCCTTGTTGTGACTTTTTCGGAACCATGGAGTACGATCTTTCTTACGTAATGTAGTCTTGATTTTTCTTTTGACGTATGCTTCATCGTCATCGTCATCTTCTCTCATCGGGTTGCCGTATTGGTCGTAGTCTTCCTCGTTGGCGACTCCATCCATTCCGACGATGCTCCTTTTGCCTCTCCTCACGACAACACGACTGGGATTGGTCGGGTCAGTTATGAAGAAGCATTGTGTCACGTGCTTAGCATGTACCCATGGCTCAGTTTTGGCGATGACGTTAACGTTCACGGTAGCGCTCTTCGCGTTGGGTATAGACATGGTAGTGAAATACTTGTTTTCTCTTATGATGGCCTTAGCCCATCTGACATGGAACATCGTCGCATCGTGCAGTCCAGCGTAGTCAAGCTCCCAGATCTCTTCGACCCTTCCGTAGAATCTTTCAGTTGTGCCGTTGGCGTCGGTCATGCATTCAATCGTCACCCCTGAGTTCTGGTAATCACTGTTCATGTCTTTGGCCTCCGTGTAGAACGTGTACCCATTGATATCGTATGCCTGATAGGTCGCGAGGTTGGGCGCGGGGCCATGTGCTAAGGCGTATATGAGCAATCCGTCCGCACTGCCCTCTTCCGGGGGATTAGCAAGAACTTGCTCTTTGAACCAACGCAAGAAAGTGGAGTTGTGCTCTACAGTAACTTCGGCGTCCGTCTTGCGCATCCCCTGATCACGGTACTTCTTTGCGATGGTTTCTTTGTGCAGTGTCACATAATCTTCTACCGCATCTAGGTGTTGTAGCACTACTAAGTTAGCCCTGTCAAAGTCGTTCCGTCGACCCAAGTAGTCCACGTGCAATTCCCTCCGGCCGTTGTTGTGACCTTCTCCTCCGAGCCTCCCATGGTGCTTCTTGACGGGCAAACCAACAACAGGGTCTCTGACGCCTAGATAATTGTCGCAAAAGGAGATGCACTCTTGGGTTAGATACCCCTGGACGATGCTCCCATCGGGACGGGACATGTTACAAACGAATCCTTTGATGATCCCATTCATCTTCTCGAACGGCATCATGTTGTGAAGGAATGTCGGCCCGAGGTCGATGATGTCGTCCACGATGTGGACACACAGATGCACCATGACGTCAAAGAACGCGGGCGGGAAGTACATTTCAAGCTCACATAGTATGACAACGATCTCTTCCTGTAGCCTTCGGAGCTGCTTCACACTGATGGACTTTCGAGAGATAACGTCGAAGAAGTTGCAGAGACCAGTAAGCGTGTCACGGACGTGCTTGTCCATTATCCTTCTAATGGCAACCGGGAGTATCTGCGTCATCATCACGTGACAATCATGAGACTTCATCCCGCTGAACCTTTTCTTCTTGGTGTCTAGAAATCTGCTTATCTTCCCACAGTAACCGGAACTGACTTTGATTCCCGTAAGGCACTTGATGAATTGATCGATCTCCTTCGCACTTAAGGTGAAGCAAGAAGGGGGGCAATAGTTCTCCTCCTTCTTGTTGGCTTTTCTGCCCCTTTCCCCCCCTCCGTCTCCGTCTCCGTCTCCTCCGTCGACTTTTTACGGGGCGGCATGTGGAGATCTCCCCTGATCTCCAAATCTTCCAAGTCTTTCCTTGCCCTCGGCCCATCCTTGGTCTTCTCCAGCATGTTCATCAGTGTGCCAAGCAAGCTCTCGAGGACATTCTTCGTGATATGCATTTGATCAAGGCAATGAGGCGTGTCGTGATTGGGCCAGTAGTCCAAGTCCCAGAAAACAGACCTCGTTTTCCATACCTTCAGCAGCGGCTCCGGCGCCTTTTTCATCTTTCCCGGCGCGGGGCACTGTTCCTAGTTTTTCAACAGCTCGTTGATTTCGGCGCCGCTCCTCTTACGTGGAGGTCATCGATGCTCAGCCAAACAGATCTCCACGTTTTCTCCACGGGTCATCCTTCTCGAGCCATCTTCGATGCCCCATGTACACGATTTTCCCAGACCCGCCATCTTTCGTTAACGTAAGCTGCTGAGACGTTGTATCATCCATGCACCTTGTGCATCCGCAGTATCCGTGGCACACCTGGCCTGAGACATACCTGTAACCGAGATAGTCGTGCACCGTCGTCATCAGTGCGGCTCTCATATAGAAATAATCTCCTATGCTAGCGTCCCATGTCTTGATCGGTGATTTCCATAACATGTGTAGCTCCTCTTTCAGTAGCCCCAGATACAGGTTAATATCATTTCCCAGTTGTTTCGGCCCTTGAATCAGCATGCTCATGTGTATGTACTTTGTCTTCATGCACTTCCATGGGGGGAGGTTGTACATCCATACAAAGACAGGCCATGTGCTGTGGTTGGTGTTCTGGTTTCCAAACGGATTCATGCCATCGGTACTCGCGCCAAGCACGATGTTCCTTGCATCTTCTGCGAAAAATCGATATTCGGCGTTGAATGCTCTCCACTGGCTAGCATCTGCGAGGTGTCTCAGCTTCGGATCATCTCCATCGTCGGGCTTCTTCCTCTCCGCGTGCCAGCGCATGAGCTTTGCTTCCTTAGGATCTACGAAATACCGCTGCAGACGGGGAGTGATCGAAAAGTACCATACAACTTTCTGATGAGCTTTCTTTCCGGCCTTCTTGTATCGAGAAGCATTGCACACTGGACAGCTGGTTTTTTCTGCGTGCTCCTCCCGATAAATGATGCAACCGTTGATGCATGCGTGGTATCTAATGTGCGGCAGATCAAGAGGGCAAACGATTTTCTTGGCCTCCTCGACACTAGTAGGACACACGTTCCCCGCGGGAAGAACTTTATTATGTAGATGCTTCAAATGCTCATCGAGGCTTGCGTCTGTCCATTTGTTTTTGGCCTTCGTCTTTAGAAGTTCGAGCGTGAAACTCAAGCGGGTCACCTCGGGATCGCAACCGTCATACAATGGAGTCTTCGAGTCTACTTCCAGTTGCGCCAGCTCGTCCTCCTCTCTAGAAGCAGCTCTGTCGGTAGTCGTATTCTTGCGAAGCAGGTCTCGAACATGAGGGTCTTGCACGACTGAACTTAGTCGCGTCGAAGACTGCGGCGTGTCCGCCGCCTCTTCTCCGCCATGTCCGGACTCTTCTTCGCCGTGTCCGGAATCTTCTCCGCCGTCATGTCCGGACTCTTCCCCGCCGCCATGTCCGGCGCCATCGTCTTCGGGTCGATCGGTCATCTCTTCGTCTAGCCCCATGTCGTTATTGCCTGCCATGTGGACGTCCTCATCATCATCTTCACTTATCCACCGAGTATAGCCATCCATGAAACCATTCATGAGCAGGTGCGCCTTCAAACTGCCACGATCAAAGGGGTCCAAAATGACTCCTTCTTTGCATCTTGTACACAGACATCTAATCCCAGTCCGATTATTTGCATACATGTCCGTCACCGCGGATTGCAAGTATCGCTCCACCTTCCTTCCACTCACCTTCATGACCGACTGCGCGGTATAACAAGCAAAAGGATTATAAACAAAATGCATGCATGCATCAAAGTCATACAAAAATTTGGCATGACCTTGCCTAAAAATAGGACATATCGAGTTTGCTCGAAATTCACCGAAACGGAAATAAATCGATATTTCGGCAAAACATAAGCAACTCAGGGGGCATGTCACTCGCATAAATCCCTTCATATCGCAAACACACATATTCCCATTCTTGAAATGCACAACTTTTTACTTACCTATCTCCCGAGAGAGATCGAGCACGGTTAGATGAGGCCTTCGCTACCTATAGGGATCGAAAGTGGATGGCTAGCTAGCTATATCTAGTTGTTGGGAGGAGCTAGAGATGACTCTAGCTAACTAATGGAGAGGGAGAGAGATGAGCTAGGTAGCTATGAGACAAATCTAGGAGTGGGAAGGAGATATATATGTATGGAAGGAGGGAGAGCCAAATAAATGAGGAAGATAAAGAAAAGAGGTCATTTATGGAGGAGAATTATGGTGGAGGGGGGCATTAATGGGGAGAGAAGAGAGGTAGAAGGAAGAGAGAAGAAGGGCAATAATGGTGGAGAAGTAACTTAGAGAGGGGAGAGGGCAAAGGGGGGGAGAGGAAGGGGAAGGGGGAGAGGGGGTGGGTGAAAAGGTTGCAGCAGACACGCCTAGTAGTAGCGCTGTATTTATGTCGGCGCTACTGCTAAGGTGCATAGTAGTAGCGCTTGTTCGGAGCAGCGCTACTACTAAGTGGGGCGCATTAGTAGTAGCGGTTTTGTCAGAGCCGGCGCTACTGCTAAAACTTTAGCAGTAGCGCTGTATTTTGGAGGGCGCTACCACTACAGCTAGCGTCGGTGGGCACGTTGGGGCCCACTTAGTAGTAGCGCGGTTAGTATTTCCAGCGCTACTGCTAAGGCCTTACTTGTAGCGCTGTCAAAATCCCACGCTACTGCTAATTAGCAGCAGCGCTGCTTATTTTCCCGCGCTACTACTAATGTTCTACCTATAAGCTTTTCCCTAGTAGTGTGCCCTTGCGGTCGTCGCCGTTGCCAGTGAGGTCGATGAAGGCGGCGGCGGCCCAGCTCACGCGAACACGCTCTGCCACGCCGCCATGGCAGCCTCCTTCGGCGTCTGCTGCGGCGGCGGCATTGCAGCGCGGCGGTCGCGCTCCTCCTCCTCGCGCGTCCAGAGCATCTGCCGCTCGCCGTTGGCCCGCTCCTCCGCGAGCCAGCGCGCCTTCCAACGCTCCAAATGGGCCGCCTCCTCCTCCGGCGTCGCGGCGTAGTGGACGGGAGGCGCGCTCACCCACTCGCGGAGCTCGCCGGTCCACGAGTAGGACTCCGCGGGCCAAGCGGGCGGCGGCGGCGACCGCTTACGCGTCGTGGCCGTGGCCGTGGGCTCGGCCTTGGGCTCGACGACAGGCGGCGGTGGCGGCGGGACGTAGAGGGGAGCGTGGATGGAGTCCCCCGTCGCGGACAAGGCGAGGGCCTGCTCCAGGCCGTCCCACTGCGCGTCCTCCTCCAGCCGGCTCTCCTCGAGTGCGCGCTGCATGACCGCCTCGAGCGCGGCTTGGTACGCCGCATCCGCCTCCTCCTCCTCCGGCAAGACCACAAGGGGCGGCAGGGCCTCGTCGTGGTTGACGTGAACGCCGCGACGGCGCTCCTCCTCGTGCTCCAATGCGAACTAGCGCTCCCAGTTGGGAGAGTCTGGCCCGTACGCATGGAGCGCGCGCTGCTCCGACGTAAGGAGCTGGCGGCGCCGGCGAACCTCCCCCGCGTGCGCGGCACCGCCGGAATGAGGTTGCGCTGCCGATCCAGATACCACCCATGTGGCAGGATGACATCCGGATACGGCACGGGCTGGCGGTACTGCCAGTGCCAGCGCGTTTGGTGCACCGGGATGTGGATCCTATCCCGCTCCCGTGGCAGCCCGCTGCGTCGAGCCGGCGGCGGCGGCGGAGGCGGCGCGCGGGACAAGCTCGCACCGGGGCAGAGCTTGCCCTTGCCGCTGAAGAAGCCCATGGCACCCTAGGGTTTGCCTGTCGCCAGCGAGGGGGCAAGGTAGGCTAGATGTGGGGGATGGAAGTGGATGAGCCCCCCCCCCCTCCCCCCCCCCCCCCCCCCCGCGCGCGCACGCTTGCATTAAAAAGGAAGGCAACCCGGCGCTTCCACCCACTGACAGGCGGGCCCGAGGTAGGTGGTCGCGTTTAATACGACCGCGGGCGGTGGTTGGGCGGCCGACTGGTGGGGCCGCCGCGGACATTGATGGACGCGCACTGTGTCCGTTTCGTGTCCGCATGGACGCAAACCAGGCGTAAATTTGGGCATGAAATGCGTCCAGACAAACGCCGAGCGGACGAGGTTTGGGTTTGGGTCCGCCCGTTGGGCCGGCGCTTTCGTCCGCTTCGACCCAAACGGACACGCTTGAACGAATTGGGTCGCCGCGTTGGAGTTGCCCTTATGTCTGCGTCCGCGTGCCGATGTGCACACAGACGAATGGCCGTTGGAGATGCCCTCAGACCCATCACGACGCATGTTGCCTTGCACT
The DNA here is from genome assembly GCA_039707655.1 of Elymus sibiricus. Lineage (NCBI taxonomy): Eukaryota > Viridiplantae > Streptophyta > Magnoliopsida > Poales > Poaceae > Elymus > Elymus sibiricus. The sequence goes on from CM077668.1 coordinate 50,917,189, forward strand.
GTTGCGGCATCTTTGAACATTCAACATCTAGCAAAGGAACTGCAGTGAGCAGTGAGCAGAGCCCCCGCTGGCCTGACCCTTTTCCATTGTAGGCAGACCAACAGGAGCCGATGATCAATCGCCGTACAAAGTACCAATTGCCACGGAATTTCATTTGGTCGCGGTGGTTTACACCTATAGTGCTTAGTGCACGTACACCAGTACAAGCCTACAAGGTAGTACTATAGCTATTCTTGGGAGCAGGATGGGTGGTGGAGTTAGTCACCAACACGTCATCTTACAAAGAAAAGAAGTCTCTTTCCATCTCTCCCGACCAGCGACATCTTTGTCGGCAGTGTTCGTTTCACATTTTCGGTCATTTTCATAAGTGCAAGATAGCTGGAATCACTCGTTAGATTTTCCTTTACTTTCTAGGGATATTCCTTAAATTTTCTTAATCTTTCCAGGTCATCCATGATGATCAAGATTCACGCGTCAGGGACCTCTTGCTGGGCTTGTAAACATGTCACAAAATCACAGGTGAAAGGTTCGGCCCGTTCTTATTTTTTGAGAAACACGATACAAACGTAAACACTCACACATGCACATCACATTGATGCAGAGGATGGAGATGATCCTCCTTTTGTAAAAAAAATAAAATAATAAAAATTCATAGACACACATATGTTCACCTCTCTATGAACGCGTGCGTATACACACACATTATATCCCTATGATCACCTTTGAATGACTGAGCTGGTATCGTGAAATTGACAAAGTTACTATGGTCGTCTCGTAGTCGAAAGGAACGCCATCTCCAACTGAACGATCATAACCGGAAATATTGAATTAAATAGAAGAAAATGCGAGCACCCGGGTAAAATCTAGAACTTGAACCCGAATGGGCTGACTCCATCACAAGGAACCTAACCATCTGAGCTACACTTATTCGCACCTCGTTCCTAATCTAATAGGGTAAAGAGTAATCCTAGCTTCTTCTTTTACCAAGAGTAAACTGGCGTCAGCACATTATCAAGACGGAGCAAGATGAGCACCTCCCAGGCTCCCGCCAGAGTACGGCATGCGTGGGTGGTAGCTGGGATGTTGCAGCGGCGTCTAAAATGACACGGGCACGACGAGCAATACATCGGGGTTGACATGGCTGAAGCGGGCAACATGATGTTCGATAAATAGATGAAAAGTTTTTCCCACAAAAAAAAAAACTATCAATTGGTTGCATTGTCGATTATGATACTGCCATGAGTGCATTACATAAGAAACTGGGAGATGACCAGAGCATCCATAAAAACAAATTAAGATGATCATCGCTGGGCCTCAGTGTTATAGGGCCCGATAATGGGACACATTGACGGAGTTAAATTCGGTAGATCTTGGGTAGGGGGTCCCGAACTAACGGTATTGAGATGATGGTAACAAGGACATGAGATTTTATCAAGGTTCGAGCTCTCCAGAGAGATTAAATCCCACGTTATGCTTGTATTTTATTGTTTTTAGTGGAGTACAAAGTACAGTCGATCTACCCTGAGATTGTTGTGTGTCCTCTATGAGCCCTACCCCTCGGTTTATATCGATACCCGGAGGGAGGGGGGCTAGGGTTACTTCCTATCAGGTACGTACAAAGAAAATGAGTTGTAGACGGCTTCAAACATCTTGGAGTATACGGCTAGTCTTCGGAAACCTTCCTTTCATATGCCATGGGCCGTTTCGACGTGGCCCACTGGTGAACCGACATGGGGTCCTCAGCCCGGCCTACCAGACCGGGAGACGACGTGGTGAGAGACCCCCTAGCCGGGACACTGTCACATAGAGTTTCTACTCACGAGCTCAAATGCTCCCTCATAAACAGTAAAAATCAAACAAAAAGGTAAAAATAAATAAATAAATAAATTTGTTTTTTTAATAAACATTGACAAATTGTCTACATACGCACAATTTTTTATGAAGAAATAACATTCCTAAATGCTCTGAGAAAGGAACAAAATTGTTACTCCAAAAATACTATTTTGAAGGTATGTTGGAGCATTATTTTTTTCGGAACATTAGGAAGGTTTTTTTTTAACGGAAATTTGCATATGTGTACAAAATTCGTCGATGTTTGTTGCCAATAAAATACATTATTTACTATTTTATTTTACTTTTCATTTTTTTAAATTGCAAGTGTAAATGAGCTCGCGAGCAGAAAAAAAAAAGAACAGTTTTCTCTCCCATTTTTTGGAGTGGATGGATAGTTATGCATTTTATGATGTCTGAAGAGTGCCGGGTACTCCTATCATTTTTTTTCTTTCTTTCGAACGACTGCTCGTGTATATGATTAAGGAGATGCAGCACCCAGTAGGTGCGCACGCGTGGCTTGCTTCCCATGGCAAAACAGCAGACGATTGTGCATACGTAGGCACCATGACGATGTTCGAGAGTTATTCGTTGGGAATATTTAGTGGGCACGACGAACAAGCGTGTGTTGTCGACCATGAATGAAGTTCTGCTAAACCCCAGCTATTCCACTGGCGTACCACTCCACGACGTGACGACAACACTCACAATTCTCAGTGCATTCGAATCGACCGAATGATGTTTTGGGCATCTTTGAAAGTTCAACATCTAAGGAAGTTCCAAACAGGGAAAATCGAAAGCCCCCCGACCCCCGCGTCCCTCCTTGAGGCGACACGGGGGGAACCCTAGAACTCCGCCGCCGGCCGCCCCCCGCCCCTCTCCTCCCCTCGCCGCCCTCCTCCCTGACCGGTGGCGGTGGGGACTCTCCTCGGCGTGGCCCCCCTCCTCCTTGGCCATGGTGTGGCGCTCTCCGTCGGCTGAGCTTGGCGGCGTGGGGCGGCGAAGTTCCGGCGGCGGCTCGACACGGTGGCCGTGGTGGTGGGGTGTTCCCCGTCCGGTGGTGCATCCTGTGGCGGCGACGGCCGGGAGTTTTGGTTCTGCCCGATCCTGCTCGTCCCGATCTGGATCTGGCCGGCCGGGATTCAGCCGCTGCTACCTTCAGGCGCGGTGACGCCGGGCCTCCATGGCTGCTGGGCACTATGGTGGTGCAGGCGGCTGCGGTGGTGGCTCGCTGTGGTGGTGGCCGTCGACAGTGCACTGCAGGAGGCGTGAAGGAGCGGTGGTCTTGGCGGGGACATGCAGTGGTGCGGTGAGGCGGACTGGCGCGGTGGCGTATCTGGAGGGGGCGACGCGATCTACCGACCAGACCGGTGGCGGCACTGTGATGGCTCTGCTAGGATGGAGTTCTTGGTGAGCAGCGAGCGTCGGGCCACCTCTGGGCTGTGTGGCAAGCAGTGGTGCTCTCCCGGTAGTGCCGGCGTGGGAGTTGTCCGTGGCTAGGTGCTAGGTCGTCGCAAGGCTGTCCCTTCGAGCGGGTGATAGCCTTCATGGGCGGTTCGGGCTCTTGCCGGAGGTGTTGGGTGGTTGCTGTCCCTCAGCCAGGTGGAAGGTGTTTGTTGGACCGCGCTTCTCTCCGCCGTGCGGTCTGTTGGCGGTCCTCGGCTTTGCAGCTACGACGGCTAGGTGTTGCGGTGGCGGCGGTGCGAGGCTACTTGGACGGGCTGCCCAATTTCTTCGAGGTGCAGAGATGTGCGATGATCAGATGAAAATCTTGCACAGCTTTTGCCGGGCCGGCGGCGATGGCACCAGTGGGTGTCATTCCCCTCCTTGGAGGCGTCGCCGAGGTGTGTTCGACATTTCCCTCGCTCGTGTGGAGTTGGTTGTTGTCTCCGGGCGAAAGCCTCGATTCGGTAGGATCGACATGATGGTGACGTCCTCGACGTCGCTCCTCTGTTGGGAGCATCGTGTTTGGAGACATGGCTTGGTTCCTCATTGCTTTCCTCCGGCGTTCACCGTGGTCCTATTTTGATCTTTGGCGGCGCTATGTACGACCGTCGCCGGTGTGTCCAGGACGGTGTCTTCCTCGGAGCTGATAAGTCCTACCATTCACTTTTTTTACGGAACCTCGTCAGAGGGCCAGGAGCTCTGGCATTGCATTATAGAAGAAGAGAGTTGATCCAGTTTATAAGGGAAACCGGATCGAAAACCTAACAGAGTGGCCAGTTTATGAGAAAAACCAGACCGAAAACCGCACAAGCGACGAAGCCTCGCCGACCACACGACCCAAGGCTACAATCGCAACAAACACACACACCCAACTCCGGAGCCACCGCTCCGACGTCCCCCGCCCGCACGCGAGCCACAACGCCGCACGACTCAGGCGTCTTGTAGCCCTTGCTACCCGAGACGACCGCCCGCAGACCATGAACGTTGTGCCAAACATCCGGGGCCGCCGCCCCGACTTCCAGCCAGACCGACCCCTTAGGTCCTGCCATTCACTTGCCATCTCCTCTTAGGCATTCAGGGTGGATGGTGTGTTGACAAGCGAAGTTCAGTGGGAGCTGGTGATCTTCGGAGGTGCCTGGCGTTGGTCGAGACACGGTGTTGTTCTCAGTTAGGGCAGGCGCTTTTGATTTGTAGTTTTGGTTAGCTGTTGGTGGTTGTATTGGTCCTTCCGGAGTGTGTTGTTTGTGCTACGCTCGTTGCTCGCAATGAGTGGTAGTATTCTTGTACTTGCAACTCTGTCTTCTATAAAGCTAAGGTATGCCTAGGCGTACTCTCGAAGAAAAAAAAGTTCAGCATCTACAAACAAAACGAGCAGCAGTGACAATGAGCAGTGTCGGCCAGTGCCCCCGTTGGCGCCAGACCAACACGAGCCGGTGATCGCCGTCCTTGTGATCCATTTGTACCCATCGCCACGCAATTCTCGTTTGGTCGCGGTGCTTCACACCTGCAGTAGCTAGTAGCACGTACATACAATGGTACAAGGTACAGTTTTCGTGAGCAGGATGGGTGGTGGAGTCAGTCGCCGTCCCGTCTTAAAAAAAAGTTGCGCCTTTTTTTCACCTCTCTCTAATTGTTTTCCAACTGGTGGCCATGGGTTCTTTTTGGGGATCATATAAGCGTGGGCTTCCGGGGTTCTTTTCTTCCGAGACACTCGTCCAGAACTCCACACCACCAGCGAACGCACCCACCGCTCACCCACCGAGCAAAGAAACACACGCGCAAGCGCGCAGCGACTGCCCCCCCGCGCGCGCTGGTGACCATGGACGCGCCGAGCGCCACCGCCAAGCGCAAGCGCTCCTCCTCCGCCGCAGCTCCGGCCCCCGTCGGCGTGGAGGACGTGTCCGACTCCGAGGTCGAGGAGTTCTACGCCATCCTGCGCCGCATGCGCGACGCCTCACGCCGGCTCGTCTCGGGCGGGGTCGCCGCGGCCACGGCCCGCGCCGCCCCGGCCCCGCGCGCGCCGGCCTGGTGCCCCAGCTTCTCCTGGGAGGACTTCGCGCCGCCCGCCCCACCTCCGCCGCCTCCCTCGCAGCAGCAACAGCAGCGGGAGCAGCTGCTGCCCGCCGACGAGCGCGTCGCTGAGAACGGCACGCCGCCGCGGCGGCCCGTCCCCCGCGGCCTCGACCTCAACGCGGAGCCGGAGCCCGAGGTCCAAGCCTAGAGTAGAGCCGCACGGACGACGAGGACCCCTGGCCTGGGCGCGCCCCCGCAGCTCCGCGTGCATGCGCACGCACGGACGGACGCGCGCGCGCGCTGGCCGGCGGCGACACTCTCTCCTCTGTACCACAACCCACCGCCCGGCCGGTGCTTAGCAAACTGATCATCGTCATCATTTGTTAGTTACCTTACCAGTGGTAATTCGGTATGTTTAAACGAACACTGCTACTGTAGTACGACTACTTACTTAATTTCTTCAGAAACGTATGTGGTGCCTCTCGCGGTCTTGCCTGTGTGAGCAAGCGAGATCTGTAAGAAGAGTCCATTGATTTCCTTACTAAAATCATTGATTCGGACACGTACCTACGTACGTTCTACTACTACACGGAAGGATTACTGATGTATCGTTGCTTCATTATTGGTGCCTGCTTAACATGAATGGTTTCCTAGCTTAATAATGGAGTATTGCTAATGCTGAGATCGGTAGTTTCAGTTTTCTTTTGGGGGGTGTGTCTGAGTTCTGAATTTTCATTGGAGTATATATATTTTGTTCTGAATTAGTACAGTTTTTATCCCAAGGCTCAACGTTTATGTGCAAATTGATTTGTGGTCCTATCTTTCTGAATAGTCGACAGCGAAATTTTGCTGTAAAACCGTTTAAAAGGAAGAAAGAGAAAACGAAAATGCATTGACGAAGACAAGTTTGGTGGTCATCTTTATTTATTGACATGTCCCTACCATTTGTTTATTATCTGTGCCTGCTGAATTTGGACGCCTGCTAACTCTGAGATTGGTGTCTGCGTCCTCAAGGAATTATTTACGCGTCCTCCTTCTCTTTCCACAAGAGCAAATTTATGTTTCTGCTGAATAATTAATCAATACTCGGCATGAGATTGGAATTAGTTCAGTGTTTACTTAAAAATCGCTGTGTTTTGTCGCTAGGAAAAAAATATTATCTTCAAGTTAAAAAAATCTGCAAGTAAACTAGTGGTATGAAAAGCGCGGTAAATCGGCGTGCAAAATGCTGCTACCATGTTCAATATCCCGCTCCGTGGTGTGGTGTAGTCCAGTGGCGAATCTAGGACGTAATTGCAGGGCAGGCTCAACTTCAAGGATACTAATTTTTTGGTGTCGGAAGCCATTTTATGCACTGCACCTAACTACTAGTGTGCTGATCATTGGTGGTGTTTTTTTGTGTGGCAAATTTTGAGGGTAGGCTAGAGCCTGTTGAGTAGTCTCATCTCACCCTATTTTCCGTGGAACCCGAAAATACATTGACGAAGACAAGTTGGGTGCAGTCATGTTTCACCTTTATATTTACTGATTGATCGATCGATCCCTAGAAATTAGGAGTAATAAAGCAGGAAAGATGAAACCTCATAGTTTAATATTGTAGCACAATCTTTTCGGTTTGATCTGCTGACCGTGGAGTCACATTCCGAATGCGTCACAGGCACCATGACAGCATGACCTAACCACTCGGGCCATGACAGTCAGGAGAACTGCTTGCTTTATTCGTTCAGAGACGACTAGGTACAGTGCAGCAACAGTTATATAAAGATATGAACAGAAAGGTATCGATCGTACAGTATAGTGGTAGTGCTGCAACTTTCACCCTTGGCCGCCCGTCCGTCGAGCGGCCAGCATCTCTCTCGTACTGCAAAATGAGGTGACAATGTATTCCACTTGTCCCACTGTAAGAAGAAACCAGTTTTGTCAAAAGATGAAAAGGGTTAAAGGACCTTGCTTGCCCCTTGGGCTTGGGTGAAGGTTGCAAGAAACTTAATTAGGGAGGCCATAGTCTCGTAGATACTGTACCATTAGGTGCTAAAGGTAGGCCAAGAAATGCACTTTGTACTTTCTTCATTCCACAATGTAGTGCGCCCGCGTTTTTCGAGATCTAAGTTTGATCATAAATTTAATCAACGAAACCGACTGCGGTGGGAGCAAAAATTATACCATTGAATTCGCTATTTCGATACGAATTCAGTGGTATAATTTTTGCTCCCACCGTAGTCAGTCTCGTTGGTTAAATTTATGATCAAATTTAGATCTCGAGAAGCACGGGCGCACTACATTATGGAATGGAGGGAGTATTGTATTACTAAAAGGAAATCAACAGGAAGCCAGAAATAACTTGAGCACTTTTCCATGAAAGAAGAATCTTATTGTAGGCACGTAGGACGTAGTACTAGCATATACTGTACTCCCTCTATCCATCTATATAGGGCCTAATGCGTTTTTCGAGACTAACTTTGATCACATGTTAGAACAATAATATATGACATGCAAGTTACACAAAGCATACCATCAAATTCGTACGTGAAAGGAGCTTCCAATGATATAGTTTTCACATTATACATCTCATTTACTATTAATCTTATCAATAGTCAAAGGCAATCTTGAAAAATACATTAGGCCCTATATATATGGATGGAGGGAGTAGTAGAGTATAGACCAAGACTTTGCACGGTGCCAAACCCTCTGCAGTCAAATCAAACTAAATACTTAAATCTTTGTTAAACAAAAGGGTAGAAGGCTATTTTCTACCACTAGCGCCTAAATTTTCCTTTGCTTGGGCAAGCATTGGATTCGACGCAAAGTTAGGGCCGTATTCGTACGAGGAGGACTGGTTCTACATGTGACCCCGGTCCCGGCGGCTACAGTTTTGTTGCTAACTTGGTCGGCAATTTCACATGTCCCACTTCAATAAAAAAAATGATCCACACTAAAATATTTTTCTGACTATAAACCAGCTAGCATTGGCCGGCAGTTTGACAGACACGTCCCACTCCAATCAATAATAATAATTCTACACTCAATAAGAACAAAGAAAACACGAGATGTGGGCGTTGAGATGTCATGAAAAAAGAAAGAAAAAACGAGAGGCGCTGCGGTTAAAACGGCTTTATTGTTGACTGCGGCGAAGCGTACGAGGTCAATGGCATCGAGCCGAGCCCGGCGTGGAGGCGCGCGCAAACTTGACGCCTTCCTATTGTTCGGTCGCCGCCGGTGCATGCATCCACCGCACGCGGTGCACGAGAGGGACACGGCAGCTAGCCTCGTGCAGAGTACTACGAGCATATCGTAGAGAAAAGGACGCGCACGGTACGGGGGTGGTAGCTTGACTTGAATGCCGATGGTCGCCGGAGGAACAGTCATGGCGGTGGCGCGCCCACGCCAGCAGAGGGACGTCGTCACGCCACGCCCCCGCGGTGACGCCGACGGACCACGGCCGGATGTGGTGCGAACGCGATCCCCAATTGCGGCCACCACCGCGTTTTGGTTGGTTATTTATCTATCTTCTCTCTCTCAGCGGCAACCGCCCAACCAACTGAAGGGAATTATTGCGGGCGGGCACGGTGGCGATGGGTGCACGCATCGCCCACCAGCCACCGGCGTCGTACCACCTGCTTCATCAGTTCGGCGTGTCCGGTGGTCCTCCTCCCCGGTGTAGGTACTAGCGGCGCATGTGGCGCCTGGCCTGGCCGGATGGTAGATATCGTCCGGACTGGCCACGGAGCCGGCGAGATGCACGCCCGACGGGTCCCCGTCGGTCGCGGACACGGAAAAAGACGTTTTCGGTGCGGGGCTGGCGTTTCTCGCGTTTGCGGATTTTGGGTTTTGGATTTTTGGAGCGTCGGCGTCAGCCGTGACTCTGTGAGCGTCGTCACGCCACCGTCAGGCCTGCGACTGGACTTTAGAGAAGGCCCGTGTACGTGTTAGTAGGCCTGATTCAATAATAGTCTGGAAATGTAGGCCTGCTTCAGCCGTGACTGTGTGAGCACCGTCAGGAAAACCCGTGTACGTGTTGGTGGCTGGGTCTAGGTACAGTCGCGGCCTGAAAATGTAGGCCTGATTCAATTGTCTCCTCCTCGAGGCTGACAAGCAAAAATTAAATGACTAGTTACGGCATCTCCAGCGTCCCCCTTAAGGCCTTATACAATGCAACGTGCTTAGGGGAGGTGTTTACAGAAATAAACCAGGTATTCCTTAAGCACCAATGCTTATTTGTATATGATAGACGTTTAATTAGGCGTCTCTTCTGTAGAAAAAGGCACTGGTGCTTCAGAAAAACCCGGTTTATTTTTCTAAGCACCTCCCTAAGCATCTAGCATTGTACAAGGCCTAAGAAGCCCGCAAATGTCGGGACCAAGAGGTACGAATTTTTTTGCCATCCAACATGGTGCCGTAAACGTCCGCTAATGGGTCTGCATGTCCAAAATCCCATAAACCGGAAGTAAATCTCATATGGACAATCAAAAGACACCACGTACCCATGTCTCCTCTTCGTTCGGATGGCAAAAAGCCGCTACTAACAGAAGGAAGATGATTAGCGTGCAAGCGTTTGGCAGAAGGCTTCTAGCATGTTTGGTATGTTTGGCGAAATCTACTCATCACATGCTTCATGTCGGCGGAAGCCATTAGTCGGCGTGCTTCATCTTTGACGGAATGCAGTAAGGCTTGCTTCACGTGCTAGCAACCATTGAAGCACGGTAGTGAAAAACCATAAATCGAGAAAAAACAGAGATAAAAAACCGAAAACCAAAAACAGGAAAAAATGGAAACCGAAATATAAAAAAACCGGAAACACATTTTCTGCCTTTTCACTTTTCGGGAGCACATTTGTGCTTCACCGTGAACCACAACCGTGCTTTTCTTTTTTCGGGAAACACAGATGTGCTTCAACGCTGAAGCACTGCCTGCTTCATCGTGAAGCACAATTGTGCTTTTAACTTTTTCATGAAGCACTGCTTCACATGTTAAGCACAACTGTGCTTTTCACTTTTCAAAAGCACTGTTATACTTCATAGGAAAGCACAACCGTTCTCAATCGTGAAGCACAACTATGCTTTTTGACACGGTGTACTTCGCGAGAGAAAAACAGGAATAAAAACTGATTGTTTAAAACAAAACCTAGGAAAACCATGCAAAACTCGAAACACGGTGTACTCCCACGGATGCAGTCAGCACGCGGCACGTGGCGAAACTGGGTGTAACACCCCCCCCTTTAACTAAGCACAGTGATCATCTTTTAATCATGTTAAGTCATCTTCACTTGCAGTGCATGATCACAGTGAAATCATATCTCATTTCAAATTCCACCACTGAATTCAAATTCAATTTGCAAGTGAAATTTGAAGTTGCACCAAAAATTACTGCAAAATAGTTCATCATTTAGCAAAAATTCCATAACAAATGTTTGTTAAGGAAAACAACATCACCTCTAAGCTATGATGGACAGTAGCAATTAATTCAGTGCTATTTCAGCATTTTTAAATGCCATTTTATTTGTGAAAAATCCATTTGGAATCATCTTGCCTCCAAACTTTTTGTGGCAGTGCCTAAAAATGCAAAGGAATTATGTGGCTTAGTCCCACATTTTTCTAAAATGTTTTGGCAGCCCTAAAAATTCCCTTTCTGTATCTGTTTTAAAATAAATGGAAAACAGAAAAACAAAAAGGGGCAGAGGGCCTACCTGCCTTACCTGGCCTAAGGCCCAGCGCTGGCCCAGCCCACCGAGGCCTCCTCTACCTGCTCCCGCCTCGCTGTCATCGCCGCCGTGGCCCGAGCTCGACCGCTCCGGCCGCTGGACGACACGGCGACGGGGCAGGTGAGCGGAGGCGATAAGGCCGAGCGCCTGGAGCTCCCAGACGAAGCCCCGACCTCTTCTTTCCCTCCCTCTCGGCCGTTCCTCTTCTTCTCCACCTCGCCTGACGCGGCCGTCGCCGTTCGCCGCTCGTACCCGTGGCCACCGCCGTCCCTGTCGCCTATTACCGCGCCAGGAGCTCCGCTCGCCTCTGCCGCTTCCTCGACGTTGAAGAACACGAGCCGAGCGCCTCTGTTTCGACCAAATCGAGCTCATCCCCTTCTTTCGGTCGCCGCCGTCAACCTCGACAATCGGCCACCCCTGCAGCTCCTAAACCTCCCACCGAGCCGCCGTGCACTCCTTGGTGAGCTCCACTTCCTCCCGCTCTCCCTGAGTCTCGATTTGCTGCTCGTTGCTGCTACTACCATTGCCGCCGTCGCTCCGCCGCTGCTGCCATGCTCGCCACCGCTGCTGCTGCCCGTTTCAAAGCCCGACAAGCACAGCAACGCGCTCAGTGCGTCGCCGCGATGCCGCCAGCACCTTTAGATCGCTCGTATTCGTGCCAAGCGCCGAACCCGACGAGCTCCTGTTTCGGCCTCCGCCACGGCTTGTCGCCGGCGCCGTTTCCGGCCATCCCCGGACAAACCACCACCACCACGCGACGCGCCTCGCCGCACTCATTCGAACGGCACCGGCCGCGCCCGTTTTGACCCACCACAGACGAATCCCGACGCCGGCCCGACGCGCCGCCGCGAAAACTGGCTCGCCGGAGCTACTCCGGCGCCGGCGCTGACTTGGCTGCCACGTGGCCCTCCCTGGTGTCACTGGCCGCTGGGTCCCGCGGGCCCAGTTGACCACGTTGACTGGTCAACCGTGCCGACTGGGCAGCCCCAGTCACTGACCAGTGGGACCCAGTTGACCAGTCAACTGGTCAACTGCTGACCCGCTGACTCAGCTGGCCTGGCCCACTGTCAACCTCTGGGTGCATCTCTGGGTGCACTACACCGGGTGCACCTAGCATTTTTGTTGGCATTTTTTGAAATTAAATTAATCCAGAAAATTCCAAAAATTGTTTAAATCTTTGAAAAATCATAGAAAATAAACCGTAAGTCATATGAAAATAATTTATATATGAAAATAATTTATATATGAAAATAATTTACTGCGATCAGATGACGGAGCCCCGGAGCCAGCTGATCCCGTCGACGACTACTACTACCCTGACGGAGCCTACTACTACGTGGAGGCCGACGACCAGGAGTAGTTTAGGAGGCTCCCAGGCAGAAGGCCTGCGCCTTTTCGATCTAGATGTCGTTGTTTTGCTCAGCCTCCTTAAGACATCCTTGTCTAATTATGTCTGTACTCAGATACTGATACTTCCGCTGACTCTTGTATATCTCGAGCTTATGTATTCGAGCCCTCGAGGCCACTGGCTTGTAATATAAAGCTTGTATTATTTTATTTTGTGTCTAGAGTTGTGTTGTGATATCTTCCCGTGAGTCCCTGGGCTTGATCCTGCGCATTTGCGTGTATGATTAGTGCACGGTCGGGCCGGGGGCGTCACACTGGGGCTCACCATGTGGGACATTGTGATGCTCCCCACGGTGTGTGTTGCGGCTCCCCCGCAAGGGATACCCGCAAACTAGGTGGTCATCAGCAAATTCGAAGCGCTCATATGTATCGGTCATGGTGATACGTTTGGAGCAACCACTCACGTAGGACGTCCTCCTCGTTGAATGCGAGCCAGGACATTATTTTCGTTTGGTGTAGCCTACCGTAGTAGGTAACGAGGGAATACCTACAAGGTAGGCCCACGGATACGTATGGCCCAGCCAAAGGCTTAGGTCTATAAAGATTACAGCCCAAGAGGTGACCAAGCAAGGGGTCCTTCACCAGCGGCTAAAGTATCTACAATCGGATCCAATCCCTCCAAACGGGGACCATCTTCGGTCGATCATCTTCCGAACCGGATTCAGTCGGATTACCATAGTCGGCTACAAGAAGATTAAAATACGTGACGTTACTGCTAAAAATGGCCATAAAACAGTCAGTCTTGCATGGCCGTTATCAATAGCATTTACACAGCCCGTTATGACACTTCACTTAGCGCACTCGAAGCCGGGAGGAGGGCACTAGGCTGAGGGTTGAACTCCATTGTAACCAACGCGCAAAGGCAAAGGAAGAAACATTAGGGCATTACGTCATCCGATGACAGCCCGAACATGTATAAACACTTGCGCGTATTCCCATCTTCACCTTCGGTGGACACGATGATCCTACATTCATAACCCCTGAGTATTGTCCAGAAATATCGACGACAGTACGATTTATGTTTGTTTCTTCTTATCGTTTTTCCTTTTTATTTACACTACACCAAAACCCAAAAACATGTTTGAAAAGCTCACAAATTTAAAATATATTTAAGAAATCAGAAGAATCTTAAAAAATATTCACAAATTTAAAAAATGTTCACGGGTACAAAAAAATGTTCATGAATTCAAAACATGTTCGTGAAGTTCAAACATTCATGAAATTAAAAAAAATGTTCAAGATTTTGGGAAAAAATAAATTCATGAGTTCCAACGATAGTTAATGAACTTTATAATGTTTGCGAATTTGTTAAAAGTTTAGAAATATCAAAGATGTTTTTAATTTCTAAAAAAATCACAAATTTGAAAAAGTTCATGATTTACAAAAGAAAATAAAAAATATGGGAAAAGAGTGTACAAACCATTTTGGAAATTCCCAAAATCGCGTGGAAAGTTTGAGACACTTTTTTTAGGTTTGTTTCAGAAAATTCTGAAAACCGATCCAAATTAAGTCTCCTCGAACGACTGCCTCCGCTTATGGGTTGGCCCAAGAGATAGGGAAGGTGGGCGATTTCTTGTTGAAGTGATACATGTTCCCCAAACCACGCAGTGGGAATCGGGCGCCCCTATGCCTCGTTTAGAGCGAGATGTAGGGAACCCTCGCGTGAAGCCCGCCTAGGCGCACGGGAGACGATAAACTTTTTTATTGTTTCGTTCGTGTTTTTTGTATTATTTTTCACTTTTGTTCATACTTCCATATATTCTAAATATGTATTACAAAAGCACTCTACATAAAACATTTGAAAAATGTTAACCAATTATTTGAAAAATGTTAAATGTGTATAGAGAAAATGTTTCTCATGAATACAAAAAACCACAGTGTGTATGCAAATTTTCAACATGTATTTCCAAATTGTTAATCAAGTATTCGAAAAAAATGTTGAACAAATATTTAAAAAATGTTAATCAAGCATTTGAAAAATATTAAATGTTTATAGAAAAAATGTTGACAATGTATTAAAAAATGTTAGTCTTGTATTTGAAAAACGATAATCAAGCATTTGAAAAGAGCTAAAAATATATAGAAAAAATGCTGATCATTTCTTACAAAAAATGTTAATCTTGTTTCCGAAATATGTTAATCAAACATTAGATTTTTTTTAAATGTGCATTGAAAAAATGTTGACCATGTTTTCAAAATATTTAAACTTGTATTTAAAAAATGGTAAACATGAATTAGAAAAATGTATTAGATATATACCAAAAATGTACAATGTGTAAGAAAAAAACTAGACATAAAAAAAATATAAGACTTAGAAAAAAAGGTTAATCATGCATTTCAAAAAATTTAAACATGTATATAAAAAATGTTTCTCATGTATACGAAAAAGGTTGAATGTGTATTGAAAGCCGAGAAATAAACAAAGGAAACCAAAAAAAACTGAGAAAGAAACAAAGGAAACGAAATAAATAAGAAGAATAAAATAAACCAAAGAACCAATGCAAAAGAATGAAAAATAGTGAAACCGATAAACAAGCAAACAAAAGCCAAGAAAACCAATAAAAATCAAGAAGGAAACAAAGGAGCCCGAAGAAAACCTGCAAACTAAGACAGAAAAGGAAAAACCAGTAAAAACCAAGAAAGAGTGAAAAAAAACCAGTTCAAACCTATAAAGAAATGAAGAAGAATGGTGAAAAAACAAACAAACAAAATTAAACTACAGAGAAAAGCGAACAAGCGGTACTATTGATAAAAAGGGCCAGCCTGTTACTGTAATGATCCGTGAAAAGCTTCAGGTGAGGGGTGCTAACATCTCACTATAAGCAAGACATAGCTCCCGCGGTGGCAAACGAGGTAACGCACATACCTCGGTCGTTCAGGCGCGACTTTGGGCTAGCCCATGTCAGGGCGGGCTGCCCCTAGTTATTTCCCTTGTTTTGTTTTTTCTTCATTAAAAATGTCCAGGATTTCAAATAAAGCGGAATTATAAAATCTTCACAAATTTTAAAAATATTGCGGATTTCAGTAACATGTTCGTGAGTTTGATTTTTTTCCTGTATTTTAAAAATACCCAGAAACTCAAAAAGTGTTCATGAATTAGAAAAAAGTTTGCGAATTCAAAGAAATTTTATTATGAAAAAATGTTTGTAAATTAGTAGAATGTTCAAGAATTTTTAAAAAAGTTCGAAAAAATTAATAAATATTCATGGGTTTGAAAAAAAAGTTCGTGAATTCAAAAGCATATTCGTGATTTAAAAAAAACGTTAATGATTTGAAAAATGTTGATTACTTGTAAAAATGTTCTCTAATTCGAAAAAAGTTCATGATTTCAATAATAATATTCGTTAATTTAAAAAAAATTGATTTAGAAGACCATTTTTCGAGTTTGATGAATTCTTTTCGAAATTCATGAACATTTTTCAGAAAATAGATTAAATATTTTCAAATTTTTATGAACATTTTTGTATATGATGAACAAATTTTGAATTCATTGAACAAAAAATGTTCACGAAATGTAAAAGAAAGAAACAAAAAGAAGGAGAAAAAACTTGAAAAACAATAAAAGAACACATAAATAAAAAAATAAAAAAAACAAAAATGAAAAATATCAAAAGAAAAACGAAAAACCCGCTCTATGAACGTTCTAGAATCTCTCCAAACAAAAAGTGTGATCTGCGCTGCTTGGGCCAGCCCAAAACACATAGCGCGGCAGGGGGGAGGGGGGGTATGCGCGTTTGGGTGACATTTGTCAACCTACGTGGGAAATAGGATTCCCGGTGATATGGTTTCCTTCAAAAATTGTGCTCATGCTCGCACTGCTAACGGGTTGGCCTAGTGGAGAAAACCTTTAGGCGATCCCTACACTAATGGTTGCAACATGCGATATATAGCATTTGGGGCAACATCGTGGATAGTAGGAAATAGAAACTGTTATGGCGAAAGAACTAGTTGATACAACCAGGACATGAATTCTAATTTGCGGCCCACCGACGGCTGAAGGAATTCTACATCGGTCGCATGCGTCGTAGCCCATTAACAGAGAAACAAATTTTCTTTTTTGTCATGTCAAACTCGAAACTATTTGTTTTATACATCACTCCATCATGTTATGCAAAAATATTTTCCTTTTCAAAATAAGTGTTGTGACTACACAAAAAGTTATTATATTATAAAAAAATCATATACATGGATATAAATGTTTATGTATTTAAAAATAAATATTCAAATCATATTTGAAAAATATCAGAGTATACAAAAAATATGTTAATGCTTTTTTAAAACCATGTATTTTAGAAAAATAATGCTCATACATGTTACAATATGTGTTCATGTAAATTTTCAAAATGTTCCTACAAAGTAGAAAAGATTCACCTTTTTCCTAAAAATTAATAAATGAGTAAAGAAAAATAATAAAAACCAAAGAAGGAAAAATAAAAATGAAAAAAAGGTACAAACAAAGAATCATAAAAATAGGAAAAGGGAAACAAGTTAATAAAAAATGAACAGATGAAAATGTGCCTCCCCTTATTGGGCCTGGCCCAAAAGCGGACGCTTCGGGCAATGCTGCCCTCATTTGCAGCAACGAGCGACATATAGTGTTTTGTACCGGGACCTCCTATACTCATGTTCCTGCCTGAAAGGAGCTAAAAGGGTCGATCGGAACAAATACTCATGGAGATCCAATTATGAGGCTCATAATCTTGCTAAGTTCGCGTAGTCTCTAGATTAGGATTGACATGTTTGGCTTGGGAGCCTTACCATCCCATATGTGTTTATGTAAACATTGTGTGATCTGCACTGCTTAGTAGTTTGTTCTAAGAAAGTCCATATTCGTCGCAAAAGAAAGTACAAAACAAAAAGGAAAAGGGTTAATCAACAAATAAAAAGGCAAAAAGGGAACCATAAAGTAAAAGAGCAACAAAGAGAAATGCTATAAATAAAATAGTATATGATTTGGTTAAAAGTTAAATGAACATATAACTAAAAGAAAATTGAAATGAATAATGAAATGGTAAAAAAAATGGATTCATGCTACCGCCAAAATGAAAGTATATTTTGGATTTATTGTTGTCGATGAAATGGAAGTTAGTTTTGGACTTGTTTCTATAGACGAAGGCGAATAATTATAATTGTGGATCAGTGTTTTATGAGCCAGTTTGGATGGCAACTAAAATTCACCCTAAGAATTTTCTGGTCATGACCAACAAACTGGTTTATGTTTGGGTTGGTTGCCAATTTTTGGCATGCCAATGGCTCAATTAACATTCTTTCTTATGTTTCTTGCTAATCTTGGTCAACTCATGGGCAAACAAATAGCTAACCAAATATCTCGTATAACAAGTTTGGGCTAAAGCCAAACATACTCTATATATTGCTATGGATTATAGTAATGCTTTTGGTCAAACTATGTATACGGAAGTCGAAAAGTGATCGTGATGTTTATAATCCTGCGAATTAAATAGAACGGCCCTCGTCATGTTCTACATTCAAACTACTTTTGTTTTTTAGAGGCTGTTTTGAAGCTGCTTTTTTTCAGGGGAGTTTGGAGCTCCTAGCTCCTCTAGAATGGCTCTTGCTAACAATGTGTGATTGCGAGGTGACGGAGTCGTGGATTAGGGGGTGCTCGGCATGTCGGCTACCCGTCCTATGGGTTGGGCCGAGGACCCCCCCCCCCCCTACGCCTATTAACTGGTGGGCCTCGTTCGTCTGATCCAAAAACGCCAAGAAGGAATGATCCGGAGACTTGGCGTGCAGCCCAAGGTTTTGAAGTAGTCTCCGACGTATTTGCCCCTAGAACAACTGACTTATGTGTAACCCATGGCACCCCCGGTATCTATATAAACCGAGGTGCCAGGGCCGCAGAGGAAAGATTCATTCACATACGATCTCGTGGTAGATCACCTGTACTTTGTACCCCATCCACAATCAAAAGAAGCAAAGCAGGACGTAGGATTTTACCTCTTCGAGAGGGCCTGAACCTGGGTAAACACCTATGTCCATTGTTTTTGTTAACATGTAGGCAAGGCTACCAGATCGGGACCCCCTGCCTGAGATCTGTCAGATTCAGCTCCGATACGAGGCCCAAGAACAGACAAAGGTCCATGACCGGTACGAACCAAACTGAAGATGAACATACATAAGGCTTGCTTGATTCTCGAAAAAAAAACACATAAGCCTTGTCGTTGCTCAACAGGTCATTTCTAGAGTCTTTCTATCTTGAGATAGATTATCTAATCCTCTTTAGAAAAAAAGTTAGGGTTTGCCTCCCGCCGATGCCATCGCCGGTCCGCCTCGTCTCCGTTGGCCTTAGGGCCATGGGGGCGCGGTGGATCCCAGCCCTTGCTGGTGGGAGGATTTCGTTTTTAGACGTTTCTTCGTGTTTTGTTAGGGTTTGTGTCCTGCTCAGAAAGGCGAGACAGTGGCGGCTCTCTAAAGATGGAATAAGCTTCTCCCCGCCTAGCCCCCATCCCGGTGGTGTGTCTAGCATCATCGGTGGGCGTGTGGAGATGTGTCTCCGGTGGAACTGTCTTTAGTGGATTTGTTTGGATCTAGTCGTCGTTCGTCTACGTTCGTGTGTTTTGAGGTTGGATCCGTCCGATCTACGCTACTCTTCATCGTCGGCGGTTGCTATTCTGGTGCGCTGGTCCTATGGGGCCTTTGTCGTGGGTGCAAGTCTGACAGTAGTGTGTAGGGGTACGGATGGGAGGGCAGAGCCTAACTACGGCGCAGGTGTTACACTCGGATTTACGAGTTCAGGCCCCTCAGCGGTGGAGGTAATAGCCCTACATCTCGGTGCTCTGGAGCTGTATTGCTTGAGTGTATGATTACAACAGGTTGCGAACCCTTGGAATGGAGCAGGGGGGCGGCTTATATAGTCTCGCCAGCCCTCCCATCAACGCCAGCCATTACAGGGGGTTAAGAGGGGTATAAGTGCGCCAGGTAACGGGCGTATTGATGACAATTAATACAGGAGAACGTGTGTCCCGACCGTTGCACTCCCGGAGACTCCTGGTCTTCACTGGCCGAGTGACTTTCGGGTGCTCCGAGTGAAACGAGTCTGTCGAGTGAACTCTTGCCTCCCGAGTGGTTCGTAGAACTCCGAGTGAATGTCAGTCTACGGAATTCTGGGTTGTTGATCTGGCCCTGGGGCCCAGTGTAAGACGTGTGGTGTCCTAGGGTAGGGTCTATAGGTTAGGCCTATTACCCTATCCCTAGTACATGCCCTCGTCATTAGCCCCCGAATCGGTCGAGGTTAGGTGGATCGAGTCAAGGCGAATTTCCAGGTGAGTTGAGCGCTACGGGGGCGCTCAAGAACTCTAACTGGTCATTAGGCGCCCTTGTCTCCGTATCGCACCTTGACGGATTCTGGACCATATGACGTCCGAGTGAAATGAGCAGTCTTCATCTGGATGAGTAGTTTCTGTCCGAGTGAGTAGCTTCCATCCGAGTGAGTAGTTTCCCATCTGAGTGAAATGAGTAGCCGTATGCCGTGCACCGGAGCGGATCCGAGCGTACGCGGCACGTCTTTGGAGTGAGAGCAATCGGGTTGCCGAACTCCGGACTTTGCGGGATTTGAAACCATATTTGAGCGCGCGTAAACGGTTGCAGCACAACGAGTGGGGAAAGTGGGGCGTGACGCCTCGATTCTCGCCCCACTTTTCGCTACGTACCGCTGGATCTTCGGCGGCACGATTTGAGGAGATCTGCGGGCCCGCGGTTCAGCGGCGCGGATTGGGGAGCGGTGCGGGCGGCGATATAAGAGGCGGCCGCGGCGGAGAGGGAGAGAGAGACAGATCCCCTTTTCTCAACTTCCTCAATCTGCCCGATCCCTTCTCCTGCGACCCACTCCGCGCAAATCTTCCTCGGTGCTGGCGAGTTCGGCGGCGATGGTGAAGGACAAGACGGCTAAGCTCGAGAAGGCGAAGAAGGCGGCGAAGGGGAGGAGGGCTTCGAGCTCGCGAGCCATGCTCCCGCCCGAGTGGATCCAGGGCGACTGGATCCCGCCGACCACCACGCTCGACGACGTCAACGGGCTCGTCGTGGACAGGCTGATCCGCGACGGGACGTGGAGGCTGCCGGAGGAGGGGGAGATCGAGCCCGCGCCGTACCCCGGGGAGCGAGTGCTTCTCACCACGCACGTGGAGCGAGGTTTCTCCATGCCACCCCATCCCTTTCTCCGCGAATTCTTGAACTTCTTCGGTGCTCAGCTCCACCATCTGCCTCCAAATGCTATTATGTATCTTGCCGCATTCGTTTCCTTGTGTGAGAATTTTCTGGGTTGTCCGCCGCACTGGGATTTGTTCAAACATATCTTCACGTGCCGATCTCAATCGGTTAAGAAGGTTGACCCGAATGGAGAGAGGACGCACGTGATCCAGATGTGCGGTGGCCTAGGTATTCAGATGAGGGGTAAGAGTGCATTCCCATCCATGTCTTTTCCTGACTCGGTGAGGGGCTGGCAGTCGTCCTGGTTCTACTGCAATGACCTGCCGTGCTCGGGCTCGTCGACTGGTCTTCCTCCTTACACGACCGAGAGGATTCAGTCTCCTCCCTCGCTGACAGTTGATAAAAAGGAGAAGACGGACGTATCGATCTTGATGACTACCGTGGTTAGTCTGATTCAGGGTGGATTGACTGGCCTAGACCTTCTGGAGGTATTTCTCAGTCGGAGAATCCAGCCGCTGCAGGAGCGGGCTCACCCCATGTGGCTCTACACTGGGCCCAGTGATCTGACCCGAGTGCATCCGAAAGACGTCGAGGCGAAAGACGTGGAACAGTGGATCAAGTGCATCACTGGCGCACGAGACAATCCGCAAGGGTCGATACGGATCCCGCCCTTCGACGTCAACAACCTGCCGTTGGAGGTATGACATGCATTTCCGAGTGAATCACTTATGCGCAAATGTTCCGAATGAACTGAGTAATCTGACTGAACCGACTGTCTCTGATCTTTGTGTCTTGCAGGAATTCCAGAAGATGTTATCGCCTGTGCCGAATGGAGAACAACTTGTCGGAGGCACAGAGAGCGAACATGGCAGCGTCGGGGGCAGCTACGCGGAGGACAGCGAGGACTCGGAAGGGAGCGATGACGAGTCTTCTCTGTCTCCGGAGTTGTGCTTCGAGCATGGCTCCAAGCAAGCTCAAGATCCGAGTGCTGACCCGGAGAAGGAGGTGGTTCCGAGTGCTACTGCCCCGAAACGCACTCGGACGTCATCGCCTGCGCCGACTGAGAAGGCCGCCAAGCAGCCCAAGGTCGCTTCCCCCAAGCCTCGGAAGGCTCCGCCCCGGATTAAGATCGCTGTGCCTGTCGCCTCAACGTGAGTATCCTTCTCAGCTTTTCTTTTCTGTCTTTGTCGACTTTCGTGATTCCTCTGACCGAGTGCATTTTGTGAACTAGTGTTGCAACCTCGACGACGTCTCCCATGTAGATTGATAAGGACCGCACTGAAGCTGAGACGGCAGACGCGGCCACTTCTCAAAGAGGTAACAATAACTTCATTTTTACTGCAACTTGCCGTTCGACTGAAATGTCTTCGTTCGATTGAATTGTGCATTGCGACTGATTGCGCCGAGTGAACGTAATGCTTGCAGAGGTCATCCACGTCGGAGATGATGATGAAGAGCCACCGCGGAGGACCACTGAAAAGGAGACCCCAGTTCCGACTGCTCCTCAGGCCACCACACGGAAGACGCCGCCGAACGAAGTGCCTCGAGCTCCACCTGCGCCCGCTTTGACCGTGCCGCTGGGGCAAGGTTCTCAGGCTGGGGCTGGTCCTGCTGCGGCTCCGTCGACTGCCCTGGCCTCAGTTCCGACTGCTCCCGTCAACATCTTCACTCTGTACAAGACGCCGGAGGACCAAACCGGGGCCAGCAAGGAGGCGATGATCCAGGTGGAATTGATGACCCAACGGCTCAGGGAGATGTGCGCGGTTGGGAAGCTAGCTTATGATGCCAGTGCCGCTCTCTAGGAGAATGTCCGGGTAAGTGCTCTTGTAAGTTGACCTCCAAGTCTTTTTTCTTCAGTAGGAATTCCAGTTGGAAAATATCTGGTACACCCACTGGGTGTTTTTGTGTTTGGCCGTCACTCGGACCGGGCGGACTGGTTCTGAGTGGATACCATTCCAGTGGGGGCACGCTGAGTGCACCCACTGGGTGTAGTCCCCGAGACTGCCGTCGACTGCGGGCAGTCGGCGGGAGTCTTAGAGCTTTGAACTTGTTCTGTTGTTGCTGTTTTTTTTTATTTCGGCCATCACTCGGATCGGGCGGACCGTTCCGAGTGGATACCGCTCCAGTGGGGGCACGCTGAGTGCACCCACTGGGTGTAGTCCCCGAGACTACCGTCGACTGCGGGCAGTCGGCGGAAGTCTTAGAACTTAAGATCCGATACTGGTCAAGCTTGTTCCTTCCAGGAGTGTCGATCTCTGGGCACTCGGAACTTTTTTTTTCTTTTGGCCATCACTCGGACCGGGCGGACCGGTTCCGAGTGGATACCATTCCAGTGGGGGCACGCTGAGTGGACCCACTGGGTGTAGTCCCCGAGACTACCGTCGACTGCGGGAAATCGGCGGAAGTCTTAGAACTTAGGATCTGATACTGGTCAAGCTTGTTCCTCCTTTGTCGAATGACACTTCAGGATGCTTCTCGACATTAACTGTTCTCTCTTGTATTTCAGAAAACTTGCGAGCTCGGGACTCAGTACATGGCATTGGAGAAGGAAACGGCCCAGCTCCGAGTGAATTTGGAGGTGGAGAGGAGGAACACAGAGCGTGCTCAGGCGGAGCTCAAGACCATGGGAGGTAAGGTTCACTTGCCGAGCATTCTGCTTTCACCTTTTTGCATTCTTTCACCTTTCTTGGAACTTCTATCTCTCTAGACACCATGAAGCAGGCACTCGAGAACAAGGACAATGAGCTGGCGGGAGCGCAGCAAGTGGCGAAGGAGAAGACTAAGGCCGCCGAAGAGAAGCTGGCCTCACTCGGGAAGCTCGAAGCAGAGAACGTATCACTGAAGAAAGAGGTGCTCGAGCTCAAGAAGCAGCAGACCGAGTGGGATGGTAAGCTCAAGGCCCAGGCGGAGGTCTATGAACAAGAGAAGAAGACCTTGAACGAGAAGGTCGCCCAGCTTATCGAGAAGAGGAACGCTTTGGAGAGATACACAGAGGAGTTCACAGAGGAGATGTACAATAAGCTTGCAGGTAACTTACAGCCTCCGAGCGAACTTTTATCCGAGTGAACTTCATGCATGCTGACCTTCAACTCTCTTCTTTCCTCGTCCGCAGAGTACTGCCGAAACTTCGAGCTAGAAACTGATCGAATCGAGAGGGATCTGAATCCTTCCCAGTCGCTCGTCGGTCACAAGGCCGCACTAGGAATCCTGCGGGTGGAATCTCGCATCGAAGACGTCCAAGGTTATATCATTCGTCTGCGGGGCGCACTCGGCAGAATCGACAAGGAGTTGTGGCCGGAAGATACCCTCGACACCGACCTGGAAGCCATGATGACTCGTCTCAACGACATTCCCAGCCGAGTGCAAGCGTGGAAGAAGTCAGCTGCTCACTGTGGGGCCGACGTGGCGCTCTCCCTGGTCCGAGTGCATTGCAAGGAGGCCAAGGAGGAGAAACTGAAGGCTCTCCAAATTGCCAACACGAAGAAACTCTAGTTTGAGGACTTCATGGAGACATTCATCGAAGCGGGAACTCGGATTGCAGACGGCATCGACTTGGATGCTTTCGTCGAACCAGCCAGCCCTACAAGGGCGTGAAAAAACTTTAAGTCTTATCCATTAACCTCGGTATGCCGAGTGAAACTGTAATCGTTAAACTCTTTCGGGCTTTGGGCCCGAGTACTCGTATTCGCTTTTGAACTTCTAGAGTTAATCGAATGCTTTCCTTCGAGTCTTTCGTATCTTTGAACTGAGTTTTGGCTTGGGCGGAAGCTGGTCTGCAGCCAAGCCCCCGAGTGAGAGGATTGCTCGCCACTCGGAGTAGTGTTTTAGACTTGGGCGGAAGCTGGTCCGCAGCCAAGCCCCCGAGTGAGAGGGTTGCTCGTCACTCGGAGTAGTTTTTAGACTTGGGCGAAAGCTGGTTCGCAGCCAAGCCCCCGAGTGAGAGGGTTGCTCGTCACTCGGAGTAGTTTTTAACTTGGGCGAAAGCTGGTTCGCAGCCAAGCCCCCGAGTGAGAGGGTTGCTCGACACTCGGAGTAGTTTTTAACTTGGGCGGAAGCTGGTCCGCAGCCAAGCCCCCGAGTGAGAGGGTTGCTCCTCACTCGGAGTAGTTTTTAACTTGGGCGGAAGCTGGTCCGCAGCCAAGCCCCCGAGTGAGAGGGTTGCTCGTCACTCGGAGTAGTTTTTAACTTGGGCGGAAGCTGGTCCGCAGCCAAGCCCCGGAGTGAGAGGGTTGCTCGTCACTCGGAGTAGTTTTTAACTTGGGCGGAAGCTGGTCCGCAGCCAAGCCCCCGAGTGAGAGGGTTGATCGTCACTCGGAGTCTTTTTAACTTGGGCGGAAGCTGCAGCCAAGCCCCCGAGTGAGAGGGTTGCTCGTCACTCGGAGTAGTTTTTAACTTGGGCAGAAGCTGGTCCGCAGCCAAGCCCCCGAGTGAGAGGGTTGCTCGTCACTCGGAGTATTTTTTAACTTGGGCGGAAGCTGGTCCGCAGCCAAGCCCCCGAGTGAGAGGGTTGCTCGTCACTCGGAGTATTTTTAACTTGGGCGGAAGCTGGTCCGCAGCCAAGCCCCCGAGTGAGAGGGTTGCTCGTCACTCGAAGTAGTTTTTAACTTGGGCGGAAGCTAGTCCGCAGCCAAGCCCCCGAGTGAGAAGGTTGCTCGTCACTCGGAGTATTTTTAACTTGGGCGGAAGCTGTTCCGCAGCCAAGCCCCCGAGTGAGAGGGTTGCTCTTCACTCGGAGTAGTTTTTAACTTTGGCGGAAGCTAGTCCGCAGCCATGCCCCGAGTGAGAGGGTTGCTCGTCACTCGGAGTAGTTTTTAACTTGGGCAAAAACTGGTTTGCAGCTAAGTTGAACGGCATACACCCACTGGGGGTTGTAAGCCAGAGAATGCGTACGAGGGAACTTCAACGTAGAACTGGAAAAGTCATGCTTTTATTCATCAAATGTCACTCGAGTACTTTTTATTACACCTCGTCATCAAGTATAAAACTGTCGCAGCAAATCTGCATTCCAAGCACGGGGCTCGTCTGTTTGCTTCTGAAGGTTGTACAGGCGGTATGCTCCGTTATGCAGACCTTTGACATAATGAAGGGGCCTTCCCACGCGGGAGCAAGCTTGTGTGGTCGCTGTTGATCCACTCGGAGAACAAGATTTCCTTCCTGAAAGGTCCGACTTCGGACGTGCCTGCTGTGAAAACGTCGTAGATCTTGCTGATAAATGGTCGAACGGATCAGAGCCATCTCCCTTTCCTCCTCCAAGAGATCAACGGCGTCTTGCCGTGCTTGCTCTGCTTCAGCTTCAGAGTACAGTTCCACTCGGGGTGAATTATGGAGCAAGTCACTCGGCAGGACAGCTTTAGCTCCGTACACCATGAAGAAGGGAGTACGATTGGTGGACCGGTTGGGGGTCGTCCTCAAGCCCCAAAGAACCGATGGCAACTCGGTGACCCAGGCTCCAGCTGCATGATCCAAATCGCGCATGAGTCGCGGCTTTAACCCCTGAAATATCAGTCCATTTGCTCTCTCCGCTTGTCCATTCGACTGCGAGTGCGCCACAGATGCATAATCGACTCGGGTACCTTGGCCGGCACAGAATGTCCTCAACTCTTCCTAGTCGAAGTTTGAACCGTTGTCAGTGATGATGCTGTGGGGCACGCCGTATCTGAATACTACCTCCTTCATGAACTTGATCGCTGTACGAGAGTCTAGGTTCTTAATGGGTTTGGCTTCGATCCACTTAGTGAACTTGTCGACTGCAACCAGCAAGTGAGTGAATCCACTCGCCCCTGTCCGGAGGGGTCCTACCATGTCGAGTCCCCAGACTGCAAACGGCCAGACGAGTGGAATGGTCTTCAGAGCAGACGCAGGCTTGTGGGATAAGTTCACATAGAACTGGCACCCGGCACAGTGTTGGACTATCTCCTGCGCAGCTTCATTGGCATGGGGCCAGAAGAAACCGGCTCGGTAAGCTTTAGCCACGATTGTCCGAGAGGATGCGTGGTGCCCACAAGTTCCCGAGTGAATCTCCTCCAGGAGCAGTCGACCTTCTTCCGGAGAAATTCATCGCTGAGTCACACCGGTGACGCTCTTTCTGTATAACTGATCACCGACCACTTCAAAGGCTTTGGACCTGCGAACAATCTGGCGGGCCTCAGCTTCGTCTTCTGGAAGTTCCTGCCTGAGCAGGTATGCGATGTAAGGCACCGTCCACTCGGGTGTGATTGCTAGGACCTCCATTACCAAATCAATGACTGCCGGGACTTCAACCTCAGTCGGATCAGATGGACTGACCGCTTGCGGGGGCTCTTCCGTGAAGGGATCTTCTTTTACAGTCGGGGAACGTAAATGCTCGAGGCAAACATTGCTGGCTATGGATTTCCGAGTGGACCCGATTTTTGCCAGATCGTCTGCCTCCTGATTCTTGGCTCGGGGAACGTGATGCAGCTCCAGACCTTCAAATTTCTTTTCCAACTTTCTCACTGCGTTGCAGTATCCTGTCATAGCGGGGCTTCTGATGTCCCACTCCTTCATCACTTGGTTCACAACTAGATCCGAGTCTCCGTAGACCATCAGGCGCCGGACGCCGAGTGAGATGGCCATACGTAGACCATAGAGGAACGCTTCTTACTCGGCTTCGTTGTTGGAGGAATCAAAGTGAATTTGCAGAACATATCTGAGACGATCGCCCTTCGGGGATATTAACACAACTCCAGCTCCCGGACCATTCAGCATCTTGGAACCGTCAAAGAACATGGTCCAGTGTCCCGGGTGACTCTGAGTCGGTTGCTGCTGTTCAGTCCACTCGGCTAGGAAATCGGCTAATGCTTGGGACTTGATCGCCTTCTTCGCCTCAAACTTGATGTCCAGGGGTAGAAGCTCGATAGCCCACTTCGCCACTCGACCAGTCGCATCCCGATTGTTCATGATCTCAGACAGTGGGGCGTTGCTGATGACTGACACAGTGTGCTCCTGGAAGTAATGGGCTACTTTCTTCACAGTCAGATAAATGCCGTAGACGAGCTTCTGGTAATGAGGATACCTCTGCTTGGACGGAGTCAAAACTTCAGAAATATAATAGACTGGGCGCTGCATTTTGTAAGCCTTGCCCCGTTCTTCTAGCTCGACTGTGAGGACAGTGCTGACAACTTGACCAGTGGCCGCGATGTACAAGAGCAACGACTCCTTTTCATTCGGAGCGGCAAGCACCGGCTGGGTGGAAAGCAGGGCTTTGAGCTCGACAAACGCTGCTTGTGCTTCAGCAGTCCACTCGAACGAATCGGATTTCTTCATCAATCGGTACAGGGCCAGTGCCTTCTCACCGAGACGGGAGATGAATCGGCTCAGAGCTGCAAGGCAACCCGTGAGCTTCTGCACATCATGAAGACGCTCTGGACGTTTCATTCGTACAATCGCCCCGATCTTCTCAGGATTGGCATCTATCCCTCGTTCGGAAACGAGGAAACCGAGTAGTTTGCCCCCCAGGAACTCTGAAAGTGCACTTTGCTGGATTCAGTTTGATGTCATACTTCCGCAGATTTGCGAAAGTTTCAGCTAAGCCAGCCAGCAGGTCGGAACCTTTTCTGGACTTGACCACGATATCATCCATGTACGCCTCAATATTTCGACTGATCTGTTTTTGCAAACACTTCTGGATCATGCGCATGAAAGTGGCACCAGCATTTTTGAGGCCGAATGGCATGGTGATATAGCAGAAACACCCGAATGGGGTGATGAAGGCAGTTTTTATTTTGTCCGGCCCATACAGTCGGATCTGGTGGTACCCGGAGTACGCATCCAGAAAAGACAAACGCTCACAACCCGGAGTGGAATCTACGATTTGATCTATGCGGGGGAGTGGGAAGTGATCCTTGGGGCAGACCCGATTGATGTGCTTGAAATCAATGCACATTCGAAGAGACTTGTCCTTCTTAGGGACCATGACGACGTTGGCGAGCCACTCGGAGTGGTACACCTCACGGATGAACTCAGCTGCCAGGAGCCGAGCAACTTCTTCGCCAATGGCCTTCCTCTTCTGTGTAGCAGAGCGACGGAGATGCTCCTTCACAGGTTTCGCCTTTGGGTCGACTCGCAAACGGTGCTCAGCCAGCTCCCTGGGTACACCCGGCATGTCAGATGGTTTCCATGCGAAGATGTCCCAGTTCTCACGGAGGAACTGGATGAGCGCTTCTTCCTATTTGCTGTCGAGTGTTGTTGATATGTTGGTGGGAACATCATTGGGATCTTCCGGGTGGATGTGCACAGGCTTCGTGTCGCCGGCCGACTGAAATGCAGATTCTGCAGCCGGCTTCTTCGAGCGCAGCAGATCACTCGGATCGGCGTTCTTCTTGTACTCTTCCAGCTCCACCATGGCCATCTGCTCATCAGCTATCTTGGACCCTTGCTGCAAACACTCTTCCGCGCGCTGTCGACTGCCAGTGACTGTGATCACGCCTTTCGGGCCTGGCATCTTCAGCTTGAGATACACATAACATGGACGGGCCATGAAACGTGCGTAAGCCGGCCGACTAAGGATGGCATGGTAGGCGCTGCGGAAGTCGACCACTTCGAAGGTCAGTCTTTCCTTCCGAAAGTTCTTGTCGTCTCCAAAGACCACATCCAGGGCGATTTGCCCGAGTGACTTTGCTTTCTTGCCGGGGATCACTCCGTGGAACTGCATGCTGCTCTCGCTGAGTCGGGACATCGGAATGCCCATCGCTTGCAGAGTGTCAGCGTACAGTATGTTCAGTCCGCTTCCTCCGTCCATGAGGACCTTGCGCAGTCGGACGCCTCCCACGACTGGGTCGACCACCAGCGCCTGCCGCCCAGGGATGGCAATATAGGCTGGGTGATCCGACTGATCAAAGGTGATCGGAGTCTTCGACCAGTTCAGAAACTTTGTCGTCGCTGGCGCTGCCATGTTCACTTCTCGATTGATGACTTTCAATCGGCTCCTGCTCTCTACATCTGCAAAGATCATCAGGGTTGCGTTGACACCGGGGAAGGGTTCATCTTTGTCTCCATCATCAGCATCTTCTGGGCTCTTCTCACTCGACGGGTCCTCTCGGAACTGCTGGATCAACAGTCTGCACTGTCGAGTGGTATGTTTGGGCAATATCAGATTGCCATCTTCATCCTTTCTGGTGTGGATGTGACACGGTAAATCGAGGACATCTTTGCCCGACTGATCTTTCTTTTTCTTCGGGACCCATTTATCCTTGGCCTTCCCCTTGTTCTTGGCTTGACCGGCCAGAGCGGCAGCCTCGGCCTGAGCCGAACCATCAGCCTTGCGCTTCGGCTTCCGACTGGGATTACTGTTTCCGGGGTTGGGCTCGCTGGTTTTCCCTTTGCCGTTACGGAGACGGTCTTCCTCTTCTCCATTTGCGTACCGAGTGGCTATCTCCATCATTGAGCTCATGGTCAAAGCTCCTGACCGACCGAATTTCAGGATGAGCTCCCGATATCTGACTCCTACCTTGAAGGCGCAGACGGCTTGATGTTCTGTGACGTTTTCCACCACATGATGCAAGGTTGTCCACCGCTGGATGTACTCCCTCAATGTTTTATTCGGTTTCTGCACGCAGTGCTGCAACTCAGACAATCCAGCCGGGCGTTTGCACATGCCCTCGAATGTCTTGATGAACACTCGGGTCAAATCCTCCCAACAGTATATGCTGGCCGGAATGAGCTGATTGAGCCAGGCGCGGGCGGACCCTTCAAGCATCAATGACAAATGCTTCATAGCCACGTAGTCATTTCCTCCTCCAATCTGCAAAGCCACTCGGTAATCCTCTAACCAAGTCTCTGGCTTGGACTCACCGGTGAACTTGCTCACTCCAGCTGCCAATCTGAAGTTTGGCGGAATCTCAGCAGCCCGGATGGCCCTACTGAAACACTCGGGCCCGGAGATGAATGCCCCACTTCCACTCGGACGATCTCTATCCAAGTTCTCTCTCTGAGCTCTGCCTCTGTTGACCAGGTTCTGAGCGAGAACGGATCTCGCATTGAACTGCGGGTCACGGTGGTCGACTGGCTCTCTCTAACGATAACCGTCGCCATGACGGGGAGGGCTGGCCCTCCGATCGTTGTCATAAGGACGCCTGGCATCGTGCGGCCGGGGAGCGTACGAGCCATCCCACGGAAGGGGCGACTGCATGTGGCGACGA
Organism: Elymus sibiricus; assembly: GCA_039707655.1. Lineage (NCBI taxonomy): Eukaryota > Viridiplantae > Streptophyta > Magnoliopsida > Poales > Poaceae > Elymus > Elymus sibiricus. Next base: position 50,947,906 of record CM077668.1, read on the forward strand.
TCGTCCTGACGCCGCGGAGGCGTATTCCGACTGCGACCCTGGCCCGAGTACTGGTCCTGGTGGCGGTCTTGGTCGTTTTGCCGCGGAGGCGAGTGCCTGTTTCTCCTTGGAGACACTGGGCTGTGTGCCGACTGGACGGTGTCAGCCCGAATGGATCTGCTATGTATCCTGTTGCGCGACTGAGATACTGCCGAATTTTGCTCTTCAGCCGCCTTGAGCAGGGCCCGGATCTGTCGAAGACCCTCCCCCACCTCGGATCGGGACAGCTCGATGGAATCTGCTATCCGAGTGGCCACCGCCAGATTCTGGACGGGAGTGCGGAATACCTGGAAACTCTGCTGCTGGTCATTCGGAAACAACTGCCGCTGTCGCCGACTGGAACTGGGCTGAAGCTGTCTGCGGGCGCGATCGTCGAGTGCCTTCTGGAGCGCTTCCAGACGATTGCGCTCAGCCAAGTTGGCCTGGCGCACGGCCTCCAAAGCCTGAGCCTCTGGGGTCGTCCCAACGATGGGCGTCTGGAGGGCCTGCTCGGTCCTGCGCTGCTGTTCCTCCCTCTACTGCCGAGTGAGAGGTCGGGGGACGTACTCGGAGTACTCGCCGTCCCGCCGGTCCCTGCCGCCGACAAGATCAGTGTGCGACGGGTCGTCGTTCTCCGCGCCGCCGCGGCCGTACCCAGGCGGACTGGGCGGGGAATCGGCCATCAGCACCTCCGCAGCGGAATCGCTGCTCTCGCACTCGGATACGCTTTCTGAGTGCTCATACACGGAGGCGAACAGATCGAAGACAGGCTCATCGGGTTCGATCGCCGCGATTTGCGGGGCCACGACCTGAAGGGCCGCCGCGTGCCTGATCCACCGCTGAAGCCGCGAGCGTCCGGAGCGCTTGCGACGACGGCTGGTGGGGAGTGAAGAAGTCGACTGGTAGGGAGTCGACGGTTGCCGAGGAAGGACGCCGAAGGAACTCGCACGAAGTGCGCCGCGCCGCGGACGGGCAACGCCTCGACATCCAGCGGGGCTTCCTGGAGCCACACCGAATCGTCGGCGATGAAGCTGAGGAAGCCGAAACGGATCTCGCCGCCCAGAGTCAGTCCGCCGCCGGAAACCATGGTGATGATCGGAAAAATGCAACTACGCCGGAAGTCGCTAGACGCCTGCCCCACGGTGGGCGCCAACTGTCGTGGGTGCAAGTCTGACAGTAGTGTGTAGGGGTACGGATGGGAGGGCAGAGCCTAACTACGGCGCAGGTGTTACACTCGGATTTACGAGTTCAGGCCCCTCAGTGGTGGAGGTAATAACCCTACGTCTCGGTGCTCTGGAGCTGTATTGCTTGAGTGTATGATTACAACAGGTTGCGAACCCTTGGAATGGAGCAGGGGGGCGGCTTATATAGTCTCGCCAGCCCTCCCATCAACGCCAGCCATTACAGGGGGTTAAGAGGGGTATAAGTGCGCCAGGTAACGGGCGTATTGATGACAATTAATACAGGAGAACGTGTGTCCCGACCGTTGCGCTCCCGGAGACTCCTGGTCTTCACTGGCCGAGTGACTTTCGGGTGCTCCGAGTGAAACGAGTCTGTCGAGTGAACTCTTGCCTCCCGAGTGGTTCGTAGAACTCCGAGTGAATGTCAGTCTGCGGAATTCTGGGTTGTTGATCTGGCCCTGGGGCCTAGGGTAAGACGTGTGGTGTCCTAGGGTAGGGTCTATAGGTCGCCTATTACCCTATCCCTAATACATGCCCTCGTCAGCCTTAGTACGACGACTTCCCGACTGTCTACTACAAGACTGTCTACTACAATAAGGTTTTCCTGCCTCCGTTGAGGAGGACGATGGCGCGGCGTCCTTCGGCTCACTTCAGTGCTTGTAGTCGTTGCTACGTGGTTTATGGATCTGAATGTAATTTTAATTATTTCTACGGTCCGCCTCGTCTCCGTTGGCCTTAGGGCCATGGGGGCGCGGTGGATCCCAGCCCTTGCTGGCGGGAGGATTTCGTTTTTAGACGTTTCTTCGTGTTTTGTTAGGGTTTGTGTCTGTTGGGGAACGGAGCATGAATTTCAAAAATTTCCTATGCTCACGCAAGATCTATCCATGGAGATGCATCGCTACGAGAGGGGAGAGTGTGTCTACGTACCCTCGTAGACCGTTAGCGGAAGCATCTCACAACGCGGTTGATGTAGTCGAACAATCCTTCGAGCTCCACCGATCGAGTACCGAACGTACGGCACCTCCGAGTTCTACACACGTGCAGCTCGGTGACGTTCCTCACCTTCTTGATCCAGCAAGACGTCGAGGTAGTAGATGAGTTCCGTCAGCACGACGGCGTGGCGACGGTGACGGTGAAGTGATTCCGACAGGGCTTCGCCTAAGCTCTCCGAAAATATGACCGAGGTGGAAAACAGAGATCGGGGCACCGCACACGGCTATGGGACAATTGTTGTACTTTGGGGTGCCCCCTTGCCCCTGTATATAAAGGATGAGAGGGAGGAGGCCGGCCCCCTAGGGGTGCGCCAAGTGTGGGGAGTCCTACTAGGACTCCTTAGTCCTAGTAGGATTCCACCTCCCATACGGAGTAGGAAAGGGGGAAGGGAGAGGGAAAGGAAAGAGGGGGTTGCGCCCCCTCCCCTAGTCCAATTCGGTTTGGGCAAGGGGGGGGGGGGCGCCTCCTCACGTGGCCTGCCTCTCCTTTTCCCGTATGGCCCAATAAGGCCCATTACTTCTCCCGGTGAATTCCCGTAACTCCCCGGTACTCCGAAAAATACCCGAATCACTCGGAACCTTTCCGACGTCCGAATATAGCCTTCCAATATATGAATCTTTACCTCTCGACCATTTCGAGACTCCTCGTCATGTCCGTGATCTCATCCGGGACTCCGAACAAACTTCGGCCACCAATCACATAACTCATATAATACTAAATCGTCATCGAACCTTAAGTGTGCGGACCCTACGGGTTCGGGAATGATGTAGACATGATCGAGACGACTCTCCGGTCAATAACCAACAGCGGAACCTGGATGCTCATATTGGTTCCTACATATTCCACAAGGATTTTTATCGATGAACCTCATATGTCAACATACGTTGTTCCCTTTGTCTGGCGGTATGTTACTTGCCCGAGATTCGATCGTCGGTATCCAATACCTAGTTCAATCTCGTTACCGGCAAGTCTCTTTACTCGTTCCGTAATACATCATCTTGCAACTAATTCTTTAGTCACGGTGCTTGCAAGGCTTCTGTGATGCTGTATTACCGAGAGGGCCCAGAGATACCTCTTCGATAGTCGGAGTGACAAATCCCAATCTCGATCCATGCCAACTCAACAAACACTTTCGGAGATACCTGTAGTGCACCTTTATAATCACCCAGTTACGTTGTGACGTTTGATACACCCAAAGTATTCCTACGGTATCCGGGAATTGCATGATCTCATGGTCAGAGGAACGTGTATTTGACATAGTGAAAGCAATAGCATTAAACTGAACGATCATATGCTATGCTGACGGTTGGGTCATGTCCATCACATCATTCTCCTAATGATGTGATCCCGTTATCAAATGACAACTCATGTCCATGGTCAGGAAACCTTGACCATCTTTTGATCAACGAGCTAGTCTAGTAGAGGCATACTAGGGACATAGTATTTGTCTATTATCCACACATGTATTTAGTTTCCGGTCAATACAATTCTAGCATGAATAATAAACTATTATCATGAACGGGGAAATATGATAATAACTAATTTATAATTGCCTCTAGGGCATATTTCCAACAGTGTCATGCTCAGAAAGGCGAGACGACGGCGGCTCTCTGAAGATGGAATAAGTTTCTCCCTGCCTAGCCCCCGTCCCGGTGGTGTGTCTAGCATCATCGATGGGCGTGTGGAGATGTGTCTCCGGTGGATCTGTATTTGGTGGATTTGTTTGGATCTAGTCGTCGTTCGTCTACGTTCGTGTGTTTTGAGGTTGGATCCTTCCGATCTACGCTACTCTTCATCGTCGGCGGTTGCTATTCTGGTGCGCTGATCCTATTGGGCCTTAGTACAACGACTTCCCGACTGTCTACTACAACAAAGTTTTCCTGGCTCCGTTGAGGAGAGCGATGACGCGGCGCCCTTCGACTCGTTTCAGTGCTTGTAGTCGTTGCTACCTGGTCTACAGATCTGAATGTAATTTTAATTATTTCTAGTGTTCGTTGTACTGTCATAATTGAAAATAAATAGATCTGAAGTCCTCCCTCCAAAGATAGATTCCGTAGTCTAGTTTAAAAAAATCGTACATGCACACATGTCAGTAAATACGATCGCGATAATGAATGACCGATCCAGACCTCACATCACCACATCATAATCACCTTCGTACATGTCCTCCAACAATGTGGCGCTTGTTTCCTAGCGTGTTTATTTATTTATACACATTACTATCTACGCAGTGATGTCCTATGCAACAAATATTTTGCGATTGGCGCACTCGAGGAATATGTTGAGGCATAGTTAATTAATCTGTGGCGCACGCCAGTGCCTTGTTATAGTTGGCTCTTAATTAACTTAGATCGTTCGGGCACATACTAATCCAGTGAAACTTAGTGTGTGGTAGGCACACGAGGTATCGACAACATTGATGGTGCCAAAACCGCATGTACCCTGGAAATCCGTCGCCACCCGAGTGTTATCTGCCTGGAAATTAACGGATTTGCCAATGCCAAATTAGATAGTACAAGAAGCACAGTAGTCAGTAGGTGGAGTGCTGGGTTTTTACGTTAGCAGACTCTTGTTTAATTAGGAATAATAACAGAGCACCCACCCCACTTTTATAGCTTATTCTATTGGACAGATAACTAAGCAAGCACTAAGGGCAGGTGCAATAGTTGTTCTGCAGGAGATGCTATGTACAATCTTGAGTTAACACTAGTAGAAAAGAGGGCTTTGGTCCAGTCCTGAAAAGCCCATTAATCCCGGTTCACTCACGAACCGTGACCAATGGAGGCATTGGTCCCGATTCGTGAGGCCAGGGCGCCGGCCGGGCCTCGTGGGCCATTGGTCCCGGTTCGTCTGACCCCTTTGGTACCGGTTCCAGACACGAACCGGGACCGATGGGCCTCGCTCCTGGCCCACAACCATTGGTCCCGGTTTGTGGCTGGAACCGGGACCAAATGATGTCCTTTAGTCCCGGTTCCAGCCACAAACCGGGACCAATGGTCGGCCTATATATACCCCCGCGAGGAGAGCAGTGCACTGCTCTGTTTTTTTGGCCGGCCGTGGGAGAGTTTTGTGGTGCTCTAGCTCACCTCCTATGCACATGAGGTGTTCGATGAAATGCCCGAGCCACACTTAAGCTTTCTCCTCTGGAAGCTCATTGTCCAAGCTCCATTTTCCTCAAGATTTGTCTAGGTTTGGCGGTCCGTCCTGTCCCGTCCCCGTCCTCACCGCCGTCGATCGCCCGCGCCCATCTGGGCGCCGGCACCACCGTGGTTAGCCTCTTCTTCTTATCTTCTTTCTAAAAGAAAAAAGTTCTTACTTGTATGATTTAGATAGATACTTGTGTAACTTTCTTACTTTTATTATTGTTTGTTATTATATAGTGCGATGGTTTTGGTTATATGTTGTTCTAGATAGTTCTTACTTGTATGATTTAATTAGATGCTCTAGAGAGTTATATGTTGTTCAATAATGAGAACTATATAACGCACACAGATGAACCGGCAATGGTTGTACGGTGACCGACGCACCTCCGAGTATATTAAGGGCCTGCATAATTTTCTCGAAGCGGCAGAGGCAAACAAGCAGAATGGTTTTATGCATTGTCCATGTACTGTCTGTGAGAATACGAAGGCTTTCTCCAACTCTAAAATCCTTCACTTCCACCTGCTTGAGAAGGGTTTTATGCCACGCTATAATGTTTGGACCAAGCACGGAGAAAGAGGGGTTATGATGGAAGACAACGAAGAAGAATAGGATGATGACAACTACCCGCCCCCTGAATACGGTGATGCTGCAATGGGGGAAGCTGAAGATCAAGAGGAACCAGACGATGTGCCCGATGATGATCTTCGCCGGGTCATTGTTGATGCACAGAGAGAATGCGAAAGTGAAAGGGAGAAGTTGAAGTTCGATCGCATGTTAGAGGATCACAAAAAAGGGTTGTACCCAAATTGTGAAGATGACAACAGAAAGCTCGGTACCACACTGGAATTGCTGCAATGGAAGGCAGACAATGGTGTATCTGACAAGGGATTTAGTTCGCTACTTAAAATAATGAAGAAGAAGCTTCTAAAGGATAACGAATTGCCCGACAGTACGTACGAAGCAAAGAAGGTTCTATGCCCTCTAGGATTGGAGGTGCAGAAGATACATGCATGCCCTAATGACTGCATCCTCTACCGCGGTGCGTACGAGGATTTGAATGCATGCCCGGTATGCGGTGCATTGCGGTATAAGATTAGAGGAGATGACCCTGGTGATGTTGAGGGCCAGAGCACCGGGAAGAGGGTTCCTGCCAAGGTGATGTGGTATGCTCCTATAATACCACGGTTGAAACGTCTGTTCAGAAACAAAAAGCATGCCGAGTTGATGCAATGGCACATAAAAGACCGTAAGAAAGACGGGAAGTTGAGAGCACCCGCTGACGGGTCGCAGTGGAGAAAGATCGAGAGAAAGTGGAGCGACTTTACAGGTGACCCGAGGAACGTATGGTTTGGTTTAAGTGCAGATGGCGTTAATCCTTTTGGGGAGCAGAGCAGCAAGCATAGCACATGGCCTGTGGCTCTATGTATGTATAACCTTCCTCCTTGGTTGTGCATGAAGCGGAAGTTCATTATGATGCCAGTGCTCATCCAAGGCCCTAAGCAACCCGGCAATGACATTGATGTGTACCTAAGGCCATTAGTTGATGAACTTTTACAGCTATGGAATGGAAGAGGTGTACGTGTGTGGGATGAGAACGAACAGTAGGAATTTGACCTACATGCGTTGCTGTTTGTAACCATCAACGATTGGCCTGCTCTCAGTAACCTTTCAGGACAGACAAACAAGGGATACCACGCATGCACACACTGTTTAGATGACACCGACAGTATATATTTGGAAAAATGCAGGAAGAATGTGTACCTGGGGCATCGTCGATTTCTTCCGACCAACCATCAATGTCGAAAGAAAGGAAAGCATTTCAAAGGTGAGGCAGATCACCGAAAGAAGCCTGCCCTCCGTACTGGTGATCACATACTTGATATGGTCAATGATTTACAAGTAATCTTTGGAAAGGGTCCTGGCGGACTATCTGTTCCGACTGACGATGCGGGACGCGCACCCATGTGGAGGAAGAAATCTATATTTTGGGACCTACCCTATTGGAAAGACCTAGAGGTCCGCTCTGCAATCGACGTGATGCATGTGACGAAGAATCTTTGCGTGAACCTGCTAGGCTTTTTGGGAGTGTATGGGAAGACAAAAGATACACCGGAGGCACGGGAGGAACATCAACGTGTGCATGAAAAAGACGGCATGCATCCAAAGCAGTATGAAGGTCCTGCCAACTACGCTCTTACCAAAGAAGAGAAGGAAATCTTCTTTGAATGCCTGCTCAGTATGAAGGTCCCGTCTGGCTTCTCGTCGAATATAAAGGGAATAATAAATATGGTAGAGAAAAAGTTTCAGAACCTAAAGTCTCATGACTGTCACGTGATTATGACGCAACTGCTTCCGGTTGCATTGAGGGGGCTTCTACCGGAAAATGTTCGATTAGCCATTGTGAAGCTATGTGCATTCCTCAATGCAATCTCTCAGAAGGTGATCGATCCAGAAATCCTGCCAAGGTTAAGGAGTGATTTGGTGCAATGTCTTGTTAGTTTCGAGCTGGTGTTCCCACCGTCCTTCTTCAATATCATGACGCACGTCCTAGTTCATCTAGTCAACGAGATTGTCGTTCTGGGCCCTGTATTTCTACACAATATGTTCCCCTTTGAGAGGTTCATGGGAGTCTTAAAGAAATATGTTCGTAACCGCGCTAGGCCAGAAGGAAGCATCTCCATGGGCCTTCAAACAGAGGATGTCATTGGGTTTTGTGTTGACTTCATTCCTGACCTTAAGAAGATTGGTCTCCCTCAATCGCGGTATGAGGGGAGACTGACTGGAAAAGGCACGCTAGGAGCGGACTCAATAATATGTAGGGACGGGCATTCTTGGTCTCAAGCACACTACACAGTTCTACAGAATTCTACCTTGGTGACCCCGTATGTCGATGAACACAAGAATATTCTGCGCTCCAAACACCCGGAGCAGTGTGACGACTGGATTACATATGAACACATCAGGACTTTCGGCAGTTGGTTGCAAACATGTCTCATGGGTGACAACACTGTTTCTGATGAGTTGTACTCGTTGGCCAGGGGACCATCTTCGACTGTATTGACTTACAAAGGGTACGAGATAAATAGGAATACATTTTACACGATCGCCCAAGATCAAAAGAGCACCAACCAAAACAGCGGTGTTCGCTTTGATGCAGCAACCAATAGGGGAAAGGACACATATTATGGTTACATAGTGGACATATGGGAACTTGACTATGGACATGATTTCAAGGTCCCTTTGTTTCAGTGTAAATGGGTCAATCTGTCAGGAGGCGGGGTACAGGAAGACCCACAGTACGGAATGACAACAGTGGATCTGAACAATCTTGGGTACACAGACGAACCATTCGTCCTAGCCAATGATGTGGCGCAAGTTTTCTATGTGAAGGACATGTCTACCAAACCAAGAAAAAGAAAAGATAAGGAAGCGAATACATCATACGATGAGCCAAAGCGCCACATAGTTCTTTCAGGAAAAGGAGACATCGTGGGATTGAAGGGCAAGACAGACATGTCCGAAGATTATGAAAAGTTTCATGAAATTCCTCCCTTCAAAGTCAAGGCTGACCCAAGCACCCTGTTAAACGATGAAGATTATCCATGGTTACGGCGCAATAAGCAAAGGACACAAGCGAAGAAAAAGTGAAGACTTTCTCTCCACAACTATATCATTGCAATTACATGTGAAGAAATGAAATGCCCTTTGTAACAGATGAGTTCATTTGTAGTGCTTTTCAATTTCAGGGTCATTTAGCTCAAAAAATCAGTAAATGCATGCAAAATACCAAATGAAGTCAGAAAGGGTTGAAAATTGATGATGTGGCTTTGAATGGTGCATTTTGAACACACAAAAAGTCTGGAGTTCAAATAAGTTCAACAAAATGAAATCCCTTTGTAACAGATGAGTTTTCGTCCGAAACCCTGATACTTCGAAAGAGATTGTCCATTTTGTACACGAAGTGCATCCAGTTTTTGCCGTAACCCTCTCAACTTTTTAGCACATGCTATGTGGGTGAAATGATGATACCATGCCAACTTTCAACCTTTTCAGAGTTCATTTGTAGTGCTTTTCAATTTCAGGGTCATTTAGCTCAAAAAAAATCAGTAAATGCATGAAAAATACCAAATGAAGTCAGAAAGGGTTGAAAATTGATGATGTGGCTTTGAATGGTGCATTTTGAACACACAAAAAGTTTGGAGTTCAAATAAGTTCAAAAAAATGAAATCCCTTTGTAACAGATGAGTTTTCGTCCGAAACCCTGATACTTCGAAAGAGATTGTCCATTTTGTACACGAAGTGCATCCAGTTTTTGCCGTAACCCTCTCAACTTTTTAGCACATGCTATGTGGGTGAAATGATGATACCATGCCAACTTTCAACCTTTTCAGAGTTCATTTGTAGTGCTTTTCAATTTCAGGGTCATTTAGCTCAAAAAAATCAGTAAATGCATGAAACTAAAATTATCAATTAAAATATTTTTGAAACTAAAATTATATAAAATTTATGCAACTAAAATTATCAAAGTATTTTTTGTTCAAAACATTAATAGCAAAAAGAATTTTCATAAAGAATTTTTTTGTTAGAAACTTTAATAGCAAACTAAAATAACAAAATCTGTTTTTGATTAAAACGGACATTTAAAATAACCTAAAAATTACCAAATTGAATATAATGATAAAACACAGTAATATTAAATAGCAGGAAAAAGAATCACTCGAAAATCTATTTTTATAGTAAAGTTATTCACAAACTCGTGATTCACACAAATTTAAAAGAATTCAAATTTAAACTATTCAAATTTGAAAACTAATGGCACTAACAGAAAGTTTATAATTTTTGTGACCTAACAGCAAAAAGAATTAAAAAAAATAAAGCAAAAAAGAAAATAAATAAATAATGCAAAAAACAAAACAAAAAAACTGCAAAAAAATTAAAAAAAATGCCGCCTACTGGGCCACCACGGCCTGAATACGACTAGAAACCCAACCAGCCAGTTGGGCCAGGATTCAGGCCCGCAGAAGGCCCAGTAGGCCCACCGGCAGATACAGAGTGGTTACGGCCGCAAGCCTGCTTTAGAGAGGAGCTCGGAGGCTCTGGCGCACCGCGCCTTATAAACAGGTGCGGCACTCTCTCAAGTAGCGAGGTGGGACTAAACTCCCACCACGCCGCTGTGCAAGGCCATTGGTCCCGGTTGGTGGCACCAACCGGGACCAATGCTTAACATTGGTCCCGGTTGGTGCCACCAACCGGGACCAATGCCTACCTTTGGTCCCGGTTCGTGCCACCAACCGGGACCAAAGGTCTCTGCTTCCCGCCCTTTGGGCTGCTGAAAAGAGACCTTTGGTCCCGGTTGGTGGCACCAACCGGGACTAAAGGGGTGCATTAGTCCCGGTTGGTGCAACCAACCGGGACCAATGCTGTGTGTATATAAGCAGCACTTGTGAAAATTTTCATTTTCATCTCGCAGTTCCCCCCGACGACGCCAACCTCCTCGACGCCGCCAGGCTGTCCCGACGCCGTCGCCGTCACCCGTGACCCTGCCCCGCCCCCGAGCCCACGCCAACGCCGTCCGCCACCCACGCCGTCGCCGTCCGCCGGCTCCCTCGCGCGCCGCCCCCGCCGTCTCCCTCGCCAGCCGACGCCGTCCGCCGCCCCCGAGCGCGCCCGGCCACGCCCCTGCCCCGGCCCGCCCCCACCGTCGCCGTCGCCGACGCCCTCGCCGCCCCCGCCGTCGCCGACGCCCTCGCCGCCCCCGCCGTCGCCCTCGCCGGCCGCCCCCGCTGTGAGCCACCGCCGCCCCGCCCCGGCTCTGTTAATTCATATCATTTTTTTGTTCATTTTTTATATGATGAATTTTTTGTTCATATATATATAATGTATATATGTATGTGGCTATATGTATGTATGGATGTTCATATATGTATTAATTTTTTTGTTCATATATGTATTTTTTTCATAGCATTTTTTTCCATGTATATATGTATGTGGCTATGTATGTATAGATGGATAGCATTTTTTTCCATGTATGTATGTCCTTGTCGATATACCCCCTCCCCGATAACTTCGACATGAGGGGGGGGGGTCGATATACCCCCTCCCCGATAACATTTTTTTTCTAAGTTACTAAGGTAAAATGTTCACCCCCCTCTCGATATACCGGGCGACCAACTCTCGAGGCCACCCAAACCCTAGAAAAAAAAGCGTTGTTGATATACCCCCTCCCCGATAACATTTTTTTTCTAAGTTACTAAGGTAAAATGTTCACCCCCCTCTCGATATACCGGGCGACCAACTCTCGAGGCCACCCAAACCCTAGAAAAAAAGCGTTGTCGATATACCCCCTCCCCGATAACATTTTTTTTCTAAGTTACTAAGGTAAAATGTTCACCCCCCTCTCGATATACCGGGCGACCAACTCTCGAGGCCACCCAAACCCTAGAAAAAAAGCGTTGTCGATATACCCCCTCCCCGATAACATTTTTTTTCTAAGTTACTAAGGCAAAATGTTCACCCCCCTCTCGATATACCGGGCGACCAACTCTCGAGGCCACCCAAACCCTAGAAAAAAAGCGTTCTCGATCTCCTACCCCCTCCCGCCCCTACCCGACAATCTCTCGAGGCCACCCAAACCACTAGAAGAAAACTTCGGTAACTTTGACATGAGGGGGGACGTCGATCAACCCCCTCTCGCCCGAACAAGTCTATGTATCATTTGTTAATTAAATCCCTTAAAGGTTAAGAGAATCCCTTGTTTGACATTCATGAGAGAGGCGGTCCGGACGTCGGACATTCATGAGAGAGGCGGTCCGGACATCAGACATTCATGTTTGTATATTAATTGCCATGTTGTAATATTTGCAGAAACTATGGCTCAAAGAGACTTGGAACAAGAACATTTGTTGGGGGACATAATCCTCGGCGGACGTGATGTCTTGTCGTTTCTCAACGACACCGATGGTCTGGAAGGAGAGGATGACGGCTCCGGTGATCGAACAATGGAGGAGGAAGGACATGATCATGATGGCTCCGGTGACCGAATGCCGGAGGAAGAAGGAGACCATGATGACGGCTCCGGTGACCGAACGGAGGAGGGAGCTGTTGCAAAGTCCGGCGAGGTATATATATTAATTAAGCCTGTGCTGACTAGCTAATTGATGCATTAATTGTTTTGGTATGTACATATATTAACTCTTCTTTCTTCTTTTATAGCCCTCCGGATCGAGCCAAACTTCGGTAACGAGACGAGGCCTGAAGAAGAGGTTGCGCAAGGATGAAAGGTTCACGATCACAGCACTCGCGGACGATGGCCATCCGATTGAACCCAAGCGGACCAAGGACGCATTTTCGGCTTAGTGCGGAGTTATTGTTAGGGACAACATCCCGATCAGCATCAAGCAATGGAATAAGCCTAAGGACGACGCCCCTGAAGGTGATTATGTCACCGATAGACAGAAAGATGATCTTTGGACCGCGCTGAAGGCAAATTTCACCCTACCGCCAGAGGAGGATCCGAATAAGCCAGTTATAGAGCCACTGGTCAAGGCGTGTGCTCTTAAGAAGATGGCAGATCTATTCAGGAGGTGGAAGAAGGAGTTGAAATCAAAGTTTGTCGACAAAGGGAAGACTCCAGAATTCACCGGCCGATTTGAGAAGATAAGAGATCACTGGCCCGCATTTGTGGCCTACAAGACATCGGACAAGAGTAAGAAAATGTCAGAGACAAACAAGAACAACGCTGCAAAGAAGCAGTATCACCATCACACGGGGTCAGGTGGCTACCTCAAAGCCCGGCCGTTGTGGGACAAAGCTGAGAATGACCTGATTGCTAAAGGGGTCGTACCACAGACATTGAACTGGCCAGACCGTTCAAGGACTTGGTTCTTCGGGGTTGGGGGAACTTTGGACCCTGAAACAGGGAAGTGTCGTTGGACGGACGAGCAACTTGCAATACCCGTCACGAAGCTTCAGAAGTATATCACCGCAGCGCAGGAAGGGACGTTCATTCCCGACAAAGAGAAGGACGAGCTGACTGAGGCCCTAGGGAATGCTGAGCACCCTGGACGAACACGAGGCACACCAGGCTCCGTTCCGTGGAAGGTTGGGTTTCCCGACGCAGGCGGTTACAGAAGCCGGGAGAGAAAGAGGAAAGAGGAGCTGAGTGACATGCAGAAGCTCAATGCAAGACTACAAAAGCTAGAGGAAGCTGAGAGCCAGCGAGCTGCCGGCCAACCATCTCAACGGCACGAAGCTACCCCAGAAGCTACCCCGCCATCTCAGCGGAGAAGCAGCGTGGCTTCCACGGAGCTCGTTCAGCCTGACTTCACGGTTCCTAGCTACCCCGTGGATACTATCACGGAGGCTCAACATTGCGAGCTTATGACGAAATTCCGGAACCTCACTTTCAAGGCGGCTGTCGGCTCTGTTGCACCTCCTCAACCCAACGGAACTTTTCACTGTCGTCCGATTCCACATGGCTATGCTGTTGTGATGGTGGATGAAGTAATGGAGGGATTTGAGGAGCTCGAGCTTGACCACTCTACAGGTGAAGGGGAGAATCGGCTGGTTCATGCTCTGAGGAGTACATGTCTATGGCAGAAGGAGTACATCAAGCTTCCAAACTGGACGCCTCCGCCTCCTCCTCCTCCTCCGGCGAGTCAGGGCACTCCGCCTCCTCCTCCTCCTCCGGCGAGTGATCAGGGCACTCCGCCTCCTTCTCCGGCTCCTCCGACGCGTCAGGGCACTCCGCCTCCTCCTTCGCCTACTCCGGCGCGTCAGAGCAGTCCGCCTCCTCCTCAGCCTCGTCGGCAACGGCGGAAGACAGACGCCGCCGCTCCGGCTCCTCCGGCGCGTCGGATTTCTCCGCCTCGTCAGCAACGATGGAAGAGAGACGCCGCCGCTCCGGTCCATCTCTCAAGCCTCTGGAAAAGTTACCATATGAGAGGACCGAGCAGGAAAACGAGGACATATGTCGTGCCCAACTGAGGGACCATTTTGCAAAGAAAACACCACCTCCGAAGGAGAAGGTAGATCCGATGAAAGTGAAGCGCACTATCAATGCCCTGAAGCGACCACCACCGCCTCCACCGGATTCCAACTATGACCGCATAATTACTATGACACATGCTGAAGCGCAGCAGTCGGGAAGTACTTCCAGTGCTGCAAGAGCGAAAAAACGAAGAAGTGGGAAAACAGTTCCCCAGCTCGGCGAACAGGAGAAGCAATCGTGCCCCCCGCTCAAGGTGTCTAGCGATATCGCTAATCATCCGGTGCTACTGCCCGGTACCACTCTTGATGATTACCTGCCCGATGATGTACAGTTTGAAACGGCTGAGGTAGTAGACGTCTTTAGATACGAGCACGGGAAGCCTCTCGTCAAACCTGATCATCCTCATCTAGCAACGATGATGCAAAAATTGCATGACTGGTACATGGAAACCTGCAGGAAGTCTGGGAAAGACAGTTTGTTAGTCGGAATTAAAAAAGAGCATGACTTCCCTGGAGTCGACCTGCTGCCTGTTGAATTTGTGGAGTTATTTCAATTATACAATCAAAAGGCCCTCGACAAACAACTCATGACTTGCTACTGTCTGTAAGTATTACTTCTATAATTAAGTCTCTAGCTCAGCTCGTTCATTGCATGTATATATAATTATCCTCACTATATTATGCAGATTGAAGATGGTCGAATGCAAACAAATAGGAATCTTCGACGTTGGGTTCATTAGCCCAAATACCGTAAATGAATGGTCGGTACGAAAGGCGGCTGAAGATACCGAGAACAACTTGCTACAAACATTCCTTACACATCAAAACAAAAGGGAAATACTCTTTCCTTACAAATTCAAGTGGGTGTTACTGTCTTCTACATATTCGGTTCTGCTTACTCGTGGTTAAGTAATGTAATTGATGAGTTATGCGTGCGCAGCTTCCACTATATTCTGCTATCCATTAACCTTGACGGGGCATTAGTAACTGTCTTAGACTCGCTCCGTAAAGATCCCAAGTATTATGCGGACATGACCGCAATGCTCCAGAAGTAAGTTCAATCAATACCGGGACCATATCGGCAACTTTCGTTCATTTCCTGATATCAAGTAATCATTTTCTTTGCCTGCCAGGGTTTGGAAAACGTTCACCGCTAAGGTTCCGGGTCTGAAGAAGGAGCTGCGATTTACACACCCCAAAGTAAGTAGTACTAGCTAGTTCCGCGCATCTCTCATTGATTCTAGTTTCATCAATACCATTATCATGCTTGCTTATCAGTTTGATTGAACTCTATTCTCGTAAAGTGCTTGTTGCAGGCACCCAACACTCATTTATGTGGATACTACGTATGCGAGTTCATTCGCTACTATACCTCTGAACGGGCCTCCTCTGAGAAACAATTTGAAGTACGTAAACAATATTCACAATTTTATTTTATATATTACCATCAATTGTGTTGAGTTTCATTCATATATATGTATTGACCCCCTTCTTTAAATTAGATCTGGCAGATGCGGGATGAACTCCTACCACATGATCGCATACGAGCAATTCAAGAGGAATTGGCGGGATTCTTTCTTGACCACGTCATACCTGAACACGGAGAATACCATGTGAAATTGAAATTGTTGTAAGGGATGTTATATATTGTACATATGTAGCAGCGTCGGATAGATATACGAAAACTTGTTGTTCGACCAAGCACGAAGAAAGAGATGTCACTTCTCTCTATATATGTTCATGACGATCTTGTGTAATTAATGGTTTCCTTTATTTGCTTACTAGCTAGCGTCGAGTTCTCTCTATATGTGTAGTAGCTAGCGTCGACCAAGCACGGAAAAAGAGAGGTCACTTCTCTCTATTAGCTCGCTAACACAATATGAAACCCCTAAATTAACCCTCCAAAACCTCAAAACCCCCCCTTCCAAAAAAAAACAAAACCCCCAGCGACTGCGAGCTGCTGACGCGTGGCCGCCTTTTGGTCCCGGTTGGTGTTACCAACCGGGACTAAAAGGGGAGGGAGGACCTTTAGTCCCGGTTGGTGTTACCAACCGGGACTAAAGGTGGAGCCTTTAGTCCCGGTTGGTAACACCAACCGGGACTAAAGGTCCTCCCTCCCCCGCCACAGGCAGCGCCACGTGGAGGGCCTTTGGTCCCGGTTCGTAAGCAAACCGGGACTAAAGGTTTTGGGTATTAGTCCCGACCCTTTAGTCCCGGTTCCAGAACCGGGACAAATGGCCCTCTGGAACCGGGACAAATGGCCCATTTTCTACTAGTGTAAATACAGAGTTAAATACACCACGGGTGCCTTAACTTGTCATGTGCGGTTAGTTTGATGTCTAAATTTGTAAAATACATGAAAGTGGTGCTTGAACTTGTCCGTCCGTGCAAATATAGTGCCTCCTACCGTATCCGGACGTACGCCCTGCCCGCGTGGCAGCGTGGCGGCGGCCCGCATGTCAGTGGCTGGAAGTGGACAAGTGATGTTTTTGTGTGTGCAGAAAACACCTCATTTTTATTTAATTACGTAGAAAGGCCCCTCAAATTAGAAATATGGGTCCCACGTGTCAGTAGGGAGAGAAATCACTAAAATAAATTGCAGCGTGTGACCTCTTGCTTAATGCAGGCACGTGCTGGCCACCTGACCAAAATAAGTTATACGTTCTACTAGTAACTAGAAATGTGTGTAGAAATATCGCCTATAGCTGTGCAATTCCTTAACACATTACCTACATTTTTTTTTCAAGTTTCTGTTTAGTTTTCATGATATGTAAATTTTGCCATATAAAAAATACAATAATTATCAGTAGGTAATTATTGTGTAGTTTAATTCTTTATTCTGTTTTCATTATTGTGTACTTTGAAGAGGTAAATATGAACTTATTCTAAAATATATGTAAATTTAGACAGTTCAACGTATATTAAAAATTATTGTGTAAATTTAGACAGTTCAACGTATATTAAAAATTTAGACAGTTAGCTTTGAAGAGGGAAAAGCCTAGTAGTAGCGCGGGATAAACAGCTAGAAGTAGCGCGGGTGCCCGCGCTACTACTACGGCGCTACAGCTAACTGGTAGTAGTAGCGCGGGTGGCACCCGCGCTACTACTACGTCTGTTAGTAGTAGCGCGTGCACACGCGCTACTACTAATTATCTGTAGCGCGTGTCTGGGACCCGCGCTACTACTATTAATTTCAAAACAAACAAAAATATGGTCGCCGATGCGGGCTGTCAATGGCGACGACGGTTAGATCCAACGACGTCAGGGGTTGCCGGAGGCGCGGACGGGCAGCGGCAGACCAGATCCGGTGGCTGCTGCTGGAGAGGGAGCGGATCCAGGGTGAGCAAGGCGGCAGTGTGAGGTTCCTCTTCATGGCCAAGGCAGAGAGCTCCTGGTCATCCATGGCGATGACCTGCAAGGGCATGGACATGGGAGGGTGAGTCAAACCAGAGGGAGAGAGGGAAAAAGAGAAATGAGGGAGAGAGGAAGGAGAGGGAGGGAGCAGCGTTGCGGTCGCCGGTGGTGAGGTGCTCCGGTGTGGTAGCATGGAGGCTCGGGGGAAGATCGGCGAGCTCCTGGACGTCGGCGCCGCGAGGCGGCGGCCTTCTTGGTCGCCATGGACGAGGAGGCGCGCAAGGGCAGGAGCGCCATGGGAGAGCCTAGGGAGACAGGGGGAGAGGGATGGGAGAGAGGAGGGATTCGGGGGAGGAGATGGGGATTTCAGCGCTGTTAAAAAACCATGTACTTAGTAGTAGCGCGGGGTTTATACCCCACGCTACTACTATGGTCTATCCCGGGGGCATGGTGGGGACCACTTAGTAGCAGCGCGGGGTTTATACCCCGCACTACTACTATCAACTTAGTAGTAGCGCGGGGTTTATACCCCACGCTACTACTATGGTCTGTCCCGGGGGGCACGGTGACTACCACTTAGTAGTAGCGCGGGTTTTTTACCCCGCGCTACTACTATCAACTTAGTAGTAGCGCGGGTTTATACCCCGCGCTACTACTAATTAGTAGTGGCGCGGGGTTTATACCCCTCGCTACTGCTAAGTTTCTACCTATAAGCTTTTCCCTAGTAGTGTATATATTCATGCAGGACCACAAGCACGGACAATTATTGTGTCTTCATTGTATTTTTAAAATACACAATTACAAAAAAAAAATGACAACGTAATTGTTCAATGTGTTTAAAAAATTATCATGTAATAATAGTAATTCTAGAAATGTATTAAAACATGTTAAAGGTGTTTGCAAAAAGGTAAGAACACTTTTACGCAATAATTTTTTTTAATACACGTTGAACATTTTTTGAAGTACACGTTGTCAATTTTTTGAATGCATGACAAACATCATTCGAAAACACGTTTACAATTTTATAATACACGTGAAACATTTTTCAAAAACATCTTGAACAATTTTTTTCAAATGCACTAGCATATTCCCTAAGTCTCCCTCAATATGATAACAAGTGAAGAATTTAGGTGCACAAAACAAATGTATTTTTTGCATGGTAACACCAAACAAATGAATTGTCATTGACGTGTGCACGGATGCATACCACACACACACGACATCCAGTGTTAAGAAAAACAATTACATGTAGCCATGCTTGGTGTAGTGTAGTGGTTAACATGTGAGTGTTGTGCATGCGATGTCCTGGCATCTAATCCCTCTAGGCTCTTCCTTTTTCTTTCTTATTACTATATTTTTTCATCCGCTCGCCCGCTTTGATATGCAGGACCCAAACGTGATAGGTTGGATCCATCATCAGTCTGCATCCGTATGTGATACATTTATGTGTAACTAGTAGAATGTCCGTGCGTTGCCATGGGTTTTTGAAATATTTTTGTTGAGTTGTATAAACATAATGCATATTAAATTTCATATGTAGAGATAAGATTGCATGGGAATGTCGGTGCCTTGCCACGTGCTACGAAAATATTTTGCTGGAATTATGTAAACATAACGCATGTCAAATTTCACATGTAAAGACAAGATAGCATGCCACAATCGGGTATTTATTGAAGTCCAGTTAACTTGCAATGTAAATTGATAAAAAAAGATAAATTAACGATGTATACATGTAGAGCGATGATCCAACTAAAATTCTATTACAAATTAATATCTACTTGTTGGGCTTAAGAAATTCTCGCACAATATCAATAATGTTGTCTTTAGCTTCATTCACACTATATTTGAGCAAGTATAATAAAAACTTCTTTCTCAGCTTATACCCATCTTGCACAAGCAACGTGTAACGGAGAATACTTGACGTCGAAGGTCTTAAAATGTTTAACGGAGAATACTCACGGTGCTAACCGGACGAACTAATTCTTTACCATTCCAGCAGAGCATTAAAAAAACATAATAGCTAGACACGTCCTTACAATTTCCTAAATTAGTATTATCATGAATATAGTGACAATAAAAATAAATGCTTGTATTTTGAATGTCGGAGGTTTTGTAGTACATTTCTCGGAACGTTGAGAAATTTCCGTAGTTTCCAGTTTTGCCCCTCGCTCACTCACTCACCCACTCGCTCAGTCGCTTCTTCACGCTCAATCCACTCGCTCACCCACTCCCCCAAATCCCTAGCCCGCGGCGGTGACGCACCTTCCCCTCACCTGCGTCGGTGACTCAGCCGCGTCGCCGCCCTTCTCCTCAGGTGTCGCCGCCTCGCCTTTTCGCCTGCGTCGCCTCTCCCTCTCACCCGCGTCCTCTGCTCCACGGTCGAGCCAAAGTTGGCTCTTTTAGTGAGGTCGAGTAGGAGCGGGCGGAGTGCGGACACGGCGGCCTTGTCCTGCTCGACGACGGCGGTGACGGACGCTAGCGCTCCTCGTCGCCATCGACCTGCAAGGAGGAGCGCCGTGTTGGACGCTGCCATCCCCGACGTTGCCGGTACTCCACCGCCGCTACAAGTTCCCCGTCACCTGCCCCCAGGTCGTCCCCGAAGTCGAGCTCCCCACACTCGACCTGCAAGGTTTGCATCCTTAATTTTCCCCACAACTTTCCAATCTATGGAGCCTAGGATTCGGGGAAAGGCAAGGATAGATTCTGGAGCTGATTGTCACTGTGATTGTTGTTGTGGATTGAATATGGATGCAGATATACTGTAGCCAAGAACTGCTCTCTGCTGTGGGAGTAGATTGGAAAGGCAAGGCGCAAGGAGAGATTGGAAAGGGTACTGCTGCTCCTGGACGATGCGGCTGCTGCTGCTCGCCTGCTGATGCCGCTGCCTCTCGTCGATTCGGGCATGGTAAAGACCACTCGGTTGCACTACTCCATGTGTAGATGACTGAACTTGGGTGTGAGCATTTTGATGCCTCTGAATTCAGTAAATTCAGTACTCACAGGAGTACACTTTCAGCACTGTAGGAGTACACTCAGAGTATTTGTACTACAGGAGTACTTTCAGTACTGTAGGAGCACTTGTATTGTTGCTTAGAGTATTTGCTTGGAGTAAATGCTGTAGTTTAACTGAAATCAACATTTCTGGAAATCATGTTTATCAAGGGGTTGTATGTACTGAAATCAACATCTTTGAAATCATGTTTATCATGCTGTAGTATTCTTTTTGTCTGGATTTTAGTACTCTTTCTTGGCTCAAACCATACTAATTCTGCTGTAGTACTCATGTTGTAGTATTCTTTTTATCATGCTGGAGTACTTTGATTGATCTACTGGGCTCAAACCAAAGTCATTTTTAGAGTATACTCCATGTTACTCCATTTCAGAGCACAATTGTTGGAGTGCATCTGCTTTTAAGAAAGTTTACAAGTGGGAGTTCATGGAGTACTACAGTTTAAATCAAGAAGATGATGCTTGCTCCGTGATGACGCCGCTGTCACCTACGACTTCCTCGACCACCACGACGACGACGACGACTTCCTCGAACATGGTGAGTACTCCTCCAATGCTTGTACTCCTATCAATGTTTACTGTTGTAATCGTGAAGTAGTTAGCTGCTGTAATCATGGAGTAGTGCTTCTAGCATTGTTGAGAGTACTCACTAAAGTGATCATAATCCATAATACTGTCTACTACTCCTGTTGGAAGATCTACTCCTGTTGTAGAACGCCCGTGCTTTGTTACAGGCGACGATGCAGATAATCTGAATTCTTATGTCGACAATACATAGACGATAAAAGCGACTGCCATGAGTTGCATCATTCGTCGTCTCTCCACCCAAATAGATCTTTCTAACATAGTGCCACCAATTTCTTTTACTTTTATGATTGCTCAAGATGGATTGTGCAATCAAAATGTTGCAGCATGTTGCACCGGACATTCCTTTAAACCCCGCCACCATGTCCTCCACCCGAGACCTCCCATACGTTGCACTCGAATCCTTTAGTCCGCTACCCCTTCTCCGAGAGCGACGACCCGCCTTTGCTAACTGGTACTTTTTTTTCCTCCCGCCACTGTTTTTTCTTCGTCCACCTTATCGACCCGCCCACCTCTCCCTACCTATGACCACCTACCACCGCCACCCTAAAGCCGGCGAGTGGTATCGAAAGCCACCCCCCTGCTTGAGTCGCCCCCTCGGTCGGCGTCGACACCAGCCATCCCTATAAACCCCGTGCAAGCAATATCAGAAAAATGCATCCAACATGAGACATAATTCGGGGGGCTCCCTCTGTCCCGAAATAAGTGTCTCAACTTTAGTTCAACTTTTTACTAAAGTTACGGAGGGAGTATAATGCAACGGAGGATGATATGCCCCAATAGCAACATATGTCATTTCTTGGTTGTCAAGTGTGATACTGTTTTTGTTCTTATCCATGTCTTCGTAAATGACGATTGTTGTATCCTCGTGGATCTAATCCTCTATGGCCATCACACCTCTTTCACCTCATTGTGTCTCCTCCATCATAACCCCATAAGGTGACAAGGGCTTGTATCCTCCTACTTTTTCTTACTTTCTGCAAACCCCTTAATGTGTACTCTCATATATATCAAAATAAAATTAAGGGGTGGCGTAGGAATGGAAAAAAGCACGTTGTAATTGTCACATTCTAAGATTGGTACTGTTCCTAAGGTAAACAAAATAGCTATAGGTCCATATGCAATCATCATTAATATTAAATAGTCTATTAGTATGTTAGCTTGTGATGACCTGCCCGTATTAATGCGATTGTGTAAATAAATGTTTATCAAATCTTGCATGTGATTTTCCGTATATTTTGTACTATTGCTTGCCTTATTTTATTATCTCTTTAACCGATGAGGAATTTCCTCCTATTGGTAATGAAACAGAATACCCATTTTTGATAAAAAAAGGACTTGCATGTAGGCAATTAGAATTGATACTGATTGTGGTCAATGTCAACTGTGATGTTCTCTTTAATGATTTGTTTGTCAGCCAAACACATGCATAGCATCTCTATCTATGTACTAAGGAGTGATGCAACATAAATTGGTACCTCCAACTATACTTCTGAAGCACATCATAGCAGGGATAGAATAAATAGATCATAAAAATAATTCAAGTGACAACCGTGGTAAGCGGAAGATCACCTTTTAGGAATTGTAGGTCCTTGGCAAGGATTGCGAAGTTTTTCTCCCCACTTAATTGCCACCTGGGTGTCATAACGACTGGGAAATGATACAAATGTATTAGTGTTGAATAATCTATGCTAGGGAGAACAAAAAGATGTATTAGCTGACGGCTCTTAGCACTTTCAACAACACTCGCCGCCAAACAAAAAGATGTTTGGATGTCTTCTCAAAAAATACATGTAAAACTGGAAAGCCAAATTTTATGTATTATGAATTTGAAAATGAACAGCAAAAAACAGTGTCGATTTAAGTGTAATAAGTGTCAAATGCACAAATTGATGTGTAATGAAGAGTAGAATGACCTAGAGACTACTATAGGTGTAGCTCCTTGTAAATGATAGCTTCAATATTGGCACATCTCAGCTAACACACACTGTCTATACAAATAGTGGTGTGGAAAAACTTCAAATCTGAACTGAAGTTACAAAATTCAAAATCGGAAGCTTTGTATGGCTGGCAATGGATCATCATACACAGAAAATAATGTAGGCATACTTGTACATCAGAGTCAAGCAGCAAGGGCTAGCTAGTAAGCAATCTAGGCATACACGTAGTCATAGTGTAACATCAAGTGGTTGAGTTAGCAAGGTTTAGCAAGCAATCGGAGTTATAGCTAGGCACGTGAACTTCACCTTCACGGGGAAGAAGAAGACACGGAAGGTTAAAAAGAGAGTAAGAACCTTTGCCTGGACAGACCAATTAGCTTGGCAGCCCAATGTTGGACGGACGAACCTGTGTCTTCCTCCATCCGTGCCATCGCCAAGATTCCCATCCCGTCCTGGCCAACAAACTGTGACCCTTGGCCCCTGCCCTCGGATCCGTCGATGCTCGCCACCGCCGCCAAAAACAATCAATATGTCCTCGCTCGCGCCGGTCCCGACCATGGAGGCAGAGGTCGTGAATAACCCACCATGCGCACATGCATGGCGTGGGAATCGTTCCGGCTAAGTAATAACACAGTAGCACACACGAGGTGAGACTCAGAGATGCGATAGGATAGGATGGAAGAGGTGGACGTATGAGGGAGAGGTTAGACGAAAGGAGCGAAATGGGAAACTTATTCTTTTTTTAGAAATAGCACAATGCCCGTGCGTTGCTACAGGCAAACGACGAATAATGTGTCCAAATCCTACCTCCCTGGTGACAACTATACGACTCTCTAATCTGTTGGCATCGTCAACTACGTGAGCTGGCTTTAATTTTCAAGACCAAATGGGAAGGTCAAATATAAGCACTGTTGAAGGTCTAAACAGAAAGTAACCAAAAAATGGGATCATATCTACTAAGTAGGTCTAACAATTCCTAACAAGGATGCAATATGATCAGGACCAGGGCTAATTGGCTCCAGCAAAATAATATCCTATGAAACATCATTGATACAGTTCGTGCAGTAGTGCCAGAGGAGAGAATTAGAGATAGCTGGTGGACCCTTCATATTTTCTTTTGAACATTCACGAGCAAAGTGCACGGCCGTAGATTAACATAAATTAGTACAAGTGCTTCTCTTCCCTTTATTCATATTTATTGTTACATTGTCGTTTCATTTTTCAAGTGAAGTCAGAAGCAACCAGGTCCAAATATGGATCAATCCTTAAGGCATACCCCGACAAGTTGAACATAGATATAGATATTCCCCTTAAGATTTTGCTTGTGCCTGACAGTGATAAAATCATCTATGTAGCAAAAAGGCATTTAATTGACAGTTTCTACGGGAGGGCAATAGAAAGCTACGGATGATATGCAATGATGTTTCTATTGCCAAACTGGAAGAGATCAATATAATCTGTTGGGCTAAATGTCATGGACACTATAGCAACTATGTCCAGGTCGACTGAAGCCTCTGTTAACAAGCGGAAATTATAGCTACATTAACAGCTCTTAGTTAAGACCCAACTGCACCATAACTGAAATCAAGATCTCATGTTCACGAATAAGCACGTTCAGACACAGCGCCACAATCAGCCCTAGCAGCAGTGGATAAAGAATGGAGCTCGTGTACGCACGTCAAAGATGAGACATGACGTCGCTGTCGCAGCTGCCCAAAATCCCTTGCCGCTTGCACCCTGCTCCGTTGTGCGTGAGGCCCGACAACGCGCAAGCGAGTGCCGCCGTCGCCCAAACGCGAGGTGGCGGCGTCCAGGCGTGCCGCCGTCGTCCGAGGACGAGGAGACACCGTCCACGCGAGGTGCTTGGATACATGTCGGCGGGGTAGCGACCGGCTTCATCCTGATACGAGCGGCGACGGGGGCGGCATAGAGAGGCGCGAGGGCGTTGATTAGGAAAGCACCCACGTGATTTGTACGGAACGATATGTCCGTGATTTGTTTACCTGTTTTTTTTATTGGATGGATGGAGAGATATGCAGACGGGTTCTCTCTTTCTACTTACTATATATATGCCGCCGGTTTTTTCTGTTACGAGCGAGAAAAAATCGGTGGGGCGAGGAGGTGGGACAAGGGGGCGATTTCCTTCCATCGATCGGTGGAAGCGAACGAACAGAACGAGCGATGACCTACGTACCGAGACTTTAGGAGCAGAGATGTGATCACGATCCCAGTGTGCCGCACTTATTTTTGACATGTATGATTGATGATAAGAAAGGAAAAGACCCATCAATGCAAGTAAAATTTCCCATCAATGCTTAATTGATTGTGATTTATTTTTTATAGGCATTTTCGGATTTGAAGGGCATGTGCCCACGATCCTCGTGCGCCGTACTTTTTTTTTGACATGTATGATTGATGATAAGAAAGGAAAAATCACATCAATGCAAGGAAATATCCCATCAATGCTTGATTGATTGTGATTTAAATTTTATATGGTAACCAATCTGATGGGGCCATAGGTGAGGGGAGCGGCGTTGTCTGGTTTTTTTACGTGGGTGGTGAAGCAAAAAGGCAAGGGGAGAGGGGAGACGAAAAAAAACCAGACGAAAGTGGGACACGAAAAAAAACCGTGGAGGCTAGCCTACCAAGTGAGACATTAGGAGTAGAGATTAAATAAAATCTGAGGGAGTTGGCTGTAAATAAAATGATGTCACTCATTGACATGCGGACCGTCGCCACGCTAGTGCGCCACATGGGCAAGGCGTACGCACGGATACGGTAGGAGGCACTGTATTTGCACGCCCAGACAATTTCGAGCACCACTTTTATGTATTTTACAACTTTAGGCATCAAACTGACCGCACAGGACAAGTTAAGGCACTCGTGGAATTGCACAGCTATAGGCGATATTTCTACACACATTTCTAGTTACTAGTAGAACGTATAACTTATTTTGGTCAGGTGGCCAGCACGTGCCTGCATTAAGCAGGAGGTCACGCTGCAATTTATTTTAGTGATTTCTCTCTCTACTGACACGTGGGACCCATATTTCTAATTTGAGGGGCCTTTCTACGTAATTAAATAAAAATGAGGTGTTTTCTGCACACAAAAAACATCACTTGTCCACTTCCAGGCACTGACATGCGGGCTGCCGCCACGCTGCCACGCGGGCAGGGCGTGCGTCCGGATACGGTAGGAGGCACTGTATTTGCACGGACGGACAAGTTCAAGCACCACTTTCATGTATTTTACAACTTTAGACACCAAACTGACCGCACATGACAAGTTAAGACACCTGTGGTGTATTTAACTCTACAAGATTCGATCCGCAGGAGATGCTATGTACAATCTTTGATCTGCAGGTGATGATATAATCAGTGAAGTTTTATGTGGTTTTCTTTACGCTTTGGAAAATGTTGGGTTTCTTTCAGCGGATAGGGGGCTACCATCCAATCCGGAGCATCAAATGTCTACCCCTTGCCAATGGAGAGAGAGAGAGAGAGGAAAAAGTGGATTTGTGGAGTCTAAGGCTTGTCTGTGGTGTGTCTGGACTTCTTCAAACCACTATGTTTGGTATCGGTTTGTGGAATTTTGCATGTTTGTCTGTGCTCGCAGACATTTGACATACCCATTGGATGACAAAAAAATGTGCGGACCGTCCGATATGAGCATTTATGAGCGATTTGGCGTACCCCGTTAGAGATGTCCTCGCTATGAATTTTTAGGACCAAAAAGCTTGGCAAATGCCAATGGAGGCTGCCGGGTAACTTGGTACAGAAGGGAGTCACATATTTATATTTATGAACTTCACTTTTTTTGCAGGAGTATTTATTTATTTATTTATGAACTTTACAGGAGTAAACATGAGCACTTATTAGGAACAACGAAACGAATTTTCACAGATACATGAGCATTTTCTTTGGACTTTTGAAACAATTGTTGTGAGGTACACGAAGAGTTTTTTATGAAATCAGATCAAATCCCATAATGAATATTCTTTTTCTATGTTGGCAATAGTTTCCGTGAGGTACATCAACATTTTACTTGCCGAGACCCCAAGGGGAAGCGACCGGCGAGGGAGTGGTGAACTCCGGCCGCCCCCGTATGTTTATATTTAAGTTTTTTATGTTTAATTAGGTAAAATTTGAACTGTTTTGGCCCTTTTGTATGAACTATGCGGATGACCGACGTCGGGACTGCTAATTTTTATGCTATATCGTATGATCGACGTAGTTTGTATGAACTATGTGGATGGCCGACATCGGAACTGCTAAGTTTTATGCTACATCGTATGATCGACGTAGTTTGTATGAACTATGTGGATGGCCGACGTCGGAACTGCTAAATTTTATGCTATACCGTATGATCGACGTGGGCAGGGGGCATAATTTGCTAGTTCTGGTTGTAGATGCTCTTACAAACAACACTTAGATTATACTTGAGGGTGAAATTTTACTTTTGCCGATTCGATCTGCTCGTTAATTTCCGAGGGTGAAGTTTTTTCCTTTGCCATCTCGATCTGCTTAGTTAGTTCTCGCTTAAGTTTGGCCAAGTCAGACTGTTTGTTTTTTTATCCATATAATTTGGAGTAATAGAATCCTTAGAATTTTATTATGTTTGATTCGTGTGATTGAATCATGTATATGATTTCCGCCAAGCACTCATTTATACCATAATATCCAATAGAAATTTTGTGCATCAGCTCAAACCTCATTTGAAGCTATCATCCGACTTTTAATGCGATGCAATCAAATAAATAAATAAATAAATAAAATCCCTTGTCCATCCTAATGTGGATGACATTACAACTCTGATTATATTATTACTTTTTATCTTCACAATTCTTAGATGTTAAGAAAACGTTTTCCGCGGCGCGGCGGCACGCATGCCTGCCGGCCAGGCGACGCATGCATGCTTGCTTGCTTGCATGCAAAGTGACAAGTGCCAACCCCAACCGCGCGCGTCGTCATCCCGCACTCGGCCACCCGGGTTCCGTGTAGGCGTGTACTGACCCAACGGCCCCTCCATACCCGAGTGGACAAAAGCGCGAACTGACGCCGCCGCGCGCTCGGTCACGGTCATTCACGGAGACAGACAGACAGACAGGTGCACGAGCCGAACCAACCCGTCCGTCCCTCCGTCACACTCACCCTCGTCACCACGGGTCATCAACCGCTCCACAGTTTCTCTGCCTCTTTCTTCCCGTCCCTGCCCTGGCTCCTTGCGGCCTTGTGGGAGTTCTCATAACCAGAGCACAACCGAACCGATTGAGGCCACCTTCCTTCATCATCTTGCGAGTTTGTGTGCGGTTGCATTCATTGCACACCCACATGCATTGCGCTGCACACCGCTAGCAAGATCGACCGATCCCGTTCTCCTGCACTCGTTCGATCGGTGCTTCAATTTGGTCGGGCGCCTGGCTGGCATGGGGAAGGAGCAGGCGGCGCCGTGGCGGCTCAACGTCAGCGACTTCCAGATGCCGGAGCGGCCCAAGGATCGGCCGCCCTTCGCCAGCCGCGTCTTCATGCGTGGCCACGGTATGTACTCCGCATACAGCTCTTTCTTCCGTTGCTGCGTTTGCTCCACCAGTCGATCTGCTGTGCCACCGTTACGCGCATGATTCATGCATGTATTCGTGCTGCCTCTGCCGTTGATTGGAAATACAGATTGATTGCTGTGCGCTGCTGCTGTTCCGTCGCCATTTATTTCGTCTCGGTTGCACGCCGGCTCCTGTTCCGTTGCTATTTCGTCGTCGCAGCACTCTTCACATTAATCACTTGTTCCTGTCGGGACAAAGTGAGAAGAGTTTTACCATCTCCTCTTATATTGCTTTAACCGGTCGTAGTTAACTGCAAGATAAGATCACCGTAATTATCTCTAATTATAACACCTACTAGTGCTGCCTGACGATGCTGTTGCCATTTAGTCCCACCAACGAGGCTCGCTCACTCAGTGGCGTCCACGCCCATTGCCACCGCCGGCCGGACGCTCCTTCGGTTCCAAACTTGCAATCATTGTCACGTAGGTAGGCCCAACAGAAAGCTGCATACCAAGTTTCCTGCCCTCCAAAAACAACAATGAAACAGCCTTCCAAAAGCAACTGTAAAATATTTTCCTTGTTCTCCTCAAGCCGTTTCAACTGATGAATTCGGGTCTTGTCGTGTCGTACGAGAGTGAGCTAGTACATTATTTTCTTTTTGTAAATGACAAGAACAAGGGAATATCTTGTGGCCCGTGGAATGAATTCTTTTTCCGTGCTTCATTGCTTGATGATCACAAGGGCGGAAATATATCTTCCGTGTGTGTGCTCTCTTCTTCTTCTTCACTTAAAAGAAAGAAAACCTGAACGCGTGACCCGATGGAAAGCAACCCATCGATCGGCTGTCCGAGTCTGGCCTGTCATGCATGCCGTCTACGTGTGGCGCATGCACAGTCACTTGCTCACAAGTACTGGACCCATGCATGCAGATGCAGAGTCCTTGTTCTCCTGGTCTCGTCCTGTTCTACGAGAGTGAGCCACCCTACGTACAATCGATAGTTTTGCTAAATGACATGAACAAGGGTTGTGGTCCGTGGAATCCTTTTTCCGCGCTTAGTTGCTTGATGATCACAAGGACGGATATGGATAGGATATGCGTGTGGGTTATAATTTACTAGTACTTGATGATGGAAAGCAACCCATCGATCGAGCGCGCGGCCGTCCCGTCCACGTGTGGCGCATGTAGAGTCGCTTGCTCACAACCGGACGCCATGCGTCTCCAACCATGGCATCAAAGTTCTGACGCCCCTGACGTTCGGTTCGGATGCATTGTCAATGGCCTTGGTACTTGGTGCTGTCATAGTTCGCGCGGCACCATATTACACTTGTCTGTTGCTACAGGCTTCCTCTGCATCGCTGTTGAGTTTTTTTTTTCTATTGGAGAACGCGAACGGGCCTAGTAATTCAAAATACACACATTGGCGTGGCCATGCTACTTCATGACACTGGGCTGTCTGTCCGAAAATCCCTTTAAACGTGACCCGGGACTTTAGCGAAAAAAAAGTTCAGAACGGCAAGACTCGTGGACCATGGTGTACCCGCCAACCACGGACGGATCTTGGCGTCACGGCACAGCCCGGTACGCGCGTGCATCGGCTATCGGAGACTCGCCGGAGACGGCAATTTGGCATCGTCGACCTCACTAGTACTTTAATTTGCTACGATTGATGTGGCCTCGCCGATCGCCGTAGTCGGCAACTTGGCATCCGCGACCTGATTGATCGTGCCAACGAGTCACCGTCTGCCACGTAGTTTCTTCTGGAGTACCGGATCGATAGATTGCTCTGCTTACCAAGGAAAAACCGGAATACTGCTAACTGAAACTCAGTCAATACAACCACAATTCGGCCTCTCAAGCCCAGGCTCGAAACTATACAGTAATAAACTCCGTACGCGTCACTATCTGCGCCACGTACGTACGTCGAAGGTCTGGTCTCCTTTTGCCCTAGATAGAAAGATACGGCGTACGTACTAGCTACGCTAGATTGGGTTGCTTTGCTTGCACAAAAGCTGTACTATCACCGAGGCAGGTTCGCTCGCCGCGTGAGGGGAGTGGGGTTGTTTCAGATCTTGCGGGATCGCCGTCCACGGCAGCCGGAAGATGCGAGCACGACACGGGACGCGGACCTCGAAAGCGACCGAGGCAGCATAGCAAGCAGGTCGGTGCAGTGCAGGCCAGCTCCCCGTCGACTCGGCTCGCACGTACTGTAGTACCATAGAAATACTCCTACTTACTGATCCTCAAAAAAAAAAAAATACTCCTACTTACTTTGGCCTCACCTACAAGCAGTCGAGGAAGCTACGCGAGTGAATCTCTTTAGGAGCGGAGCAGAGCATGGCGACGTCGACGGTGGCAGGAGGAGGAGGGGAGGGGGGACCGGGCGACGAGGCGTCGTCGAGGCTGCGATGGGCAGCAGCGACGCCCTGCGCGCCCCGGAGCGGCTGCACCGGCGGCCACCTTTCTTCTTCAGTGTACAAGTGCATGCTTTAGCCAATGCAATCAAAAAACCGATCTGATGAAAAAGACTAGACAATACATTTATACGTCAACATCCAGACTCCTCGGCTCCGTCTGCCCTTCCCTACTCGGTGCTTCTCTCTCGTTTCCCTCTTCTTCTTGCTACATGTTTTCGTTGCGACTGCCTGTCGCTGACACCTTTGCTGTGCACCACCATATATGCTCGATCGAGCCGTCGCAAAGTTGGGGAGATATTCTGTTACTTTCACCACTGGCGTCAAGATTCTGTTTACCAGCTAGCCCCCAAATGGCCAAAAGTAACTGGTCGCTACGCTACATACATACAGGGTTAAACTGCATAACAGAGCGGTTGATAGATACCTAGTCGTCAACTTGGCGTCGCCGACTTGATCGACACCAGAACCTACGCCGAAAGTCTCTTTAATTACACAAAAGTAGCAGAAGAAGATGGATTCGATGGATTTGCTTTCGCTTACGCGAAAGGTGTTGGTAGCATGGCCGTGTCGCCATGTTTGGCTAGCCCAGCGCGTGACAGGAGTAGGATGCCTCTTTCTGCTTTTGTTGTCACCGTCCACGGCCAGCCAGCAGCGGGTACGGGCACGACACGACACGACCCGGACGCGCGCGGACTAGCGGGAAGGAAAAGCGACCGAGACAGCAGCAAGAAGCTAGTCGGCGCAGATCCACGGTTCGGCACTTGAGTACGGGACGCTATTACGTGCCACAAGTAGTAACAACAGGCACGAGAGATTTGGTCGTCACCCAGTCCCGTACGTGACCTCTCGAGGAAGCTGTCAGCGCGGCAGGGGGAGCAGAGCATGGCGACGGCGGGCGGGCGCGAGGAGGGGGAGCCGCCGGCAGCGGCGTCGTGGAGGCTGCGCATGGGCAGCAGCGACGCCCTGCGCGTCCCGGAGCGGCGGCCGCCCTTCTTCTCCAGGCTCTTCGGCGCCGATTGCCCTTCCCACGGTGCGCTTCTTCCCGCTCTTCTCTCGCCTTGCTCTTCTTGGTAGCTACGTACTCTGCTTCGTGAGTTTGCTGCCATGTGTGACCACGATCGAGCACCTCTGCTGATTCGAACAAAGTCGGGGGAGAACAGATATTATCCTTCCTTCTCTACTGGCACTGATGCTCTTCCCACACGGGCCGCGAATTCTACAACGGCCGCCTTTTGCTTACTAGCTCGCGAGCCCAAGAAACAAGAACGTCCATTAAACTGGTTTGCTTGCTACAGAGTTCAACTGTCACAGCACAACGAAAACGAGGCGCAACAATTTTAGAGCGGCGCAGCTTCTAACCATTATTCTCAGATTAGTACTGCAGGACGCATCTTACATCTTCGGAGCACATCTTATTCTTATTACTTTTTTTTTTGCGGCGGCTTATTCTTATTACTTTGAGCGGGAAGTAGAAAAATTCGTCCTTGTGTGTGTGTGTGTTTTCTTCTTCATCAGACCTCCGGCTGTTGGAGCATTATTTAGGCATCATTTCCAGATTAGTAGGAGATCTTACAGCTGTTGGAGCACATCTTATTCCTTTCTTTCCGTACATAGCCATGCTCATTGCCCATTTTAAGAACGAAAAAACACACGTTCAGTTACAAACAAGAAAGATGAGCGGAAATGTAACAAGGCAAGTTTTGACGCAAAATCCAACGCGTGATGCAGCAGGTGCGAAACCGTGACGGCACTAACTAATGTGTCGAACACAATCCTGATAGATCACATTATTAGGTTGTAGTAACATTGTTTAATTGGTCAGTTGGGTCTAACTCTGCTCCACTAGTGTGAGTGCCAAAGTCACCATTAGCAACAAATTGTCAGTGCAAATGACTCGACACTAGAATAACATATCCCTGTTAATATGGTGGACCAATATTAAGCAACCCATTGCATTATTGACTGGATATAAGGAAATAGGCAATGGAGGGAGAGCCAAGAATTGGTGGACCAAAGGGAAGGGGAAAGCTAGAGGAATAGTGTTGTCTCTAGCAAGGAAAAGCCAGGAGCCTAGGACAATTTGTCATGGGAGGGAAACTACGAGTACTCCTATTCTCTCATTTCGCCGAAGAATAACAGCCAAATTATATGGATGAAAACAGAGCGGAAACGGACAAAACTGAGCGATGCCATATTTTTCTTTTCCAGAACTAGAAATGAATACATAAACCCTGGAAACAGATACAAACTCCGATAGTACCCGAAACTGGTACGAGCTAAATTAGATACAAAATTGGATGTTCACAGGAACTAAAAGACCTCTTGAATAATTGAGAAAAACACAAGCAAACCAACAAACTATTTCAATTTATATGACTAGACCGTTTTCCGATGATCTCGTAAACCAGCGGTGCTTGTAGTCGTCGCTAGGTGGTCTATGGATCTGGATGTAATTTTTATTATTTCTGGTGTTCGTTGTACTACCGTGATTGAAGATGAATAGATCGAAAGTTTTCTCGTAAAAAAAGAAAAAAGAAAAAAAAAACCAGCGGTACCATGTGGAGGTGCATGTGGTGTTTGGTGTGGCATGTTTGGTACAGTGAAACGTAGAAGGTGATTAACGTTCTGGTTGTTGGGCCACAACATAGGTTTTATTGAGTGGTCTGGGCCACATGAGTCATGAAATAGCGGAAAGTTCCGTATTTATGGAAACAGAATGTTGTTTCACCGGAAAAAAAATCTGTTCCGTTCACCAGAAAAAATCCATTCCGTTTCTGTTTTTGTTTCCGCATAAGAAATTCTGTTTCTGTTTCCGTTCCGCTACCTTCACATGTCCTCTCCGTTTTTGTGTTTCTCGAAAAATGGAGAAAATTTCCGCTCCTTTTTCATCCCTAAGCCAAATCACCTCAAGCCCTCTTATATGGGCCGGTTGCTTTTGAAGAACCTTTCATGTTTTCTTTGTGTTGTCAAGAGATATTTGGTGCGGATATGATCGCTATTGTAGTTTGTCGATCACTGTTTTGATCGCCTCGGGTTTTTTTTTCCTCGCATAGGCATAACTTTGGTCTTTTATGACTTTGCTCTTTGCCGGTGTTTTTTTTTTTCGTGTGTTGGTGTTGGCTGTGTGCATCCTAATTATGTGGAGGCCGAGTGAGTACTCATTGTGTTTGTATCCCCTTGATGCTTCATTATGAGTCAATAAAATTCACTCTTTGTTGAAAATATGGGCCAGTTACTAACAACCCATTATATTTTTTTCCCTCGATAAAACATATATATTTATCTAATAAAGTTGACAATTTTGTCAAAAAATAATAATAATGGAAACATTCATATATTACTGAATTGATAATGGCCAAAAAATTGTTCCCATGTTTAAAAAATGTTCACGTATTTATGAAAAATAATAATCATATTTTGAGAAACTATTCATGTATTTATGTGACTGCGCGTGACTGCTGTTTGGGTTCTATTATTCGCATAGCGTAGTATAGGATTTGCCGGGAAACTTCCCCCAACCTTCACTATTATCTGTAATGAAAATCACTTGACCCAGGATCCCTAAGCATGTTGGAGACTGCACATGTCTTATTGTCCCTATTGTCACTTGATGTAGAGAATAACTAGTACGTAGCACTGAATTCAGGTGCACCGGTGGAACCGAAAACCATCTTTAGCATTTGATCAAGCTTCAATCAAGGTTAATTTAGCCTTTCAATGTTCCTTTTGATAATAAAGTTATCCATTTCAGGGAAACAAAGAAAAATCGCAAAGTACTACGAGAAGCAGGAGAGTCTTCTCAAGGATTTCAGCGAGATGGAGAGCATGAATGAGCTCGGCTGCTTGGACCAGAACGGTGCTCCCACCGAGGTACAAATCAAGAATCCAATGTGGCATGCTTAAATACATACTCATAGCTAGTTTTTTTTTTTTTGAGCAAAAGAGGGTTTCCCCTCCGATTTCATTTAAAGAAATCAACAGCAGAAACAATACTCATAGCTAGTACTCAACTGATACTTTCTACACGTCCTCACTGTTCTCTTAAATAGGAAGAGCTGCGGCAATTGGCGAAGGGCGAAAGGCTGGCGATCAACCTGTCGAACGTAGTCAACCTGGTCCTGTTCGTCGGGAAAGTCGTCGCCTCCTTCGAGACCAAGTCGATGGCGGTGATTGCCTCGACGCTGGACTCGCTGCTGGATCTCCTGTCAGGGTTCATCCTCTGGTTCACGGCGCACGCCATGAAGAAGCCCAACAAGTACAGCTACCCGATCGGCAAGAGGCGCATGCAGCCAGTGGTATATACATATGCGATTCTTCATAGATTCTGACCAAGTTTTGCATTGTGAATGTGCTGACTGATAGCTAGAGTTGCTGGCATTTTGCAGGGCATAGTGGTGTTCGCGTCGGTGATGGGGTGCCTGGGGTTCCAGGTGCTGATCGAGTCGGGGCGGGAGCTGGTGACGCAGGAGCACACCACGTTCGACACCTGGAAGGAGATGTGGATGGTGGGCAGCATGTCGTCGGTGGCGGTGGTCAAGTTCTTCCTCATGCTCTACTGCCGGACGTTCAAGAACGAGATCGTCAGGGCGTACGCGCAGGACCACTTCTTCGACGTGATCACCAACTCCGTCGGCCTCGTCAGCGCGCTGCTCGCCGTCAAGTACAAGTGGTGGATGGACCCCGTCGGCGCCATACTGGTAAACAAGATCTACTTCTACAATGGAAACCAAATGTGCCAGAGATGTTAATTTGAATGAACTGTGGTTGCATGCAGATCGCGCTGTACACGATCACGACGTGGGCGCGGACGGTGCTGGAGAACGTGGGGACGCTGATCGGGAGGTCGGCGCCGGCGGATTACCTGACGAAGCTGACGTACCTCATCTGGAACCACCACGAGGAGATCCGGCACATCGACACGGTGAGGGCATACACCTTCGGGACGCACTATTTCGTGGAGGTGGACGTGGTGCTGCCGGGGGACATGCCGCTCAACCAGGCGCACGACATCGGGGAGGCGCTGCAGGAGAAGCTGGAGCAGCTGCCGGAGGTGGAGCGCGCCTTCGTCCACGTCGACTTCGAGTTCACGCACCGCCCAGAGCACAAGGCAGACGTCTGATCTAATGACATCCCAAGCCGGCCCCGGACAAGTTTGGAGAATGTATGTGTGTGTGCATGCCCTGTTTTATTTTTGCCATGCTTTTCACTTAAAATCTCTTGAGCGCCGCTTGGGAAGTACTACTAGCTTGTAGGCACTTGTATAACATTAGTGACATGAAAGGTCATGTCGCCTGCTTATTTATCCACTGCTATCTTTTGTCATGGCCTCACAGGGTTTTGGTTTGGAATTTCCACTAAAAAATGAGCCAAACCTCTGTACACACGCACTTTCTCTTTTCCACTAAACATGTTTTCCAACTAAAGAGCTCCGGCTTAAATTTCTACCATCTCTTTGGGGCGGTGATGTTAGGGTTTCTCGTCATGTGACGAGATTTGGTGTTGTTTCAGATTTATATAATGGTTCAACGGCGACAACTTCAGCTCCAGGGCGCTCGTCATTAGGGGCACGTGCACGAAGACTTTTCGGCTGTCTTCCACAAGGTCAAGCCGGCTCCGGTAGGGAGCGGCGACAACAGCGCATGGACGGCTCGTTCTGGCGGCAGTAGTGGTCGTTTGGTGGTCTCAGAATCTCAATGTAATTTTTATTATGTTTAAGATGCTTTGACTTTCCCCGTCGCCGTCCCCGCCACCACCCCCTCCAATGATCGCCGAGGAGGCGGAGCTCATGAGGTGGGTGATGAAGGAGTCAGTCCGCACCCACGACGAGCGCCAATGGGAGGGCCTCGAAGAGATGATGGCCCTCTCCGCGGCCGGCAACGCCGCCATCCTGGAGCTCGACGCCGTGGTCAAGGAGGAGGCCATGAAGGACGTGCAGGAGGAGGCGCCGGAGGAGGAGCCCGCGGCATGGAACCCGACCTTGGTCGGCTAGTCCTGGTGAGCCGCTCGTGTGGGTCGGCGCCGACACGTGGTCACCGTCGCCGCCACGGCCAGAGGTTGTGCAAGCGCCACCGCAGCCGCCTCCACAAGCGCCTTCGACCTGGCAAGGGCCGCCAGCCCACGTCTGGACGCCGCCGCCCTACATCGACCTCGCTGGGGACGACGATGAGGAGGACGGCAGCACGTGAAGACGGCAGTGACGTCATCAAGTCTTTTTATGTATTTTTAATTTTAAGTTAAGTTTAATGTGCTGCCGGGACTTGTTAGAACGGTTTGAATATTATCATACTATTTAATTAAGTTTATTTGTATGTTTTTAAATGTGTGGCCGGTTTTTTTTTTCGCAAGCCGAAAAAAATGCTATGCGGCCGCCCGGTTGGATGCCCTGGTAGGCGGACGGGAAAACCAGACACAGCCGTCCGTTTTCCCGACCCAAACAAACAACATTCCGGACAAATCGGATGTCCAGGGTCGACGGTTGGAGTTGGCCTTACGTGGGCCGAAGCTGGACGTCCACCCGGCGCGGTGTCTCACGCGGGCTGCGATTTTGATGCCGCTTGGACATGTGTTCTTCTTTCGTACAAGAAATGCTCTCGATGGCCTTGCTATGCTCGTCTCGTCTCACGATCCGCTCCTCTCCGTTGCTCGGGGCGGCGCGCTAATGGAGGATGCGCGCGCACAGCGATCGATCTGCGGGGACTCGTAAGCTGCCTCTCCGTAGTTTGCCTTCCTCTCCCCTCCAACCGAGAACAGTAGGCGTAAGGCTCCCTTCTCTTCGTGCTCGACTCCCTGTCCCTGCTCGGAGCACTCACCGGCAGCCTCCGCGCGGCGACCGGAGGTACGTGAGGTTACGCGCGCGCTGTGAATCTTGGGAGGTCCTCGTCCATCTTTATCGCCTGATTCTGATCTTGCTCATTACGTGCTGCACACAGCCTCCGCAGCTGCGGCGCGAACCACCTGTTCGACGGAATGGCTGAAAGGGTCGACGCCGCTGAAGTGGCTTTGGCCTGCGGCAGGGACCGCTTTGAGGACCTCCCGGAACCTGTGCTCGAGCTGGTGCTATCATTCCTACCCTCACGAGATTCCGTGAGGGCATCCGTGCTCGCTCGCCGCTGGCGCACCCTCTGGAAGTCTGTGCCAGCTCTGCGCTTCAAACCTTCTCAGTTCGGGAGTGCCCAGGCCTTCGGCAATTTCGTTAACAAGCTGCTTGAGCACCGTGACAGAACCTCACCTCTTCGTGAATGTGATATCACCTCCTATCCAGATGGCAAAGAAGTTGAGGCACTCTCTGATGTTGAATCATGGGTCCAGTATGCCGTCTCGTGTCAAGTGCCGGTGCTTCGAGTTAAATCCTCGTTTTTCTCGTTTTGAGCTACCCAAGAACAGTGTCATCTCCGAGCACTTGACAAGGTTAGAGCTTTGTCATGTGGCGTTTGGCGAAAGCCCTCTAGATCTGTTGGGGCTGTCAGGCACTAGAGGTGCTAGATATAGTTGTGTCGCTCCCGCGGGCGGCCCGGGAGCGAACCCTAGCCGCCGCAAGCACCACCCCCCGCCGCTCCCTCCTCCCCTCGCCGCCGCCGGCGGGAGTCGCCGGGCTAAGCCCGTGCGGCTCGGCGGCGGCGGGGCATTCTCCTTCTCCTACTTGGAATGGGCGGCGCGGGCCGTTTCGCTCCGGTGGGTGCTCGGCCGGGCGCGCGCGCTGGCGCGGGTGCTCGTGCTCGAGGCGGCGCGGCGAGGCAGCGCAGGCGGGGC
The DNA here is from genome assembly GCA_039707655.1 of Elymus sibiricus. Classification (NCBI taxonomy): domain Eukaryota; kingdom Viridiplantae; phylum Streptophyta; class Magnoliopsida; order Poales; family Poaceae; genus Elymus; species Elymus sibiricus. Next base: position 50,986,821 of record CM077668.1, read on the forward strand.
GGCATGGCGCGGCGTGCGCCCTTTGGTGGAGGGAGGGCACCTCTACGTCCTGCTCGGCGGCCGGCGGCGGCGGCTCGGTAGCCAGGGGCGCAGTTCCGGTGGGTGGCTCCTCCGGGCGTGAAATGGAGTGGATCCGGTGGCCAGGGGCGCAGATCTGGTGGGTGGTTCCTCCGGCGGTGTCTCCAGGCGCGGTGTGGAGCAGATCCGGTGGCGTGCTCGTGCGGGGCTCCCTGCTCGGCGTGCGGGGCTCCCTGCCTCGGATCTCTGTTCCGGCCAGCCTCGCTGGGGTGGGGTGGCAGCCCCCCCGTCCTCTGCTCGCAGGCTTCTGCTGGCCTGCCTCTACGGGCCACGGGCTGCGGTGCCGTGGTGCTGCTCGACTTCGTCGGCGGCAAGGTGCGGTGCTCCGTTCTGACTCGCCGAGGGCTGGCCTGATGCAGTGGTGCTGCTCAATGGCGGCTGAGCAGTGACAACGAGTGTGATGGTCCATGGTGGCTCTTCGATGATGCTGGCCGGGTGGGCCAGTGGAGGTGCTGTGTGTGGGGGTGCCGGTGGTGTCGGGTGCTCCGGGCGAAAGTTTGCCGGGTCCTTCCCGGCCGGCGACGTCGGCGTCCGTGGACGTCGTTTCACCTCCCTGGAGGCGTCGTCGTGGAGCCCCGTGTCCGCCATCCTCGGATCTTCCTCTTCGGGTGAAAGCCTAAGGCCCGGTCGGGTCGGGCGACGGCGTCGTCATCGTCGCTTCCCCCTTGGGGGCGTCGCCTTGAAGAGCATTGGATCCCGTTTGCACGTTCCATGGGCTGGACACTCGCAGCGTTGCGGTCGGGTCCGGCAATGCGGATGTTTGCGCGGCTTCTTGTGTGGCAACGATGGCGGCTTCGGGCGGAGCTGGCTTGCTGATGGGTCTTGGTAGTCGGTTTCTTCCGGTGTGTTCGAGGGGTCGCCGTGCTTCGCCTTGTCTTTCTGGAGTCGGAGCTGCTGAGGAGGGACCCTTGCGGTGACGATGACGCGAGACGGGTGGTCGGCTCTGGCGCTAGCTCGGCGCAAGCCCAATGCTTTTCTCTTGCAATGCTCGTCGACTGGTTGCCGGCGCGTGTGGCTGACTGTTTGGCATCGACCGGCGCAGGCCTCGACGTTTGTTTGCGGTGAGGGCTTCTTCGGTGGTCGTCAATGGTGGAGTCGGAGTCGCCCTTGCGGAGGTGTGATGACGATGACGCCGGACTACAACCTCGACGACGTTTTTCTCTTCGGCGACGTGTGTGCGTTCTTGTGTGGGTTGCCAGGTCGCCCTGTGTGCCTTGTCTTTGCGGGCGTGATGTGACGGTTTTCGCCCGGTTTTCCGTTAATTAACTGGGCAATTCTCTTCGAACTTTTTTAATGAATTGGGCCCTAAGGGACCGCGTTTCAAAAAAAAAATAGTTGACTGTAACATCAACCTTGGGGATATCTTACCCAAATCTTTACGACATCTGAAAATAAGAAATTCAAGTCTTTTTTGCTATGGATAAACGACGGAATTGTCTTTCTGCTCCAGGTCTTGTTACCTTTGAACTAGTCGGCTGTTTCGAGTGGACGCCGTTGCTTGAGAGCCTGCCATCATTGGTAACATCATTTATCAGAATTGCCTTAGAATGCGAAGATGGTTGCAATTATAAGTACCTTGGGGATTGCGGCAATGAGTCATGTGAAGGATGCTATGTAGAAGATGATTGCTCTGTGCTTCTTGAAGGTTTGTCGGGCGCTACAAATTTAGAGCTGTTAAATGAATGGTCTTTGGTACGTTTGCTCTTTTGGTAACTCCTTGCGTTGATTGCCATTCAATATTTGCGTCCTTGTATCAGATATCAATGAACCAAAGCATGCATGTTAAACTTGTTCCTATTGTCCAGTTGCATGTTTTTCACAAATCCACTCTTTCTAGTCATCATTTTTCTATGCAAACATCTCAACTAATTGGGTTGTGAAGATGGCAGTACATTTTCCATATATATTGCCAGCTGATACTTCTGACATTATTATTATTCAGAAGAATACGATAATGATAATTCTGCGAGCCATTTTAGTTTTTGCAACACTGTAGACGGTATTGATTCATATTCCTTTTTGATTGGTCGAAACACATGTAAAATCTGGTATGTGTATGTCTCATCTGCTCACAATTGATTTCTTGAGAAATGAGAACCCAAGTAATCTTAGATTCAACTCAGTATATTAAATCATGTCTTCTACTATGTTATGACTATTTTTTTTAATCCTCTGCGCTTTGTTAAGATTTTCAGAAAGGACTTGAAATGGCACCCTAGGTTCGGCAACCTAAAAACTTTGTTGCTCAATGAGTGGTGTGTGTCTGCTAACTTCACTGGACTAGTTTACTTTCTTCAGCACTCACCAATCCTAGAAAGGCTTACCCTTCAACTTACATATGGCAAGGTATATATTTCTTTTTTCATATATGATAGCTTTGTCGTTGAAGTACCATGTACAGCTGACTCATTTGAGTAAAACTTTATGTTCCCGACAGCAATTTCACATTGAATCAAGTGAAAGGTACAACCCAAAGGAATATTTCTTGGTGTCGAAGCATCTCAAGTTAGTTGAAATCTATTGTTGCGAAGAAGATGGAAGGATTCCGCTAATTTCAAAGATCCTTGATACTCATGGAGTAACTCCTTCGCAAATTAACATCAAACATGATTTTAGGCTTTGTTGCGGTAAGTAACTATTACTACAATCCACTAATGTTTACGTAGACTGCTTGAGTCATTAAAATTAAATTAAAAAAATGAAATTAATTTAGAAAGTAAACCATAAAATGCATTTAATTTTGAAAACTAGACATTGAACTATTTGGTAAGTTTAGAAATGAATGTTACATCATATCCAGTCTACTGAAATAGCTCGTCCTTCCAGTATTTGCCTACCGAGATCAAGTTGTATGTTGGTCCAATATTCCAGAACAATTTCTTATGCAGTATTTGCTGCACTTCCGTGCCGCTTGCTATTCGATCGTACCTTCTCATGTTTTAATCTGCATTTTCATGTGCTCATTGTGTCCTCTATTGGTTATGCAGCCTTCAGTTTCGAGCAGCCGGAGTAGATGGTGTACTATTACTGGTTATGCAGACTTTCATGTCTCTGAATTTATCATGGCAGCATGAGGTTGCTGGGTTTTGCCTATCCGGACTGTGCGCCTGTACCTGTTGCATTCATATGAAGTATGAACTCCTGTCGATATGCAATGTTGTATTTTTGCCAATTTGCTGAACGCGTTGTTAGGCCTCAACTGGTTTACCTTTTGAAGGCCTGTGATCTATTTATATGTTTCAGCAACCTGAGTATCTAGTCGAGATACCTGTTCTATTATATCATTAGCTATATAAGTAGTTCAACACTTGCATTTTTCACCATTATAATGCCAAGGTCACAATTAGCCTACTCCATTTTGGCATTATATGTTAAAAATGATTAATTCATGCTACGTCACTGGCCGTGGCTTACCAGTGCGCGTGTCCTGCGGTCCTGCTTCTCTTGTTGAACCCGCACCCCATCGCCTGCCGCCCTGCCGGCCATTGCCAACCCTACGCGGAGATATATGCCGGATCCAGCCCAATGGGTGAGGGTGGGCCAACAATTAAAATGTTCATATAAATTTATTTATTTATAATTTCTGATATTGCTTGGCCACGTCTCCCCAACCCCTTTTCTCTCTCCCTCTTGTAAACACAAACTGCTTTGGCTCCGCTTTGGCTCCCTCTTAAAAAAAAATCTGAAACTTTTTTCTGTGATATAAAGGCTATTGGAATAATGCAGGGTGAGCCATGGCCCACCCTGTCCACCCTCTAGCTCCGCCACTCTCGGCCGATGGAGGGATTAGTAATTATTCAAAAGAAAAATAAATCATTCTTGTGAAAAGTAAAGGAAAATGCATAAATTATTCAGGACTTCAAATCTCGGACTTGGGCACCGTTTAATATTGCCAGAAATCAAAACATAGCAAAAGAGAAAACGCAGGAACTGAGGTGACATGTATCCTGCGTTCATAGAGGAACTAAAACCACATGAAAACTACAAAACTGTCGTTTGGATGTCACACACGAAAATCACAGGAATTCTAGAGACAAAGGGAAGAAAACACCTCATGTTTGGCTTCCTCCAAAATTTCTATGGAATAGCCCATTCCATAGGAATTTCAAAATAATGTAGGATAGCAATTCCTTTGTTCCAAATGGCACCAAAGGAAAAATTCCTACATGAATCCTATTCTCCAAAATTCCTATGTCTTTGAGCTGCAAGTTAGAAAACCTTGGAAGTTAAGCAGGCACTAATAATGAAGCAATGTTTGTACAGTAGAGCAGTCTCAATGGACTCTTCTTAGAGGTCTCCCTTGTTCACACAAGCAAGACAGCGAGAGGCATTCATATACCAACGTACGTTTCCAAAAAAAAAGGGTAAGTACTCGTGCTTCTACAGTAGTATAGTAATGTTCGTTTACATACCGAATTACCACTGGTAAGGTAATTAACAGATGATGATGATCAGTTTGCTAAAAAAGCACCGGCCGGGCGGTGAGTGGTTGGCTGGCACAGAGGAGAGTATCGTCGCCGGCCAGCGCGCGACGCCGACATGAGTCCGTCCGTACGCAGAGCTGCGGGCGCGCCCAGGGGTCATCGTCGTCCTCGCACGTCTATGAGGGGGCGACCTCCGGCTCCGGCTCGGCGTTGAGGTCGAGGCCGCGCGGGACGGGCCGCCGCAGCGGCGTGGCGTTCTCGGCGACGCGCTCGTCGGCGGGCAGTTGCTGCTGCTGCTGCGGGGCAGGCGGCGGTGTCGGGGCGCGCGGCGCGAAGTCCTCCCAGGAGAAGCTGGGGCACCACGCGGGCGCGCGCGGGGCCGGGGCGCGGGCCCTGGCGGCGGCGACCCCGCCCGAGACGAGCCGGCGCGAGGCGTCACGCATGCGGCGGAGGATGGCGTAGAACTCCTCGACCTCGGCGTCGGACACGTCGTCGACGCCGACGGGGGCCGGTCCGGCGTCCGCGGAGCGCTTGCGCTTGGCGGTGGCCCTCGGCACGTCCATGGTCACCAGTGTGCGCGCGCGGGCAGTCGTTTGGTGGGTGAGGTGAGGGAGGTGGGTGCTTTCGCTGGTGGTCTGGACGAGTGTCTCCGAAGAAACGAACCCCCAAAAGGCTATGCTTATATATGATCCCAAAAGGAATTGCCGCCAGTTGGAAAACAAAGAGAGATAAAAAAAAGTTTTTTTTTTTTTTTTTTTGCGGGAGATAAAAAAAAGTTATTATTTCTTTTGTTTAAGACGGGACGGCCGACTAACTCCACCACCCATCCTCCTCACTAACTAGTACTCCCTCCGTAAACAAATATAAGGGCGTTTAGACCACTACTTTAGTGATCTAAATGCTCTTATATTTCTTTACAGAGGGAGTAATTACTGCAGGTGTAAAGCATCCCGACCAAATGAAATTGCGTGGTGATGGGTACAAGGTACTACCAGTGGCGGATCCAGTGGGGGTTCCGTGGGCTGGCACCCTCCAAAAATGCAATTTTTGTTATCTACTCGTAGTCTAATTCTATGTGTATTATAAGGCTAGAATGATAAATTGGCATTTTTTTTATTATACCCTGGCATTTTTGTTGTGAGTGAGAAGACTGGCACCCTGTGGTCAATATCTAGGTCCGCCACTGGTACTCCCTCCATTTCTTTTTAGTCTGCATATAAAATTTGATCAAAGTCAAACTTTGTCAACTTTGACTAAGTTTCTAGGAAAAGATATTAACATTCACAATATCAAATCAATATTATTAGATGCATCATGAAATTAATTTTCATACCATATAGCTTTAGTATTGTAGATGTTGATATATTTTTCTACAAAGTTAGTCAAACTTTAACCAAATTTTATATACAGACTAAAAAAAACAGGAGGGAGTACTATATAACTACAAGGACGGGGCTTGCGTGCGATCACGGCGATCATCGGCTTGTGTTGGTCTGACTACAACGTGAAAGGGTTGGCAAATACGCAAACGTGTTCTTGGTAGATGTTGAACATTCAAAGGTGCCCCAACAGGGCAAAACAACATTCGATGATGCTATCTCTGCCCTTGGGGTCGATTCGAGTGCACCGAGAGTTGTGAGTGTGGTCATCATCTAGTGGAGTGGCGCGCCAACGGAATGGTTGGCGTTTAGCAAAACTTCATGGACGACAACACACACGACTTGCCCGTGCACACCAATGATTCATGGCGTCCAAAACATAGCAATGGGCACGGGCTAGCGTTCGCTCGGAATAACGCTCGAATTTCGTCACGGTGCCTATGTCCGCACAATCGTCATGGTGCTCCCAATAACTTCACGCATGGACAACCGTTGGAAACAAGCAACACACTCTCACCGACTGGGTGCTGCGTCTGCTTAAACCATACACGTTCTGATCCCGAGCTCACATGAGCTCGGGTGAACAGTAAATTCAAAAGTAACTAAAAAAATTCAAAAAAATCTGATTCTTTTGTGTGAAACTTTGACAAATGTTTTCATAGCTTGCAAAATTTCATCACCATATGACATTCGCGGAAAATGTGGCAAAAAAACAAAATTGACGCTCCAAAACGTTATTTTCAGACGCATTTTGGAGCATCGATTTTGTTTTGTTTGCCACATTTTACACAAATGTCATCTGATGATGAAATTTTGCAAGCTATGAAAACATTTGTCAAAGTTGCACACACAAAAATTAGGAATTTTTTGTATTCTTTTTGATTTTACTGTTCACCCGACCTCATGTGAGCTCGGATTAGAACATCACTTTCGTGATATTAGTAGTTATACTGCCAGCACTCTTTCGGGACACTGTAAAACGCAGCATATCCGTCCGTCCATTCCAAGAAGAATACTCGTCCTGGACTAGAAAATTGTCATCGTCATATATGTTGCCTTAAATTTTACTCCCTCCGTCTCATAATATAAGAGCATTTTTGACATTACACTAGTGTCTAAAATGCTCTTATATTAGGGGAGGGAGGGAGTAGTTTCTATCATGATGAGGGGCTCTCATCATAGAGCTGACGTATGATGCCATGGAATTCACTATCTTAGAATTAGTAGCAGCATTCAAAGCTGGAGGAGACCTAATACTAAGACCAGCGACGGTCGTCTTAGTTTGTGGTTATCGATTCTGTGGTCATCACCCAATTTATTATGGACTGCAATCATGGCAGTATGAGAGCATGGTTAATAGTATAGCTAAGAGCCGGTTATATAAAGTTGCCGTGTTACTTGTAGCCAAGCTAATAGTCCACTCATATAATAGTTAGTCATACTAATATGCTATACAATTAATATATAGCCCACTCTTTCTCTCACAAAGGTTGTTGGGGTCTGTGCTACACCCGGTTGTAAACTTGTAGCCCGCTTATCTTCTCTCTCCTCTTCTCTCTCCCCACAAATCTGATGTGGCATCTTTTATAGCTCGCCCGCGTCACTTTATTGTACTTGCTCTGATAATCCACAACGCGACCAATTGATAAACAATTGGTTGTTTGGTCCGATGATTCTCAAGTCAGGCACTTGGTTTTCTCAACAAGAAAAATAGTTGGGCATCTTTTTTTGAAACAAGAGGGAGGGGACTCAATGTTCAATAAGTCAAAAGTGATACAACTCTGCGAAAAAAATATGTTATTGGCCAGGTTAGCGACTAACTTGTGTTGTTACCTTTTTTTTGACGGGTTACTTCGTGACCTTGTTGAAGAGAATTGCCTCGTGCTGTTGTGCTGACCTTCATTGGTTGGGAGGAAATACGTGTACACGCCGTCTTCGGCTGGACGTGACGACAACGACGCGATGTCTTTTATACCTTCTCAAAGACGTTGTTGTGGGCGAAATTGACTTAGTAATAAGTGTTAAATCCATATCATGTAAGAGTTTTGGCCGTGGTTGCCTTTGTCTGTACTTCACTTGTGATATTTTTGCATTTCGTTGCCTTATGTCAACTATAATAAAAACTAGTTGTGTGCATCATATTGAAGTAGAGGCCAGTGGCATCATAATGAAACCAGTGCCGGTCTTCATGGTTTGTGGCTATCGATTCTCTGGTAATCGTGCAATTTCTCATGGACACTCGTGGCAGTATGATAATGGACGACACAGACAATGGATAAACACTTTATGATTTAGTTCGGTAAAAATGATTCTCAAGTTGGGCACTCGGTTTTCCCAATAAAAAAAAAGTCATGCACTCTTTTTCTAGAACAAAGGAGACTCAGATGTGCCCAAAGCTGCTGCATTAGGTCAAAATGGCATGACACGACGAAGAGGACTCCAAAAAAAAAAAACATCTGTCTCCTTGTTAATTGCATACATGACCTTGAAAGTAAAAACTAGGTTGCAATCATGTTGCAACCGGCAACCTCGCCGGAGCTACATATGCCACCATCTCTGTCATGATCCTCTCCATTGTCGGGCAAGGGACTAAGGTCTTCTCCTTTAGGGTTGAGGAAGGCCTACCACAAACATTTACTTGTTTGATCTACAATTCTGACTCCCGAGGTTGATGTAGCAACTTGAGATTTAATGGAAAAAAAAATCCCAAAACAACTTTACAAATCCCCAGAAAACAACATATCTGAGAGCACAGTCAGCCAATCTGGCCGCCTCTTTCATTACACCGATTTGTGGGTTCCACGAGTTTATTGAAGGAACCGGGGGGGGGGGGGGGGGGGGGGGGGGGGAAGAAGCTCCACTCCACCACCATCCTCTACCACTCGTTGTCGCTGGAGGACATCACCATGCGGCATGATGTGAGTCACCCTTAACGCAGGTTGAGGCGAAAGCCTCCATCCACTACTATTATGTACATTGGCGCTCTGGTCTCCTCTCTCTCCCCCTTCGAACGACGAGGTCACCGGGAGAAGGGAGGAGGGGGAGGAGTCGGGAATGTCTTAGTGGCGCATACGAAGGGAAGAGGAAGAAAGAGAATGGAGAGGAGAAAGTGGAGAGAGTAGAGGCAAATATTGGACACTTGGTCCGTTGGAACCCAACCATCTTTTCTTCAGGCTAGAATCATGTCAAATTTCAGGTGGTCTGGTTCGACCCCTTGGCCCGATGAACCCAACCATCTATAGGTAACAGGGCGGCTCAGAAAACCCTGAAGATCCAACAGGGACATAGCCTTCTTTGACTCTAGGGTCAAACAGTTCGTTGCTTGCATTACTTCCCCTAGCCTTTGATGTTGGTGGCTTGCCAAGGCACCGTGTCGCGCGCTGACAATGTCATCTGCTTCGTCCACATCAATCCCAAAGTAATGATCGTCGCGCACGCGTCTTGCAACTTGTGTCATCGCACTCGCTAACGTCTATTTCGACGCCGACGCTATATCACAACCATTGCCACACACGTCGTCTGTGACCGCTCAACAGAACCTGAAATGAAGGTCGGACTGGGAGGCACTCATCTTGCTCCGTCCCGACTCTGCTGGGAGCCGGCCTCGGAGTAGGAGGCGCTCAACCTGCTCCATCTCGACGCCAGGTTCAGTGCCAATTTACTAACGGTATATACACGTAGGGAGAACCTAGGTTTACCTTTTACCTTTTTTTTTTCAAAACCGAGGCTGCCTCATATATTAATTAATAGAGACTAGAGTTTTGAACGCACGAGTCCAGCAAGTACAAGGGGGTGTTACTCTCCCGGCATTATAGTACCCAGTTTCTTAGCCCCGGCGGTGACCCAAGTGAGGGCTTCACTCTTGATGTTGTTTAATAGAATTGGGGGTGGCGTGCTCTTATTACGGAAAACGCGGGCGTTCCTCTTGTTCTAAATGGTCAATCCAATGTGCATGGTGAGGGATGCCATGGCTTTCATGTTGGGAGTGCTCGTCCAATCCTTAATGGAATCTTGAAGGTGCCATGTCCAAGTGTCAAGGTTGACGAGGTTTAGCCACCCGTTGACCAAATTCCAAAGGCGAAGGGTGAAACGACACTTGACGAAGAGGTGCATCCCAGACTCAGGCCTTCGTTTGCAGAGGGGGCAAAGATGACAATTCGGCCATCCCTGGCGTGCTAGGCGATCAGCGGTCCAAATCCGATCCCGGATGGCAAGCCACGCAAAGAACTTCACCCTGGGCGGTGCCCAGACTTTCCACATCGCGTGATCCATAGGAGAGTAGAAGGTTCCGAAGAATTGCGCCGAGTAAGTAGACGCCGTCGAGTAGACGAGGTGCGGACCGAACCTTGCACCTGGGATTGTGCGACAGGTTTGCAGGTCCAACAACTGGTCCGGACCGCGTGAATATTGATCATCATGGATGACGTGGAAACATCCGGGAAAATCTAACGGTGATTCTGGCTGTCTTGCACTTACGAAAATGAGATGTCCTCTCTTCACGTTTGCAAGAAACAGGTACACGTTTTTCTCATGTTTTCTATTTTTTGCGGCAAACTGGCTTTAGCACTAATAAAAATAAAACCAAGACACCATGGAGAAGAGACTGAAACAGTGAAACGAACACTACCGACAAGGAGATGTCGTTGGTCTAGAGAGAGAGGTGCAACACTAAAGGTGTGAAGCGCCGCGACCAAACGAAAATTGCGTGGCGATGGGTACCTTGTACGGCGATCGATCATCGGCTCGTGTTGGTCTGCCTCCAACGGGAAAAGGGTCGGCCAGCGCCAGCCCTGCTCACTGCTGTTCATTTGCTAGATGTTGAACTTTCAAAGATGCCCCAACAGTGCGAAACAAGACGCGTCTATCTGATGGGTCTGATGCTAGCTTGATTTTTTGGGTCTGATTCGATATATTCGAGTGCATCGAGGACTATCAATCTAGTCATCATCTAGTGGATATGTGCTCACTATCTACCAAAACCTTCAACAAAAGCAGAAGGAAAAAATCTCGAAGCAAACGTCAGGGAAACGATATCCGTTTCAGTATGTGATCGTACACGCTACGTCCGACGGTTACTGCTCTGAACGACCTTATATTTCTTTACAGAGGGAGTAATTGCTAGCTTCACGCACTAGGCTTGGCTAAACGCACGCTCGCTCGCCCTCACCAACTGTGTGTTGCATCTTGTCATAGTACTACACGAGTAGTCATTCGAAAGCAATAATTTAGTACTCCCTCTTAAAGAAATATAAGAGCGTTTAGATCACTAGTAACTATTGTACTCCAAGTTAGTACAAAATTGAGTCATTTTTGAGTCACTTATTTTGGGACGGAGGGAGTACTAATTTAGTACTTCCTCTTATATTTTTTACCCGTTAATTGGCTTTATTTATCAAATAAAGTCATGACAACATAAAAGTGCAACCGAAACAAACACCGGCAACAAAGCCTCTTGATGAAATCATAAGTTATATCATAATCGTCTCTTAATTTTTGTGCATGTTAGATAACATGCAGATTTCATACCGATTTTTTTGTCGATGACGATGATAGACCTGGTTACATTATTTTTATTGTTTTGTGATAATGTAAATATATTTTGACAAAACTTTCCTGTATATATTGGCGTACGCATCAAATGCAAATATATTAACAAACTAGATTGATTAAAGGCATGAACCACAAAAGTTTAGACACACTAGATTGCTTAAAGTGAATGTCGTTAGTTCTTTCAGTGCACAATTATAGTTTGGTAAGCGTCGAAATCATGCTCTCTTTTTACACGACTTGACTATTAGATGTCCTGTTCATGGGATATGCGTGTTAAATCATGTTTCTACACATTTTCTCAACGCTTTGTTGACTTTATTGGGTATATTCCATATGTTTTGTGTCAAGAAAATAAATTTTAAAAATCTGCTACACGATTGCATCGATAGGGATTATGACCCCACCCATCCTCGAATGCCTCCCCTCCCCGCCATGTTCTCTTAGCGATAGCTTGGAGGGAGGTATTGGCAACCCGCAGGAGGCAAGGCGTTTAAGAGCTTACGAGACGACATGAAATTTAAGATCCGGGGTGTGTGGCAAAGGGTTTCATGTCTTGATGGTGGATCGATGTTACACTAACAAATGTTAGAGGATTGACAAAGAGACACAACACGCCGCTAGCCAAGGGTGATGGGGGTGACAAAGAAGCTTCGCCAAATTTGATAGGTCGATTGAGATGGTGTCTTTTATGTACAAATATTCTCGATGCTTTTCCGAACTTGTTGTGCGCATATTCCATATATCTAGTTTCAAGGCAATTAGCTTCATTTTTTACTCTGACATAACATTGATGATTATGGTCCCACACATTCTTTAATGGCACAATGCAAAGTTACACCGTCTCCTCCATCTATCTCTTTCTCTATGCACGCTTGGAAGGATGGAGTGGAAAGAGCGTACGTTGTGAGGGGTGCGGGGGCATACAAAGTTTCACGAATATGCCTCTCATGACAGTTGTTGTGTTGCGACGAGCTTCGTGCTCTTGTGTTGTCTCGGTTCATCTTTGCTTTGATGGTGCAAGATGCCTTCCCAACATCCTAATTATCCAGATTTTCTGTGGCGGAGCTCTCAGCCAAAGTTCGTGTTCATGGCGCTCTCTCTCGGCTAACATTGCTCCAATTCTTGCCCTTCCCGACGGAGCATGTGGCCATTCCATGGCACTCGTTGATTGTGGATGCTCCTGTGTTGCGTCTGGGTTTTGGTACGCACGGCGGTGTTGTTGGCCGTTTGCAAAGTCTTGGTATTGTGTTCCAACGGCACACCCCACATCTACTTGTGTCTCTTGTAGTGATGGTCCTTCTATCTGCTAACTAGGTAATTGTCCTCAACGCCAATTGTTTTCTCATCTTCTTTTACCCTTGTCACTTGTACGGTTTCCAGCTCAGTTTTCCTCATAAACGGGGTCAACTTGTTCAGATTTTTGATCTGCTTTCCCTTATAAAGTGGATCAAAATTTTCTTTAAGTGAAATCAAATCTAGAACCTGAACCCTAATAAGCTGGTTCCACCACAAGAAACCTAATCATCCGAGCTAGTTTGCAGCCTCGTCTTGTGAATACGGGATGATAACAAAAAAGGGTGAGGGGCAGGAAGACAAGCGTGTGGAAGGCTGAGACCAGGCCACACAAATCGGATAGGAGAACCGGCCAGACGTTGAAAAATCCGTAAAGAACCACGGTAGGCATGTGTGACATCACGCGCTCCCTTGACCGGTGATGTCAGCCCGCTTTGGTGCCCCTGGTCATCGCTGGCATCACTGGATGGTAGGCCCATGGTTGGGCTGGCGCACGAACATGTGACCTTGACTCATAGCCAGGTCAAGAAGGTCTCTTTTAACAACCGTGGGTCCCTGGCCTAACTAAGAGCATCTCCAACAGCACTCTAAACGGACGTGTATACGCGTTTTAGACGAGGCCCAAAAACTGGCGTCCAGCAGCTCGTCTAAACGGACGTGCAAATATACACATCGTCCAAATCGGTCTCGACGACGTCCACGCGTGGACGATGTGAAGGCGTCGTCCAAAGCTCAACCGCAAGCCAGGTTTCTCCCTCCCGCCGAAACCAGGAAGAGGCGCGCCAACGTCTAGCTGGAGTTGCCGCAGGCGGGTGGATCCACGGGTCCCGGCGCTGGGGTAGCCGCGCACGGGCGTCAAGCTGCAGTGGTCGTGCACGGGGGAGCGGGAGCAAGGGGATGGCCTCTGAACTGAATATATTCAGTGCAGATTAACTGAAATATGTGGTCATGCAGGTTAACTGCATATGTTCAGTGCTACTGAACTGAAAATTTTATTCAGAGAGGATTTATTTAGATACTCTGCTGGTACTGCTGAATATGTTCAGTGATACTAATGTTGCTACTGCTACTTATATAGAGAATTTTCTTTGATATTGATGCTGCTAGGTAGGCTATATGATGTAGTGCTAAATGAAACTTGTGTCGAATTTTTCGTAGATGGAAGGCGACGAGAGTTTTCAGGGCATGTTGAACTTCGGTGTCTCAAGACAAGTGCCGGATAGTTCAATTGGAGAGCAAGAGTTGCCGATGCCGCCAACTCAAGAAACGTCTACATCTGTGAAAGCAAAATCCACCAAGGGGAAGAATTGGTCTAGTCAAGAGGATGATTTGTTGGTGGCAGCATGGGCGCACACTAGTTTGGATGCTTTGATAGGAACGGATCAATCATAAATTCTTATTGGGGTAGGATTTATGATTACTATAGCAGTTTGAAAAGTAGCCATTAGAAACCAATGCAACTATAAATCGTTTTGCATTACCACTGAAATGGTAGTCGAATCGGTAGTTACAAAATAATATTAAAATATAGGAGAGAGAATATAGACGTTCCATATATAGACATTGTGCTGTAAAACTGGACGTGTATACCAAAGAATCTTTTTAGACCATTGTCTATATGGATATATAGACATCCAAATTTACACATGCTATTGGAGATGCTCTAACGACACATCATTAGCAATCGATCAATTTGGAGCATTACAGCATCTACAGCCGGATTTGGCAAATCCGACCCCTCAAACGTCCGCGGACGTGTACGGCGCGTCCGCGGACACTGACCGGTCAAGTATTAAATTACCAATTTCACAACCGGACACCTCAATTAGCATATCTCAAATCCATACAAACCCATGCAACTACGTAAACGATGTTATATCGTCCGGCTACTACAACATGCCATCGGACTAGCAAAATTTGGCATGTTTGGCTATGGTGGAGAAGATCATCCACGGCTGCCCTTGCCTTTCCCGGCGCCCTTGCCGTCCTTCTCGCGGAAGTACTGGTCGAAGACACAGTAGGGATCGAGCCGGATCTGCTCGTCGTCGGAGCTGTCATCACTGTCGATGTCCTCCTTCTCCTCCTTTGGTGGCAGTCCGCCCATGGCACGGACCGCCCGATTCTGCTCTCGGGCGAGGGCGCGCATGTTCCTCCGCTGCCGCTTCTTCACAATGCGGGCGCGGATGACTTCCTCCTCTACGGCGGCCCACGCCGCCGCATCAGCCACCTTCGCCGCCGCCATGTCGGCAGCGAGACGGGGCTTGCTACTTGTAGACTGCGTTGGTATTTCCCTGAAGAGGAGAGGATGATGCAGTATAGTAGAGATAATTATTTCCCTCAGTTAAGAACCAAGGTTATCAATCCAGTAGGAGAACCAAGCAAAATTCCGTTAAGCGCACCTGCACACAAGAGCAAACACTTGCACCCAACGCAAATAAGAAGGTTGTCAATCCTCTTAGCGGTTATTTGCAAGGATTAAATCTTATAGAGGTAAATAGATAAACTAAAATACTAATTAAAATAAAAGTAAATAAATTAGAGTAAGGTATTTTTAGGTTTTTTTATATATGATAAAGTAGACCCGTGGGCCATAGTTTTCACCAGAGGCTTCTCTCTCGAACACATAGCATACGGCGGGTAAACAAATTACTATTGGGCAATTGATAGAAAAACAAATAATTATGACGGATTCATGGCAATGATCATGTATATAGGCATCACGTCCGAGACAAGTAGACCGACTCCTGCCTGCATCTACTACTATTACTCCACCCATCGACCTCTATGCAGCATGCATCTAGGGTATTAAGTATGAAACAGAGTAACGCCTTAAGCAAGATGACATGATGTAGACAAAGTAAACTCAAGCAATATGATTAAACCCCATCTTTTTATCCTTAATGACAATAATACAAATACGTGTCATGTCCCCTTCTGTCACTGGGATTGAGCACCGCAAGATTGAATCCATCACAAAGCACCTCTCCCATTGCAAGACAAATCAATCTAGTAGGCCAAACCAAATCGATAGATCGGAGAGAAATACAAAGCTATAATAATCATGCATAAAAGAGTTCAGAGAAGACTCAAATATTTCTCATGAATAATCTGATCATAAACTCACAATTCATCGGATCCCAATAAACACACCGCAAAAGAAGATTACATCGGATAGAACTCCAAGAATATCGAGGAGAACATGGTATTGAAGATCAAAGAGAGAGAAGAAGCCATCTAGCTACTAGCTATGGACCCGTAGGTCTGTGGTAAACTATTCATATATCATCGGAAGGGCAGCAAGGTTGATGAAGAAGCCCTCCGTGATCGATTACCCCGCCGGCAGAGTACCGGAAAAGGCCTCCAGATGGGATCGCAGATGAACAGAGGCTTGCGGCGGCGGAAAGGTTTTCTCTTCTGTCTCTCTGGTATATTGGGAATATTTGGGAATTTATAGCGCTGGAATTAGGTCAGGAGGAGCAACGAGGGGCCCTACCTGTTGGGGAACGTTGCATGGGAAACAAAAATTTTCCTACGCACACATAAGATCTATCCATGGTGATGAGCATCTACGAGAGGGAGAGTGAATCTACATACCCTTGTAGATCGCTAAGCGGAAGCGTTAATAAACGCGGTTGATGTAGTCGAACGTCTTCGCGATCCAAATCGCCGAGCGTCCCGCGATCCAATCACGATCCTTCCGATCTAGTGCCGAACGGACGGCACCTCCGCGTTCAACACACGTACGGCTTGATGACGCCTTCACCTCCTCGATCCAGCGAGCGATGATGAAGTAGTGGTTGAGTTCCAGCAGCACGACGGCGTGGTGATGGTGGTGAGGAACAATCTCTGCAGGGCTTCGCCAAGCACTACGGAGATTATGACGGAGGAACTAGAGGGTTAGGGTTGCCGCACACGGCTTGGGGAAATCTTGATGTGTCCCGTGTGCTAGCCCTGCCCCTCTATTTATATGTTGAGCCTTGGGGTCTAAACTTGGAGTAAAAGCCTCCTCCGGGTCGGTTTTGCCCGCACAAGGTCGGTTTGGCCCGCAGGGAAAGAGTCCAACTCGGATCCCTGCCGAACCGTGCACAGCCGCGCACAAGCGGTAGTACCGCTTCACACAAGCGGTAGTACCGCTTGGGCGGTAGTACCGCTTCACACAAGCGGTAGTACCGCTCCGGCGGTAGTACCGCTTCACCAAGCGGTAGTACCGCTTACGCGGCAGCAAAACTACTTTTGCACTTTCCAATACCTTGTGGGCTTTATCCCTTTGGCTCATATAAAGTGTTGCTGCACCCGAACACTTCGGTAAACATCCGGAACCCCTTCCGGTGAACTCCGGAACCCTTCCAGAGATCAAAACACTATTATCACATATATCAATCTTTACCTCCGGACTATTCCGGAGATCCTCGTCATGTCCGGGATCTTATCCGGGACTCCGAACAACTTTCGGTCACCAACATAATAACTCAATTATACTAATCGTCACCAAACGTTAAGTGTGTAGACCCTGCGGGTTCGAGAACTATGTAGACATGACCGAGACACCTCTACGGCCAATAACCAATAGCGGGACCTGGATGCCCATATTGGCTCCTACATATTCTACGAAGATCTTTATCGGTCGAACCTCTATGTCAAGGATTCAGTTAATCCCGTATGCTGTTCCCTTTGTTCTTCGGTATGTTACTTGCCCGAGATTCGATCGTCGGTATCACTATACCTAGTTCAATCTCGTTACCGGCAAGTCTCTTTACTCGTTCCGTAACACAAGATCTCGTGGCTAACACTTTAGTCACATTGCTTGCAAGGCTCATTGTGATGTTGTATTACCGAGTGGGCCCTGAGATACCTCTCCGTCATACGGAGTAACAAATCCCAGTCTTGATCCATGCCAACCCAACAGACACCCTCGGAGATACCTGTAGAGCACCTTTATAGTCACCCAGTTACGTTGCGACGTTTGATACACACAAGGTATTCCTCCGGTGTTAGTGAGTTGCATGATCTCATGGTCAAAGGAACAGATACTTGACATGCAGAAAACAATAGCAATAAACTGACACGATCAAATGCTACGTTTACAGTTTGGGTCTTGTCCATCACATCATTCTCCTAATGATGTGATCCCGTTATCAAATGACATCTCATGTCAATGGCTAGGAAACCTTAACCATCTTTGATCAACGAGCTAGTCAACTAGAGGCTTACTAGGGACACAGTGTTGTCTATGTACCCACACATGTATTTGAGTTTCCAATCAATACAATTATAGCATGGATAATAAACGATTATCATGAACAAGGAAATATAATAATAACCAATTTATTATTGCCTCTAGGGCATATTTCCAACAGTCTCCCACTTGCACTAGAGTCAATAATCTAGTTCACATCACTATGTGATTTACATTGTAATGAATCGAACACCCATGCAGTTCTGGTGTTGTTCATGTTTAGCCCTTGGAAGAGGTTTAGTCATCGGATCTGCAACATTTAGATCCGTGTGTACTTTGGAAATATTTATGTCGTCCTCCTTGATGTAATCGCGGATGGAATTGAAACGTCGCTTTATGTGTCTGGTCCTCTTGTGAAATCTTGGTTCCTTGGCTAGAGCAATGGCACCAGTATTATCACAAAACAGAGTCATTGGGTTAAGTGCACTAGGCACTACTCCAAGATCTGTCATGAACTCCTTCATCCAGACACCTTCCTTCGCCGCCTCCGAGGCAGCGATGTACTCCGCTTCGCATGTAGAATCTGCTACCACGCTTTGCTTGGAACTGCACCAGCTAACCGCACCCCCATTAAGAATAAATACGTATCCGGTTTGCGACTTAGAGTCATCCGGATCAGTGTCAAAGCTTGCATCGACGTAACCCTTTACGACGAGCTCTTGATCACCTCCATAAACGAGAAACATGTCCTTAGTCCTTTTCAGGTACTTCAGGATATTCTTGACCGCCGTCCAGTGTTCCATTCCTGGATCACTTTGAAACCTTCCGACCATACTTATGGCAAGGCTGACATCGGGTCTTGTGCACAGCATTGCATACATGATAGAGCCTATGGCCGAAGCATAGGGGATGACACTCATCTTTTCTCTATCTTCTGCAGTCACTGGGCATTGAGTCTTACTCAACTTCACACCTTGCAAAACAGGCAAGAACCCCTTCTTGGACTGATCCATTTTGAACTTCTTCAAAATCTTATCAAGGTATGTGCTTTGTGAAAGTCCTATTAAGCGTCTTGATCTATCTCTATAGATCTTGATGCCTAATATGAAAGCAGCTTCTCCTAGGTCCTTCATTGAAAAACTCTTGTTCAAATATTCCTTTACGCTTTCCAGCATTTCTATATTGTTTCCAATCAGCAATATGTCATCCACATATAATATTAGAAACGCTATAGAGCTCCCACTCACTTTCTTGTAAATACAAGCTTCTCCGTAAACTTGTATAAACTCGAACGCTTTGATCACCTCATCAAAACGAAGATTCCAACTCCGAGATGCTTGCACCAGTCCATAAATGGATCGCTGGAGTTTGCAAACTTTGTCAGCATTCTCTGGATCGACAAAACCTTCTGGTTGCATCATATACAACTCTTCCTTAAGGTAACCGTTAAGGAACGCTGTTTTGACATCCATCTGCCAAATTTCATAATCGAAAAAGGCAGCTATTGCTAACATGATTCTGACGGACTTAAGCATCGCTACGGGTGAGAAGGTCTCATCGTAGTCAACTCCTTGAACTTGTGAAAAACCCTTTGCCACAAGTCGAGCTTTATAGACGGTGACATTACCGTCCGCGTCCGTCTTCCTCTTAAAGATCCATTTGTTCTGAATGGCCTTACGCCCTTCAGGTAATACTTCCAAAGTCCATACTTTGTTTTCATACATGGATCCCATCTCGGATTTCATGGCCTCTAACCACTTCTCGGAATCCGGGCTCATCATCGCTTCTCCATAGCTCGTAGGTTCATCGTTGTCTAACAACATGACTTCTAAGACAGGGTTGCCGTACCACTCAGGAGCAGTACGCGTCCTTGTCGACCTACGAGGTTCGATAGAAACTTGATCCAAAGCTTCATGATCATCATCATTAACTTCCTCTTCAGCTAATGTAGGCTCCACAGAAACAACTTTCTGCGCTGCGCTACTCTCAGGTTGAAGTAAAGGTTCAACAACCTCATCAAGTTCTATCTTCCTCCCACTCAATTCTTTCGAGAGAAACTCTTTCTCAAGAAATGTTCCGTTTTTAGCGACAAACACTTTGCCTTCGGATCTGAGGTAGAAGGTATACCCAACTGTCTCTTTTGGGTATCCTATGAAGACGCATTTCTCCGCTTTGGGTTCCAGCTTTTCAGGCTGAAGCTTTTTGACATAAGCATCACATCCCCAAACTTTAAGAAACGACAGCTTTGGCTTCTTGCCAAACCAAAGTTCATATGGCGTCGTCTCAACGGATTTCGATGGTGCCCTATTTAAAGTGAATGCAGCTGTCTCTAATGCATAACCCCAAAACGATAGTGGCAAATCGGCAAGAGACATCATAGATCGCACCATATCCAATAAGGTTCGATTACGACGTTCGGACACACCATTACGCTGTGGTGTTCCAGGCGGTGTTAATTGTGAAACAATTCCACACTGTCTTAAGTGACTGCCAAACTCATAACTCAGATATTCTCCTCCTCGATCAGATCGTAGGAATTTAATCTTCTTGTTACGATGATTCTCAACTTCACTCTGAAATTGTTTGAACTTTTCAAATGTTTCAGACTTGTGTTTCATTAAGTAAATATACCCATATCTACTTAAGTCATCAGTGAAGGTGAGAAAGTAACGATAACCACCGCGCGCCTCAATGCTCATCGGACCGCACACATCAGTATGTATGATTTCCAATAAGTCACTTGCCCGTTCCATTGTTCCAGAGAACGGAGTTTTAGTCATCTTGCTCATGAGGCATGGCTCACATGTGTCAAGTGATTCAAAATCAAGTGACTCCAAAAGTCCATCAGCATGGAGCTTCCTCATGCGTTTTACGCCAATATGACCTAAACGGCAGTGCCACAAGAAAGTGGTATTATCATTATCAATTCTACATCTTTTGGCATCAATGTTATGAACATGTGTATCATTACTATCGAGATTCAATAAGAATAAACCCCTCACATCGGGTGCATGACCATAAAAGATATTACTCATATAAATAGAACAACCATTATTCTCTGATTTAAATGAGTAACCGTCTCGCAATAAACAAGATCCAGATATAATGTTCATGCTTAACGCAGGCACCAAATAACACTTATTTAGGTTCATCACTAATCCCGACGGTAATCGAAGAGCGAGCGTGCCGACGGCGATCACATCAACCTTGGAACCATTTCCCACGCGCATCGTCACTTCGTCCTTTGCCAGCCTCCGTCTATTCCGCAGTTCCTGTTTTGAGTTGCAAATATGAGCAACCGCACCGGTATCAAATACCCAGGCACTACAACGAGAGTTGGTAAGGTACACATCAATAACATGTATATCATATATACCTTGTTTGTTGTTGGCCGCCTTCTTGTCAGCCAAATACTTGGGGCAATTCCGCTTCCAGTGTCCAGTTCCCTTGCAATGAAAACACACAGTTTCTGGTTTGGGTCCAGCCTTGGGTTTCTTCACGAGAGGAGCAACTGCTTTGCCACTCTTCTTGGAGTTACCCTTCTTACCCTTGCCATTTTTCTTGAAACTAGTGGTTTTATTGACCATCAACACTTGATGCTCCTTCTGAATTTCAGACTCAGCGGCTTTCAGCATCGCAAACAGCTCGGCGACTGACTTGTTCATCCCGTGCATGTTATAGTTCAACACGAAGCTCTTGTAGCTAGGTGGCAATGATTGAAGAACTCTGTCAGTGATAGCCTCTGGCGGAAGGGGCATCCCTAACTCAGCCAGACGGGTGGAGTACCCAGACATTCTGAGCACGTGATCACTGATAGACCCGTTCTCCTCCATCTTGCAAGCATAGAACTTATCGGAGATCTCATATCTCTCGATCCGGGCATTCTTCTGAAAGATAAACTTCAACTCCTGGAACATCTCATATGCTCCATGACGTTCAAAACGTCTTTGAAGTCCCGGTTCTAAGCCATACAACATTGCACATTGAACTATTGAGTAATCATCAGAACGAGCCTGCCAGGCGTTCACAACGTCTAGAGACTCAACTGGAGCGGGTGGATCACCAAGCGGTGCATCAAGGACATAAGCCTTCTGGGAAGCCGTAAGGATAATCCTTAGATTACGGGCCCAGTCCACAAAGTTACTTCCATCATCTTTCAACTTAGCTTTCTCTAGGAACGCATTAAAATTCAGGGGTGCTACTGCGCGAGCCATGATCTACAACATAAATATAGCAAAGACAACTTAGACTATTGTTCTAGATAATGAGTTTAGTTAATCATATTACTTAAAAACTCCCACTCAAATTGACATCCCTCCGGTCATTCGAGTGTAACATGATCCAAATCCACCAACTCAAGTCCGATCATCACGTGAGTTGAGGTGGTTTCAATGGTGAACATCTTCATGTTGATCATATCTACTATATGACTCATGTTCGACCTTTCGGTCTCTTGTGTTCCGAGGCTATGTCTGTACATGCTAGGCTCGTCAAGTTTAACCCGAGTGTTCCGCACGTGCAACATGGCTTACACCCGTTGTATGCGAACGTAGAGTCTATCACACCCGATCATCACGGCGTGTCTCGAAACGACGAACTTTCGCAACGGTGCACACTTGGGGAGAACACAATTTATCTTGAAATTTAAGTGAGGGATCACCTTATAATGCTACCGTCGTCCTAAGCAAAATAAGATGCATAAAAGGATTAACATCACATGCAAATCATAAGTGACATGATATGGCCATGAACTTGTGCTTTTGATCTCCATCTCCAAAGCACCGGCATGATCTCCATCGTCACCGGCATGACACCATGATCTCCATCATATTGATCTCCATCAACGTGTCGCCATAAGGTTGTCGCGCCGACTGTTGCTTCCACGACTATAGCTAACGTTTAGCGATAAAGTAAAGCATTACATAGCGCTTAATGATTGACACGCAGGTCATACAATAATTAAAGACAACTCTATGGCTCCTGCCAGTTGCCGTACTCATCGACATGCAAGTCGTGATATTCTATACAACACATGATCATCTCATACATCACATATATCTCATCATGTAATTGGCCATATCACATCACAACATACCCTGCAAAAACAAGTTAGACGTCCTCTAATTGTTGTTGCAAATTTTACGTGGCTGCTACGGGTTTGCAAGAACCGTTCTTACCTACGCAAAACCACAACGTGGTGTAGTGATTGCTTTTTGATCTTCTAAAAGAACCCTCTTCATTGAAATCGATTCAACTAAAGTGAGAGAGACAGACACCCGCTAGCCATCTTTATGCAACGAAGTTACATGTCAGTTGAAGGAACCTGTCTCGCGTAAGTGTACGCGTAATGTCGGTCCGGGCCGCTTCATCTCACAGTACCGCCGAATCAAATATCAACTAGTAACGGCAAGCAATATGTATACACCCACGCCCACAACTCGTTTGTGTTCTACTCGAGATCTCATCTACGCATAGACCTAGCTCATGATGCCACTGTTGGGGAACGTTGCATGGGAAACAAAAATTTTCCTACGCACACATAAGATCTATCCATGGTGATGAGCATCTACGAGAGGGAGAGTGAATCTACATACCCTTGTAGATCGCTAAGCGGAAGCGTTAATAAACGCGGTTGATGTAGTCGAACGTCTTCGCGATCCAAATCGCCGAGCGTCCCGCGATCCAATCACGATCCTTCCGATCTAGTGCCGAACGGACGGCACCTCCGCGTTCAACACACGTACGGCTTGATGACGCCTTCACCTCCTCGATCCAGCGAGCGATGATGAAGTAGTGGTTGAGTTCCAGCAGCACGACGGCGTGGTGATGGTGGTGAGGAACAATCTCTGCAGGGCTTCGCCAAGCACTACGGAGATTATGACGGAGGAACTAGAGGGTTAGGGTTGCCGCACACGGCTTGGGGAAATCTTGATGTGTCCCGTGTGCTAGCCCTGCCCCTCTATTTATATGTTGAGCCTTGGGGTCTAAACTTGGAGTAAAAGCCTCCTCCGGGTCGGTTTTGCCCGCACAAGGTCGGTTTGGCCCGCAGGGAAAGAGTCCAACTCGGATCCCTGCTGAACCGTGCACAGCCGCGCACAAGCGGTAGTACCGCTTCACACAAGCGGTAGTACCGCTTGGGCGGTAGTACCGCTTCACACAAGCGGTAGTACCGCTCCGGCGGTAGTACCGCTTCACCAAGCGGTAGTACCGCTTACGCGGCAGCAAAACTACTTTTGCACTTTCCAATACCTTGTGGGCTTTATCCCTTTGGCTCATATAAAGTGTTGCTGCACCCGAACACTTCGGTAAACATCCGGAACCCCTTCCGGTGAACTCCGGAACCCTTCCAGAGATCAAAACACTATTATCACATATATCAATCTTTACCTCCGGACTATTCCGGAGATCCTCGTCATGTCCGGGATCTTATCCGGGACTCCGAACAACTTTCGGTCACCAACATAATAACTCAATTATACTAATCGTCACCAAACGTTAAGTGTGTAGACCCTGCGGGTTCGAGAACTATGTAGACATGACTGAGACACCTCTACGGCCAATAACCAATAGCGGGACCTGGATGCCCATATTGGCTCCTACATATTCTACGAAGATCTTTATCGGTCGAACCTCTATGTCAAGGATTCAGTTAATCCCGTATGCTGTTCCCTTTGTTCTTCGGTATGTTACTTGCCCGAGATTCGATCGTCGGTATCACTATACCTAGTTCAATCTCGTTACCGGCAAGTCTCTTTACTCGTTCCGTAACACAAGATCTCGTGGCTAACACTTTAGTCACATTGCTTGCAAGGCTCATTGTGATGTTGTATTACCGAGTGGGCCCTGAGATACCTCTCCGTCATACGGAGTAACAAATCCCAGTCTTGATCCATGCCAACCCAACAGACACCCTCGGAGATACCTGTAGAGCACCTTTATAGTCACCCAGTTACGTTGCGACGTTTGATACACACAAGGTATTCCTCCGGTGTTAGTGAGTTGCATGATCTCATGGTCAAAGGAACAGATACTTGACATGCAGAAAACAATAGCAATAAACTGACACGATCAAATGCTACGTTTACAGTTTGGGTCTTGTCCATCACATCATTCTCCTAATGATGTGATCCCGTTATCAAATGACATCTCATGTCAATGGCTAGGAAACCTTAACCATCTTTGATCAACGAGCTAGTCAACTAGAGGCTTACTAGGGACACAGTGTTGTCTATGTACCCACACATGTATTTGAGTTTCCAATCAATACAATTATAGCATGGATAATAAACGATTATCATGAACAAGGAAATATAATAATAACCAATTTATTATTGCCTCTAGGGCATATTTCCAACACTACCCCCCTAGGCGCGCCCTCCAGGCTTGTCGCCTCCTCATGGCTCTTCTGGTCTTCTCCCGAAGCTTCGTGGGTCTCTTCTGGTCCAGAAAAAATTAAATCCAAAGTTTTTTTCTCGTTTGGACACTTTTTGATAATGATTTTCTGAAAAGGCAAAAACAAGCAGAAAACAACAACTGACACTGGGCACTGGGTTAATAGGTTAGTCCCAAAAAATGATATATAATGGCATATAATTGCATATAAAACATTCAAGATTGATACTATAATAGCATGGAACAATAAAAAATTATAGATACGTTGGAGACGTATCAAGCATCCCGAAGCTTAATTCCTGCTCATCCTCGAGTAGGTAAATGATAAAAACAGAATTTTTGATGTGGAATGCTACCTATCATGTTTCATCATGTAATCTCTCTCTTAGGGTATGAATAATAAGAACCGAATGATTCAAAGCAATAGTCTATAATTTGATATAAAGACATCAATACTCAGGCATACTAATAAACAATCATGTCTTTCAAAATAAAAATGCTAAAGAACGTTATCCCTAAAAATCATATAATCCTGTCATGTTCCATCTTCTTAACACAAAGTATTTATCATGCACTACCCCGATGACAAGCCGAGCAATTGGTTCATACTTTTTAATGCGCTTCAGCTTTTTCAACCCCCACGCATTACATGAGCACAAGCCATGGATATAGCACTATGGGTGGAATAGAGTGTGGTGGTAGATATAAATAAGAGAAGTCAAAAATAAGAAGATAGTCTCACATCGACGAGGCTAATCCGCGGGCTATGGAGATGTCCATCAATTGATGTCAATGCGAGGAGTAGGGATTGCCATGCAACGGATGCACTAAGAGCTATATGTGTATGAAAGCTCAACATGAAAACTAAGTGGGTGTGCATCCAACTTGCCTGCTCATGAAGACCTCGGGCATTTGAGGAAGCCCGTCATCGGAATATACAAGCCAAGTTCTATAATGAAAAATTCCCACTAGTATATGAAAGTGACGAAATAGGAGACTTTCTATATGAAAAACATGGTGCTAATCCGAAGCACAAGTGTGGAAAAAGGATAGTAACATTGCCCCTTCTCTCTTTTTCTCTCATTTTTTTCGTGGCTCTTTTTGGCCTCTTTTTTTTCGTCCGGAGTCTCATCCCGACTTGTGGGGGAATCATGGCCTCCATCATCCTTTCCTCACTGGGACAATGCTCTAATAATGATGATCATCACACTTTTATTTACTTACAACTCAATATTACAACTCGATACTAGAACAAAAATATGACTCTATATGAATGCCTCTGGCAGTGTACCAGGATGTGCAATGATGCTAGCGTAACATGTATGAAAATGATGAACGGTGGCTGAGCCACAAATACTATGTCAGCTATATGATCATGCAAAGCAATATGACAATGATGATGTATGTCATAAAAACGGAACGGTGGAAGTTGCATGGCAATATATCTCGGAATGGCTATGGAAATGCTATGATAGGTAGGTATGGTGGCTGTTTTGAGGAAGATATAAAGAGGCTTAAGTGTGATAGAGCGTATCATATCACGGGGTTTGGATGCACCGGCGAAGTTTGCACCAACTCTCGATGTGAGAAAGGGCAATGCACGGTACCGAAGAGGCTAGCAAATTGCAGAAGGGTGGGAGTGCGTATAATCCATGCACTCACATTAGTCATAAAGAACTCACATACTTATTGCGAAAGTTTATTAGCCCTCGAAGCAAAGTACTACTACGCATGCCCCTAGGGGGATAGATTGGTAGGACAAGTCCATCGCTCGTCCCCGACCGCCACTCATAAGTAGACAATCAACAATAAATCATGCTCCAACTTCTTAACATAACGACAGATCATACGTGCATGCTTCGGGAATCACAAACCTTAACACCAATATTCTTACTAAACCACAATTATCTACTAATACCTCCCACATATTACCATCTTAATATCGCAAAACTATTGCAAGGAATCAAACTTATCATATTCAGTGATCTACATGAAAGTTTTTATTATATCCCTCTTGAATACCTATCATATCAGGACCAAATTCATAACCCGTGCATATTACCATTGCTATTCATTAGACTCTCAAAAAGATATAAGTGAAGCATGAGAGTGCAACTATTTATTTAAAATATAACCACCGCCGTGTTCTAAAAGATATAAGTGAAGCACTAGAGCAACTGCTTAGCTCAAAAGATATAAGTGAAGCACATAGAGTATTCTAACAAATCACGAATAATGTGTGTCCCTCTCAAAAAGGCGTGTTCAGCAAAGATTATTGTGATAAACTAAAATGCAAACAAAAGCAAACAAACTATATCACAAGACGCTCCAAGTAAAATGCATATCATGTGATGAATAAAAATATAGCTCCAAGTGAGTTACTGATAGATTGTAGATGAAAGAGGGGATGCCTTCCGGGGCATCCCCAAGCTTAGACGCTTGAGTCTTTCTTTAATATTACCTTGGGGTGACTTGGGAATCCCCAAGCTTAGGCTCTTGCCGCTCCTTATTCCTTTGTCCATCGTAGTCTCATTCAAAACTTGAAAAATTCAGCACACAAAACTCAACAGAAACCTCGTGAGATCCGTTAGTATAACAAACAAATCTTAAACTTTAGGTACTCTTATAAATTGATTCATATTTAATATTGGCACAATGCTACTGTACTCCAACTTCTCCATGACTCATACCCCCTGATACGATCCATAGTTTCATCAAAACAAGCAAACTATGCAACAAAAAACAGAATCTGTCTAAAACAGAACAGTCTGTAAAGATCTATTTAAAAGCCATACTTCTGTAACTCCAAAAATTCTGAAAAATTAGGACAACGTAAACAATTCATATACCAATACTGTGTAAACATTTCAGATTTTTCTAATGCTCTAGTACAGAATTAAAATTCCAGCACTGGACGCAAAACTTTTTGTTTTCCAAACAGCATCAATTATACTATCATCAACATCATTCCAAAGCATTAGTTGGCACAAACACTAATTAAAACATAAAAATACAATCATAACAGAGGCTATAATTGTGTAAACACTGAATAACAGAAAGTAAAAGCATAAATTTATTTTATTCATTGGGTTGCCTCCCAAAAAGCGCTATTGTTTTATGCCCCTAACAAGGCATAATGCACAGTCTCAAGTGTTGTCATTCTTCAAGTTAATTCCATAGGTGGCCCTCATAATAGATTCATAAGGGGCTTTAATTCTCTTTCTAGGGAAGTGTTCCATCCCTTTCTTTAGTGGAAATTGAAATCTTATATTACCTTCTTTCATATCAATAATAGCACCTATTGTTCGTGGAAAAGGCCTACCAAGTATTATGGGGCAAGAAGGATTGCATTCAATATCAAGAACAATAAAGTCCACGGGCACATAATTTCTATTTGCAAGAATAAGCACATCATTTATTCTACCCAATGGCTTTTTAATAGTGGAATCCGCAAGATGAAAATTAAGGGAACAAGGATCCATGTCGGTGAGACCTAGCACGTCACATAAAGATTTTGGTATAGTGGAGACACTAGCACCTAGATCACACAAAGCATTGCATTCATAATCTTTGATTTTAACTTGGGACATTTGCATTTGTGCCCCTAACTGGAACCCACTACTCGGATTTGCCCCTAATTTTCAGGTATGCTCAAATTTGCCCCTCTGCCATCAAGTCACCTTATAGAAATGCCCTTCTGTGCCGTTACCGTCTGGTTACTGTTCACCCGGCGGTCAAAGCCCTTTGACCGGACGGTAACGGCACAGAAGGGCATTTCTATAAGGTGACTTGACGGCAGAGAGGAAAATTTGAGCATACCTGAAAATTAGGGGCAAATCTGAGTAGTGGGTTCCCGTTAGGGGCACAAATGTAAATGTCCCTTTTAACTTTGATAGTAGGTTCCCATTCATCATGTAATTTTTTAGGAATTGAAACTTCCAACTCAAGTTTCTCTTCATGAGCTTTTAATATAGCTTCTACAATATGTTTAGTGAAAGCTTTATTTTGTTCATAGGCATTAGGTGAATTAATCATGGATTGCAACAAGGAAATGCATTCAACTAAAGAACAATTATCATAATTAAAATCCTTGTAATCCAAAGTAGTGGGCACATCACTATTTAAAGTTTTAACCTCTCCAAACCCACTTTTATCATTTTTATCATTAAGATTATGACCCTCCAAGCAAGTGGGACTCCTTCTATCTAAAGTTGACTATTTTTCTGTCCCTTTTTCATCAAATTTTATGTTACTAAATAATGATTCAATAGGGGTGACACCAATCATTTTAATATCTTCATCATTACTACGATAGAAACCGGGTGGAATCGCTTTTTCTAGAAATTCTCGCTTAGCTCTCAACCTAGCGGTCCTTTCTTTACTTTCATTAATAAAGACATAGATAGCTTTAATAGACTCATTTATATCATGCTTGGGTGGCAAAATTTTAGTTTTGAGATTTTTCACATCATGAGCAATTCTATCCATGTTCCTAGCCAATTCATCAACTCTATTCAAATTTTCTTCTATCATAGCATTGAAATTCTTTTGCGAATTAATAAATTCTTTAATATTACTTTCAAGATCAGTAGGTATCCTATTATTATTATTATTATTATTATTATTATTATTATTTTTATTATTATTATTATAAGAATTACCATGAGGATTGCCATAATTATTAGAGGAATTTCCAGGAAACAGTCCAGGATTGAAATTACCATTATATGCATTGTTGTTGAAATTATTTCTGGAGACAAAATTCACATCAAAAGCATCATTATTTTGCTCAATCAAGGTAGACAATGGCACATTATTAGGATCAATATGAGCATTTTTACTACCAACCAATTTCAATAAAGCATCCATCTTATATATCACTCAAAGTACTAATTTTTTCAACAGAATTTACCTTCTTACCAGTTGGAGTTCGTTCAGTGTGCCATTGAGAATAATTTCTCATGATATTATCAAGAAGTTTTGTAGCTTCTCCCAATGTAATTTCCATAAAAGTACCACCTGCGGCAGAGTCTAGAAAATTTCTAGAGACAAAGTTTAGTCCCGCATAAATTTTTTGTATGATCATCCATAAATTTAAGCCATGAGTTGGGCAATTTCTTATCATTAATTTCATTGTCTCCCAAGATTGTGCAACATGTTCATGCTCAAGTTGCTTAATATTCGTAATTTGATTTCTTAAAGAAATAATTTTAGCGGGAGGAAAACACTTGGTAATAAAAGCATCCTTACACTTATCCCAAGAATCAATACTATTTCTAGGCAAGGATGAAAACCAAGTTTTAGCACGGTCTCGTAGTGAGAATGAAAATAATTTCTATTTGACAATATCATTATCCACATCCTTTTTCTTTTGCATATCACAAAGCTCAACGAAAGTATTTAGATGGGATGCAGCATCTTCATTAGTGTTGGGGAACGCAGCAGAAAACAAAAATTTCCGGTACTGCGAGCACGCCCAGGATCACTATGGAGATGCATACAGGGTTTGATTTGATCGTTACCGACTCTTAGCGCAGCGAAAGTAGAGTCGATGTAGATCGTCGGTGCAGATCCCCGCAGCTAGGATTTACAACCTCCCAACCGCGAGGATGTACTCCCTCGTCAGTCCCTCGGATAGCCCTTCGGGAGGCGGTCGGACAGTCCCCCGGACGGTGTCACGCACAGCCCTTCGGGAGGCACTCACAGAAACTCGGACGGTCACTTGGACAGCCCTTCGGGAGGCACTCTCGAACAGCCCCTCGGGCAAAAAATATCGAACCTACGACCTCTCTACGGGGTTTCACACATACGGTGTCATCTATCCGGCAGGGCTTCGCCGTTCAGAACTAGTTCCCACCGGAACCCAGACAGCCTTTCGGCTCTACGAAACTATTTCGCGGGGAGGGAGAGAGAAGGCCAGATCCTGCATGGCATTTGTATGTGAGAAAGAGTTGGAGTGTGGAGAGTGCCTCTCCATTTCTATTTATAGGAAATCCCAAGGGGTAGGGTGGAACTCAAAATACCCAAAAAACCCATCATATGGATTTTCCAAAGGGGCAAAATGGGAAGGCTAGAGGAGCTCCATGGAGGAGCTCCTCCTTGGCCGGCCACCCCCCATGTGCCCCCCCAAAGGGGGTTCCTTAGTCCCCAAGTCCTTCTAGAAGCCTTTTGGGAAAAGCCCTAAAAGGTGGCTTTCCATAAAGTAATCAAAAAGTGCTTTTCACTATTCATGGAAACATTTTTCCGCGACCGTTAAATCCGAAAATATTTCTGTAGGTCTTAGAACATTTCCAGTACCCACTAAAATAATTTTGGATGCGTTCTGAAACAATTCCGGATTAGTGATTTTCATCTGCGAAAAGCAACCAAAGCGGTTCCGACAGCTCCGGAACATTTCTGGGTTTTTTCTCCGAAAAATCACAGAAGTTCCCAGAATAATTCTGGCACCCTCCAAGAATTTCCAGGCGTGTGCCGAAACCAATTTCACTTAATGGTATACCGTGAAACAACTTTTCAGTTTTACCAAAACTCTTCCGGTGTTCTCTCTCCGGAACTCTTCCGTTGTCTCCGAAACTTTTCCGGTGACTTTCTCTCAGACTCCCTGTCTAGTATTCAGCAGATAGATGACCCTTAAGCGTGTGAGCCTATAGGTTCGGTGAAGCATAGACATGACCGGAACACTTTCCGATCAATGATCAACATCGGAGCCGTGGACACCCATATTGACCCCTATACCCACACGAATAAATATTCGAGTGAACCTCCAGTTGCCGTGTGCTATTCCTGTTGCTTCGCGATATGTTACAAACACCCGAGGTGAGACTTATCGGCATCATCGTGGATTAACAACTTGTCCACTATGCCAAATACCTCGTTTCCGGTTTTGTTCTCTTTTCTCATTCCCGTGTTCCAGCATCCCTGTGATCAAATCACATTGTGTCTGGCCAGACAATGGTGGATACTGTAACACCGAGAGGGCCCAGAGATATCTCTCCATCGACGGAGGAGCAAATCCCAATCTTGAGCTATCAAGTTACTTGACATACTTTCCCATGAACCCGTAAGCCGTCGTATTAGCCACGCAGTTACGGATGACGTTTCACAAACCCCAAAGTTCATGAATCAAGCATGAAAAAACTTGATACTCTCATGGTCTAAGGAATTATGCAAAGATAAACTTGCTCTGTGTTATTAACCATTAACTTGTGATGAATGTATCTCATAGCATAACATCAATTCGGGTCGATTCAACACAAGTGTTCTTCTAACAATGTGCCCTCAAAGTTGCCAGCATAGTCATGCCCATGATCAGGAAAATTGAACCATCATGCAACACTTGAGCTAGTCTTAGAGGCCAGACTAGGAATACATTTTACCGTTTATTATTCCACACGTGCATATGAGTCTTCCTCCGAGCCTCGTGGTTATTGTAGACTCGAGAACCATAACAGTTATTGCACGGAATATAAACTTAATTACAAACATGGGGATAAATAATAACATTTATTATTGCCTCTAGGGCATGTATCCTACAGACTCCCACTTGCACTAGAGTCAATAATCTAGTCAATGCTAAAACACTTTACACCTATGGCATACCGGTGTAAAATATGCTTCACTTGTGGTATAGCCTGATGTCCAACGGATCTGACAACTTCAGTTCCGTGTGTATCTTTGCATCTCCTCGCGTTTTCACGCTTTCACAAAATTCATATTTTGTGTGGACTTGGCTTTGTATATATGTGAATCACTGGTCAAACCTTGATTCCTCAGACTGAGCTATGGAGCAACTATCTACAATAGTGTCCCATTGACCAAAACCATCTTGGAACCATACTAGGTTCATGAATGAACTATATGATTCAACATCTTCTTTGTCGCTTCCAAAGCATCAACATACTTAGCCTTTGTTATAGAAATCACCACAGTAACCTGTTTGGAATAATTTCCAACTACCGTGCCACCATATCGTGTTTTACACAAAACCCTGAACTTAAATCGAAAATCGCATGGAGCATTGATGAAGACTGTATCGATGTAATTACTTACAACGAGCACTTCATAATCTCTGCTTGCGAGAAAACATGTCATCAGTGCTACTTTAGTACTCAATGACATTTTTCACTGTTGTCCCATGATTTGTACTTTGATCACTTTGGTATCTATACTCGCAACAGCTTGGGAGTATCAGACATATCTGGTTGTTTTACATACCATGGAATACATGATTAATCCAAACACAAGAGTGTGTGGAATCTCCATCATGTATTTTGCTCATTAGTGTTTTGGGACACCGAGTCTTGCAAAAACTCTTTCCATGTGGCTTCGGCAAGAATCACTCCTTGGCGTTTTAATGCTAAACTGTTTTAGCATCTTGTTAATATGTATTTTGGCTTAGCCCTATTAGGCAATTCTATCTCGTAGATAATTATGCCTAATATCAAGGCTACCCAGCCCAAGTACTTCATCGTAAAACTATTTTTCAATGAATTTCTAATTCGTGTCAAGAAATTTATATTATTTCCAATTAACAAGGTGTCAAGCACACAAGGTTTTTAGAAATATTATTATGCTCCCACTTACTTTCTTGTAACCACAAGCATCTTCGTTATCCATTGATGAAATCAAACTCTTTTGACTATTTCATCAAAATGAAGATTCCAACTCCTTTTTGCTCTCTTTTGTCCATTGCTGGAACTTTGAAGTTTGCACACTCACTAGCATCCTCTGGATCGACAAAATACTTTGGACTGTATCACATACAAGTCCTAGTTTGTGTTCCCATTTCATGGAAATCCTTTTGTCATCCATGTTTCATATCTCATGATTGAAATATGTATTAATTGCAAGTTTAACCCGAATCGAGTTTAAGCATCGCTACGGTGAGACAATCTCATCATAGTCAATTCCTTGAATTGTTATTGCAACAAGTCGAGCTTTATGGATAAAACATTTTATCCACATTAGTTTATAGTTCCATTAATGTTCGTTAGACTCCAAGTCTTCCGAAGGGTTTATCAAGATTTAATCTTGAATCATTTATATGGAAACTATCTCGGATAATATTGGCATTTAGCCAATCCCGGAGTCAGGGCCCATCAACGCTTCCTTGTGTATCGTAGGTATACTGTTGTCTAACAACAATATCTCGTTTGCACACCTGAGAGGTTTGCACGAGTTTTGCCTACGTGGTTCAGTTGCAAGTTCGACCGAAGTCCATACATTTTATTGTAGAGGCTTCCGTATCAGTCGCAGAAGTAAACTCTGGAATTGCTTCCGAGGTTTCTTTCCCTTGTCATGATAACGAAGATACTGTTATCTTGTCGAGTTGCACTGTCCTCCCACTCACCCTTTTGTAAGAACCATTTTCTACAAAATCATACCGTTCTTTGTGGCAAACTTTTTGCCTCGGTATAGTGAGGGAGGAATACCCAATAACTTGGGATAACCTACAAAGTAGTACTTGTCTGATTTGGAATAGGTTTGTAAATATTTTACACAAGCCCCATATTCCAAATGTTAAGAAAAGACAGAACATGGTTGAGCGTACCATACCATGGCGTCATTTCAACAGATTTGATGGCGCTCTTTTTAGTGTAAAAGCCGCAGTCTCTAAAGCATTACCTTTTAAAAGGGATAATGGCAAATTGATTTATGTCATCTTTGATCTTACCATGTCATAAATGGTTTGATTACATCTTCACGGACATTCCACTCACAGTGGTGCTCCGGGAGGTGTAAGTTATGAAAGTCTTTTCACAACTCATCAGACATTCGCTAAACTTGTAACTCAAATATTCCTTTCCGCAATCTAATTGCAGAAACATAATTTTCTTGTTACAATAATTCCTACTTCATTTTGAAAACCTTTTGAATGACTTCAAAAGATCCAGACTTATGTCTCATCAAGTAAATATCCATATATCTACTTGAGTCATTTCTGAAGATAGACAAATCCACTACTAGCAACAACATTTATCGGACTACACACATCGAAATGTATGATCACCAATAAGTTTGTTGCTCGTTCATTATGGCCTGTGAACAGTATTTTAGTCACTTCACTTTTTGGACGAAAGTTGCAAGTGTCAGATGATTCATAATCAAATGACTTCAAAATCCATCATAATGGAATTTCTCCATGCGGGTTTCTCCAATGTGACCAAATGCAGTGCCACACATATGTGGTATTCTTTTAGTCTTGCGACAATTAGCGTCAGTGTTATGGATGTATCATATTACCATCAATATTCATAACATACATCCCATCCATGATGGAAGCATGTCCCTTATGTTCTTTTATGAACAACCCTCTTGCAACAAACATTGTGCAATGGGCTAGAGTGTATAAAACTCTAAAATGAATTATGAAAGTAAACACAGAGGTAATATATTGTTATCAATATTCATAACATACATCTCATTCATAATGAAAGTATGGCCCTTATGTTATTCATAACACCGAACATCAAAAAGTTCTCTTATGAACAACCTTCTTGCAAGATACTTCATGCAATGGGCTAGAGTGTATAAAAACTCTAAAATGAATTATGAAAATAAATACATAGGTAATGTACCGAGTATAGCAACTTTTACTATGTTCCCAGTGCATATCCAAACCTCATTACTGGCAAGTCTTTTAGGCCATAGTAGTTCTTGCATCGAGTCGCAACAGAATGCAATCGAGCGGGTATCTCTGTGATCAACTCACAATACCCAAGAATCAGTGATTAACATGTTTAATCATAATTCCCAAGAACTATTTCTTTGACCAGCCTTCCATACATCAATAACTTGTATGACATTCATATATGAGCTGGATATTCCAGTCTTCTCTCTTTTTGCCTTTATACTTCTAACAGTTTAACTTTCAGTATTTCTCCTACTCTCAGAAGAAGCACCCAATTTAAAGAGTGGCGTTAGCCCCGGACTTCCTAGGCGTGTAAGTCACACTAACACCCTTTGGACACTTCCTTTCTCTTTAAGTTGTTGTTTTATTCACCATTATCATCTGACTGGCGTTCTTCTAGATCCCTCTCTTATCAGTCAAATGCCCAGTAAACACTTTACTAATACTTTGCAAAACAAACATTGCTTTGGATATTTCATATCTTTTAGCCTTTGTTTGTATCTGAAACTAATTTTCAGTTCCATGAATATCACATAACTATCCCAAACTTTCGAAGTTCGGGTCTCATGGAAGCAAACATATTGCACTTTGACCGTAACGGAATTCTAGCTTTTGGATCGAAGGACGAGAGTCACATCGTCCATCGCATTAGCGGGAGAATACCGAAAGCATGCGATAGGACAACGTCCTTCTCGGCACTCTTGAGGACAATCCTCACATTACGTTACCAACCGTAAAGTTTTAACCAGATATTTAACAGTTATTCAATTTTAATAGGGAAGGTGGAAACGCGAGCCATTCTTCTATAACTATTATGCAAATAACACTTAGAAAGTGTCCATAATTAATTGCACTAAGAATTAAAAGAATTAATTCTAAAGTGCGCTCCCACTCAAATCAATATCTCTCATAATTGATTGTGAGTGATACAAGACCCGCATTTCAATTGTTTGCCATTGGTGTAACACCACTGATGACGAAAATCTCAACTGGTAGGCCAGCTTGCCAATCACATCTCTATGCGATTCTTGTTCATCTTTCGATGGGCGTGTTCCGAGCTCATGACGGTCATGCCTGAATGTCAAGACAACCAAGTGATCTCGCTACGAGGTCTCAACTCACCCGCCTTACACCTCTCTAATCATTCGTACCCGTGTGACACGGCGCACCCCGAAAAGATACGTGTTTTAGACGGTGCTACACTTGGGAGAACACTAACTACCTGATATTTTTAAGTGAGAGATCACCCTAATAAAAAGCGACTACCGCACAATCAAAAGGGTGCATCATAAGGGATAAACATCTCAGGCAATTCATAATAGCATGATATGGTATAGCCCTTTCTGACGGAGAAGTCTTTAATTCTTCGTCTTCGGCATTCGCGTCGGTGTTCACCTTCGCGAAGTTTGCCACCACCTTGTCGATGCACCAAATGATATTGCTATTTCTATAGCTAATAAAATAAGTGCATTACTTAAGGTTGACACGCAGGTCATTAAAGTGACAATCATATGGCTCCAGCCATCATGCCGAATCATGACACGCAGGTCATGTTAATTTACATTATATAGTAATCTCATACATAATCAAATTATTATGAGAACTGCTATGCCACATCACATGCCTTCTCATGTCATCCTGCAAAACCAAGTTAGACGCCTCTAATCGGTTTATGCAAAATTTTATTTTACGTGGCTTCTAAGGTTTCGAAACAAACCGAAGCTACCAACGTCCATCATCAAGTATGATTATTCAAGTCGCTAGATTAATTTTCCGGGGTGTAGGAAACACAAGATAATAAAATCTCGGGCCCCATACTGAACTTCGTCATATGCATGACCCCCGTGCAGATCATATCTGCATCGCCCTTTTGTCTGCGAAATTTCATCTTTCTTTTAACTATGGTGGAATTGAATGAACTGTTAGCACTTCGTTGATCAATCAGGATCGCGGATTGCCAGAACTTTGAAACTCCACCATGCCGTTATCAAGATCAGAAATACGCAAATTTCAGGTAAGCAACAAGATCATCGGGTAACAGATTTCATCTGCTACCCGCACAAATAATTTTCAGTAATAGAACTCGTCTACTACAAATTATATTGTGCAACACCCATACATCTCTATGTATTCTAGATCGTAACCTGCATCTACGCATAGCACAGCTCATGATGCCACTGTTGGGGAACGCAGCAGAAAACAAAAATTTCCGGTACTGCGAGCACGCCCACGATCACTATGGAGATGCATACAGGGTTTGATCTAATCGTTACCGACTCGTAGCGCAGCGGAAGTAGAGTCGATGTAGATTGTCAGTGCAGATCCCCGCAGCTAGGATTTACAACCCCCCCTACCGCGAGGATGTACTCCCTCGTCAGTCCCTTGGATAGCCCTTCGGGAGGCGGTCGGATAGTCCCCCGGACGGTGTCACGGACAGCCCTTCAGGAGGCACTCACAGAAACTCGGACGGTCACTCGGACAGCCCTTCGGGAGGCACTCTCGAATAGCCCCTCGGGCAAAAAAGATCGAACCTATGACCTCTCTACGGGGTTGCACACATACGGTGTCATCTATTCGGCAGGGCTTCGCCGCCCAAAACTAGTTCCCACCGGAACCCAGACAGCCTTTCGGCTCTACGAAACTATTTTGCGGGGAGGGAGAGAGAAGGCCAGATCTTGCATGGCATTTGTATGTGAGAAAGAGTTGGAGTGTCGAGAGTGCCTCTCCACCTCTATTTATAGGAAATCCCAAGGGGTAGGGTGGAACTCAAAATACCCAAAAAACCCATCATATGGATTTTCCAAAGGGGCAAAATGGGAAGGCTAGAGGAGCTCCATGGAGGAGCTCCTCCTTGGCCGGCCACCCCCCATGTGGGCCCTCCCAAAGGGGGTTCCTTAGTCCTCAAGTCCATCTAGAAGCCTTTTGGGAAAAGCCCTAAAAGGTGGCTTTCCATAAAGTAACCAAAAAGTGCTTTTCACTATTCACGGAAACATTTTTCCGCGACCGTTAAATCCGAAAATATTTCTATAGGTCTTAGAACATTTCCAGTACCCACTAAAATAATTTTGGACACGTTCCAAAACAATTCCGAATTAGTGATTTTCATCTGCGAAAAGCAACCAAAGCGGTTCCGGCAGCTCCGGAACATTTCCGGGTTTTTTCTCCGAAAAATCCCAGAAGTTCCCAGAACAATTCTGGCACCCTCCAAGAATTTCCAGGCGTGTGCCGAAACCAATTTGACTTAATGGTATACCGTGAAACAACTTTTTAGTTTTACCGAAACTCTTCCGGTGTTCTCTCTCCGAAACTCTTCCGTTGTCTCCGAAACTTTTCCGGTGACTTTCTCTCAGACTCCCTGTCTAGTATTCAGAAGATAGATGACCTTAAGCGTGTGAGCCTATAGGTTCGGTGAAGCATAGACATGACCGGAACACTTTTCGATCAATGATCAACATCGGAGTCGTGGACACCCATATTGACCCCTATACCCACACAAATAAATATTCGAGTGAACCTCCAGTTGCCGTGTGCTATTCCTGTTGCTTCGCGATATGTTACAAACACCCGAGGTGAGACTTATCGGCATCCCCGTGGATCAACAACTTGTCCACTATGCCAGTTACCTCGTTACCGGTTTTGTTCTCTTTTCTCGCTCCCGTGTTCCGGCATCCCTGTGATCAAATCTCATTGTGTCTGGCCAGACGATAATGGATACCGTAACACCGAGAGGGCCCAGAGATATCTCTCCATCGTTGGAGGAGCAAATCCCAATCTTGAGCTATCAAGTTACTTGACATACTTTCCCATGAACCCGTAAGCCGCCGTAATAGCCACCCAGTTAAGGATGACGTTTAACAAACCCCAAAGTTCATGAATCAAGCATGAAGAAACTCGATACTCTCATGGTCTAAGGAATTATGCAAACGTAAACTTCCTCTGTGTTATTAACCATTAACTTGTGACGAATGTATCTCATAGCATAACATCAATTCGGGTCGATTCAACACAAGTGTTCTTCTAACAATGTGCCCTCAAAGTTGCCAGCATAGTCATGCCCATGATCAGGAAAACAGAACCATCATGCAACACTTGAGCTAGTCTAAGAGGCCAGACTAGGAATACATTTTACAGTTTATTATTCCACACGTGCATATGAGTCTTCCTTCGAGCCTCGTGGTTATTGTAGACTCGAGAACCATAGCAGTTATAGCACGGAATATAAACTTAATTACGAACATGGGGATAAATAATAACATTTATTATTGCCTCTAGGGCATATCTCCTACAGACTCCCGCTTGCACTAGAGTCAATAATCTAGTCAATGCTAAAACACTTTACACCTATGGCATACCGGTGTAAAATATGTTTCGCTTGTGGTATAGCCTGATGTCCAACGGATCTGACAACTTCAGTTCCGTGTGTATCTTTGCATCTCCTCACGTTTTCACGCTTTCACAAAATTCATATTTTGTGTGGACTTGGCTTTGTATGTATGTGAATCACTGGTCAAACCTTGATTCCTCAGACTGAGCTATGGAGCAACTATCTACAATAGTGTCCCATTGACCAAAGCCATCTTGGAACCATACTAAGTTCACGAATGAACTATATGATTCAACATCTTCTTTGTCGCTTCCAAAGCGTCAACATACTTAGCCTTTGTTATAGAAATCGCCACAGTAACCTGTTTGGTTCATGCTTTTTTAACGCGCTTCAGCCTTTTCAACCCCCACGCAATACATGAGCTCAAGCCATGGATATAGCACTATAGGTGGAATAGAGTATAATGGTAGAGATCAATAAGGAGAAGTCAAAAAGGGAGAAAGTCTCGCATTGACTAGGCGGATCAACGGGCTATGAAGATGCCCATCAATCGATATCAATGCGAGTAGTAGGGATTGCCATGCAACGGATGCACTAAGAGCTATAAGTGTATGAAAGCTCAAACTGAAAACTAAGTGGGTGTGCATCCAACTTTCTTGCTCATGAAGACCTCGGGCATTTGAGGAAGCCCATCATCGGAATATACAAGCCAAGTTCTATAATGAAAAATTCCCACTAGTATATGGAGGTGACAACATAGGAGACTCTCTATATGAAGAACATGGTGCTAATCTGAAGCACAAGTGTGGAAAAAGGATAGTAACATTGCCCCATCTCTCTTTTTCTCTCATTTCATTCTTTTTATTTTCTCCCTTTTTTTCTTTTTTTTGTGGGCTCTTTTTGGCCTCTTTTTTTTCTTTTCTTATTTTTTTTTCGTCCGGAGTCTCATCCCGACTTGTGGGGGAATCATAGTCTCCATCATCCTTTCCTCACTGGGACAATGCTCTAATAATGATGATCATCACACTTTTATTTACTTATAGCTCGATATTACAACTCGATAAAAACTATACAAGATGACTCTATATGAATGCCTCTGGCAGTGTACCAGGATGTGCAACGATCTAGCATAGCAAAGATATCAAAAAATGGACAAGCCATGAAAATATCATGCTAGCTATCTTACGATCATGCAAAGCAATATGAAAATGAATGCTCAAGTCATGTATATGATGATGATGGAAGTTGCATGGCAATATATCTTGGAATGGCTATGGAAATGCCATGATAGGTAGGTATGGTGGCTGTTTTGAGGAAGATATAAGGAGGCTTATGTGTGATAGAGCGTATCATATCA
The DNA here is from genome assembly GCA_039707655.1 of Elymus sibiricus. Taxonomy (NCBI): domain Eukaryota; kingdom Viridiplantae; phylum Streptophyta; class Magnoliopsida; order Poales; family Poaceae; genus Elymus; species Elymus sibiricus. Next base: position 51,028,424 of record CM077668.1, read on the forward strand.
CGGGGTTTGGATGCACCGGCGAAGTTTGCACCGACTCTCGTGGTGAGAAAGGGCAATGCACGGTATCGAAGAGGCTAGCAAATTGCGGAAAGGTGAGAGTGCATATAATCCATGGACTCACATTAGTCATAAAGAACTCACATACTTATTGCGAAAGTCTATTAGCCCTCGAAGCAAAGTACTACTATGCATGCCCCTAGGGTGGAGGTTGGTAGGAGTTAACCATCATGTGCCCCGACCTCCACCCAAAGGAAGACACTTAATAATAAATAATGCTCCAACTTCTTAGCATAACTAAAGACTATACGTGCATGCTTCGGGAATCACAAACCTTAACACCAATATTCTTACTAAACCACAATTATTCACTAGTACCTCCCACATATCACCATCTTAATATCGCAAAACTATTGCAAGGAATCAAACTTATCATGTTCAGTGATCTACCAGTTTTATGTAGGATTTTATGACTAACCATGTGAATGACCAATTCCTGTTGGCTCTCTAAATAGATATAAGTGAAGCATGAGAGTTTAATTCTTTCTACAAAAGACCACACTCTAATAAATATAAGTGAAGCAAAAGAGCATTCTACAAATAACGGTTTCCTAAATGTAGAGAAACAGGCATCAAAACTCCAAATGATATAAGTGAAGCACATGAAGCATTCTATAAAGCCATACTCAAAAGATATAAGTGAAGTGCATGAAGCATTCTATAAATCAATCAAGGACTATCTCATACCAGCATGGTGCATTATTAAAAGGGAAAAATAAACACAAAAGACGCTCCAAGAATTTACGCATATCATGTGAACAAAACAAAAACCGAGACATACCGATAATTGTCGAAGAAAGATGGGATGCCTTCCGGGGCATCCCCAAGCTTAGACGCTTGAGTCTCATTGAATATTTACTTGGGGTGCCTTGGGCATCCCCAAGCTTGAACTCTTGCCTCTCCTTATTCTTCTCATATCGATACCTCCTCGATCTTCGAACACTTCATCCACACAAAACTTAACCGAACTTTTTATTAGAGGGGTTAGTACATATAACATCAAATCCCATCATGTCCTTGTTGGGGAACGTTGCATGGGAAACAAAAATTTTCCTACGCACACACAAGATCTATCCATGGTGATGAGCATCTACGAGAGGGAGAGTGAATCTACATACCCTTGTAGATCGCTAAGCGGAAGCGTTTAAGAAACGCGGTTGATGTAGTCGAACGTCTCCGCGATCCAAATCGCAAGTCGTCCCTCGATCCGATCACGAACTAGCGCCGAACGGACGGCACCTCCGCGTTCAACACACGTACGGCTTGATGACGCCTTCACCTCCTCGATCCAGCGAGCGATGGTGAAGTAGTGGTTGAGTTCCAGCAGCACGACGGCGTGGTGATGGTGGTGAGGAACAATCTCTGCAGGGCTTCGCCAAACACTACGGAGATTATGACGGAGGAACTAGAGGGTTAGGGTTGCCGCACACGGCTTGGGGAAATCTTGATGTGTCCCGTGTGCTAGCCCTGCCCCTCTATTTATATGTTGAGCCTTGGGGTCTAAACTTGGAGTAAAAGCCTCCTCCAGGTCGGTTTTGCCCGCACAAGGTCGGTTTGGCCCGCAGGGAAAGAGTCCAACTCGGACCCCTGCCGAATCGTGCACAGCCGCACACAAGCGGTAGTACCGCTTCACACAAGCGGTAGTACCGCTTGGGCGGTAGTACCGCTTCACACAAGCGGTAGTACCGCTCGGGCGGTAGTACCGCTTCACACAAGCGGTAGTACCGCTTACGCGGCAGCAAAACTACTTTTTGCACTTTCCAATACCTCGTGGGCTTTATCCCTTTGGCCCATATAAAGTGTTGCTGCACCCGAACACTTCGGTAAACATCCGGAACCCCTTCCGGTGAACTCCGGAACCCTTCCGGAGATCAAAACACTATTATCACATATATCAATCTTTACCTCCGGACTATTCCGGAGATACTCGTCATGTCCGGGATCTTATCCGGGACTCCGAACAACTTTCGGTCACCAACATAATAACTCAATTATACTAATCGTCACCAAACGTTAAGTGTGTAGACCCTGCGGGTTCGAGAACTATGTAGACATGACCGAGACACCTCTACGGCCAATAACCAATAGCGGGACCTGGATGCCCATATTGGCTCCTACATATTCTACGAAGATCTTTATCGGTCGAACCTCTATGTCAAGGATTCAGTTAATCCCGTATGCTGTTCCCTTTGTTCTTCGGTATGTTACTTGCCCGAGATTCGATCGTCGGTATCACTATACCTAGTTTAATCTCGTTACCGGCAAGTCTCTTTACTCGTTCCGTAATACAAGATCTCGTGGCTAACACTTTAGTCACATTGCTTGCAAGGCTCATTGTGATGTTGTATTACCGAGTGGGCCCTGAGATACCTCTCCGTCACACGGAGTAACAAATCCCAGTCTTGATCCATGCCAACCCAACAGACACCCTCGGAGATACCTGTAGAGCACCTTTATAGTCACCCAGTTACGTTGCGACGTTTGATACACACAAGGTATTCCTCCGGTGTCAGTGAGTTGCATGATCTCATGGTCAAAGGAACAGATACTTGACATGCAGAAAACAATAGCAATAAACTGACACGATCAAATGCTACGTTTACAGTTTGGGTCTTGTCCATCACATCATTCTCCTAATGATGTGATCCCGTTATCAAATGACATCTCATGTCCATGGCTAGGAAACCTTAACCATCTTTGATCAACAAGCTAGTCAACTAGAGGCTTACTAGGGACACAGTGTTGTCTATGTACCCACACATGTATTTGAGTTTCCAATCAATACAATTATAGCATGGATAATAAACGATTATCATGAACAAGGAAATATAATAATAACCAATTTATTATTGCCTCTAGGGCATATTTCCAACAGTCTCCCACTTGCACTAGAGTCAATAATCTAGTTCACATCACTATGTGATTTACATTGTAATGAATCGAACACCCATGCAGTTCTGGTGTTGTTCATGTTTAGCCCTTGGAAGAGGTTTAGTCATCGGATCTGCAACATTTAGATCCGTGTGTACTTTGCAAATATTTATGTCGTCCTCCTTGATGTAATCGCGGATGGAATTGAAACGTCGTTTTATGTGTCTGGTCCTCTTGTGAAATCTTGGTTCCTTGGCTAGAGCAATGGCACCAGTGTTATCACAAAACAGAGTCATTGGGTTAAGCGCACTAGGCACTACTCCAAGATCTGTCATGAACTCCTTCATCCAGACACCTTCCTTCGCCGCCTCCGAGGCTGCGATGTACTCCGCTTCGCATGTAGAATCAGCTACCACGCTTTGCTTGGAACTGCACCAGCTAACCGCACCCCCATTAAGAATAAATACGTATCCGGTTTGCGACTTAGAGTCATCCGGATCAGTGTCAAAGCTTGCATCGACGTAACCCTTTACGACGAGCTCTTGATCACCTCCATAGACGAGAAACATGTCCTTAGTCCTTTTCAGGTACTTCAGGATATTCTTGACCGCTGTCCAGTGTTCCATTCCTGGATCACTTTGAAACCTTCCGACCATACTTATGGCAAGGCTGACATCGGGTCTTGTGCACAGCATTGCATACATGATAGAGCCTATGGCTGAAGCATAGGGGATGACACTCATCTTTTCTCTATCTTCTGCAGTCACTGGGCATTGAGTCTTACTCAACTTCACACCTTGCAAAACAGGCAAGAACCCCTTCTTGGACTGATCCATTTTGAACTTCTTCAAAATCTTATCAAGGTATGTGCTTTGTGAAAGTCCTATTAAACGTCTTGATCTATCTCTATAGATCTTGATGCCTAATATGAAAGCAGCTTCTCCTAGGTCCTTCATTGAAAAACTCTTGTTCAAATATTCCTTTACACTTTCCAGCATTTCTATATTGTTTCCAATCAGCAATATGTCATCCACATATAATATTAGAAACGCTATAGAGCTCCCACTCACTTTCTTGTAAATACAAGCTTCTCCGTAAACTTGTATAAACTCGAACGCTTTGATCACCTCATCAAAACGAAGATTCCAACTCCGAGATGCTTGCACCAGTCCATAAATGGATCGCTGGAGTTTGCAAACTTTGTCAGCATTCTCTGGATCGACAAAACCTTCTGGTTGCATCATATACAACTCTTCCTTAAGGTAACCGTTAAGGAACGCTGTTTTGACATCCATCTGCCAAATTTCATAATCGAAAAAGGCAGCTATTGCTAACATGATTCTGACGGACTTAAGCATCGCTACGGGTGAGAAGGTCTCATCGTAGTCAACTCCTTGAACTTGTGAAAAACCCTTTGCCACAAGTCGAGCTTTATAGACGGTGACATTGCTGTCCGCGTCCGTCTTCCTCTTAAAGATCCATTTGTTCTGAATGGCCTTACGCCCTTCAGGTAATACTTCCAAAGTCCATACTTTGTTTTCATACATGGATCCCATCTCGGATTTCATGGCCTCTAACCACTTCTCGGAATCCGGGCTCATCATCGCTTCTCCATAGCTCGTAGGTTCATCGTTGTCTAACAACATGATGTCTAAGACAGGGTTGCCGCACCACTCGGGAGCAGTACGCGTCCTTGTCGACCTACGAGGTTTGATAGCAACTTGATCCAAAGCTTCATGATCATCATCATTAACTTCCTCTTCAGCTAATGTAGGCTCCACAGAAACAACTTTCTGCGCTGCGCTACTCTCACGTTGAAGTAAAGGTTCAACAACCTCATCAAGTTCTATCTTCCTCCCACTCAATTCTTTCGAGAGAAACTCTTTCTCAAGAAATGTTCCGTTTTTAGCGACAAACACTTTGCCTTCGGATCTGAGGTAGAAGGTATACCCAACTGTCTCTTTTGGGTATCCTATGAAGACGCATTTCTCCGCTTTGGGTTCCAGCTTTTCAGGCTGAAGCTTTTTGACATAAGCATCACATCCCCAAACTTTAAGAAACGACAGCTTTGGCTTCTTGCCAAACCAAAGTTCATATGGTGTCGTCTCAACGGATTTCGATGGTGCCCTATTTAAAGTGAATGCAGCTGTCTCTAATGCATAACCCCAAAACGATAGTGGCAAATCGGCAAGAGACATCATAGATCGCACCATATCCAATAAGGTTCGATTACGACGTTCGGACACACCATTACGCTGTGGTGTTCCAGGCGGTGTTAATTGTGAAACAATTCCACACTGTCTTAAGTGACTGCCAAACTCATAACTCAGATATTCTCCTCCTCGATCAGATCGTAGGAATTTAATCTTCTTGTTACGATGATTCTCAACTTCACTCTGAAATTGTTTGAACTTTTCAAATGTTTCAGACTTGTGTTTCATTAAGTAAATATACCCATATCTACTTAAGTCATCAGTGAAGGTGAGAAAGTAACGATAACCACCGCGCGCCTCAATGCTCATCGGACCGCACACATCAGTATGTATGATTTCCAACAAGTCACTTGCCCGTTCCATTGTTCCAGAGAACGGAGTTTTAGTCATCTTGCCCATGAGGCATGGCTCACATGTGTCAAGTGATTCAAAATCAAGTGACTCCAAAAGTCCATCAGCATGGAGCTTCTTCATGCGTTTTACGCCAATATGACCTAAACGGCAGTGCCACAAGAAAGTGGTATTATCATTATCAATTCTACATCTTTTGGCATCAATGTTATGAACATGTGTATCATTACTATCGAGATTCAATAAGAATAAACCCCTCACATTGGGTGCATGACCATAAAAGATATTACTCATATAAATAGAACAACCATTATTCTCTGATTTAAATGAGTAACCGTCTCGCAATAAACAAGATCCAGATATAATGTTCATGCTTAACGCAGGCACCAAATAACACTTATTTAGGTTCATCACTAATCCCGACGGTAATCGAAGAGCGAGCGTGCCGACGGCGATCACATCAACCTTGGAACCATTTCCCACGCGCATCGTCACTTCGTCCTTTGCCAGCCTCCGTCTATTCCGTAGTTCCTGTTTTGAGTTGCAAATATGAGCAACCGCACCGGTATCAAATACCCAGGCACTATAACGAGAGTTGGTAAGGTACACATCAATAACATGTATATCATATATACCTTGTTTGTTGTTGGCCGCCTTCTTGTCAGCCAAATACTTGGGGCAATTCCGCTTCCAGTGTCCAGTTCCCTTGCAATGAAAACACACAGTTTCTGGTTTGGGTCCAGCCTTGGGTTTCTTCACGAGAGGAGCAACTGCTTTGCCACTCTGCTTGGAGTTACCCTTCTTACCCTTGCCATTTTTCTTGAAACTAGTGGTTTTATTGACCATCAACACTTGATGCTCCTTCTGAATTTCAGACTCAGCGGCTTTCAGCATCGCAAACAGCTCGGCGACTGACTTGTTCATCCCGTGCATGTTATAGTTCAACACGAAGCTCTTGTAGCTAGGTGGCAATGATTGAAGAACTCTGTCAGTGATAGCCTCTGGCGGAAGGGGCATCCCTAACTCAGCCAGACGGGTGGAGTACCCAGACATTCTGAGCACATGATCACTGATAGACCCGTTCTCCTCCATCTTGCAAGCATAGAACTTATCGGAGATCTCATATCTCTCGATCCGGGCATTCTTCTGAAAGATAAACTTCAACTCCTGGAACATCTCATATGCTCCATGACGTTCAAAACGTCTTTGAAGTCCCGGTTCTAAGCCATACAACATTGCACATTGAACTATTGAGTAATCATCAGAACGAGCCTGCCAGGCGTTCACAACGTCTAGAGACTCAACTGGAGCGGGTGGATCACCAAGCGGTGCATCAAGGACATAAGCCTTCTGGGAAGCCGTAAGGATAATCCTTAGATTACGGGCCCAGTCCACAAAGTTACTTCCATCATCTTTCAACTTAGCTTTCTCTAGGAACGCATTAAAATTCAGGGGTGCTACTGCGCGAGCCATGATCTACAACATAAATATAGCAAAGACAACTTAGACTATTGTTCTTAGATAATGAGTTTAGTTAATCATATTTTAAAAAACTCCCACTCAAATTGACATCCCTCCGATCATTCGAGTGTAACATGATCCAAATCCACCAACTCAAGTCCGATCATCACGTGAGTTGAGGTGGTTTCAATGGTGAACATCTTCATGTTGATCATATCTACTATATGACTCATGTTTGACCTTTCGGTCTCTTGTGTTCCGAGGCCATGTCTGTACATGCTAGGCTCGTCAAGTTTAACCCGAGTGTTCCGCACGTGTAACATGGCTTACACCCGTTGTATGCGAACGTAGAGTCTATCACACCCGATCGTCACGGCGTGTCTCGAAACGACGAACTTTCGCAACGGTGCACACTTGGGGAGAACACAATTTTATCTTGAAATTTAAGTGAGGGATCACCTTATAATGCTACCGTCGTCCTAAGCAAAATAAGATGCATAAAAGGATTAACATCACATGCAAATCATAAGTGACATGATATGGCCATGAACTTGTGCTTTTGATCTCCATCTCCAAAGCACCGGCATGATCTCCATCGTCACCGGCATGACACCATGATCTCCATCATCTTGATCTCCATCAACGTGTCGCCATAAGGTTGTCGCGCCGACTGTTGCTTCCACGACTATTGCTAACGTTTAGCGATAAAGTAAAGCATTACATAGCGCTTAATGATTGACACGCAGGTCATACAATAATTAAAGACAACTCTATGGCTCCTGCCAGTTGCCGTACTCATCGACATGCAAGTCGTGATATTCTATACAAAACATGATCATCTCATACATCACATATATCTCATCATGTAATTGGCCATATCACATCACAACATACCCTGCAAAAACAAGTTAGACGTCCTCTAATTGTTGTTGCAAATTTTACGTGGCTGCTACGGGTTTGCAAGAACCGTTCTTACCTACGCAAAACCACAACGTGGTGTAGTGATTGCTTTTTGATCTTCTAAAAGAACCCTCTTCATTGAAATCGATTCAACTAAAGTGAGAGAGACAGACACCCGCTAGCCATCTTTATGCAACGAAGTTACATGTTAGTTGAAGGAACCTGTCTCGCGTAAGTGTACGCGTAATGTCGGTCCGGGCCGCTTCATCTCACAGTACCGCCGAATCAAATATCAACTAGTAACGGCAAGCAATATGTATACACCCACGCCCACAACTCGTTTGTGTTCTACTCGAGATCTCATCTACGCATAGACCTAGCTCATGATGCCACTGTTGGGGAACGTTGCATGGGAAACAAAAATTTTCCTACGCACACACAAGATATATCCATGGTGATGAGCATCTACGAGAGGGAGAGTGAATCTACATACCCTTGTAGATCGCTAAGCGGAAGCGTTTAAGAAACGCGGTTGATGTAGTCGAACGTCTCCGCGATCCAAATCGCACGTCGTCCCTCGATCCGATCACGAACTAGCGCCGAACGGACGGCACCTCCGCGTTCAACACACGTACGGCTTGATGACGCCTTCACCTCCTCGATCCAGCGAGCGATGGTGAAGTAGTGGTTGAGTTCCAGCAGCACGACGGCGTGGTGATGGTGGTGAGGAACAATCTCTGCAGGGCTTCGCCAAACACTACGGAGATTATGACGGAGGAACTAGAGGGTTAGGGTTGCCGCACACGGCTTGGGGAAATCTTGATGTGTCCCGTGTGCTAGCCCTGCCCCTCTATTTATATGTTGAGCCTTGGGGTCTAAACTTGGAGTAAAAGCCTCCTCCAGGTCGGTTTTGCCCGCACAAGGTCGGTTTGGCCCGCAGGGAAAGAGTCCAACTCGGACCCCTGCCGAATCGTGCACAGCCGCACACAAGCGGTAGTACCGCTTCACACAAGCGGTAGTACCGCTTGGGCGGTAGTACCGCTTCACACAAGCGGTAGTACCGCTCGGGCGGTAGTACCGCTTCACACAAGCGGTAGTACCGCTCGGGCGGTAGTACCGCTTCACACAAGCGGTAGTACCGCTTACGCGGCAGCAAAACTACTTTTTGCACTTTCCAATACCTCGTGGGCTTTATCCCTTTGGCCCATATAAAGTGTTGCTGCACCCGAACACTTCGGTAAACATCCGGAACCCCTTCCGGTGAACTCCGGAACCCTTCCGGAGATCAAAACACTATTATCACATATATCAATCTTTACCTCCGGACTATTCCGGAGATACTCGTCATGTCCGGGATCTTATCCGGGACTCCGAACAACTTTCGGTCACCAACATAATAACTCAATTATACTAATCGTCACCAAACGTTAAGTGTGTAGACCCTGCGGGTTCGAGAACTATGTAGACATGACCGAGACACCTCTACGGCCAATAACCAATAGCGGGACCTGGATGCCCATATTGGCTCCTACATATTCTACGAAGATCTTTATCGGTCGAACCTCTATGTCAAGGATTCAGTTAATCCCGTATGCTGTTCCCTTTGTTCTTCAGTATGTTACTTGCCCGAGATTCGATCGTCGGTATCACTATACCTAGTTCAATCTCGTTACCGGCAAGTCTCTTTACTCGTTCCGTAATACAAGATCTCGTGGCTAACACTTTAGTCACATTGCTTGCAAGGATCATTGTGATGTTGTATTACCGAGTGGGCCCTGAGATACCTCTCCGTCACACGGAGTAACAAATCCCAGTCTTGATCCATGCCAACCCAACAGACACCCTCGGAGATACCTGTAGAGCACCTTTATAGTCACCCAGTTACGTTGCGACGTTTGATACACACAAGGTATTCCTCCGGTGTCAGTGAGTTGCATGATCTCATGGTCAAAGGAACAGATACTTGACATGCAGAAAACAATAGCAATAAACTGACACGATCAAATGCTACGTTTACAGTTTGGGTCTTGTCCATCACATCATTCTCCTAATGATGTGATCCCGTTATCAAATGACATCTCATGTCCATGGCTAGGAAACCTTAACCATCTTTGATCAACAAGCTAGTCAACTAGAGGCTTACTAGGGACACAGTGTTGTCTATGTACCCACACATGTATTTGAGTTTCCAATCAATACAATTATAGCATGGATAATAAACGATTATCATGAACAAGGAAATATAATAATAACCAATTTATTATTGCCTCTAGGGCATATTTCCAACAGTCCTGCTGTAACATTATTGTATAATTATAATCAAACATTACCCACTGTATGCTACCATAATTCTATGGCTCCCAAGTCAATGGGGCTCAACAAGATTTCAAACATACGCAAATAAAGAAACTATAATAGCAATCTGTGAAAACAGGACAGTCTGTAAAGATGCAGATGGTACATATACTTCTGTAACTCAAAAAATTCTGAAAAATTAGGAACAAATAAAAAAATTTCATAGAAGTACTGTATAAAAATTTCAGAATTTTTTCATGTTCCAGTAAATTATAGAAATTCAAACACTACAGAAAAAGTTTCTGTTTTTTCACAGCACACACCAAACAAGCAATTTAAACATCCTAAAGGTAAATCTTGGCACATTATTTTTATAATACAATGGATTTGTACAAGGGGATAATTATTTTTGTGAGAAACTTCCATGAAAAATTCTACATTGTTTCCATGAGCATGAACACAAGTGTTCAAGGTCGACCCTCACTTCTTCAATGCATAGCTTTCCAATCGCTTCTCTTTTTGAAAAAGTTTTTAGGTTCCCCTCTATATTTTTTTGTTTTTAAACTTTTTAAAAGCACACAACATAAATAAATGACTCTCTAAAACTTCCGGGTTGTCTCCCAGGCAGCGGTTTCTTTAAAGCCATTAAGCTAGGCATAAAGTGCTCAAGTAATCGATCCACCCGGATCTCAAGGTATATCAAAGCCAATTTTAATTAACAATGATTTGTAATTTAGTAGTGAGCACAAAGCAACATATATCATGCAATGGCGAAGTTTAACTCTCTTCCTATGCATCGGCATGTCATAAACTAACAATTCATGCACATCAAGTAAAGGCCAATGCATAGTATAAACAGTTTCTTGCAATTTTATCGTACTAGAAACATAGAGAGCTGGAGATGTAGTTCCTCTCTCATAATAATTGCAATCAGGAGCAGCAAGCACATGCATATTACATTCATCAAAATTATCATGTGCAATAGTAAAGCGCAACCCATCAATATAATCCTTAATAAGCACAAACTTCTCCGATATAGTGTAGTTTGGAGAATTCAAAAAGATAATAGGACTATAATGTGTAGGTGCAATAGCAACAATTTCATTCTTAACATAAGGAACTATAGCAAGTTCATCTCCATAAGCATAATTCATATTGGCATCATGGCCACAAGCATAGCAAGCATCAATTTCATCAAAAAGGGATATTTCAAATGAATCCAAGGGATCATAGCAATCATCCTTCGGTAAGCACGAAGGGAAATTAAACAATGTATGAGTTGAAGAGTTACTCTCATTAGAAGGTGGGCACGGGTAGCTAATCCGCTCTTCCTCCCTTTGTTCTTCACTCTCCTCGTCATCTTTTTCATCTAATGAGCTCACAGTGTCATCAATTTCTTCTTCCATAGGTTCCTGCAAAATATTAGTCTCTTCTTGGACAGCGGAGACTTTCTCAATAAATTTATCAATATAGGCATTGTATTCATAATTCTCATAGCAATATTTAAGTATAGCATAATTTTCAGATCTGTAAACAGCATCATCATAATTTTCACGCTTTTCAAACAAAGATTCAATTTCATAAGCACCCTTAAAAGCAACAAATTCTTCTATTTGTTCCACATCATAGTAATCATATATACCATTAGCATAAGAAGCTAAGGTTTCATTATCATTAAATTCACATGAAAAGGGAAGGTGTGGAGCGTTCATCTTAGAGCAGCAAGTATAATCATATCTTAAGCATAAATTCCAAGCATACCATTGCAACATTTTAATTTGATCCCATAAGAGTTTCCCTTTTTGAGACAAGCGATAATCCCTAAAGTATTCCCGTTGATCCAAAGTATACCCCATTATCAAGTTGAATGGAGATTTATCAGGATTATCAAAGTAGTATTTAATGTTTTCCACATAACCAGCATCGATGGTTTTAGGAGGTTCCCCATCTCCATGAGTAGCAAGTACAACTAATTTTTTTGGTGTTTTGTGTTCCATATCCATAACTAAAGATATAAAAAAACTTAGAACAGAAAATAAAAACTACTTAGTGTTAAAGCAAACAAGCACACACGAGAATATCAACCCCACGCTATTGCTCCCCGGCAATGGCGCTAGAAAAAGGTCTTGATAACCCACAAGTATAGGGGATCAATTGTAGCTTTTTCGATAAATAAGAGTGTCAAACCCAACGAGGAGCTAAAAGTAGAATCAATATTTCCTTCAAGTTCTATCGACCACCGATACAACTCTACGCACACTTAACGTTCGCTTTACCTAGAACAAGAATAAAACTAGAAGTACTTTGTAGGTGTAATTCTAGAACTACTTTGCAAGAATAAAACTAGGAATACTTTGCGAGAATAAAACTACGAGTAATTTGCAAGATAATAAAAGCTAGTTGTTTAGTAGAAAGCTTTTTGTAACACAAAGAAAAGGATTTATCCCTAGGCAATCGATAACTAGACCGGTAATCATTATTGCAATTTTATATGAGGGAGAGGCACGAGCTAACATACTTTCCGTACTTGGATCATATGCACTTATGATTGGAACTCTAGGAAGCATCCGCAACTACCAAAGATCATTAAGGTAAAACCCAACCATAGCATTAAGTAAAAAGTCCTCTTTACTCCCATACGCAACAGCCTCCTTACTCGGGTGTAAGCTTCTGTCACTCTAGCCGCCCACTATAAGAGAATTATGAACGTATTGCAAACCCTACAGAGGGAATCCCTCACGCTTGTGTGACACGGAGGGCACCATAGGACAGCACCAAAATAAAACATACAACTCAAACCAATCACGATCATCAATCAACCCATATGACAAAAAGAATCTACTCAAACATCATAGGATTGCCACATATCATTGGGTAATAATATATAGCGTTAAGCACCATGTTCAAGTAGAGAATTACAGCAGGAATAGAGACGTTACACCGCTGCATAGAGGGGGAGAGAGTTGGTGTTGACGGCGGCGAAGTTGTTGGTGTAGATCGCCGTCACGTTGGTTCCCCCGGCGGCGTTCCGGCGCCACCAGGAGAGAGGTGGAGAGAGCCCCCTCCTTCTTCTTCTTCCTTGGCCCCCCCCCCCACTAGATGGGAGGATAGTTTACCCTCTGGTGCATGGCCGCCATGGCTCCCGGAGGGCAGGAGCCCCTCCGAGATTGGATCTCTCTCTCTGTTTATCTTCTGTTTCGCGTTCCTGTTTTCTGACTGAAAACTGTTTCTTATATTCCCGGAGATCCGTAACTCTGATTGCGCTGAAATTTTAACACGATTTTTTATCGATATAAGCTTCCTTGCGGCCGAAGAAGAGCCCCAACCGACATACGGTGTGCCCACAAGGCAGCACCACGCGGCTAGGGGGGAGGGTCGTGCCAAAGTGCCTTGTGGAGGTTGTGGGCCTACGTTTGCGTTGATTCCACCTCCAAAAAATCACATATATTCCAAAATAATTCTCCGTGAAATTTTATTGTGTTTGGACTTCGTTTGATATGGATTTATCGTGAAACAAAAAACAAGTAGAAAACAGGAACTGACACTGGGCACTGGATCAATATGTTAGTCCCAAAACTAATATAAAATGTTGCCAAAAGTATGTGAAAGTTGTAGAATATTGGCATGAAACAATCAAAAATTATAGATACGACGGAGACGTATCACTACCTATCATGTTTCATCATGTAATCTTTCTCTTACGATATGAATAATAAGATCCAAATGATTCAAAGCAATAGTCTATAGTTTGATGTAAAGACATCAATACTCAGGCATACTAATAAACAATCATGTCTTTCAAAATAAACATGCTAAAGAACGTTATCCTTGCAAAATCATATAATCCTGTCATGCTCCATCTTCTTCACACAAAGTATTTATCATGCACTACCCCGATGACAAGCCGAGCAATTGGTTCATACTTTTTAACGCGCTTCAGCTTTTTCAACTCCCACTCAATACATGAGCGTAAGCCATGGATATAGCACTATGGGTGGAATAGAGTATGGTGGTAGAGATAAATAAGAGAAGTTAAAAATGGAGAAAGTCTCACATCGACGAGGCTAATCAATGGGCTATGGAGATGCCCATCAATTGATGCCAATGCGAGGAGTAGGGATTGCCATGCAACGGATGCACTAAGAGCTATAAGTGTATGAAAGCTCAACATGAAAACTAAGTGGGTGTGCATCCAACTTGCTTGCTCCTAAAGACCTCGGGCATTTGAGGAAGCCCGTCATCGGAATATACAAGCCAAGTTCTATAATGAAAAATTCCCACTAGTATACGAAAGTGACAAAATAGGAGACTCTCTATATGAAAAACATGGTGCTACTCTAAAGCACAAGTGTGGAAAAGGATAGTAACATTGCCCCTTCTCTCTTTTTCTCTCATTTTTTTTCATGGCTCTTTTTTTGCCTCCTTTTTTTAGAATGATCTCATGGACCTCATCCCCACTTTTTCGAGGACTCATTAGTCTCCATCATTCTTACCTCACTCGGACAATGCTCTAATAACGATGATCATCACACCTCTATTTACTTACAACTCAACATTACAACTCGATACTAGAACAAAAATATGACTCTATATGAATGCCTCTGGCAGTGTACCAGGATGTGCAATGATGCTAGCGTAACATGTATAACAATGATGAACGGTGGCTGAGCCACAAATACTATGTCAGCTATATGATCATGCAAAGCAATATGACAATGATGATGTATGTCATAAAAAAACGGAACGGTAGAAGTTGCATGGCAATATATCTCGGAATGGCTATGGAAATGCCATGATAGGTAGGTATGGTGGCTGTTTTGAGGAAGATATAAGGAGGCTTATGTGTGATAGAGCGTATCATATCACGGGGTTTGGATGCACCGGTGAAGTTTGCACCAACTCTCGATGTGAGAAAGGGCAATGCACGGTACCGAAGAGGCTAGCAAATTGCGGAAGGGTGAGAGTGCGTATAATCCATGGACTCACATTAGTCATAAAGAACTCACATACTTATTGCGAAAGTTTATTAGCCCTCGAAGCAAAGTACTACTACGCATGCCCCTAGAGGGATAGATTGGTAGGACAAGGTCCATCGCTCGCCCCCGACCGCCGCTCATAAGGTAGACAATAAATAATAAATCATGCTCCAACTTCTTAGCATAACGACAGATCATACGTGCATGCTTCGGGAATCACAAACCTTAACACAATCATTCTTACTAAACCACAATTATCTACTAATACCTCCCCCATATTACCATCTTAATATCGCAAAACTATTGCAAGGAATCAAATTTATCATATTCAGTGATCTACATGAAAGTTTTTATTATATCCCTCTTGAATACCTATCATATCAGGACCAAATTCATAACCCGTGCATATTACCATTGCTATCATGAGACTCTCCAAAAGGTATAAGTGAAGCATGAGAGTGCAATTATTTCTTTAAAATATAACCACCGCCGTGCTCTAAAAGATATAAGTGAAGCACTAGAGCAACTGCCTAGCTCAAAAGATATAAGAGAAGCACAAGGAGTATTCTAACAAATCACGAATAATGTGTGTCCCTCTCAAAAAGGTGTGTTCAGCAAAGATGATTGTGACAAACTAAAAAGCAAACAAAAGCAAAAAAACTATATCACAAGACGCTCCAAGTAAAACACATATCATGTGATGAATAAAAATATAGCTCCAAGTGAGTTACCGATAGATTGTAGACGAAAGAGAGGATGCCTTCCGGGGCATCCCCAAGCTTAGACGCTTGAGTCTTCCATGAATATTACCTTGGGGTGCCTTGGGAATCCCCAAGCTTAGGCTCTTGCCGCTCCTTATTCCTTTATCCATCGTAGTCTCACCCAAAACTTGAAAACTTCAGCACACAAAACTCAACAGAAACCTCGTGAGATCCGTTAGTATAACAAATAAGTCTTTAACTTTAGGTACTGTGATAAATTGATTCATATTTAATATTGTCATAATTCTACTGTACTCCAACTTCTCCATGACTCATACCCCCTGATACAATCCATAGATTCATCAAAATAAGCGAACTATGCAACAAAAACAGAATCAGTCTAAAACAGAACAGTCTGTAAGATCTGAATTATGGTCATACTTATGTAACTCCAAAAATTCTGAAAAATTAGGACAACGTGGGAAATTCATATGTAAATACTTTGTAAAAATGTTAGATTTTTCTGACGCTCTAGTACAGAATTAAAATTCCAGCACTGGACGTAAAACTTTCTGTTTTCCAAACAGCATCAATTATACTATCATCAACATCATCCCAAAGGCATTACTTGGCAAAAACACTAATTAAAACATAAAAACACAACCATAACAGATGCTATAATCATGCAAACACACAAAAACAGTAGGTAAAAGCAAAAAATTATTTTATTCATTGGGTTGCCTCCCAACAAGCGCTATTGTTTTATGCCCCTAGCTAGGCATAATGCATAGTTTCAAGTGTTATCATCCTTCAAGTTAATTCCATAAGTGGCCCTCATAATGGATTCATAAGGTGCTTTAATTATTTTTCTAGGGAAGTGTTCCATCCCTTTCTTTAGTGGAAATTGAAATCTTAAATTACCTTCTTTCATATCAATAATAGCACCAATAGTTCGAAGAAAAGGCCTACCAAGTATTATGGGGCAAGAAGGATTGCATTCAATGTCAAGAACAATAAAGTCCACGGGCACATAATTTCTATTTGCAAGAATAATAACATCATTTATTCTACCCAGTGGCTTTTTAATACTGGAATCCGCAAGATGCAAATTAAGGGAACAAGGATCCATGTCAGTGAGACCTAGCACATCACACAAAGACTTTGGTATAGTGGAAACACTAGCACCAAGATCACAAAGAGCATTACATTCATAATCTTTAATTTTTACTTTAATAGTAGGTTCCCATTCATCTTGTAATTTTCTAGGAATTGATACTTCCAACTCAAGTTTTTCTTCATGTGCTTTCATCATGGCTTCTACAATGTGTTTAGTGAAAGCTTTATTTTGTTCATATGCATTTGGTGAATTAATCATGGATTACAACAAGGAAATACACTCAATTAGGGAACAACTATCATAATTAAAGTCCTTGTAATCCAAAGTAGTGGGTGCATTACTATTTTAAGTTTTGACCTCTCCAAACCCACTTTTTCATTTTTACGATCAAGATTATCACCCTCCAAGCAAGTGGGACTCCTTCTATCTAAACTTGACTCTTCTCCAGTCCCTTTTTCATCAATTTTTATGTTACTAAATAATGATTCAATAGGAGTGACACCAATCATTTTAATATCTTCATCATTACTACGATAGAAACCGGGTGGAATCGTTTTTTGTAGAAATTCTCGCTTAGCTCTCAACCTAGCGGTCCTTTCTTTACTTTCATTAATGGAGACATAGATAGCTTTAATAGACTCATTTATATCATGCTTAGATGGTAAAATTTTAGTTTTGAGATTTTCCACACCATGAGCAATTCTATCCATGTTCCTAGCCAATTCATCAACTCTATTCAATTTTTCTTCTATCATAGCATTGAAATTCTTCTGAGAATTAATAAATTCTTTAATATTACTTTCAAGATCAGAGGGCATCCTATTATTATTATTATTATTATTATTATTATTATTATTATTATTATTATTATTATTATAAGAATTATCATAAGGATTGCCATAATTATTAGAGGAATTTCCAGGAAACGGTCTAGCATTGAAATTACCCCTATAAGCATTGTTGTTGAAATTATTTCTAGAGACAAAGTTCACATCAATAGAATCATTATTTTGCTCAATCAAAGTAGACAATGGCACATCATTAGGATCAATATGAGTATTTTTATTAGCAACCAATTTCAATAAAGCATCCTTCTTATCACTCAAAGTATTAATTTCTTCAACAGAATTTACCTTCTTACCAGTTGGAGTTCGTTCAGTGTGCCATTGAGAATAATTTGCCATAATATTATCAAGAAGTTTTGTAGCTTCTCCCAATGTAATTTCCATAAAAGTACCACATGCGGCAGAGTCTAGCATATTTCTAGAGACAAAGTTTAGCCCCGCATAATTTTTTTGTATGATCATCCATAAATTCAAACCATAAGTTGGGTAATTTCTTATCATTAATTTCATTCCCTCACAAGATTGTGCAACATGTTCATGCTCAAGTTTTTTAAAATTCATAATTTGATTTCTTAAAGAAATAATCTTAACGGGAGGAAAATACTTGGTAATAAAAGCATCCTTACACTTATGCCAAGAATCAATACTATTTCTAGGCAAGGATGAAAACCAAGTTTTAGCACGATCTCGTAGTGAGAACGGAAATAATTTTAATTTGACAATATCGTTATCCACATCTTTCTTCTTTTGCATATCACAAAGTTCAAAGAAAGTATTTAGATGGGATGCAGCATCTTCATTAGGACTACCAGAAAATTGTTCTTTCATAACAAGATTAAGCAAGGCAGCATTAATGTCAGTATGTCACACGACTCCGCACTAGTGGCAGGAGGAGCAATAGGAGTACTAATAAAATCATTATTATTAGTATTGGAAAAGTCACACAATTTTGTATTTTCTTGAGACATCGCGACAAAGCAAGCTAGCAAACAAGCAAATAAAATAATTTTGTGTTTTTGTAAAAAAAAATTAGAAGTGGGGGAGATGAAAACGAGAGGCAAACGCAAATAAAAGGTAAATAAAGTAAATGCAAGTGAATGATAATTTGTGCGAAGGTACTTGGCAATTTTGATGATGTCTCCCCGGCAATGGCGCCAGAAATTCTTCCTGCTACTTGTAGTCTGCGTTGGTATTTCCCCGAAGAGGAGAGGATGATGCAGTACAGTAGAGATAAGTATTTCCCTCAGTTAAGAACCAAGGTTATAAATTCAGTAGGAGAACCAAGCAAAATTCCGTTAAGTGCACCTGCACACACAAGAGCAAACACTTGCACCCAACGCAAATAAGAGGGTTGTCAATCCTCTTAGCGGTTACTTGCAAGGATAAATAGATAAACTAAACTACTAATTAAAATAGAAGTAAATAAATTGCAGCAAGGTATTTTTAGGTTTTTAATATCATAAAGATAGACCCGGGGGCCATAGTTTTCACTAGAGTCTTCTCTCTCGAGCAGAGAAACATACGGTGGGTAGACAAATTACTGTTGGGCAATTGACAGAATAGCAAATAATTATGACGGATTCGTGGCAATGATCATGTATATAGGCATCACGTCCGAGACAAGTAGACCGACTCCTGCCTGCATCTACTACTATTACTCCACTCATCGATCGCTATCCAACATGCATCTAGAGTATTAAGTTAATAAAAATAGAGTAACGCCTTAAGCAAGATGACATGATGTAGAGAAGCAAATTCAAGCAATATGAATAAACCCCATCTTTTTATCCTTAATGGCAACATTACAAATACGTGTCATGTCCCCTTCTGTCACTGGGATTGAGCACCGCAAGATTGAACCCATCACAAAGCACCTCTCCCATTGAAAGATAAATCAATCTAGTAGGCCAAACCAAATCGATAGATCAGAGAGAAATACAAAGCTATGACAATCATGCATAAAAGAGTTCAGAGAAGACTCAAATATTTCTCATGAATAATCTGATCATAAACTCACAATTCATCGGATCCCAACAAACACACCACAAAAGAAGATTACTTCGGATAGAACTCCAAGAACATCAAGGAGAACGTTGTATTGACGATCAAAGAGAGAGAAGAAGCCATCTAGCTACTAGCTATGGACCCATAGGTCTGTGGTAAACTACTCACACATCATCGGAAGGGCAGCAAGGTTGATGCAGAAGCCCTCCGTGATCGATTCCCCCTTCGGCAGAGTGCCGGAAAAGGCATCCAGATGGGATCGCGGAAGAACAGAGGCTTGCGGCGGCAGAAAGGTTATTTATTCTGGCTCTCTGATGGTTTCCCAATATTTGTGAATTTATAGAAGAGGAATTAGGTCAAACGGAGACACGTGGGCCCCACAAGGCAACACGGCGCACCCCCCGGGCGCGCCTTGTTGCCTTGTGAAGCCTCCGCGAGGCTTCTGGCCTCCTCCCGAAGCTTCCAAGGTTTCTTTTGTCCAGAAAAAAAATCTCCAAAAAGTTTCGTGGCTTTTGCACTTTATTTGGTACTGTTTCTCTGAAAAGACAAAAACATGCAGAAAACAACAACTGGCACTGGGCACTAGGTTAATAGGTTAGTCCCAAAAAATGATATATAATTGCATATAAAAACATCCAAGATTGATACTATAATAGCATGGAACAATAAAAAATTATAAATACGTTGGAGACGTATCAAGGAGCAATAGGAGTACTAATAAAATCTTTATTATTAGTATTGGAAAAGTCACACAATTTTGTATTTCTTGGGACATCGTGACGAACCAAGCAAACTAGCAAACAAGCAAATAAAAGTATTTTTGTGTTTTTGTAAAGAAAATTAGAAGTGGGGAGATGAAAATGAGAGGCAAATGCAAATAAAAGGCAAATAAAGTAAATGCAAGTGGATGATAGTTTGTGCGAAGGTACTTGGTAATTTTGATGATGTCTCCCCGGCAACGGCGCGAGAAATTCTTCCTGCTACTTGTAGACTGCGTTGGTATTTCCCCGAAGAGGAGAGGATGATGCAGTATAGTAGAGATAAGTATTTCCCTCAGTTAAGAACCAAGGTTATCAATCCAGTAGGAGAAACAAGCAAAATTCCGTTAAGCGCACCTGCACACACAAGAGCAAACACTTGCACCCAACGCAAATAAGAGGGTTGTCAATCCTCTTAGCGGTTAGTTGCAAGGATTAAATCTTATAGAGGTAAATAAATAAACAAAAACACTAATTAAAATAAAAGTAAATAAATTGCAGCAAGGTATTTTTCGGTTTTTTATATATGATAATGTAGACCCGGGGGACATAGTTTTCACTAGAGTCTTCTCTCTCGAGCAGAGAAACATACGGTGGGTAGACAAATTACTGTTGGGCAATTGACAGAATAGCAAATAATTATGATGGATTCATGGCAATGATCATGTATATAGGCATCACGTCCGAGACAAGTAGACCGACTCCTGCCTGCATCTACTACTATTACTCCACCCATCAACCGCTATCCAGCATGCATCTAGGGTATTAAGTATGAAACAGAGTAATGCCTTAAGCAAGATGACATGATGTAGAGAAGCAAATTCAAGAAATATGAATAAACCCATCTTTTTATCCTTAATGGCAACAATACAAATACGTGTCATATCCCCTTCTGTCGCTGGGATTGAGCACCGCAAGATTGAACCCATCACAAAGCACCTCTCCCATTGCAAGACAAATCAATCTAGTAGGCCAAACCAAATCGATAGATCGGAGAGAAATACAAAGTTATAATAATCATGCATAAAAGAGTTCATAGAAGACTCAAATATTTCTCATGAATAATCTGATCATAAACTCACAATTCATCGGATCCCAACAAACACACCGCAAAAGAAGATTACATCGGATAGAACTCCAAGAATATCGAGGAGAACATGGTATTGAAGATCAAAGAGAGAGAAGAAGCCATCTAGTTACTAGCTATGGACCCGTAGGTCTATGGTAAACTACTCACACATCATCGGAAGGGCAGCAAGGTTGATGAAGAAGCCCTCCATGATCGATTCCCCCTCCGGCATAGTACCCAAAAAGGCCTCCAGATGGGATCGCGAAAGAACAGAGGCTTGCGGCAGCGGAAAGGTTTTCTCTTCTGTCTCTCTGGTATATTGGGAATTTTTGGAAATTTATAGCGCTGGAATTAGATCAGGAGGAGCAACGAGGGGCCCACAAGCCTAGGGGCGCGCCCTCCAGGCTTGTCGCCTACTCGTGGCTCTTCTGGTCTTCTCCCGAAGCTTCGTGGGTCTCTTCTGGTCCAGAAAAAATTAATCCAATTTTTTTTCTCGTTTGGACACTTTTTGATAATGATTTTTTTGAAAAGGCAAAAACAAGCAGAAAACAGCAACTGACACCGGGCACTGGGTTAATAGGTTAGTCCCAAAAAATGATATATAATGGCATATAATTGGATATGAAACATCCAAGATTGATACTATAATAGCATGGAACAATCAAAAATTATAGATAAGTTGGAGACGTATCAGGCCTCGACGGCCCTTATCCTCTCCTTCCCACGGCGGGCACACCGGTCCCGGTGGGACTCATAGTCCGCCCGACCGGTAGGGAAGGAGAGATTTTCCGGCTGCCGGGACCGCGAGCGCCCGTTGAGCCGACGCTATGGAGTCGCGCCGGACAGATGCTGCCGTCGGTTGGGCGTTGTCTTCCCGGGAGCGGCGGAGTGCAATGCGGACATCCATTGCCTCCTCCAACCACACGGGATGACACCCATCGATGGATCCGGACTGGTCGGAGTCAGATCTGTTGCCCGCCATGCCGGAGACGGCCGGAGGTGAGCTTGGGTGGCGGAGGGGAGTGGAGGGGAGTGGAGTGAAGTGGCTAGGGTTTGGTCCGGCGAGCGGATGGGGCGGAATATATGTGGGGTCAGGTGGGCTAGTGTGGGCCGGGTTTGATGTGGCGGACGCCCCCGGGGGCCCCCATATCCGCCACATATTTGGGCTGGATATGAGGGGTGCCGGTCAGCCTGGGCGTTTGAGGCCCGTTTGAGGCACCCGTCTGGGTCAAAATTTCGTGACCGGTCACTGACCGGGCGGCCCGCCCGGGCATATGAGGCGGGTTTGGGGCGCCCGGCTGTAGATGCTCTTAGAGCATCTACAGGCGGAGATAGCAAATCCAGGCCCTCAAACACCCGTGGACGCGCCCGGACGCGTCCGTGGGCACTGACCGGACACGCCTCATTTGTTGGCTTCTACACCCGCGTCCCTCATATCCGAACCCTCAAAACCATACAACCCATGCAACGCTACGTAAAACACGTTCATATCCCAATTCATCGGATCAACATTGCATCGCCGGACAAAAGGAGCATAGTTTATCGGCAAATTCATACTACAAACAACTTAAAACATAGTTAAAATATAAACAGAATAGGGAAGGGCGAAGGAAATCACCATTTCCTCGCCGGCCCCTTTCCCTTCCGGTCGTCGGTGCGGCTGTGCCCCTCCTCCGTGTAGGCGTCGGCGTGCGGAGGTGCGTCGTCGTCGGAGCTGGAGCTGGAGGTGGATCCGTCCATCAGGTCGGAGTCGGAGCTGCACCTCATGCCCGAGAGCCTGCGGAGCAGGCGGTCCTGCTCCTTCGCATGGCGGGCCGCCTTCGCCTTTGCCGGCGCCTCATTGTTTGCCTCGTGCTCCGACAACTCGATGGCGAGTCAGAGCGCCTTGGCATTCCTGCGTCGGAGGCGCCGCGCATTCGTCTCCGTCGTCGTGAGAGAGCGGCGGAGGACCGACGCGAGGAGCGCGGCCTCGGGATCGACCGGCGCGCGGACATCGCCTCCCCCCTCTCCCTTGCCCGCTGCCGCTCACACCGGGCTGCACGTGCCTCGAACTCGGGTGCCCTCGTGTGTGCCGGCCCCGGCGCGGGCACGAGGACCCACCGGTGGCCGGGTACCACTTCCAGACCAGAGGGTGGTGGAGGTGGGCGGCGTACCTGGCGGAGCTGCCGAAGCTGCGTGCCGGGCGGGAAGGGCCGGCGACGTCGTCGGCGCTGCGTCGACGGACGACGGGTGCTGAGGAAGAAGATCCACCGCTGCCGAAGCCGCCTTGCTCAAGCAGCGACCTCCTCAATGCGATGCGGAGGGCCACCTCCTCCACGTCGATGTTCGAGCCGTCGGATTCTGCACTGGAGCCACCGCTGCTTCCGTCGCCGGCCATCGGATCGGAGGGGAGGGAATCAGAAGTGGAATGGTCGGAGTGGGGAGTGAAGTGGAGTTTGGATTGACCAGTGTCTAGGGTTTTTCGGATGGGGATATTTGTGGGGTCTGGGTG
The DNA here is from genome assembly GCA_039707655.1 of Elymus sibiricus. Taxonomy (NCBI): domain Eukaryota; kingdom Viridiplantae; phylum Streptophyta; class Magnoliopsida; order Poales; family Poaceae; genus Elymus; species Elymus sibiricus. The sequence continues at coordinate 51,052,533 of CM077668.1, forward strand.
GGCCGGGCTGACGTGGCGGGCACTCCCGAGCCGCCTCATATGCGCCCCATATTTGGGCTGGATATGAGGGGTGGCGGTCAGCCCGGACGTTTGAAGCCCGTTTGAGGCGCCCGGCTGAATCATATTTTCATGACCTGTCAGTGACGGGGCGGGCCGCCCGGGCGTTTTTAGGCCCGCGCGCCGGGCTGTAGATGCTCTTACTAGTACTGGCAGCATCTTTCTTTCTGCAGCATCCGGCATATGAGTACCGATTTGATATATAACACTGTGGCTACAGTAATCAGGACATGTTGAACAGTGAAAACAATACTTACCCTGATGGATCGTTCAGTACTGACCTCTATGTTTTTGTTTTGTTTTTTTGCGTTGTGCTGTCGATCGCTGGGTGGAAGACCATACCATGTGTGGAGAGGCAACTTCTCTCCTTTGCCATCGCAAGCAGATACGTACAATTGACCAGACATCAGATGTATATACATAGCAGTTGTGACAAAACTAACTCTGATCCAAGATAAGTGTTGCAGTTTTAAACTAACCCTAGTTCAAAACTGCGACACTTATTTTGGATCGAAGAGAGTAACATTTTTTTCATGGTTTGTGCTGCTATGATGTTACCTATATCAGCCTCTGCTGCATCCTCCCATGACAGTTATCTGCTTACCATAAATATGGTCAAATATCAAAGTCTCGGTTTTCTCCGATAGTAAATGGATTATTTATGTGGTCTATCTAGTTTACTCTTCTTTCACCTTCATGCATGAATACGACGTCGCAAAGTTGACAACGAGCGAACGTCACATTCTTGAAGATGTGTTCCGTGACGCTATCGCTAGCGATAATTGCTCAACGACCCCATTCATCGCGAACCAACCTGTGGTTGGATGGTTAGAGGGACAGTGGTATCCCCAGCCCACCAGGGTTCAAATCCTGGTGATCGCATTATTCCTGGATTTATTTCAGGATTTCCGGCAATGCGCTTTCAGTGGGAGTAGACGGTCCCGTCGACGACGAGGTACCTACGGTAACTTCCACTAGTAGAAAACATGGCTTTGGTTCAAACCTCGATCTACACATTAGTCCCGGTCGCATTACGAATCGGGACTAATGTGAGCATTAGTCCCGGTTCGAGCGGCTAGGGCACCGGTCGAGGCTCGGCAGGCAGCAGGCCCGGTTGGAGACACCAACTGGGACTAAAGGGGTGCGATGCCCTTTAGTCCCGGTTGGTGTCTCCAACCGGGACTAAAGGTCTGTCTTCAGTCCCGGTTTTAGACACCAACCGGGACTACAAATTTGCCTATATATACCCCCGCCCCTGCCCGCCCTCTCCTCTGTTTTTTCCTCACATAAGGTGGGAGGTGTGTGCTACTTTGTTCTCCCTTCCTATGCACATGAGGTGTTCGATGAAATGCCTGAGAGCATGAGTTCACACAAAACAAACATGATATGAGGTGCCCGAGCCACACTTAAGCTTTCTCCTCTTTCTTCTCCTCTGTTCTTCCTCCAAGCCCGTCCCCGTCCTCACCGCCGTCGATCGCCCGCACCGATCTCGTCGCCGGCACCACCGTGGTGAGCCTCTTGTTCTTATCTTTTTTAAAAAAGAAAAAATTCTTACTTGTATGATTTTGATAGCTACTTGTATAATTTTCTTACTTGTATTACCCGTCGGCTCTCGTCCGGTCTATGATTCGGATGTGGTATATTATCTTTTATAACTATTTGTTTCATTTAGTGTTTATGACAATTATGCCGACCAACTTGACATAGATGTTTTTATCTAGGAGGTATGTGAACCGGAAATTCCGACCGGCCCTCTTGTCGAGAGGTTAAATTTAGTTGAAAAAGAAAACAATTATTTGAAAGAAAAATTGAAAAGAATTGAAGAAGAGAAGATGAAATTGGAGTTGCATGTTGCCGATGTCGTCGATCTACACAAGATCCAGATGGATGCAATGCGCTTGAAGATTAGAAAGATTAGAAAATATGCCATTGATAAAGAGGCTTGGTATCATTATGCTGTTGGATCAATTGTTACCTTAGTTGCAATTTTGATCGCATTTGTTGTTGCATTTAAATGTATTACATAGTTGTATGTTAGTTTCAATGTGTGTTTTAATTAGATGCTCTAGATAGTTGTATGTTGTTTTATGAGAACTATGTATGAACTTTATGTATTTATTTTTGCAGTAATAACATTTGATCACTACTGTACTTTAGTTTTAATGTGATGATGAACTTGTATTAATTTGGTCATTTCTCTATTCATGATGTTCTGTAATGGTTTTTGATATACTTAATTATATAATGCAGATGAACCGGCAATGGATGTACGGTGACTGAGGCAAACAGTCAGAATGGTCTTATGTATTGTCCATGTGTTGTCTGTGAGAATACGAAGGATTACTCTTCCTCGAAAACCCTTCACTACCACCTGCTTAAGTCCGGTTTCATGCCCCACTATAATTGTTGAACCAAGCACGGAGAAAGAGGGGTTATGATGGAAGACAATGAAGAAGAAGAGGATGATGAAAACTATCCTATGTACCCTGAATACGATGATACTGCAACGGGGGAAGCTGAAGATCAAGAGGCACCAGATGTGCCCACTGATGATCTTCGCCGGGTCATTGTTCATGCAGAGAGAGAATGCAAAAGTGAAAAGGAGAAGTTGAAGTTCGATCGCATGTTAGAGGATCACAAAAAACGGTTGTACCCAAATTGCGAAGATGGCAACACAAAGCTCGGTACCACACTGGAATTGCTGCAATGGAAGGCAGAGAATGGTTTATCTGACAATGGATTTGAGAAGTTACTGAAAATAATGAAGAAGAAGCTTCCAAAGGATAATGAATTGCCTGATAGTACGTACGAAGCAAAGAAGGTTCTCTTCCCTCTAGGATTAGAGGTGCAGAAGATACATGCATGCCCTAATGACTGCATCCTCTACTGCGGTTAGGAGTACGAGAATTTGAATGCATGCCCGGTATGCGGTGCATTGCGGTATAAGATCAGACGAGATGACCCTGGTGATGTTGAGGGCAAGCGCCCCAGGAAGAGGGTTCCCGCCAAGGTGATGTGGTATGCTCCTATAATACCACGGTTGAAACGTCTGTTCAGAAACAAAGAGCATGCCAAGTTGTTGCGATGGCACAAAGAAGACCGTAAGAAAGACGGGATGTTGAGAGTACCCGCTGATGGGTCGCAGTGGAGAAAAATCGAGAGAAAGTGGCCGGAGTTTGCAGATGACGCAAGGAACTTATGGTTTGGTATAAGTGCAGATGGCATTAATCCTTTTGGGGAGCAGAGCAGCAATCATAGCACCTGGCCTGTGACTTTATGTATCTATAACCTTCCTCCTTGGTTGTGCATGAAGCGGAAGTTCATTATGATGCCAGTGCTCATCCAAGGCCCTAAGCAACCCGGCAACGACATTGATGTGTACCTAAGGCCATTAGTTGAAGAACTTTTACAGTTGTGGGATATCAAAGGTGTACGTGTGTGGGATGAGCACAAACAGCAGGAATTTGACCTATGAGCGTTGCTGTTTGTAACCATCAATGATTGGCCTGCTCTTAGTAACCTTTCAGGACAGACAAACAAGGGATACAATGCATGCATGCACTGTTTAGATGAGACTGAAAGTATATATTTGGACAAATGTAAGAAGAATGTGTACCTAGGACATCGTCGATTTCTTTCGAGCAGGCATCCCTTAAGAAAGAAAGGCAAGCATTTCAAAGGTGAGGCAGATCACCGGAAGAAGCCTGTCCACCGTACTGGTGATGATATATTTGATATGGTCAAGGATTTAAAAGCAATCTTTGGAAAGGGTCCTGGCGGACAATCTGTTCCGAATGACGCTGATGGACACGCACCCATGTGGAAGAAGAAATCTATATTTTGGGAGCTACCCTATTGGAAAGTCCTAGAGGTCCGCTCTGCAATCGATGTGATGCATGTGACAAAGAATCTTTACGTCAACCTGCTAGGCTTCTCGGGCGTGTATGGGAAGGCAAAAGATACACCGGAGGCACGGGAGGACCAGCAACGTATGCACGAAAAAGACGGCATGCATCCAAAGCAGTATCAAGGTCCTGCCAGCTATGCTCTTACCAAAGCAGAGAAGGAAATCTTTTTTGAATGCCTGCTCAGTATCAAGGTCCCGTCTGGCTTCTCATCGAATATAAAGGGAATAATAAATATGGCAGAGAAATAATTCCAAAACCTAAAGTCTCATGACTGCCACGTGATTATGACACAATTGCTTCCGGTTGCATTGAGGGGGCTTCTACCAGAAAATGTTCGATTAGCCATTGTGAAGCTATGTGCATTCCTCAATGCAATTTCTCAGAAGGTAATCAATCCAGAAATCCTACCAAGGTTACAGAGTGATTTGGTCCAATGTCTTGTCAGTTTCGAGTTGGTGTTCCCACCATCCTTCTTCAATATTATGACGCACGTCCTAGTTCACCTAGTCGAAGAGATTGCCATTCTGGGTCCTGTATTTCTACACAATATGTTCCCCTTTGAGAGGTTCATGGGAGTCTTAAAGAAATATGTTCATAACCATGCTAGGCCAGAAGGAAGCATCTCCAAGGGCCATGAAACAAAGGAGGTTATTGAGTTTTGTGTTGACTTTATTCCTGACCTTAATCCGATTGGTGTTCCTCAATCGCGGCATGAGGGGAGACTGAGTGGAAAAGGCACGCTAGGACCGAAAGCAATAATATGTAGGGACGGGCATTCTTTCACTTAAGCACACTACACAGTTCTACAAAGTTCTACCTTGGTGGCCCCGTATATCGAGGAACACATGGATATTGTACGCTCCAAGAACCCGGAGCAGTCTGACCCCTGGATTAAACGTACACACATGGCGACTTTTGGCGGTTGGTTGCAAACACATCTCATGAATGACAACGCTGTTGGAGATGAGCTGTACTTGTTGGCCAGGACACCATCTTTGACTGTATTGACTTTCCAAGGGTACGAGATAAATGGGAATACATTTTACACGATCGCCCAAGATAAAAAGAGCACCAACCAGAACAGTGGTGTCCGCTTTGATGCAGCAAACACCAATAGGGAAAAGGACACATATTATGGTTACATAGAGGAGATATGGGAACTTGACTATGGACGTGATTTTAAGGTCCCTTTGTTCCGGTGCAAATGGGTCAATATGACAGGAGGCGGGGTAATGGTAGACCCGCAGTACGGAATGACAACAGTGGATCTCAACAATCTTGGGTACACAGACGAACCATTCGTCCTAGCCAATGATGTGGCGCAGGTTTTCTATGTGAAGGACATGTCTACCAAACCGAGAAAAAGAAAAGATAAGGAAGCGAATACATCATACGATGAGCCAAAGCGCCACATAGTTCTTTCAGGGAAAAGAAACATCGTGGGAGTGGAGGACAAGACAGACAAGTCAGAAGATTATGAAAAGTTTGATGAATTTCCCCCCTTCACAGTGAAGACTGACCCAAGCATCTTGTTAAATGATGAATATTATCCATGGTTACAGCGCAATAAGCAAGGGACACACGCGAAGAAAAAGTGAAGACTTTCTCTCTAGTGAGTTTCCGGACTTATAGCTGGAAAATCCCAAGTTTTGCAAGATTCCACCCCTACTGTGTGGTTTCTCTGATCGGAGGACCCCTTATGCCGAGCCAAGTCTAGATGAGAGGAGTTCTGGTTACTTTCTGGTGAAACAGAGGACATAGTTATGCTCCACAACGATTCTGATGATGGCTTTGATCTAGAATCACTATAGTTACATGAAGGCGATGTATTAACTGGCAAGATTGGCATCTATTTTAATTTTTGGTAAATGTATGTTTCTTTCCTTGTACAAATATGCAGGCATATCTCATGAACATCCAGGCACCTTTATATTATTTTACATCAGGAGTACAAACCCACCTCATGAGTATTTTGGGTTATACCCAAAGGGCTTTAGATTCCACAAGAAAGATTTTGACAGCGTTGATCGCCTTGTGTCATATTTTCAAAAACATATTGACAAACCACCACCTGATGCTGGCCCGTCAACGCGAAATGTTGCGGCAATGGTACCTATGAAAAATAACTTGATAGAACTTTTTGTCACTATCTGATGAAAATCTATATAATCAAACATTGCATTCATATAAGCATTCACTCTAGCAAGCATTCTAGCAATCAAAATACAATCAATGAATAAAGCAATAAAGAAAACAATAGGAAAAAGCAAATAGAAAACAAAACAAAATACTAAACTAATAACTTAACAGAAAATAAAATATAACATTATTAGGTTAACAAAAAGTATTTTATAATATTCTTCAATAGCAAAAAGAATCAACTAAAAAGCTTTTATAAAACTCTAGTTATGATCAAAATAATATTAACTTAAAATTATATAAAATTTATCCAACTAAAATTTTCATAAAGTATTTTTTGTTAAAAACTTTAATAGAAAAAAGAATTAAATCAAAACATTAAAATAATTTTAAAACACCTATTTAAAATATCCTCATGTTGACTAACCGAAACATAATACAATTTGGCAAAAGAATAACAAGAAAACATAAACTAAAATAATTAAAACAAAGGAAAAAGGTATAAAACTAAAAGAAACACAATCTGTTTTGATTAAAACACCATTTAAAAGCTTTAAAATCCAGGTTTGTCCCGGTTGGTGGCACCAACCGGGACTAAAGGCCTGACCTTTCGCGCCCATTTGGCTGCCGAAAACGAGCTTTAGTCCCGGTTGGTGCCTCCGACCGGGACTAAAGGTAGGCCTTTAGTCCCGGTTGGATCCACCAACCGGGACTAAAGCTCGAGGTATATTAACCGCGCGCCCCGGCCTTCTTCCTCTCCAATCTTCTTTCTCTCGCGCCTCAGCCCGACGCCGAACCACCGCACGCCGCCGCCAGGCTGCCGCGACGCCCTGCCCCGACGCCCTCGCTGCCGCCCTCGCCGACGCCCTGCCCCGACGCCCTCGCCGATGCCCTGCCCCGACGCCCCCGCTCCTCGCCTCCTCGCTGTGAGCGCCGCCCCGATCCCCTCCTCCTATCCCCCCTGCTGGCCGACGCCGACGCCGACCCCGACACTGCCCGCGCTGCTGGCCGACGCCGACCCCGACACCGCCCGCGCTCTGCTGGCCGATGCCGCGCTGTTTTTTTTATAAAAAATTTCAGATTATGTTTATTGATATTACTTTGTGCAATTTTGTGCAATTTTCAGATTATGTTCATTGAACAATTACTAAATTATCGAGAAATAGCTCATTGATATTACTTTGTGCAATTTTGAAATAATCTAGAAAAAAGGTTTGCATAGGTCATTATCAAAGTTAGAGAAATTTGCAAATTCCGAACCTAAAGAAATTATTACAAAATTTTCATTTGTGATATTTTTGGTCCGAGCGTATGTAATGAATTGTGATATTTTTTTATATAAATTTCATCTTGTGTATTCATCTTGTATTCATCTTGTGTATAACTCTTGTATTCATCTTGTATTCATCTTGTGTATTCATCTTGTCTTCATCTTGTGTATAAATCTACGCACAAGACATGATAACATAGGTACAAATATCGTCGTAACTTCGACATGAGGGGGGGGGGGGTCGTTAAAACATAACCCCGATAACTTCGGTATAACTTCGGTGGAATCTTTGCTGATGTCAGCATTTTTTGTGTTAAACATGCAGCGTTGTGCTCTTTCTTCCATCCACGTTTAAAAAAGAAAGGAGGACTCGAGAGTGAGGGTGATCGAAGGAATTAAGAAATCGTTCGGATCTATTGCTTACGAACCTAACGTTTGATATTTAGCACAGTCCTTATGAAATATATTCATCTTGTATTAAGAAATATATTTATTATACAATGTGTATTTGGGAAAAGGTTCAATATTATTTATACTAGCAAACTTCCCCGTGCGTTGCACCGAGAAAAAAAAAAGTAGCACACGCCCACTACTTGTGTCATCGATTATTCTTCTTCCAAACCTCCTGACGGTGGCCGTGGTGTTTCGTTTCGTTCCGGTAGAACCGTACCGTTTCGTTCCAGTCGCCGACGATCGCCGGTGAAGAGTCCTCACCGTTTCGTTCTGGTGGAACCGTAACTCCGATCGAGACGTTCTTTATATGCATTTGTTTCGATTTCTCTTGTAGATTATGTTTTGCCATCATCATACATGTTAAAATAAATAAACTTGCTGTTCTGTCCAGAATACTAAAATTGTATAAAATGCATATGAAATAACTTGCAAGTGATTGCAGAAACTATGGATCCGGAACACGCCAGAGACGAAGAACAAGAAAACAAGTTGGAGGAAATAATCCGTGACGGAGATGATGATATCACCTCACATTTTCTGAACGACTCCAGTGAGGGAATGGACAGCTCCGGTGAGAGAATGGAGCGAGAAGATGACGGCTCCGGTGTTGGAACCTTAATTATTACAAAGTCCGGCGAGGTATATTAATTAAGCCTCTGCTGACTAGATGCATTAATTGATTTGTATATACATATATTAACACTTCTTTCTTCTTTTAGCCCTCCGGATTGAGCCAATCTTCGATAAAGAAACGAGGTCCGAAAAAAAGGTTGGGCGATAATGAAAGGTTCAAGATCGAAGAAGTCGATGCAGATGGCAAACCGATTGCTCCCAAGCGGAGCGCAGATGCATTTGTAAGTCAGTGCAGTGTTATTGTTAGGGACAGCATCCCGATCTCCATTCAAGAATTGAATAAGCCAAAGTCGGACGATGGAGTTACTTATGTCGAGAATAGATGCAAAGAAATGCTTTGGAATACGCTCATGACAAATTTCACCCTACCGCCATAGGTGGATCCAAATAACCCAGTTATAGAGCGAAAAGTCAAGTCGTGGGCTCTTAAGAAGATGGCCACACAATTCTGCAACTAGAAGAAAAGATTGAACCAAGACTATGTCCAGAAAGACAAGACTCCAACATTCACCGGAGCACATGAGAAGTTAAAAGATCACTGGGACGTATTTGTGAAGTACAAGAAATTGGAAGAAGCTAAGAGAAGGTCAGAAAGAAATAAGATAAATGCTGCAAAGAAAGATTATCACCATGTTACGGGGTCAGGTGGCTACAAGGTTGCCAGGCCTAAGTGGGAGAAATTTGAGAACGACCTGATTGCTAAAGGGATCCATCCAGAGCCATTGCATTGGATCGAACGGGCAAGGACTTGGTTCTACGGGCATGGGGGAACGTTGAACCTAGAAACAGGGAAGTGTATTTATACAAAAGAGCAACTTGCAACACCCGTCAAAGCCCTTCGAGCTGCAATGCAGGACGTGCAAGACGGGAAGTTCAATCCCGACAGAGAGAAGGACGAGCTGACACGCGCCCTCGGGAATCCTGAACACCCTGAACGAACACGAGGCACATCAGGCTCCGTTCCGTGGAAGGTTGGGTTTCCCGACAGCAGTGACGCCTATAGAAGCCGAGCGAGAAAGAAGAGACAGGATGCAGACCGGCTGCAGAAAGTAGAAGAAATAGTAGCGTTACAGCAGAAGCAAATAGAGGCACTTATCAGCCAGCAAGCTACCGGCCCATCTCAGCGGCACGAAGATTCTGCATTCGATACTGCTGCCGGCCCACCATCTCAGAGGAAAAGCAGCGTGGCTTCCACGGAGCTCGTTCGGCCCACAGATGATATCACGGCTCCTCGCTACCCTGTGGATGATATCACGCAGAGGAAACATTGTGATCTACATGCAAAATGCATGAACATATCCTTGAAGGTGGCGATCGGCTTTGCCTTACCTTCTGGACCTGATGCAACTCACCATTGCTCTCTGATTCCAGATGGCTATGCTGTTGTCGGGGTGGATGAAGTTCTCAGCGGATTTGAGCAACTGGAGCTTGACTTCCCTACAGGTGAAGGGGAGACTGCACTGGGAGATGCCATAAGGACTATGATTCTATGGAAAAAGGAACACATCGTGCTTCCACATTGGACGCCGCGTCAGCAGACTCCGCCGGAGGAGGCCCCTCAGCAGACTCCTCACAGTAGCAATCCAGCTCTATCTCCGCCGCCTCAGCTGTCTCCGCTGCGTGAGCATACTCCACCGGAGGAGGCCCCTCAGCAGACTCCGCCTCGACATCATCAGACTCCGCCTCCTCAGCACCGGCGGAAGAGAGCCGCTGCTCCGGCGGCTAGTAGTACAACTACGAAGAAATCCAGAGCTGATACAAGCGTCAAGAAGGCTCCTGCCAAGTTACCATACGATATGACTGATGAGGAAACAAAGAAGGTCGTGGATGCCGATGTGAAACGCCAGCTTGCACCGAAACGGCCCGATCCAAAGGAGAAATTAGATCCGGCAATAGCGGAGCACTGTATAGAAAACCTTACGCGACCACCACCACCTCCGCTGCTATCAGACTATGACCGGTCTATTGTAAAGTCATATAGAGAACATGTGAAGCGGCCGGGAAGTAGCAGTAGTGAAAGTGGGAAAACAATTCCCCAGCTCGGCGAACAGAAAAACCAATCGTGCCCCCCGCTCAAGGTGTTTACCGATATCGATTATGATCCGGGGGTAGCGGCCGATGATGTGAAGCGGCCGATGATGTTGGTTTCACTCTTGGTCAATTGTTAGGCGAGTAGGTAGACTTCCCCATGGCTGAGTTAGCATACAGATACCAGCACGGGAAGCCTCTCGTCAAACCCGAGGAGGTCCGGTTACTACCAACACAAATGCAAAAATTGCATGAGTGGTACATGAAAGCCTCAAAGAAAGGGACCAACTATATCATTGCGGGAGTTAAAGATGAGCATTACTTCAATGGAGACGAGGAGATTTACGTTGAATTTGATGAACTATTTCAGTTTTACAATCAAGACGCCGTCGACAAATCTATCGTCAGTTGCTATTGTCTGTAAGTATCATTTCTGTAATTAAGTCTCTAGCTCAGCTCGTTCATTGCATGTATAATTATCCTCAGTATATTATGCATAATGAAGATCCTCGAATGCAAAAGAGGACAAATATATGACATTGGGTTCATTAACCCAAATACTATTCATGAAGTTACGGTACAAATGAACGCCAAGGATACAGAGAAGATCTTGCTACGGGTGTTAATTGAACAACAAAACAAAAGGGAAATACTGTTTCCTTACAACTTCAAGTGAGTGTTATACTGTCTTGTACACATTCTGTTTCGCTTACTCGATGTTAAGTGTAATTGATGAGTTATGCTGCGTGCGCAGGTTCCACTTTATTATGCTAGTCATTCGGGTTGACTCAGGAAGCGTACTTGTCATGGACTCGCTACGTAAAGACCCTAAGATGTGGGCGGACCTGCGTGATATGCTCCAGAGGTAATTTCAATGATTATCGCACTATATCGGCAACTTTCGTTCATTTCCTGATATCAAGTAATTAATAACTCCTTTATTTATTTTCTTTGCCGGGCAGGGTTTGGAAACGGTTCACCAAGAAGGCTAGGGGTGAATGGAAAGAGGAGCTGCAATTTCGACAACTCACTGTAAGTAGTACTAGCTAGGTCCGCGCATCTCTTTGATTCTAGTTAATTTCAATACCATTATCATGCTTGATTATTATTTTGATTGAACTCTACTCTCGTAAAGTGCTTGAGGCAAGAAAGGGGGACTAATTTATGTGGATACTACGTTTGCGAGTTCATTCACATGACGACCAGTGAGACTCGCAGAAATTTACAACAACTTGAAGTACGTAAACAATATTCACAATTTTATTTTATTACCATCAATTGTGTTGAGTTTCATTCATATATATTGACCCCCTTCTTTAAATTAGATCCAATGGATGCGGGACGATCTCCTACCAAAGAATCGCGTAAAGGCAATTCAAGAGGAATTGGCGGGATTCTTCCATAAAGAGGTCATAGCTACAACCGGAGAGTACCATCGGAAATTGGTAGTGAATGTTGGTAATTAGATATTAGGGATCGCAAGAGATGTTATTTTGTATATATGCATGAACGTGTACTATATATAGTAGCGTCGAACATATATACGAAAACTTGTTGTTCGACCAAGCACGGAGAAAGAGGTCACTTCTCTATATTCATGACGATGTTGTGTAATGGTTCTTTCATTGCTATTAGTAGCTAGTGTCGAGTTGAATGGAAAACATAAAATAAAAATGAAACCCCTAAACCCTCCAAAACCCTAAACCCCTCCTTTAAAAAAAAGCGTTTGGCAGGGGCTGACGCGTGGCGGCCTTTTAGTCCCGGTTGGTGTTACCAACCGGGACTAAAGGTCCTCCTGCCTGAGCGCTGCGTCACGTGGAGCCCCTTTAGTCCCGGTTCGTAACACGACCGGGACTACAAGTGAGGTCCTTTAGTCCCGATTCGTTAGTCCCGGTTGCAGAACCGGGACTAAAGGTCCTTACGAACCGGGACTAATGCCCTATTTTCTACTAGTGTTCGTAAATCTCAAGATGATATCCGGCTCAGTCTCTTGAAGGTGCTCATAGGGGTAGGGTGTGCGTGTGTGCGTTCATAGGGGTGAGTGTATGCGCGTATGTATGAGTGCTTGCGTCTGTACTGTGTTAAAAAAAATGACCCCATTCATCAGTAGACGATGTACGAGTGTGTGGCGCGACATGTATGCGTGTCTGTGTTTTATTTTGAAGATAAATAGGAAATAATTGCTCTATCAACAGGCATAAGACTACTGGTTCGCTCGATCATACCTTTTCACAAAACTCAAAGTAGGGTGCGTGCGTGCGGGAGCGAGGAAACGAGCGAGAGCCGCCACCAGCCCCTCCCTCGCGAGCCGCCACCAGATCGCCGCCGCCGCCAGATCGCCACCGCTCCTTCCCTCCTCTCCCCTCCGTCGCACCCCGCGCGGGCGACCGAGGGGCCCCAGCCCCAGCCGTCGGTCCTCCCCGCCTTCCCCTCCCTCCCCTCCGCCGCCGCCGGTGGTCGGCTCCGAGCAAAGCCCGTGCGTCCGACGGCGGCGGCGGAGGTACTGCCTCCCCTCTCGGGGTCTTTGGGTGGTGCGGGACGCCCCATCCCGAGGGTGTGATCCCGATCTGGATCGTGGCGGCACCGATCTGGACCAAGGCGCCCTGATGGACAACGATGGCGTGGCGGCCGGCCGGCGTCCCAGCGGTGGCCTTGGCGGCAGGGCTGGCGTAGCCCTTCCTGATCTGGGGCAGAGGGCCCTGGATCAGGGGCGGTGGCCCCTGGGATGGCCTCCCTGTCCGGTGGCGCGGCGGGGCGGGTGGGCTGCCGGGGATCGGACCGGATGGCCGGCGATTCACCGGCGGGTTGGTGCCGCGGCTTGCTGCCCCGGCGACCAACGGCGCCGAGCTGCTTCTTCCTCCAACCCATGCTGCGTGCACTTCGTCTTACCGGACGTCGCCGTGCTGCTAGCCGGTTACCGGGTTGGGACGGAGCGGGAGGTGGGGATCCGGATTGGGATAATTCCCAGGTCGGCTCATGCAGGCCGCGACGGCGACGACACCCGAGGGTGCCGTTTTTCTTCTTGGAGACGTCGTTCGGGTCCGTCCTATCTTTTCCCACCTCACGGTCTCTCGGGTGAAAACCCTAGGGCGGCGACGGCGCTCTTGGCGTCGTGTCCTTCTTGAAGGCATCGTCGTGAGAGCTATGTGGCGGTGGGCACCGCTTGGGTGCGTCGGCAGTTGCAGATGGCGCGCCCCTCTTCCTCCAGGTGGTAGCTGTTCCGGGGGGAACCCTAGATCTGGGTCTCCCGGATCGGATGATGTCGGAGACTTTGGTTCACTAGCGAGGTTCACTAGCGAGGCCAATAGGTTGAGCGGTGTTACATCAACCGTATTGAAGACGGTGGGTCTCGACGGCGTGGAGCAGTGGAGTCTCAGAGTTGGACGCGGATTGATTGACGCGCGCAGGCTGGTGGCACTGTCTGGTGTCGTGGTGACATCGACGGCAGATGGGACTGGCAAGATCTATGCAGTGATTCCTCCTGAAGACGGAATGGCGGAAGATGGCGGCGGCGGATCCTTGAGCGTGCGCAGGCGGTGCATGTATGGGACGCCTAGACCGGATGGTCTTAAGGCCTCTGGATTAGATTGTGTCTGTTATGCGGACAGGGCACATTTGTATACTTGTAGGTGTAGCGACTTTGTTCGCCTAGAAGGGGGCTTCGGGTTGATCCTTGTATTCATTTTGTCAGACTCTGGTGAATAATTAATAAAGATGGATGTGTGCATCATGGTGATGCAGAGGCCGGGGGTAATCCTCCTTTTCGAAAAAAAAAATCAACAGGCATAAAAGAGATGCAAAGTTTCTAGCTTTGTATCAATCAGCAAAACAGCAAAGGTATGCTGACAGATTCATAGTGATCTTTTGACATGGCATGACGAACATCTCCAGCATCTTCGGCTCATACAATGAGAAAAACAAAGCTACTTTCCCTTTGTGCCAACTAAAGTGATTAAGTGACAAATCCAAGGTCACAAGTTGTACATGTAAAACAAGGTTCCTGTGTGTCTCCGTGTGTTTGCATGTATCGCTGGTTTCGAACTTTTGCTTGTCTCAGCATGAGCAATGCAATAGAATTTAGCGCTAGCTCCAACTCATGGGCGGCTATATTGATACATAACATAGACATAGTGATGCGAAATGTTGCTAAACACAATGTAAAGCATAATGGTGGTTTGGCAGTTGTATTTTGAAGACCTACTTCTCATCATTAACAAATTGAGACTTGCATATGATTATGTGTTATATTTTTCTGACAAAGCACACACCTTTCTTGAGTGTTTGTAAAAGTATAAATTATAGACCGTTTCTGCAGGGAATCCATTTATGCGTTAACAGCAAAATGCTTCCACCCGGCGCAAGACATAAGAAAAAGAAAAGAAAAAGAGAAAAAATATTGCAGACAATTGGGTCAAGCAACCCGTCTAAGAGCATTTTCCAACAGCTAGCCTAAAATTTGGCTACCTAAAACCACCAGTTTTAGGTGAGGGGAAAGAAGGCTGTAGGTAATCTAAAAATTGTCTTGCTTATAGATCAACCTAAAAGTTAGATACTCCCTCCGATCCATATTAACTATCGCTTAAACGGATGTATTTAGACGTAATTCAGTGCTACATACATCCGTTTGAGCGACAATTAATATGGATTAGAGGGAGTACCTAAATTTCAGCTTCTATTTCTACCACACCTTTGAAGACTAACGGTGGGGAGTCTAGGAGGGCGGTCTGACTATTGTCGGGGCACCGAGCTTGATTTCGGCTGGCGGAGCTCGCTGGGGCTGAGACGGTTGTTGCATGCATAGCAACACGTCAAGAGGAGCGCGAGGGGGCGGGGGGGGGGGGGGGGGGGGGGAGGGGGGGGGACCAACTTCGGCGGTGCAGTGTCTCCTGAGCGTCGAGAGCTCGACACGGAGCCTTAGCTCGGCGATGGTCGTGTGTGTGTGTGTGTGGGGGGGGGGGGGGGGGGGGCAGCCAACTTCGATGGTGCAGTGCCTCCTGAGTGTTGAGAGCTCGACACGGAGCCTTAGCTCGGTCATGGTCGCGTGGGGGGCGCCGGACCGCTAATCAACCTAGGTAGGCAGCGGCGGCGACCATATCGGGCGTCCGCGGGGCGGGGGACAACAGGATCGGTGAATCCAAGCGACCATATCGATTTTTATTTTAGGCTTTGTGCTGATGGAGACCTATATTTTGCAATTGGATAACAAACTATATGTAGTTGGCTAAAACAATTAGCAACCCATGCTGTTTTAGATTAGCTGCTGAGGCTGCTTTTTGAAAGAAAAAAAAATCAATTTTAGTTTTTATGTATTCGGCCCATTTTTTAGGCTAGCTGTTCGAGATGAAGAGTAAAAAGATACTGCCATGGACGGAGACCCACCACAGCCGTGAAGTTTTTTGAGTTTTTTCTTTAGGTACAGCCATGGAGCAAGTTTGTTGTGAGTAGCGTCGAAAGGCTTTGTCGCAGCTAGGCACGAAAACGAATGGCGCTCAAAGAACATGTTTTTGCCGAGGCATTGTGCACCATGAAAATCTACCGGGTGCGCTACACACCCATCTTTGAATCTCAGGCGGGCCTATCCTGGTTAATCATCAGTGCTTGATTTTTGTAAGAACACGACGTGTTCCGATGCCGGAGTGCACCTTCTTCCACAATGTTACAAATCCTTGACAGTGGCCCTGTCTCTCCCTGCCTCGACAGCTCTTCGTAGCGGCTCAAAGCTGACGCAGACCTCCTCTGATAGGCGATGTTTGCATGACTGGTAACAATGATTCTCCGCGTGCGTGTCGACCTCTCATCTCAATCTCCATGAAAGAAAAGAAGAAGAAAATGACGCCGTCCCGCCCGTCCTGGGATTTCACACTCGGCGCATGTGCGGTGTACCATCGCCTACGTATGTATGTGCACGCAACGCAACATCCAGTCCAGTCGTGAACTTGTGCCCCAGAAAAATCATGCAATGCGTAATTCTTAATGCAACAAAGGCTCGCTGTAGAGTAGAGGAGATGTGGCATGAGGACGACATGATTTAATATATTGAAAACCCACGCGAAAACGATGGGGGAGCAAGAGCACGAAAGATGTCACGGTCCGCTCACGGCTCCTGGCCATCATGTGTCGGGGGAAGTTCTGTTTGGGTTGCACCGAAAGTACACAGTAGTAGTATTTGAAAACATTTTTTTAGGCAAAGATTGCACATCATTTCTCCTTTTTTTCTTCTTGTGTGTGTGTGTGGAGGGACTGCA
This sequence comes from Elymus sibiricus, assembly GCA_039707655.1. Lineage (NCBI taxonomy): Eukaryota > Viridiplantae > Streptophyta > Magnoliopsida > Poales > Poaceae > Elymus > Elymus sibiricus. The sequence continues at coordinate 51,069,266 of CM077668.1, forward strand.
CGCCAGTTCTCTGCACTCGCGAGGAGGGAGCCACTAAGTGTTGGTACTCTCTCAGGTCCTTTTTAGTCCGTGTTTTATATTTGTCTTAAGTCAAATTTTGTAAATTTTGATCAAATTTATAATTAAAAATTTCAAAATCTACAATATCAAATAAATATAATATGAAAATATATTCTACAATGCATGTAATGATATTGATTTGGTATTAAAAATATTGATATTTTTCCTTAGAAACTTGATTAAATTTACAAAGTTTGACTTTAGTCAAAGCTAATATGCAGAGTAAAAAGGTCTGAAGGAAGTACTAGTCATTTGGGTGCTGAGAAGTGAGAAAGAATAGGGATTTCCACCCCACGGCCTATGCTAGTCCTTTTTTTGAAACTCAACACACGCTCTATTACTCAATAATATTTAGAGGAATACAATCGATAGAAGGTTGCAAGGGGCATAGATGGCGGCCTGCTGATAAGCGAAGCGCATGCTTAGCGAGGCTATGTCCCTCATTGTTCGAGACTCTTCCTTCAAAAACATAAGAGCAATCCCGAAACTCCGAAGACATGATCTTGATTTCACGGATAATGTGATCATGCTTGCCACCATTGCCCTCCAGTATATTTGTTATCACTTCTTTGTAGTCAAAAGCAACAATAATGCGTGTCTGTAATAGGTCAGTTGCCAACGCCATTGCCTCCCATACAGCTAAGGCCTCCAACGTGGCTGGGTCTGAGACACCAGCAAAAACAATGGGCCAAGCCCCATAAACTTTTTGTCACTAGCCATGCTAATTGCACTGACTGATCCTAGCCTTGTGGAGTTCGGATACCGCCCCATCCACCTTGAGCTTGGCATAGCTCGCGGGCGGTGGAGTCCATGCAGATATAGCAGGTTGGACGTGGATTGCGTGGTGATGCGGTCACTCACGTATGTCCTGACCCGGTCGGATCCTGGGGGAAAATCAGGGCAACGCTAGGTCTCGCTTGCTCTCCTGTCAGGCCATGGCCTCGTTTTTTCACGTTTTCTGTTTTCTTTTTTTTTTTTTTTTACTTTCGTTTATACTTTCAAATATCCTAAAAATATATATTCAAAAAACACTTTATATCAATCATTTGAAAAAAAATGTTAACCAAGCATTTGAAAAATGTTAAATGTGTATAAGGAAAATGTTTCTCATGTATACAAAAAATGAAAAATAAGTGTGCAAAAATTAATCATGTAAATGTTAATCAAGCAAAAAAGTATTTGAAAAATGTTAAATATGTATAGAAAAAATGTTTACCATGTATTAAAAAAAACTCAAACTTGTATTTGAAAAATGTTTATCAAACATTTGAAAATATTAAAATGTGTACAGAAAAAATGCTGACCATGTAATAAAAAAATGTTAATCTTGTATTTCAAATGTTAATAAGAATTTGAAAAATGTTCAATATGTGTATAGAAAAAATGTTGACCATGTATTCAGAAAATGTTAACTAATCATTTGAAAAATGTTAAATGTGTATAAAGAAAATGTTTCTCATGTATACGGAAAAATGTATACAAAAAATATACAATGTGTGTGAAAAAAATTGATCATGTATTTAGAAAATGTTAATGAAGTATTTGAAATATTCTTAAACAACTATTTGAATATTGTTAATCAAGCATTTGAAAATATCAAAATTTGTATCGAACAAATGTTGAGCAGATATTTAAAAAGATGTTAATCTTGTATTGTTAATCATGTATTTGAAAATGTTAAAAATATGTATAGAAAAAATGTTGACCATATATTAAAAAAATGTTGAATTTTATTTGGAAAATGTTAAACATGTATTAGAAAAAAAATCTTGACGTATACGAAAAATGTAGAATGAAAACCAAAATAAATAAACAATAATAAAAAAGCAATGAAACCAAAAAAGAAACAAAAGAAATCAAAGAAAAAGGAAAAAAAACCGAAGAAACAAGTGCAAAAGGAATGGAAAATAGTGAGAACCGATAACGAAACAAAGAAAAACAAAACCGTTGAAAATGAAGATAGAAACAAAAAACCAAAAAAAAAAGAACAATGAGAAAGAAAAGAAGAACCGATGAAAACCATTATAAAGAAACAAAAGAGAAACCGAAAAAAAAAGACGAATCTGGGCCGGCTCAATTGCTCCCACGGGTATCAGTGGGCTCTCAGTGCTCTCAGTGACGGGCTAGTTGTTTGTTGTTGGGTTCTTACATGGGTTGCCACTGGACGTCCACTCGGATCGGCGCTGTGGCGCGGGCCGCAATTTTCAGCCTGTTTGATCTTTCAGCAGACCGCGAAAAAAAAACGTGTGATCTGACCGAACGAACGCCCTCGCCTTCCTTGGCTCGTCGTCTCGTCTTCCGGTCCGCTCCTCTCCGTCGCTCGAGGCGGCGCACTAATGGGGACTTGGGAGGCGGCTCAGTAGAAACTGGCTATCTGTGGTCTTCCTCTTCCCTCTATCCGTTAACAGAGGCGAAGCAATCGAGTACACTGTGCCTCACAGCGAACTCACCGACCCCTGGGTCGAGGAGGGGGAGCGCTCAGGCCTTCGTCTTCTCCGCGGCGACTAGAGGTACGTGACGTGAGGCTGCGCGCGCGGTGTGAATCCCCGGTTCTTTGTCCATCTTTTCCACCTGGCTGACGACGATGATCTTGCTCATTCCATGCCCATCGCCTCGCCAGCTACCGCGCGAGCAACCTGCTCGACGGAATGGCTGACAGGGTCGACGCTGCTGAAATCAAGAAGGCGGCCGTGGCTGGCGGCAAGGACCGCTTCGAGGACCTCCCGGACGACGTGCTCGAGCTGCTCTTGTCGTTTCTGCCCTCGCGAGACGCAGTGAGGACGTCCGTGCTCGCTCCCCGCTGGCGCACCCTCCGTCCCAGCCTTGCGCCTCAACCCTTCTCAGTTCGGGAGTGCCCAGGTTTTCAACAATTTCGTCAATAAGCTGCTTGAGCACCGTGACAGAACATCCGCTCTTCATGAATGTGAGATCTTTTCCTATTCAGAGGGCGAAGAAGATGAGGCACACCATGATGTTGAATCGTGGGTCCAGTATGCTGTCTCGTGCCGAGTGTCGGTGCTTCGAGTTCTATACCAGGGTGCTGATTATCCTCGTTTGGAGATATCCAACAGCAGTGTCATCTCTAAGGACTTGACAAGGCTAGAGCTTTATAATCTGGATTTTGACGAAAGCCCCCTAGATCTTTTCACCTGTGAGGCACTAGAGGTGTTAGAGATAGATGATTGTTTTGTCAACATTGGGGATAACTTACCCAAATCTTTACGACGTCTGAAAGTCATAGATTCAAGACTTCATTCCATGGATACACAACGGAATTGCCTTTCTGCTCCAGGTCTGCTTACCTTTGAACTAGCTGACTGTTTCGAGTGGACTCCGTTGCTTGAGAGCCTGCCATCTTTGGTAACATCATTTATCAGGATTGGCATGGATTGTGTAGATGCTTGTACTCATGTTAAGTACCTTGGGGATTGTGATGATGAGTCATGTGAAGGATGCTATGGTGAAGAGGATTGTTGTCTACTTCTTGAAGGTTTGGCGGGCGTTACAAATTTAGAGCTGATAACTGAATATTCTATGGTATGTTTGCTCTTTTTCTAACTCCGTGTGTTGATTGCTATACAAGATTGCATGGATGTTAATGGTTAAACTTGTTCGTAATGTCCAATTGCATGTTTTTTTACGAATATACTCTTTTTAGTCATCATGTGACATCTCCAATAATTGGGTTGTGAAGATGACAGTACATTATAATTTACTGATAGTTGATACTCCTCACCTCGTACTATACATAATAAGCATATGATTAAGATAAATTAGAAATGATACCCGCGCGTTGCAGCGGGAATTGGATGCAATAATTTCTCTGAGATTTGGCGATATGAAACTTTAGTATTTTGGTTAGAAATATTTGAATTGAATTTCAAGCACATAAAACTTGATATATTTGATTATTATGTAGTTGTAGAAAATTTATTTTATTTAAGGTAGTCTTTTCCCATGCATAGTGGCATAGTGAGTTGGCGTAGTTGCATGTTGAGAGAATTAAATTTAGTGGGACATGCATGGTCGCATGATGAGTTGGCATAGTTGTATGTCAAGATAATTGAGTTAGTGGGGATCAACTATTTTGGTATATATAGGATTTGCAAGTCTTTGTATTTTATGCAACACTTTAGACGGTATGGCTTAGTATATAGTATTTGTTTTTTGAGTAGACCAAAAGCTTGTAAAATCTGGTTTGTGTAGCTCTCTATCTGCTCACAGTTGATTACTTTAAATAAAAACTCAAGAAATCTTATTCAAATCAGCATTATTGAATCATGCCTTCTGAAGTAATAACTTTTGTTGTTTTTAAATTCTCTGCACTTTGTTAAGATCTTCAGAAAGGACTTGAGATGGAGCCCTATGTTTAGCAAGCTAAAAACTGTGTTGCTCAATGATTGGTGTCTGGCTGCAAACTTCGCTGGACTACTCTACTTTCTAAAGCACACACCAATTCTAGAAAAGTTTATCCTTCAACTTCCATCTCGCAAGGTATATGTTTGTTCAGATATCATAGCTTTTGTTGCTGAAGCTAACATGTACAGCTGATTCATTTAAGTAAAATAATATGTTTTCGACAGCATTTTGACATTGGATCAAGTAGAAGCTACAGCCCAGCAGAATATTTCTTGGTGTCGAAGCATCTCAAGGTAGTTGAAATCCATTGTAGCAAGGAGGATGAATGGATTTCTCAAATTGTGAACATCCTTGGTATTCATGGAGTAACTTCTGCGCAAATTAGCATCAGACATGATTCTTGGAGTTCTTTCAGTAAGTAACTAATACTATAATTTGCTGATGTTTATGTAGTCTGCATGTTTCTTAAAATAAAAAAAGTAAACCTAATGGAATTTAAACTATTTGGTAAATTGAGAGATTAAAAAATTCTATTAGAATGTTGTATGAAATCCACGTTACATATTTTATTGAAAATGTGATTTGGCCAAAGCAAGTGACGACATATTTTTTTTTACTGAAAATGGGATTAGGCCAAAGCAAGTGAAAAAAAGGAAAATAGGCAAATAAACAATGTGAGGTATTTGTTCACTATTTTAGTTGAAAATGGATAATTTAATAGCTCATATTTCCAGTTTCTGCATAGTGAAATCAAGTTGTATGTTGGCCCACTCTTCCAAAACAATTTCTTATGCAGTATTTGCTTGACTTCAGTGCCAGTTACTATCGTCCGTACCTTCTCATGTTTTAGTCTGCACTTTCGTGTGCTCGTTGTATCCTCTATGGTTTACGCAGGGTTCAGTTTCCAGCAGCCGAAGTAGATCAGATGCTCTACTATTCCTGGTTATTCAGGCTTTGATGTCCCTGAATTAATCTTGGCAGCATGAAGTTGCTACATTTTATCTACCTGGATCATGCGCATGTCCCTGATCCATTCATATGAAGGATGAACTCCCGTCAAGAGGCGATTTGAATAGGTTCAAATTTCGCTGTAGTAATGTTGTACTCTTGCCCGGTGTCAGGCGAGCCTCAACTGATTTACCTATTGAAGGCCTATGATCTATTTATATGTTTCAGCAACCTGTATGTCTAGCTTAACTTGTGTAAAATGGTACCTGTTCTGTGGAGTAAACATTCATGACGCCAGGAATACTGCTTTAGTTTTTTCTTGCGATTAGTTGGTTTCTTCGCTTAACATGTTTGGCACTCCGCACTTGCCAAGCATGCTTGTTTGTCATTCTGCTCGATCGGTTCTACGAGACCAGAATGAGATCGATGTGCATGCCATTAGCTATATATAAGTAGTTCAATCTTCAATTTGTGGCCTTTATAATACCGAACTGCAGTTAGTCTGGCTCCATTTTCTGTTAACGATGATCAGTACAACCTGCTATGTTGCTGATCGTGGCTTGCTTTTGGAGTAACAACCTGCTATGTTGCAACTTGGCTGTCTTTCTGGGTGGGCCGAGCATGTCATGGAATAGAATTATTCCTTTCTCCCAGGCAAGATATCAACGTAGCAAAAGAGATGAGAAACCAAGTAATTGAATGATGGCACAATTTGATTTCTTGTAAAGGCACAACTGTGTTCAAAACATAGAATTTTAACATCTTGTGTTCTTCTTCTGCAAACTAATGGAAAGGGGCGATGCATGTGACTTGCAAAAAGTTACGTTTGAATGGTTGAATTAGGATCCTTTCTTTTGAGATTTTCAGCTCAGGTCTTGTTCACAGGCAGCAGAGCACACTTTGTTATATTTTTCTTGCTCTGCTATTTGGTGCAGAAGAGAGTTAACTGAAATGTGCCATTGATGGTACTGCTGCTGCTGTCTATGCAGCCAGGTCCAGGCTCACCCTCAAGAGACACCCTAGAGTACCACACTGGCTTCAGTGAATCACAACTAATGTAAGCGTCCACGCTACTGGCTTTACTGAAATCTCTCGTGATGGACCTTTTTTGTGATGATTTCAGTCAGAGATTTTGCAAAAACCTCACATTCGACTGCCCCTAAGAGCAAGTTGAAGCTGGTGTATTAGAATTTTAATATTTTATCAATGGCAGTTCTAAATAAGAGATGTATAAATGATGCTAGGATATGCAACTATTATTCAACATCTGATGTATTTTTACGCTGTTCATAATTTGAGCAATATTATTTAGAACATGTAGGCTAATTTTTTAATTAATATTGTTTAGGCTCACTTTTTGTAGACTATTTTTTATTTAGTAATATTTAGGATAGAGTTCTTTTCACATTGAATATAGAACATCATCGACCTCTGCAATGACTCCCACAAGAAGAAATTTTGCTACTGATCCAGGTACACATACATTACTAAGAAAACATGATAGTTTAAGGTTAACTGTTACTCGATCTAACTAATTGCCTAAACTAGAAGAAATGATGCTACTGAGCCGTGTACATATTACTAAGAAAAGATAATAGCTGAAGGCTAATCAATAACTGCTAATTGTTTTGGGCTTACATCTCACCATTTTTGATTTGCATCTCATCTAGTTGTTGTCTCAGTGATCCATCGTAGTATTGGAGCAACTCGCTTACGTGATTCATTATGAAATCGACACATATCCATGTATGGCAAGAGACTCCCTTTTGCATGTTTGTATACATAATGTCAGCAATGAGATTTGTATGTCAAATTGCTAACAGAGAGAGATTTTCTATCATACCTTGTTTCCACGGTCAGCGCAGATGAAAACCTCTTGTTTTGGATTCCTTGGTGTGTAAGAGGTTCTCTTTGCAAGATAGCGTTGGCAGCCACAAAGAAATATGGGTGGGCTCGCCGGATACTGGAGGGCTTCGCTGCCGGTTGTGTACGATTTGCGGCCGGATGCGTTGTCGCAACGCGATGATTCATCGGACATGGGCTGCATAGGCCATGATGGGGAGCTCATGGCCGAGCCAACGGGAGCGGAGGGGAGCTTGAATACGGCGGCAGAGGGCCAATATTAAGGCTCCTCAGCCGATGTGGGCTCCCTCACGGGGCTCATGCCACATCTCTAAGCTCCGGTGTGTCCATTCCCGGTCACATAGCTAGAAGAGTAAGGAAGAAGGGGGAAGGAGAAAAGAAGTGAGGAGGTTTGGAGTAGGATGAAAAGAATGAGATCTAGCTAGTGAAGGGGATAGAGGAGAGGAAGAAGAAAAACTAAGAAGAGAAGAGCTAGCTAGCGAGAAGTGAAAGGAGAGAGGAAGAAAAGAAAGGGAAGAAAGAAGTGAAGGTAGAGAGGAGACGGAAGAAGGCTGCCCAAAAAGCTCAATTATTGGCGTACCCTACTAGGGGCGCGTCGTCCCACTTACACGCTACTAGTATATGTAGCTCATGCCACTAATAATTGACCTGTAACTAGTGGTGTGCCAGTTAATAGCCCACACCGGCAGCAGTGACTGTATTGGTGGCGTGCCCTTAATGGGCTGCATCACTACGAACTTATGCCGGGTCAGAGCACCGGGTCCGCACACTAGTGGTGTGTGCATATCTGGACACATCACTAGTAATAGCTTATTGATGGTGTGGTATCATTTAGTCATTCACTTTGGTGGCAATCTACATTGGCAATGCCAAACATTTCTGCACTATTGTTTAGGGGGTATTCAGTTCTGCTTCAGGGAGCATTGCTTTTGCGCGTCAAAAAAGCTTTTGCAAATGTCGAAACAATATTAATTTTTTTGGATATGTACATGTTCATGTCCAAATGTTATATGCAAACATTCAGGGGCTGAAGTCCAACCATTTAGACATGTGAAGAAAAAAAGGGTTGAGTGCCATTTTTATTGCATTTTTAGAGCACCGAACTTTTTTTTTTTTTTTGGTGCAACAGAGCTATTCCGTCTCACATAAAAATTGTCAAACATGCTTTGAACACTAACAAGGACATGTACATAGAATTTTGTAAGTTTGTTTGTTATTTATTTTGAATTTATAAATTCATCCCAGGAGTATATGGTCCTGAGGCCCAAAACGCCATGCCCATCTTTTGAGCACCGAACTTTGTTTTTTTTCCTGGTGAAACAAAGATTATTTTTTTCCCGCAAAAAAGAAAAAGAAAAAGAAAAATCTTACTGATTCTCACGTGGGCGACGTGGTGCTGTGTTCTCACGTACTATGAATGCTCTCTCCTTCCGTTGTTCGTCGTCCCGTCTTCGGATCCAATCCTTTCCGTTGCTCGAGGCGACGCATTAATGGAGGATTCGTGGGGACTGGGGACTAGGCGATGTGCATAAACTGCCTCTCCGTCGCCTTCCTCCCCCTCAAACCGAGAACGGAGATGGCCTAGGGAGAAGTGACCGGTCGTGTGCTTCAGAGCGAACTCACTGACTACGGCGTGCCCTGCCGTCGACGAGGCCCGGCGACTAGAGGTACGTGAGATTACGATGGTGTCAATCTTCCGTTTGTTTCCATCTTTTCCGTCTGCTTTGCTGGTGGTCATCTTGCTTATTACGTGTTCATCTCCTCGGCAGCTGCGGCGCGAGCCATCTGTTCGACGGAATGGCTGACAGCAAGAAGGTGTCCGTGGCTGGCGGCAAGGACCGCTTCGAGGACCTCCCGGAGCATGTGCTCGAGCTTCTGCTATCGTTCCTGCCCGCGCGAGATGCAGTGAGGACGTCCGTGCTCGCTCCCCGCTGGCGCAACCTCTGGAAGTCCGTGCCAGTCCTGCGCTTCCGTCCTTCTTCTAAGTTTGGATGTGCTGAGAACTTCAATAATTTTGTTAATAAGGTGCTTGAGTGCCGTGACCAAACCTCACCTCTTCGTGAATGTCATGTCTATTCATATCCGGGTGGCGAAGCATACGACGCACACCGTGATGTTGAATCATGGGTCCGGTATGCTGTCTCATGCCAAGTCTCGGTGCTTCGAGTTCTGATGTGGGGTGATTTTCATTATAATTTGTATCTACCCAACAACATCTCCAGGCACTTGAAAGATTTAGTTCTTTATCGTGTGGAATTTGACAAAAGCCCTCTAGATCTTTTGAGCTGTGAGGCACTAGAGGTGCTAGATATAGATGGCTGTTGTATCAACCTTGAGGGTATCTTACCCAAATCTCTACAACATCTGGAAATCAGAAACTCAGCCCTTCTTTCCATTCATACAAGACGGAATTGTCTTTCTGCTCCAGGTCTGGTTACCTTTGTACTAGAAGACTGTTCATGGTGAAATCCGTTGCTTGAGTCTGCCATCGTTGGTAACATAATTTATCAGAATTGCCAGAGAACCCGAAGATGGTTGCAATACAGAGTACTGTTGACACACGAACACGTCACCGTGTACCCTCGACGCCGGGGGTGATGCACCGCAGCTCACGTCGAAGGAGGTCCGACCGGCAGCGCGATACGCAGGACAGCCGACAGACGCTTTTGAAGACCCGAAGCCCCGCACGCCCGGGAGGGACCCCGTCAGGGAGTGCGGCGGCAATGGGCTGCCCTAGGTCGATTCGCTCGCCCCTAGAGCCTCTGTACTCGCAGCTCTCCAACACGAAGAACGACGAAGAACGAGAGAGAAAAACTATGGAGAGATAAACCGTAGATTGAAAAAGTAGTATATTGATTGTTCGATTGTGTGTTTTTTTAATCGGCCGTCACCCCCAACATATATAAGAGGCGGCTGGACTTTCCGTACAAGCAAAGGATTCATCTAGGCTTTCCTTACAAGACAATTACATTAATTCACGTCCTAGAGTCCTAGTTCTGGTCCCGCTCGGATTCAGCCTGAATCTGGTCCAATCTCCTGTCTTGCTCCTTGCGTGGGCCATGGAATCTGCACACGACCTCCGATGGAGATGGTCCAAACACGAATTTTGTGCGCTTCGACGAGGCCAATAATCCGTATGTTGATCACTTTTCCAAATAAGGCCATCTTGAATACTCCACGGGGTCATCCTTAATTTCGAGTCGGACTCATTCATATAGCTGACTGGACCGTCCGACTCTTGTATCGTCTCTGCAGGTCATATACTACGTCGGATGACGATGACTCCAAAAGCAAAGTTGACCGTTTCGACGAGACGAACAACTTTCATGTTGAACACTTTTTGATCTGAGGCCATCTAGATAAGTATTTGAGCCCATCTTCAGCATCTCGTCGGACAGTTTTTACTGTTCACGCGCGGCAAGCTTCCCCCGCAAGGTACTGTTCGCCCGGCAAGTTACTGTTCACGCGCGGCAAGCTCCCCCGACAATGTTACTGTTCACGCGCGGCAAGCTTTCCCCGACAAGGGCACTGTTCACCCGGCAAGATTACTGTTCACGCGCGGCAAGCTTTTCCCGGCAATGGTACTGTTCACGCGTGGCAAGCTCCCCCGGCAATGTTACTGTTCACGCGCGGCAAGCTTTCCCCGGCAAGGGTACTGTTCACCCGGCAAGGGCACTGTTCACGCGCGGCAAGCTTTCCCCGGCAAAAAACTGTTCACGCGGCAAGTTACTGTTCACGCGCGGCAAGCTCCCCCGGCAATGTTACTGTTCACGCGCGGCAAGCTTCCCCCGGCAAGGTTACTGTTCACCCGGTAAGGTTACTGTTCACGCGGCAAGCTTTCTGGCTGCACCTTGCGGGCCCTTTTTGAGGCAGTAAACGACCTCGGATGAAAATGTGCCCAAAAGCAATTTTGACCGTTTCGACGAGACGAACAACTTTCATGTTGAACGTTTTTCGATCCGAGGCCATCTTGAATGGCTAATTGCTCACGCATTGCATCAGACACTCGCCAAGACGTGTCTGGTCTCCCGCGTCTTATTTCGCCTCTTGACATGGCTGCATTCAGATAGCTCTAACTTTTGCATACGAATTCGGATTGAGATGATTTTTATATGAAAATCGACCGATTTGACGAGACGAAGACAATTCATGTAGAAAGTTTTCTCATATGAGATCATCTTGAGGGCATAATCAGCCGAATAGTGTTCTGGATACAAAATCCCAGTACTTCGAACACAATTTCGGCTTTCGAGATGAGATCGGATGGCAATGGCCCAAACTTCAAAGTTTCTCCTTGCCGGATCGCCTCCTTGCCGGGCCGTCTCCTTACCGGATTACCTCCTTGCCGGGCCGTCTCCTGCCTTTGTTTGGGTCTTCGGCAAGCACTCAAAACCGGCAAGCTTTTCGCTTGAGTCCACCTTTACTGCATTCTGCATCGTGCCAAAATCAGGTGTCAACACATGCCCCCCTGTTTTTCGGCAAAACTTGTGTGCCGAAAAATAATTTGCATTAGGCTTGTTCTAAGGACGATGTCAACACTCCATCGGCTATTAATATGTGCTTAGGGCGATAATTATATATCGGCCATTGCCCATTTAGGCTTCTTGCCACACACTTGGGTGGTACTTCTTCAAATACCTGCCATTGAGAGCTCGAGGTAGCAATGTTCCTTGCATGGATTCCACCAAATATGAATTTCCGGGAACTATTCTTGCAATCTTGAAAGGACCTTCCCAGCTTGGAGACCACTTCCCGAATTTTCTGTCCTTTGAACCAATCGGTAGAATCACCTTCCATACAAGATCACCAATCTGAAAATTCTTCAACCTGACCTTCTTATTGTAAGCTCTTGCTACCCTCCACTTGTCCCTTTCTATGGCTTTTAATGCAGTCAAACGTTTATCGGCAACCTCATCAACGTTGTCCATCATCAAGTTATAAAAGTCCACTGCCGATAAATCATTTTGTTTGGCTATTCTCAAAGCATTCAAATTCACCTCTACCGGTAAAACGGCTTCTTGACCGTATACGAGCTCATATGGAGTTACCTTCGTCGCACCATGCCTTGAGATTCTATGCGCCCACAAAGCCTCGGACAATAATTCATGCCACCTTCTTGGATTATCTTCAATCTTCTTCTTGATAAGCTTGATCAAAATTTTATTGCTAGACTCAGCTTGTCCATTGGCTTGAGCATAATACGGGGAGGAATTGAGCAACTTTATCTTATATGATTCGGCAAATTCTCCAACTTGATGAGACATGAAAGATGAACCTTGATCCGTAGTTAATGTTTGCGGAATACCGAATCTATGAATAATGTGCTCACTTATGAATTGAATTACCTCCGTATGCGTCATATTCTTGAGAGGTACTGCTTCAGATCACTTAGTGAAATAATCAGTTGCCACCAACACGAACCGATGCCCCTTTGAAGAGGAAGGATGAATCTTTCCAATAAAGTCCAATCCCCAACCTCTAAAGGGCCACGGCTTGATAATAGGATGTAACATAGCAGCGGGAGCTAACTGAATATCACCAAACTTTTGACAAGCTTCACATCCTTTATAATACCTGAAGCAATCATTGATCATCGTCGGCCAATAAAATCCAGCACGTCGTAACAACCACTTTATCTTGGGGGCCGACTGATGAGTACCGCAAATTCCTTCATGAACCTCTCCCATAGCAACTCTTGCTTGATCCTCGTCCAAACACTTCAAAAGAACATCTTCAACCGTTCGGCGATAAAGACCACCGTCTCTTATTGTATATTTGAAAGCCATGCGCCGAACAGCCCTGTCCACCCTTTCACTCGGACAAGACATCGGCTCTTGAGAGATATGAAACATGCCATGATTGACATGATAGCCAGATGCTTGCTGTGCTAACTCATTTGCTCTCCAATTATCATGTCTAGATATATGAGCAATGCCAAAATGATCCAAAGTAGAAATTATATCCAGACATTTATCAAGATAAACATTAAGTGATTCGTCTAAACATTGAAAAACCTTGGATACCTGTTGTACTACTAATAACGAATCACCAAAAGCCTCAATATGTGTAGCAGCTATGGCCAGCAACATCTCTAAACCGAATAACAATGCTTCATATTCGGCTTGATTATTTGTGCAAAAATATTCTAAGTGGCATGAGGCTTCAAAAACAGCACCATGAGGAGATATATAAGCAATACCAACACCTTGGCCGTTGCTACAAACTGAACCGTCAAAATATAATCTCCATGGTACTAACGAGACAAGGTTTATATCAATATCTTGCTCGTCATTAATCCGATGCTCAACGATAAAATCAGCAACAATTTGGCCTTTCATGGATTTTAGAGATTCATAAGCCAAATCATACTCAATTAAAGCATAAGCCCATTTACCAATTCTACCACTAAGAATTGGTCTATGCAACATATATTTAATGACATCGGTTTGACAAGCTACTATGCAAGAACTTGGCACTAGATAATGTCTCAACTTTGTGCAAGCATAGTATAAGCATAGGCATAATTTTTCAATAAATGTATACCTTGTCTCAGCATCCAATAGACGTCGGCTCAAATAAGTGATAGCATGCTCTTTTCCTTCGGTTTCTTGAGTCAAAACAGCACCAATAACACCTTCCTCAGCTGCAATGTAAAGTCTAAAGGGCTCTCTATGCTTGGGCGCCTTCATCACCGGAGGAGTGCACAAATAATTTTTAATCATATCAAATGCTTCTTGCTGTTTTGCCCCCCAAGTAAAATCAACATCATTCTTTAACCGAAGGATATGAGTAAATGCATCAACCTTCCCTGAAAAATTAGCTATGAACCTCCTCAAATAATTGACCTTGCCAAGGAATTTTTGCATATCTCTCTTGCATATTGGAGCCTCCACTTTTTGTATAGCTTCTATCTTTTTGGGATCAATCTCTATGCCATCTTCATGAATAATGAAACCCAAAAACTTACCAGCCGACACGCCAAACGCACACTTCAAAGGATTCATCTTCAGCCCATATTTCTTCATCCTCTCAAAAGTTAAACGCAAATCGGCTAAGTGAGATTTAAAAGCATCCGATTTGACAACAATATCATCAATATAGACTTCAAGTATAACCCCGAGTAAATCATGAAAAATCAAATTCATAGCCCTTTGATATGTGGCGTCGGCATTCTTCAATCCAAAGGTCATTACTGTCCACTCAAATAATCCAAGGAAACCGGGGCACCGAAAAGCCGTTTTGGACATGTCCTCTTCGGCCATGAAAATTTGGTTGTACCCCGCATTGCCATCAAGAAAGCTAATAACCTTATGTCCAGAAGCATCATTAATAAGCATGTCGGCTATAGGCATAGGATACTCATCTTTGGGCGTAGCTCTATTCAAATCTCTGAAATCAATGCACACCCTCAACTTGCCGGAGCCTTTCTTTTCCACTGGCACAATATTAGAAATCCACTCGGCATACCTGCAAGGTCTAATAAAATTAGCTTTAAGCAAACGACCGATCTCTTCCTTGATCCGGTCATATATTTTTGGATTGAACTTTCTAGCCGATTGTTTATACGGTCTAAAACCGGCTTTTATAGGTAACCGATGCTCCACTAGCTCTCGGCTTAAACCTGGCATCTCATGATATTCCCATGCAAAGCAACAAATATATTCTTTCAATAGCTCGATTAACTTGACTTTACAATCGGCTTTCAAATTTTTGTTTACATATGTCGGCCTAGGAATTGAGCCATCTCCAATATCTACTTCTTCTAATGGATCGGCCGATGTAAAACCTTGTCCCAGTTTATCCATATCACCTAACTCCTCTATAGACTCATACATATCGTTCCCATTGGACCGATATTCTGCAAGCCGCTTTTGTAACCACTCAGAATTAGGATCCATTTAAATACGTCATACCTTGGAGCCGATTTCCACCAACCGGCTTTAAAGAAACGGGTACAAAACCACTCTTGGTGGCGCTGAGAAAGTCAAACTCTGATAAGTCCCGTCCCGTCAAGCAAGCAGCATTGGGGTGTTGCCAATCCACCGGTGTATCGGCTAAAGCAACGCAAGCCGAATTATCCGCATGAACGATCTCCACTTCATCATCAACCCATTGAATTAAAAACTGATGCATAGTGGATGGCACACATTGGTTTGCATGAACCCAATCACGGCCTAGAATGACGTTGTAGTTACCTTGCACCTCGGCGACAAAGAATGCAGTAGCCAAAGTTTTGCTCCCAACCGTAAGCTCCACGTACATCACCCCTTTGGCTTCGGTTTTCTCTTGCCTTCAAATCCATTGAGCACCATATTGGTCTTCATCAATCCTTCGTCGGGCAAACCCAATTTCTTGAAGATTGAATAAGGCATGAGATTCACTACAGCACCACCATCGACAAGCATTCGAGTAATCGGTGACCCGTTGATATGGCCTCTGAGGTACAACGGTTTCAAGTGCGTCACTGGTTCTTTTGGCTTCTCAAATATTGCATTCTTGGGACCAAAATCCAGCTGAGCCACCTCCCCTTCTTCATCTATAGCACGGAACTCAGCGGGTAAATAAAACACCATGTTGATATCCATTCCTTCATGTACTGGTGTATGCTCACAATCTACCACGTCGCCCTCCTCCTCGGGTGTGTTCAGTGCCGGGCTTGCCGGTGTTGGGCTTGCCGGGCCTGCCGAGCTTGCCGGGTCTTCCGAGCTTGCCGGGTCTGGGTTTGCCCTCTTCATTGATTTTGAAATCTGTTCGGGCGAAACGGAATCAATAGGCACTGTAGACGATGTAACAGCAGTAGCATCGTCCTTCCTTGGTGGTACAGGTGCTGATGTGACAGATGTAGAAACCACCGCACTTTGTATTCGCTTAGGCACCCATACTTGTTCTGTAGGTACCATGGGCCGAACGTCATTGAACCACTCATCTCTTTGCTTCTCGGCCTCCTGTTCTGCCATCTCATGACTCCTTAACCTCTGTAGTTTCCTCTTTTGCGTTTTTGTTAGCCCTGGAGGACACCACTTAGGCTGCATGTACTTTGGATCTTTGAACTTGGCTTTGCTCGTTCTAGCTTCATGATTTCTAGCCGAGTGTTTTGGCGCGATAGCAAGTATCGGCTCAGCAGGGTTGCTACGCACAGTCGGCTGTTGTATGGTGAATGTTTCAGTACCCAAGATGAGTGAGTCAGCATCAACTTTTTCTTTGCCCTTTCCAGACCCAACTGCTGCACTTGGTGATTTGGCACGCCACACCTGCTTGTTGATCCCTTCTTGATTATTCTGCATTGACCGATTGACTCCTTTATTCAAACGGCCTTGAGTGGGATAAGAAAACTTCTCACGTATAGGCCTCCTTGGTTCTGCCCATCCTGGATGAAAAGCATAAGGGGCCATTGGGGGCTGCCCCCATCCTCCATTGAAGCCTCCCATGTAATGTGGCGCATAAGGTGGTGGCGCCATCCATGGTCTTGGCGCCCACGGCCCATATGTCCTTGCTGTTGGAAATATGCCCTAGAGGCAATAATAAATTGGTTATTATTATATTTCCTTGTTCATGATAATCGTTTATTATTCATGCTATAATTGTATTGATTGGAAACTCAAATACATGTGTGGGTACATAGACAACACTGTGTCCCTAGTAAGCCTCTAGTTGACTAGCTTGTTGATCAAAGATGGTTAAGGTTTCCTAGCCATGGACATGAGATGTCATTTGATAACGGGATCATATCATTAGGAGAATGATGTGATGGACAAGACCCAAACTAAGAACGTAGCATTTGATCGTGTCAGTTTATTGCTATTGTTTTCTGCATGTCAAGTATCTGTTCCTTTGACCATGAGATCATGCAACTCACTGACACCGGAGGAATACCTTGTGTGTATCAAACGTCGCAACGTAACTGGGTGACTATAAAGGTGCTCTACAGATATCTCCGAGGGTGTCTGTTGGGTTGGCATGGATCAAGACTGGGATTTGTTACTCCGTATGACGGAGAGGTATCTCAGGGCCCACTCGGTAATACAACATCACAATGAGCCTTGCAAGCAATGTGACTAAAGTGTTAGCCACGAGATCTTGTATTGCGGAACGAGTAAAGAGACTTGCCGGTAACGAGATTGAACTAGGTATAGTGATACCGACGATCGAATCTCGGGCAAGTAACATACCGAAGAACAAAGGGAACAGCATACGGGATTAACTGAATCCTTGACATAGAGGTTCGACCGATAAAGATCTTCGTAGAATATGTAGGAGCCAATATGGGCATCCAGGTCCCGCTATTGGTTATTGGCCGTAGAGGTGTCTCGGTCATGTCTACATAGTTCTCGAACCCGCAGGGTCTACACACTTAACGTTTGGTGACGATTAGTATAATTGAGTTATTATGTTGGTGACCGAAAGTTGTTCGGAGTCCCGGATAAGATCCCGGACATGACGAGGATCTCCGGAAGAGTCCGGAGGTAAAGATTGATATATGTGATAATAGTGTTTCGATCTCCGGAAGAGTTCCGAAGTTCACCGGAAGGGGTTCCGGATGTTTACCGAAGTGTTCGGGTGCAGCAACACTTTATATGAGCCAAAGGGATAAAGCCCACAAGGTATTGGAAAGTGCAAAAGTAGTTTTGCTGCCGCGTAAGCGGTACTACCGCTTGGTGAAGCGGTACTACCGCCGGAGCGGTACTACCGCTTGTGTGAAGCGGTACTACCGCCCGAGCGGTACTACCGCTTGTGTGAAGCGGTACTACCGCTTGTGCGCGGCTGTGCACGATTCGGCAGGGTCCGAATTGGACTCTTTTCCTACGGGCCAAACCGACCTTGTGCGGGCAAAACCGACCCGGAGGAGGCTTTTACTCCAAGTTTAGACCCCAAGGCTCAACATATAAATAGAGGGGCAGGGCTAGCACACGGGACACATCAGGATTTCCCAAGCCGTGTGCCGGCAACCCTAGCCCTCTAGTTCCTCCGTCATAATCTCCGTAGTGCTTGGCGAAGCCCTGCAGAGATTGTTCCTCACCACCATCACCACGCCGTCGTGCTGCTGGAACTCAACCACTACTTCACCATCACTCGCTGGATCGAGGAGGTGAAGGCGTCATCAAGCCGTACGTGTGTTGAACGCGGAGGTGCCGTCCGTTCGGCACTAGATCGGAAGGATCGTGATTGGATCGCGGGACGCTCAGCGATTTGGATCGCGAAGACGTTCGACTACATCAACCGCGTTTATTAACGCTTCCGCTTAGCGATCTACAAGGGTATGTAGATTCACTCTCCCTCTCGTAGATGCTCATCACCATGGATAGATCTTGCGTGTGCGTAGGAAAATTTTTGTTTCCCATGCAACGTTCCCCAACAGTGGCATCATGAGCTAGGTCTATGCGTAGATGAGATCTCGAGTAGAACACAAACGAGTTGTGGGCGTGGGTGTATACATATTGCTTGCCGTTACTAGTTGATACTTGATTCAGCGGCATTGTGAGATGAAGCGGCCCGGACCGACATTACGCGTACGCTTACGCGAGACTGGTTTTACCGCTGCGTGCACTTGTTGCATAAAGGTGACTGGCGGGTGTCTGTCTCTCTCACTTTAGTTGAATCGGTTCAATGAAGAGGGTTCTTTTAGAAGATCAAAAAGCAATCACTACACCACGTTGTGGTTTTGCGTAGGTAAGAACGGTTCTTGCAAACCCATAGCAGCCACGTAAAATTTGCAACAACAATTAGAGGACGTCTAACTTGTTTTTGCAGGGTATGATGTGATATGATATGGCCAATTACATGATGAGATATATGTGATGTATGAGATGATCATGTTTTGTATAGAATATCACGACTTGCATGTCGATGAGTACGGCAACTGGCAGGAGCCATAGAGTTGTCTTTAATTATTGTATGACCTGCGTGTCAATCATTAAGCGCTATGTAATGCTTTACTTTATCGCTAAACGTTAGCTATAGTCGTGGAAGCAACAGTCGGCGCGACAACCTTATGGCGACACGTTGATGGAGATCAAGATGATGGAGATCATGGTGTCATGCCGGTGACGATGGAGATCATGCCGGTGCTTTGGAGATGGAGATCAAAAGCACAAGTTCATGGCCATATCATGTCACTTATGATTTGCATGTGATGTTAATCCTTTTATGCATCTTATTTTGCTTAGGACGACGGTAGCATTATAAGGTGATCCCTCACTTAAATTTCAAGATAAATTGTGTTCTCCCCAAGTGTGCACCGTTGCGAAAGTTCGTCGTTTCGAGACACGCCGTGATGATCGGGTGTGATAGACTCTACGTTCGCATACAACGGGTGTAAGCCATGTTACACGTGCGGAACACTCGGGTTAAACTTGACGAGCCTAGCATGTACAGACATGGCCTCGGAACACAAGAGACCGAAAGGTCGAACATGAGTCATATAGTAGATATGATCAACATGAAGATGTTCACCATTGAAACCACCTCAACTCACGTGATGATCGGACTTGAGTTGGTGGATTTGGATCATGTTACACTCGAATGATCGGAGGGATGTCAATTTGAGTGGGAGTTTTTTAAAATATGATTAACTAAACTCATTATCTAAGAACAATAGTCTAAGTTGTCTTTGCTATATTTATGTTGTAGATCATGGCTCGCGCAGTAGCACCCCTGAATTTTAATGCGTTCCTAGAGAAAGCTAAGTTGAAAGATGATGGAAGTAACTTTGTGGACTGGGCCCGTAATCTAAGGATTATCCTTACGGCTTCCCAGAAGGCTTATGTCCTTGATGCACCGCTTGGTGATCCACCCGCTCCAGTTGAGTCTCTAGACGTTGTGAACGCCTGGCAGGCTCGTTCTGATGATTACTCAATAGTTCAATGTGCAATGTTGTATGGCTTAGAACCGGGACTTCAAAGACGTTTTGAACGTCATGGAGCATATGAGATGTTCCAGGAGTTGAAGTTTATCTTTCAGAAGAATCCCCGGATCGAGAGATATGAGATCTCCGATAAGTTCTATGCTTGCAAGATGGAGGAGAACGGGTCTATCAGTGATCACGTGCTCAGAATGTCTGGGTACTCCACCCGTCTGGCTGAGTTAGGGATGCCCCTTCCGCCAGAGGCTATCACTGACAGAGTTCTTCAATCATTGCCACCTAGCTACAAGAGCTTCGTGTTGAACTATAACATGCACGGGATGAACAAGTCAGTCGCCGAGCTGTTTGCGATGCTGAAAGCCGCTGAGTCTGAAATTCAGAAGGAGCATCAAGTGTTGATGGTCAATAAAACCACTAGTTTCAAGAAAAATGGCAAGGGTAAGAAGGGTAACTCCAAGCAGAGTGGCAAAGCAGTTGCTCCTCTCGTGAAGAAACCCAAGGCTGGACCCAAACCAGAAACTGTGTGTTTTCATTGCAAGGGAACTGGACACTGGAAGCGGAATTGCCCCAAGTATTTGGCTGACAAGAAGGCGGCCAACAACAAACAAGGTATATATGATATACATGTTATTGATGTGTACCTTACCAACTCTCGTTGTAGTGCCTGGGTATTTGATACCGGTGCGGTTGCTCATATTTGCAACTCAAAACAGGAACTGCGAAATAGACGGAGGCTGGCAAAGGACGAAGTGACGATGCGCGTGGGAAATGGTTCCAAGGTTGATGTGATCGCCGTCGGCACGCTCGCTCTTCGATTACCGTCGGGATTAGTGATGAACCTAAATAAGTGTTATTTGGTGCCTGCGTTAAGCATGAACATTATATCTGGATCTTGTTTATTGCGAGACGGTTACTCATTTAAATCAGAGAATAATGGTTGTTCTATTTATATGAGTAATATCTTTTATGGTCATGCACCCGATGTGAGGGGTTTATTCTTATTGAATCTCGATAGTAATGATACACATGTTCATAACATTGATGCCAAAAGATATAGAATTGATAATGATAATACCACTTTCTTGTGGCACTGCCGTTTAGGTCATATTGGCGTAAAACGCATGAAGAAGCTCCATGCTGATGGACTTTTGGAGTCACTTGATTTTGAATCACTTGACACATGTGAGCCATGCCTCATGGGCAAGATGACTAAAACGCCGTTCTCTGGAACAATGGAACGGGCAAGTGACTTATTGGAAATCATACATACTGATGTGTGCGGTCCGATGAGTATTGAGGCGCGCGGTGGTTATCGTTACTTTCTCACCTTCACTGATGACTTAAGTAGATATGGGTATATTTACTTAATGAAACACAAGTCTGAAACATTTGAAAAGTTCAAACAATTTCAGAGTGAAGTTGAGAATCATCGTAACAAGAAGATTAAATTCCTACGATCTGATCGAGGGGGAGAATATCTGAGTTATGAGTTTGGCAGTCACTTAAGACAGTGTGGAATTGTTT
Organism: Elymus sibiricus; assembly: GCA_039707655.1. Taxonomy (NCBI): domain Eukaryota; kingdom Viridiplantae; phylum Streptophyta; class Magnoliopsida; order Poales; family Poaceae; genus Elymus; species Elymus sibiricus. The sequence goes on from CM077668.1 coordinate 51,090,879, forward strand.
CACAATTGACACCGCCTGGAACACCACAGCGTAATGGTGTGTCCGAACGTCGTAATCGAACCTTATTAGATATGGTGCGATCTATGATGTCTCTTGCCGATTTGCCACTATCGTTTTGGGGTTATGCATTAGAGACAGCTGCATTCACTTTAAATAGGGCACCATCGAAATCCGTTGAGACGACGCCATATGAACTTTGGTTTGGCAAGAAGCCAAAGCTGTCGTTTCTTAAAGTTTGGGGATGTGATGCTTATGTCAAAAAGCTTCAGCCTGAAAAGCTGGAACCCAAAGCGGAGAAATGCGTCTTCATAGGATACCCAAAAGAGACAATTGGGTATACCTTCTACCTCAGATCCGAGGGCAAAGTGTTTGTCGCTAAAAACGGAACATTTCTTGAGAAAGAGTTTCTCTCGAAAGAATTGAGTGGGAGGAAGATAGAACTTGATGAGGTTGTTGAACCTTTACTTCAACCTGAGAGTAGCGCAGCGCAGAAAGTTGTTTCTGTGGAGCCTACATTAGCTGAAGAGGAAGTTAATGATGATGATCATGAAGCTTTGGATCAAGTTGCTATCGAACCTCGTAGGTCGACAAGGACGCGTACTGCTCCCGAGTGGTACGGCAACCCTGTCTTAGAGGTCATGTTGTTAGACAACGATGAACCTACGAGCTATGGAGAAGCGATGATGGGCCCGGATTCCGAGAAATGGTTAGAGGCCATGAAATCCGAGATGGGATCCATGTATGAAAACAAAGTATGGACTTTGGAAGTATTACCTGAAGGGCGTAAGGCCATTCAGAACAAATGGATCTTTAAGAGGAAGACGGACGCGGACGGTAATGTCACCGTCTATAAAGCTCGACTTGTGGCAAAGGGTTTTTCACAAGTTCAAGGAGTTGACTACGATGAGACCTTCTCACCCGTAGCGATGCTTAAGTCCGTCAGAATCATGTTAGCAATAGCTGCCTTTTTCGATTATGAAATTTGGCAGATGGATGTCAAAACAGCGTTCCTTAACGGTTACCTTAAGGAAGAGTTGTATATGATGCAACCAGAAGGTTTTGTCGATCCAGAGAATGCTGACAAAGTTTGCAAACTCCAGCGATCCATTTATGGACTGGTGCAAGCATCTCGGAGTTGGAATCTTCGTTTTGATGAGGTGATCAAAGCGTTCGAGTTTATACAAGTTTACGGAGAAGCTTGTATTTACAAGAAAGTGAGTGGGAGCTCTATAGCGTTTCTAATATTATATGTGGATGACATATTGCTGATTGGAAACAATATAGAAATGCTGGAAAGCGTAAAGGAATATTTGAACAAGAGTTTTTCAATGAAGGACCTAGGAGAAGCTGCTTTCATATTAGGCATCAAGATCTATAGAGATAGATCGAGACGCTTAATAGGACTTTCACAAAGCACATACCTTGATAAGATTTTGAAGAAGTTCAAAATGGATCAGTCCAAGAAGGGGTTCTTGCCTGTTTTGCAAGGTGTGAAGTTGAGTAAGACTCAATGCCCAGTGACTGCAGAAGATAGAGAAAAGATGAGTGTCATCCCCTATGCTTCAGCCATAGGCTCTATCATGTATGCAATGCTGTGCACAAGACCCGATGTCAGCCTTGCCATAAGTATGGCCGGAAGGTTTCAAAGTGATCCAGGAATGGAACACTGGACGGCGGTCAAGAATATCCTGAAGTACCTGAAAAGGACTAAGGACATGTTTCTCGTTTATGGAGGTGATCAAGAGCTCGTCGTAAAGGGTTACGTCGATGCAAGCTTTGACACTGATCCGGATGACTCTAAGTCGCAAACCAGATACGTATTTATTCTTAATGGGGGTGCGGTTAGCTGGTGCAGTTCCAAGCAAAGCGTGGTAGCTGATTCTACATGCGAAGCGGAGTACATCGCTGCCTCGGAGGCGGCGAAGGAAGGTGTCTGGATGAAGGAGTTCATGACAGATCTTGGAGTAGTGCCTAGTGCGCTTAACCCAATGACTCTGTTTTGTGATAATACTGGTGCCATTGCTCTAGCCAAGGAACCAAGATTTCACAAGAGGACCAGACACATAAAACGACGTTTCAATTCCATCCGCGATTACATCAAGGAGGACGACATAAATATTTGCAAAGTACACACGGATCTAAATGTTGCAGATCCGATGACTAAACCTCTTCCAAGGGCTAAACATGAACAACACCAGAACTGCATGGGTGTTCGATTCATTACAATGTAAATCACATAGTGATGTGAACTAGATTATTGACTCTAGTGCAAGTGGGAGACTGTTGGAAATATGCCCTAGAGGCAATAATAAATTGGTTATTATTATATTTCCTTGTTCATGATAATCGTTTATTATCCATGCTATAATTGTATTGATTGGAAACTCAAATACATGTGTGGGTACATAGACAACACTGTGTCCCTAGTAAGCCTCTAGTTGACTAGCTTGTTGATCAAAGATGGTTAAGGTTTCCTAGCCATGGACATGAGATGTCATTTGATAACGGGATCATATCATTAGGAGAATGATGTGATGGACAAGACCCAAACTAAGAACGTAGCATTTGATCGTGTCAGTTTATTGCTATTGTTTTCTGCATGTCAAGTATCTGTTCCTTTGACCATGAGATCATGCAACTCACTGACACCGGAGGAATACCTTGTGTGTATCAAACGTCGCAACGTAACTGGGTGACTATAAAGGTGCTCTACAGATATCTCCGAGGGTGTCTGTTGGGTTGGCATGGATCAAGACTGGGATTTGTTACTCCGTATGACGGAGAGGTATCTCAGGGCCCACTCGGTAATACAACATCACAATGAGCCTTGCAAGCAATGTGACTAAAGTGTTAGCCACGAGATCTTGTATTGCGGAACGAGTAAAGAGACTTGCCGGTAACGAGATTGAACTAGGTATAGTGATACCGACGATCGAATCTCGGGCAAGTAACATACCGAAGAACAAAGGGAACAGCATACGGGATTAACTGAATCCTTGACATAGAGGTTCGACCGATAAAGATCTTCGTAGAATATGTAGGAGCCAATATGGGCATCCAGGTCCCGCTATTGGTTATTGGCCGTAGAGGTGTCTCGGTCATGTCTACATAGTTCTCGAACCCGCAGGGTCTACACACTTAACGTTTGGTGACGATTAGTATAATTGAGTTATTATGTTGGTGACCGAAAGTTGTTCGGAGTCCCGGATAAGATCCCGGACATGACGAGGATCTCCGGAAGAGTCCGGAGGTAAAGATTGATATATGTGATAATAGTGTTTCGATCTCCGGAAGAGTTCCGAAGTTCACCGGAAGGGGTTCCGGATGTTTACCGAAGTGTTCGGGTGCAGCAACACTTTATATGAGCCAAAGGGATAAAGCCCACAAGGTATTGGAAAGTGCAAAAGTAGTTTTGCTGCCGCGTAAGCGGTACTACCGCTTGGTGAAGCGGTACTACCGCCGGAGCGGTACTACCGCTTGTGTGAAGCGGTACTACCGCCCGAGCGGTACTACCGCTTGTGTGAAGCGGTACTACCGCTTGTGCGCGGCTGTGCACGATTCGGCAGGGTCCGAATTGGACTCTTTTCCTGCGGGCCAAACCGACCTTGTGCGGGCAAAACCGACCCGGAGGAGGCTTTTACTCCAAGTTTAGACCCCAAGGCTCAACATATAAATAGAGGGGCAGGGCTAGCACACGGGACACATCAGGATTTCCCAAGCCGTGTGCCGGCAACCCTAGCCCTCTAGTTCCTCCGTCATAATCTCCGTAGTGCTTGGCGAAGCCCTGCAGAGATTGTTCCTCACCACCATCACCACGCCGTCGTGCTGCTGGAACTCAACCACTACTTCACCATCGCTCGCTGGATCGAGGAGGTGAAGGCGTCATCAAGCCGTACGTGTGTTGAACGCGGAGGTGCCGTCCGTTCGGCACTAGATCGGAAGGATCGTGATTGGATCGCGGGACGCTCGGCGATTTGGATCGCGAAGACGTTCGACTACATCAACCGCGTTTATTAACGCTTCCGCTTAGCGATCTACAAGGGTATGTAGATTCACTCTCCCTCTCGTAGATGCTCATCACCATGGATAGATCTTGCGTGTGCGTAGGAAAATTTTTGTTTCCCATGCAACGTTCCCCAACACTTGCATGATGCTGAAATTCTTGCCTTGGAGGTGATCTTGAACGCTTCAAATTAGCTGACCGATTAGAGCTAGAACCGGCCGCTTGATTGGCGTATTTGGACAGCAACATATCAAAAGTTGGTTTGATTTTCTTGCGCTGCACTTTGGCTTCATTCAGCTTCCACTTGCCAATTTCTGGACTCTTGGGCTTAATAAATTTAACACGAGCGTCTTGCTGCACCTGTGGTTGCCCCCCGAGTGTAGGATTCTTGATGGTGATCCTGATCACTTCCTTGCCATCAGGTTGCTTGTCAAGCACAACCTGCCTCCCTAAGACCTTGCTGTCCTCCTTGCCTTTCCTGGGCTCGCCAACAATGACATTAGTTTTATTAGCAGATTCGGCCACTTCCGGCCGAATGAGTAACTTTTTTCCCTCCAAATCCAGAGTATTCATTGGGAAGGGCTGCTTATCAACTTGCATCTCAGAAAAGTTCAATCGTCCGTCATTAATGGCCGATTGTATCTGTCGTCGAAAAACATTGCAATCATTAGTCGCATGAGAAAAAGAATTATGATACTTGCAATAAGCACGCCGTTTCAGCTCTTCAAACGGCGGTAAAGTATGAGATATTCTAATAATCTTAGCTTGTAGCAAAGCATCAAATATTCTATCACATTTAGCAATATTAAAAGTAAACTTCATCTCATCATCACGATTCTTATGAATCGGCTTTAAATCATTGCAAGTAAATGGTTTGGCCTTCGAGGGCCAAACAAATTCAGCAGCATAAATATCACCCTCATCGTCCGAACGATCACTATCATATTCAACCATATTCATCTTTGGACGATCAGTTTTATATCTATGCACTTCTTTAAGCTCCTTGCTTCGGCTTTCATGAGCCAAAGCCCTCTGTAAGACTTGGTTGATACTTATAAATTCATAGCCTTCTAGTTTCTCTCTAATATGAGCTCTCAAACCATTAAGCACAAGATCAGCCAAGTCTCTCTCAGTTATCACTAAACTATAGCACCGGTTTTTTGTTTCCCTAAATCTCTTGACGTAATCAGAGACCGATTCGTAATGCTTCTGCTTAACCGATGTAAGATGTGACAACTTAAGTTCATTATCGCCGCTATAAAAATGATCATGAAATTTTTTCTCTAGCTGCAACCATGCACGAATAGAGCCATGCGGCAAAGAACAAAACCATGAAAATGCGGTACCAGTTAATGACAAAGGAAATAAACGCACTTTCAATTCATTTATCGAACCTGCTTCACCCAATTGTGCTAGGTATTGGCTAACATGCTCCCATGTGGTTTTTGTGCCCTCTCCATTAAACTTAACAAAATCTGGAATTTTATACCCTTGAGGGCATGGAATTGCATCAAAGTACTCAGGATACGGCTTTTGATAAATCCGATTCCTAGGTAGTTCAACACCAAAATTCTCTCGAAGTGTTTTAGCCATCTCCTCTCTAAACCTAGCTAGAGCATCGTCCGTAGTAGACGATGAAGCTTGTGGCACTGACATAGGAGGATTGGGTTTAGCAATCATGGGTGTAAATTGTGACATGTTTGCCGAACCATAGTTCGGCAATGATCTAGCAGTGTTTCCACCTATTTGGTTCGGCGTTGCCACCGAACTCTGCATAAAAGGATTAAGTGGTGCAGCCACAATTTGATTGGTATGGGTAGGAAAATAATTCATCGGCATGGGAGGCGCCGATGAAATAGGCAAAGCTGAATCAGGGTTTCCCATACTAGCAGGCATGTTAGGCATATTCTTCTGAGCATTAGTATTGTCTAAGAAAGCTTGATAGATCAGATTATTGCTATCAGTAATACGACTCTCAATTTCAGCCCATTGCTCAGGAGAAAAGGTAGTACTTACAGAAGGTTTAACCTGCTCAGTTTGAAGGGGAGGAAACTTGATTTCTCCAACCGGAGTGATATTGCCTTGGCGGTCCTTCTTGAAGTTTCCAAGGAACTCCTGCAACTCCTTCTCTTCACGCGCCTTCTTGTATTCCTCATAAGCTTGACGATGCTCGGCCGATAACTCCTCCAGATTGGGCTTGATAATGTTATCGGCGTCAACTTCCGAGGGATTGGGAAGATTGGACATGATGGATGATGATTCTTGATCAAAAGGTCCCCAGCAGAGTCGCCAAAAAGTGTGTTGACACACGAACACGTCACCGTGTACCCTCGATGCCGGGGGTGATGCACCGCAGCTCACGTCGAAGGAGGTCCGACCGGCAGCGCGATACGCAGGACAGCCGACAGACGCTTTTGAAGACCCGAAGCCCCGCACGCCCGGGAGGGACCCCGTCAGGGAGTGCGGCGGCAATGGGCTGCCCTAGGTCGATTCGCTCGCCCCTAGAGCCTCTGTACTCGCAGCTCTCCAACACGAAGAACGACGAAGAACGAGAGAGAAAAACTATGGAGAGATAAACCGTAGATTGAAAAAGTAGTATATTGATTGTTCGATTGTGTGTTTTTTTAATCGGCCGTCACCCCCAACATATATAAGAGGCGGCTGGACTTTCCGTACAAGCAAAGGATTCATCTAGGCTTTCCTTACAAGACAATTACATTAATTCACGTCCTAGAGTCCTAGTTCTGGTCCCGCTCGGATTCAGCCTGAATCTGGTCCAATCTCCTGTCTTGCTCCTTGCGTGGGCCGTGGAATCTGCACACGACCTCCGATGGAGATGGTCCAAACACGAATTTTGTGCGCTTCGACGAGGCCAATAATCCGTATGTTGATCACTTTTCCAAATAAGGCCATCTTGAATACTCCACGGGGTCATCCTTAATTTCGAGTCGGACTCATTCATATAGCTGACTGGACCGTCCGACTCTTGTATCGTCTCTGCAGGTCATATACTATGTCGGATGACGATGACTCCAAAAGCAAAGTTGACCGTTTCGACGAGACGAACAACTTTCATGTTGAACACTTTTTGATCTGAGGCCATCTAGATAAGTATTTGAGCCCATCTTCAGCATCTCGTCGGGCAGTTTTTACTGTTCACGCGCGGCAAGCTTCCCGCAAGGTACTGTTCACCCGGCAAGTTACTGTTCATGCGCAGTAAGCTCCCCTGGCAATGTTACTGTTCACGCGCGGCAAGCTTTCCCCGGCAAGGGTACTGTTCACCCGGCAAGATTACTGTTTACGCGCGGCAAGCTTTTCCCCGGCAATGGTACTGTTCACGCGCGGCAAGCCCCCCAGCAATGTTACTGTTCACGAGGAGGAAGCTTTCCCCGACAAGGGTACTGTTCACCCGGCAAGATTACTGTTCACGAGAGGCAAGCTTTCCGCGGCAAAGGACTGTTCACGCGGCGAGGGTACTGTTCACCCGGCAAAGTTACTGTTCACGCGCGGCAAACTCCCCCGGCAATGTTACTGTTCACGCGCGGCAAGCTTTCCCCGGCAAGGTCACTGTTCACCCGGCAAGGTTACTGTTCACGCGGCAAGCTTTCTGGCTGCACCTTGCGGGCCGTTTTTGAGGCAGTAAACGACCTCGGATGAAAATGTGCCCAAAAGCAATTTTGACCGTTTCGACGAGACGAACAACTTTCATGTTGAACATTTTTCGATCCGAGGCCATCTTGAATGGTTAATTGCTCACGCATTGCATCAGACACTCGCCAAGACGTGTCTGGTCTCCCGCGTCTTATTTCGCCTCTTGACATGGCTGCATTCAGATAGCTCTAACTTTTGCATACGAACTCGGATTGAGATGATTTTTATATGAAAATCGACCGATTTGACGAGACGAAGACAATTCATGTAGAAAGTTTTCTCATATGAGATCATCTTGAGGGCATAATCAGCCGAATAGTGTTCTGGATACAAAATCCCAGTACTTCGAACACAATTTCGGCTTTCGAGATGAGATCGGATGGCAATGGCCCAAACTTCAAAGTTTCTCCTTGCCGGATCGCCTCCTTGCCGGGCCGTCTCCTTGCCGGATTACCTCCTTGCCGGGCCGTCTCCTGCCTTTGTTTGGGTCTTCGGCAAGCACTCAAAACCGGCAAGCTTTTCGCTTGAGTCCACCTTTACTGCATTCTGCATCGTGCCAAAATCAGGTGTCAACAAGTACCTTGGGGATTGCGGCGATGAGTCATGTGCAGGATGCTATGAAGAAGATGATTGCTCTGTGCTTCTTGAAGGTTTGTCGGGCGCTACGAATTTAGAGCTGATAAGTAAATATTCAATGGTATGTTTATCTTTTGCTAACTCCTTGTTTCGATTGCAATCCAACATCATCCTTGTATCAAATATCAATGAATCAAAGTATGAATGTCAAACTTGTTCCTAATATCCAGTTAACTATTTTTCATGAATCCACTCTTTCTTGTCATCATGTTTCTATGCAGACATCTCCTAGAATAGGGTTTTGAAGATGAGAATTCATTACAATTCATTGATAGTTGATAGCCATTTTAGTTTATGCAACACTTTAGACGGTATGGCTTAATATACATTCCTTGTTTGAGTAAACCAAAGACTTGTAATTGTAAAATCTGGTTTGTGTATCTCTCTATCTGCTCATAATTAATTACTTGAAGTAAAAGCTCAAGAGATCTTATTCAACTCATCATTATTGACTGCTAGGGCTTACCTCTGACTCCCTTTTACTCCAGCATCTCAAATAATACTATAAAATATGTGCTTGCAATAAATAGAAGCTAAAGGAAGAAAAGCAATAAAACTAATTCACTTGCTTCTTGGGATCGATAAATGGCTTTTTTTCATTTGGGACTGCCCTCTTCCAAGAGTTCTCGCTAGCTTTTTGTGGCCATGGGAACCGGCTGGGACACCCTCAAACCCCCTTTTATTCTAAAAAAAGGGATCGGCACTTCTCGTATAAATGCTTATACCATTACGCTCACGAGCAGAATCAATGCTTGAGCCTACCTTCGCACACCTCCGTTACTCTTTAGGAGGCATCCGCCCCAGATAAACTACCCACCTCGGCTTCCTTAGGGGTTAAACTTCCATTAGTCCATATTTCTAGAAAAAGTATTATCCATCGGTCCAATGCACTGGCTCATCTCATGGAGGGAAAAAGCAAATGCGAATTCCTTTTTTCCTTCCTTTTTACGCCACCTCCTCCCGTTCGCTATCCTTGTTTCTATTTCTATTGCATTCTATCTCATCGTATCACATTCTGTTCTACGATTCCACTTCGACAAAAGGAAAGAGCATACCTAAGTTCAATAGCTTTACGGCATAATGGATGTCGACCGCCTAAAAAAAGACGTCTGTAAAAGAATTAACCCGCTTTCAACTTTCAAGAGAAATAAACGATTCAATGATAAAATAATAATACTAGTCTATTATGGTTCGAGAGGAGGTAGCAGGATCCACTCAAACACTACAGTGGAAGTGTGTTGAATCAAGAGTAGATAGTAAGCGCCTTTATTATGGTCGTTTCATTCTGTCCCCGCTTAGAAAAGGTCAAGCGGACACCGTCGGTATTGCCTTGCGAAGAGCTTTACTTGGAGAAATAGAAGGAACATGTATCACACGTGCAAAATTTGGGAGCGTGCCGCACGAATATTCTACAATAGCAGGTATTGAAGAATCCGTACAAGAAATTTTACTAAATTTGAAAGAAATCAAGAAAGAGTCGTCTCATTTCCTTACTTCTGCGTTCTTTCGAATTCATTCACTTCGACGGCTGGTGCTAAGAAAAGAAACTAATAGAAGTCGAAGACGTGGAATGATAGTGAATAGAGAGAAAGATTCTTCTGATTTTCTTGTTTCTATAGTCTAATTTCTATTATTATCGACAGAAATTCGAATCATTTTCTCCATAGACATGCAGAATTGAAATGCTATCCCCACTCCGACCAAGATTACTCATGTCTCCTAAAGTTAGAATTTTATTGTTTTTTATATCTGTGTACTTTGTTAAGATTTTCAGAAAGGACTTGAAATGGTGCCCTATGTTTAGCAAGCTAAAAACTGTGTTGCTCAATGAATGGTGTCTGACTGCAAACTTCACTGGATTACTTCACTTTCTTCAGCACTTGCCAATTTTAGAAAAGCTCACCCTTCAACTTCCAGATCACAAGGTATATGTTTTTTCATATATGATAGCTTTGTCCTTGAAGGTACCATGTACAGCTGATTCATTTGTGTACAATGTTATGTTTGTGACAGCGTTTTGACATTGAAACAAGTGATAGCTACAACCCAATGGAATATTTCTTGGTGTCGAAGCTTCTCAAGGTAGTTGAAATCCATTGTAGCAAGAAAGAGGAAAGGATTTGTCATGTTTTGAAGATCCTTGTTACTCATGGAGTAACTTCTGCCCAAATTGACATCAAACATGATTTTTGGCGTTCTTCCAGTAAGTAACTAATACTGCGCTTCGCCAATGTTTATGTAGTCTGCACGTGTCATCAAAATCAAAAAGTAAACCTAATGGAAATTAAACTATTTGGTAAACTGAGAGATTAAAAAGGTCTATTAGGTGTTGCATGATATCCACGTTACATATTTTACGAAAGTTGATTTTGTTTTTACATATTTTACTGAAAATGTGCTTAGGCCAAAGCAAGTGAAAAAAAGGAAAATAGGCAAATAAACAATGTGAGTTTTTTTTCCCCCTATTTAGTTCAAATGGATCATTTAATAGCTCACCTTTCCAGTATCTGCATAGTGAGATCAAGTTGTATGCTGGCCCACTCTTGCAAAACAATTTCTTATGCAGTATTTGCTTGACTTCAGTGCCGGTTGCTATCGACCGTACCTTCTCATGTTTTAGTCTACACTTTCATGTGCACACTGTATCCTCTGGTTTACGCAGGGTTCAGTTTCCAGCAGCCGAAGTAGATCAGAAGCTCTACTATTCCTCGTTATTCAGACTTCGATGTCCCTGAATTAATCTTGGCAGCATGAGATTGCTACATTTTGTCTACCTGGGTCATGCGCATGTCCCCGTTCCATTCATATGAAGGATGAACTCCCGTCGAGATGCGATTTGAATAGGTTCAAATGTCGTTGTAGTAATGTTGCACTTTTGGCCGGTGTCAGGCCTCAACTGATTTACTTATTGAAGGCCTATGATCTATTTATGTTTCAGCAACCTGTATATCTAGCTTAACTTATGTATTGTAATGTGGTACCTGTTCTGTTATATCGAGTAAACTTTCATGACGCCTGGAAGGTTACACGAGACCTGACTGAGATTGATGTGCATGCCATTTGCTATATTAGTAGCTCAACATTTCCATTTGTGGCCATTATAATACCGAGGTGCAGTTAGTCTTACTCCATTATAATACGCTATGTTGCTGGTCGTGGGGTAACAACCTGCTATGTTGCAACTTGTCTTTCACTCTTTCTGGGTTGGCCGAGCATGTCATGGAACAGAATCATTCCTTTCTCCTGGGAAAGATATCAACGTAGCAAAAGAGATGAGAAAATAAGTAACTGAATGATGACACCCAAATCTTCCTGCGTGTTCAACTCTCTGATGCACGCCTGCCACCGGAGAACCGCGTCCTGGATTCTGTTCGCGTGCGCGAACCACTACCTCATCAGCAGCCCCTCCACTTGCTCTGATGGCACCGAGGGGAACGAACTGGGGTCGCCCGGTCGCCCCTATGCGTGCGGGGGCTTGGGCGAGGATGCGTCGCTGGCGTGCTTGTGTAGGGGATGGCGGCGAAATGGATCCATGGAGGCTGGCTGTGGTGGGGAGCGTCGGTAAATCTAAGTGGGGGAAGGGGGAGCGGCGGTCGCGTGGGGAGGAGAGCGAGAACGAGAGCGCATCGGTAACGCTCCCACTTCACTGAAATTCATGGACCGAGCTTTCACGCCATCACTGTTATGCTTGCCATTTGATTACAAAAGGTTGTGGGAACAATTTTCCAACAAATAGACATTCAGAATGTGTTCTTATCAGAATTACCGAATTATCTGAATCAGGCACCTACAGTCCATATAACATGACTGAGATGTTTTCTAGACATGCAAGTTTTCTTATGGCACCAGTGCGCTACTACCAACTCTTTAATTCTAAGACTGGTTTCTATGCATATTGCTTTTTGTACTACGTACTACTCGTAGTTTGCAGTATCCACATCCCACAATAATAAAATTCTGAAATGTAATGCTTGTTGCCTTGCTGGTCATTTCAAGTGATCTTTTTTTTTGATATATTTCAAGTGATTATCATGCTGTCCTACATATAAATTAAAAATACATTCTCCTTTCATGTTGTCTTACACAAAACAAATTGGGCACTCAAGTTTGAAAAGTCACCTAGTATATTCGTGTAAAATTTTGTTCTTTCAGGGTTTTGTAGTAACTACCTGTTGCATCTGAATTTTGTTCTTTCAGGTTTCGTAGTAACCAAGAACTCAAATTTAATTTCTTTCGAAGGTTCCTGCATCAATTCGGGTTAAGAGAGAATCCGCTCTACCTAAACCAAACCAAAAGGCGCAGCCGCAGCAGCAATCAGCGCCATCATATTCTGCTCCTACGCCATGCAATATCTACTTCTACAACTGTTGTGTCGTTCTCCCGAGCGGCACGGGCGGCAGACCTAGCTCCACCGCCGCCGGCCCCCAACTCTCCCTCCTCCCTCCTCGCCGTCACCGGAGGAGGCCGCCGGGTGAAGCCCGCGCGGCGGACGGTGGCGGCGGGGCTTCTCCTGGCGGCTGCAGGCGCGTGGTGGCCGCATCTGGGTGCGGCGGAGGCCGACCGTGGTGGCGCCCTGGTGCTCATCGGCGGCACGGATCCAGCACGGATCCGGTGGTGCTGGGTTGGGGGTGCTGCGGTCTTGGTGCTGCAGGTGCGTAGCCTCCAGATCGGGCTGCTTCGGTGGTCTGCGGGCTCGTCCTCGATCCGGCGGCCGCGTGGTGCGGTGGCTCGGCGCAAGGGCAGGACGTCCTTGCTCGGGAGGTTGCAGCGGAAGCCGGAGCGGCGGCTCCGGACCATGGATCGGAAGACAGTGCTCCTCGAGCGGGGAGGGCCAGGGTGCAGCGGGCCATGGGGCGGTCATGTGCTGTGGGGATTTGGGTCCTAGCTCCCAGATCCGGTGGTTGCGGTGGCGGACGCCGTGTACGCGGTGACGGCGGACGCCATGTGCTCGAGTGGGTGGTCGCTCGGATGTGCTCCAGCGTGCTACCCGAAAGCTGGGGCGGCGGCCCCAGACTGCAGATGAGGTGATGCAGCGGGCCATGAGATGGCCCGACATGCGGTGACCTCCGACTACGGATGCAGCAGATCTGGTTTCCGGTGGGCGCGGAATCCTGCTGACGGTGATGACGATGACGTGGCGGCTCTTGGACTCCGGGGCGGCGGCCCCGGGTGTGGTGGCGGCGGCTTCGGCCAGGGGGTGGTGCGTGTCTGGTCGCGGTGGATCGTGGGATCCCGTGGCCAGAGTGAGGTCGGCCTCGGAGGGGTGGTGGTTAGTGGGCGGCGGTCGGTGGTGGCAGGTGGTCGGCACATCTCCAGGAGAAATCCTTGCTCCGGTCTTCACCGGAGCCGGCGACGGCGGCGCCCGCGGGTGCCGCGATCTTTCTTTGAAGCGTCGTCGTGGAGGTGCTCCTCCTTCTCCACACGGCTTTGGCTCCGAAGGGAAACCTCAGATCCGCTGGATCGGGCGATGGAGGAGTCTACGCGTCTTTCTCCTCCTTGGGGGCATCGTCTCGGAGCCGGCTACGACTGAGAGGTTGGTGGATGATGGCATCTTCGCCGTCGATGGCGGCATCTTCGCCGCGTGGTTTGCTGAGGCGGGGTGCTGATTTCTGTTTGGCAACGATGATGGCGTCGAGAGGAGCTTGGGTCGCGGCGTGGTCTTCGGTAGTCAGTTCTTCCCGGCGTGTCCGAGGTGCTCTTCCGTGGTTGCTTGGTTGCTTTGAAGTCGGAGTTGCGTTGGAGTGAGTCCAGGTGGTGACAATGACATGTAGTCGGTGGTCGTTTGCGAAGGGCACGGTCGGCGCAAGTCCTACATATTTCCCTTGTGTTGCTCGTCGTCGAAGTCGGAGCTGTCGGTTGCTTGCGCGTGTGGCCATCCGTTGGCATGTGCCGTCGTTGCTTCTGTTCCATGTCGGTGGCCAGGTTGGCCGGTGGTGCCCATGTCATGTGGGTTGTGTTGTATCGGTTTTAGCCCGGTTTTCCGTCAATTAACCGGGCAATTCTCTTCTTCTTAATCAATGAAAATGGCAAGTCTTTTGCCTCGTTTAAAAAAAATCATATTCTGCTCTGAAGCCTTCAGTAACCCCCATAAAATCTGCAGCCCAGCAGCCTTCACCCTCAGCTTCTAAGCCACAAAGCATTGATATGAAGCACCTACGTGGCACCTGGAGGATATGAAGCAACCGGGTGCCCTCGATGAGTAGCTCACCAACCAGGAGTGAGGGCTTTTGGTGCTCGGCCTACAGGCAGGGAATCTGGCCCGTCTGTATGGGCTTTGGGATTCTGAAGCAGTCACTTCGCTGCAGCAGCATTGCAGGCCTAGTGGGCGAAATACGGTCCGTGATACTCCTATATTCGCATAGGCATATTGTGTTCGGCCCACCAACCGTAGCTGTTCCCGGGCCTGGGAAGCTCTACGTGGCCTGCACCGGCATTTTGGGACAGGTTCGGTGTTTCGAAACAGAACAGGTAAAATGGGCCCCGTGAACTTTGTGGAGCAGATAGAGCCACGGGACCAGGTTGGCTCGCCATCCCATTCTCTTCCACATACCCTCACCGCGGCGGCCGCTCTGTTCGTCCACACACGTGCACCGCGGCGGCGATTCTGGACAGGCGAGATGTCCACCGACGGCCTCGACCTCGACGGGTATGTTCATTTTGCTATGCTCGTTTCCTTTTTCCATCCTTTGCCTGTGGATTTGACGGCGTTGGATTCGAAACTTCTTTCCTGATGGGGCTAGATTTGATTGTAGCAGGGGGGGTAGCCGTGCCCGCCGGATGGAATGGTTCTGTGTTCCCAGTGGAGTCCCAGGATTCCATGAGCGCACCAGCTCTACATATCGACAAGGACGGCGAAGCACAGGAAGCTGGAGATGGACAGAGATCCGAGGTGTGTTCTGAAGCTACAAGCGGCTGGACACGGAGGTCAGTTTGGTTTTCCCTCAGCTGCTCAGCGCAGTTTATTCTGGGTCGTGGGTGTATTGGTTAGATGATATCTGCTGGAAATCAAAGCTTTGCTGATGGGCACATGATTAGTTTTAGTTTGAGTTGGGATGTGTGCTGGTTTGTCCACATTTTTGCAGTTGGAAAACTGCCGATGTTTTCCATGAAGTTAGTGGGTGAAAGCGTTAATTAGGTAGGTTGAAAAATGTTGATTCGCTAAAATTTGATATGTGGAAACAGGCACACGATTGCAGTACTTCTGGTACATTTTGGCTCATCTTGGAATTTTTTCATTAGCTGGATATGATATTATTGAATTGCTGAGGTGTGATGTATTTGGATATGTGATCGTCTACCTATGGAAGATGTTCCTGGTAGGGGTGTTGTCAAGTGGAATAAAATGGTTCGTAGGTTCAGGCTTAGGCAAAAAATGTGTTTGTTGGGCATGTGTTTGATATGCGATCTGCGCCCAAATTAGATATGTGAGTTGTAGATCTATTATTTTTCGCCAGTGCTAGTTTGTTTAGCTAAAAATAGTATGTACTTTTCGAACGCCGTGGACGGGCTGTTTGACTCGAGCATTTGAGGACTAAATCAGGTGGAAATTGGTTTTTGTCAGGATCTATTTGTGTGGCTACAAAATGGTGAAATGGTCGAGTTGTTTTTGGATTCAGCATGTAGCTTAAGAAGTACATTAAATTATCTCATTTTGGAGACGAACGATGTAATTATAAGTGGTACCCCTTGATGTTGGCATTTTTTTTTCGTGCTTGTGATGTATCAAAAATGTTAGTCTTTTCTTTTGAATGGTAATACAACATATGGTTTAGTGGCTGTCAATGTCTAACTCATGTTTTTTTTGTGAGGCACATCTACATGGTTAGGCTGAGGAAAGCACTTGATGAGAGGGAGATGAACCCTGACAGGAAGACAACGCTTGAATTTTCTGTCTGTGCTTACGTAGAGAAGAGGGACGGGCATGTTGTCAATCCAAAAATTAGCACAACTTTTTACTCGCTGGATGAGACTTATGAATTCTACAACCTGTACTCGTGGGAAACTGGGTTTGGGATACGGCTAGCGAAAAGCAGGTTGAACGTCAAAAGGACGAGATGCATGCAAGAGATTGTGTGTGCATGTGCGTTATGTACCTGGAAAAAAATCCATGTCTCATGTATTGATCGTGTGATCAGTTATGAAAACAAGTCTCAAAAAAATAATACAGAACTGAAAAAGTCTTAATCTATGTTTTTGCAGGGCACCCCATTGAAAGAGAATAGCCGTTCGTCAAGGTGTGGTTGCAATGCAATGATAAGGCTGTTGCGGTCAAAAGATGCTGGTTGGTACATATCGGAACCCAAGGTAGGGCACAACCACCCGCTGTCCATGACGTGTGGGCAGAAAATGCAATGGAAGTCCCACAGGCATATCGACCGATACACCAGGGATCTCGTGAAGCAGTTAAGGGACAATAATGTTGGCCTTGGGAAGGTTTTCAGCATTGTTGGAAGTTTTTTCGGGGCCGCGGAGAATGTACCATTTACCAAAACAGCACTGAAGACATTGTGCAGGAAGCTGAACAAAGAGCAGTCAGACTTCGATGCCGTGAAGACAATGAACATACTGGCGGAGATGAAAGCTAATGATCCGGACTTCAACTATACGGTGCAGGTCGATGAGGAGAGCCGGATAAAGACATTAATGTGGGTGACGAGCGGAGGTTGCGATCAGTACAGATGTTTTGGAGATGCAATCACATTTGATACCACATACAGGACCAATCTGTACGACATGCCGTTTGGCCTTTTTGTCGGCGTCAACAACCATTTCCAAAGCATATTTTTTTGGCGGAGCCATGATGAGATATGAGAAGGAAGAAACATTCAAGTGGATATTCAGAGAGTTCGTCCGCATGGTTCGTGGGAAGCACCCGTAGACAATACTTACAGGTGGGCGTGGCGATCCGAACAAATTTTTGATTCTGCATTTTGTTTTTCATGATTCTTGTGTACTGTGGTATCTAACCGGTTCTCTTGTTTCATTTATGATGCAAGAGAAGACCAGGCGCGATCTATGGAACTGGCAATTCAGGCAGAACTACCGAGTACAGTTCACCGTTGGTGCAAATGGCATGTTCTGAAGAAGGCGAAAGAGTCTATGGGCGTACTATGGAGCAAGAACAGTGACTTCAAGCTGGAGTTCCACAAACTAGTCCACCACATGATCACGGAAGAAGAGTTCGAGGAGGGGTGGAAACATATGTTGGAGAAGTACTCTTTGCAGAAACATCCTTTCTTGACGCAGATATACGAGGTCCGTCATAAGTGGGCAAAGTCGTACTTCCGAGGGGTATTCTGTGCTAGAATGACAAGCACCCAACAGAGTGAAAGTGCCAACCACCTGTTG
This sequence comes from Elymus sibiricus, assembly GCA_039707655.1. NCBI lineage: Eukaryota > Viridiplantae > Streptophyta > Magnoliopsida > Poales > Poaceae > Elymus > Elymus sibiricus. The sequence goes on from CM077668.1 coordinate 51,108,517, forward strand.
AAGGGGTACGTGCCTCCTGGATGCCCAATGCATATATTCCTGAAGCAATTTGAGAAATTCCAATTTGACAGAGAGGCAGAAGAGAGTTTTCGGGAGAAGAGGACATCCCTGGTAAGTGTATTCTTCTTTTAAATTTTGTTACTTTACTATAATGCTGATTTACTGCTCGTTGGCACTAATAGTTCTTGTCATTTGTCCATTTGATCACAGAGTGGTGTGTCTCTTAGAGTCAACCTGCCTATTGAGAGGCATGCTAGCAAAGTCTACACCAGAACTATGTTTGAAAAATTTGGCGAGAAACTATATAAGTGCGGTGCACATGTATTGGATGAGATGGTTCCCAGGAGGGTTTATAAGTCAACTCATGTGGAAGCTACTACTAGGGAGAAGTGGAGCAAGGTTGAATTCAAAATAGAAGTGGGTGAGGACAAGAGGTTTTTTAGTTGCGAGTGCGGGTACTTTGAACATGCTGGTTTAGTGTGCTGCCATGCCTTGCAGGTGCGTTTGCTGTTTGAATGGACGGTTAAATCTGTTTTCTTGTGGAGCTTGCATTCTAAGGAAAACATCTTACATTAGCTTTGTATACGGGTGCAGGTGATGGTGCACTTCAGGTTGCAGGAAATACCACTGAAGCACATACTGAAGCGATGGACAAGAGAGGCACGCGATATTCTTCCTGAACATTTGGTTAGGTATCAGAGAGATATAGGACCTCCAGCTAGCGATACATTTAGGCATCACACCATGTAAATGAAGGCGCTAGAGAGTGTGGTGCTTGGCGACAGCAATGTCAAGTGTTTCGAGGTTTTTATGGCTATGATGAAGGAAGTCCATGCCACTCTGCTGCCGCTTAGTGTCGATAAAGATGGCATGGGTCTTGCGGAGAGAGAGAAACAGCAGCAGATTGCACCGAAAGACCAGCAACAATCGGTACAGGAAAATTGTGTTGTGCAAAAATATGCTGGTGATGGTGAATCCAGTTGCTCAGGTGTAGGGGTGAATGAGAAGAAGAGGCAGAGGGGAAGGCCGACAACAAGCAGAGACAAGGCTCCTTACGAGCAACAGTTGAAGAGGTTGTGGTTTTGCACCATCTGCAGAGAGCAGGGCCACAAGTGTACAACTTGTCCCCAAAGAGGCGATTTGCCGAAGGCTCCAAGGAAATTGCCAAAATGCACGAACTGTGGGGTGGTTGGACTTTGGCGCTGAAAGATCGTGGATGTCGCCTAGAGGGGGGGGGGGTGAATAGGTGCTTTAAAATAATTACGGTTTAGGCTTGAACAAATGCGGAATAAAACTAGCGTTTAATTTGTCAAGCACAAAACCTAAATCGACTAGGCTCACCTATGTGCACCAACAACTTATGCTAAGCAAGATAAACAACTAAGTGATAGCAAGAAATATAACAAGAAACAATATGGCTATCACAAAGTAAAGTGCACAAGTAAAGGGCTCGGGAAGGAGATAACCGAGGCACGCGGAGACGATGATGTATCCCGAAGTTCACACCCTTGCGGATGCTAATCTCCGTTTGGAGCGGTGTGGAGGCACAATACTCCCCAAGAAGCCACTAGGGCCACCGTAATCTCCTCACGCCCTCGCACAATGCAAGATGCCGTGATTCCACTAAGGGACCCTTGAGGGCGGTCACCGAACCCGTAAAAATGGCAACCCTTGGGGGCGGTCACCGAACCCGTACAATTGGCAACCCTTGGGGGCGGTCACCGGTACCCGTCAAATTGCTCGGGGCAATCTCCACAACCTAATTGGAGACCCCGCCGCTTGCCCGGAGCTTTACACCACAATGATTGAGCTACGACAACACCAACCGTCTAGGGCACCAAAGCACCCAAGAGGAACGAGCTCTAGGGTGCTCAAACACCCAAGAGTAACAAGCTTCTCAACTTTCACTTCCACGTATCACCGTGGAGAACTCAAAATGATGCACCAAATGCAATGGCAAGGGCACACGGAGTGCCCAAGTCCTTCTCTCCCAAATCCCACCACAACAACTAATGCTATGGAGGAAAATGAGAGGAAGAACGAAGAAGAGAACACAAAGAACTCCAAGATCTAGATCCAAGGGGTTCCCCTCACATAGAGGAGAAAGTGATTGGTGGAGATGTGGATCTAGATCTCCTCTCTCTTTTCCCTCAAAAACTAGCAAGAATCCATGAAGGGATTGAGAGATAGCAAGCTCGAAGAAGGTCAACAATGGGGGAAGAACACGAGCTCAAAGGATAAGAACCATTGGGGAAGAAGGCCCCCCTCGAATCCAACCGTTATGCCCACAAGTCGTGCTCAAGCGGTATTACCGCTCGGGGGAGTGGTACTACCTCTTAGCACGGTCAAAACAGCCCAATGAGACAGAAAAACACGAGCAATAGTTCTGCCAGAGAGGTAGTACCGCTCGAGGGAGCAGTACTACCGCTCGGGGGAGCAGTACTACCGCTCTACTACCGCTCGAGCAGATTGGACAACAGAAGCATAAAAATAAGCGGAAGTGGTTGCGATAGAAGGAAGCGGAAGTACCGCCCAAGCGGTACTACCGCTCGGGGGAGCAGTACTACCGCTTAGAGCAGTACTACCGCTCTACTACCGCTTAAAACTGAAAAACTACCCCAAGCAAAACAGAAGAATGCTCCAATACTGAAACTGCTATAACTCCTGCAAACGGACTCCGAAATCAACAAACTCAAGCTTGTTGGATAGAAGATGACAAGTACTATCCAACAAAGACTAGAAATAGTAAGAAGTGGCAGGGGGAGTATGCCTAAGATGTAGAGGTGTGAAACCTCCATCGGTGAAGAACCGGCATAAACTCCAACATCAAAAACATCACAGAATATGCATAAGAACTCCGTTTTCGATGAACTCGAGCTTGTCATGAAGATGACCATAAGCTCCAAATCTCACAAGGAGAAAAACCAAACAAGAACCAAGAAAGATGATGCAAGGGATGCAATGGTTTGAGCTCTCTACGAATGATACGATCAAGCTACTCACTTGAGATCCCCCCTTGATAGTACGCCAATCGATCCTATAACCCGGTCTCCCAACTACCACCATGAGACCGGTAAAATAGAAAACCTATCAAGGGCAAACTTTGCCTTGCACATAGTCCACTTGAGCTAGATGATGACGATCTTGACTTCCTCAAGTTGGACCACCTTTCTTGATTGTGTTGGCTCGATGAAGACTAGAAGATTGCTCCCCCATACTCCACTATGGGTGAGCCACTCTTCGGCACATCTTCACAAGTCCATTGTCACCACAATGGACGGCAAGCATCAAGCATGATCTCTTCGTGATGCTTCACTTGAACTTGCACACCGCAAACTTGATGACGATCACCACTTGATGTCATCCTCCATGGGTTGAATGAGATCTTCCTCTTGAGGCAAGCCCCTGGAAACATACCTAACCCCACAAACAACTCTCACATAGACCACGGGTTAGTACACAAAGCGTAATGGACAATTCTTACCATACCATGAGATCACTTGATCTCGCTTGGTACATCTTCTACGCTTTGTGTGTTGATCAACTTGAATCACTCATTGTACTTATTCTTGATCAACCTTGTATCTTTTCAACTCTCTTCATTAGGATGATGTCTTGAAGGTAAACATGAATGTTCACACAATCTTCTTCTTCAAGACATGTTTGCAATAGGCTCAACTCTCACATGACCAATCTTTGGATCAATCCTTGAATAGCACCTTGGTCAACACATATTCTTCTTATAATAACCTTGAAACCAACAAATGGTCTTCAAGCAATGCCTATGGACAAACCCTTCAAATATAACTAAAGGTAACCATTAGTCCATAGAGATTGTCATCAATTACCAAAACCAAACATGCGGGCATCACATGTTCTTTCAGGCGCAATACTTGCGGCACTAAAAAACCTGGGCCATTTGAGCCAAACTTCCTCTAGATTGAGTGAATTTTGCCGCATGATCTATGTAGTGAGCCTTGCAACTATCTGTTGCAAGTACTCTCCTTTCATGCTGCAGGCCTTTTATTTGTTGCTTTGCATTATAAAACCTGGGATGATTGCATGGTTTAGTTCATTTATGTAACTTGTCCCAGTGTGGCCTGCATGCCTAATGCCTAGATCAAATGTGCTCAAGATATTTACTTTGCTGACTGAACCTTAAAACCTGTTATCTTGTGTTTGTGTGAAACAAAAACAAATTTTTTTTGTTGCCGTCGACAACAAAATTGACTTGGCAGCTCATTTGGTCAGGTTGCTGAACATGTGCTTGAATTACTAATCAATGTTAGCGTACTCTGTTAATGTATTTATCAGTTTGTGTCAATGCAGTACTAAGATTGGGTCAATTTGCTTAGTTCTCCTAAGATATGGCTAAACAAGCTTGGCCATCTGCACTTTGCTTAGTTCAAACAAGCTGTCAGTTTGCTTAGTTCTCTTAAGATATGGTCGTGAGAGGTCATTCTTCTACACTTGGCCATCTGCTCCAAGGGGGTGTTGCTTCTTTAAGCTTATCCACGTACGGCCTGGCACCCGAAGTCAAATTTTCTAGACAAGGACCATGCTGTCATGATCGATGAAGTGACAAGGCAAGTGGTGCAGCTTACTGATAACCCACAAGTATAGGGGATCAATTGTAGCTTTTTCGATAAATAAGCGTGTCGAACCCAACGAGGAGCTAAAGGTAGAATTAATATTCCCTTCAAGTTCTATCGACCACCGATACAACTCTACGCACACTTAACGTTTGCTTTACCTAGAACAAGAATAAAACTACTTTGTAGGTGTAAGGATAAGTTTGCAAGAATAAAACTAGAAGTACTTAGCGAGAATAAAACTAGGAGTAGTTTGCAAGATAATAAAAGTTAGTTATTTAGTAGAAAGCTTTTTGTAACACAAGAGAAGGATTTGTCCCTCTGCAATCGATAACTAGACCGGTAATCATTATTGCAATTTTATATGAGGGGGAGGCATGAGCTAACATACTTTCCGTACTTGGATCATATGCACTTATGATTGGAACTCTAGCAAGCATCCACAACTACCAAAGATCATTAAGGTAAAATCCAACCATAGCATTAAGTAACAAGTCCTCTTTACTCCCATACGCAACAACCCCCTTACTCGGGTTTGTGTTTCAGTCACTCACGCAACCCACTATAAGCGAATCATGAACGTATTGCAACACCCTATAGAGGGAATCCCACACGCTTGCGCGACATGGAGGGTACCGTAGGATAGCACCAAAATAAAACATACAACTCAAACCAATCACGATCATCAATCAACCCATAGGACAAAATGAATCTGCTCAAACATCATAGGATGGCAACACACCATTGGATAATAATATGTAGCATTAAGCACCATGTTTAAGTAGAGATTACAGCGGGGAGAAGAGGTGTGACACCGCTGCATAGAGGGGGAGAGAGTTGGTGTTGACGGCGGCGAAGTTGTTGGTGTAGATCGCCATCACGATGATTGCCCCGGCGGCGTTCTGGCGCCACTGGGAGAGAGGGGGAGAGAACCCCCCCCTCCGTTTTCTTTTTTCCTTGGCCTCCCCCCTAGATGGGAGGAGAGTTTCCCCTCTGGTCCATGGCTGCCATGGCTTCCGGAGGGCAGGAGCCCCTCCGAGGTTGGATCTCTCGCTCTGTTCTCTTCTGTTTCGCGTTCCTGTTTTCTGGCCGAAAACCGTTTCTTATATTCCCGGATATCCGTAACTCCGATTGGGCTGAAATTTTGAGGGGATTTTTATCCGGAAATTATCTTTCTTGCGGCGAAATAAGGTCCCCAACGGCCTTACAGGGGCGCCACAAGCCTGCCAGGCGCGCCCAGGGTAGGGGCGCGCCCCTTGAGCTTGTGGGCCCCTCGAGCATCGTCTCGCGTTGATTCTTTTCCCCAAAAATCACATATATTCCAAAATTAGGTAAATTTTTATCGCGTTTGGACTTCGTTTGATATAGATTTTCTGCGAAACAAAAAACATACAACAAATAGGAATTGGCACTGGGCACTGGATCAATATGTTAGTCCAAGAAATCATATAAAATGTTGCCAAAAGTATGTGGAAATTATAGGATATTGGCTTGAAACAATCAAAAATTATAGATACGATGGACACGCATCAGGATCTCCAAGCTTAATTCCTGCTCGTCCTCGAGTAGGTAAATGATAAAAAGATAATTTTTGATGTGGAATGCTACCTAGCATAATCTTGATCATATAATCTAATCATGGCATGAATATCAAGACATGAGTGATTCAAAGCAATAGTCTATAATTTGATATAAAGACATCAATACTCAGGCATACCAACAAACAATCATGCCTTTCAGAATAAAAATGCTAAAGAACGCTATCCCTACAAAATCATATAGCCTTGTCATGCTCCCTCTTCTTAACACAAAATATAAATCATGTACAACCCCGATGTCAGCCGAGCAATTGGTTCATACCTTTTAACGCGCTTCAGGTTTTTCAACCCCCATGCAATACATGAGCGTGAGCCATGGACATAGCACTATGGGTGGAATAGAATGCAGTGGTAGGGATCAATAAGGAGAAGTCAAAAAGGGGGAAAGTCTCACAACAACTAGGCGGATCAACGGGCTATGGAGATGCCCATCAATCGATATCAATGCGAGGAGTAGGGATTGCCATGCAACGGATGCACTAAGAGCTATAAGTGTATGAAAGATCAAACTGAAAACTAAGTGGGTGTGCATCCAACTTTCTTGCTCATGAAGACCTCGGGCATTTGAGGAAGCCCATCATCGGAATATACAAGCCAAGTTCTATAATGAAAAATTCCCACTAGTATATGAAAGTGACAACATAGGAGACTCTCTATATGAAAAACATGGTGCTACTCCGAAGCACAAGTGTGGTAAATGATAGTAGCTTTGCCCCTTCTCTCTTTTTCTCTCATTTTTTTGTTTTCACTTTTTTTCTTTTTTTTCTTTTTTTCTTTCTTTTTTTTTGATGGGCTCTTTTTGGCCTTTTTTTGTTTTTTTGTTGGGCTCTTTTTGGCCTCTTTTTTTATTTCCTCACTGGGACAATGCTCTAATAATGATGATCATCACACTTTTATTTATTTACAACTCAATATTACAACTTGATAGTAGAACAATATGACTATATATGAATGCATCTGGCAGTGTACCAGGATGTGCAATGATTTAGCGTAGCAAAGATATCAAAAAACGGACAAGCCATGGAAATATTATGCTAGCTATCTTACGATCATGCAAAGAAATATGACAATGAATGCTCAAGTCATGTATATGATGATGATGGAAGTTGCATGGCAATATATCTCGGAATGGCTATGGAAATGCCATAAAAGGTAGGTATGGTGACTGTTTTGAGGAAGATATAAGGAGGCTTATGTGTGATAGAGCATATCATATCACGGGGTTTGGATGCACCGGCGAAGTTTGCACCAACTCTCGAGGTGAGAAAGGGCAAAGCACGGTACCGAAGAGGCTAGCAAATTGCGAAAGGGTGAGAGTGCGTATAATCCATGGACTCACATTAGTCATAAAGAACTCACATACTTATTGTGAAAGTCTATTAGCCCTCGAAGCAAACTACTACTACGCATTCCCCTAGGGGGGAGGTTGGTAGTGTTGGAAATATGCCCTAGAGGCAATAATAAAATGGTTATTATTATATTTCCTTGTTCATGATAATCGTTTATTATCCATGCTATAATTGTATTGGTTGGAAACACAAATACATGTGTGGATACGTAGACAACAACATGTCCCTAGTGAGCCTCTACCGGACTAGGTCGTTGATCAAAGATGGCCATGGTTTCCTGGTCATAGACATGAGTTGTCATTTGATAACGGGATCACATCATTAGGAGAATGATATGATGGACAAGACCCAAACTATGAACGTAGCATATATGATCGTGTCAAGTTTATTGCTATTGTTTTCGCATGTCAAGTATCTGTTCCTATGACCATGAGATCATGCAACTCACTGACACCGGAGGAGTACCTTGTGTGTATCAAACGTCGCAACGTAACTGGGTGACTATAAAGATGCTCTACAGGTATCTCCGAAGGTGTCTGTTGAGTTGGCATGGATCAAGACTGGGAATTTGTCAGTCCGTATGACGGAGAGGTATCTCAGGGCCCACTCGGTAATACAACATCACAATGAGCTTGCAAGCAATGTGACTAAAGAGTTAGCCATGGGATCTTGTATTACGGAACGAGTAAAGAGACTTGCCGGTAACGAGATTGAACTAGGTATGGAGATACCGACGATCGAATCTCGGGCAAGTAACATATCGGCGGACAAAGGGAATTGCATACGGGATTGACTGAATCCTTGACATCGTGGTTCAACCGATAAAGATCTTCGTTGAATATGTAGGAACCAATATGGGCATCCAGGTCCTGCTATTGATTATTGACCGGAGAGGAGTCTCGGTCATGTCTGCATATTCCCGAACCCGTAGAGTCGCACGCTTAACGTTCGGTCGCGCTAGGGTAGTATTGAGATATTAATAGTGGAAAGTCCGAAGGTTGTTCGGAGTCCCGGATGGGATCCAGGACATCACGAGGAGCTCCGGAATAGTTCGGAGGTAAAGATTCATATATGGAAAGTTGTTATCGGGGTTCCGGAAAAAGTTCGAGTTTTTTCGGTATTGTACCAGGAAGGTTCTAGAAGGTTCCGGAGTGGGGCCCACCTGCATGGGGACCCACATGAACGTGGGTAGTGGGGAAAGTCCCCACAACCCTGGTCTAGGCGCACCAAGATCCTCCCTTAAAAGGAATAGTATCATATCCCAAAGGGATAAGATCAGGATCCCTAAAAAGGGGGGATAGTGATCGGTGGGGAAGGAAAGGAGGGATTTCCTTCCTCCCCCTTTGGCCAACGACCCTAGGACCTTGGAGGGCAAGCCACCAGCCCGCTCCACGCCTATATAAAGGTGGGTAGGCGTTGGGGGCAGCCACCCCTTGGACCCTTTCCCGTTACCTCTCCCAACTCCTCCCACGTTTCACCGGTACGCGCTTGGCGAAGCCCTGCCGGAATTCCGCTGCCACCACCACCACCATACCGTCGTGTTGGTCCCGATCTCATCTACCCCCTCTCTCTTGCTTGCTGGATCAAGAAGGAGAGGACGCCGCCGAGCCGCACGTGTGCTAAACTCGGAGGTGCCGTCCGTTCGGCACTTGATCGGGAGTTCGTGGACGGATCATGATTGGATCGCGAAGACGTTCGACTACATCAACCGCGTTTCTTAATGCTTCCGCTAAGCGATCTACAAGGGTATGTAGATGCAATCTCTCCTCTCATAGATGTTCATCTCCTAGATCGATCTTGGTGAGCGTAGGAAGATTTTTGTTTCCCATGCAACGTTCCCCAACAGGTAGGAGTTAACCATCGCGCGCCCCCGACCTCCACGCAAAGGAAGACACTCAATAATAAATCATGCTCCAACTTCTTAGCATAATTAAAGACTATACGTGCATGCTTTGGGAATCACAAATCTTAACACCAATATTCTTACTAAACCACAATCATTCACTAGTACCTCCCACATATTACCATATTAATATCGCAAAACTATTGCAAGGAAATCAAACATATCATATTCAGTGATCTACAAGTTTTATGTAGGATTTTATGACTAACCATGTGAATGACCAATTCCTGTTGACTCTTTAAATAGATATAAGTGAAGCATGAGAGTTTAATTTTTTCTACAAAAGACTTGCCCACGCTCTAATAAATATAAGTAAGGCAAAAGAGCATTCTACAAATAACGGTTTTCTATATGTAGAGAAACAGGCATCCAAACTTCAAATGATATAAGTGAAGCACATGAAGCATTCTATAAAGCCATACTCAAAAGATATAAGTGAAGTGTAAAGAGCATTCTATAAATCAACCAAGGACTATATCATACCAGCATGGTGAATTATTAAAAGAAAAATAAAAAACACACGACGCTCCAAGAATTTACGCATATCATGTGAAGAAAACAAAAACCGAGACATATCGATAGTTGTTGAAGAAAGATGGGATGCCTTCCGGGGCATCCCCAAGCTTAGACGCTTGAGTCTCCTTGAATATTTACTTGGGGTGCCTTGGACATCCCCAAGCTTGAGCTCTTGCCTCTCCTTATTCTCCTCATATCGATACCTCCTCACTCTTCGAACACTTCATCCACACAAAACTTAACCGAACTTTTTATTAGAGGGGTTAGCACATATAACATCAAATCCCATCATGTGCTGTTGTAACATTATTGTATAATTATAATCAAACATTACGCACTGTATGCTATCACAATTATATGGCTCCCAAGTCAATGAGGTTCAACAAGATTTCAAACATACGCAAATAAAGAAACTATAACAGCAATCTGTGAAAGCATGACAGTCTGTAAAGATGCAAATGAAACATATACTTATGTAACTCCAAAAATTCTGAAAAAATAGGAAACAATAAACAATTTGCATAGAAGTATTGTGTAAAAATTTCAGAATTTTTGCACATTCCAGTAAAATATCAAAATTCAAAAACTACAGGAAAAGTTTCTGTTTTTGCACATCACACACCAATCAAGCAATTTAAACATGCTAAAGGTAAATCTTGGCACATTATTTTTATAATACAATGGATTTGTACAAGGAGATAATTATTTTTGTTGAAAAGTTTCTGTAATTCAAGATTCACAAAGTTTCCATGGGCATGAACAAAGTTCAAGGATATCCCCCACTTTAACGGTGCTCGTCTTTCTCACTTTCACTTTTCTTTTTGAAAAAATTTTAGGTTCCCCTCAATATTTTTTTGTTTTTAAACTTTCTAAAAGCACTCAATAGAATAAAATGACTCTCTAAAACCCCCTCTCTCATCTACCCCCTCTCTCTCGCTTGTTGGATCAAGAAGGAGAGGACGCCGCCGAGCCGCACGTGTGCTAAACTCGGAGGTGCCGTCCGTTCGGTACTTGATCGGGAGTTCGTGGACGGATCATGATTGGATCGCGAAGATGTTTGACTACATCAACCGCGTTTCTTAACGGTTCCGCTTAGCGATCTACAAGGGTATGTAGATGCAATCTCTCCTCTCATAGATGTTCATCTCCTAGATCGATCTTGGTGAGCGTAGGAATTTTTTTGTTTCCCATGCAACGTTCCCCAACAGTGGCATCATGAGCTAGGTCTTTGCGTAGATGACATCACGAGTAGAACACAAAGGAGTTTGTGGGCGTTGATATTCAGATTGCTTCCTTCCTTGGTCTTTTCTTGATTCAGCGGTATTGTGGGATGAAGCGGCCCGGACCAACTTTACATGTCCACGTACATGAGACCGGTTCCATCGACTGACATGCGACTTTGTTGCATAAGATGGCTGGCGGGTGTCTGTCTCTCCCACCTTAGTTGAATCGGATTCGACGAAGGCGGTCCTTGTAGAAGGTTAAATAGAAACTTGCATATCACCGTTGTGGTGTTGCGTAGGTAAGAATCGTTCTTGCTAGATACCCATAGCAGCCACGTAAAACATGCAACAACAAATTAGAGGACGTCTAACTTGTTTTTGCAGGGTATGTTGTGATATGATATGGCCAAATACATGATGAAATATATTTGATGTATGAGATGATCATATTTTGTAATAGTTTATCTCGGCTTGCATGTTGATGAATACGGTAACCGGCAGGAGCCATAGGGTTGTCTCTAATTATTGTATGACCTGCGTGTCAATCATTAAGCGCTATGTAATGCTTTACTTTATCGCTAAATGGTAGCAATAGTAGTAGAAGCATGGTTGGCGTGACAACCTCGATGGCGACGCGATGATGGAGATCATGGTGTCATGCCGGTGACGATGGAAATCATGCCGGTGCTTTGGAGATGGAGATCAAAAGCACAAGTTCATGGCCATATCATGTCACTTATGATTTGCATGTGATGTTAATCTTTTTATGCATCTTATTTTGCTTAGGACGACAGTAGCATTATAAGGTGATCCCTCTCTAAAATTTCAAGATAAAATTGTGTTCTCCCCAAGTGTGCACCGTTGCGAAAGTTCGTCGTTTTGAAGCACCACGTGATGATCGGGTGTGATAGACTCTACGTTCACATACAACGGGTGCAAGCCAGTTTTGCACATGCGGAACGCTTGGGTTAAACTTGACGAGCCTAGCATGTACAGACATGGCCTCGGAACACAAGAGACCGAAAGGTCGAACATGAGTCATATAGTAGATATGATCAACATGGAGATGTTCACCATTGAAACCACCTCATCTCACGTGATGATCGGACTTGGGTTGGTGAATTTGGATCATGTTTCACTCGGACGACCGGAGGGATGTCGATTTGAGTGGGAGTTTTTAAGTAAACTAAACTCATTATCTTGAACAATAGTCTAAGTTGTCTTTGCAAATTTATGTTGTAGATCAAATGCTCGCGCAGTAGCTTCCCTGAATTTCAATGCGTTCCTAGAGAAAGCCAAGCTGAAAGATGATGGAAGTAACTTTGTAGACTGGGCCCGTAATCTGAGGATTATCCTCACGGCTGCCCAAAAGGCTTATGTCCTTGATGCACCGCTTGGTGAGCAACCCCCTCCAGCGTCTGTGGACGTTATGAATGCCTGGCAGGCGCGTGTTGATGACAACTCAATAGTTTAGTGTGCCATGTTGTATGGCTTAGAACCGGGACTTCAAAGGCGTTTTGAACGTCATGGAGCATATGAGATGTTCCAGGAGTTGAAATTTATTTTTGAGAAGAATGCCCGGATCGAGAGGTATGAGACCTCCGAAAAGTTCTATGCTTGCAAGATGGAGGAGAACGGGTCTGTCAGTGAACACATACTCAAAATGTCTGGGTATTACAACCGTCTGGCTGAGTTGGGAGTTGTGCTTCCGCCAGAGGCGATCACTGACAGAGTTCTTCAGTCGCTACCACCTAGCTACAAGAGCTTTGTGTTGAACTATAACATGCAAGGGATGAACAAGTCAGTCGCCGAGCTATTTGCGATGCTGAAAGTCGCTGAGTCAGACATCCAGAAGGAGCATCAAGTGTTGATGGTCAATAAAACCACTAGTTTCAAGAAGAATGGCAAGGGCAAGAAGGGAAACTCCAAGAAGAGTGGCAAAGTAGTTGCCCCTCCCGTGAAGAAACCCAAGGCTGGGCCCAAGCCGGAAACTGAGTGCTTCTATTGCAAGGGAACTGGCCACTGGAAGCGGAATTACCCCAAGTATCTGGCCGACAAGACGGGGGCCAACGCCAAACAAGGTATATATGATATACATGTTATTGATGTGTACCTTACCAACTCTCGTTGTAGTGCCTGGGTATTTGATACCGGTGCAGTTGCTCACATTTGCAACTCAAAGCAGGAACTGCGGAATAGATGGAGGCTGGCGAAGGACGAAGTGATGATGCGCGTGGGAAATGGTTCCAAGGTTGATGTGATCACCGTCGGCACGCTCGCTCTTCGATTACCATCGGGATTAGTGATGAACCTGAATAATTGTTATTTAGTGCCTGCGTTGAGCATGAACATTGTATCTGGATCTTGTTTAATGCGAGACGGTTACTCATTTAAATCAGAGAATAATGGTTGTTCTATTTATATGGGTAATATCTTTTATGGTCATGCACCCATTGTGAGGGGTTTATTCTTATTGAATCTCGATAGTGATGATACACATGTTCATAACATTGATGCCAAAAGATGTAGAGTTGATAATGATAGTACCACTTTCTTGTGGCACTGCCGCTTAGGTCATATTGGTGTAAAACGCATGAAGAAACTCCATGCTGATGGACTTTTGGAGTCACTTGATTTTGAATCACTTGACACATGCGAACCATGCCTCATGAGCAAGATGACTAAGACCCCGTTCTCCGGAACAATGGAACGGGCAAGTGACTTGTTGGAAATCATACATACTGATGTGTGCGGTCCGATGAGCATTGAGGCGCGCGGTGGATATCGTTACTTTCTCACCTTCACCGACGATTTGAGTAGATATGGGTATGTTTACTTAATGAAACACAAGTCTGAAACGTTTGAAAAGTTCAAGCAATTTCAGAGTGAAGTTGAGAATCATCATAACAAGAAGATCAAATTCCTATGATCTGATCGAGGGGAAGAATATCTGAGTTATGAGTTTGGCAGTCACTTAAGACAATGTGGAATTGTTTCACAGTTGACGCCACCTGGAACACCACAGCGTAATGGTGTGTCCGAATGTCGTAATCGAACCTTATTGGATATGGTGCATTCTATGATGTCTCTTGCCGATCTGCCACTATCAATTTTGGGGTTATGCGTTAGAGACAGCTGCATTCACTTTAAATAGGGCACCATCTAAGTCCGTTGAGACGACACCGTGTGAACTGTGGTTTGGCAAGAAACCAAAGTTGTCGTTTCTTAAAGTTTGGGGATGCGATGCTTATGTCAAAAGGCTTCAGCCAGATAAGCTTGAACCCAAAGCGGACAAATGCGTCTTCATAGGATACTCAAAAGATACGGTTGGGTATACCTTCTATCTCAGATCCGAAGGCAAAGTGTTTGTCGCTAAGAACGGGTCCTTTCTCGAGAAAGAGTTTCTCTCGAAAGAATTGAGTGGGAGGAAGATAGAACTTGATGAGGTTGTTGAACCTTTACTTCAACCAGAGAGTAGCACTGCACAGAAAGATGTTTCTGTGGAACCTACGTCAGTTGAAGAGGAAGCTGATGATGGTGATCATGAAGCTTCGGATCAAGTTACTATCGAACCTCGTAGGTCGACAAGGATACGTACTGCTCCTGAGTGGTACGGTAACCCCGTCTTAAAGGTCATGTTGTTGGACAACGATGAACCTACGAGCTATGGAGATGCGATGGTGGGTCCGGATTCCGACAAATGGTTAGAGGCCATGAAATCCGAGATGGGATCCATGTATGAAAACAAAGTATGGACTTTGGAAGTATTACCTGAAGGGCGAAAGGCCATTCAGAATAAATGGATCTTCAAGAAGAAGATGGACACAGACGGTAATGTCACCGTCTATAAAGCTCGACTTGTGGCAAAGGGTTTTTCACAAGTTCAAGGAGTTGACTACGATGAGACTTTCTCACCCGTAGCGATGCTTAAGTCCGTCAGAATCATGTTAGCAATAGCTGCATTTTTCGATTATGAAATTTGGTAGATGTATGTCAAAACAGCGTTCCTTAACGGTTTTCTTAAGGAAGAGTTGTATATGATGCAACCAGAAGGTTTTGTCGATCCAAAGAATGCTGACAAAGTTTGCAAACTCCAGCGATCCATTTATGGACTGGTGCAAGCGTCTCGGAGTTGGAATCTTTGCTTTGATGAGGTGATCAAAGCGTTTGGGTTTATACAAGTTTACGGAGAAGCTTGTATTTACAAGAAAGTGAGTGGGAGCTCTATAGCGTTTCTAATATTATATGTGGATGACATATTGCTGATTGGAAACAATATAGAACTTTTGGGAAGCGTGAAGGAGTATTTGAACAAGAGTTTTTCAATGAAGGACCTAGGAGAAGCTGCTTTCATATTAGGCATCAAGATCTATAGAGATAGATCAAGACGCTTAATACGACTTTCACAGAGCACATACCTTGATAAAGTTTTGAAGAAGTTCAAAATGGATCAGTCCAAGAAGGGGTTCTTGCCTGTTTTGCAAGGTGTGAAGTTGAGTAAGACTCAATGCCCAGCGACTACAGAGGATAGAGAAAAGATGAGTGTCATCCCCTATGCTTCTGCCATAGGCTCTATCATGTATGCGATGCTGTGCACAAGACCAGATGTCAGCCTTGCCAAAAGTATGGCCGGAAGGTTTCAAAGTGATCCAGGAGTGGAACACTGGACAACGGTCAAGAATATCCTTAAGTACCTGAAAAGGACTAAGGAAATGTTTCTCGTTTATGGAGGTGATCAAGAGCTCGTCGTAAAGGGTTACGTTGATGCAAGCTTTGACACTGATCCGGATGACTCTAAGTCTCAAACCGGATACGTATATATTCTAAATGGGGGAGCGGTAAGCTGGTGCAGTTCCAAGCAAAGCGTGGTAGCTGATTCTACATGCGAAGCAGAGTATATAGCTGCCTCGGAGGCGGCAAAGGAAGGTGTCTGGATGAAGCAGTTCATGACAGATCTTGGAGTTGTGCCCAGTGCACTGGACCCGATGACTCTGTTCTGTGACAACACTGGTGCCATTGCTCTAGCCAAGGAACCAAGGTTTCACAAGAGGACCAGACACATAAAGCGACGCTTCAATTCCATCCGCGATGCGATCAAGGAGGAGGACATAAACATTTGCAAAGTGCACACGGATCTGAATGTTGCAGATCCGTTGACTAAACCTCTTCCACGGGCAAAACATGATCAACACCAGAACTCTATGGGTGTTAGATTCATAACCATGTAATGCTAGATTATTGACTCTAGTGCAAGTGGGAAACTGTTGGAAATATGCCCTAGAGGCAATAATAAAATAGTTATTATTATATTTCCTTGTTCATGATAATCGTTTATTATCCATGCTATAATTGTATTGGTTGGAAACACAAATACATGTGTGGATACGTAGACAACAACATGTCCCTAGTGAGCCTCTACCGGACTAGGTCGTTGATCAAAGATGGCCATGGTTTCCTGGTCATAGACATGAGTTGTCATTTGATAACGGGATCACATCATTAGGAGAATGATGTGATGGACAAGACCCAAACTATGAACGTAGCATATATGATCGTGTCAAGTTTATTGCTATTGTTTTCGCATGTCAAGTATCTGTTCCTATGACCATGAGATCATGCAACTCACTGACACCGGAGGAGTACCTTGTGTGTATCAAACGTCGCAACGTAACTGGGTGACTATAAAGATGCTCTACAGGTATCTCCGAAGGTGTCTGTTGAGTTGGCATGGATCAAGACTGGGAATTTGTCAGTCCGTATGACGGAGAGGTATCTCAGGGCCCACTCGGTAATACAGCATCACAATGAGCTTGCAAGCAATGTGACTAAAGAGTTAGCCATGGGATCTTGTATTACGGAACGAGTAAAGAGACTTGCCGGTAACGAGATTGAACTAGGTATGGAGATACCGACGATCGAATCTCGGGCAAGTAACATATCGCCGGACAAAGGGAATTGCATACGGGATTGACTGAATCCTTGACATCGTGGTTCAACCGATAAAGATCTTCGTTGAATATGTAGGAACCAATATGGGCATCCAGGTCCCGCTATTGGTCATTGACCGGAGAGGAGTCTCGGTCATGTCTGCATATTCCCGAACCCGTAGGGTCGCACGCTTAACGTTCGGTAGCACTAGGGTAGTATTGAGATATTAATAGTGGAAAGTACGAAGGTTGTTCGGAGTCCCGGATGGGATCCGGGACATCACGAGGAGCTCCGGAATAGTCCGGAGGTAAAGATTCATATATGGAAAGTTGTTATCGGGGTTTCGGAAAAAGTTCGAGTTTTTTCGCTATTGTACCAGGAAGGTTCTAGAAGGTTCCGGAATGGGGCCCACCTGCATGGGGATCCACATGAACGTGGGTAGTGGGGAGAGTCCCCACAACCCTGGTCTAGGCGCACCAAGATCCTCCCTTAAAAGGAATAGTATCATATCCCAAAGGGATAAGATCAGGATCCCTAAAAAGGGGGGATAGTGATCGGTGGGGAAGGAAAGGAGGGATTTCCTTCCTCCCCCTTTGGCCAACGACCCTAGGACCTTGGAGGGCAAGCCACCAGCCCGCTCCATGCCTATATAAAGGTGGGGAGGCGTTGGGGGCAGCCACCCCTTGGACCCTTTCCCGTTACCTCTCCCAACTCCTCCCACGTTTCACCGGTACGCGCTTGGCGAAGCCCTGCCGGAATTCCGCTGCCACCACCACCACCATACCGTCGTGTTGGTCCCGATCTCATCTACCCCTCTCTCTTGCTTGCTGGATCAAGAAGGAGAGGACGCCGCCGAGCCGCACGTGTGCTAAACTCGGAGGTGCCGTCCGTTCGGCACTTGATCGGGAGTTCGTGGACGGATCATGATTGGATCGCGAAGACGTTCGACTACATCAACCGTGTTTCTTAACGCTTCCGCTTAGTGATCTACAAGGGTATGTAGATGCAATCTCTCCTCTCGTAGATGTTCATATCCTAGATCGATCTTGGTGAGCGTAGGAAAAATTTTGTTTCCCATGCAACATTCCCCAACAGGTAGGAGTTAACCATCGCGCGCCCCCGACCTCCACGCAAAGGAAGACACTCAATAATAAATTATGCTCCAACTTCTTAGCATAATTAAAGACTATACGTGCATGCTTTGGGAATCACAAATATTAACACCAATATTCTTACTAAACCACAATCATTCACTATTACCTCCCACATATTACCATATTAATATCGCAAAACTATTGCAAGGAATCAAACATATCATATTCAGTGATCTACAAGTTTTATGTAGGATTTTATGACTAACCATGTGAATGACCAATTCCTGTTGACTCTCTAAATAGATATAAGTGAAGCATGAGAGTTTAATTTTTTCTACAAAAGACTTGCCCACGCTCTAATAAATATAAGTAAGGCAAAAGAGCATTCTACAAATAACGGTTTTCTATATGTAGAGAAACAGGCATCGAAACTTCAAATGATATAAGTGAAGCACATGAAGCATTCTATAAATCCATACTCAAAAGATATAAGTGAAGTGTAAAGAGCATTCTATAAATCAACCAAGGACTATATCATACCAGCATGGTGAATTATTAAAAGAAAAATAAAAAACACACGACGCTCCAAGAATTTACGCATATCATGTGAATAAAACAAAAACCGAGACATATCGATAGTTGTTGAAGAAAGATGGGATGCCTTCCGGGGCATCCCCAAGCTTAGACGCTTGAGTCTCCTTGAATATTTACTTGGGGTGCCTTGGACATCCCCAAGCTTGAGCTCTTGCCTCTCCTTATTCTCCTCATATCGATACCTCCTCGCTCTTCGAACACTTCATCCACACAAAACTTAACCGAACTTTTTATTAGAGGGGTTAGCACATATAACATCAAATCCCATCATGTGCTGTTGTAACATTATTTTATAATTATAATCAAACATTACCCACTGTATGCTATCATAATTATATGGCTCCCAAGTAAATGAGGCTCAACAAGATTTCAAACATACGCAAATAAAGAAACTATAACAGCAATCTGTGAAAACATGACAGTCTATAAAGATGCAAATGAAACATATACTTATGTAACTCCAAAAATTCTGAAAAAATAGGTCATAATAAACAATTTGCATAGCAGTATTGTGTAAAAATTTCAGAATTTTTGCACATTCCAGTAAAATATCAAAATTCAAAAACTACAGCAAAAGTTTCTGTTTTTGCACATCACACACCAAACAAGCAATTTAAACATCCTAAAGGTAAATCTTGGCACATTATTTTTATAATAAAATGGATTTGTACAAGGCGATAATTATTTTTGTTGAAAAGTTTCTGTAATTCAAGATTCACAAAGTTTCCATGGGCATGAACAAAGTTCAAGGATATCCCCCACTTCAACAGTGCTCGTCTTTCTCACTTTCACTTTTCTTTTTGAAAAAGTTTTAGGTTCCCCTCAATATTTTTTTGTTTTTAAACTTTCTTAAAGCACTCAATAGAATAAAATGACTCTCTAAAACTTCCGGGTTGTCTCCTAGGCAGCGCTTCCTTTAAAGCCATTAAGCTAGGCATAAAGTGCTCATGCTATCGATCCATCCGGATCCCAAGGTATATCAAAGCCAATTTTAATTAACAATGATTTGTAATTTAGTAATGAGCACAAAGCAACATATATCATGCAATGACGAAGTCTAACTCTCTTCCTATGCATCGGCATGTCATAAAAGAACAATTCATGTACACATAATAAAGGTCGATACATAGCATAAACAGTTTCTTGCAATTTTATCGTATTGGAAACATAGAGAGGTGGGGATGTAGTTCCTCTCTCATAATAATTGCAATTAGGAGCAGCAAGCACATGCATTTTATATTCATCAAAATCATCATGTGTAATGGTAAAACGCAACCCATCAATATAATCCTTAATAAGCGCAAACTTCTCCGATATAGTGTAGTTGGGAGAATTCAAAAAGATAATAGGACTATCATGTGTAGGTGCAATAGTAACAATTTCATGTTTAATATAAGGAACTATAGCAAGTTCATCTCCATAAGCATCATTCATATTGGCATCATGGCCACAAGCATAGCAAATATCAATTTCATCAAAAAGGGGTTTCTCAAATGAATCCAAGGGATCATAGCAATTATCATAGCATTCATCCTTCGGTAAGCACGAAGGGGAATTAAATAATGTACGAGTTAAAGAGTTACTCTCATCAGAAGGTGGGCACGGGTGATCAATCTGCTCTTCCTCTGTTTGTTCTTCGCTCTCCTCCACATCTTTTTCATCTAATGAGCTCACAGTTTCAGCAATTTCTTCTTCCATAGATTCCTGCAAAACATTAGTCTCTTCTTGGATAGCAGAGGTGTCCTCAATATATTATTTAACATAAGCATTAGAAGCATAGTTTTCATAGCAATATTTAAGTATGGAAAAAATTTCAGATTTGTAAAGAGTAGCATCAAACTTTTCAATCAAAGAAGCAACTTCATAGGCACCCTTAAAAGCAAGAAATTCTTCTATTTCTTCAATATCATACTAACTATAAACACCCTTGGCATAAGAAGATAAGATTCCATTATCCTTAAACTCACATTGGTAGGAAAGGTGTTTCTTACGGTCTTCAGAACAACAAGTAAAATCATGTATTTCGCATAAATTCCAAGCATAGCATTGCAAACGATTAATTTGATCCAATAAAAGTTTCCCTTTTTGAGACAAGCGGTGTCGCACAAAATAAGCATGCTCATCTAATGATTTTCCCTCAACTAAGCTAGTTGGGTTTTCAGCACGAGCACAAACGGATCGAAGATGCTCCAAGTAAAAAGCTTCAGCAGTATGATAGATTTTGGGTGGTTCTTCAACCATTGGTTTAGCAGGTACAACTATTTTTTTTGGTACTTTACGTTTCCTACCCATAACTAAAGATAGAAAACAAGATTACAAAATAAAAACTACTTAGTGATAAAGCAAACAAGCACACACGAGAATATCAACCCACGCTATTGCTCCCCGGCAACGGCGCCAGAAAAAGGTCTTGATAACCCACAAGTATAAGGGATCAATTGTAGCTTTTTCGATAAATAACCGTGTCGAACCCAACGAGGAGCTAAAGGTAGAATTAATATTCCCTTCAAGTTCTATCGATCACCGATACAACTCTACGCACACTTAACGTTCGCTTTACGTAAAACAAGAATAAAACTACTTTGTGGGTGTAAGGATAAGTTTGCAAGAATAAAACTAGAAGTACTTAGCAAGATTAAAACTAGGAGTAGTTTGCAAGATAATAAAAGTTAGTTATTTAGTAGAAAGCTTTTTGTAACACAAGAGAAGGATTTGTCCCTAGGCAATCGATAACTAGACCAGTAATCATTATTGCAATTTTATATGAGGGAGAGGCATGAGCTAACATACTTTCCACACTTGGATCATATGCACTTATGATTGGAACTCTAGCAAGCATCCACAACTACCAAAGATCATTAAGGTAAAACCCAACCATAGGATTAAGTAACAAGTCATCTTTACTCCCATACACAATAACCCCCTTACTCGGGTTTGTGTTTCAGTCACTCACGCAACCCACTATAAGCGAATCATGAACGTATTGCAACACCCTACAGCGAGAATCCCACATGGTTGCACGACACGGAGGGCACTATAGGACAGCACCAAAATAAAACATACAACTCAAACCAATCACGATCATCAATCATCCCATAGGGCAAAATGAATCTACTCAAACATCATAGGATGGAAACACACCATTGGATAATAATATGTAGCATTAAGCACCACGTTTAAGTAGAGATTACAGCGGGGAGAAGAGGTGTGACACCGCTGCATAGAGGGGGAGAGAGTTGGTGTTGACGGCGGCGAAGTTGTTGGTGTAGATGGCCATCACGATGATTGCCCCGGCGGCGTTCCGGCGCCACCGGGAGAGACGGGGAGAGAGCCCCCCTCCTTCTTCATCTTACTTGGCCTCCCCCCTAGATGGGAGGAGAGTTTCCCCTATGGTCCATGGCCGCCATGGCTCCCGGAGGGCAGAAGCCCCTCCGAGATTGGATCTCTCTCTCTATGTTCTCTTCTGTTTCGCGTTCCTGTTTTCTGGCCGAAAGCCGTTTCTTATATTCCCGGAGATCCGTAACTCCGATTGGGCTGAAATTTTGAGGGGATTTTTATCCGGAAATTATGTTTCTTGCGGCGAAAGAAGGTCCCCAACCGCCTTACAGGGGCGCCACAAGCCTGCCAGGCGCAGCCAGGGTAGGGGGCGTGCCCCTTGAGCTTGTGGGCCCCTCGAGCATCGTCTCGTTGATTCCTTTTCCCAAAAATCAAATATATTCCAAAATAAATCTCCGTAAATTTTTATCGCGTTCGGACTTCGTTTGATATGGATTTTCTACGAAACAAAAAAACATGCAACAAACAGGAATTGGCACTGGGCACTGGATCAATATGTTAGTCCAAGAAATCATATAAAATGTTGCCAAAAGTATGTGGAAATTGTAGGATATTGGCATGAAACAATCAAAAATTATAGATATGACGGAGACGTATCACTTACCCTATGGTGCTCCATTGCACTCTGAACCGGGTGGCAGGGGTGACCACGCCACCTCTGTCTTGCATAGGTGTGCGCTACGTATGGTACAATCATTCAACGGCTGTAGCAGACCAACGTGGGGTGTTGAGTTCCATGGTCCATTACAACGCATGGCCAGGCGCTCGTTGGCTTGGGGCAGTGTTTGATTGTCATGTGGGGAAAAAACACTGTGGGTAAAAGAATGTTAATCGCGTATATCTAAAGAAATTAAACGAATGCATTTGTGATGAGAAAGGTGTTAGTTTGATCGTGTGATTAATGCGTTATGGTTACTGAAACTTTTTGTTCGCTGCCCGCGTTCTTTGTGTGCGCACCACACCGCCTGGTCTCCTAGCTAGAAGTGTGCATGTTGGGCGAGCAAACATGCTTTGAGTCTGTGAAGTGACAAGTGATGGAAGCACTGTCCCCCAAAACTTTTTCGTTCAACTGATGACGCCCCTTTCTCGCAGCGGGAAGCGGGGCAGTTGTTGACAAGATCCTTGGACGGATGCACCATGCCGTCCATCTGTTCGGCACATAATGCACATGACAGTACTTGCTAGCTTCGGTGACAAATACTAGGTATCCTACTGTATAGGCCATGGCATGTGTGATCTGCGGCCACAAAATTCAAAATCAGAACTATATAGGAGACATGGTTGATATGGTTTAAAATTTGAATCTCGTTTTTGGGAGGGAAGAAGAATCTTTTGGTCCTCTATTTATGTACATGGCGCGGACCCCCTGAAATCCATTCGAGCAGAGAAGAGGAATGGCGCCCAGCAGCACGGAGTCGGCAGTTTCCCAGCTCACCGAGGCATCTGGCTCCACCTTGACAGTTGGGCGGGGGTGCAGGTTAGACAATCGTTTTGAAAGTACTCCTTTTGCTCCTTTGACTCGTTGACATTTCTAATATGGTGTTCCATGCATCACCAGGTGCTTAGTGACACTGTAGGACTCGATGCTCTCGTCTTCCCTGATCCATCATCTGCCATAGAAAGTGCCAGCGATGAGGTTGTTGTTGTTTTCCTAGATTTGTTTGGTCATATTTGTTTTGCGTGAACATGGACTCAAACTCCCTTACTTGTCTAAATGCGGGCTAGTGTTATGGCGCAAGGGCCCGTCATTCCGATAGAGAATGAGGGGAGCGAAGCAGGCGTCGGAAATGCAAGAGTTGTTTTATTGGTTAGATTATTTGCACAGGAAGTAGTGTACTTGTTCATGGGCCATGCAAAAGCTAAACGGAACTAGAACTGTATTCGAACAGGTGGATGTTAGTGTGGTGTTGCCCATTTTCTGGTTCGAGGAGGAGTCAGCTGACTTCGACCCTTGCATGGCTCATGCAATGCAAGGCATTGCATGCGCCTTGGCTGAGGGGGACCACCTGTCAGGGACCGGCCCCGGCGATGAATGTGTGTGAAGAAGATGACGCCGAGAGCCCTCCATGCAAGAGTGCTAACACCTAGATTACTTTAAGCAGAAAAGTTTAGCAATTAAGCCCACGCAAATGTACGTGTGCATTTAGGAAAAAAGGGTTGTTAATCAGAGATGATGCTCTGATTGTTGTATCGAAGTTGTCAGGAGCCTTTTTTAATATGATGGTGGGCAGAGATTTGTCCATTTTGCAAAAATGAATGCACTCTCCCTTTGATCATTGTCTGGTCGGAATTTTTTCTGTTGCGAAGTGCAGTTAGCGTGTTTTGATTGTATCTCAAATCAAGTTTGCTAGTTGGGTGGGCTGGTGGGAGTATGCGCTGGCCCATGTGATCAATGCAACTAGGCGAATAAACAACTCCAGCTGCGCGCTTGTGGTTATCTATTGTAGCATACGTGGGCACACTGCCATCCACTTGGTTAGTATACAATTGCAAGCACATGGTGCTGTGTGTCCGGTGCAGGTCTATATATCTGCTAGCCCCTAACCCCACATCAACAAATAGAAGGACATCTCCCGGACCTGGGCGCAAGAGGAGGAACCCAAGGCAAGAAACAGGTACCAGTCCTCACCCTTCGTCTCCAACCATTTCCCATTTCCTTCTACACTGCTGTTCTTTGTGTAATTACACATTTGTGGTTTCGCATCTACTGCTGTTCTTGCAGTTTGGGTGAGAAGATGGGGCGCAGACCAAGGAACTACTCGCCTGCAGCTCCGCCCGATGTTCCTTCTTCCTCAACAATGGTGGCTCCAAAGAACATCCCCGTTCTCAACACAACCTACCATGCCGGTATGCTCCATTCCATCGCTGGTGACTGGAACCCCAACATGAAATCCGTGTTCAAGGGAATGGGGATGGATGAGTTGTGCAAAATCAAACTCCTAGGAAATAACAACCGTATCTTCTCCATGTCTCTCCTAGCTAGGATAGACCCTAAAACAATGAATATGGACATGGGTGATGGTAACTTTGTAGAGGTGAATTCTAGGGAGGTTGCAAAGAACCGTGTGGGAGGAAAATAATTGTGCATCTAAAATTTCATGCAAATTTGCTAGCAAGGCTCCCCGATCTGCAAAACAAGCACCACCGGGGATATCTATTTTCCTCTCACACGGTTCTAGTCCTATGCAATTTGCAACCTCCCTAGAATTGACCTCTACAAAGTTACCGTCACCCATGTCCATCTTCATCGTTTTTGGGTTAGCCTAGCTAGGAGAGACACGGAGAAGATACGGTTGTTATTGCCTTGGAGTTTGATATTGCACAACTCATCCATCCCCATCCCCTTGAACACAAATTTCATGTTGGGGTTCCAGTCACCAGCGATGGAATGGAGCATACCGGCATGGTAGGCTGTGTTGAGAACGGTGACATTCTTTGGAGCCACCATTGTTGAGGAAGAAGGAACATCGGGCGGAGCTGTAGGCGAGTAGTTCCTTGGTCTGTACCCCATCTTCTCACCCAAACTGCAAGAACAACAGTAGATACGAAACCACAAATGTGTAAGAACACAAAGAACAGCAGTGTACAAAGAAATGGGAAATGGTTGGAGACGAAGGGTGAGGACTAGTACCTGTTTCTTGCCTTGGGTTCCTCTTGCACCCAGGTCTGGGAGATGTCCTTCTGTTTGTTGATGTGGCATTAGGGGCTAGCAGATATATAGACCTGCACCGGACACACAACACCATGTGCTTGCAATTGTATACTAACCAAGTGGATGGCAGTGTGCCCATGTATGCTACAATAGATAACCACAAGCCCGCAGCCGGAGTTGTTTATTCGCCTAGTTGCATTGATCACATGGGCCAGCGCATACTCCCGCCAGCCCACCCAATTAGCAAACTTGATTTGAGACACAATTAACACATGATAACTGCACTTCGCAACAGAAAAAATTCTGACCAGACAATGATCAAAGGGAGGGTTCATTCATTTTTGCAAAATGGACAAATCTCTGCCCACCATCATATTAAAAAAGGCACGTGACAACTTGGATACAACAATCATAGCATCATCTCTGATTAACAACCCATTTTTCCTAAGGGATTTCTATTTTCGTGCCCTCCTTCCTTAGTTCTACCCAGTTTTGCCCCGCCCATCTTATTGTGCTCACTTGCCCCCTCCTCCCTCGCCCTTGCATCACAAGAGGCCAAACGGTGCCTTGCCGTCGGGTCAAAGCCTTTGACCATCGCGTCGCAGGTGCTGACGCGTGGGACCGCCATGTAAGGCCGCATGCATTCGCATCACCGGTGCTGACGCGTGGGGCCGCCAAGTAAGGCTGCATGCATTCGCGGCGCCGGTGCAAAGAGTCATGTGGGACCCACATTTGGCCGCATGCATTACTGATTTCGCGTCGCTGGTTACTCCTACACAGTCTGCAACTGACGTGTGGGACCCACAGGCATGCAAAACTGAATCAGCGTCGCCTGCTGTTTCCATATAGGCCACTGCTCGCGTTTTCACACACCGGGAATCGTGCCGCCGCGCCCATTGATGGTGGCTTAATGCCGCAAACCCACCCCTTCCCATGCCATATATGCAGCCCCCATCCCATTTCCCTGCTCGCCTCCACAACCTTATCCGCCACCGGCGCCACTTCAGCACAAACCCTAGCCCTCCTCTCCCTCCTCCCCTTCCGCATCCATGGCGTGGCCGCGCAGTATCACTCTCCGTGAAGTCAAGCTTCTTGCCATCTGCGACGCCTCGGCACCGCCGGACACGCGTCTGCCGGCAGGATGGGTTCTGAGTGCGGGGCGACTTCTGGTGGTGCCTATCCCTGCCATCGGTATGGCCCCCTTTGCATGCGCCGTCCATAGGTTTCGTGCAGGTCTGGCGCCGGAGGAGAGGGCGCATCCAGGCATGCATATCGTCGAGCAGGACCGTGCCGCTCGGATCCAGCGCTTCGACAGCCCCATCCCACTGCTGCACTTAAACATCGCCGGGCGACGTGCCTTCTGGGATGGCCTTAGCTTCGACGACGTGATTGCCGCGTGCCGCTCGCAGGTTGAACCAGAAGATTTAGTTTAGGATTTGTCGTTTTATTTAAATAAAGTATGTATGAATTCGTATGCTATGACTGGATTGTATTTCGAGTTGTTTGGATGCACTTTGAATGACTCATGATTTGTATGAATCTCGTTTGAAACCCTATGCCACACGAAAATCAGAAAGTGAATTTGTATGATTTTACATGCAATTTTGACAACACATGGAAATAAATTATAGAAAATGAAAAAGAGGCTCAAAATTTGAAATCCTTTCACATGGAGGCCTCCTATGTGCAATGGCTTGTTGGAAAAACTATAAACTGACAATACCACAAATAAAAAGTTAATTTTCCATTTTTCTAGTGCCATGCATGACTTTTTCTGTGAAGCAAGTGCCATAAATAAGATTGTAAATCGTGCCCTTACAATTTTCTCCTAAACTATACCACATGGGATGCCAACTGCCAATTTTTCATGAATTTCAGAGTAATATTGCCATATTTCATTGATTTATTGAATTTTTGGTGATTTACATCAAGTAATTCAAATTTGAACTGCAAGTGTGCTCTGTTTTGGTCCAATAAATTCTGAAAACTTATTTTCACCTTCCACATCAGGAATGTAGGCAGTATCCACAAAGAAAACTCAATTGCCCAACCATTATATATGATTAGTCATCCATGCAATTTTGACAACACATGGAAAGAAATTAAAGAAAATGAAAAAGGCTCAAAAATTGAAATCCTTTTGCATGGAAGCCTCCTATTGTGACGCCCCCGACTCGACCGTGCACTAATCATACACGCAAATGCGCACGATCAATCCCAGGGACTCACGGGAAGATATCACAACACAACTATAGACACAAAATAAAATAATACAAGCTTTATATTACAAGCCAGGGGCCTCGAGGGCTCGAATACAAAGCTCGAGTTACACAAGAGTCTGCGGAAGCAACAACAATATCTGAGCACAGACATAAAGGGGAAACAAGTCTACCTTAAGAAGGCTGAGCAAAACAATGACATCTGATCGAAAAGGCGCAGGCCTCCTGCCTGGGAGCCTCCTAAACTACTCCTGGTCGTCGGTCTCCACGTAGTAGTAGGCTCCGTCGGGGTAGTAGTAGTCATCGACGGGATCAGCTGGCTCCGGGGCTCCGTCGTCTGGTCGCAACAATCGGGTATGGGGAAAAGAGGTAGCAAAGCAACCGTGAGTACTCATCCAAAGTACTCGCAAGACTTACATCAGATCTATGCTAAGTATGCATCAGGATCAAATGAAGGGGCTGTATCTGTGGACTAGACTGCAGAATTGCCAGAATAGAGGGGAAGGCCTAGCCTATCGAAGACTAGCATCTTCAGCGTCTTGCAGCATTAGAAGAGTGCAGATTAGCAGCATAACTTAAAGTACCAAGCATGTAGTAGCAAAGCCTAGAGATCCTTCCTCGACTCCCTGCGAGAAAGCGATCCCGGAGCTTACAATTAATTAACATGAATCCAGTTCAAGTTGTAGTAGATCGGGATACAACACTGAGCGTCCTGTTACCGTGGACACGGCTATTCGAATAGATAACTTCCCTGCAGGGGTGCACTACTGTTACCCAACACGCTCGATTAACTCTGGCCGGACACACTTTTCTCGGTCATGCCCGGCCTCGGCTGATCGACACGACGTAGTCCTACCTAGGCTCCGCAGAGAGGTCCCCGCCGGTTTACATCCTAAGTGCTCAGGGGTCTTGGGCCCATCGCCCTTTGCACTCCAGGTCGTTGCGTGCAGGGTCAGCCTCACCACGTTGTGTCTGTGGGTATCTGCTGTCGCCCGGCCATAATGCTGAACTGGACGTTTGATATAGCTTTTGGCTGATACATACAGCGTCGAGGGCCCCATTAAACCATTATCCCGCGTGGTGGTAGTGCGTATTGGCCAGTGGCCAACTCAGATCAAATACCCAAATCCGTTAGTACATTGGGAGCTCGCGGTGACGATCAGTGCTCCTGTCGCCCCGTCTCGAGGACTTGCGGCAAGGGCCAGGCCCATCCCTCTCTAGGGCGGTCTCTGCCTGCCCAGCCGCGCCTCATAATTATCTCGCGGGTACCCTCCAGGTCAACCCGACTCTCAAGAGACTGTCGGGAACTCAGGTCCACCTCTACCGGGGTGGTACCGCCTGTCCCTTCAGTCCTGCAGTAACAGTACATGGGGGCAACAGTTAAAGTAACAGTGTGTTTTATCATCAAGGGGGAAGTCCGAGGAATCACCCTCGATGGACTCCCACTCGATGTATCCATCAAGGTGAACTTGGAGGAATCACCCTCGAGGGGTTCACACTTGAGGGGCTGCACGACAAAGGCATCATCAGAGGTGGTGGAAGAGGAATCACCCTCGGTAACCCACAACCAACTAGCTATGCTACAGAGATATCATCAGGAGTGAGGAAGGAGGTATCACCCTCGGCACTCGATAGTAGCTCTGCAGAGTCATACAACTAAGGGGGGGGTGCGGTGTTGTGTCGGTCTCGGCACATCGATCACATTGATCAAGTCACCGGTGGTAAAGCATGGCAACGAGGACAAGGGTGTAGGGCCACTGATGGATTGCTAACCAGCCTATACCAAGCATATAGGACAGCATGTAAAGTATCAACAACAGGTTACAACATCAGGCCATGCGTCGGAATAGGAGCAATCAATTACAGTAGCAAAATCTAATGCAAGCACGGGGAAGAAAGAATGGGCGATATAGGAATGATCAAGGGGGTTTTGCTTGCCAGGAAGCTCTGCTGAAAAGGAAGAAGGGTCATCGGTGACGTAGTCGATCACAGGGGCAACGTCGGTCTCGGGGTCTACTGGAGAGAAGAGGAGGAAGAAACAGTAAATATAAAGCACACAGATGCAACACAGATGCATGACATGCCGGTAGATTATGCTAGGGGTGATATAGTGTCTCTCTAATCATTTTAGATGATTTAGGAATTTGTTTGAATTTATTTTATCGAAGTCATGCACTATTCATTTATCGAAAACAGGCTAAAAGTTCAACGTTCATCTACTTAGAGTACTCTAACACGAATACAAATGACATATTCGGATTCGTTGGATTTTTCTGATCATTTTTCATATATAAATTATTTTCATCCGAGTTACGGTTTATTTTATATGATTTTTCAAAGTTCTTTAACAATTTCTGGAATTATATTTAATTTTGAAAATAAATAGGAAATTGCTACGGGTACACAGAGAATGTACCCAGAAATATGCACATGTAGCCGACAGTGGGGCCCAGGGGGCCCAGTTGACCCAGTCAAAGGTTGACTGGTCAACTGTTACTGTTCATGGGACCCACTTGTAAGTGTTTCATTTATTTATTTATTTTTTATTATTTTTTTAATTCCTTTTCTTTTCTGTTCTCTCTCTCTCTCTCTTTTATCTATACGGGCCGGCCTCATCCAGAGAGCCAGCCGGCTGGCTGGGCTCGCTCGCGCGCGAGCGTATGGCTCGCAGCGGCTGCGGCCAGAGGGCTGCTCGGCGGGGAGCAGCGGCGAGTGAGCATGGGGCGTGTGGGCGCAGGCGGTGGCGGGCGCCGGCGACGGGTGCGGGACGAGGCGGCTGCAGGGGGCGTGGGCAGCGGCGGTTGCAGCAGGCGGCGGCAACAGCGGCCGCAGGCAGAGGCGGGTGCGGCCTGGAGCGGCTGGGCGGAGCGGGCGCGGCGAGCTGGGCATGGCATGGCGCGCACACGGACGGCGTGGTTCGCGACAGGGCGCGGCCAGGTGAGGTAGGGGCGCTGCCGGAGCGCAGAAGCGCGCGCGGGAGCGGGGCTCCGGCCATGGCGACCGAAGGCGAGGGCGACGATGAGCAGCGGCAGCAAACCGAGCACGGGGAGAGGGGTTCGACGCGGTGCTCACCGAGGAGCACAAGGGGGCTCGTTGGGCGTCTTAGTAGTAGCAGGGGTAGCAGATCGACGTGGCGAAGCTCTGGCGACCGAAGACGAGGACGAGCTCGATCCAGTCGAGGCGGGGGTCTCCGGCTTGATCCGATGCGCGTGGTCGACGAAGAAGAACCCGCCAGGGCTCCTGGACACCTCGAAATAGCAAGCAGTGGCCGGTGGCCGCGGGATCGACGGCGACGCTCTCGGGTGCGTGCTCGAGGTGGAAGAAAACGGCGAGGGGAAGGGGGAAATGGCCTAGGGTTCGTCCACTCGGTCGGGGAGGTTCTTATGCATCTCCAGGGGGCTCCGGATGGTCGACATGGCGACATCCGTGGCGTGGACGGCCGTGTGCGCGGCCACGCCATGGCGTTGCCTCCTCCTCTATACAGTAGGAAGAAGGAGAAGGCCGTGGTGGGCTTGGGCCGCACTGTTTCTATCAGGCCTAAGTGCACAGTGCCATTTAGTTTTTATTCTTTTTCTTCTACGGTTTCATCCATTTCTCTCTGTTTTGCAATTTAATAAAATACCAAATGAATTTTGATGATTACAAAACTTGTCACATAAATACTAGGCTATATATTGAAGAAGCCCACAAAGTTTCAGGTGGTTTGGAAACACATAAACATTTGTTTATTTTGAAATGGCTTTTTTGTTGCTGTTAGACCACTTTATAATTTGGTAGGGATTAATTGGTGAGTTAAATGATGTTGGTTCCTACATGACAATTACTTATTGATTATTTGCAATAACATGAACACTTTTCTTTATTTATTTGAAGAAGTTTTATTTTTACTCATTATTTGAATTTTGAATTCGAATGGATTTTGGATCTTAATGACTACTAGTAAGTTAATGATGATGACTTGGCATAATTAGAGAAAGGTCACTATAGCTTGATTACAGGGGGTGTTACACCTATGCACAACGGCTTGTTGGAAAAATGATAAACTCACAATACCACAAATAAAAAGTTAATTTTCCATTTTTCTAGTGTAGTGCATGGCTTTTTTTTTGAAGAAAGTGCCATAAATAAGATTGTAAATTGTGCCCTTACAATTTTCACCTAAAGTATACCACATGGGATGCCAACTGCCAATTTTTCATGAATTTCAGAGTGATATTGCCATATTTCATTGATTTATTGATTTTCTAGCGATTTACATCAAGTAATTCAAATTTGAACTGCAAGTGTGTTCTAGTTTGGTCTAATAAATTCTGAAAAATCATTTTCACCTTCCACAATAGGAATGTAGGCAGTATCCACAAAGAAAACTCAATTACCCACCCATTATATATGATTACTCATCCATGCAATTTTGATAACACATCGAAATAAATTAAAGAAAATGAAAAAAGGCTCAAAAACTGAAATCCATTTGCATGGAGGCCCCTTATGTGCAATAACTTGTGGGAAAAATAATAAACTGACAATACCACAAACTTTTAAAAAAAAACCTTCACAAACTAACATATCTCCTATGAAGATCAATGACTTTCAACCAAGACGACCATGACCGTGAGCATCTTCATGGCATAGTACATGATAACATCACCATTTTTGGAAATAACAAGGGTGTTAACATTGTGAGCAATAAGTCCACAAAAAAGATTGAAGATTTGGTTTAAAAAAAGTTAATTTTCCATTTTTCTTGTGCCATGCATGACTTTTTTTGTGAAACAAGTGCCATAAATAAGATTGTAAATTGTGCCCTTACAATTTTCACCTAAAGTATACCATATGGGATGCCAACTGCCAATTTTTCATGAATTTCAGAGTGATATTGCCATATTTCATTAATTTATTGAATTTCTGGTGATTTACATCAAGTAATTCAAATTTGAACTGCAAGTGTGCTCTAGTTTGGTCCAATAAATTCTAAAAAATCATTTTCACCTTCCACATTAGGAATGTAGGCAGTATCCACAAAGAAAACTCAATTACCCAACCATTATATATGATTACTCATCCATGCAATTTTGACAACACATGGAAAGAAATTATAGAAAATGAAAAAAGGCTCAAAAATTGAAATCCTTTTGCATGGAGGCCTCCTATGTGCAATGGCTTGTTGGAAAAATGATAAACTCACAATACCACAAATAAAAAGTTAATTTTCCATTTTTCTAGTGCCGTGCATGACTTTTTTTGTTAAGCAAGTGACATAAATAAGATTGTAAATTGTGCCCTTACAATTTTCACCTAAAGTATACCACATGGGATGCCAACTGCCAATTTTTCATTAATTTCAGAGTGATATTGCCATATTTCATTGATTTATTGAATTTTTGGTGATTTACATCATGTAATTCAAATTTGAACTGCAAGTGTGCTCTAGTTTGGTCCAATAAATTCTGAAAAATCATTTTCACCTTCCACATTAGGAATGTAGGCAGTATCCACAAAGAAAACTCAATTACCCACCCATTATATATGATTACTCATCCATGCAATTTTGACAACACATCGAAAGAAATTAAAGAAAATGAAAAAGGCTCAAAAATTGAAATCCTTTTGCATGGAGGCCTCTTATGTGCAATGGCTTGTGGAAAAAATAATAAACTGACAATACCACAAATTTAAAAAAAACCTTCACAGACTCATCAATCTCATATGAAATCAATGACCTTCAACCAAGATTGAAGATTTGGTTTTATTTTCCATTTTTCCATGGATACATGACAACTCCAATTACATGAAGTACATGAAAACTCCAATTACATAGCGATAAACAATCTAGAAATACATGACAACTACAATTACACAACTACGGGCGACCACTCATCCTTCGACTTTGCTTTGTACATGATAACCCCTAAAACGTCGTCGTCTTCGCTCACACGCCTTACGACGTACGAATACCTATCCTCCTCTGCATATTCATCCTCGTCCTCCTCCTCGTCGGCGGCCAGAGTAGGCTTTGACAACCAATCCTTGTTCTACTCCTCATCCACAACTGCCATTTGCTCGTCTCCGGACGCAGGCCTTTCGATGGTCCTCATAAACTCCTTCACATCATCAGGCATAATTATGTGTAGAGACATACCAGGAGGAGGCTGCACATATCTCGCCCCCCGGAATAGCTGCGAGCTCTCGTTTGACCGCTGGATCCAGCGGGATGCATCAAGACCCGTACGAATACCAGCGAGCTCGCTGACGAGGATCCGACGACTCCATTGCGTCACACATCGCCCAGACTAAAACCCCGATACAAGTCACCCCTTTGACTCGATCTGGGATTATCCGCCGGAGCTCATTTGGCCTAGCATCTATCAATAGTTGTAGCGCATGCTCTACCAGAGCTTTCGTGCTTGGAAACCAAGAGCAGATCTCCTTGCACTTCTCTAGTAAGACAGCGTCACCGGCGCAGAACACCTCCAACGGGGTCGTCATCACCGATGGCGGCCACGGGATTGGGAGTGGGGAAGGGGAAGGGGGAGGTGGATGTGGGCTGCTCGGGCCGTGGTGGATGCGAAATGAGAGATATTTACCCACCCTGGGTTTTTTTACCAATGACCGAGCCATCCACTAACCGGTCCCACATGTCAGCATTTCAGGCCGGTCCCATGCGTCAGCACCGAGTGAAGTAACGATCAAAAGCTTTGACCCGACGGCAAGGCACCGTTTGGCCTCTTGTGAGGCGCGGGTGAGGGGAGGAGGGGGAAAGTGAGCAAAGTTAGACGAGCGGGGCAAAACTGAGTACAACTAAGGAAGGAGGGGCACAGAAATAGAAATCCCTTTTCCTAAATGCACACGTACATTTGCATGGGCTTAATTTCTAAACTTTTCTGCTTAAAATAATCTAGTTCTTAGCGTCATCTTCTTCACAACGATAGGGTATCTGCGAAACAAAAAAACATGCAACAAACAGGAATTGGCACTAGGCACTGGATCAATATGTTAGTCCAAAAAATCATATAAAATGTTGCCAAAAGTATGTGGAAATTGTAGGATATTGGCATGAAACAATCAAAAATTATAGATACAATGGAGACGTATCACTTACCCTATGGTGCTCCATTGCACTCTGAACCGGGTGGCAAGGGTGACTATGCCACCTCTGTCTTGCACAGGTGTGCGCTACGTATGGTACAATCATTCAATGGCTGTAGCAGATTGGCATGGGGTGTTGAGTTCCATGGTCCATTACAACGCATGGCCAGGCGCTCGTTGGCTTGGGGCAGTGTTTGATTCTCATGTGGGGAAAAATCACCGGGGGTAAAAGAATGTTAATCGCGTATAACTAAAGAAATTAAACGAATGCATTTGTGATGAGAAAGGTGTTAGTTTGATCGTGTGATTAATGCGTCATGGTTACTGAAACTTTTTGTTCGTTGCCCGCGTTCTTTGTGTGCGCACCACACCGCCTGGTCTCCTAGCTAGAAGTGTGCATGTTGGGCGAGCAAACATGCTTTGAGTCTATGAAGTGACAAGTGATGGAAGCGCTGTCCCCCAAAACTTTTTCGTTCAATTGATGACGCCCCTTTCTTGCAGCGGCAAGCGGGGCAGTTGTTGACAAGATCCTTGGACAGATGCACCACGCCGTCCATCTGTTCGGCACTTAATGCACATGACAGTACTTGCTAGCTTCGGTGACAAATACTAGGCATCCTACTGTATAGGCCATGGCGTGTGTGATCCGCGGCCACAAAATTCAAAATTAGAACTATATAGGAGACGTGGCTGATATGGTTTAAAATTTGAATCTCATTTTTGGGAGGGAAGAAGAATTTTTTTGGTCCTCTATTTATGTACATGGCGCGGACCCCCTGAAATCCATTCGAGTAGAGAAGAGGAATGGCGCCCAGCAGCACGGAGTCGGCAGTTTCCCAGCTCACCGAGGCATCTGGCTCCACCTTGACAGTTGGGGGGGGTGCAGGTTAGACAATCGTTTTGAAAGTACTCCTTTTGCTCCTTTGACTCGTTGACATTTCTAATATGGTGTTCCATGCATCACCAGGTGCTTAGTGACACTGTAGGACTCGATGCTCTCGTCTTCCCTGATCCATCATCTGCCATAGAAAGTGCCAGCGATGAGGTTGTTGTTGTTTTCCTAGATTTGTTTGGTCACATTTGTTTTGCGTGAACATGGACTCAAACTCCCTTGTCTAAATGCGTGCTAGTGTTATGGCGCAAGGGCCCGTCATTCCGATAGAGAATGAGGGGAGCGAAGCAGGCGTCGAAAATGTAAGAGTTGTTTTATTGGTTAGATTATTTGCACAGGAAGTAGTGTAGTTGTTCATGGGCCATGCAAAAGCTAAACGCAACTAGAATTGTATTCGAACAGGTGGATGTTAGTGTGGAGTTGCCCATTTTTTGGTTCGAGGAGAAGTCAGCTGACTTCGACCCTTGCATGGCTCATGCAATGCAAGGCGTTGCATGTGCCTTGGCTGAGGGGGACCACCTGTCAGGGACCGGCCCTAGCGACGATGTGTGTGAAGAAGATGACGCCGAGAGCCCTCCATGAAAGAGTGCTAAGAACTAGATTACTTTAAGTAGAAAAGTTTAGCAATTAAGCCGATGCAAATGTACGTGTGCATTTAGGAAAATATGTTGTTAATCAGAGATGATGCTCTGATTGTTGTATCGAAGTTGTCACGTGCCTTTTTTAATATGATGGTGGGCAGAGATTTGTCCATTTTGCAAAAATGAATGCACTCTCCCTTTGATCATTGTCTGGTCGGAATTTTTTCTGTTGCGAAGTGCACTTAGCGTGTGTTGATTGTGTCTCAAATCAAGTTTGCTAGTTGGGTGGGCTGGCGGGAGTATGCACTGGCTCATGTGATCAATGCAACTAGGCGAATAAACAACTCCGGCTGTGGGCTTGTGGTTATCTGTTGTAGCATATGTGGGCACACTGCCATCCACTTGGTTAGTATACAATTGCAAGCACATGGTGTTGTGTGTCCGGTGCAGGTCTATATATCTGCTAGCCCCTAACGCCACATCAACAAACAGAAGGACATCTCCTGGACCTAGGCGCAAGAGGAGGAACCCAAGGCAAGAAACGGGTACCAGTCCTCACCCTTCGTCTCCAACCATTTCCCATTTCCTTCTACACTGCTGTTCTTTGTGTTCTTACACATTTGTGGTTTCGTATGTACTGCTGTTCTTGCCGTTTGGGTGTGAAAATGAGGCGCAGACCAAGCAACTACTCGCCTACAGCTCCGCCCGATGTTTCTTCTTCCTCAACAATGGTGGCTCCAAAGAAGGTCCCCGTTCTAAAAACAACCTACCATGCCAGTATGCTCCATTCCATCGCTGGTGACTGGAACCCCAACATGAAATCTGTGTTCAAGGGGATGGGGATGGATGAGTTGTGGAAAATCAAACTCCTAGGCAATAACAACCGTATCTTCTCCATGTCTCTCCTAGCTAGGATAGACCCAAAAACGATGAAGATGGACATGGGTGATGGTAACTTTGTAGAGGTGAATTCTAGGGAGGTTGCAAAGAACCGTGTGGGAGGAAAATAATTGTGCATCTAAAATTTCATGCAAATTTGCTAGCAAGGCTCCCCGGTCTGCAAAACAAGCACCACCGGGGATATCTATTTTCCTCCCACACAGTTCTAGTCCTAAGCAATTTGCAACCTCCCTAGAATTCACCTCTACAAAGTTACCGTCACCCATGTCCATCTCCATCGATTTTGGGTCTATCCTAGCTAGGAGACACATGGAGAAGATACGGTTGTTATTGCTTAGGAGTTTGATATTGCACAACTCATCATTCCCCATCCCCTTGAACACAGATTTCATGTTGGGGTTTCAGTCACCAGCGATGGAATGGAGCATACCGGCATGGTAGGCTGTGTTGAGAACGGGGACCTTCTTTGGTGCCACCATTGTTGAGTAAGAAGGAACATCGGGCGGAGCTGCAGGCGAGTAGTTCCTTGGTCTGCGCCCCATCTTCTCACCCAAACTGCAAGAACAACAGTAGATACGAAACCACAAATGTGTAAGAACACAAAGAACAGCAGTGTATAAGGAAATGGGAAATGGTTGGAGACGAAGGGTGAGGACTAGTACCTGTTTCTTGCCTTGGGTTCCTCTTGCACCCAGGTCCGGGAGATGTCCTTCTGTTTGTTGATGTGGCATTAGGGGCTAGCAGATATATAGACCTGCACCGGACACACAACACCATGTGCTTGCAATTGTTTACTAACCAAGTGGATGGCAGTGTGCCCATGTATGCTACAATAGATAACCACAAGCCCCCAGCCGGAGTTGTTTATTCGCCTAGTTGCATTGATCACATGGGCCAGCGCATACTCCCGCCAGCCCACCCAATTAGCAAACTTGATTTGAGACACAATTAACACGCTAACTGCACTTCGCAACAGAAAAAATTCCGACCAGACAATGATTAAAGGGAGGGTGCATTCATTTTTTCAAAATGGACAAATCTCTGCTCACCATCATATTAAAATAGGCACGTGACAACTTGGATACAACAATCAGAGCATCATCTCTGATTAACAACCCATTTTTAAGCTCTGAGTGCAATGGAGCACCATAGGGTAAGCTGCACCACTTGCCTTGTCACTTCATCGATCATGACAGCATGGTCCTTGTCTAGAAAATTTGACTTCGGGTGCCATGTCGTACGTGGATAAGCTTAAAGCAAGCAACACCCCTATGGAGCAGATGGCCAAGTGTAGAAGAATGATCTCTCACGACGATATCTTAAGAGAACTAAGCAAACTGACAGCTTGTTTGAACACAACTTGTTTGAACTAAGAAAAGTGCAGATGGCCAAGCTTGTTTAGCCATATCTTAGGAGAACTAAGCAAATTGACCCAATCTTAGTACTGCATTGACACAAACTGATAAATACATTAACAAAGTACGCTAACATTGATTAGTAATTCAAGCACATGTTCAGCAACCTGACCAAATGAGCTGCCAGGTCAATTTTGTTGTCGACGGCAGCAAAAAAATGTTTTTGTTTCGCACAAACACAAGATAACAGGTTTTAAAGTTCAGTCAGCAAAGTAAATATCTTGAGCACATCTGATCCA
The DNA here is from genome assembly GCA_039707655.1 of Elymus sibiricus. Classification (NCBI taxonomy): domain Eukaryota; kingdom Viridiplantae; phylum Streptophyta; class Magnoliopsida; order Poales; family Poaceae; genus Elymus; species Elymus sibiricus. Next base: position 51,147,634 of record CM077668.1, read on the forward strand.
GGCATTAGGCATGCAGGCCACACTGGGACAAGTTACATAAAAGAACTAAACCATGCAATCAGCCCAGGTTTTATAATGCAAAGCAACAAATAAAAGGTCTGCAGCATGAAAGGAGAGTACTTGCAACAGATATTTGCAAGGCTCGCTACATAGATCATGCGGCAAATTCACTCAATCTAGAGGAAGTTTGGCTCAAATGGCCCGGGTTTTTTAGTGCCGCAAGTATTGCGCCGATGTCCAACCACCCCACAGTTCGTGCATTTTGGCACTTTCCTTGGAGCCTTCGGCAAATCGCCTCTTTTGGGGTAAGTTGTACACTTGTGGCCCTGCTCTCTGCAGATGGTGCAAAACCGCGACCTCTTCAACTGTTGCTCGTAAGGAGCCTTGTCTCTGCTTGTTGTCGGCCTTCCCCCCTGCCTCTTCTTCTCATTCACCCCTACACCTGAGCAACTGGATTCACCATCACCAGCATGTTTTTGCACAACACAATTTGCCTATACCGATTGTTGCTGGTCTTTCGCTGCAATCTGTTGCTCTTTCTTTCTCTTTGCAAGATCCATTCCATCTTTATCGACACTAAGCGGCAGCAGAGTGGCATGGACTTCCTTCATCATAGCCATAAAAACCTCGAAACACTTGACATTGCTGTCGCCAAGCACCACACCCTCTAGCGCCTTCATGTACATAGTGTGATGCCTGAATGTATCACTAGTTGGAGGTCCTCTATCTCTCTGATACCTAACCAAATGTTCAGGAAGAATATCACGCGCCTCTCTTGTCCATCGCTCCAGTATGTGCTTCGGTGGTATTTCCTGCAACCTGAAGTGCACCATCACCTGCACCCGTATAAAAAGCTAATGTAAGATGTTTTCCTTAGAATGCAAGCTCCACAACAAAACAAATTTAACCATACATTCAAACAGCAAACGCACCTGCAAGGCATGTCAGCACACTAAACCAGCATGTTCAAAGTACCTGCACTCGCAACTAAAAAAACTCCCGTCCTCACTCATTTCTATTTTGACTTCAACCTTGCCCCACTTCTCCCTAGTAGCAGCTTCCACATGAGTTGACTTATAAACCCTCCTGGGAACCATCTCATCCAATACATGTGCACCGCACTTATATAGTTCCTCGCCAAATTTTTCAAACATAATTCTGGTGTAGACTTTGCTAGCATGCCTCTCAATAGGCAGGTTGACTCTAAGAGACACACCACTCTGTGTTCAAATGGACAAATGACAAGAATTATTAGTGCCAGCGAGTAGTAAATCAACATTACAGTAAAGTAACAAAATTTAAAAGAAGAATACACTTACGAGGGACGTCCTCTTCTCCTGAAAACTCTCTTCTGCCTCTCTGTCACATTGCAATTTCTCAAATTGCTTCGGGAATAGATGCATTGGGCATCCAGGAGGCACGTACCCCTTCAACAGGTGGTTGGCACTTTCACTCCGTTGGGTGCTTGTCATTCTAGCACAAAACACCCCTCGGAAGTACGGCTTTGCCCACTTATGACGGACCACATATATCTGCGTCAAGAAATGATGTTTCTGCAAAGAGTACTTCTCCAACATCTGTTTCCACCCTCCTCGAACTCTTCTTCCGTGATCATGTAGTGGACTAGTTTGTGGAAACCCAGCTCGAAGTCACTGTTCTTGCTCCAAAGTACGCCCATAGACTCTTTCGCCTTCTTCAGAACATGCCATTTGCACCAACGGTGCATTGTACTTGGTAGTTCTGCCTGAATTGCCAGTTCCATAGATCACGCCTGGTCTGCTCTTGCACCATAAATGAAACAAGAGAACCGGTTAGATACCACAGTACACAACAATTGAAAAACAAAATGCAGAATCAAAAATTTGTTCGGATCACCACGCCCACCTGTAAGTATTGTCTGCGGGTGCTTCCCACCAACCATGCGGACGAACTCTCTGAATATCCACTTGAATGTTTCTTCCTTCTCATCTCTCATCATGGCTCCGGCAAAAATTATGCTTTGGAAATGGCTGTTGACGCCGACAAAAAGGCCAAACGGCATGTCGTACAGATTGGTCCTGTAGGTGGTATCAAATTTGATTGCATCTCCAAAACATCTGTACTGATCGCAACCTCTACTCGTCACCCACATTTAATGTCTTTATCCGGCTCTCCTCATCGACATGCACCGTATAGTTGAAGCCCGGATCATTAGCTTTCATCTCCGCCAGTATGTTCATTGTCTTCACGGCATCGAAGTCTGACTGCTCTTTGTTCAGCTTCCTGCACAATGTCTTCAGTGCTCTTTTGGTAAATGGCACATTCGCCGCGGCCCCGAAAAAACTGCCAACAATGCTGAAAACCTTCCCAAGGCCAACATTATTGTCCCTTAACTGCTTCACGAGATCCCTGGTGTATCGGTCGATATGCCTGTGGGACTTCCATTGCATTTTCTGCCCACACGTCATGGACATCGGGTGGTTGTGCCCTACCTTGTGTTCCGATATGTACCAACCAGCATCTTTTGACCTCAATAGCCTTATCATTGCATTGCAACCACACCTTGACCAATGGTTATTCTCCTTCAATGGGGTGCCCTGCAAAAACATAGATTAAGACTTTTTCAGTTCTGTATTATTTTTTTGAGACTTGTTTTCATAACTGATCACACGATCAATACATGAGACATGGATTTTTCCAGGTACATACCGTACATGCACAGACAATCTCTTGCATGCATCTCGTCCTCTTGACATTCAACCTGCTTTTCGCTAGCCGTATCCCAAACCCAGTTTCCCACGAGTACAGGTTGTAGAACTCATAAGCCTCATCCAGCGAGTCAAAAGTTGTGCCAATTTTTGGATTGACAACATGCCCGTCCCTCTTCTCTGCGTAAGCACGAACAGACAATTCAAGCGTTGTTTTCCTGTCAGGGTTCATCTCCCTCTCATCAGGTGCTTTCCCCAGCCTAACCATGTAGATGTGCCTCACAAAAAAAAAACATGAGTTAGACTGTGCCAGCCACTAAACCATATGTTTGTATTACCATTCAAAAGAAAAGACTAACATTTTTGATACATCACAAGCACGAAAAAAAATGCCAACATCAAGGGGTACCACTTAGAATTACATCGTTCGTCTCCAAAATGAGATAATTTAATGTACTTCTTAAGCTACATGCTGAATCCAAAAACAACTCCACCATTTCACCATTTTGTAGCCACACAAATAGATCCTGACACAAACCAATTTCCACCTGATTTAGTCCTCAAATGCTCGAGTCAAACAGCCCGTCCACGGCATTCGAAAAGTACATACTATTGTTAGCTAAACAAACTAGCACTGGCGAAAAACAATAGATCTACAACTCACATATCTGGTTTGGGCGCAGATCGCATATCAAACACATGCCCAACAAACACATTTTTTGCCTAAGCCTGAACCTACGAACCATTTTATTCCACTTGACAACACCCCTACCAGGAACATCTTCCATAGGTAAACGATCACATATCCAAATACATCACACCTCAGTAATTCAATAATATCATATCCACCTAATGAAAAAATTCCAAGATGAGCCAAAATGTACCAGAAGTACTGCAATCGTGTGCCTGTTTCCACATATCAAATCTCAGCGAATCAACATTTTTCAACCTACCTAATTAACGCTTTCACCCACTAACTTCATGGGAAAACATCGGCAGTTTTCCAACTGCAAAAATGTGGACAAACCAACACACATCACAACTCAAACTAAAACTAATCATGTGCCCATCAGCAAAGCTTCGATTTCCACCAGATATCATCTAACCAATACACCCACGACCCAGAATAAACTGCGCTGAGCAGCTGAGGGAAAACCAAACTGACCTCCGTGTCCAGCCGCTCGTAGCTTCAGAGCACACCTCGGATCTCTGTCCATCTCCAGCTTCCTGTGCTTCGCCGTCCTTGTCGATCTCTAGAGCTGGTGCACTCGTGGAATCCTAGGACTCCACTGGGAACACAGAACCATTCCATGCGGCGGGCACGGCTACCCCCTGCTACAATCAAATCTAGCCCCATCGGGAAAGAAGTTTCCAATCCAACGCCGTTGAATTCACAGGCAAAGGAAGGAAAGAGGAAACGAGCGCAGCAAAAATGAACATACCCGTCGAGCTCGAGGCCGTCGGTGGACAACTCGCCTGTCCAGAGCCGCCGCGGTGCGCGTGTGTGGAAGAACAGAGCGGCCGCCGCGGTGAGGGTATGTGGAAGAGAATGGGATGACGAGCCAACCTGGTCCCGTGGCTCTATCTGCTCCACAAAGTTCACGGGGCCCATTTTACCTGTTTTGTTTCGAAACACCGAACCTATCCCAAAATGCCGGTGCAGGCCACGTAGAGCTTCCCAGGCCCGGGAACAGCTGCGGTTGGTGGGCCGAACACAATACGCCTATGCTAATATAGGAGTATCACGGACCGTATTTCGCCCACTAGGCCTGCAACGCTGCTGCAGCGAAGTGACTGCTTCAGAATCCCAAAGCCCATACAGACGGGCCAGATTCCGGCCTGCCTGTAGGCCGAGCACCAAGAGCCCTCACTCCTGAACCTGAACCTGAACATGAGCCCGTTCTTTGCATTGTGGCTCGATCATGAATGGGTTTCCCTGCTACGATCTTAGAAACCGTTTCTGCTTTTTCCATGAGCAACCATTTCAGATGTACTGTATTCCTGTCCGAAATGGGGAGACAATCATCATCAACAAATCTTTCCGTTATTGTCGTTGTGCAACATGTACAGCTGTATCGAATCAAACCATTGAAGCACTTGATTTTATCGCTCTAGCAAATAGAGCGACAATATCCATCCAGTTGTATGTGTGACGATTGCCCTGGACAGATGTTCAGATAGGGCTGGTCGTGGGGAATACTACCGGCAGATGCTTTGGATTGGATGAATTAGAAAAAGCAACTCATGCCTATGAAATCAGATTTGTTCCGTACCATAGTTCTGGAGAATGAATAGTAGCTGTTTGTGAGCTTGTACAACATCGTGCGTGCCTTACATAGTGATGAAAAATGCGTGTTGTTATTATATGTGTGGAACTGAGACATAGTGGGTCGAACGGTGAAGCGTGCGTGATTCGCGCCATGTCGATGCTGTTGGGATTGTTCGTCCTAAAGTGCAGAGCACCGCACGTGGTTGCCTTAATTGGCAGAGAACCGTCGAAAAATCCCAACAGCTCAATTGGCCTGGAGCTTCACACTCGTAGCCTAACGACGCGACGGACACCTGCACCAAGAACCTCACTAAACAGCAGACGGCGCAGGTGCACTGCAGTTTCACACAGTTGGCCGTTCATGGTTGGAAGTCGGGCAAGGCGAGTTTCATGCCGTTGTGGTCGTGGGCCAGTTGTTGAGGTTAGTCGTGGTTGTATTTCTTCTTTTCTGTTCTCTTGGCCTACGTGCTCATATTGCAAATCCTAGAAATTGTTGCTTCTTGAGCATCTTCAACCGGATTAGCCTTCTTCGAATCCTCATTTGTCCGTGCATGCTGCCGTGTTCCTCCAAATTGTCCAGACCCATGCATATGATTGATGGGATGGAGAGAAAGGGAAAAGAAAGAAAAAAGAAAAAACAAATAGAATCATTTTCTCCCCACAATCTCTCTCTCTCTCTCATCCAGGCATTATCCGGGCTGTATGTCCGAATGTATATGGGAGAATTGGGGACTTTGCTTGGAGATGCTTTTACACCTTCTTAGTATAAAAGTCATGCAGTCGGATGCGTGTCTGAGAAAAAAAGAACAAATGTCCTTCCGCAGTTCACACCTTCTTAGTATAAAAGTCATGCAGTCGGATGCGTGTCTGTCAGCGCTATTCTCGAGTTGAAGCTGAAACTAGACTATAAAGCTCGATTTCATGGCCGAATTGAAGAACTAGCTAGGTTTGTTTACAGAGCAATTCCACCCAACCTCCCTCACATCTGTCCAATTCAAATTACGAGCCAAAAAAAATTCAAATTACAAGCCGGCCAAATGGCCTTTTCTCTTTCACCAAGTAGAACGAAGCTAGAAGCTAACTATTTATGCCGTTATACAGTTACAAGGTCGCTGGACCCAATTCTCGCCTGCAAGCCCAATCAATAGACGTCGCGCTTTGTTGGGCCGGGCCTCCGGCCCTCTGTTAGTATTTGAATCCTGAGATGAACAGGCGCCCTTGACAACGTCCGTGGCAGTGGCGCAGCTCACTTTCAAACACGACAAGGTGAGGATTTTTCTTTCAAAGATCAGTACAACTAGGCTATTCATTAGTCATAGTTGACCGAAACAATGATGGATACCGGATCAGCCAAGCGCAGCTTGATTGGTTCACGTCGTTGAAGTAAATAATACTATTCCCGCAAAGAAAGTAAATAATACTCCTACTCATGCGTAGCTGACTTCTCAAGCTCTAATTCCTGATTTCAATATTTTTCTAGTTGTATCACTTGAGTTTGAATTGTCTAAACATAATGCACATTTTGTAAAACAGTTTGACTTTAGTTCATTTCATTCACGAGTAACAGAAATATTCCTTGGTTCCCTAGGTCTAATACAGTGTGCAAGGGAGCAATAGGACACCCCACTGAAATCCCTGCCTGGCTACTCCTCTCAAATGAATAATGTAAGAGATATAGCCATATGGACCGAACTTAGCCATGTCAACGCAATACTAGTCTGTTCCAAACAATATTTTACGCCAGTGGTTCATGGCACATGAAACAAGAGCCTGACTAGAATTGCCTACAAACGTTTATTTTTCAAAAAGGAGGATAACCCACCAGCCCCTGTATCGATTGATGAATACAACTATATATTATCATAATTAATAATGCCGAACTAAATGGTTTAATAAAGAATGGGGCAAAAATTGGAAGCCATCCACATGGAAGAAGCCTGATAGAGGCAAAGGTGTCCCGATGTTTCGAGAAAGAGGTAGTTATTGTTTTTTATGGAAGTCGATTTTGACGAGCCGACTACGAACGTGCGAAGACGTCGCGCCTTAGCAATCGCTAAACCAACTCCGAGAGGTTATTGACCACGCCGGAGCATGATCAACCTAATCACGAGGGTCTATTCCTATAGGCAAACAAATAACAAGATAAGAAATTGAGATTGCAATCTGAATATTGCAAATTTAAGAGAAAAGTTTTACTAATAAAAGTGGGGTTTTGTGACGTCTTGGTCTGGTTGTTGAACACAAACGAAGAAAACGAGTTGCAACTATGGCGAACTTTAATCTAAACAAAATCCAAGTCTCAACGGTGCCTTAAAGGCTATACTTATAGGGGAACAGAGAGAGGATTTCGTCCATCCTTGACACAGTGGGACTAAAACACCTCATGAGTCGTTGCGCATACAATACGGACTCTAAAAACAGCCTATAAAAGATATTTCAAAATTACATGGGCCTGGCCCAAAAATATGGTGGCGCAACACCTATATTAAGCTATGGACGAAATTTATGAGAGAGCATCTTGTATATTTCGTCCATGTCCTTGTATGTCCTCATGGAGGCTTCAAAATGCTGAAAACTCCACTGGAAACTCCGTTCTTGTTCCCTTCACGCGCGCCTTCATCTCCACGCTTGATCCCGCTCCAGTGTTCATTACTCTTGTCCATGCTAGGCCCTTCCTTAGTAAGCAACACAAATGTATCCAATTTAGGCAACATCATATTCTCATGGACATTAGAACCATTGCCAAGAAACGAAAATACCTGATAATTTAATTGGCGTGCACAAACTTCATCTCCACGCTTGATCCCGCTCCAGTGTTCATCACTCTTGTCCATGCTAGGCCCTCAGTAAGCAACACAAATGTATCCAGTTTAGGCAACATCATATTCTCATGGACATTAGAACCATTGCCAAGAAACGAAAATACCTGATAATTTAATTGGCGTGCACAAACTCTAGTAATTGGTCCCATATGTATAATAGAGCACTATGGTATTGATGTTCTCATCAAAGCCTCTCGGAAGCATCTCCAAATCCTACCACCATGCCGACATGCGATACATCAACACACAAAGGGCAATGATTCCTTCAGTATGAAATAGTGAAAACAAAAACAGACTAATTCGATTCGAAAAAATCAATAATAGATATTTTATTCTGCTTAAATTGTCTCGACAAGGAGAGATATTCAATATTTGAATCAGATTGGATTTCGTAGTATACCAATGTGAGCCAAACTATTACTATTTCATCTAACTTGAATAACCAAGGGCTGAATTTGACTATGGATTCTGATAACTCGAGAAGTTTTTATTTGATTCTCGTCGATGGTTGTTGTACAAGCGATGACAACGCCTAGTAGCTGTGGCGTCCAGGTGTGCTGCATAGATGACAATGTCAACACTGACCTGAGATTGAGACATAACCAGCCTCGGCGACATACGTCAACAATACTGAGGCAAAGGAGAGCCATGCCTTGCACAAACCTCCGAGCGAGAGCGAGCCAAAGCTCGGTGCATGGTGCCACATGCTCTTGATCCAGCAAACCTCCCCACCCTCGATCTTTGTGAGCCCACGCCCGCCGCCGCATCCATGCATAGGCCACCACACCGGCGAGATAGATGCCCACCGCCGATGCTAGGATTTCACCCGCAGATGCCTAGGAGGGGCCACACACCGAGGTTGATCTATGCGTCGACCACCGGCCGCCGCCGCTACGTCGGCTGATGTAGCTCGACCCGTTTGCATATTTGCTCGGGCCTAGATCTGGCTCGACGGCTCCTCGTAGAGCTTCTCCTTGCAGCACTGATTTGGTCGTGCCTGTGCACGCGAGCCACTTCCGAGCCAGATTTGTGGCTCCACGCGCATGAGGGCCATCTCCGGGTTGCCAGATCCACGCTTCCAAATAGATCCACTCGCGCCGCCACTTCCGGGTCACCGACTTTGAGCCTCTGCGCGCCTGAGAGCAAGTACAATAGTGGGCTTATAGCCTGCTTACATGACACTTTTGTCTATGTGGAGGAGAGAGATGTGAAAAAGTAAGGGGAGTGGGCTCTCCTGCAAGAGCCTAGCTATATACGCATTATTGGTAATGTTCGTGCGGGCGAAAGAGTGACAACATCGTTGCTCCAGACTAATTGCAGTCTCTTTACCAAAGTCTATGGAGTATTTCTTCTAGTAAAGCTGTTTCCAAGAGATTTTATTGTAATTCTTAGTCATAGGAGTTACTTTGTATTTTCTTGGATCTTAGATCGAAATCAGTCTACCTGTAATTGTTATGAGTATGAATAAAATTACAGGTGTTTCTCAAAAAAATAATTCTAGACAAATACAATAAATGTGAAGAAAGAGAAAGAGAGAAGATATAAAAAAATACTAATGTAATAGCCAATCTTATAGCCTACATTATTATATGAGTGAGTATAGATGATGGCTATAGATGACATGACAGTTTCATATAGCCATCAGCTGGCTATATTATTAACCATGCTTTGAGGAGTGGTTTCAACGGGATCGCCGCCACCGCCACAGTCATCGGCGCAGCAGGGGCGAGAAGAGGGCCAGTTGTCGCTTCCGAACCCGATTGTTGATCAGTGGCTAGAGAATGGAAACGCCGCCGGCGTCGCCCCTCGCCATGGGGTGACGCGAGGCAATCCGCTTTTTTTTTATCAGGAGTTTTTGATCTGATGATGTTTATGCCTCGACCGTATTGTACTAGTTGAAAGTGTATCTCCAAGATACCCTATTGCTTTCGAATATTTATATCAACCATTTTTTATAGAACTAATGATTTTAATGAGTTTTATTTGAGGGCTAGGACTAACTTTCTTAAACAAGTCCTTGGCTATAAGTGGAATATCAATTGGGGACATGCTACCGAATCCCGCCCCGCGTCATCACCGCCGCTGCCGCCGTGGTTCCTCACCGCCACACCACCCCCGCTGGTCGCCTCACCGCGCCTCCCCGATGTCCGTCGCCCACAACCGCCCTGCCTCCCGACCCACCCACACCTCAACCCGCTCCAGCCGCAGCCACTCCTTGTAAAGCAAAACAGGTCCAAGTTATTTTAACTTTATTATTCCGGAGTCCTACATTTTACTCAGAAGAACTCCTCGTATATAAAGTAAAACATGAAGTATCCTGATTGACCACCCTCTCACTTTTACCTTGTCACTTTCACAATCCAAACAGGTACATTTGTCCCCCAGCGGTCCATGAGTTTATTTTAATCATCTCACAAGTTTTAGTATGGACATACTAGTTGTCATTATCATTGTAAGATTATGGAAACCACACGTTGTGGTGCCTTGTATTGATCAATATATAGAGGTTACAAGGCAGAGTTCGTATCGTACAATATACGGACACCTATACAAGGACTACACATATACAACCGTATATATATACAAACAATACGGTTATATATTCTAACACCCTCCCTCAGTCGTAAACGGGCGTCGACGAATGTTAAGACTGTCCCGAAAATCCAAGAAGAGAGGTGATGGCAATCCTTTGGTGAAAATGTCCGCAAATTGAGAAGAACCCGGACCTCGCCTGTGGTGACACGGTCTCGTACGAAGTGTAGATCGATCTCCACATGCTTGGTGCGCTGATGATGAACGGGATTCTATGTCATGTAAACAGAGCTCACATTGTCACAAAACACCACAGTGGCACCAGTCACCAGTCGATGAAGCTCCTGAAGAAGCTGCCGTAACCAACATGCTTCAGCCACCACATTTGCAACTGCCCTGTATTCGGCCTCGGCGCTGGAGCGAGAGACCGTGTGCTGCCGCTTAGCAGACCATGACACCAGGTTAGTGCCTAGAAAGACACAATAACCTGAGGTAGACCGGCGAGTGTCTGGGCAACCTGCCCAATCAGCGTCAGAATAAGCCATCAATTTGTTGGAGCTGCGTCGGAACAAAGTGAGGCCATGGCCGGTGGTGCCGCGGATATAGCGAAGCACGCGCTTCACAAGGAGCAAATGATGAGCCCGAGGATCATGCATATGAAGACAAATCTGCTGCACAGCATAAGAGATGTCTGGCCGAGTGAACGTGAGGTACTGAAGACCGCCTGCAATACTACGATACTCGGTGGGATCTGCAACTGGATCACTGGACTTGGCTGAAAGTTTGGAGGTAGTATCAACAGGAGTAGAGATGGGTTTGCACTGCAACATGCCAGCTCTGTCAAGAAGATCCAATGCATACTTCTCCTGTGAGAGGAACAGACTGTCCTTGCTGCGTGTGACAGAGATGCCCAGAAAGTAATGAAGATCACCCATATCTGTCATACTGAACTCGGTACGAAGAGAGGCAATCAAACTGTGCAACAATGTCGAGGAAGATGCAGTCAGGATGATGTCATCTACATAGAGCAGGAGATAGGCTATGTCAGCGCCACGCCGATAGACGAACAACGAGCTGTCGGACTTGGAGCCAACGAAACCAACCGATGCAATGAACGAAGCAAACCGCTGAAACCATGCTCGAGGCGCCTGTTTCAAACCATAGAGTGATTTGTTGAGGCGACAAACCTTATCAGGGAAGTTAGGATCAGTAAACCCAGAAGGCTGACGAGCATAAACAGTCTCGGTGAGAGTGGCATTGAGGAACGCATTCTTGACGTCAAGCTGATGAATCGACCAGTCACTAGAGAGAGCAAGAGAGAGCACTGTACGAATAGTGACTGGTTTGACGACAGGGCTGAAAGTTTCATCAAAATCGATACCTTCGCGCTGAGTAAATCCACGGAGCACCCAACGAGCTTTGTAGCGATCCAAAGAACCATCAGACTTCATCTTATGACGGTAGATCCACTTACCAGTAACGATGTTAGCATTGCGAGGTGGATCAACGAGGTCCCAAGTGTTGTTGGAGAGAAGAGCACCATACTCCTCAACCATAGCGGAATGCCAGTTTGGATCCTTGAGAGCACCACGATAAGTCTTCGGTATGGGAGATAAACCCTCAACATGAAGATCAAAAATCTTTTTCGGCTGCACAATAACCTGTTTAGCACGAGTGGCCATGGCGTGAGATGGTGGCGGTGGGGGACCCCGTGGCCGGCGGGTCCGGGGTGGATCCACAGCAGCAGGAGCTGGCGACGGCGTGACCGGCGGTGACGCTGCTGCAGTAGGAGAAGGACTCCCAGCAGGGCCGTCATCAAGGCCCCCCAGTAGGGCGCTCGGCAGAAGACCGTTCCCCAGGCGATCGGGGCGAGGTCAGTGGCGGTGACCGAGGCGAGGTCGGTGGCGGCGACCGAGACGGCGACCGTGGGGTCGCGTCCGGGGTTACCATGCCTGGCATGGTGAACGGCATCAACGACACCGGCTGCTCAGTACCCTGCAAGAAATCATAAGTGTGCAGGGAAGAAGTAGGAGTTGACGAAGATGGAGTGGAGGCAAAGGGAAAGCTTGACTCATCGAACACTACATGGCGGGAGATGATGATCTTTTGGGTGGAACGATCAAGGCAACGATAGCCATGATGCCGTGATGGGTACCCTAGAAACACGCATGGCACGGAGCGAGGCGCAAGTTTGTGCGGAGCAACAACGGTGGTGTTGGGGTAACATAGACATCCGAAAACCCGAAGACCAGCATATGCAGGATCCACGCCAAGTAAGGCACGAAAGGGAATGCGATCCGAGATAGCCTTGGAAGGCAGCCGATTATGCAACATAACGGCGGTGTGAAGAGCTTCGACCCAGAAACGAGGTGGCATGCTAGCTTGGATGAGGAGTGTGCGAGTAATGTCATTAAGAGTACGAATAATGCGTTCGGCTTTACCATTCTGTTGCGAAGTGTATGGACATGAAAAGCGGAGTGCAATTCCATGGTGCTGGGCAAACGAATGGAGGAGGGAATTATCGAACTCACGACCATTATCACACTGAATAGCCTGCAAGCGTGCACTAAACTGGGTGAGCGCTAAAGCATGAAGGAACGACAAGTGCGAGAAAGCTTCTGACTTAGACCGAAGAGGGTAAACCCATGCATATTGAGTAAAATCATCGAGACAAACGAGATAATACTTAAAGCCAGAAATACTCTCAACAGGAGATGTCCACAAATCACAATGAATTATTTGAAACGGAGTAGTGGTTACACGATTGGTGGAAGAAAAAGGAAGACGAACATGACGACCTAACTGACAAGCATGACACAAACTACTTTTATTCTTTTCCTTAGGGATGATCGAAGAACGAGCTAATGACTCCATGACGGGCCGCCCAGGATGCCCAAGCCGACGGTGCCAGATTGCTGCATCGACGACGAGGAAGGCGTGTGGCTGGTTGGTAGAGGAAGGGCGGATGGAGTAGAGAGCTCCGAAGCTATTGCATCTGAGAATCTCGGTCCTGGTTAGAAGATCCTTCACAGAAAAACCAAGAGGATCAAATTCGACGGATACACGATTATCAATGGTGAACTGACGAACAGACAAAAGGTTTTTAACTATGTTAGGAACGACTAAGACATTACGAAGGTAAAGAGGACGAGAGGTGGTGGAAATAGGAAGACGTGCATGTCCGGTACCGGTGATTGGAAGGGTGGAACCATTACCGACAACGACAGCACGACGAGAAGAGGAGGGGGGGACACGGAGGTGAGCATACCGGGATCGGACGCGAAGTGGGAGGAGGCGCCGGTGTCCATCACCCACTCCCTGGTGGGTGCTTGCAGTCCCATGGTTTGGAACTGATGCATGAGCGCGGCCTGGTCCCACGAAGCCGTTGTAGATGCCGGTGATGAGGGAGCCGGGCCGGTGAGTCCGTAGGTGGGCTGTCCAGGGCCGTAGCCGTAACCGTAGGGGGCAATGCCGTACGGGCTCTGGGCATAGAACGCATGCGGCGACGGGGTGTGCCGGGGCGCGTAGCTGGGAGCCGGGGCGTAGGCGGGCGGCGCACGGCCGAGCAGGCCCCCCTGGCCATAGGGCCACATCTGGATGGCACCGTTCCAGGGATGCTGCGGTGAGGGCCAGGAAGGAGTGGCAGCCGGCGGGGTCGCGGGCGCCGGGATGATCTCCTTGGCGACTCCAGCGGCGGCCTTTTTCTTCTTCTTTCCTTTTCCAGTGGCCTTGCCAGGGTTACTGGTGGTGGTGATGAGGGCCGTGTCCGAGTTGCGGATGCGGCGATTTTTGCGCTTCATGTCTTGGAGCGCGAGCAACGAGCGGCATTGCACGAAGGTCATACCGGGCATGAGGGAGATCAGATCGGCGGCGGACTCGTATTGCTCGGAGAGGCCGTTGAGGCAGTGAACCACCATCTCGGCATCATCAACGGGAGCGCCAAGATCCGCAAGCCCATCGGAGAGGGACTTGACCTTCTGAAGATAGTCGGCCATGCTCATCTCTCCCATCTTGACATCGCCAAGCTCGGCCGTGAGGTGGAGCTGACGATTGATCTTGTGGTCATTGAAAAGACCGTTGATGCTGTCCCAAAGATCGACAGCGAGAGGATCGTCACCGGGCGTCATGACAGCGTCAAGGATGCTGAGCGAGACAGACCCATAGAGCCAAGAGACGACGGTGGCGTCGAGGAGAGACCAGTCCGGGGTCGGCGCAATGGGGGCGGCGATGTCGAGGTGATCCAGAAGAGCGTACTTGTGACAAGCGGCGCGGAAGAAGGTGCGCCACTGACGGTGAACGCCGGTGTCAAGCGCGAGCTCGACGGGAACATGTCCCTTGATGGAGTGCAGGCCGACGGCCTGGGCATGCAGCGAGGTCAAGGAGGAGGACCCCGCGCCTGTCCCGGATCCATCGGCGGCGGTCGCGAGAGGCAGCTTGGCCTTGGCGGCCTCGGCCTCGGCGTCCTGGCGCTCCTTGGCCGCGGCCAGCGCCTGGTTCGTCGCGTCCTCGTCGGGCTGCGACATGGAGGCGGCGGTGTGGGCGCGGCGGCGAGAGGGGTGGTGGCTTCGGTGGCAGCGGAAGGAGGAGGGCGACGCAGGTTAGGTTTAGGGTTTTAGGCTCTGATACCATGTAAGATTATGGAAACCACACGTTGTGGTGCCTTGTATTGATCAATATATAGAGGTTACAAGGCAGAGTTCGTATCGTACAATATACGTACACCTATACAAGGACTACACATATACAACCGTATATATATACAAACAATACGGTTATATATTCTAACAATCATCTCCATAAAGTCAGTTCTACTACGGCTCCATTTCTTCCCTCACATCTTCGCCTCCTTCCGTGGCACCATGAGGCTGTCGTGAACGCGGCACTATTCATCGCCGCCGTTGTCCTCCTCCTCGCCGTCAAGGACAGCCATTGCGCGCAATTGTGCATGGACTCGAGTATGCCGTCCATCTCTTGCAATTTCTACGTGTTGTTTCTCGGCGCATTTTGTGACTTCGATCATGTCGAGCAGCGTTCCCAAGGGCGATCAACGGGTCCCTTTCCTTCTGCGGCTACAACGGCACCGCTTGCTGCAACGCGATGGACGACGCCGCGGTCCAGAGCCAGTTTGCCGCCATGAACATCTCCGGCACGCCGTGCGGCGACCTCGTCAAGTCCATCCTTTGTGCGGTATGGTTTTTTGCTCACTAGCTAGATCGAATTACTATGGGCATGGAAGGCTATGCCACTGACACAATGGGGATCTTGTTGCAGAGATGCAACCCGTACGCCGGCGAGCTCTTCACCGTCGAGAAAACCCCTCGGACGGTGCCACTGCTATGCAACTCCACCGGCGTGTCGAGCCGGGTCGGCGGCCAGGCCGCGGCGACGGGGTACTGTGCGCAGGTGTGGGACACCTGCAAGGACGTCTCCATCCCGGGGTCCCCGTTCCAGCCGCCCAAGGGCGGCGCGTCGGCGCCGAAGCTCAGCGAGGCGTGGCAGTCGGAGGGCGACTTCTGCGGCGCGCTGGGCGGCGAGCCCGTCTGCTTCGACGGCAAGCCGCTTGAGCTGGACGTGGCCAACCCGTTCCTCGACATCACCGATGAGGTGCACTTCGACAACGAGTTCGGCCTCCTCGGCATGGCCTTCCACCCCGACTTCGACAAGAACGGCCGCTTCTTCGTCTCCTACAGCTGCGACAAGACGCAGTCGGCGTCGTGCTCTGGCAGGTGCGCCTGCAACTCCGACATCGGATGCGACCCGTCCAAGCTCGGCGCGGACAACGGCGCGCAGCCGTGCCAGTACCAGAGCGTCATTGCCGAGTACACCGCCAATTCCTCCTCCGGCTCGCCTTCGACGGTACGTAGTACACGATATCATGTCAATTCTCGTCCGGCGCTGTGTGTGATGTCAACATCACACTGTGATTGCTTGCGTGCCGCTGATGCGCGGCCGTTTTGTGCCTCAGGCGACCTCCGCAAACCGCATCTCCGTTGCTCGAGGCGACGCATTAATGGAGTATGCGTGGGGACTGGGGAGGCGATGCACTATAAACTGGTTGTCCGTCATGCCTTCCTCTCCCCTCCAGCCAACAACAGAGATGGATTAGGGGAAGACTCCTTAATTTCTCTTCGTACGTGCTCGGAGTAGTGCTCGATTGATTACTTCCCAGCGAACTCACTGCCGGCCTTCTGTGCGGCGGCTATAGGTACGTGACGTTACGTGGTGTCAATCTAGGGTTCTTGTCCATCTCTTCCGCCTGGCTGATGATGATCTTACTCATTCCCTGCCCATCGCCTCCGATGCAGCTGCAGCGCGAGCCACCTGTTCGACGAAATGGCTGACAGCAAGAAGGTGGTTGTGGCCGGCGGCACTATCCGGATGATGAAAAAGATGGCACACTCTGTGATGTTGAATCGTGGGTCCAATATGCTGTCTCGCACCAAGTGTCGGTGCTTCGAGTTGAAATCCCGAGTCCTGACGAGGATCGCTTGGAGCTATCCCACAATCGTGTCATCTCCAAGCACTTGACAAGGTTAAAGTTTGCTCATGTGACGTTTGGTGAAAGCCCTCTAGATCTTTTGGGCTGTCAGGCACTAGAGGTGCTAGATTTATTTGACTGTTATATCAACATTGAGGATATCTTACCCAAATCTTTATGACATCTGAAACTAAGAAGTTCGAGGCTGTATGCCACGCATACACACCGGAATTGTCTTTCTGCTCCAGGTTTGGTTACTTTTGAACTGTCTGACTGTCATGAATGGTGTCCGTTGATTGAGAGCCTTCCGTCATTGGTAACATCATTTATCAGGATTGATCCCGATTGCAAAGACGCTTGTTTTCATTGCACGTACCTTGGGGATTGTGGTGATGATTCATGTGAAGGATGCTATGGTGAAGATGATTGTTGTGTGCTTCTCGAAGGTTTGTCGGGCGCTACGAAATTAGAGCTGATAAGTGAATATTCTATGGTATGTTTGCTCTTTTTCTAACCCCCGTGTTGGTTGCCATTGAACATTTTGCATGCCTCTATCATGTTAAACTTATTCCTAATATCCTATTGCATGTTTTCCACGAACCCATTCATTTTAGTCATCATGTTTCTTCTATATGTGTACATTATACATATATAGTGCTAGTTGATACTTATGAGATCATACTGTCCAAAATGCATATGATTCAGGAACCCTTCCTAACTGCCCGAGAACAGACAGCTAACTGTGCGAACTATACTAGTTAACTGCCGGGCGGACTTTTTCTGCCACCGTTTTTTCACACTGTTTTTGGGTCATAATTATTGAACCGTTTATCAGAATTATGCAAATGATATACCGTTGGATAGCTATTGAAAAGGAGCAAAAAACTCATGTTGATCGTTTTCCCAAAATCGATTCGGTTTTTAAACAAAATTCAAAAAACTGAAAATCCATCAAACGAGTTTTCAATGTTTTTGTGAAAGGATTTTTCAAACTTTTTGTCGGAATGATGTGTATGATATACCATTAGAAAGCTACCGATTAGCCCGAACTTTGGCATATGTAACATGTTTACAGATTTGCTACGGTTTAAGAGAAGTTTTCAAAAAACTAACATCATTTTCGACATTTTTTGCCCGAACTGCTACAGTACACGCTAACTGCTCGAGCGGAATAGCTAACTGCCCTATGCTGACAAGCTAACTGCTGAGACCGATGAAATTGTTTTTTTTTCTCATATACTTTTATCGTCGGGTCAAGTTAACTGCTAGGACTGAAATAGCTAATTGCCGAAGATGGCGGCAGTTAACACCTGTTAACTGCCAGGATTGAAGATTTTTTTTTTTTTGCCCAGGTCAAGCTAACTGCTGGGACTAAATAGCTAACCGCCGAGGATTGCGGCAGTTAACACCAAGTTAACTGTGGGAATGAAAATACTTATTTAATTGGGTCACGCTAACTGCGAGTAGGAATACCTAACTGTCCAGCGATCAGCAAGCTAACTGCCAAGGCTGATGATACTATATTTTTTTTGCACATTCTTATTTTACCATGGTCACTCTAACTGCCACGCCGGCTGGTGTTAACTGCCACTATAGCCAAAAAAATTCCCGTGGAATTGGTCAAACAAAAATCCATTTGTTTCTTAATCCGAACTAATATGGTTGTCACAGTTAACTGATAAAACAAGCGTAGTTAACTGCTACGGCAGTCGAAGTTAACTGCATTTTTTTAATTGATCTATTATAATGATTTTTTTATTGAGAACATGCAAACTTTTTGGTTGAAGTAGCCAACTTCCCGTGACGAGAAAGCTAACTGTTGGGATTTTGTTGTTTTGCAAACTAAACTCCCATACTTTTTTTAATAGCATTAGTTAGCTGGAATTAACAACAACAGTTAGCAGGAGCTGCAGGATTGGGGGAGGCCGGTGTGGGTGCAGGGTGCCGTGGCCGCTCGAGACGGAGGCCGGAGGAGCGGCTAGTAGAAGGATTGTGGGCGCCGGTGGGAGGAGCGCTGCCATGGTGATTAGCCCAACCCGCTTGCCCGCTGGACCGCAACAAACAACAATAGTTAACAACAATAGCAGTTAATTGGAATTAGTAGCAGCAGTTGACATCATTTTTTCTCAGTTAATTGCAACTAGCGGCGGCAGTTAGCTGTATCTAGCTACGATAGTTAGCAGCAGCAGTAGGAGTCGAGCGGGAGACTGGAGAGGTCGTGGTGGGCGCATGGAAGAGGCTGGCGAAGCACGGTCTTCAGGACGTGGGGGGCCGGCGCCGAGTCCCTGGAGATGGTGGCTGCCGGTGCGCCACCCCTGCCCACCCCGCCGGTGCACCACCACTAACGACTTCCCCCGTGTGCGCCACCCAATAGGCCCCCTCCCGCCCACCTACCTGGTAACTGCCGAAACGGCCATGGCCATGGGTAACCGTAACCAGCAGCTGCACGAGGAAAGGAGGGGAACGACAGGTGCTTTGTCGTCGGCCAGTGGAGAGGCACGACAGAGGTGGGGTAGGACCGTGGCCGTCGACTGGAAAGGCGGGAGGTGTGCCGCAGGGCGCAGGGGAGGCGCACCGCTCGTCAGATGTGGGGGGTGGGCTGCGGATGAGCGTGTTGGCGCCGCTCGGAGGGGGAGGAGGGTGGGGAGGGGCACCGGTCTGCATCCCATTGGATCCCGCGAGCCTCCACTGGATCCAATCGACGACGAGGACCTTTGAATCCCATCGATGGCTGCCCGATGGGGACGGAGGCGAGGAGAGGGAAGGCACGGGGCGCCCGGCGAGGCCTGTTGCCTGAATCCATGGGTGCCCACCTCCCGTGCCGCTGGGGAGACCGAGGATGGCAGGAGCGTCAGGCGAGCAGCAGGGGAAGGTGGATCTATCGAAGCTCGGGGTGGATGTGCTCAGGGAGGAGTTGCGGCTCCCATGCTCGCCAGGGTAGCAGTGCTCGGGGTGGCCGGATAGCGCGGCCGTGGGGTTGGGCGGTGGTGCGGGGCTGTGGCGGTAGGCGGTGGGGTCGGAGGATGGGCGGCGGCGCGCCTATCATGCAGAGGGAAGAGAGAGTGGTCGCGAGGAAGGAGATGGGTGGGGTTCGTACGGGATTTAGGAAGAATTTGGTTTTCTTTTCCTGCGCTTTTATCCAGCACGCGGCCGTGGTTGGTCGCGAGCGGGGCGGCCGGGTTAGGTGGCAGCGCGCGGCGGCGGGTTCGGGCCATGGCCTGCAAACCCGAGCTCACTCGCTCGCTCCCTCGCTCCCTTGGGGAAAAGAAACAGTTAGGAGCGGGGTGGTTGCTGAATAAGCTTATTTAGGAACTCTAGACAGGGGTTGCAGAATAGTCCCACCCTATATATATATATATATATATATATATATATATATATATATATATATATATATATATTGAGTAGATAAAAAACTTGTATCTCTCCATCTGCTCACAATTGATTACTTGAGAGATAAAAACTCAAGAAACCTTATATTCAACTCGGTATTATTAAATCGTGTCTTCTGAAGTTATTAGTTTATGTAATCCTCTGCATTTTGTTTAGATTTTCAGAAAGGACTTGGAATGGTGCCCTATGTTTAGCAAGCTAAAAACTGTGTTACTCAATGAATGGTGTCTGACTGCAAACTTCACTGGACTACTATACTTTCTTCAGCACTCACCAATTCTAGAAAAGCTTACCCTTCAACTTCCACATCACCAGGTATATGTTTTTTCATATATGGTATCTTTTGTCGTTTATGTACCATGTACAGCTAATTCATTGTAGTAAAGTCTCATGTTGGCAACAGAATTTGGACATTGGATCAAGTGAAAGCCACAACCCAATGGAATATTTCTTGGTGTAGAAGCATCTCAATTTTGTTGAAATCCATTGTCGCAAGGATGATGAAAGGATTTGTCAAATTGTGAAGATGCTCGGTACTTATGGAGTAACTCCTGCGCAAGTTAACATCGAACATGATATTTGGATGTCTCATTGTAAGTAATTAACTATTTCTACAATTCGCTAATGTTTGTAGTCTGCATGTGTCATTAAAATGAAAAGGTATACGTTAAAAATATATTAAAAATTTGGAAAGTAGACATTGAACTATTTGTGAAGGAGAACCTTGGCGCAGCGGTAAAGTTGTTGCGTTGTGACCATGAGGTCACGGGTTCGTGTCTTGGAAACAGCCTCTTGCAGAAATGTAGGGAAAGGTTGCGTACAAAGACCCCAAGTTTGTCGGACCCTTCCCCGGACCATGCGCAAACGCGAGCTACATGCATCGGTCTGCCCTTTTTTTAGACATTGAACTATTTGTAAACTTAGGAATAAGAGAACTCTATTACAATGTTATCACATCCACTTTACATATTCTAAAATGTGATTAGGCCAAAACAAGTGGAAAGTTAAAATAAGCAAATAAAGTAAGGTAATTTTTCACTATTTAGTTGAAATGGATAATTTAATAGCTCATCCTTCCGGTATCTGCATATTGAAATCAAGTTGCATGTTTGTCCAATCTTCAAAACAATTTCTTATGCAGTATTTGCCACACTTCCGTGCTGCTCGCTTTTCAATCGTACCTTCTCATGTTGTAGCATGTACTTTCATGTGCTGAACATAGCTTCCAGAAGGTCCCATGGCGCACACATGAGATATAGTTTGTTAGGCTGTTTTCTCCATATCTTGTAATCTGTTTTCACAGCTGTATTTCATGATTGACACGCCTAATGTTTCTGTAGTCTCAACAATATGCGCTACACAGTATAAGCCCCGTCCTATCAATAAATACTCGATGCGGCCCTCCTCTGGAGGGTAGAACGCTTTCCGATAATTCCTACATCATGATCATGTTCTCATTGTGTCTTCTATGGTTTATGTCTGGTTTAGTTCCGAGCAACCGAAGTAGATTAGATGGTCTTCCTGGTTATTCAGGCTTCCATGTTCCTGGATTACTCTTGGCAGAATGAGGTTGCTATGTTTCGTCTATCTGTATCGTGTGCTTGCCCCTGCTCCTTTCGTATGAAGTATAAACTCCAGAGAGATGCGAGTTGAATAGGTTCAAATTTCGCAATCATGTTGCACCTTTGCCCATCTCTGAACTTTTTGTTAGTCCTAGACTTGTTTACCTATTGATGGGCTATGATCAATGTTTAAAGCAACTTGTGTATCTAGCTGAACCTGTGTAATATGGTACATGTTCTGCTATATCGAGTAAACTTTCGTGACGCCTGGAAGGCAAATTTAGTTCTTTTTTGTGGTGATTAATTGGTTGGTGGCTTCGCTTCGCATCTTTGGTTCTCCGCATTTGCTAAGCATGTTTTTTTTCTGATTGTGTTCGATCGGTTACACGTGACCTTACTGAGATTAATATGAATGTCATTAGCTATATTAGTAGTTCAACACTTACATTTGTTGGCGTTGCTTATACCGAAAAAGGGTTTCCCCCCGCTTTATATTATAAAGCAACCATCATCACAAACATCCGGTCAAACCGATACAACACACACCACCACCGCACACAACGCACACACCCAAGGCAAGATACAAAGGTGTCGGGCACCACCCCCTACCAAGCTAACTAAAGATGACGAAGGATCACCGCTTGGAGAGGACGGAGACCTCCACGAAGAAAAGAGAAGGGGGGAGACGGTCCATGACAAAGCAGGGACTCCAAGACAGTGCCTCCTAGAAGGGGACGCCCACGGATAGCCGCCACCGTCCGATCCGTAGATCAAGTTTTCACCCGGAGTCACATTCGAGGGGCGGGAGCACCGCCACGGCACCTTCATGAAGGATACGACGTCCACGGACGCTGCCGCCGTCGGCCAGTACAAGAACTGGGCAAGTGATTAACTCCGGCGCCCGCACCCCTCCGACATACCCTCGCTCCGCCAACCAGCCGCAACCAAGCCCCCCGCGAGGCCATGGTTGCCCGCCCACACCTGAGATGAAGGTTCCTCCCACGAACGCCATGCCTCCCGCTGCCAGGGCCGCCTCCCAACATCCAGACACCGCCAAGACCATCCAAAAGGATCAGCTTTGGACCAAGGGGACACCCTAGATCGACGAACCACAGAATGTGTCCCGCTTTGAAGATCGCCGGCGCTATAGCCCTGTGCCGGTGATGGGGGCCCGAGCACGTCTGCGCCACCCATCCCTCCAGCCCAAACACTCCCCCCCGGACACACCCCCGTGCCGCCCCGCTTCGGTGTCCGAAACAGAACCGCGCAAAGCCACCGACACAGCCCCAGCCATCGGCAAGGAGGACCCGCCATGACCACCGCCAACCCCCGAGGAAGCTCACCGGGGAGTCCAACTGCGCTGCCGTCGCCGTCCAGCCAGCGGGACGCCTGGAAACCGACCAGTGCTACTTGTAGACTGCGTTGGTATTTCCCCGAAGAGGAGAGGATGATGCAGTATAGTAGAGATAAGTATTTCCCTCAGTTAAGAACCAAGGTTATCAATCCAATAGGAGAACCAAGCAAAATTCTGTTAAACGCACCTGCACACACAAGAGCAAACACTTGCACCCAACACAAATAAGAGGGTTGTCAATCCTCTTAGCGGTTATTTGCAAGGATTAAATCTTATAGAGATAAATAGATAAACCAAAATACTAATTAAAATAAAAGTAAATAAATTGCAGCAAGGTATTTTTAGGTTTATTCTATATGATAAAGTAGACCTGCGGGCCATAGTTTTCACTAGAGGCTTCTCTCTCGAACACATAGCATACGGTGGGTAAACAAATTACTGTTGGGCAATTGATAGAAAAGCAAATAATTATGACGGATTCATGGCAATGATCATGTATATAGGCATCACGTCCAAGACAAGTAGACCGACTCCTGCCTGCATCTACTACTATTACTCCACCCATCGACTGCTATACAGCATGCATCTAGGGTATTAAGTATGAAACAGAGTAACGCCTTAAGCAAGATGACATGATGTATACAAAGTAAACTCAAGCTATATAATTAAACCCCATCTTTTTATCCTTAATGGCAACAATACAAATACGTGTCATGTCCCCTTCTGTCACTGGGATTAAGCACTTCTACTTGTGAGCTGCGTTGGGATTTCCCCGAAGAGGAGGGGATGATGCAGTATAGTAGAGATAAGTATTTCCCTCAGTTATGAAACCAAGGTTATCAATCCAGTAGGAGAATCATGCAACAACTCGTTAGCAGCACCTGCACACAAAATAACAAATCCTCGCACCCAACGCGAACAAGGGATTGTCAATCCCTTGGCGGTTAATTGCAAGATTAAATTGTATGGTGATAGATAGATAGATCGAACAAAAATACAAAATAAAATAAATAAAGTAAAATTGCAGCAAGGTATTTTTAGGATTTTCAATATATGTTAAAGGTAGACCCCGGGGCCATAGTTTTCACTAGAGGCTTCTCTCTTGAAAATAGCATACGGTGGGTGAACAAATTACTGTTGGGCAATTGATAGAAAAGCAAATAATCATGACGATATCCAAGGCAATGATCATGTATATAGGCATCACGTCCGAGACAAGTAGACCGAAACGATTCTGCATCTACTACTATTACTCCACACATCGACCGCTATCCAGCATGCATCTAGAGTATTAAGTTCATAAAGAACGTAGTAACGCCTTAAGCAAGATGACATGATGTAGACAAAGTAAACTCACGCATGAATAAACCCCATCTTTTTACCCTTAATAGCAATGATACATACGTGTCATGTCCCTTTCTGTCACTGGGATTGAGCGCCGCAAGATCGAACCCATTACAAAGCACCTCTCCCATAGCAAGATAAATCAATCTAGTTGGCCAAACCAAATCAATAGATCGAAGATAAATACGAAGCTATAACAATCATGCATAAAAGAGTTCAGAGAAAAATCAAATAATATTCATGGATAATCTGATCATAAACTCACAATTCATCGGATCCCAACAAACACACCGCAAAAAGTGATTACATCGGATAGAACTCCAAGAACATCAAGGAGAACATTGTATTGAAGATCAAAAAGAGAGAAGAAGCCATCTAGATACTAATTATGGACCCGAAGGTCTGTGGTAAACTACTCACGCATCATCGAAAGGGCAGCAAGGTTGATGTAGAGCCCCTCCGTGATCGAATCCCCCTCCGGCAGAGTGCCGGAAAAGGCCTCCAGATGGGATCTCTCGAGAACAGGAACTTGCGGCGGCGAAAAAAGTATTTCGTGGACTCCTCTATTGGTTTCCCGATTTTAGAGAATTTATAGAGGTGGAATTAGGTCAAACGGAGTAGAGGTGGGCCCACGAGGCACCAGGGCGCGCCACCCCCCCTGGGGCGCGCCCTGGTGGCTCGTGGCCATCCCCTCTGTCTTCTGGCCCTCTGCCGAAGCTTCTAGTGTCTTTTATGTCCAGAAAAAAATCTCCAAAAAGTTTCGTGGCATTTGGACTTCGTTTGGTACTGATATTCTGAAAAACCAAAAACAGGCAAAAAACAGCAACTGGCACTGGGCACTAAGTTAATAGGTTAGTCCCAAAAAATGATATATAATTGCTTGTAAGTGTATATAAAACATCCAAGATTGATACTATAATAGCATGGAACAATAAAAAATTATAGATATGTTGGAGACATATCAAGCATCCCCAAGCTTAATTCCTGCTCGTCCTCGAGTAGGTAAATGATAAAAACAAAAAATTTGATGTGGAATGCTACCTATCATATTCATCATATACTCTTTTCTTTTGTAGCATGGACATTTGGACTTGAATGATTCAAAGCAATAGTCTATAGTTTGACATGAAGACATAAATACTCAAGCATACTAACAAGCAACCATGTCTTTCAAAATATCAACGCTACAGAAAGTTATCCCTAGCCCATTATGCTCAATCATTGATCCATTCATGAAACACACTCAATATTAGCAACACCCAATGCACAAGTATGACAATAGTGCTCTCTAGTTGGTGCTTTATAAGAGAAGATGGAGACTCAAAATAAAAATAAAAATTGCATAAAAGTAAATAGATAGGCCCTTCGCAGAGGGAAGCAGAGATTTGCAAAGGTGCCAGAGCTCAAGGCTTAAATTATAGAGATAAAATTATTTTGAGAGGCATGCTTTTCTGTCAACGAAAACGACCGAGAATTCCCAATATCTTCCATGCTAGACACATTATAGGCGGTTCCCAAACAGAAAATAAAGTTTATTTCCTTTCCACCATTCTTTGACAATCCATGGCTAGCCGTATCCACGGGTGCCCTCCATACCAACACTTTCCAAGGAATTTATTATTATCCTCATATTTAAAAAATTCATTTCGGGACTGGGCATCCCTATTACCTGCCACTCTCGTGCAATGACAAGTGAATAAACACTCATCATGAGAATAACACACCTAGCATGAAAAATGATGGCCACCCCCTGCCGCTTCATGAGCGGTATGGGCACACAAAACGGAAAATTATTTTGAAAATTTAGAGTTGGCACATGCAAATTTACTTGGAACGGCATGGAAATACCGCATATAGGTAGGTATGGTGGACTCATTTGGCACAACTTGGGTTTAAGGAGTTGGATGCACAAGCAGTATTCCCGCTTAGTACAAATGAAGGCTAGCAAATAGATTGAGAAGCGACAAACCAAAAAGCGAAAACGGTCATAAACATGCATTGAACATAACTAACATTGAACTAGCTAAATACCCGTGCGTTGCTACGGGATAAAACTATACTTAAAGAGTGGTGCCATGTGACCGATTGTCCTCGGTTGTCACCATCATCGTTAAAGGCGCGGTCATCCTTGAAGGCGCGGTCAGAGCCACCTGCATGATTCAACGATCAAGCGATTGCCATTTTCCACAACATAAATGGGGGTCACTAATATTCACGTCAAAAATATAACAATGGGAGGCGTACCTGACTCTTAAGAATAAGACGATGAAGTCTACTTCAAACAAGAGTACGTAGTTCTTTCCTTCACCAGTCGCCAAATTTCAGCATGTTGTCTGACTTGATTTATAAAGCATTTTCACACCTGACTCCTTGGTCATGTCATTCATGAATTAAAAAATACATAAGTAGCTCTCAGCTTCAGAACTGTAATTTGGCAATTTGTCATTTGTTTTCGAAATCATATGCTATTACAATGAACTACAAAAGGTGAAACAAATGGATGTTCTTATTTTTAGAACCCTGCACTTGATCAAGTATTGAAAATTTACAGATAATCATACATTTAACTGAAGTCCAGGGACGCATAAGAAGCAGTAAGTGTGTCAACTTGAGGATCCCCATCTCTCTAAAGTAACAGTAAATTTTAAGGATGCACCCTAGTGGGGAAAAAGATGACAGATCCAAAATGGTTGGCAATTTAGTGTCATCTATTCTTTGTCAAACTCAAGGTAACAGTACTATATTTATCAAGTTCATATGCAAAATCATTACAGTTGGTGCCTTCGATATTGGCTCACGGATCCTTTGATAAAAGAGGACATCATGCCCTCATCTTCGGACTTGATACCGTGCTTCGCTTTCCTCCGATGCAACCTCCCTCTTTTCCCACGACACAGCGTGCTTTGCTACGGAGCAAACGCCAGATTCCGAGTCCCCCTCGCCGTCCATCAATGACAGGTGCAAATAGGTCAAGCGAGGCAGGTTTCTGCTTGATGGCACAAGCTTTGGTGGGCACCCTGGAGCATTGCATGCCCATGATTCCGCACTTTGCGAGGGTGGTGACAAGCAAGTCAGGAAGAGCCGAGCCCAGAATCATGAGCTCCTCCTCAACCCTTAGAACGCCTTCTCAGTGAAGTGCATAAAATGATGTATATAATGATAAAAGTGCCCATTAATAATAGACATCAACATCATCAATTTTGCCAAGCTGATACCCTCAAACTTTCTAAAGATTCAAATCTACAAATATTCCTTCAAGTCAAAGAAACATTTATATTAAATTTTCTCATGGAGAGCTCACCACATTTTCTTCCATACTTGCTTCCAAAAGGCATTTAATATGTTTAATCTGCATTAGAGTAAATAATTTTCTATGTTGAGATTCCAAATCATCTCCTAAATTGAAAGCCAGGACAGCTGCAATGTTAAAAAGGAATAGCCCAGGAGAGATACTAAGCATGCCTTGGCATGTCACCGAACTTCTCTGAACCTTGTACTCATAATACAGTCAATGCAATATTTGCATACAAGATAAATTTTGACATTCACTGGTGAGGGAAGGGCATCAAAAGCTGCTGCTATAGGCTGGGTTAAGCTTTTTTTTGAACCAGTTAGACCGGGTTAAGTGGAGCGGAACAAAAAACCCAAATCTATACCAAAATAAACTGTATATAGCCATAAAACAGAATCCATTGCAAGCAGCCGCTACATACCTTGACGTACGGCGGCAGCAGCAGCAGCAGCCAAACACCAACAATGAGCACCTTCAGCGAGCAGAGCAAGCAGTGCCGAGCTAGGGGAAGTTGTACCACTTCACCTCCATACAACGCTCATCGTCGGGATCGATGTACACTACCCAAGCCTCACATGTCTCCTGCTCTAGGTCCATCACTTTTGTCAATCTGAAATTGAGTTGAATTGTTGCTCTTGGTCAGTGAGAGGCAAGATCCATGGAGGGGGACTGGATAGAGGGGTTAGAACAGGCTAGTTGTTACTTCTGATGTCCTCAAAGACATCGCATTTTGATATAGATCGTCTCTATAATGCATGTAATTTTTACCATCATTTCCATGAATGTGTTAATAAATAGTTAGAAATTGTCTTTTAATGCTAAAAGTCAGTGGGAGCCTTTCCCACTATCGTCACGGTTCAAAAAATAATACTTAGAAATTGCAGAATTCTGAAATATTTTAGTAGCATACAACTGAGATGATACTGATGACATTGTTGTTTAATGATGAAAACTGAACGAACTTGATTTGTACGTGCCAATTAATCTGGAGGCTCATGTGGTGCATCCACTTATGTTGCGTGCATCATGCGATCCAGGTTTGTTTAATTCTCCTTTGCGAAAAAGAAATAGTTGGCATGTCTAATTAAGTATACCTTCGTTTGATGGCTAACAAAGAAATAGTTTGCATCCACTTAAGTATCTGGTCCAATGATTTAATTAATTATTTGCAGCATCTCATAGCTCAAAAGGACCTCAGAAGAGAAATTATTATCAAGTTGATCCTTTAATATAGTTAGTCCTACTATGATAATATGTGAAAACTGATGAAAAGGCTCTAGGAGAAAATTCATTTTGTTCGTGTAATAACCTTCTTTTGTCAAAATGTAAATAGTAAGTTATATAAATTTATTCCAAGACACTTGCAATTCATTTCAATTTGGTTATATCAATATAATTGCGCAAGTCGATATAAACTAATGAAATTTGTAAGCTGAAACCAATAGGGTATTATGAATTGAACGCCAGTAAATAGTAGAGGATGTTAAAGTGCCTAAATTAATACGTCGCAACGGTAAAGTAAATGTTGTTATAAAAATAGTACCTTGCTTTCACCCATGCTAATGACTGTCATAGTAACGCTACAATTACGCGTTGCACAAACCTTTGTAGCTGTTGCCATTGACATTGAAAATTTGTGACTCAGTTGAAGTATTATTTAGCAGACCACATATACATAGAGTGAATTAGAAAGAGGAATTTTTCATAAAAATAAAGCAAATTAAACATCATGGTTTACAACGTATCATCCTTGAGATTAAAATTACAAATCTGAATTAATGCATCATATTAATTGGAAAATTTTATCACATCTTCCGACAACTCAAAAACTCGAACACATTACTAATTAATTAAAGTTGTAGCTGCAAAACCAAAATGTTAATACAATATGATAGAATTATTTAGACAGCTATCGAAACGTAAGGATTATAGATAGTTTTATTATCAAAACTTGTAAGATGATGCAAACATCACTATGCGCACTCACCGGTTAATAAAAGAAGATAGAAATACACACATTCATGCCCAGATGTGAAACGCAACACAGCAGTCTTGCTTGGAACGCACTAATCAAGCTAGCTTCTGCCGTCAGGCCTGCCTGCAACCATACGGAAACAAAGGAAAATGTGAAGATTCAATGATAAGCACCGGAGTACATGGAGAACTACTAAGGGAAGAACAAAATAAATCGGTCTGAATGTGTTAACTCACTGTGCGCAAGTGCTTGCATGTGATCCTTTCCGACACACCATCGATCTGTTCTTTTCTCCTGGCAAGAGATGCATGACGGACACTGATGAAAAGTTCAAAGATTATGGTGGACAGATTAGTACAGCAAGATCGATTTAGTAGGATCTTGGGTGGTGTCTCTTAAGCAGAGGAACTGGTCGAGCCTCAAGCGACATAGCACACGGCGGTTTGATCTTTTTCTTTTCCTCCTCCTCAGATGCTTAGCGGCAGGAAGCAGCGTCACTTGCTCCCGAATCCTCAATCCCTTGATTTTCTTGGCAGCAACAGCAGGAGGAGGATCTGAAGAGGGAGAGCAGACAAATTGGTCCAATGGGTCCGTCCAACCTCAACCCCGCTACCGCTGCCCTTTGTTTCTCCCCCCACCCACGCTCTAGCGACACGGACTCTGTCGTTGGGGGAGACATGAGACATCATGCGTCGTCCAGTGAGGGCGGCAAGGCACCGGCAGTGGAGGAGACGACGGAGCTGGCGGCAGCGGCGGTCGTGGCCAGCTAGGGGAATGCGTGGGACGATGGTGATCATGGACAGCGAGCGGATGGCGTTGAGCGCAGCAGAGGAGCGTGGATAGCGTCCGACTCTATAGTTCTAGAGTGGCGCGTCTGATGGCGACCTGGGCAACAGTGGTGGAAGGCGGCAGCGTGAGGCGGCGGTGGAGCGTAACCCTAACCGCTTGCGGTCGCTCCGCATGAGAGGGAAAGAGGATACTGGATCGGGGTAAGAATGGGCTGGCCCAATCGTTGGCGTGAACAGTAGCAATTGACGCACGACCTACGAACGAACGACGTACCATGACCTACCATCGCAACCGCATACTCCCCCTTTAGAAGTAGAGATAATGCACCATAAATAGGATATAATTTTGTTGCATAACTATTGACTTTATGTGCATGCATAGGGAATCACAAAACTTAACACCAATATTCTTACTAAATCACAATTACTCACTAACATGACTCACATATTATCATCTCCATATCGCAAAACTATTACAAGGAATCAAACTTATCATATCCAATGATCTTTCATGAAAGTTTTTATTATATCCCTCTTGAATATTCATTACTTTGGGACCAAATTCATATCTTGTGCAAATTACCATTACTATTATCAACTCTTAAAAAGATATAAGTGAAGCATGAGAGTGCAAATATTTCTTCAAAATTTAATATTATCAACTCTCAAAATAATATAAGTGAAGCATGAGAGTTCAAATATTTCTTCAAAATATAGCCACCGCCGTGCTCAAAAGATTTAAGTGAAACACTAGAGCAACTGCCTAGCTCAAAAGATTTAAGTGAAGCACATAGAGTTTTCTAACAAATCATGATAAACGTGTGGCTCTCTCAAATAGGTGTGTCCAGCAAAAATGATTGTGACAAACTAAAAAGAAAATAAAGAAAAGACTCATATAATACACGACGCTCCAAGTAAAACACATATCATGTGATGAATAAAAATATAGCTCCAAGTAAAATTACCGATAGTTGGTAGAAGAAAGAGGGGATGCCTTCCGGGGCATCCCAAGCTTAGACGCTTGAGTCTTTCTTGAATATTACCTTGGGGTGCCTTGGGCATCCCCAAGCTTAGCCTCTTGCCACTCCTTATTCCTTCATCTATCGTGATCTCACCCAAAACTTGAAAACTTAAATCACACAAAACTCAACAAAACCTTCGTGAGATCCGTTAGTATAACAAATAAATCTTTAACTTTAAGTACTGTAGTAAATTGATTCATATTTAATATTGGCATAATGCTACTGTACTCCAACTTCTCCCTGACTCATACCCCCGATACGATCCATAGATTCACCAAAATAAGCAAACTATGCAACAAAAACAGAATCTGTCTAAAACAAAACAGTCTGTAAAGATCTATTTAAAAACTATACTTATGTTACTCCAAAAATTCTGAAAAATTAGGAAAAAGTGTGCAATTCATATACCAATACTGTGTAAAAATTTCAGATTTTTCTGACGCCCCAGTACAGAATTAAAATTCCAGCACTGGACACAAAACTTTCTATTTTCCAAACAGCATCGATTATACTATCTTCCAAATCATCCCAAAGGCATTACTTTGCACAAACACTAATTAAAACATAAAAACACAATCATAACAGTAGCATAATTCTGTAAACACACAAGAACAGAAATAAAAAGAAAAAAATTATTTTATTCATTGGGTTGCCTCTCAACAAGCGCTATTGTTTTATGTCCCTAGCTAGG
Source organism: Elymus sibiricus (assembly GCA_039707655.1). Taxonomy (NCBI): domain Eukaryota; kingdom Viridiplantae; phylum Streptophyta; class Magnoliopsida; order Poales; family Poaceae; genus Elymus; species Elymus sibiricus. The sequence goes on from CM077668.1 coordinate 51,179,843, forward strand.
CATAATGCATAGTTTCAAGTGTTGTCATCCTTCAAGTTGATTCCATAAGTGGCCCTCATAATGGATTCATAGGGTACTTTAATTCTTTTCCTAGGGAAGTGTTCCATCCCTTCCTTTAGTGGAAATTGAAATCTTATATTACCTTCTTTCATATCAATAATAGCACCAATAGTTTATAAGAACGGTCTACCAAGTATTATGGGGCAAGACGGATTGCAATCAATGTCAAGTACAATAAAATCATTGGGCACATAGTTTCTATTTGCAAGAATAAGAACATCATTAATTCTACCCAATGGCTTTTTAATAGTAGAATCCGCAAGATGCAAATTAAGAGAACATTCATCTATATTGGTAAAACCTAGCACATCACATAGAGATTTTGGAATTGTTGAAACGCTAGCACCTAAATCACATAAAGCATTGCACTCATAATTTTTAATTTCAAATTTAATGGTGGGTTCCCACTCATCATATAATTTTCTAGGAATTGAAATTTCTAGTTCTAACTTTTCTTCTAACGCTTTCATCATTGCTTCTACAATGTGTTTAGTAAAAGCCATGTTTTGTTCATAGGCGTTGGGTGAATTTAGCATGGATTGTAACAAAGAATTATACTCAATCACGGAACAACTATCATAATTGAAATCCTTGTAATCCAAGAGAGTGGGCACATCGCTAGTTAAAGTTTTTACCTCTCTAGACCCACTTTTATCAATTTTTTCATCAAGATTTCCACCCTCCGAATTATGGGGACGCCTTCTAGCTAAAGTTGACTCTTTTTCAGTCCCTTTTTCATCAAGTTTTATATTGCTAAACAAGGAATCAATAGACGAAACACCAATCATTTTAATATCCTCATCATTACTATGATAGAAACCGGGAGGAATCACTTTTTCTAAAAATTCTCGTTTAGCTTTTAGCATAGCGGTTCTTTTCTTACTCTCATACATGGAGACATATAAAGCTTTAATTGATTCATTAATATCAATTTTGGGTGGCAAAATTTTAGTCTTAAGATTTTCCACATCATGAATGATTCTATCAATGCTCCTAGACAAATCATCAAGTTTACTTAATTTCTCTTCTATCGTAGTGTTGAAAACTTTTTGAGCATTAATAAATTCTTTAATATTACTTTCAAGATCAGAGGGCATCCTATTATTACTATTATAAGGATTAACATATGAATTGCCATAATTATTAGAGGAATTTCCAGGAAACGGCCTAGGATTAAAATTACCTCTATAAGCATTACTATTAAAATTGTTTCGCGAAACAAAATTCACATTTACGGGGTCATTATTTTGCTCAATCAAGGTGGATAAAGGCACTTCATTAGGATCAATAGGTGTATTTTTGCTAGCAACCAATTTCATAAGCGCATCAACTTTATCACTCAAAGTACTAATTTCTTCAACAGAATTCACCTTTTTACTAGTAGAAACTCTTTCATTATGCCATTGTGAATAATTTGCCATAATATTCCAAGCAATTTAGTAGCTTCTCCCAATGTAATCTCCATAAAAGTACCACCCGCGACGGAATCTAAAAGATTTCTAGAAAAAAAAAATCCTGCATAAAAAAATTGTATGATCATCCTCAAATTTAAACCATGAGTAGGGCAATTTCTTATCATTAATTTCATCCTTTCCCAAGATTGGGCAACATGTTCATGATCAAGTTGATTGAAATTCATAATTTGATTTCTAAGGGAAATAATTTTCGCGGGAGGAAAATACTTGGTAATAAAAGCATCTTTACACTTATCCCAAGAATCGATACTATTTCGTGGTAAAGATGAAAACCAAATTTTTGCAAGATCCCGCAATGAGAACGGGAATAATTTTAATTTCACAATATCATCATCCACATCTTTTTCTTTTGCATATCACACAATTCTATGAAAGTGTTAAGATGGGATGCAGCATCTTCATTAGGACTACCAGAAAATTGTTCTTTCATGACAAGATTTAACAAAGCGGCATTAATATCACAAGTCTCCGCACTAGGGGCGGGAGGAGCAATCGGAGTACTAATAAAATCATTATTATTAGTATTCGAAAAATCACACAATTTTGTCTTTTCTTGAGACATCGTGGCTACGCAAACAAGATAACAAGCAAGCAAAGAAGCAAACAAGAAAAAAAAGCAAACAGAAAATATTTTTGTATTTTTGTAAAAACTTTTTAGAAGTGGGGGATATGAAAACGATAGGTAAAGGCAAATAAAATAAATGCAAGGGGATGAAACTTTATGCGTGGGTACTTGATAGATGTTGATGATGTCTCCCCGGCAACGGCGCCAGAAATTCTTCCTGCTACTTATGAGCTGCGTTGGGATTTCCCCGAAGAGGAGGGGATGATGCAGTACAGTAGATATAAGTATTTCCCCCAGTTATGAAACCAAGGTTATCAATCCAGTAGGAGAATAACACAACAACTCGTTAGCAGCACCTGCACACAAAATAACAAATCCTCGCACCCAACGCGAACAAGGAGTTGTCAAACCCTTGGCGGTTAATTGCAAGATTAAATTGTATGGTGATAGATAGATAGATCGAACAAAAATACAAAATAAAATAAATAAAGTAAAATTGCAGCAAGGTATTTTTAGGATTTTCAATATATGATAAAGGTAGACCCCGGGGCCATAGTTTTCACTAGAGGCTTCTCTCTTGAAAATAGCATACGGTGGGTGAACAAATTACTGTTGCGCAATTGATAGAAAAACTAATAATCATGACGATATCCAAGGCAATGATCATGTATATAGGCATCATGTCCGAGACAAGTAGACCGAAACGATTCTGCATCTACTATACTATTACTCACACATCGACCGCTATCCAGCATGCATCTAGAGTATTAAGTTCACAAAGAACGGAGTAACGCCTTAAGCAAGATGACATGATGTAGACACAGTAAACTCACGCATGAATAAACCCCATATTTTTACCATTAATAGCAACGATACATATTGTAACACCCCGATTTTTGGCCCTTTCTTTTTCTTTTGGATTTCTTCGAATTTTTATTTGGAGTTCCTTTTTCCGTGGCTATGTGGTCTTAAAACCTGGGGAGATCATCTCTTCTTCCTCTCCCAAGTTGCTTGTCACTCTCAAATATTTCCCTAGGCCATGTCATTTTCATCTTAGCCCAGCCCTAATATTTAATTCTTGGGAATATTCCTTTTTCTATTAAAGGAATAACCCTATTTGCCCTAGGTTGTGAAGCAACCTATGTTTCTGTCTTTCCAAAAATTCCCAGAAAATTCTCATAAATTCTTTGGATCATATCTTCCACAAATATGCCAAAACCCATCCGTGCCTAGTTCAAAAATAATTCAGGAATATTCATTTTCCATTCTGTCCAGAATGGCACTTTGTGAAGGAAGTGCTATTTATCTTTTCTTGATTACCCTTCAAAAAATTTGGGCACTCTCTCATATCCAAATTATTTCCACATGCTAAAATTCAACTTCATTTGCCTAGTAAATCTTCCTCAGAAAATTTCCAAAGTTTCAGACTAGAGAGAAGCTTTGTGAAGGAAGTACTAGCTAGGCTTATCCAAATGAGTTGAAATTTTGGGAGATCATCCATATGATCAAATCATTACTCTCCACCAAACTTAATCTCCATCAAACAATCTATGTGAGCACACCTTCAAATCTTGGTTTCTGGTCACAATTTCAGTTTGTGAAGCAACTATATTTTATATTGCTTCATAAAATCTGAAATTAATCTAGTGCCTAAATATCCCTATATCATTTGAGCATGCAAAAATTCACATTATTTTTCCAAGCCATTTGCTCCACAATATTTCCCCAAGTTTCTGTCCAGTAGAAAGCATTGTGAAGCAAGTACCATTTTGCTGTATCCAAATGGTATGAAATTTTTGCAGTGCCTTCATATGCCCAAATCATCATCCTACACCAATTTTAAGCCCAATCCAATCATCCATGTGAGTGCTACTTCATGATGTTGTTTCTGGACCAGTTTTTGCAGTTGTAAAGCAACTATGATGAATATTGGTCAAAATCTTTTCAAAATCCACAGGATTGTAGTCCTTCCTAGCCTAAACCCCTGTGACATCCTGGTTAGCTCTTATCCCCTCCCATTTGATCACTATTTCATGGCCAAGTTTGATACATCAAACTTTCTCTGAGCTCTCCAATCAACCCAAAGCTCTTTTTGTTGATTCATCACTTCAGTGTGGTCCTGCTTTGGAAGGACTACACACTAGACATGTTTGTGCTGACCAGAGCGCACCGCATACGCCTGTGCACGCGATGACCACGCGGCTGTGAAGCCATTGTCGCGCTCTGGATGGCGTTTAGCTTCGGGCACTCTTCTGCTCGCCGTTTCCGCGCGGCCCAGCGTGTCCCAGAGCTCTGTGGCAGCCTCGCGCTCACTCCCCAACCCTGGACCTCTCCTCTTTCTCCCTTGTTCCTCCCCGGCGCGCCACAGCGCGGCGCGTGCCCGCGGCCGCCGGTGTCTTGCCCCTGTCTTCTTCCTACCCGTGGCATCTCCGCACCGCGTGAACCCCCTGGCCTCTCTCCCCTTCCGCGCGTGCGCACGCGTACGCGGTCGCGTCAGTGCATCCCCGGAGTGCCCATGGCGGCATTCGGCTCGGGCATCTTCGCCGCGGCTATATAAGCCCTTCCCGGTGCTGCCTCTCCTCACCCACCTCCTCCACCCCATCACCCTCCCGAGCCACTCCATCGAGCTCCGGAGCCCCCCTCGCTCTGCATTGCCGCCATGGCCGCCGCGGTCCTCTTCTCGAATTCGAGCTCCTCGGCATTTCCCTCTCCACCTAGCTCTCCCACTGAGCCACTTCTTTCCACCTCAAACCTCCCCGCACTCCATCTCTCCCTCCCGCGCGGCGTGTAGCGCACACCGGCAATGACCGTAGCCATCTTCCACCGCGGCCGATGCCCTTCCCTCCTCCGCGCTCTCCGGCGTGTGAAAGGTGGCACAGGTGAAGCGGCTCCCTCCCCAGAGCTCGCCGGTAGGCTGCACGGCCCGAGCGGTGGCCGGAGTCGGCGGGAATCGGCGTCGGGGCTGTCGGCCGGCGCCCTCTGTTTCTCCCCGTCGCGAGGAAGGATAAAGGAGCCAGGAGGAGAGAGAGAGAGCATGGTGGGACCCACGCGTCATAGACTCAGCCGGCCGGGCCCGCCACTTAAGTGGAGGCGTATTCTACGGAATACGTCTTCCCACTCCGAAGACGTACTCTGGGGTTTCTTTGAGCGAGAGTGCATTTTCTCTGTTGAAAAGTGTAATCTCAGAAATACGCTTTCTATCTATAGCCGCCGGCCGAAACCTCTAATTTGCGGGCGTTCGCCCGTTAAGCGCAGAAATGAATATTTCTATTTAATTTTCTGCCTAACGAACGATAGGCCGTATCTCCGCAACCGTAACTCCGAATCAGGTGATTCCAAAGCCCACGATCTCAGTTCGCCGAGCCCGTTCTGTTCGTATCATTTTCACCATGTTGTAATATTCTGAAAATGACCATTTTGCCCCTGCCCTTATTCAGCCCCCTCAGAGAGGGAAACATTTCCGGCAATTTTTTCCGCGAGTGTCTCGCACTTCTCACCGGTGAATCCTTCATCCCCAGGCAAGCCACTACAGCCACTTGAATGATGGCAATGCATTAGTCATGGTTTTCCACTTGAATATTTAAATAATTTGTGTATGTTAATAGTTTGTGGACGCTTTATATGCTTGTGAATCCATGTCCATGCTTATGCCATGTTCATTTTCATCTAGTAAGTGATATGCCTAATTGATAATGTTATTATTACCATGTTTTATTCTTGTAATCATGTCAGATGCTAGTGATAATGATATGCTCACATGAGTAGTTACGGTTTGATATGAAACTACTTGTGATATTCATGATCATCATGATGCTATGCTCATTTGCATCCTGTAGAATAAAAGAGTTATCATTGTTGATGTTATGTTGCTAAATGGTTATGTTGCCCATCCATGGTTACACTGATATCATGCTCATATGCATCGTTATTTCATCATGTTACTGTTATGACTCAGCTCATCACCATTCAAGTTAAACCGGACATTAATCAAACTTGAACAAATCTGTTGGCTGAGTCATGGTGCCACTAAGTCGAGCTGACCAGTGCAGCCACACTTGCCTTATGGGGGCCCTAATTCGGTCTATTGTCATGCCTCTCGACGGCGCCTCCAACTAGGGAAGGTTATGTGCGTGCGCTACCCTGATCAGGTAGGCGGCCATAAGCCTTGTGTGCCCGAGTTGTATGGTATACCGAGGTCCCCGTTTGGGATGATGTTTAGTTTGGCCACGACGGTGGCAGCCACAAAGGTGGCGGATGTCACGAGTTGACATCGGGGACACCCAGGACATAGCCCAAAGGGGAGTTTGTCGGAGTGGCCGGGAGAGTGTCATGCAATAGGTTGGTTTTGTCAGAATGTCGTTCGTCCACCCGAATGGGAGCACGAGGCCATGAGTTCCGTCACTACTAGAAAAACGGCTATAGATAATATCACTATTAGTGGCGCACCAGAGATGTGGTGCGCCACTACTATATAGCAGTGGCGCACCATAAACAGGTGCTCCACTAATAGTGACATTACTAGTGGCGCACCAGGGGTGGGGTGCGCCACTACTATTTTTTGGCAGTAACCAGCCCTGCCCAGAAAAATAGTAGTGGCGCACCTGGACCTGGTGCGCCACTGGTAATCCTGGGCAGGGTGGTCCAAAAAAAAATAGCAGTGGCGCACCTCTTCACTGGTGCGCCACTAGTATGCCTGGCTACTAGTGGCGCACCAGTGAAGGGGTGCGCCACTGGTAACCTGGGCAGGGTGGTCCAAAAAAAATAGCAGTGGCGCACCTCTTCACTGGTGCGCCACTAGTAAGCCACTGGTTTCATGGATGGCTATCGTGCGGGACCACCTACTATGCGAGCTTGAGATCTACTTCCCGCCCGCATTCTTCGACGTTATGGTGCATCTGCTGGTCCATATCGTGGAGGATATCATCCAACTCGGGCCGACGTTCCTGCACAGCATGATGCCGTTTGAAAGGATGAATGGTGTCATCAAAGGATACGTTTGCAACAGGGCACGTCCAGATGGAAGCATAGCAAAGGGCTTTCTGACCGAAGAGTGCATCTCCTTCTGCACGAATTATCTAGGCATCGAGAACCCCGTTGGTCTGCCCGTCAACAGGCACTTCGGCAGGCTCGCTGGATGGGGTCACCGCGAGGGTCGCCGCGAAATGCATGTCGACTTCAAGGGTCGACTCGCCGACTTTGAAAGAGCAAACCTAGTCGCGCTACAACACATAGACGTGGTCGATCCTTGGGTGGTAGAGCACAAAACCTTTATTGAGAAGACGTACAATAACCGAGGCCAACAGAGGACGGACGGAGATATAATCAGAGAGCACAACTCATGTTTCACGCGTTGGTTCAAGGAGAAGGTTCTGTCGTACCCTTTACATGAGGATTCTTCCGCGGAAGAAAAACTCATATTCGCCTTGTCACAGGGCACCGAGCACAACCTGATGACCTATGAGGCGTACGATATCAACGGCTACACATTCTACACCGAGGAAAAGGACATGAAGAGCGATTATCAGAACTCCGGGGTAACGATGGAATCCTACACCACAAGAAGAAGCAGGACCACCCTACCTAAAGGACGTCCGTTCAAGAGAAGATCAATTCAAGGGGTTCCGGGGCTAAATTATTCAACCGCGAGGAAGAAGGGCAAGAAGATTGTGAAAAGATAGCTAAGATCGAATCACGACGTGTCGGCCGCGTGTGTGTGTGTCAGTGGCAAGCTCAATTATTACATGCAACTAAATTATTACATGTATCACTTGATTTCAACCATGCCATCTAATTCTAAATCTTTGCACAATGGTTTTATCACTCCATTTGCATTTTCCTTTTCTTTTATCTCAAATCTTAAATTATCACAATGATTCAAATCTTAAATCTAAACACATAAGCCCACGTATATTGTCCTAAAAGATGTCCATATATTTAATAGGAAATATTCAAATACATTAAAATGTATGTTGTTTAACAATATTTACATGCAGAAGTGTGCAAAAGGATACAAGGGAGAAACATAAATAAACAAAGAAATCCGGTGAAAATCAAAGAAAGAACAAACAAAAAATAAAAATAAAAACCTAAGAAAACTAAAAAAGAACTGACAAAAACAGTAAAGAAAAAACACAGAAAAAGGTAAAAAATGTTTAAAGACCAGACTAGTGCAACCAATAGACATATATACATCAAAAACATTTTTTTTAAAAAGATGCAAAAAATGGGGCCGCCAGGAATCGAACCCTGGCTGGCTGGCTAATATATCAAGGGTCCAACCACTAGGCCATGTAAGTACTTCTTTTCATAACCAGACGCGGACTCTTTTAACCTATTACTACTAGTAGTAATGGCGCACTAGCTGGAGATGCGCCATTGAAATACACTGTTTATGGCGCACCCCTCACAGGTGCGCCATTGTTACCGCGGCCCTCCCCTGCTTCTCCTCCCCGCGCGCCTCCCTCTCCTCACTCCCCCGCACTTTGGAGCGCTGTCCGGATTTCTTCGTCTCCCGAGTCCCACATCGCTGTCGCCCCCACACACCGGCGACCTCGCTCCCGGGGCTCGGCCCTCTCCCCCACCGCAGCCGCCCCCCAGACCCCACCCCTCCTCCTCCCCTCACCTTCTCTCCCAGATCGAGCAGCAGTTCAGGCGGCGGCCAGATCTGCCACGGTGCTTGAGGATCCACGCCCTCGTCACGCCAGGAGGGGAGGAGGTGGCGGCCACTGCTTCCCTTCTCGGCCTGACGCCGCTCTTCCGCGTGAGGAGAGAGCTCGCTGCGGCTCGGCTGCTCCGACCCTAGTGTCGTCAACAAGGTCCTCCTCTCTCTCTCGATTCGGTTCATCTAGTACGCTTGCTTGTTCATCTCCTCTGAAGCGAATGCAGTGTTCTGTTACTTTGTACAGTCAGTAGAGGAAACACCCATCTGAATTATCACGTTCTCTCTAATTCTGTGTGCAACCCTACTCTGAATTTCTGAATTATGTGTTTGCCTGTTAATTCGGCTGTTTTCTGAATTTCTGACCCAAGTGCTACCATGTCCCCTGATAATTTTCTTACTCTGAATTTTTGTGTGGTGCCATGTTCTGTACATGACATGCACTCTAAAATTCATAGTATCTTGTGCTGTCAGTATTGGGTGTATACTCTTGACTTCTGAAGTGCCACTTGATGTAAAAATTCATATGCCCAATGCTGCATACAAGCTCCTGGGAAGGAGTGGCTAAAGGTGGATCTTGATTGATCTTTTTACGATCCTATATATGCGTACTGGTGGATGGGGCCGTGTTTTTTATTGGTAATTGCTGCCGGAGCAAGCAGGGAGCTTGGCTCTGTACATAATGGGTTAACCGTTCTTGATCAGTTGTCGTGCGTTAATTGATTAGGACAGCCTTACATTAAGCAGATTAATGATCTCTATTGATTTGCACCATGTAGTTTTGATTTCCTGATCATCCACAGACTTCGATGTAGAGACAGAGTCGGAGTCCATTGCTTCAAAGTACAACAGCCACAGACATCGAGAAAGTATGCTAAAAATCAAACACCATCATTCGCTGTAGCACTCAAGTTCGAAAGGCTTTGGTTTAGTAGTACCTGATGTGCAGTGCTAGTTCAAAATTCAGGATAGGGTTAGCTGATACCTTGGCATGTTTGGTGCTGTAGATTAACCTTTGTGGGTAATTTCATGGATCTGCCTTGTATGTACCGTTGGTTCCTCAACTTTGTTACTGTTGCGGTGCAGATTCTGCAACTTTTCATGCACATTGCTGCCAATGCAGGGTTGGATTTTTTTCCGTTGACACACTCTGAACTGAACTGAACCCAACACAGAACCGCTGTTGTACAACAAAATAGAAGTACCAGCAGTTTTCTGATGCCATCATCACAAAACTTTGGCAAAATTAGAACTTCCTGCATTTTCCCATGTTGCAAGAGGATAAGGAAAAAACAATCAAGATATCTTTTCATACTGTGCTTGTTTTCATACTCAGTTTGTATCGCCAATTTTTGCGAGAATCATACTGTATCCGGGAGGGCTTTTAATTTTTGTGTTATTTTTTCTAAGAGGGGCTGTAATAAAAGAAGTCTGACGGTGGAGTAGCATCAACAGAATTATCAGCTACTCCTACAGTAGCCATGTTTGCTTCATTTGGTTGTACTCCATTTGCATCTAGTAATACAAGGACAAGTTTAGTCTCCATTGGTTTGCATCAACAGAAATTTACTCCTTGAAGGAGCATTTGTTTGCATCAAGAGAAATTTACTCCTTGAAGGATCATTTGTTTGCATCAACAAAAATCTTCAAGCAGAGGTGGAGATTTCTGATTTTTTTCTACTGCTCCCTGAATTACTGTTGGAGTAGTAGATGTTCATTTCTTGTAGGACTACTGTAGGAGTAGTAGATGTTCATTTCCTCCTCTCCTCACCACTCTTCCTCTGTGCTTGGACAGGGCCCCACTTCCCTCTCTGAGCATCTAGAGAGACAGTATCCAGAGTGTTAAAGACCTCATCCTCTTCATCATCAACACAGGTACGACGACTGGGAGGAGTGTCGGAGACAGGTTCACCGTTTCAGCGGTAACAGTTACAAAGGGTACACCACTAGGGCGGAGGCGGAAGCTAGATACGCGCGCTATCTAGCGGGAGAGAGGAGGGAGCGGAGGAGGAACCGGATGAAGACCAGTTTCATCGCGATGATGCTCATCATGACCGCAGCTCTCTTCTATGTGATGGTAGTTTAGATGATATCAACTTTGTAATGTGACGGCAAACTCACTACTCGGTCTCTAGACCTAAACTTGTCTAATATTTGAACTTTGTTCGCTATTTCGAATTCGGAGACTAATGTGATGAATTGTATTATGTGCTGTTTATATTTGACGGATGGTAATTTATACTGTAATGCAAACTGTATATTATGTGCTTTATTGTATTATGTAACCCGTGCAAATAAGAGAAAAGCAAAAAAATAAAAAAAATACTGGAATTAATAGTAGTGGCGCACCATATATATATATATTAGTGGCGCACCCATATTTTATACCAGTGGCGCACCTATAGAGTTAGTAGTGGCGCACCAGTAGCCCCCCCCCCCCAAACTGTATATTAGTGGCGCACCCAAACTGCCTATTAGTGGCGCACCCAAACTGCCTATTAGTGGCGCACTGGGAGGGGTAGTAGTGGCGCACCAGGTGGTGCGCCACTGTTATGTACATTAACAGTGGCGCACCAGGGGTGCGCCATTACTACTAATTAGTAGTGGCGTGATAATAGTGGCGCACCTATAGTGCGCCACTAATAGGGAAATTAGGTGCGCCACTAATAAGCATTTTTCTAGTAGTGCGTGGTGTGGGTACAGTGTAATAACCTCTACAGAGTGTATAATCTATCGATAGTCGCGTCCTCGGTCATGGACACAGTTCGTAGTAGGTCACACTGTGGGTCAAAAGTAATAATAACCTGCATAATAACAACCCCGGTTCGATGAGGAAAGAAGTTGGTTGATATTTATGTGGTCACGAGATGATCACGATGGTATTCTTGATGATGGTTGATCATGAGGTGATCGTGTGATGATCACGACGGTAAGAAAGATTGATACCTATGGTGGTTACGAGATAACCTCCGAGCAGAGTAAGTTGGTCCATGAGACCTTAAACGTCGACCCCCTTGTATGCTAGTGCTAGTATCATCATGTTCATATCATGAACCATATGTACATGCCATACTCATGTTGTTCTAGTAGTATCGTGTTCATCATTAATGATTAACCTGTAAATGCCATGCTGTTGTTTGTCTTGATTGCTTTGGTTGCTGTGAGCTTGCGAGTACATTCAAAGTACTCAGCTGGCGTGTCATGCCAGATTGCAGGCGATGCCATGATTGATTGTTTGTCAAGGATCCCGAGGTTGCGCTCTAGGATGCGTCCCAGCCAGAGTCCCTGCAGAGTGGAGTTCATCACCGTCGTCATTGTTCCGCTGCTAGAAGTTATTCCGCTACGAGTTGTTCCGCTGCTAGCATAGAGCTATCTGAGCAGGCGTAGTATCGCCGTGCCTTTGTAACATTTGTGCCTTCAGAACCCTTGTACCCTGAGTATTTGTAATAAAGAGCTGATTTGTTCTGTGCCACGCAGTGCCGCATTCCAGAAGAATTGATCTCTGGGCTGGAATGCGGGGTGTTCCGGTCTCTCTGAGCCGGGGTGCCACAACACTTGGTATCAGAGCAGGTCTGGCTGTAGGACGCCCTAGTCAGCGCGAGCGTTAGAAACCGGTAGTTCAGAGTCTTGCTTGCTTGCTGCATTTGGTTGTTGCATTTGTTTGCTGCATAGCATGCATATAGACTTATTATCTTGTCACTAACGGTTAATCTTGTGAGTGTAGGTGGCATCGATTTCGATCCACTACCTGCACCCTCCAGCTTGGCATACTTGCTCTTTGGTGTTTGGTGTCATCTCTTTCGCAGCGGAGTGATGCCAAGGTACCTAGTGGTGTCGATCACTTGCAGGATTGATGCACAGGTATCGCACCAATATCTTTTCGCCAACCACCTATCGTTCCGGTGATAGACACGTTTCTATCCCGGATCTTGCCATACAACCCGCCGTTTGGCAACCCTCACTGGTCTTTGTTACCAAAAAAGGGCAATGCCAGCAGGCCCTTCTTTCCACCGCTATCCGACCCTATCACCCATTCTCTGGAAGAGTACGGTTCCCTTCCGTACGCTTGATGATGATGTGGCCGTGACATCCGTGTTCCGCTACATGATCACCAAGTACGTCCTCACCTCTAAGCCCGTCCAGATGCAACCGGTGCTGAGCCAACGCTTGCTGTAGCTCTGTTTACACTAACCTGTCCACACGATGATTCACTTTCGTGCACACCGCCACGGCATATTAGATCATAGTACCGGAGTTTCCTCGAGAATTGTGTGCTTAAGTAGGCATGCATAGTGAGGTGAATAGCTGTGAAATGTGATGTTGCTTGTATGCAATCTTGATGCTCTATGTGCTTTTGTTTGAATCGTTTCTTTTACTTCTTTCTTTGGGCCTTCGGTGTTACCTTATTTCCCCTTATGAAAGTGGCTCATCAACCGACGCCGGACTCGAAGAATCAGTGAGAAATTCAAATATTTGGAAGCTCAGCTAAACATTATGGAATTCCCGGCTGACTGCATTATATTGGGGATATCTGATTGAATGCAAATGATATTCTGGATTGACTATCAGCATCAAGTTTACATCAGCGTGCAACCATCACAATCATAATGAACCAGCTGGGAGACAATTTGTGTGCAAGACAACAGTACATTTCCAGTCAAAGGAATATCAAGGGGATATATATATATATATATATATATATATATATATATATATATATATATATATATATATATATATATATATATATATGGCATTCAGTCCGCATATCACGGAGAGAAGCTTCTGGAGTAAGCAACCGAGCATTTCTCCGCACGCTACCAAGCTTACGACGCAAGGTTCCTCAATCTTCCTCGGTACGATATGTGGATAGCTTACAGTGTGAGATAGTCAGTCTTCTTCGGTAAGCCACCGCAGGAAGCTTACAGCATAAGACACCAAATCTTCCTTAGTAAGCAACCAGGAGGAGAAGCTTCTGAAGTACGATACCCAGTCTTCTTCAGCAAGCTATCCCGGCAAAAGCTTCGAGCATAAGATATCCAGTCTTCCTCAGCACAATACTCTCGATGGCTTCCAACACAAGCTATCCAATCTTCGTCAGTACGGCACTACAAACAGTCATCGGCATTGGTACAAGATGTTACTCAGTGAGTTGGCAACATATGGCAGTGCATCCCAAGAATCAAATCCGCAACAGTTTGTCAGAAGCAATAATCAGTCAAGACACAAGTGTCTGCCTTGGGAATCAAATGTTCAGATACACATACCCCCATATATATTATGAGCATGTTGCCAAGGTCATACCAATCACTCGTAAGATGATACAAGCATGGTGAGAATCCAACAAACCTGTGAGTATGTAAGAGGAAGATGGCAAGTTATACACCTCAGTGTATTGCAATGACTAACAAGCTATGAAGTAAGACAATCTGGAACAACAATCTTGACAGTGGATATCAAGGTCAGCTTCCTTCCAACCGACAAAGTGATATCCTTAACCTCTGTCACTGTCATGTATGAGTGACCACAACAGTGATCTCTATACAAGTAACTGTGAACCTGGTATATGATCTTGATGAACCCTTGCTTACCTCTTCCTGGTAACGGCACCACGCCTGTGTTCTGAGCTGATTTCGGCCGTCCAGGGTGGATGCCGCCTTTATATTTCTCTTTTCAACAACTGGCCCGTGTTCTGAGCTGCTTTTCGGCCGTCTCGGGTAGCTGTTGAGGTTCTTTTTGTAGCAGTGACCCTATGCTTTGAGCTGTTCTTCGGCCGTCTCAGGGAATTGTTACATTCTTCTTATCAACACTGCCTCATGCTCTGAGCTGCTTTTCAGCCGTCGTGAACCATGGTTGAGTTATTTCAGTAATGTCCCAGATCTGAGTTGTAAAGACTGTTCTGGTGGCTACTGATTTATTTGCCGATTTCACACAAAGGTTCGGATGATCATTGCCCTACAGTTGGAGCTTGAGAGATGATAAACTTGCCATGTAAACATTGTTACATGGTCATAAGATAAGGATAAGGATACGGTATGCATGCCGGAATATGGCACCTGACAGCACCTATGGGCACACAAAGAATTAAAGATATCTATGGCCAAGCTCTTTCAGCAAAAGATTTATAAAAAGAGAACAATAATGAAGGAGCAAGACCAGCAATACAGGTGTGATAATCGTTGCCCGAACAACACGGTACGGATACCCAAGATAGTATGATTCAGTATCGATCACCAGGGCTATGATTCCCAGCATGGTTTTGAACCCGGAGGACATACATCTAGTAACCCGATGCAATGATTAAATGTTTTGTGCCCACCAAGGGAATTTGTTCACGACTCCATGGAATACTATCAGTGCCGGATAGAGGAATGTCATGTCAATGGGGAAATCACTTCCGGACTTATGGCAAAATGACATATTCCAGTCAGGATAATATATCAGATAAGCCAGCAGGCAAAAATGGGAGTCAGAGTAAGGATGAACATATGAAGGAAGACCTGGCAGAATGTTGGATGTGGTGAACCAAACCACCCCAGAGCAAGGTAATCAGGTCATATGAAATTCAGTGGGAACATCATATAAAGGAAAAAGGATACCCGAGTTGGAAACGGTTTCCTTAAGTTAGAATATTCATACTTGTTCCCTGAGCAACCAAATCTCGAGGACGAGCTTTATCGTAAGGGGGGTAGGTTTGTAACACCCCGATTTTTGGCCCTTTCTTTTTCTTTTCGATTTCTTCGAGTTTTTATTTGGAGTTCCTTTTTCCGTGGCTATGTGGTCTTAAAACCTGGGGAGATCATCTCTTCTTCCTCTCCCAAGTTGCTTGTCACTCTCAAACCTTTCCCCAGGCCATGTCATTTTCATCTTAGCCCAATCCTAATATTTAATTCTTGGGAATATTCCTTTTTCTATTAAAGGAATAACCCTATTTGCCTAGGTTGTGAAGCAACCTATGTTTCTGTCTTTCCAAAAATTCCCACAAAATTCTCATAAATTCTTTGGATCATATCTTCCACAAATATGCCAAAACCCATCCTTGCCTAGTTCAAAAATAATTCAGGAATATTCATTTTCCATTCTGTCCAGAATGGCACTTTGTGAAGGAAGTGCTATTTATCTTTTATTGATTGCCCTCAAAATTTTTGGGCACTCTCTCATATCCAAATTATTGCCACATGCCAAAATTCAACTTCATTTGCCTAGTAAATCTTCCTCAGAAAATTTCCAAAGTTTCTGACCAGAGAGAAGCTTTGTGAAGGAAGTACTAGCTAGGCTTATCCAAATCAGTTGAAATTTTGGGAGATCATCCATATGATCAAATCATTACTCTCCACCAAACTTAATCTCCATCAAACAATCTATGTGAGCACACCTTCAAATCTTGGTTTCTGGTCACAATTTCAGTTTGTGAAGCAACTATATTTTATATTGCTTCATAAAATCTGAAATTAATCCAGTACCTAAATACCCCTATATCATTTGAGCATGCCAAAATTCACATTATTTTGCCAAGCCATTTGCTCCACAATATTTCCCCAAGTTTCTGTCCAGTAGAAAGCATTGTGAAGCAAGTACCATTTTGGTGTATCCAAATGGTATGAAATTTTTGCAGTGCCTTCATATGCCCAAATCATAATCCTACACCTATTTTCAGCCCAATCCAATCATCCATGTTAGTGCTACTTCATGATGTTGTTTCTGGACCAGTTTTTGCAGTTGTAAAGTAACTATGATGAATATTGGTCCAAATCTTTTCAAAATCCACAGGATTGTAGTCCTTCCTAGCCTAAACCCCTGTGACATCCTGGTTAGCTCTTATCCCCTCCCATTTGATCACTATTTCATGCCCAAGTTTGATATAGCAAACTTTCTCTGAGCTATCCAATCAACCCAAAGCTCTTTTTGTTGATCCATCACTTCAGGGTGGTCCTACTTTGGAAGGACTACACACTAGACATGTTTGTTCTGGCCACAGCGCACCGCGTGCGCCTGTGCATGCGGTGACCACGTGGCTGTGAAGCCATTGTCGCGCTCTGGATGGCGTTTAGCTTCGGGCACTCCTCTGCTCGCCGTTTCCGCGCGTCCCAGCGTGTCCTAGAGCTCCGTGGCAGCCTCACGCTCACTCCCCCACCCTGGCCCCCTCCTCTTTCTCCCTCATTCCTCCCCGGTGCACCACGCCGCACCGCGTGCCCGCGGCCGCCGGTGTCTTGCCCTTGTCTTCTTCTTACCCGTGGCATCTCCGTACCGCGTGAACCCCCTTGGCCTCTCTCCCCCTCCGCGCGTGCGCACGCGTACGCGGTCGCGTCAGTGCATCCCCCGAGTGCCCATGGCGGCATTCGGCTCGGGCATCTTCGCCGCGGCTATATAAGCCCTTCCCGGTGCTGCCTCTCCTCACCCACCTCCTCTACTCCACCCCAACACCCTCCCGAACCACTCCATCGAGCTCCGGAGCTCCCCCTCGCTCCGCATTGCCTCCATGGCCGCCGTGGTCCTCTGCTCGAATTCGAGCTCCTCGGCGTTTCCCTCTCCACCTAGCTCTCCCACTGAGCCACTTCTTTCCACCTCAAGCCTCCCCGCATTCCATCTCTCCCTCCCGTGCGGCGTGCAGCGCACACTGGCGATGGCCGTAGCCATCTTCCGTCGCGGCCGATGCCCTTCGCTCCTCCGTGCTCTCCGGCGTGTGAAAGGTGGCGCAGGCGAAGCGGCTCCCTCCCCTGAGCTCGCCCGTAGGCTGCACGGCCCGAGCGGTGGCCGGAGTCGCCGGGAATCGGCGTCGGGGCTGCCGGCCGGTGCCCTCTGTTTCTCCCCGTCACGAGGAAGGAGAAAGGAGCCAGGAGGAGAGAGAGCATGGTGGGACCCGCGCGTCATAGACTCAGCCGGTCGGGCCCGCCACTTAAGTGGAGGCATATTCTGCGGAATACTTCTTCCCACTCCGAAGACCTACTCTGGGGTTTCTTTGAGCTAGAGTGCGTTTTCTCCGTTGGAAAGCATAATCTCAGAAATACGCTTTCTATCTCCAGCTGCTGGCCGAAACCTCTAATTTGCGGGCGTTCGCCCATTAAGCGCAGAAATTAATATTTTTATTTAATTTTCTGCCTAACGAACGAACGGCCGTATCTCCGCAACCGTAACTCCGAATCAGGTGATTCCAAAGCCCACGATCTCAGTTTGACGAGCCCGTTCTGTTGGTATCATTTTCACCATGTTGTAACATTCTAAAAATGACCATTTTGCCCCTGCCCTTATTCAGCCCCCTCCGAGAGGGAAACGTTTCCGGCAAATTTTTCCGCGAGTGTCTCGCACTTCTCACCGGTGAATCCTTCATCCCCAGGCAAGCCACAACAGCCACTTGCATGATGGCACTGCAGTAGTCATGGTTTTCCACTTGAATATTTAAATAATTTGTGTATGTTAATAGTTTGTGGACGCTTTATATGCTTGTTAATCCATGTCCATGCTTATGCCATGTTCATTTTCATCTAGTAAGTGATATGCCTAATTGATAATGTTATTATTACCATGTTTTATTCTTGTAATCATGTCAGATGCTAGTGATAATGATATGCTCACATGAGTTGTTACGGTTTGATATGAAACTACTTGTGATATTCATGATCATCATGATGCTATGCTCATTTGCATCCTGTAGAATAAAAGAGTTATCATTGTTGATGTTATGCTGTTAAATGGTTATGTTGCCCATCCATGGTTACACTGATATCATGCTCATATGCATCATTATTTCATCATGTTACTGTTATGACTCAGCTCATCACCACTCAAGTTAAACCGGACATTAATCGAACTTGAACAAATATGTTGGCTGAGTCATGGTGCCACCGAGTCGAGCTGACCAGTGCAGCCACACTTGCCTTATGGGGGGCCCTAATTCGGTCTATTGTCATGCCTCTCGCCGGTGCCTCCAACTAGGGAAGGTTATGTGCGCGCGCTACCCTGATCAGGTAGGCGGCCATAAGCCTTGTGTGCCCGAGTTGTATGGTATACCGAGGTCCCCGTTTGGGACGATGTTTTGTTTGGCCACGACGGTGGTAGCCACAGAGGTGGCGGATGTCACGAGTTGACATCGGGACACCCAGGACATAGCCCAAAGGGGAGTTTGTCGGAGTGGCCGGGAGAGTGTCATGCAATAGGTTGGTTTTGTCGGAATGTCGTTGGTCCACCCGAATGTGAGCACGAGGCCATGAGTTCCGTGGTGTGGGTACAGTGTACTAACCTCTGCAGAGTGTATAATCTATCGATAGCCGCATCCTTGGTCATGGACACAGTTCGTAGTAGGTCACACTATGGATCAATAGTAATAATAACCTGCATAATAACAACCCCGGTTTGATGAGGAAATAAGTTGGTTGATCTTTATGTGGTCACGAGATGATCACGATGGTATTCTTGATGATGGTTGATCATGAGGTGATCATGTGATGATCACGACGGTAAGAAAGATTGATACCTATGGTGGTTACGAGATAACCTCCGAGCAGAGTAAGTTGGTCCATGAGACCTTAAACGTCGACCCCCTTGTATGCTAGTGCTAGTATCATCATGTTCATATCATGAACCATATGTACATGCCATGCTCATGTTGTTCAATAGTATCATGTTCATCATTAATGATTATCCTGTAAATGCCATGCTGTTGTTTGTCTTGATTGCTTTGGTTGCTGTGAGCTTGCGAGTACATTAAAAGTACTCACCTGGCGTGTCATGCTAGATTGCAGGTGATGCCGTGATTGATTGTTTGTCGAGGATCCCGAGGTTGCGCTTTAGGATGCGTCCCAGCCAGAGTCCCTGCGGAGTGGAGTTCATCACCGTCCTCATTGTTCCGCTGCTAGAAGTTATTCCGCTACGAGTTGTTCCGCTGCTAGCATAGAGCTATCTGAGCAGGCATAGTATCGCCGTGCCTTTGTAACCTTTGTGCCTTCAGAACCATTGTACCCCGAGTATTTGTAATAAAGAGCTGAATTGTTCTATGCCACACAGTGCCGCATTCCAGAAGACTTGATCTCTGGGCTGGAATGCAGGGTGTTCTGGTCTCTCTGAGCCGGGGTGCCACACATATGTGTCTTGTCCCTTTCTGTCACTGGGATTGAGCACCGCAAGATCGAACCAATTACAAAGCACCTCTCCCATTGCAAGATAAATCAATCTAGTTGGCCAAACCAAATCAACAGATCGGAGAGAAATACAAAGCTATAACAATCACGCATAAAAGAGTTCAGAGAAAACTCAAATAATATTCATGGATAATCTGATCATAAACTCACAATTCATCGGATCCCGACAAACACACCGCAAAAAGTGATTGCATCGGATAGAACTCCAAGAACATCGAGGAGAACATTGTATTGAAGATCAAAAAGACAGAAGAAGCCATCTAGCTACTAACTATGGACCCGAAGGTCTATGGTAAACTACTCACGCATCATTGGAAGGGCGGCAAGATTGATGGAGAACCCCTCCGTGATCGAATCCCCCTCCGGCAGAGTGCCGGAAAAGGCCTCCAGATGGGATCTCTCGAGAACAGGAACTTGCGGCGGCGAAAAAAGTATTTCGTGGACTCCTCTGTTAGTTTCCCGATTTTAGAGAATTTATGGAGGTGGAATTAGGTCAAACGGAGCAGAGGTGGGCCCACGAGGCACCAGGGCGCGCCACCCCCCTGGGCGCGCCCTGGTGGCTTGTGGCCACCTCCTCTGTCTTCTGGCCCTCTCCCGAAGCTTCTAGTGTCTCTTATGTCCAGAAAAAAAATCTCCAAAAAGTTTCATGGAATTTGGACTTCGTTTGGTACTGGTATTCTGAAAAACCAAAAACAGGCAAAAAACAGCAACTGGCACTGGGCACTAAGTTAATAGGTTAGTCTCAAAAAATGATATATAATTGCTTGTAAGTGTATATAAAACATCCAAGATTGATACAATAATAGCATGGAACAATCAAAAATTATAGATATGTTGGAGACATATCAAGCACCGCAAGATTGAACCCATCACAAATCACCTCTCCCATTGCAAGACAAATCAATCTAGTAGGCCAAATAGACCAGAGAGAAATACAAAGCTATAATAATCATGCATAAAAGAGTTCAGAGAAGACTCAAATATTTCTCATGAATAATCTGATCATAAACTCAAAATTCATCGGATCCCAACAAACACACCGCAAAAGAAGATTACATCGAATAGAAATCCTAGAACATCAAGGAGAACATGGTATTGAAGATCAAAGAGAGAGAAGAAGCCATCTAGCTACTAGCTATGGACCCATAGGTCTGTGGTAAACTACTCACACATCATCGGAAGGGAGCAAGGTTGATGAAGAAGCCCTCCGTGATCGATTCCCCCTCCAGCAGAGTACCGGAAAAGGCCTCCAGATGGGATCGCGGAAGAACAGAGGCTTGCGGCAGCGGAAAGGTTTTCTCTTCTGTCTCTCTAGTATATTGGGAATATTTGGGAATTTATAGCGCTAGAATTTGGTCAGGAGGGGCAACGAGGGGCCCACAAGCCTGGGGGACGCGCCCTACCCCCCTGGACGCGCCCTCCAGGCTTGTCGCCTCCTCGTGGCTCTTCTGGTCTTCCCCCGAAGCTTCGTGGGTCTCTTCTGGTCCAGAAAAAATTAATCCAAAGTTTTTTTCTCGTTTGGACACCTTTTGATAATGATTTTCTGAAAAGGCAAAAACAAGCAGAAAACAACAACTGGCACTGGGCACTGGGTTAATAGGTTAGTCCCAAAAAATGATATATAAAGGCATATAATTGCATATAAAACATTCAAGATTGATACTATAATAGCATGGAACAATCAAAATTTATAGATATGTTGGAGACGTATCAACCATCCCAAGCTTAATTCCTGCTCGTCCTTGAGTAGGTAAATGATAAAAACAGAATTTTTGATGTGGAATGCTACCTATCATGTTTCATCATGTAATCTCTGTCTTAAGGTATGAATAATCAGATCCGAATGATTCAATGCAATAGTCTCTAATTTTATATAAAGACATCAATACTCAAGCATACTAATAAATAATCATGTCTTTCAAAATAAAAATGCTAAAGAACATTATCCCTACAAAATCATATAATCCTGTCATGCTCCATCTTCTTAACACAAAATATTTATCATGAACAACCCCGGTTTTAGCCAAGCAATTGGTTCTTACTTTTTAACGCGCTTCAGCTTTTTCAACCCCCACGCAATACATGAGCGCAAGCCATGGATATAGCACTATGGGTGGAATAGAGTGTGGTGCTAGAGATAAATAAGAGAAGTCAAAAATAAGAAGATAGTCTCACATCAACGAGGCTAATCAACGGGCTATGGAGATGCCCATCAATTGATGTCAATGCGAGGAGTAGGGATTGCCATGCAACGGATGCACTAAGAGCTATAAATGTATGAAAGCTCAACATGAAAACTAAGTGGGTGTGTGCTACTTGTGAGCTGCGTTGGTAATTCCCTGAAGAGGAAGGGAGATCCAGTACAGTAGAGATAAGTATTTCCCTCAGTTATGAAACCAAGGTTATCAATCCAGTAGGAGAATCACGCAACACCTCGTTAACAGTACCTGCACACAAAACAACAAATCCTTGCACCCAACGCAAACAAGGGGTTGTCAATCCCTTGGTGGTTAATTGCAAGATTAAATTGTATGATGATAGATAGATAGATAGATTGAACTAAAATATAAAATAAAATAAATAAAGTAAAAGTGCAGCAAGGTATTTTTAGGATTTTTAATATATGATAGAAGTAGACCCGGGGGCCATAGTTTTCACTAGAGGCTTCTCTCATGAAAATAGCATACGGTGGGTGAACAAATTACTGTTGGGCAATTGATAGAAAAGCAAATAATCATGACGATATCCAAGGCAATGATCATGTATATAGGCATCACATCCGAGACAAGTAGACCGACTCCTGCCTGCATCTACTACTATTCCTCCACACATCGACCGCTATCCAGCATGCATCTAGTGTATTAAGTCCATAAAGAACGGAGTAACGCCATAAGCAAGATGACATGATGTAGACAAAGTAAACTCACGCATGAATAAACCCCATCTTTTTATCCTTAATAGCAACGATACATACGTGCCATGTCCCTTTCTGTCACTGGGATTGAGCACCGCAAGATCGAACCCATTACAAAGCACCTCTCCCATTGCAAGATAAATCAATCTAGTTGGCCAAACCAAATCAATAGATCGGAGAGAAATACGAAGCTATAATAATCATGCATAAAAGAGTTCAGAGAAGACTCAAATAATATTCATGGATAATCTGATCATAAACTCACAATTCATCGGATCCCAACAAACACACCGCAAAAAGTGATTACATCGGATAGAACTCCAAGAACGTCAAGGAGAACATTGTATTGAAGATCAAAAAGAGAGATGAAGCCATCTAGCTACTAACTATGGACCCTAAGGTCTGTGGTAAACTACTCATGCATCATCGGAAGGGCAGCAAGGTTGATGTAGAGCCCCTCCGTGATCGATTCCCCCTCCGGCGGAGTACCAGAAAAGGCCTCCAGATGGGATCTCTCGAGAACAGAAGCTTGCGGCGGCGGAAAAAGTATTTCATGGACTCCTCTGTTGGTTTCCCGATTTTTGAGAATTTATAGTGGTGGAATTAGGTCAAAAGGGGCAGAGGTGGGCCCACGAGGCCCCAGGGCGCGCCTACCCCCCCCCTAGGCGCGCCCTGGTGGCTCATGGTCACCTCCTCTGGCTTCTGGCTTCCTCCCGAAGCTTCTAGTGTCTCTTATGTCCAGAAAAAAATCTCCAAAAAGTGTCGTGGCATTTGGACTTCGTTTGGTACTGATATTCTGCAAAACCAAAAACAGGCAAAAAACAGCAACTGGCACTGGGCACTAAGTTAATAGGTTAGTCCCAAAAAATGATATATAATTGCCGTAAATGTATATCAAAACATCCAAGATTAATACTATAATAGCATGGAACAATCAAAAATTATAGATACGTTGGAGACGTATCAAGTATCCCCAAGCTTAATTCCTGCTAGTCCTCGAGTAGGTAAATGATAAAAACAGAATTTTTGATGTGGAATGCTACCTATCATATTCATCATATACTCTTTTCTTTGTAGCATGGACATTTGGACTTGAATGAATCAAAGCAATAGTGTATAGTTTGACATGAAGATATAAATACTCAAGCATACTAACAAGCAACCATGTCTTTCAAAATATCAACGCTAAAGAAAGTTATCCCTAGCCCATTATTCTCAATCATTGATCCATTCATGAAACACACTCAATATTAGCTACACACAATGCACAAGTATGACAATAGTGCTTTCTAGTTGGTGCTTTGTAAGAGAAGATGGAGACTCAAAATTAAAATTAAAATTGCATGAAAATAAATAGATAGGCCCTTCGCAAAGGGATGCAGAGATTTGCAAATGTGCCAGAGCCCAAAGCTTAAATTAGAGAGATAAAATTATTTTGAGAGGCATGCTTTTCCTGTCAACGAAAACGACCGAGAATTCCCAATATCTTCCATGCTAGACACATCATAGGCGGTTCCCAAACAGAAAATAAAGTTTATTTCCTTTCCACCATTCTTTCACAATCCATGGCTAGCCGTATCCACGGATGCCCTCCATACCACACTTTCCAAGGAATTTTGTTGTTATTAATTTTTGATTCATTGTGGGACTGGGCATCGATATTACCAGCCACTCTCTCGTGCAATGACAAGTGAATAAACACTCATCGTGAGAATAACACACCTAGCATGGAAAATATTGGCCACCCCCTGCTGCTTCATGAGCGGTACGGGCACACAAAACGGAAAATTATTTTGAAAAATTAGAGTTGGCACACGCAAATTTACTTGGAACGGCATTGAAATACCGCATATAGGTAGATATGGTGGACTCATTTGGCACAACTTGGGTTTAAGGAGTTTGGATGCACAAGCAGTATTCCCGCTTAGTACAAATGAAGTCTAGCAAATAGATTGAGAAACAACCAACCAAAAAGCAAAAACGGTCATAAACATGCATTGAACATAACTAACACCGAATAATGCACCATAAGTAGGATATAATTTCGTTGCATAACTATTGACTTAATGTGCATGCATAGGGAATCACAAACGTTAACACTAATATTCTTAGTAAATCATAATTACTCACTAACATGGCTCACATATTATCATCTCCATATCGCAAAACTATTGCAAGGAATCACACTTATCATATCCAATGATCTTTATGAAAGTTTTTATTATATCCCTCTTGAATATTCATCACTTTGGGACCAAATTCATATCTTGTGCAAATTACCATTACTATTATCAACTCTCAAAAAGATATAAGTGAAGCATGACAGTGCAAATATTTCTTCAAAATTTTAGTCTTATCAACTCTCAAAATAATATAAGTGAAGCATGAGAGTTTAAATATTTCTTCAAAATTTTAGTCTTATCAACTCTCAAAATAATATAAGTGAAGCATGAGAGTTTAAATATTTCTTCAAAATTTTAGCCACCGCCGTGCTCAAAAAGATTTAAGTGAAGCACTAGAGCAACTGCCTAGCTCAAAAAAATTAAGTGAAGCACATAGAGTATTCTAACAAATTATGGTAAACGTGTGGCTCTCTCAAATTGGTGTGTCCAGCAAAGATGACTGTGACAAACTAAAAAGCAAACAAAGCAAAGACTCATATAATACACGACGCTCCAAGCAAAACACATATCATGTGACGAATAAAAATATAGCACCAAGTAAAATTACCGATGGTTGGTAGAAGAAAGAGGGGATGCCTTCCGGGGCATCAGTCTTCCTTGAATATTACCTTGGGGTGCCTTGGGAATCCCCAAGCTTAGGCTGTTGCCACTTCTTATTCCTTCATCCATCGTGATCTCACCCAAAACTTGAAAACTTGAATCACCCAAAACTCAACAAAACCTTCGTGAGATCCGTTAGTATAACAAAATAAATCACTACTTTAAGTATTGTTGCAAACCCATTCATATTTTATTTTTGCATTATACCTACTGTATTCTAACTTCTCCATGGCTTATACCCCCCCCCCCCCCGATACAATCCATAGTTTCATCAAAACAAGCAAGCAATGCATCAAAAACAGAATCTGTCAAAAACAGAAGTCTGCAGAGATCTATTTAAAAGCCATACTTATGTAACTCCAAAAATTCTGAAAAATTAGGACAACGTGGGCAATTCATATACCAATAATATGTAAAATTTCAAATTTTTCTGACGGTCCAGTACAGAACTAAAATTCCAGCACTAGGTGCAAAACTTTCTGTTTTCCAAACAGCATCAGTTATACTATCTCCCAAATCATCCCAAAGGCATTACTTGGCAAAAACACTAATTAAAAAAAACTCAATCATAACAGTAGCATAATTGTGAAAACACACAAGAACAGAAACAAAACGTAAAAATTTATTTTATTGATTGGGTTGCCTCCCAACAAGCGCTATTGTTTTATGCCCCTAGCTAGGCATAATGCATAGTTTCAAGTATTGTCATCTTTGGTTTCCAACTCCTCAATCACACATCCATTTTTTCTAATAGATTTAACATAGGTGTTTCTCATCATCACACTTCTAGGCACAAAATCAAGAATTTTACTTTTGTGAATAGGTTCCTTAATTATATCAATGAAATTGGGGTGCACGCTAATCATTTTAAGATCCTCATTTCCCTTACTAGGAGTAGCACCAATGGTTTTAGGAACATACATGAACTTGCAATTTTTATTGGGAGGATTTCTATCAATATTCTTAACGGCGGAAAAGGCCGAGCCCAAATTATTAATAACTTCTTCTATCTAATCAATTCTAGCGGGGCTTTGTTCTATTCTTTCATTAACTACCGGTTCCTTTTCCTTTAAGGTTTTCAATGCGATTCCTACCTTAGAACCAAATTGAGTGATATGATTATGAATTTTTTTATCTAAATTCTCAAGATGTTCAATAGTAGGCATTTTACTTTCAATAGCTTCTAACCTTTGCATAACATGTTCCAAAGTCTAAGTTGTTTCATTAAAAGTGATTGGTGGTGATCCCACTAAATTTCCCATAGCATTGAAAGCATCCATAGAGGGACACATCAAGAAATTTCCTCCGGTAATAGTATCAAGTACAAATCTATACCAAGTAGTAATGCCCACATAAAAATTGCGAAGAAGGATGGTGGTAGATTGCTTACGAGTTGATCTATTATGAGCATCACAAATCCTATACCAAGCATCTTTTAAATTCTCTCCTCCCCTTTGTTTAAAATTAAGCACTTCATTTTTAGGGGTGATAGTAATGAGCGAAGAACTAGCCATAATAACAAGACGAGCAAACAAGAAAAAGGCAAACGGAAAATATTTTTGTATTTTTGTAAAAAAAATTAGAAGTGGGGGAGATGAAAACGAGAGGCAAAGGCAAACAAAATAAATGCAAGGAGATGAAAGTTTTATGCGTAGGTACTTGATAGATGTTGATGATGTCTCCCCGGCAACGGCGCGAGAAATTCTTCCTGCTACTTGTGAGATGTGTTGGTAATTCCCTGAAGAGGAAGGGAGATGCAGTATAGTAGAGATAAGTATTTCCCTCAGTTATGAAACCAAGGTTATCAATCTAGTAGGAGAATCACGCAACACCTCGTTAACAGTACCTGCACACAAAACAACAAATCCTTGCACCCAACGCAAATAAGGGGTTGTCAATCCCTTGGTGGTCAATTGCAAGATTAAATTGTATGGTGATAGATAGATAGATTGAACTAGAATATAAAATAAAATAAATAAAGTAAAAGTGCAGCAAGGTATTTTTAGGATTATTAATATATGATAGAAGTAGACCCGGGGGCCATAGTTTTCACTAGAGGCTTCTCTCATGAAAATAGCATACGGTGAGTGAACAAATTACTGTTGGGCAATTGATAGAAAAGCAAATAATCATGACAATATCCAAGGCAATGATCATGTATATAGGCACCACGTCCGAGACAAGTAGACCGACTCCTGCCTGCATCTACTACTATTACTCCACACATCGATCACTATCCAGCATGCATCTAGTGTATTAAGTCCATAAAGAACGGAGTAACGCCTTAAGCAAGATGACATGATGCAGACAAAGTAAACTCACGCATGAATAAACCCCATCTTTTTATCCTTAATAGCAACGATACATACGTGCCATGTCCCTTTCTGCCACTGGGATTGAGCACCGCAAGATCAAACCCATTACAAAGCACCTCTCCCATTGCAAGATAAATCAATCTAGTTGGCCAAACCAAATCAATAGATCGGAGAGAAATACGAAGCTATAATAATCATGCATAAAAGAGTTCAGCGAAGAATCAAATAATATTCATGAATAATCTGATCATAAACTCACAATTCATTGGATCCCAACAAACAAACCGCAAAAAGTGATTACATCGGATAGAACTCCAAGAACATCGAGGAGAACATTGTATTAAAGATCAAAAAGAGAGAAGAAGCCATCTAGCTACTAACTATGGACACGAAGGTCTATGGTATACTACTCACGCATCATCGAAAGGGCAGCAAGGTTGATGTAGAGCCCCTCCGTGATCGATTCCCCCTCCGGTGGAGTACCGGAAAGGGCCTCCAGATGGGATCTCTCGAGAACAGAAGCTTGCGGCGGCGGAAAAAGTATTTCGTGGACTCCTCTGTTGGTTTCCCGATTTTTGAGAATTTATAGTGGTGGAATTAGGTCAAAAGGGGCAGAGGTGGGCCCACGAGGCACCAGGGCGCGCCTGCCCCCCCCCCAGGCGCACCCTGGTGGCTCGTGGCCACCTCCTCTGGCTTCTGGCTTCCTCCCGAAGCTTCTAGTGTCTCTTATGTCCAGAAAAAAAATCTCCAAAAAGTTTCGTGGCATTTGGACTTCGTTTGGTACTGATATTCTGGAAAACCAAAAACAAGCAAAAAACAGCAACTGGCACTGGGCACTAAGTTAATAGGTTAGTCCGAAAAAATGATATATATTTGCTATAAATGTATATAAAAACATCCAAGATTGATACTATAATAGCATGGAACAATGAAAAATTATAGATACGTTAGAGATGTATCAGTGTGCATCCAACTTGCTAGCTCATGAAGACCTCGGGCATTTGTGGAAGCCCATCATAGGAATATACAAGCCAAGTTCTATAATGAAAAATTCCCACTAGTAGATGAAAGTGACAAAATAGGAGACTCTCTATATGAAAAACATGGTGCTACCCTGAAGCACAAGTGTGGAAAAAGGATAGTAACATTGCCCCTTCTCTCTTTTTCTCTCATTTTTTCCGTGGCTCTTTTTGGCCTCTCTTTTTTCGTCCGGAGTCTCATCCCGACTTGTGGGGGAATCATGGTCTCCATCATCCTTTCCTCACTGGGACAATGCTCTAATAATGATGATCATCACACTTTTATTTACTTACAACTCAATATTACAACTCGATACTAGAACAAAAATATGACTCTATATGAATGCCTCTGGCAGTGTACCAGGATGTGCAATGATGCTAGCGTAACATGTATAAAAAATGATGAACGGTGCCTGAGCCACAAATACTATGGCAGACATATGATCATGCAAACCAATATGACAATGACGATGTGTGTCATAAAACCAGAACAGTGGAAGTTGCATGGCAATATATCTCGGAATGGCTATGGAAATGCCATGATAGGTAGGTATGGTGGTTGTTTTGAGGAAGATATAAGGAGGCTTATGTGTGATAGAGCATATCATATCACGGGGTTTGGATGCACCGGTGAAGTTTGCACCAACTCTCGATGTGAGAAAGGGCAATGCACGGTACCGAAGAGGCTAGCAAATTGCGGAAGGGTGAGAGTGCGTATAATCCATGGACTCACAGTAGTCATAAAGAACTCACATACTTATTGCAAAAGTTTATTAGCCCTCGAAGCAAAGTACTACTATGCATGCCCCTAGGGGGAGGTTGGTAGGAGTTAATCATCGCGCGCCCCCGACCGCCACACAAAGGAAGACAATCAATAATAAATCATGCTCCAACTTCTTAGCATAACGACAGATCATACGTGCATGCTTCGGGAATCACAAACCTTAACACCAATATTCTTACTAAACCACAATTATCTACTAATACCTCCCATATATTACCATCTTAATATTGCAAAACTATTGCAAAGAATCAAACTTATCATATTCAGTGATCTACATGAAAGTTTTTATTATATCCCTCTTGAATACCTATCATATCAGGACCAAATTCATAACCCGTGCATATTACCATTGCTAATCATTAGACTCTCAAAAAAATATAAGTGAAGCATGAGAGTGCAACTATTTCTTTAAAATATAACCACCGCCGTGCTCTAAAATATATAAGTGAAGCACTAGAGCAACTGCCAAGATATAAGTGAAGCACATAGAGTATTCTAACAAATCACGAATAATGTGTGTCCCTCTCAAAAAGGTGTGTTCATCAAAGATGATTGTGACAAACTAAAAAGAAAACAAAAGAAAAAAAAAGTATATCACAAGACGCTCCAAGTAAAACACATATCATGTGATGAATAAAAATATAGCTCTAGTGAGTTACCGATAGATTGTAGACGAAAAGAAGGGATGCCTTCCGGGGCATCCCCAAGCTTAGATGCTTGAGTCTTCCTTGAATATTACCTTGGGGGTGCCTTGGGCATCCCCAATCTTAGGCTCTTGCCGCTCCTTATTCCTTTATCCATCGTAGTCTCACCCAAAACTTGAAAACTTCAGCACACAAAACTCAACAGAAACCTCGTGAGATCCGTTAGTATAACAAACAAATCTTAAACTTTAGGTACTGTTGTAAATTGATTCATATTTAATATTGGCATAATGCTACTGTACTCCAACTTCTCCATGACTCAGACCCCCCGATACGATCCATAGATTCATCGAAACAAGCAAACTAGGCAACAAAAATAGAATCTGTCTAAAACAGAACAGTCTGTAAAGATATATTTAAAAACCATAATTCTGTAACTCTAAAAATTCTGAAAACTTAGGACAACGTAAACAATTCATATACCAATACTGTGTAAAAATTTCAGATTTTTTGACTCTCCAGTACAGAATTAAAATTCCAACACTAGACGCAAAACTTTCTGTTTTCCAAACAGCATCAATTAAACTATCATCAACTCATCCCAAAGGCATTACTTAGCACAAACACTAATTAAAACATAACAATACAATCATAACAGAGGCTATAATTGTGTAAACACTCAAGAACAGAAAGTATTGGGTTGTTGTAACATCCCCATGTATTAAGCTACAGTGATCACTCTTTTGATAATGCCAAGTCACCATGATTAACAGTGCCGGATCATCATTTGGATCATATCTCATTTCAAATTCCAAATTCAAATTGAGAATTCAAATTTAAAGTGAATTTAAAAGTTGTTCAAATCCAGGAACTAAATAGTTCGTAATATTGCAAATATTCCCAAAGAAATTATAAAAATAAAAACAACATTAATTGAATTATTTAAATGACCCTAACATCATGAAACAATACCAAAACAGCAATGTTTAATCCATTTTATTTAATCCAAAATTCAAATGAAATCAATTTACCTCCAAACCTTTTTCTGGCATTGATAAATATTGCCTAGTATTTAATTGGACAAGTCTCACATTTTACAAAAGTCTTTTGGAGCAAAAGGAAAAGGCAAAACAGAAGAAAGAAAGAAAGCAGAAACAGAAAAAGAGAAATGAAAGTGGGCACTGTGCTCGTGGGCTTAAGTCCTACAGTGCAAATCGGCCCGGCTCGGCCAGGCCTTCTCCTTCCTCCCGCTG
This sequence comes from Elymus sibiricus, assembly GCA_039707655.1. Classification (NCBI taxonomy): domain Eukaryota; kingdom Viridiplantae; phylum Streptophyta; class Magnoliopsida; order Poales; family Poaceae; genus Elymus; species Elymus sibiricus. The sequence goes on from CM077668.1 coordinate 51,211,448, forward strand.
GCCAGAATCCATGGCGCTGACCGACGCGCGCGCGCAGCCGTCCACGCGTGGATGCAGCCGCTGTCGACCATCCGACGCTGCCCCGTGGGGATAAGGACTGCCCCGAGCCCCCCAGGCAACCCTAGCCACTTTACCCTCCCCTCTCTCTCTCATTTGCTCTCTCTCTCTCCCGCACTCGAGAGCTCTCATAGCCATCGCCGTCGATCCCGCGGCCACCGGCCTCCTATCACCTCGCCGCCGTGCCCTTTCGCTTCGCCGTCGACCTCCACATCGTCTGGTGCCCTCCATTCGAGCCGGGGAGCACCACGTCAACCGCAACATCTTCGTCTTCTTCCTCGGGCGCCACCGTCTTCGCCGCCGATTCGTCGCCGTCGAGCCTCCCCGAGCCCACTTGAGCACATCTGCAGGTCCCCGGTGAGCAGCCGCACCGGACCCCTCTCTCCCCTGCCTCTTACCATGGCCGTAGACGTCGCACTCGTCACGGCCGCACGAGTCGCCGCTGCCGTGCTCGCCGTCATAGCCAACCTCGCCGTAGCTCGCGTCTGAGCACATAGGCGTGCTCAGCGCCCTCCCAGGAGCCCAACGCACCTCGCCCCGCCGCTTGCCGTGCAACAAAGCGACGAAACCGGCCACGACCGAACTCCGGCGCCGCCTCCACTCGTCGTCGGCGACATTTCCGGCCATCGCAGCCTCCGCCACCACCACAGATCGCCTCGTCGTCGTCTGCTCGTTCGAATGAGCCCGGCCGCGCTCGAAATGACCCACCGTAGGCGAATCCCGACCACCTCCCGTAGCGCTGCCGCGATTTTTGGCTCGCCAGCGTTGCGCCGGCACCGGCGCCGACGTGGCGCTGACGCGGCAGCCACGTGGCCTCCCCGTGTGACTGACGAGTGGGCCCAGTTGACCCGTTGACCGGTCAACAGGTCAACGGTTGACCTGCTGACTCAGCCAGCCCCGGGCCCACTGTCTGCCACTGTACTGCACAGCTGGGTCACTGACATGTGGCCCCCACATTTAATTAAACATTTTTATAAATAAATAATCTGTTAATTAATTTAATTACTAATTAGTCACTGAAAACTGGATCCCACCTGTTAATTAACCTAATTAACTAAATTAACCCCTGTTTAATTAAAACAGTCACTGACATGTGGGACCCACTGGTCAGGTTTGACCCTGGCCAGCTGGATTTGACCGATGACGTCACTATGATGTCATGCTGACATCACCTGTTACTGTTTCGGATAATTCGAATTAAATAATTCCAGGAATTCCAGAAAATGATTAAAACTTTGAAAAATCATATAAAATAAACCGTAACTCGGATGAAAATAAATTATATATGGAAAACGATTAGAAAAATATAAAGAATCCGAATATGCCACCCCCATACCTGCCACACCCCTCTAACATGATGAACATGGAACTTTCCCCTCCGATTCATCTGTCCGATAAATGCCCGGAGCTGGTAAAACACCTCCAGATGTTTCCCGCTCCGACTAACTTGCGTAGTACTGTATTAGAACACCCCTAGCACAGCATATTGACATGTCAAGCATTTGTGTTGCATTGTTTGCTGTGTATTTATTGTTTCTTCCCCCTCCTTCTCTACCGATAGACCCCAAGACTGCCGACGACCCTCCTAAGTACAACTACGTCGTCGACGACCAGGCCATTTCAGCAGAGCTTCCAGGCAAGCAAAAACCCCTTGATCTTTCATATATCACCTATTCCTTCTCCCCCGTGCTTGCATTAGAATTTGCTACTGTAATTGATTGCTCCTATTCTGATGCATAGCCTGTTTTTGTAACCTGTTGTTGTTACTTTACCTGTTATCCTAAACTGCTTAGAATAGTTTGGTTGGTGATCCATCAGTGACCCCTCACCCTTGTCCCTGTTGCCCCGCTTTGTTACCAGTACCTCGATCATGGTGATCGATGTGCAGATACCGTCACATCACCGCACACCCCCTTAGTTATACGACTCTGCGGTGATACCTCGTACTGCACTCCTGATGATATCCCTGTAGTATAGCACATCAGCGGTGATTGCAGAGGGTGATTCCTCGCTCTCCCCTTCCCGATGATGACTCGGTCATGCAACCCCTCAAGTGGGGACCATCGAGGGTGATTCCTCCTGGTTCTCCTAAATGGATTAGATCAAGTGGGAATCCATCGAAGGTGACTCCTCGGGTTCCCTTTGATGTTTTGGACACATGGTTACCATGACTTTTATCTCAGACCTTTGTTGCAGGCGGGTCGACCCCGAGGGGTACCCGCGGGAAATGTGAAATCGGGTTGACCTGGAGGGTATCCGCGAGATAATTACGAGGCGCGGCCGGGAAGGCAGAGACCGCCCTAGAGAGGGATGGGCCTGACCCTTGTTGCACTTCCTCGAGACGGGACGACAGGAGTACTGATCGTCACCGCGAGCTCCCAACACACTAACGGATTTGGGTATTTGATCTGAGTTGGCTACATGCCTATACGCACTACCACCACGTGGGATAATGGTTTAATGGGGCCCTCTACATCGTATCTATCAGCCGAAAGCTCTTCAGATGTCACAGCTCAGAGATGCGGGCTGATTGCTGGGGTGGGTTGGTTACGTCACTTGTGTATACAGTGTCGCGCCTGGGCCCCGGGCAGTCACGCAACGTGCAGAAGTGCAAAGGGCTATGGCCCAAGACCCCTTCGCACTTAGGATTTAGACCGGCGTGCTGACCTCTCTGCTGAGCCTAGGTAGGACTGCGTTGTGTCAATTACCCGAGGCCGGGTATTACCCAGCAAGTGTGTCCTGATGGAAATATGCCCTAGAGGCAATAATAAAGTTGTTATTATTTTATATTTCCTTGTTCATGATAAAGGTTTATTATTCATGCCAGAATTGTATTGACCGGAAACTTAAATACATGTGTGAATACATAAACAAATACCGTGTCCCTAGTGAGCCTCTACTAAACTAGCTTGTTGATCAAAGATGGTTAAGGTTTCCTAACCATAGACATGAGTTGTCATTTCATAACGGGATCACATCATTAGGAGAATGATGTGATGGACAAGACCCATCTGTTAGCTTAGCATATGATCGTTCTGTTTATTGCTACTGATTTCTTGAATGTCAAATACATGTTCCTCCGACCATGAGATCATGCAACTCCCGGATACCAGAGGAATACATTGTGTGCTATCAAGCGTCACAACGTAACTGGGTGATCATAAAGATGCTCTACAGGTATCTCCGAAGGTGTCTGTTGAGTTGGCATGGATGGAAACTGGGATTTGTCACTCCGTGTTTTGGAGAGGTATCTCTGGGCCCTCTCAGTAATGCACATCATAAGAAGCTTGCAAGCAAAGTGACTAAGGAGTTAGTTACGGGATGATGTATTACGGAACGAGTAAAGAGACTTGCCGGTAACGAGATTGAACTAGGTATGGAGATACCGACGATCGAATCTCGGGCAAGTAACATACCGACGGACAAAGGGAATTACGTATGTTGTCATTGCGGTTCGACCGATAAGATCTTCGTGGAATATGTAGGAACCAATATGGGCATCCAGGTTCCGCTATTGATTATTGACCGGAGAGGCGTCTCGGTCATGTCTACATCATTCCCGAACCCGTAGGGTCCGCACGCTTAACGTTCGTTGACGATATAGTGTTATATGAGTTATGTGACTTGGTAACCGAATGTTGTTCGGAGTCCCGGATGAGATCCCGGACGTCACGAGGAGTCTCGGAATGGTCGAGAGGTAAATATTTATTTATGGGAAGTCATATTTTGGGTTCCAAAAAAAGGTGCAGTTTTTTCGGTATTGTACCGGGAAGCTTCCAGTAGGTTCTGGAGGATTCCGGAGGGGTCCGGAAGTCCACAAGTGGGTCCACCACGTCCCAAGGGCTGGCATGGGCTAAGGGGAGGCGCCCTGGCCTTATTGGGCCAGGCGCACCAAGTCCTCAAAAGCCCACGCAGCTAGGGAAGGATAAAAGGAGAGTCCTAGTAGGAATAGGATTGGACTTTGGAGTCCAAGTTCACGTGTGCACTATTCACGTGGTACTGTTCACGTGGTACTATTCACATGATCCTGTTCACGTGGCACTATTCCTTCTACTCCAAGCCCCTACACATATATAAATAGAGGAGAGGGGGCGCCCCAAACAGGCCACGACATTGTCTTAGCCGTGTGCGGCACCCCCCTTCACAGTTCCGTCCCTCGGTCATATTTTCGCAGTGCTTGGGCGAAGCCCTGCGGAGATAGCATCAGCATCACCGTCACCACGCCGTCGTGTTGCCGGAACTCATCCACTACCTCGCCGTCTTGCTGGATCAAGAAGTCTAGGACGTCACCGAGCTGAACGTGTGCTGAACGCGGAGGTGCCGTACGTTTGGTGCTCGGTCGGTTGGATCGTGAAGTTGTTCGACGACATCAACCGCATTGTTCTAACACTTCCGCTTACGGTCTACAAGGGTACGTAGACACACTCCCCCTCTCGTAGCTATGCATCTCCATGGATAGATCTTGCGTGTGCATAGAAATTTTTTGTTTTTCATGCAACGTTCCCCAATAGTGGCATCATGAGCCAGGTCTATACGTAGATGATATGCACGAGTAGAACACAAAGAGTTGTGGGTGGTGATCGTCATACTGCTTACCACCAACGTCTTATTTTGATTCGGCGGTATTGTAAGATGAAGCGGCCCGGACCAACCTTACATGTCCACGTACATGAGACCGGTTCCACCGACAGACATGCAACTTGTTTTGCATAAAGGTGGCTGGCGGGTGTCTATTTCTCCTACTTTAGTTGAATCAAATTTGACTGCGGCCGGTCCTTATTGAAGGTTAAAACAGCAAACTTGATAAATCACCGTTGTGGTTTTGTGCCGTAGGTAAGAACGGTTCTTTGCTAGAAGCCCGTAGCAGCCCCGTAAAACTTGCAACAACAAAGTAGAGGACGTCTAACTTGTTTTTGCAGGGTATGATGTGATGTGATATGGTCAAGACATGATGTGATATACGTTATTGTATGAGATGATCATGTTTTGTAATTTATCGGCAACCGGCACGAGCCTTATGGTTGTCTCTTTATTGTATGAAATGCATGCGCCATGTAATTGCTTTACTTTATCGCTACGCGTTAGCAATAGTTGTAGAAGCAATAGTTGGCGAGACGACCACGACGCAACGATGGAGATCAAGGTGTCGAGCCGGTGACGATGGAGATCATGACGATGCTTTGGAGATGGAGATCAAAAGCACAAGATGATGATGGCCATATCATGTCACATATTTTGATTGCATGTGATGTTTATCCTTTATGCATCTTATTTTGCTTAGAACGACAGTAGCATTATAAGATGATCCTTTCACTAAATTTCAAGATAAAAGTGTTCTCCCCGAGTATGCACCGTTGCTAAAGTTCGTCGTTTCGAAGCACCTCGTGATGATCGGGTGTGATAGATTCTACGTTCACATACAACGGGTGTAAGCCAGTTTTACACAAGCAGAATACTTGGGTTAAACTTGACGAGCCTAGCATGTACAGACATGGTCTCGGAACACTGGAGACCGAAAGGTCGAACATGAGTCATATAGTAGATATGATCAACATGGAGATGTTCACCATTGATGACTATCCCATCTCACGTGATGATCGGACATGGGCTAGTTGATTTGGATCATGTATCACTTAGTTAACTTGAGGGATGTTAATTTAAGTGGGATTTCATTAGTAATTTGATTAATTGAACTTAATTTATCATGAACTTAGTCCTGATAGTCTTTGCAAATTATGTTGTAGATCAATAGCTCGCGTTGTAGCTCCCCTGTTTTTGATACGTTCCTAGAGAAAGCTTAGTTGAAAGATGATGGTAGCAATTACACGGACTGGGTCCGTAACTTGAGGATTATCCTCATTGCTGCACAGAAGGATTATGTCCTTGATGCACCGCTAGGTGATGGACCTGCTGTAGGAGCTGCTGCAGACGTTGTGAACGCCTGGCAGGCTCGATCTGATGACTACTCGATAGTTCAGTGTGCCATGCTCTACGGCTTAGAACCGGGACTACAAAAGCGTTTTGAACGCCATGGAGCATATGAGATGTTCCAGGAGCTAAAATTGATATTTCAAGCTAATGCCCGGGTTGAGAGATATGAAGTCTCCAACAAGTTCTTCAGCTGTAAGATGGAGGAGAACAGTTCTGTCAGTGAACACATACTCAGAATGTCTAGATACCACAACCACTTGACTCAGCTGGGAATTGATCTTCCAGTTGAGAGTGTTATTGACAGAGTTCTTCAGTCACTGCCACCAAGCTATAAAGGCTTCGTGATGAACTATAATATGCAAGGGATGTAGAAGACAATTCCTGAGCTCTTCGCGATGCTGAAATCGGCGGAGGTAGAAATCAAGAAGGAGCATCAAGTTTTGATGGTTAACAAGACCACTAGTTTCAAGAAAAAGGGCAAGGGAAAGAAGGGGAACTTCAAGAAGAACGGCAAGCAAGCTGCCGCTCCCACGAAGAAACCCAAAGTTGGACCCAAGCCTGAAACTGAGTGCTTCTACTGCAAAGGAACTGGTCACTGGAAGCGGAATTGCCCCAAGTATTTGGCGGATAAGAAGGATGGCAAAGTGAACAAAGGTATATTTGATATACAGGTTATTGATATGTACCTCACTAGTGCTCGTAGCAGCGTCTGGGTATTTGATACCGATTCAGTTGCTAATATTCGTAACTTGAAGCAGGAGCTGTAGAGTAACGGAGACTAGCTGAGGGCGAGGTGACGATATGTGTTGGAACTGTCTCCAAGATTGATATGATCAATATCGACACTCTCGTAATACCTTCGGGATTAGTATTAAACCTAAATAATGGTTATTTGGTGCTTGCGTTGAGCATAAAACATTATATCTGGATATTGTTTATTGCAAGACGGTTATTCATTTAAGTCAGAGAATAATGGTTATTCTGTTTATATGAATAATATCCCTCGTGATCATGCACCCTTGTGAATGGTTTATTCTTGTTGAATCTCGATCGTAGTGATACACATATTCATAATATTGATGCCAAAAGATGCAAAGTTGATAATGATAGTGCAACATACTTGTGGCACTGCTGTTTAGGTCATATTGGTGTAAAGCACATGAAGAAACTCCATGCTGATGGACTTTTGGAATCTCTTGATTATGAATCATTTGATACTTGCGAACCATGCCTCATGGGCAAGATGACTAAAACTCCGTTCTCCGGAACAATGGAGCGAGCTACTGATTTGTTGGAAATAATACATACCGATGTATGCGGTCCGATGAATGTTTAAGCACGCGGCGGGTATCGTTATTTTCTAACCTTCACAGATGATTTGAGTAGGTATGGGTATATCTACTTGATGAAACACAAGTCTGAAACATTTGAAAATTCAAAGAATTTCAGAGTGAAGTAGAGAATCATCGTAACAAGAAAATAAAGTTTCTACGATCCGATCGCGGAGGCGAATATTTGAGTTACGAGTTTGGCCTTCATTTAAGAAAATGTGGAATTGTTTCACAACTCACGCCACCTGGAACACCACAGCGTAATGGTGTGTCTGAACGTCGTAACCGTACTTTATTGGATATGGTGCGTTCTATGATGTCTCTTACCGATTTGCCACTATCGTTTTGGGATTATGCATTAGAGACAGCTGCATTCACATTAAATAGGGCGCCGTCTAAATCCGTTGAGACGACACCGTATGAACTGTGGTTTGGCAAGAAACCTAAGCTGTCGTTTTTTAAACTTTGGAGATGCGATGCTTATGTGAAAAAGCTTCAACCTGATAAGCTCGAACCCAAAGCGGAGAAGTGCGTCTTCATAGGATACCCTAAAGAAACAATTGGGTACACCTTCTACCACAGATCCGAAAGCAAGGTCTTTGTTGCCAAGAATGGGTCCTTTCTAGAGAAGGAGTTTCTCTCGAAAGAAGTGAGTGGGAGGAAAGTAGAACTTGATGAGGTAATTGTACCTTCTCTCGAATTGGAAAGTAGCTCATCAGAGAAAACCGTTCCCGTGATGCCTACACCAATAAGAGAGGCAGATAATGGTGAAGATCATGAAACTTCAGATCAAGTTACTACTGAACCTCGTAGGTCGACCAGTGTACGTTCCGCACCAGAGTGGTACGGTAATCCTGTTCTGGAAGTCATGTTATTAGACAACGGCGAACCTACGAACTATGAAGAAGCTATGATGAGCCCAGATTCCGACAAATGGCTTGAGGCCATGAAATCTGAGATAGAATCCATGTATGAGAACAAAGTATGGACTTTGGTGGACTTGCCCGATGATCGGCAACCATTGAGAATAAATGGATTTTTAAGAGGAAGACAAATGCTGATGGTAATATCACTGTCTAAAAAGCTCAACTTGTCGCGAAAGGTTTTCAACAAGTTCAAGGGGTTGACTACGATGAGACTTTCTCACCCGTAGCGATGCTTAAGTCTGCCGCATTTTATGATCTGGCAAATGGATGTCAAAACTGCATTCCTTAATGGTTTTCTCAAAGAAGAGTTGTATATGATGCAACCAGAAGGTTTTGTCGATCCTAAGGGTGCTAACAAAGTCTGCAAGCTCCAGCGATCCATCTATGGACTGGTGCAAGCATCTCGGAGTTCGAATATATGCTTTGATGAGGTGATCAAAGCATATGGTTTTGTACAGACTTACGGTGAAGCCTGTATTTACAAGAAAGTGAGTGGGAGCTCTGTAGCATTTCTAATATTATATGTGGATGACATATTGTTGATTGGAAATGATATAGAATTTCTGGATGGCATAAAAGGATACTTGAATGAAAGACCTCGGTGAAGCTGCTTATATATTGGGCATCAAGATCTATAGAGATAGATCAAGACGCTTGATAAGACTTTCAATGAGTACATACATTGACAAGATTTTGAAGGAGTTCAAAATGGATCAGTCAAAGAAGGAGTTCTTGCCTGTATTGTAAGGTGTAAAGTTGAGTAAGACTCAAAGCTCGACCACGGCAGAAGATAGAGAGAGAATGAAAGTCATTCCCTATGCCTCAGCCATAGGTTCTATAATGTATGACATGCTGTGTACCACACCTAATGTGTGCCTTGCCACGTGTCTGGCAAAGGGGGTACAAGAGTGATCCAGGAGTGGATCACTGGACAACGGTCAAAATTATCCTTAGTAACTAAAGGACTAAGGAAATATTTCTCGATTATGGAGGTGATAAAGAGTTCGTCGTAAAGGGTTACGTCGATGCAAGCTTTGACACCAATCTGGATATCTCTGAGTAGCAAACCGGATACGTATAATGGAGCAGTCATTTGGAATAGCTCCAAGTAAAGCGTGATAGCAGCATCTACCGTATGACATAAGGATTTGCAAAGCACACATGGGTCTGAATATTGCAGACCCATTGACTAAAATTCTCTCTCACGAGCAAAACATGATCACACCTTAGAACTCTTTGAGTGTTAATCACATGGTGATGTGAACTAGATTATTGACTCTAGTGAACTCTTGGGTGTTAATCACATGGCGATGTGAACTAGATTATTGACTCTAGTGCAAGTGGGAGACTGATGGAAATATGCCCTAGAGGCAATCATAAAGTTGTTATTATTTTATATTTCCTTGTTCATGATAAAGGTTTATTATTCATGCTAGAATTGTATTGACCGGAAACTTAAATACATGTGTGAATACATAAACAAATACCGTGTCCCTAGTGAGCCTCTACTAGACTAGCTCGTTGATCAAAGATGGTTAAGGTTTCCTAACCATAGACATGAGTTGTCATTTGATAACGGGATCACATCATTAGGAGAATGATGTGATGGACAAGACCCATCTGTTAGCTTAGCATATGATCGTTCTGTTTATTGCTACTGCTTTCTTGAATGTCAAATACATGTTCCTCCGACCATGAGATCATGCAACTCCCGGATACCGGAGGAATACCTTGTGTGCTATCAAACATCACAACGTAACTGGGTGATCATAAAGATGCTCTACAGGTATCTCCGAAGGTGTCTGTTGAGTTGGCATAGATCGAGACTAGGATTTGTCACTCCGTGTTTCGGAGAGGTATCTCTGGGCCCTCTCGGTAATGCACATCATAAGAAGCTTGCAAGCAAAGTGACTAAGGAGTTAGTTACGGGATGATGTATTACAGAACGAGTAAAGAGACTTGCCGGTAACGAGATTGAACTAGGTATGGAGATACCGACGATCGAATCTCGGGAAAGTAACATACCGACGGACAAAGGGAATTACGTATGTTGTCATTGCGGTTCGACCGATAAGATCTTCGTGGAATATGTAGGAACCAATATGGGCATCCAGGTTCCGCTATTGATTATTGACCGGAGAGGCGTCTCGTTCATGTCTACATCATTCCCGAACCCATAGGGTCCGCACGCTTAACGTTCGTTGATGATATAGTGTTATATGAGTTATGTGAATTGGTAACCGAATGTTGTTCGGAGTCCCGGATGAGATCCCGGACGTCACGAGGAGTCTTGGAATGGTCGAGAGGTAAAGATTTATATATGGGAAGTCATATTTTGGGTTCCGGAAAAAGGTGCAGTTTTTTCGGTATTGTACCGGGAAGCTTCCAGAAGGTTCCGGAGGATTCCGGAGGGGTCCGGAAGTCCACAAGTGGGTCCACCACGTCCCAAGGGCTGGCATGGGCTAAGGGGAGGCGCCCTGGCCTTATTGGGCCAGGCGCACCAAGTCCTCAAAAGCCCACACAGCTAGGGAAGGAAAAAAGGAGAGTCCTAGTAGGAATAGGATTGGACTTTGGAGTCCAAGTCCACGTGTGTACTATTCACATGGTACTGTTCATGTGGTACTGTTCACGTGGCACTATTCCTTCTACTCCAAGCCCCTACACATATATAAATAGAGGAGAGGGGGCGCCCCAAACAGGCCACGACATTGTCTTAGCCGTGTGCGGCGCCCCCCTTCACAGTTTCGTCCCTCGGTCATATTTTCGCAGTGCTTGGGCGAAGCCCTGCGGAGATAGCATCACCATCACCGTCACCATGCCGTCGTGCTGCCGGAACTCATCCACTACCTCACCGAGCTGAACATGTGCTGAACGCGGAGGTGCCGTACGTTCGGTGCTCGGTCGGTTGGATCGTGAAGTTGTTCGACGACATCAACCGCGTTATTCTGACGCTTCCGCGTACGGTCTACGAGGGTACGTAGACACACTCCCCCTCTCGTAGCTATGCATCTCCATGGATAGATCTTGCGTGTGCGTAGAAATTTTTTGATTTCCATGCAACGTTCCCCAACATGTCCGGCCATATGTAATCGAGCGTGCTGGGTAACAGTAGTGCACCCCTGCAGGGAAGTTATCTATTCGAATAGCCGTGTCCACGGTAACAGGACGCTCAGTGTTGTATCCCGATGTACTACAACTTGAACTGAATACATGTTACTTTAACTGTAAGCTCCGGGATCGCTTTCTCGCGGGGAGTCGAGGAAGGATCTCTGGGCTTTGCTTCTACGTGCTTGTTACTTTATAATATGCTAATCTGCACTCTTCTAATGCTGCAAGACGCTGAAGATGCTAGTCTTCGATAGGCTAGGCTTTTCCCCCTCTATTCCGGCATTTCTGCAGTTCAGTCCAAAGATATAGCTCCATTCCTTTGATACCGATGCATAATTAGTATAGTTCTGATGACAGTCTTGCGAGTACTTTGGATGAGTACTGACAGTTGCTTTGCTCCTCTTTTTCCCATACCCGATTGCTGTGATCAGATGACGGGGCCCAGGAGTCAGCTGCTCCCGCCGACGACTGCTACTACACTTCCGCTGGAGCCTACTACTACGTGGAGACCGACGACCAGGAGTAGATTCGGAGGCTCCCAGGCAGGAGACCTGCGCCTTTTCGATCAGATGTCGTTGTTATGCTAGCCTTCTTAAGGAAAACTTGTTTAACTTGTGTCTGTACTCAGATACTTTTGCTTCCGCTGATGCTTGTGTGACTCGAGCTTATGTATTCAAGCCCTCGAGGCCCCTGGCTTGTAATATAAAGCTTGTATGACTTTTAATTGTGTTTAGAGTTGTGTTATGATATCTTCCCGTGAGTCTCTGATCTCGATCGTGTGCATTTGCGTGTATGATTAGTGCACGGTCGAGCAGGGGCGTCACAGTTGTCTCCCAACAAGCTCTTTCTTTATAGCTATTAAGATAAGCTTTGAGATTTTAATGATGCTCATATAAAATATAAGATTTGAAGCACAAAGAAAGCATCATAAAGCATGTAAGAAACATATTTAAGTCTAACATACTTCCTATGCATAGGAATTTTATAAGCAAACAAGTTATCAAGACAAGAAGTATCTAGCATATGCAAGGAAGAAGAGCAAAACATTAACAATTTGAACTTCAAGAGAGGTAATTGAGTAACATGAAAATTTCTACAACCATATTTTCCTCTCTCATAATAATTACATGTAGGATCATAGGCAAATTCAACAATATAGCTATCATATAAGATATTCTCTTCACGATGCACATGCATAAAAGTTTTATAATCTTCCAAGATAGTGGGATTAACATTAACTAAAGTCATGACCTCTCCAAACCCACCTTTATCAAAAATTTCATAAGATTGAACACTCTTCAAATATGTGGGATTCTTTTTACCTAAAGTTGGCACTCTTCCAAACCCACTTTCAATATTATTGCAAACATTATTATCAATATTATATTCATCATGAGGCTTAAATAAATTTTCAAGATCATAAGAAGCATTATCACCCCAATCATGATCATTGCAATAAGTAGTGGACATGACAAAAATTTCATCCCCAAACTTGTAGATTTGCATATCATTGGCACAATTGACATTAATAGAATTTATAATAACATCATTGCAATCATGATTTTCATTCAAGGAGCTATCAAGTATGGGTGCTATGCAATAGTTTCATTTTTAACATAAGAAACTATAGCAAGTTCATCTCTATAAGCATCATTAATATTGGCATCATGGCCATAAGAATAGCAAGCATCACATTCATCAAGAGGGGATATTTCAATCGAATCAACGGAATCATAATTATCTATGGATCCATGCATATCATTATTCTCTTCCAAAGCAGCAGACATTCTCCCAATGAATTCACTAACATAAGTATTGGAAGCATAGTTTTCATAGCAATATTTAAGTATGTCAAAATTTTCAGATTTATAGAGAGTAGCATCATGCTTTTCAATCAAAGAAGCAACTTCATAGGCACCCTTAAAAGAAATAAATTCTTCAATTTGTTCGATGTCATAGTAACTATAAACACCTTTGGCATAAGAAGATAAGATTTCATTATTATTAAACTCACATAGGTAGGGAAGGTGTTTTTTAGGGTCCTTAGAGCAACAAGTAAAATCATAAATTTCACATAGATTCCAAGCATAACATAGCAAACAATTTATTTGATTCCATAAGAGTCTCCCTTTTTGAGACAAACGGTGACGCACAAAATGAGCATGCTCATCTAATGATTTTCCCTCAACTAAACTAGTTGGGGTTTCAGCACAAGCACAAATCGGTCGAAGATGATCTAAGTAGAAAACTTTAAGTGGATCCATAGTATCTTAAATTTTTGTTTTATTTTCTGTTCTTGTGTGTTTGACATGAAGGAAATAAAAGCAAGCAAATAAAATATTTTTATGTTTTAGTAAAAAAAATAGAAGTGGGGGAGATGAAAACGAGAGGCAAATGCAAATAAAAAGACAAATAAAATAAATGCAAGTGGATGATAGTTTGTGCGAAGGTACTTAGTAATTTTGATGGAGTTTCCCCGGCAACGGCGCCAGAAATTCTTCCTGCTACTTGTAGACTGCGTTGGTATTTCCCCGAAGAGGAGAGGATGATGCAGTATAGTAGAGATAAGTATTTCCCTCAGTTAAGAACCAAGGTTATCAATCCAGTAGGAGAACCAAGCAAAATTTTGTTAAACGCACCTGCACACACAAGAGCAAACACTTGCACCCAACGCAAATAAGAGGGTTGTCAATCCTCTTAGCGGTTATTTGCAAGGATTAAATCTTATAAAGATAAATAGATAAACTAAAATACTAATTAAAATAAAAGTAAATAAATTGAAGCAAGGTATTTTTATGTTTTTTATATATGATAAAGTAGACCCGGGGGCCATAGTTTTCACTAGAGGCTTCTATCTCGAACACATAACATACGGTGAGTAAACAAATTACTGTTGGGCAATTGATAGAAAAGCAAATAATTATGACGGATTCATGGCAATGATCATGTATATGGGCATCACGTCCGAGACAAGTAGACCGACTCCTGCCTGCATCTACTACTATTATTTCACCCATCGACCGCTATGCAGCATGCATTTAGCGTATTAAGTATGAAACAGAGTAACGCCTTAAGCAAGATGACATGATGTAGACAAAGTAAACTCAAGCAATATAATTAAACCCCATCTTTTTATCCTTGATGGCAATAATACAAATACGTGTCATGTCCCCTTCTGTCACTGGGATTGAGCACCGCAAGATTGAACCCATCACAAAGCACCTCTCCCATTGCAAGACAAATCAATCTAGTAGGCCAAACCAAATCGATAGATCGGAAAGAAATACAAAGCTATAATAATCATGCATAAAAGAGTTCAGAGAAGATTCAAATATTTCTCATGAATAATCTGATCATAAACTCACAATTCATCGGATCCCAACAAACACACCGTAAAATAAGATTACATCAGATAGAACTCCAAGAACATCGAGGAGAACATGGTATTGAAGATCAAAGAGAGAGAAGAAGCCATCTAGCTACTAGCTATGGACCCGTAGGTCTGTGGTAAACTACTCACACATCATCGGAAGGGCAGCAAGGTTGATGAAGAAGCCCTACGTGATCGATTCCCCCTCCGGCAGAGTACCGAAAAAGGCCTCCAGATGGAATCGCGGAAAAACAAAGGCTTGCGGCGGTGGAAAGGTTTTCTCTTCTGTCTCTCTGGTATATTGGGAATATTTGGGAATTTATAGCGCTGGAATTAGGTCAGGAGGGGCA
The DNA here is from genome assembly GCA_039707655.1 of Elymus sibiricus. Lineage (NCBI taxonomy): Eukaryota > Viridiplantae > Streptophyta > Magnoliopsida > Poales > Poaceae > Elymus > Elymus sibiricus. Next base: position 51,226,521 of record CM077668.1, read on the forward strand.
ACGAGGGGCCCACAAGCCTGGGGGCGCGCCCTCTAGGCTTGTCGCCTCCTCGTGGCTCTTCTGGTCTTCTCCCGAAGCTTCGTGAGTCCCATCTGGTCCAGAAAAAATTAATCCAAAGTTTTTTTCTCGTTTGGACACTTTTTGATAATGATTTTCTGAATAGGCAAAAACAAGCAGAAAACAGCAACTGGCACTGGGCACTGGGTTAATAGGTTAGTACCAAAAAATGATATATAAAGGCATATAAAACATCCAAGATTGATACTATAATAGCATGGAACAATCAAAAATTATAGATACGTTGGAGACGTATCAACCAACTCGGGCACCTGCTGATGGGGATATGTACCTAGGGTAGGGTCACAGGCCTGACCTGCATACCCTACCTAAGGACATCGCATCGGAGAACTTAAGGATTACAAGATTACAAGGAAGACTCCGACTGAAATCACCATGGTGTATGAGTCACTCGACAGCATCCACTCGGAGTCTCCTCCCTCTACTCGACGGTCAACCACTCGGTCGCATGGTCCACTCGGACGACAGCAGTCCAACCGCCAGAGACAATTACCACCGTCATTATGGCTGAAACGGTCGACCATTAGTACGCAATTGAACCTGTCTTTATGACTTGTAACTCCCGGGCAGCGGACTCTATATAAGCCGCCCGGGGCTTCTCATTCGGGGGGACTTCTTCTCCCTCCAGGGACTCATTTCCTCCAACCCTCTCACACACCCTGTAACCCCGTGTTCATACGCAGAGACAAGAACCCTCTCCGGAGGACAGGACGTAGGGCTTATTACTCTTCCGAGAGGGGCCCGAACCTGCTAAAAATACTCGTGTCACCCATATGCATCTCGGTAGATCATGCTCCTTTATCCTACCCCCTTCGTACTGTCGGAGTCGTTCCCACGACAGTTGGCGCCCACCGTGGGGCCTGGCGTCTATCGAGCCATGGTGCAAATGGTTTTTTCTTCAATCTTCGGCAACGGATCAATGACCATCGCCGGAGAAACTTACTGGCCATCATGCCATTATACAAACAAGAGGATCAGGGAAGTATCGATTCCATCTAGTCTTTTTACAATCAATTATTTAACCATGAGTTTGTGTTTTATTCCTGTCGGATCAGACATACAAATACATGGTTGGTCATGAAGCTGAGGAGAAGAGAAAAGGACAGCCCGTTGTATGACGCCGTCGGCAAGCTCCTACACATGGCCACCGGCGCTGTCATCCTTTCGTCTCCAACCTCAGTACAGCCTAGTGCGTACGCGGCCACCGGCGCCGTCCACGTCATCGTCGTCTCCGACCTCTGCACAACTAGTTGCACCTCGTCGGTGACGTCGTCGTTGCGCCTCCTCGCATGGCCGCCGGCACCATCCGCCTCGCCGTCGTCATGCGCGTCCGCCGGCGTCATTCGCTTCATCATCGTCTTCAACCTTGTCGATTGAGCGCCCACGCACGGCTGTCGACTCCGCCTCGTGTCCTCGACCTCCACGGTGGAGGCGCAAGCCTGCCGCAGCACAGCCGCGCATCGCTCCTTCCTCCGGCGTCAGTCGCGAATGACGGTCTCGGCAGCGGACGCGCGCTGCAGCGACAACCTACAAAACGGCCACAACCTGCAACTGATAGCCGTTCGGGATCAAACGAGTCAATGCCTCATAAACTCCCTCCCTCATTAAGCCCTTCATCAGGTGAGCATTTTCCATGCGTGCATGCATGCATAATTGCGTCATTAACGCCTCATCAGGTGAGTATTTCCCACGCCAATAAATCGTGCATGCATGCATGCATAACCGTCCACGGACTTTAATCCTGCCAATTAGTGTAGGCGTTTGTTGTCCAGCGCAAACATTGGTGGCTATACTTGCTAACTTGTAGGGTCAATCGGTTAGCTGGTAACCAGGTTACTCGGACAGCCAACAGGCTTATTCCGAAAGCTGACAGGCCCGTCACTCGGACGACCAAACGTCCACGATGACCACTAAAATGTCCAGGTTTATTTCGGTGGCATTTCTATCTAGATGACTAGCGTGCAGGTCCTCGGCCGCCCCGCGCGCCGTCGCTCGATTGGACGCTTCTTCGACAACTGGCAGCTCCGCGCATCGCCACTCGGTCGGACGCTCCATCGACACTCGGCCGCCCCGCGCGCCGTCACTCGACTGGATGCTCCTTCGACAACTGGCAGCTCCGCGCATCGCCACTCAGTCGGACGCTCCATCGACACTCGGCCGCTCCGTGCACCGTCACTCGACTGGACGCTCCTTCGACAACTGGCAGCTCCACGCATCGCCACTCCGTCGGACGCTCCATCTTCACTCGGTCGCCCCGCGCGCCATCACTCGACTGGATGCTCCTTCGACAACTGGCAGCTCCGCGCATCGCCACTCAGTCGGACGCTCCATCGACACTCGGCCGCTCCGTGCACCGTCACTCGACTGGACGCTCCTTCGACACTCGGCAGCTCCGCGCATCGCCATTCAGTCGGACGCTCCATCGACACTCGGCAGCTCCATGCATCGCCATTCAGTCGGACGCTCCTTCGACACTCGGCAGCTCCGCGCGTCGCCATTCAGTCGGACGCTCCTTCGACACTCGGCAGCTCCGCGCGTCGTCATTCAGTTGGACGCTCCTTCGACACTCGGCAGCTCCGCGCATCGCCATTCAGTCGGACGCTCCTTCGACACTCGGCAGCTCCACGCATCGCCATTCAGTCGGACGCTCCTTCGACACTCGGCAGCTCCGCGCGTCGCCATTCAGTCGGACGCTCCTTCCACACTCGGCAGCTCCACGCGCCGTCATTTGACTGGACGCTCCTTCGTCACTCGGCAGCTCCCCGCATCGCCGCTCTACTGGACGCGTCGTCCTCACTCGGCAGCTCCGCGCATCGCCCTCCGTGGAGTCCTCTTCATCGTGTCAGCGACATAGACCTCGTCGTCACGTTGGGCATGAGACAGATAAGTCCCTTTTATAATTAAACTGCATACTTCATTCCGTTACGAGTTTGCCTCTTTCGAGTAACACTCGAGAGCTGCTCCTCACCTTTACCCGAGTCCGACTCGATGAATTACAATTTACCCATTCAATACTATATTTCTCATATTCCGACAGATCCGCCGTCAGAGCCTATAGTGCAACCGGGGGCTACGCCGCACTCGGAGGCTGCAGCTCATTCGGAATCACACTTTCCTGAGTGGTCTAGTACTTCATCGCCAGGCGGATCCTTCACTTCAACGAGTGCAGTCAGATCCGCCACTTCGAGAAGTCATGATCACTCTGACGCCCCGCGCGTCGCCATCGGTCGGACACGTCCTCGCCACTCGGCCGCCCCGCGCGTCGCCATCGGACGGACACGTCCTCGCCACTCGGCCGCCCCGCGCGTCGCCATCGGACGGACACGTCCTCATCACTCGGACGCCCCGCGCGTCGCCGTCGGACGGACACGTCCTCATCACTCGGACGCCCCGCGCGTCGCCATCGGTCGGACACGTCCTCATCGCTCGGACGCCCCGCGCGTCGCCACCCGGCTGGACACGTCCTCACCACTCGGCAGCTCCGCGCATCGCCACTCGGCGAGACACGTCTTCGTCGCTCGGCAGCTCCGCGCATCGCCACTCCGCCAGACGTTCCTTCATCATCTCGGTCGCTCCGCGCACCGTTACTCAGCTGGACGCTACTTCGTCACTCGACTGCTCTTGCGCCGTCTGACAGCTAAGTCGTTCTTCACACACTGCATCCAATTAAATAGTTATTGCATTACCGAGTGTTAAGTAAGTCGCACATGACGTTCGCTCGGAACACTACACTTCCGCTTCATTTGGGTCCAGTACTCAAGCGAGTTCAGTCAGATTCTTCATTCTTTTATACTTTCGCTGGTCCTGGACCAGCAAACACCTGGCGCACCCAGTGGGTGTATATGGGTGTTATTTATGCAAATCATTTCAGCAAATTCAAAGTATTCCGAGAGATTTGCACCATTGGGTCGACTCCTGTTACAAGATCACTCGACTCGGCTGCTCTGTGCGCCGTCATTGGGTCGACTCCTCTTCGACGACAAGCTCGACTCAGCCGCCCAAATCATTACCTGGAGTCATCTTCAGGACTGCAAAAGGGTGAAAATGACGCTCCTCTACGGATACACTTGGACTTGGAGATGGCCTGTGCTGGTGTTCCCCCGGGATAATGAGTGGCCTCTCTCCGTAGAGTCAGTCCACGCGCTAGCCTTGCCACTCGGGTTTTCATGGCACGTCCACCTCGGACCACTAGTCTATCTCCTCCGGGAGACATACGAGTGCCACCAAGTTTTTCCTCGCAGTGTCCAACTTTTCTCTCCAGTCGGCAGTTTCAAGACCGAAGTTACATACCGTGCCAAGTGCATGAAGATTCACCTGATTGACCCAGTTCCAGGCTGAACTTATTTACGGTGCCAAGCGCAAGAAGATCCATCAGATTGACTCAACTCAAGATTACAGTTATTTACCGTGCCGAGCCCATGAAGATCCAATCCGAATACATGAAGACCCCCTCCGAGTGACGAGCATCCCTCCACTCGGGGGCTTGGCCGCGAATCCGCTTCGCCCAAGTAAAAACCTCCTCCGAGTGACGAGCGTCCCTCCACTCGGGGGCTTGGCCGCGAATCCGCTTCGCCCAAGTAAAAACCTACTCCGAGTGACGAGCGTCCCTCCACTCGGGGGCTTGGCCGCGAATCCGCTTCGCCCAAGTAAAAAACCTACTCCGAGTGACGAGCATACCTCCACTCGGGGGCTTGGCCGCGAATCCGCTTCGCCCAAGTAAAAACCTCCTCCGAGTGACGAGCATCCCTCCACTCGGGGGCTTGGCCGCGAATCCGCTTCGCCCAAGTAAAAAACCTACTCCGAGTGACGAGCACTCGGGGGCTTGGCCGCGAATCCGCTTCGCCCAAGTAAAAACCTACTCCGAGTGACGAGCGTCCCTCCACTCGGGGGCTTGGCCGCGAATCCGCTTCGCCCAAGTAAAAACCTACTCCGAGTGACGAGCGTCCCTCCACTCGGGGGCTTGGCCGCGAATCCGCTTCGCCCAAGTAAAAACCTCCTCCGAGTGACGAGCGTCCCTCCACTCGGGGGCTTGGCCGCGAATCCGCTTCGCCCAAGTAAAAAACCTACTCCGAGTGACGAGCGTCCCTCCACTCGGGGGCTTGGCCGCGAATCCGCTTCGCCCAAGTAAAAACCTCCTCCGAGTGACGAGCGTCCCTCCACTCGGGGGCTTGGCCGCGAATCCGCTTCGCCCAAGTAAAAACCTACTCCGAGTGACGAGCATCCCTCCACTCGGGGGCTTGGCCGCGAATCCGCTTCGCCCAAGTAAAAACCTACTCCGAGTGACGAGCACCTCTCACTCGGAGACTTAGCCGCGAGTCGGACCCCGTTTAAGATTCGCCTAGGTTCAAACTTCTTCTGAGTAATGAGCATCCATCTCCCTCGTAAACCAAACAAACGTAAAGGATTGAAAAGCAAACATGCAAACATTGTCTCTATCAGACCCCCGCCGATGCAAGCACTCGACGGCGGTCTCGGGGACTACACCCAGTGGGTGCACTCAGCGTGCCCCCACTGGACCTACAATCAAAACAAATCTAAGACCCCTGCCGATGACTCCGCGCATCGCCGCTCAACTGGACGCTCCTTCGACACTCGGCAGCTCCGCGCATCGCCGCTCAACTGGACGCTCCTTCGACACTCGGCAGCTCCGCGCGCCGCCATTTGACTGGACGCTCCTTCGACACTCGGCAGCTCCGCGCGCCGTCACTCAGTCGGACGCTCCTTCGACACTCGGCAGCTCCGCGCATCGCCATTCAGTCGGACGCTCCTTCGACACTCGGCAGCTCCGCGCATCGCCATTCAGTCGGACGCTCCTTCGACACTCGGCTGCTCCACGCATCGCCATTCAGTCGGACGCTCCTTCGACACTCGGCTGCTCCACGCATTGCCATTCAGTCGGACGCTCCTTCGACACTCGGCAGCTCCGCGCGTCGCCATTCAGTCGGACGCTCCTTCGACACTCGGCAGCTCCGCACGCCGTCATTTGACTGGACGCTCCTTCGACACTCGGCAGCTCCGCGCGCCGTCACTCAACTGGACGCTCCTTCGACACTCGGCAGCTCCGCGCATCGCCATTCAGTCGGACGCTCCTTCGACACTCGGCAGCTCCGCGCATCGCCATTCACTCCTTCGACACTCGGCAGCTCCACGCATCGCCATTCAGTCGGACGGTCCTTCGACACTCGGCAGCTCCGCGCGTCGCCATTCAGTCGGACGCTCCATCGTCACTCGGCAGCTCCGCGCGCCGTCACTCAACTGGACGCTCCTTCGACACTCGGCAGCTCCGCGCATCGCCATTCAGTCGGACGCTCCTTCGACACTCGGCTGCTCCACGCATCGCCATTCAGTCGGACGCTCCTTCGACACTCGGCAGCTCCGCGCGTCGCCATTCAGTCGGACGCTCCTTCGACACTCGGCAGCTCCGCGCGCCGTCATTTGACTGGACGCTCCTTCGACACTCGGCAGCTCCGCGCGCCGTCACTCAACTGGACGCTCCTTCGACACTCGGCAGCTCCGCGCATCGCCATTCAGTCGGACGCTCCTTCGACACTCGGCAGCTCCGCGCATCGCCATTCACTCCTTCGACACTCGGCAGCTCCACGCATCGCCATTCAGTCGGACGCTCCTTCGACACTCGGCAGCTCCGCGCGTCGCCATTCAGTCGGACGCTCCATCGTCACTCGGCAGCTCCGCGCGCCGTCACTCAACTGGACGCTCCTTCGACACTCGGCAGCTCCGCGCATCGCCATTCAGTCGGACGCTCCTTCGACACTCGGCAGCTCCGCGCGTCGCCATTCAGTCGGACGCTCCATCGTCACTCGACCGCCCCGCGCGCCGTCGTACTACTGGACGCGTCTTCATCGCCACTCAGTCGGACGCTCCATCGTCACTCGACCGCCCCGCGCGCCGTCGTACTACTGGACGCGTCTTCATCGCCACTCAGTCGGACGCTCCATCGTCACTCGACCGCCCCGCGCGCCGTCATACTACTGGACTCATCTTCATCGCCACTCAGACGGACGCTCCATCGTCACTCGACCGCCCCGCGTGCCGTCGTACTACTGGACGCGTCTTCATCGTCACTCAGTCGGACGCTCCGTCGTCACTCGACCGCCCCGCGTGCCGTCGTACTACTGGACGCGTCTTCATCGTCACTCAGTCGGACGCTCCCTCGTCACTCGACCGTCCCGCGCGCCGTCGTACTACTGGACGCGCCTCCATCGCCACTCAGACGGACGCTCCATCGTCACTCGACCATCCCGCGCGCCGTCATACTACTGGACTCGTCTTCATCGCCACTCAGACGGACGCTCCATCGTCACTCGACCGCCCCGCGTGCCGTCGTACTACTGGACGCGTCTTCATCGTCACTCAGTCGGACGCTCCATCGTCACTCGACCGTCCCGCGCGCCGTCGTACTACTAGACGCGCCTCCATCGCCACTCAGTCGGACGCTCCATCGTCACTCGACCGCCCCGCACGCCGTCGTTCTACTGGACGCGTCTTCATCGCCACTCAGTCGGACGCTCCGTCGTCACTCGACCGCCCCGCGCGCCGTCGTACTACTGGACGCGTCTTCATCGCCACTCAGTGGGACGCTCCATCGTCACTCGACCGCCCCGCGCGCCGTCGTACTACTGGACGCGTCTTCATCGCCACTCAGTCGGACGCTCCATCGTCACTCGACCGCCCCGCGCGCCGTCATACTACTGGACTCGTCTTCATCGCCACTCAGACGGACGCTCCATCGTCACTCGACCGCCCCGCGTGCCGTCGTACTACTGGACGCGTCTTCATCGTCACTCAGTCGGACGCTCCATCGTCACTCGACCGTCCCGCGCGCCGTCACTCTACCGGACACGCCTTCGTCGCTCGGCAGCTCCGCATATCAAGACAGAATCGATCAGGGTGAATGACAAAGACTCCAATCAACGAAGACTGCTATGAAGCCCAACAATGCATTCGGAATTTTTGTGTCATATCAGAACCTGCATCGATCCCTTTTTTCACTCAAACCCTGATCAATTCGGGGACTAATGATGGGGATATGTACCTAGGGTAGGGTCACAGGCCTGACCTGCATACCCTACCTAAGGACATCGCATCGGAGAACTTAAGGATTACAAGATTACAAGGAAGACTCCGACTGAAATCACCATGGTGTATGAGTCACTCGACAGCATCCACTCGGAGTCTCCTCCCTCTACTCGACGGTCAACCACTCGGTCGCATGGTCCACTCGGACGACAGCAGTCCAACCGCCAGAGACAATTACCACCGTCATTATGGCTGAAACGGTCGGCCATTAGTACGCAATTGAACCTGTCTTTATGACTTGTAACTCCCGGGCAGCGGACTCTATATAAGCCGCCCGGGGCTTCTCATTCGGGGGGACTTCTTCTCCCTCCAGGGACTCATTTCCTCCAACCCTCTCACACACCCTGTAACCCCGTGTTCATACGCAGAGACAAGAACCCTCTCCGGAGGACAGGACGTAGGGCTTATTACTCTTCCGAGAGGGGCCCGAACCTGCTAAAAATACTCGTGTCACCCATATGCATCTCGGTAGATCATGCTCCTTTATCCTACCCCCTTCGTACTGTCGGAGTCGTTCCCACGACACCTGCCACCGCCGCTGCGCCTCCGCCCCCACCAGCCACGACCACGGCCGAGGCGGACGCCCGCAGCTCGCGCCGCTCCTGGCCCGCGCCGCCTGGGCCCAGATCTGGCCGCACGCCGACAGGGCCAGCGCCGTCGGAGCCCACCGCGCCCCACCACGCCTCAGCCCCTTCACGCCGCCACCCGTAGCCCGCATCTCCGTCGCGTGCTGCTGCTGCCGCGCCCCGAGGAAAACGCCGTGCCGCCGCCCCGAGGAAAACACCGCACCGCCGCCCAAGCGGGGGAAGGAGGAACACCCCGCCGCCGCCCGCACTGGTAGGGCTTAGCCCACCAGCACATCGGGCGGTGGCTAGGGGAGGTAGGCGCGAGGAGGAGGGGCCGCAGGCCGGTGCTAGGGTCCCCCCCCCCCACCCCCCCAAGAGCTCGCGGGGGCGTCGCGAGAGAGGTGGGGGGAGGAGGAGGGGAGGATCGGATGTTCCTTCGTTGGCGTTGCTTATCGTGGGTTACTTTTGGAGTAACAACTACTATGTTGTAACTCGGCTGATTTTCTGGGTGGGCCGAGCATGTCCTGGTATAGAATTGTTCCTTTTCCTAGGGAAGATCTCAATGTAGCAAAAAGATGAGAAAAAAGGTAATTGAATGATGACAAGTCAAAAATATTATCTGACTTTCTTGACGCATCAGAAGCATAGATAGAAAGAGCCAAGAATGGCCATCAAGTCATTACAACGCCACGGCTTACAAAAGCCCGAAAAGGATCCACATGCGGATCACTCGCCGCTATCCAACCTCACTACTCTACGTGGCAAAGAGCTAGACTCACGAAGCAGGCCAACGAAGGGGATCCGCCTTGGTTTTGGCTGGGTCCGGGGTGTTGGACGCCTACGTGGTGGATGTTCGGACGCCCGCACCCCCCTAGCTTTTGGTGCACGGCATTGAATGACCAAAAGTGTCTATACCGCATGATCCAGACAATTGGGAGCATTTTGGTGAATCGCGTTGGAGTTGCCCTTTGAGCATTATGCACTAGCAGTCTGTAGAATTTGTTTTTGAAAGATCCAACAGATTGCTAGCGTTCATTGATTTAGCAGAAAGCATGCATGAAACATGGTGATCAAATGATCATTGGAAGCAAGAGAAAAAGCAAAGAAAGGGTCTAGGGCCGTAAGCTAAGAGCATCTCTAGCTAATCCCCTAAAAAGCTATAGAGGAGTAAAATGTTGAGTTTACTCCTCTAAACTGGCCCCATCCGAAGTCCTAAATCCCACGGACGAGTAAAAACACTCGGCCTAGAGGCGGCCGAGTAAAATCTTCTGACTCTTCTCGCTCCCCTCCGACCCCGATTCCGCCGTCGCTGCCGCGTCCCACCCCCACCATGACCGCTGCCGCGTCCCACCACCAGCTCCGCCCCGGGCCGACGCCGTCGCCGCTGCGTCCCACCCTCCGTCGCTGCCGAAGTTGATCAATTTGGCCGAGCCTCGTACGGCCTCTCCCCTTCCTCCTCCTCGCCCTCGGCGTGGTCATCGTGGGTGCCGTTCGACAGCGACGGCGACCACTCCTTGCTGGGCTCGTACGGGGACGCGCCTGCCGCGTCGGCGCCTGTGCCGGAGTCGGAGGCGTGACCATGTACGACGACGTCGCTGAACCAGCGGGAGCATGTGTACACAAAGCAGAAGGCCTGCAACATGGTGAGCAACAGCATGCTGATGGTGGCGAGGAAGTGAGCATCTTCCACGAGTTGAGCACGTACTTGCGCATGAACCGCTTCGTCTTGCCGCGTCACCGCCGGTCGTAGTAGCAGTTCACGTCCATGATGATAGCGTCCAGGTCCGGCACATTGGAGTGTTGCACCGACCGGCTCATGCCGTCCAGGTCTAGCATTCGATTCTAGGTAAACTAATTTCTTCTTTCTATTGCTTTCACATTTGGTGCTAGGCTGCACGACAAGACAAGTGTTCGACAATATGCATAATCTAGAAATAACTTTACTCCGCTAAATTTAGGAGAATGGCTAGAAATGACCAAAATTTAGAGGAGTAAAACTACTCCACTAAGGTTTACTCGGCTGTTTACTCCTCTATTTTTTTAGGGGATGGGCTAGAAATGCTCTAAAGCTATATCTCACGACATATCCCCAAAGGGGGCTCAAAAACTTTGCACCTGCATGGCGCCATTGCTCGATGGCCCTTGTATTGGCACTGATCACATCGCAAGCCGACGGCGTCTTTGCTACTGAATGTGCACCCGTTGAGTTCTTGTCAGATTTCCCAGGCAAATGAGGATAACCATTGATCAGACGCCCTTCCTTGTGGCATGAGCAGAGCAGTTGATGATGACCGAGACGATGTCAGTCGTTGCCGTTTTGTTCCGCCACCCCGCTTGACAGAGAGCGCTGATGATGGTCGAGACGATGTCGGTAGAATTCAAGTGCTTGATATTATTAACAGCTGTGTCCAAAATGGTGCGCCAGATGATGAATCTCCCAACATGGAAGTTGCTCCTTTTGGCTTGATTTGAAGTAATCCTCTTTGGTTTTCTTTCATAAATAATTTTTCCTCCAAAAGATGGAAAAACAAGTTTTTTTTCCCCTCAAAGAATTAGCATTAGAAATAACCGAGAAATAACGGAAACCCGATGAAAACCAAGTCAAAACCCCTTATAAAAAGTTACAAATTCTCGAGCCATCGGGAGACGAGACGGCGGCGGCTCCTTAAAGATGGAATAAGGTTCTCCCCGCCTAGCCCCCTTCCCGGTGATGCGTCTAAGAGCATCTCCACTCGTTTGCCCCCCCAGGAGCCATTTTTTCAGCCGGTTGGGGGCGTGCCGGCGGAAATTTTGGCATGGGGGGCAAAAGTTTTCCAGCCGTGGGCGAGCTGGAGGCATGCACTTGCGAGCTGGAGGCATGCACGGGCGAGCTGGCGCGGGCAAGCTGGAGGCATGCACGTGGGTGGGAGCGGGCATGCATCTGGGGCTGGGTCGCTGACTGAGCTGGCCCACACGCGCTTTCGCTTCCGCCGGCGCCCCCATGCGCCCCCCAGTGCGCTGGGTTCGGCTTGGGTTCGTCGGATGAAATTTCGGCCAGATCCGACGGAAAACGAGGACATGGGGGGCGGCTGGGAGGATTTCGCTTCGCCGGCGAAAAAAAAGGGCTCCTGGAGGGGCTCTTGGGGGGACGGCTGGAGATGCTCTAACATCGTTGATGGGCGTGTGGAGGTGTGTTTCCGGCGGATATGTCTTTGGTGGATTTGCTCAGATATGTTCGACGTTCGTCTACATTTGTGTGTCTTCAGGTTGGATCCTTCCAATCTACGCTACTCTTTATCGGCGGCGGTTGCTGTTCTGGTGCACTGATCCTATGAGGCCTTAGCATGACGACTTCCCGACTGTCTACTAGAACAAGTTTTGCCTGACTCCGGGGAGGGAGAGGCGATGACGACGGCGCGCCTTCGGCTTCCTTCAGTGCTTGTAGTTGTCGCTAGGTGGTGTACGGATCTGGATATTATTTTTATTATTTTTGGTGTTCGTTGTACTGCAATGATTGAAGATGAATCGATCCGAAGTTTTCCGGCGAAAAAAATTCATGCAGAATGTTACATCCTTTCAAAATTGGCCTTACTAATTCTCAGCACACACCTAACATGAATTTGGGACTAAAAATCAATTTCCATACTAAATTGTAAACTCACATTTCATTTACCCCGTTGTAGCCAAACACGCTGTTGGTGTTTCACCCGAAAAAAAGGGGGCTGCTTGGTGTTTCGGCATACTGGTCTCGTCTCGTCTCGTCTTCCGATCCTCTCCTCTCTCCGTTGCTCGACGCGACGCATTAATGGAGGAATGTGTGGGGACTGGGAACTCGGCGACGCAGTAGAAACTGGCTTTCCGTTGCCTTCCTCTCCCCTCCAACCGAGCAGAGAGGCCGCGAAAGCTCCCTTCTGCTCGTCCTCGGACAGGCGATCCAGTTCTTCAGCGCGAACGGACTGACGGCCTTCTGCTGCGCGGCGACTAGAGGTACGTGAGGTTACGCGGTGTGAATCTTTGCTTCTTCTCCATCCCTTCCGCCTGGCCGTCTCTGATCTCACTCATACCCTATCCATCGCCTCCGATGTAGCTGCTGCGCGAGCAACCTGTTCGACGGAATGGCTGAAAGGGCCAAGGCCGGTAAAACCAAGAAAGTGGCCGTTGCTGGCGGCAAGGACTGCTTTGAGGACCTACCGGAACCTGTGCTCGAGCTGCTGCTGTCGTTCCTGCCCTCGCGGGACGCCGTGAGGACGTCCGTGCTTGCTCGCCGCTGGCGCACCCTCTGGAAGTCCGTCCCAGCCCTGCGCTTCTATCCTTCTCAGTTCGAGACTGTCCAGGCCTTCAACAATTTCGTCAATAAGCTGCTTGAGCACCGTGATAGAACATCCCCTCTTCATGAATGTGAGATCGTTTCCTATCCGGAGGGCGAAGAAGATGAAGCACACCATGATGTTGAATCGTGGGTCCTGTATGCTGTCTCGTGCCAAGTGTCCGTGCTTCGAATCCTAGACTGGAGTGTGAGTGTTTATCATTCTCGTTTGAAGCTATCCAGCAGCAGTGTCATCTCCAAGCACTTGACAAGGCTAGAGCTTTATCATCTGGCATTTGACAAAAGCCCTCTAGATCTTCTCAGCTGTCAGGCACTAGAGCTGTTAGAGATAGGTGATTGTTCTATCAAGCTTTGGGGTGTCTTTCCCAAATCTTTACGGCATCTGAAAATCAGAGATTCAAGTCTTTATTCCATGCAAACACCATGGAGCTGCCTTTCTGCTCCAGGTCTTCTTACCTTTGAACTAGCTGACCCTCACGACTGGGCCCCGTTGCTTGAGAGCCTGCCATCACTGGTAACATCATTTATTAGGATTGGCGAAGATTGTGAAGATAATTATGCTCATTATAATTACCTTGGGGATAGTGGTAACGAGTCATGTGAAGATGATTGTTGTGTATTTCTTGAAGGTTTGGCGGGTGCTACAAATTTAGAGCTGATAAGTGAATGTTCTATGGTATGTTTGCTCTTTTTCTAACTCCCTCTGTTGATTGCCATCCAACATTTTGCATCCCTCTATGATGTTTAACTTGTTCCTAATTTCTAATTGCATGTTTTTCACCAATCCATTATTTTTAGTCATCATGTTCCTATGCAGACATCTCCTATAATTGGTCTGTGAAGATGTTTACAGTTTCCATATATATATATATTGATAGTTGATATTTCTGACCACGTACTATACAGAAGCACATGATTAAGATAATTTTGCATGCCATTTTAGTTTACGCAACACTTTAGACGGTATGGCTCAATATATATTTGTTTTTTGAGTCAATCAAAGACTTGTAAAATCTGTATTGTGTATCTCTCTATCTGCTCACAATTGATTACTTGAAATTAAGAACTCAAGAAATCTTATTCAACTCAGTGTTATTGAATCATCTTCTCAAGTTATAACTTTAATTTTTTTAATTCTCTGTTTCGTTGTTAAGATTTTCAGAAAGGACTTGAAATGGTGCCCTATGTTTAGCAAGCTAAAAACAGTGTTGCTCAATGAATGGTGTTTGACTGCAAACTTCACTGGACTAGTTTACTTTCTTCAGCACACACCAATTCTAGAAAAGCTGACCCTTCAACTTCCATCTCGCAAGGTATATGTTTTTTCATATATGATAGCTTTTGTCGCTGAAGCTAACATGTACAGCTGATTCATTTAAGTAAAATCATATGTTTTCGACAGGATTTTGACATTGGATCAAGTGGAAGCTACAACCCAGCTGAATATTTCTTGGTGTCAAAGCATCTCAAGGTAGTGGAAATCCATTGTAGCAAGGAGGATGAATGGATTTGTCAAATTGTGAACATCCTTGGCATTCATGGAGTAACTTCTGCACAGATTAGCATCAAACATGATTCTTGGAGTTCTTTCAGTAAGTTACTAATACTACAATTTGCTGATGTTTATGTAGTCTGCATGTGTCACTAAAATAAAAAGTAAACCTGATGGACATTAAACTATTTGGTAAATTGGTTGATTAAAAAAGTCTACTAGAATGTTGTATGATATCCACATTAGATATTTTATTGAAAATGTGATTTGGGCCAAAGCAAGTGACATATTTTACTGAAAATGGGAGAGGCCAAAGCAAGTGAAAAAAGGAAAATAGGCAAATAAACAATCTGAGGTGTTTTTCACTATTTAGTTGAAATGGATCATTTAATAGCTCATCTTTCCAGTATCTGCATAGTGAGATCAAGTTGTATGTTGGCCCACTCTTCCAAAACAATTTTTTATGCAGTATGTGCTTGACGTCAGTGCCGGTTGCTATCGACCGTACCTTCTCATGTTTTAGTCTGCACTTTCATGCGCTCATTGTGTCCTCTATGGTTTACGCAGGGTTCAGTTTCCACCAGCCGAAGTAGATGTCCCTGAACAACATCAGGTTGCTGTGTTTTGTCTATCTGGATTGTGCGCTTGTCCCTGTTCCATTCGTATGAAGGATGAACTCCCATTGAGATGCGATTTGAATAGGTTCAAATGTCGCAGTAGTGATGTTGCACTTTTGCCCGGTGTCAGGCCTCAACTATTTACCTATTGAAGGCCTATGATATATTTATATGTTTCAGCAACCTGTATGTCTACCTTAACTTGTGTAGAATGGTACCTGTTCTATGTTTCAGCAACCTTTATATCTAGCTTAACATGTGAAATGGTACCTGTTTTGTTATATCGAGTAAACGTTCATGACGCCAGGAATACTGCTTTAGTTTTTTGTGGTGATTAGTTGGTTTCTTCGCTTGAGATGTTTGGCACCCTGCACTTGCTAAGCATTCTTTTTTCTCATTGTGTTTGATCGGTTAGATGTGATCTGACGGAGATCAATACTTACATTTGTGACCATATAATACCAAGGTACAATTAGTCTACTCCATTTTCTGTTAACAGTGATCGATACATGCTATCTTGATAGTCCTGGCTTAATTAGGCACCCCTCCTGTAGAAATAAGCATTGGTGCTAAAGAAAAACTCGGTTTATTTTACTAAGCACCTCTCTAAGCGTCTTGCATTGTACAAGGCCTGAGCATGTCATAGAATAGAATTATTCCTTTTCTTGTGAAGAAATTGATGCAGCAGAAAGAGGAGAAAAGTAATTGAATGCTAAAACAACGGAAGTGCTGCACGTACAACAAATCATTGTCCGGCAGTAGTATGATGAGCAATCCATCGGTGTGCTGCATTCTATTTCTACCAGCGGACGGCCTGATATGCAGAGTCGAACCAAAATCGTACGAGAAACGTAGCAACTCTCTTAATACAATTCGATTTCTTGAAAAGGCACAACTGTGATCGAAGCAACAGAATTAGAACATGTTGTATCCTTCTGTAAACTAATGAAAGACACACATATACACCAAGACAAATGTGTATCGCACGAGTGCACATGCACTAGTAGAAAACAGGGCATTGGTTTTTGCCAAATCAGAGCAACAGTCCCGGTCGACTTACAAACCGGGACTAATGCGTGCATCAGTCCCGGTTCGAGCGGCCAGGACGCCGGCCGGGCCTCGGCAGGCACCAGTCCCGGTTCGGCTGGGACCTTTAGTCCCGGTTCCAGCCACCAACCGGGACTAAAGGGCCTCGCTCCTAGCGCAACCCCTTTAGTCCCGGTTGGTGTCTGGAACCGGGACTAAAGGGTAGGCCATTAGTCCCGGTTTTAGACACAAATCGGGACTAAAGTTTTGCCTATATATATCGACGCCCCCCCCCCCCCCCCCATCTCCTCTGTTTTTTGGCTGTGGAAGGGTGAAGGTGTGGGTTACTCTGTTTTTTGCCTATATATGCACATGAGGTGTTCGATGAAATGCCGGAGCCACACTTAAGCTTTCTCCTCTGTTCTTCCTCCAAGCTCGACCTCCAAGCTCCATTTTCCCCAAGATTTGTCTAGGTTTGGCGGTGCACCAACTATCCAAGTGTTCTAAAAAGGTTAGCAACTTCATCCTTTCATCTCTCACTGCTAGTTTAGCTCATTTCAAATGCTCTAGAAGTAGTGTGGTTTGTGGGTTTTAGTGGAGGGGTGTATGTGTGAGTTTATTTGATTTAGATGCACAATTTGAGCTCAAATTAACTTCTTAGTTTGCACATGTGTAGGGTGCCGTCCCGTCCCCGTCCTCACCGCCGTCGATCGCCCACGCCGATCTCGTCGCTGGCACCACCGTGGTGAGCTCAAATTAACTTCTTAGTTTGCACTTCTTAGTTTGCACATGTGTAGAAAGTTGTATGTTGTTCTATGAGAACTATGTATGAACTTTATGTATTTTTTTTCAGTAATAACATTTGATCACTACTGTACTTTGGTTTTAATGTGATGATGAACTTGTATTAATTTGTTCATTTCTCTATTCATGATGTTCTATAATGGTTTTTGATATACTTAATTATATAATGCACGCAGATGAACCGGCAATGGATGTACGGTGACCGACGCACCTCCGACTACATTACGGGCCTGCATAATTTTCTCGATGTGGCTGAGGCAAACAAGCAGAATAGTTTTATGTATTGTCCATGTACTGTCTGTGAGAATACAAAGGATTACTCTGACTCGAAAACCCTTCACTTCCACCTGCTTAAGAACGGTTTCATGCCACACTATAATGTTTGGACCAAGCACGGAGAAAGAGGGGTTATGATGGAAGACAACGAAGAAGAAGAGGATGATGACAACTATCCTACATTCCCTGAATACGGTGATACTGCAACGGGGGAAGTTGAAGATCAAGAGGCACCAGATGTGCCCGATGATGATCTTCGCCGGGTCATTGTTGATGCACAGAGAGGATGCGAAAGTGAAAGGGAGAAGTTGAAGTTCGATCGCATGTTAGAGGATCACAAAAAAGGGTTGTACCCTAATTGCGAAGATGGCAACACAAAGCTCGGTACCGCACTGGAATTGCTGCAATGGAAGGTAGAGAATGGTGTATCTGACAAGGGATTTGGGAAGCTACTGAAAATAATGAAGAAGAAGCTTCCAAAGGATAACGAATTGCCTGACAGTACGTACGAAGCAAAGAAGGTTCTCTGCCCTCTAGGATTAGAGGTGCAGAAGATACATGCATGCCCTAATGACTGCATCCTCTACCACGGTGAGGAGTACGAGAATTTGAATGCATGCCCGGTATGCGGTGCATTGCGGTATAAGTTCAGACGAGATGACCCTGGTGATGTTGAGGGCGAACGCCCCAGGAAGAGGGTTCCTGCCAAGGTGATGTGGTATGCTCCTATAATACCACGGTTGAAACGTCTGTTCAGACACAAAGAGCATGCCAAGTTGTTGCGATGGCACAAAGAAGACCGTAAGAAAGACGGGAAGTTGAGAGTACCCGCTGATGGGTCGCAGTGGAGAAAATTCGAGAGAAAGTGGCCGGACTTTGCAGGTGACGCAAGGAACTTATGGTTTGGTTTAAGTGCAGATTGCATTAATCCTTTTGGGGAGCAGAGCAGCAATCATATCACCTGGCATGTGACTCTATGTATCTATAACCTGTTGGGGAACGGAGCATGAATATCAAAAATTTCCTACGCTCACACAAGATCTATCCATGGAGATGCATCGCTACGAGAGGGGAGAGTGTGTCTACGTACCCTCGTAGACCGTTTAGCGGAAGCGTCTCACAACGCGGTTGATGTAGTCGAACAATCCTTCGAGCTCCACCGATCGAGTACCGAACGTACGGCACCTCCGAGTTCTACACACGTGCAGCTCGGTGAAGTTCCTCGCCTTCTTGATCCAGCAAGACATCGAGGTAGTAGATGAGTTCCGTCAGCACGACGGCGTGGCGACGGTGACGGTGAAGT